>CM026320.1:20000-2420000 GCA_014843725.1 Amphicarpaea edgeworthii | reverse complement strand
AGCTGTTGCTGCCTCGGGATTGCCGTAGCTTTTCTTTTTGTATTATCAACACAACACAACACACACTTTTGTTCAAAGTCTGAAATCTCAGGTCACTAACTTCAACCGTGTTCATAGGGACAACGTACCCTTCTTTATAGACCCATCCCAAGGGTAGTGTAGGACCAGTAGTGCATGTTCACACTCACTAGTTTAATTCTACTTATGCACTAAACCTAGCTAGCCTTTTTTGCTCTTTGATTCCTCCAACAAATTAAACTCAATATAATACTCATTATCATAAGGTTAATTGGAATTTTAAGGGCTTCAGGCACAGCACCGTATCTTGCTTTTTAGATTTCACGCCCTATCATGTTACAACTTACAATCATTTTCTATGTAAACATGTTTTTTTTTTTACAATATTTTTTTATGACAAATGTTTTTTTTTTTAATGAAAACTTATTAGATAATAACTTTGAAGGGTTTAAGTGTGATTAAATTATAAATTAAAAGTTTTATAATCGACTCAAATAATAAATGTTTGTTACTATATCTTAAAATTCTCACGAATTATTGTTCAAATGGCCAAAATAAAAAGACTTTCATTTTGAATTTTTAGATGCCAAGTAACATTTTGCTGCTTTTGCATCTAAAGAAAATGTCATTTGTAATAACAATAATATCTATAATTCAATATTATCATAATTTAAAAGTAGTTTTAATTTTTACATTTTTTTTTTCAAAATCACTTGTTATTAATCCAGTTTGGACAAAAAGCCTTACTTATTTAATGGTTTTTTTTAAACAATATACTAAAATGTGTTGATATGAAAACTATTTAAATGTTATGGTGGTTTTAGAAGCAATTTTTTACTTTTTACATCGATTATATAATGACTGATGTAATAAATTATTTTTTAGATCGGTTATATTAATATTCGATGTAAAAAGTTAAAATTTTACATCATTTTAGAATATAACCGATGTAATAGTCAAATAGTTCGTGCAAATGTCAACCATTCAACCCATTTCAGTATATTGTTTCAAAAGGTCAAAACTTGCATTAAATTTAACTTACTCACATTCAGCAGTATTCTTGATAGACCCCGTTAATAACTAGCGCCACATAAACGTGGGCAGTTTCTTAAACATTAAAAAGAAAATCTTTAAAAAAAAACATTTTTTTTAAAATAACTACAGTTCTAACTTAACTACAACAAAAGATGTAGAGTACTACGATCTTATAAAAAGAAATTATAATCAAACATTGCAAAATATATTTTACTTTCCTTTCGTTACATATATATTTTATTTTGTCAAGCTATATGTATATGTTTTTGTTTTACTACTTCGTGAAATTTATTTTACATTCAACTGTTAAAACTTTAAATTCTTAAATCTAAAGAGTAAATAACACTAATTTTCACTAGTCTACACCACAAAAGTCACTTCTACCTTTAACTTCAATTTTTCTTTTCATATTCTCTCTCAAGATTCAAAATGGATAAATACACAGTTGTGGCAACCCAAGTGTTTTTCAAATAAAATATCGTGTTAATTTTACTTAAGATGGACAGGAATACGTTTATAATAAGTAACTTGTTGTAGATATCAGTAAAAATACAGCATATCCCAACAGGAAAGCTTTTCAGCATTATCTGAAAGGATTTCAGGAATGACTTGAGATTTCAACTTTTAAAGCCAAATCTCCTAGTAATTCCTACACCTACTGCAAACAAAGGAGACTGAAAATTTAATGCCTCATTACACTTGTAAAAAGAAGAAAAAATAAAAAGAAAGTAGAAGTCATTCATTTCACAATGAAAACAGGCACTTTTCTTCTATATCTACTTTCAGTCAGTCCCTTGTACACACGGGTTAATTCACTCTCTTTTTTGTTATCCCATTTCAGAAATTTGTTGTCCAATTGATGTGGCCCAATTGGGGCTGCTGATATGCACCAACCTGTGCTCCAGGAGCAGCTGCAGCCACCCCAACTCCAACATTGTTACCAATAGATGGGGGTCCTAAATGGTGAGGACTAGCCATGCCTGCAGGCTGTGGAGGAGTGTGATACATGCCAGGGAACTGCATGTGAGAAGACTGAGCTGCAGCTGCATTGAAGGAAGCATGACCAGTGTGTGATGGCATGTAAGCTGCATGAGGTGTTTGCCCTGGCATGTTATAGTATGGAGTAGATTGCATTCCAGGAAGATCCCTTGGATTCTGTAACCAGATTTCTGATGTCTCAGCCTGAGAATGAGGGGGGAATAAGAAATTAGATCTTAGTTTTGTAATAGAAAGTGACTAAGAAGCAACAAATGATCTGATTAGTGATGTAATATGCAGAGATTTATTTATGACACGAGGATATAGCTTTACTATTTCCTACTAGATTAAGAGTCAGTAGACTGCATTGCTTGCTTTCTTGAAACATTTACTATACATAGGGTTCGAGAACATTTTGGCATCTAGTAAAATAAGCTAATCCATGAAACACATAATTAACTCAAGCACTAGGTCAAGATGACATAGCTGCCAAGGAAATTAACTCGGAAAAACTATATTAACATAACAGTCCTCCCATTTCTGAATAATGCTGTTGTAATCAAGATTAAAATATCCCTAAGCGAGGAGGCACAAGCCCACAAAGATGACCTATTTTGAATGGAACAACAGGAGAGAGATATGGGCAGTAATGTTGGGTGCTTGTTTGGTTTAAATGATTGATTAGCTTATAGACTATCACCTTTTTTGTTAATGCTTCTTTTGCAGACATTCAATTCAAACAATATGTTCTTCAACACTGCACAAGCACATTACCTGAGGATTTGGGACATAAAGATTATCTTTGTACTTGACTCGAGAAGAATCTTCTAAAGCCGTTGCACCCCCAACTACACCAGGAGTTATCATGGCATATCCAGCTGGATTAGCAAAATTTCCAAACCCTGTAGGACTTCCAGCAGGAACAGGCTTGAACTGTTGAACTCCATACTTGAGGTTGTTGGCATTAAGATGGGAACCACCTCCAGGCATTAACAAGTAACTGTTGCCATTAGATGGGTGAGGATAGGGAGGATTACTTGAATATCCAGGCATGGCCATGGGTGGAACATAGACCGGGGACAGAAACTGACGATATGGCATAAGATTAGCAAAATGTGAAACATGGACTTGTGGATACATCTGCGGCACAGGAGGTTGCTGTTGTTGCACCATGGCAATTGTCGAAGCAGGAGGATTATTGGTTGCATGGGAGATCAAAGCCTGCATTCACCAAATATTGAGTGTCAAGAAAGTAAGAGCTGATGAAATGACCAAAATAATACGATGTGAATTAGTGTTGCATTTTAATGGGAAGAGAGAACTGTGTTCACTGTGTATGATATCAAAAGTATTATATCAGTCCACAAAAAGCAAAGCAGAAACATTAAGAAATACTCTTCCAAATGATCTTTAACAAAACAGACAACCAATAGGAAAGGTTTCAAAGAATGTCCAAAGTTGATTTCTCAATCAAAATTTAAAGCCAAACTGAGTCAACTGTTTTAATAGACCTGTAGTAAAAGAGATTTGAAAAGGAATAGACTTATAGATTTTAATAATCACCCTTGCGCAATTAAACTTTATCACTCTGAAAACAAGGATAGTGGATAAACAAGAAATATGCATTAAGATTCAACTAGTAAACTCCTACTCCTCTGCTCACTATTGAAACATATTGAACCAAGGGGAAAAGTGTCCTTGCATGCATAAATTAAACTACAATAAAGTAATTAAATGACTAAAAATTTCTATTAGCATATAAATTTATTATACCTCCTGAGGAGATGATAAACCCTGCCCTCGTACAGTTTCATCAATTGTGGGTCTAAAATAAGGAATGTCATAACCAGTTGGAGGATCGTATGCCTGTTTGGAATTTTAAAAGTGAGAACAGAAAGACAATAAGGCACAAAACAAATATGTATTTTATTTATAAACATCAAGTAACACTATAACACTTCAACAAATATGTTTAATATGCTTAATTTCATACATGTTATACAAGTAATAGACAAATGGTGTAACCGATATAAGTATATAGGATAATTCTATTGGGCAATCATTACACTGACACAATTTGTAGGCCATTAACAACTTACATAGACCATAACGAAAGTTCAACATACAAACTATGAGGTAGATTTGAAAGGAGTCACTCACCGCAAAGCCTGGCATATCATGAGAATCTTGTTGCTGTGGTTCTGGAGGTGCATAGGATGGACTACTATCACGAACTAATCCAATATTGGCATAATTGTCCAGATTCTGAGTGTTTGAAGAGTCTTTGTTATCAGGCAATTGTTGCTCAGAAGCAGCACCGGATGCTGGAGAGTCTGACCCAGAACTTCTAATGTGTTCATCCAGCAAGTCCACCTGTTTGCTCCCAGAAACATCATCAGTGGACAACTCTGGAGCAGGTACTGTCAAGCTGGCATCAATTTTAAATAACATTACATCTTGTTTATGGAAAACGCATACTATCTATCATGTACTTATTAGCTGTGTGAAAATAACATTGAATATATGTTTGAAGATATATTTTCTAAACCATATGAAAATATAACACAACCAAAATAATATCAAACTTCAAAGAAATTCTGAATTGTGCAGCTACCACCCACAAGGGCTAAATCTTAACTCTTTAACAAAATTAAAAAAAAAAAACAAGACAAGAATGACAACCTTGCAGTCAATTCCTCATTTGATTTTTCGGAAGCTCCTATTATGTGATACTTAGCTTGAAGCCTTGAAGAATCAATTTCAGTTCCAATGGTACCAAAGGTCAGGCGACAACGATCAGTCTCTGGAACTCGAATATGCTGTGCTATAATCACATTTTGGTTCTCATATATATTTACTTGAGAAAGTTTATCTTGAAGCTCTGCCGTATCTGATTCTATATCTCCAGAATTTTCTGCTGGGGGTGAAGCAGAAACACCAGCCTTTTTGGGGGTTCCAATTACTCCAGGACTATTACTGTTTGACTTCTGGCTTGATTTAGGCTTCCATTCTTTATTTTGCTGGGAAGCTGCATCAAAACTAATCAAATTTCTAGGCATGGATATAAATGGCAAACAATAAAAGAAAATCTACACAAAAATTATCTCATATCATTAATGTGGATAAGGAAATGGATAGCTATACCAATTATAAGCACTTCAATCAAACAAAAATGCAAAAGCAAACAATGGGTTGCTATATACATTTCAATAAGCAAAGATCTCTGAAACGGGTAAAAAAACACAGCTTAAACAAATGCAAAATAAGTTCTCCCACTCAACTGTTTTGGATTGCTCGCATAAACCTTCATTTTGACTGAAATAAAATGCTTGATTTACCCTACCCTTCTACTCTGGAAAATTTAGATTAAAATCATAATTTGGTAGTGCCATTTCAAAGATATACCTCTTTGATGTCCCACAACTTGTTGATGTGACCTATTATGATACTGGCTGTTCAGAGACGGTCTGCTAACTGGCATAGCAGAAGGTTCAGTTACATTTGTTTGACTAAATTGTTCAGTCTTTGAGACAGCACCAACTGATTGAAAAGAATCTGCGGATGTACCATCTTTTCCCACAACATAAGAGTTACTAGGAGCAAATGATTGTTTTACTTTGTTGTCTGAAGACTGTCGTCGAACACCAACAACCCCAACTTCACGCCTAATGGCACCAACAACACCTGATGATCTAGAATCAGGAGAGGGCACGTGAACTGGATCAGTTGAAGAGGAATACACCCCAACAGCAGAACTGGTTGATGCCACTGATGCAGAATTTTGATGCACATTGTTAGGCTTAATTGGTTGCAACCGTCCTGCTGCATTTGAAATCATGCCTTGCTTATCCTTATCCTCAGATGAAATTTTTCTGTCATTGACGTGTGGAACAACATCTTTCGAGTATCTAGCGTGTGAATCAGAAGGACCATTTGGGGCCTGAAATGAATTCCTAGCACCAGATGACCTATGATTGGTGGAAGCTGATGAGCTGTAACAAAGATAACACATGAGTATTACAAAATTCAATTATTCAATAACTATGAATATATCAAAACAGTGACCTATTATGAAACAAAATTCCTCATGCTATGATGATGACACTACCTGATCCACATACAGCATTGAAACAATCCATTTTCTGTTTTATGGAGAAAACAGAGCATCACTATGTTTTTAATGTAGTATTATAATAGTAAATACTTTCAAAATCTTTAAAGAATTTCTTTAGCAAGACATGTGTTTTTTGGTGCCTCTCACCTCAAAGTTATAAACTCAGTGTCTTAAGGGCACCCCTTTCACCTTTCACTCCTTGGATAGAAATATTATTTTATCAAGATGGGTTGACTACTAAATCATTTGATTCATTTCTATGTTCTAACCCCTTCTGTTAAACATAAACTCTTAATTTCTACCCGTGGCAGCACACCTTGCATCAATTTGCATGCATCTGACCTTGGTGTAACATAATTCATGCCAGATTTCTTAGTTAAGTATTCCTCTATTGGAATTGTTTTCACAGCTCAGGTATGCATACTTTTTTATGACCTCTCACACAAGTTCTCAACAATAAAACAACCCAAAATTTATTTGTTGGATAAAAAGAAAGGGATATGTATATATGCACAACTACTGATACTGGATATGCAAAGTGGCAAAGGGCAATCAACCAATCCTTCTAAATCCATAAAAACTAAAATTTAGAGCATACCCCTTCTCAGATGAGTTTACATCTAACAGCTCGGTGGCAGATGTTGAGTGCTGCTGTGAAAGAGGCTTTACTTCTTTATATATATGATTTACTCTGTTGTCTCTAACAACACGGAACTCTCTGCTGATGCCTGAATAGTAAGAAAGAATTTAGAGATCAGAGCACATGCTAACGATCATACAAGAGTAAGACAAGTAGCCCATTTAGTTATTTGAAAGCATGTACAAAACAAGTGATCCATTTAGCTATTTGAAACCACATACAAATAAATAGGTTTTGCTCCTAATGTTTACTATTAGGTCATATTCTATCACAATAAGAATAAAAACTTTTGACATTATTGGGAATAAAGAATGAATGCTCAGTCTGAACAAGATGTTAATCAGGGCACCACACTTTTAACCATCAAAACAGGCATATTACCGGGTAAAGTACTCCGAGAATAGTTTGTTCTTCGAATATTGCGCTCAGAAGGGGTGTGCAATTTCATTCCTTGACCACTACTGTTCTCAGATGGCCTTCGTGAGTCAGCTGAAGGTTGACCCTTGTTCCCAACATGCTGGGTCTGCAATAACAGATACATGTTAATTACTGATAAGAAAAACACTACTCTTTAACATGTAACTATGAATTTAATAAGTCATCCAGAAAGAATACAAGAAGTGATACCTCCTTCCTTTGGTCTCTCCTTCTCTTCACCTCATGAAATGGATCTGTATAAGAAAACCACAATGAACATTAGGAGAAATTTTTTGTTTAATTTTCTTTCAAATTAATATTTAATGTGGGCATGGTCAAACCCAATTAGAGCAGGAAAAGGACAAATTATTCAACTATATTCTTTTCCCCTAAATTCTAGGATAAAATACAAAAAGGCAAGGGGAATTATGTTCAGCACATGCTATAATCAATTAATAATTGCCCTAAAATTTCACTTTGATGATGAAGTCACGAAATTTTCTAGTATTGATCAGAACAAATGCAATCATGCAAGGTTTTAAAAAATGCTTCGCAGCCACAATTGTACCCACATTTGTCAACAGTTTTCAACAATATTAAGAACAACCGCAATTTAAAACATTGCAATCATGCAGCAAAAAAAAGGGAAAGAAAAAAAAATACACAACCAATGAAAAATTGATTTTTCAGACCAAACTAAGCTCCAACACCACCACAAAGAGGCTCAACCAGTCTACCACAAAAATCAAGCCAACAAAAAACCATTTCAAACTCTTAGCATCCCTAATCTTATAGGACAAAATAGACACCAAAATGCAGCCCGCACATGAATTACACTAACACGCCAACCAACCTCATGAAATATTCTCCACCAATCCAAAACCCCACAAGAGGGGGATACAAATGAGAGCGCCAAAAAAAAAAACCCCCATTATTAATCAAAAAACAAACCAAGAACATTCAAAACTCAAAAAAAAAATATTGAAGAGGGGGAAAAAGAAAAGGCAAAACATGGCCCCACCAAGGCAACCACCAACCTTGGTTGAGCAATTTCTGAGTGGTTTCGTTAGGATCCATGTTGGCTTCCTTAAGGGCGACATAGATATCAGCATCGGAATGATTCCCCACGATTTCTTTGATGGATTGAATGGTTTTGCGCACTCTCGCAGAGAGCAAGTGGGTACCAGTGCCACCCTCCGTTCTGGAACCAGGGACCATTGCACCCAAAACCCAAAAGGGACCTGATCCAGAAGACAAAACACAACCACAACGGCGAAAAAACAAATCTTTGAGGCGAACACTGTGAGAAACAAGTAATGGGTAGGGTTTTGTTCTTCCCAATCGAAACAGAGAGAGACGAAGAGAAAAAAAGGAAGCGGCTTTAGAGCACAGAGTGAGGGTTTTGAAAACGTTTGACAATGACTTTAGTTTTGAGGAAAATAAAAAACTTAAATCCTAATAGATTGCTTCCTCCTTCATGTGTTGGGTTGTGCCCTAGCTCAGTATTGTGTTGTCTACTAAACTACGGTTGTGCCCTTTGCTTAAACCAAAAATTGCAAATCATTTCAAAGGATTCACCAATAATATGAAAACCACGACACGTGGTTATTCATAATACAATTATAAATTTGGTAAGAGTAAAAAATATACATATTTATATATATTATCAAAATAAAAAAATAAAATATATATATATATATATATATACATATTTTTTCTCTGTATTGTTAATAACTAAATCATATCAATTCATTCTTTTAAGAATAATAATATTAATGGGTCTTATAAAAATAAAATAAATAAATATAAAAAAAAACACATCAAAACATTTTTTTTATAATATGGTTAGATTCAGTTTAATTTTTTTTCTTTTAAATCCAAATTTTGCACATCCATATGCTAGCTGACTTGGGTTCTTATATATGGGATTTAGGAGATTGGTAGGTTGGTTTTTTTTTTTTTTCCCTGAAGGAGATGGGCAGTTAGGAGTGCCAGCCCACCACAAGGCTCAAAGTGTCTTCTAGAACACACGAACAGTCCAAACAATATCTTTTCTAACATAAATTGTAACTAATTAGTAATATTAGTAATATTGAGAAATGAAAAAAAGGGCCCATATATTGTCGTGGTTTGTGGTTGTAAAATCATTTTAAAAGTCATGTAGATTATGATTAATTAATGAGGTAAAATGATTGATATATGAACATTTTAATCTTGACAAATATACATTGGGAAATTGTTATCTAACTCTTCTTTTTATGAGTAAAATTGTTATCAAACTGGTGTCAAACTCCACCACCGCTTGTGTACAATGATACGTCAATTCTTAAAAATATAGGATAGATTCCTTTGAGATACGTGTTAAAAAAATTAAATTAACAATATATTTATTAAATATTACCAGAGATAAAAGAAAAACGATAAATAATTATGATCCAAAAATTGCACATCTAAAGATGGTAATATATTTAGATAATCTACTAATTTTATACTTAATCTTTTCTTTTAAGTAATCCACTAATTTTGTATTATAATTTTTTTTGGATATCAATTTGTAAAAGAAAAATCTTTTTAGATATTAAAATCTAAAAAATGCTGATTTGTATGACTTGTACATATCGCCGCCGTATCACTGCAGTATCCAAACTGTATTGCACTCTTTTATAGCTATTATAGCTGGTTTGGAATTTGAATATCTGATGGATACGTATCCCCGCCATATCCGTGCGTATTGGTATCATATACGTATCTAAAGTATCTAATACGATACTTGTACAAAAATGGAGTATCCTTGCAACAGAGGCACTGATAAAAGAAGTAAAAATTGGACCTCAAAACGTATTAAGCCCATATAACCTATTCTATTCAAACATGCAAAATGTCCTTCACTAAATGAGTAATGTTATACAATCCTGAATTTCAAAGCCAGGTGGGTCCATAGAAAAGGGAGAGGAATAATCTATGTTAGTTTGGGGTGCATGCATAATAATTAATAAGTTCTTACTGCAATATACCACCAAGAAGCAAGAAACTTGGGCCAACACATCTAGGATTTTCTTTTTCAGATTGATACTTAGTATATTGCCTTATCAATCTTCGTAAATTCTTTTAAAATAGTCATAATAATGCATTTTCGCACTTGCAGAAGAATACAGCAATTGTCTTGAACATGCTCCACTATATAAACTTGTTTTAGCCTTTGAGCTTACATTTTCCAAGCTTTAGAAACCATGTACTTAGTTACCAAGTTTTCAATCTACAGCAGCTTAACCATTTTGACAGAACCAAACTTGTCATCTCACTAGGAATAGTTCAAAATTCAAACAAGATGGAAAACATTTGACTGACATTGGAAGGAACAAGTTATAATAACTAAAACTAAAATATCACTATCATAGTTTAATATTTCCCAACACCTGCTTTTTCTCCACGTCTAAAGTGAACTACAATTACAAAGTTGAAAGTTGCAGTTAAATGCAATTTATCCACCAGAAAGAAGGTAACTTGATCTAGAATACGCAATACTGTTGTTGTAAGGCTTTCAAGTTGTACTGTGTTAGCCTGCTGAAGCAGCTGTGTCTGTGTAAAGGCTCTTGTATAGTCACAGTCATCACAAGTATTGTTCTTGTATCCTTGCTCGGTTCTCTTCCCACCACAATCTTGCATGCATTTCTCCAAATTTTTCTCGGCTGTGTAAGAGAGTGAAGAGAGAAAAATTTGAATTCAATGAATGTGATTATTATTCGTGATCAAATCAAACTTAATGGCTAAGCAAAATCAGCACTAATGATTTATTTGTACCTGAACCGGACACGCCTGAGTTCTCTGGTTCCACCTGGCAGTGATCTGATAGTGATGTATACTCCTGGTTCATCCTGTTCAACCCATTCAGTTTCCATATCACTGGCATTGCTGATCGAAAACTCGCCTGAGTGATCTTCTCCAGATGAACTGGTCCTTACAGAAGCATCAACGGATGATCTTTCGGTCTTTGGTGCTGCACTGATGTTTGAAAGATTAGTAGGCATTGACGCCAGACCACTTGTTTCAAAGCAAGGGTGATGAGGTTTCATTTGGTGGCGATCCAATGAATCTGATGAGGAGTATCCCATTCCCATTGGGTGATGAAAATGTCGCGGTGCACGTTCTTTGCTGAGTGGAGGAGTGACAGGACTGTCCCTAGCAGATTCAATCTTTGAGCTCTGAAAAGGAAAAGGGAAGTTATATAAACACAATGTAAATACAAAAGATTATGAGTTAGAACTAAGTTTCTAACTCAAATATCTCAAGTTCAGACATCAAGTATGAGTTAGAAGGAAATTGAGATTGATTGCTAAGCATAACATGTAAGCTGAATAAGTTCCTTGGATAAAGAAGATTAATCATGATGCAATTCTTAACAAGAAATTACAAAAAAAAACTGTATGTTCACCTCATCTTCAGATCTAGGTGGGGTTGGAAGAGGAACTGCTTGCTGATTGAACCTTTGAACATTGTACAACTCCATGACCTTGTCATAATTCTCTGCCCACCACCTCTGAGCTTGCCATTTATTAAACATTTCACGACTGGCCAAATATATCAAATAAAATAATTAGAACAATCATCAAAGGACAAAGGCTAAAAAAGAAAATTGAGACATCACACTAGTGTATTTCCTTTATTTAAATTTGTTTCAGCTGTATTATTGACTGGCAGAAAAATATAACAGGGGACTCCAATTGCCATTTGGGACTAGACAACTGAGATTGGAGGACAGAAAAAAACCTGCAGGTTATAGTAGTGTAGAAAAAATTAAAAATGCATACAAAGAGCCCCCACCCCTACTCCAAATGAAGAGTTGATTGTGCTATAGTAGGGGTACAGAAATCATTTACCAATATAAGATGAACCTGTGGATGTTTTACACAGAATTATAATTATAAATCCAATATAAAATTTGGAATGCTAATTTGAAAGAGAGTCCAATAAGGAAATTGCTTCAGGTGGTTACCACACTAAGAAAAAAAAAAGTTGATTTTACTAGAGGAAAAAGTTTTGTTCCCACAGTATCCATGTTGTTCAAATTTGAATTCCATAGTTGTTTCCAATTCAATTCTGACTTTTGAGACTAGCTAAAGAGAAGCCCAAACTTTTACCAAAGACAAAAACCCGAAGGACACTTATATACCTTCATAATTATTGTATTTAATTTTTAAATTTAGAACAGAAGGGGTTAGGGGGGTGACAAATTTTGCTTGTAGTCCATAAAATGAATATTACTCTAGCAGTGGCACAGAACCAAGCCTGGCCTTTTTTCTTTGCATAGGTTCCTTTCTTTTCTTTTTTTTCTTTTTTTTTCTTTTCCCTTTTTCTTTTTGTGGGCTGAGAGGAGGGAGGGAGAGTGCATTTGAATGATCAGGCTAGAAGATAAAAATCCTTTTTGCTTTTGTACCACCAGGCAAACATGAGTTACTTACTGACAATGGAACAAAGCTGAGGTCCTCCAAAGGCAAAGAGGCACAATAGAAACAAGATAGATCCTGCCAATCTAGAATCTGGACAGCCTTTGAAAAGCATGTGATCACACTCCCAAACAAACATGTACTTAGTTTGCCAGATCAAAGAATAAGGGAGAGAGTTTAAACCCACAACAAAGGACAAAGTCACATTACATTGGCTAAAAGGCATGTGCAATCTCAAAACACACACAAGAGGGCTGGTTAGTAGTAGTAGTTTCAGTACCTGAAGCGTATCCGCTTGAGATCATTCCCTCCCTGAGGCAATGAAACAAAAGTAATAAGCACACCAGGCTCCACTTGGGCAATCCACTCCTTAGGCTCATCCTCCTCCATGAACACTGACTCGGTGCGTCCACTCACTGATGCTGGTGTTCCTTCTCCACTTGAAAGCCCTTTCACCCTACCACCTTCCATTTCCTTTCCCCACATCCTTGGGGTTGAATTGGAGCTCCCAGTTCTGCGGTAGGCCCAGTTGAACCTTGCTGAATCTGACCCCATTTCTGACTCTGCATACTTTCTATTCCTGTTGTTACCATTTGAAGATCCTGAACATGGCCTGCAGTTCTTATATGCCCCAGAAGCCTTCACTGCCATCTCCTTGATCTGGAAAACAAAAACCAAATCATGAAAAGATAACAAAAAAAAAAATGAATCTTTTTAGTTCTCTTGGTATTGCTATTAGGCTATTAGCATCCAAGACTGTAGAGTTCCATAATTGAAGTGGGTTCTCACTGTTTTAAGATTTGGTATGGTAATGAGATAAATCAATGAATATAATATAAGGCAAATGGTGAATTTACCTGAGCAGTGAGAGCCTTGATGGCTTGCTTGGTGCTGGGTGTGTGAACAGCTTCTTCCTCTTCTTCTTCTCGGCAAAGAGATCCATTGTTGTTGAGTTGCTTGGTACACGCTATGCAAGTCAACATTTCTCAGTGACAAAAAGATAACCAAGTTGAAGTCACACTACCGAGTACCGAACCAGTATATCAATCAGAAGAAAGGATGACACTTTGCAACAATCAAACAAATTGAAGATCTGGGGCCAACTTGATCCACTCCCAGAAACTCAAAAACCAAAAGCTTCATTGAATGTGCTCCTCTCTGAACAATCACAAACCAAGTCAAACAGAGAAAGTGAGAGAATCATGAAAACCAAAATCTCAAGCGAGGAAGTGGGAGCTAGAAATTGAAGGTTAGCAATGGAGAGATGTAAAGGGACATGTTTCAAGGCGATTTAT
This sequence comes from Amphicarpaea edgeworthii, assembly GCA_014843725.1. NCBI lineage: Eukaryota > Viridiplantae > Streptophyta > Magnoliopsida > Fabales > Fabaceae > Amphicarpaea > Amphicarpaea edgeworthii. Next base: position 2,406,059 of record CM026320.1, on the reverse strand, counting down.
GAGATCAAAAATAATATAAAACCATTTCTTTTTTCTCATATTTTTATATATCAAAGTTGGAGTGAACTCGATTCTCTCTTTCTCTCTCTGTCTCTGAGTCAGAGGAGGGAGAGACTAACATGGTAAGAGTAAGACACACATACATATATACAACACTACACACACATCAAAGACAAAGAGTGCAAGTTAAAAGAATGAATGAGAGTACCCACCACCCTTGCTGCCTTTTCAGGGCCATTGAGATTTGAGCTCTACAACGTGTGAGAGTGAGACTGTGAGGTTTGGCTCGGTGGCTTATTATGTGTCTCTCTCTATGCATCATATAACGTGTGATAGTGCACGTATATATAGAGAGAGAAAGAGATCATAAATAAAAAGTGAGTGTGCATGCGCCACTCTATTTTCTCCGATGAGGGAAAAAGGTGAAAATGGAAGTGTTGCGGCGTGAAGTGAAGTAGTGTAGTAGTTCCCACTTCCTAGTTGAATGTGTGTGCTTTGTCTAGCTCAGCACAAAATGGGACATTGTGTAAGATGCATTCTAGCCACTTTAAACTTGCCCCCACGTAATAATAAAAATCACATATGCCATTATTCCCTACAAAAGTTGCCTCGGTTTTTTTTTTTCCTCTGTTTTTACTTTTGTAAAAGAACTGGATTATTTTTTTCATAGTGACATGTATCATGTGTGTTGTAACAAGAAATAGCAGTATCAGGCTTCATAATTATCTGTCGTTATAATTTCTAAAAATAGCTATCATTATATAGGGTATATAATTATTTAATTATATAATTTATAAACTTGTCTCGTTGAGCAAATCACATCTCACAAGTAAACCAAAATTCTCTAATAAGCAATCGTTGTTTATATGTGAATCCAATGTAAGTCATCTCCAAATGCTACAATAGAATGAAAAAAATGTTCCTTAACATACTATTTGTTTGGAGTAAAAGAAGAAAGAGTAAGATAGCGAAGAGGAATAAGAAAAGAAGTTATTTTTCACATTTATTTATGATTGAAATAGGCGTGAAATACATTCTACAATTGGATAACTTGTTTTTTTTTTTAAGTTTAATTTTAACTTACAATGTACTTTTATTTCTCTTTTCTTCATTACAAAGTGTAAAGTGGATTAAGCTAATGCCATTGGAATGGCTCTCTCTCAGAAGCAATAGTGTTACTTGAAAATGAGAGTATGACAGAGTGGAATCTGGAGGGGAATACACAATAATATGACAGACTGGAATTAATATCGTTGATTTTCCTTTTGCCATGAGATAGTGTGTTGCTAGAACAACAAGAAGTACTCCCAGCTTTGGATGTTTGTGTTATGAAGGGAACATAATTGGCAGTAGAATACGCAACACATCTCCTACTCCTACTCTGTCTACTGTCTAGGACAGACAACGTTTCAGTACTTCCCATGACACTCTTCTACGTTCTACCATCACAATGTCAAACATTTCAATTCTGCTCTGCCACCACTTTATTTCCATGTACGTGTACACACCTCAATTTTCTATAATTTGGATCATCACAATCATTTTTACAAATACCCTCCCTTGTATAAGTTTGCATATGATCCTCGGTCAACATTAATATAACCATGATTAGGATAGTTTAGGAAAATATGAATGTATTATGAATTTAAAGCTAGTGCTGTAAATGTAAAATAATCTTTCGATAATATTTTTATAAAATTATCTGAGATGATAATCCAACAGTATAATTTAAATTCATATATTATTTTCTTTTTTCTTGAAATTTAAATTTATATTAAATGACACAATCTCTTGCTATATATTTTCATTGCATTGATCTAAAGCTTCCATGTCGTGTTCATGAACTGCAACAAAAAAAATTGTGAACACAGCTACGTACAATTACTTCCTTTCACGTGATTTGTTCTATAGTTACTGAATCATTCTCAACTTTATTTTCAACATATTTTATGATCACACACTTGACCACCTACATTTTCTCTTCTAAACTGGGAACCTCTGAGCTTATTCTTGCAAAGAATTTATTTTTGTTAAGCGAAAAAGTTCTTTTTAACTTAATAAATTATTAATTAATTAACACCTCTTTATATGAATTTATAAATGTTCATGATTTCAACGTTATTAAAAATTCTGTTTAAAAAGAAAACTCTATTAAAAATTGATAGTGATTTTACTTTATATGTGTCAAAGTATAGTGGCAAACTGGCAATACAGAGTTTCTCCACGTGCTGGCACCCGGCAACGATGGCCACACGTGCACCTGTTCCACCTCCTTTTCTTCCTATCTAAATTCTAACAAATTATATAAAATTATTTAATTACTTTTCAGACTTCTATTTGCATTAATTGATAACTTTTTTTACCAGAAATGTCTGGTTCACTTTTTACTCATAATATAACTGACAACCAAGCTTTAAATTTTTATTTTTTTTTAAAGGAAGAAAACATTAATCTATCGCATAATTCTCCTGGGGAGCAAGAAAGAGGTTAGGTTGAGGTAGAGATAAAAACATAACGTTTGTTCAGTTTCAAGAATTTTTTTTTACTGTTAAAAAAGGAAATATTTTTTTACTTCGTTAATAATTATAAAGATCAACATTCTATTTCTTTATATTTTTTCTCTAAAATCTTAAAATAGTGCGTGAGAGAATTAGAAAAATAGATGTTGACTATGGACTGTTATGAATGATTAAGAATAAAATACATAAATTTAAATTTTGATTTGTTTATAGTTATTTGACCTAAATTTACCGTATTGGAGTTACGCAGTTTAATATGGGGGAAACAACACAGACTGAAAAGGAGGCGTTAATGGAAAGAAAAGAAGATTTGAGAAGAAACAACATCATTTTTATTTTGACAGGAAGAAGACACGAATAAGGAACTGCGCCTCTGATTGTGAATCTATGCCATTGCAGTGTTTATATCAGATTCAAGATCTAATTCATCACAGACAGCTCTACCAAAATTGTTTGAATTTAGATGCTAAATAGTTGTCTTATTAGGCTACTAACCTTCAAAAATTAAATAAACTAAAAATGTGCAGAGTCACGGGTAGGATAATTGAAGTCAGGCAATAACAATAATATTATTTACTATATTATGTTTTTTTATTATATCAATATCATTTTTTTTTCTTTCTTTATTCAATCTATCACATAGATTGACCCAAGCCTCAGTCAAACCAGAATAACTGGTTGTGTGTCTGCCACACTTTTGTCCATTTCTTTCACAGTCGAAACATCTTAAAATTCAAAGATACCCAAAATTTCCTTTTTTGATTTTTTTTTTCTCCTATTTCGTTTCATGGTACAGTTTTGACTCAATTCTAGTTCGCACAAATTTGGCAACCCTGTTAGGCCATTCAATGGCCCTATAAGTAAGGATTGAGGAATACAAAATTAGTAAGAAATTCTAAAAATATATATGAACTTATGAAGTCTGAACTATAAAAGTGGTGTAGGATTTTTTATGCATGTATAAATAATTTTTTTTTGGCCAATATTTGTACCATGTTTATTTGTAACGGTGAGAGAGCAATGTTCTAAATGGTTTTTTTTGTTGTTGTTGAAAGAATGAATAACTATTTATATATTTAAATGAACTAAAGATATAACTAAACCTTATTTATACTTTTTTAAAGAGTTTTCTTTATTATATATTGAGTGAGAATTGATACTACTATAACGTCCGTGCATAAAAAGCAACTTGGATCATTTAACAGAGAAAGTATAGAAAAGAAATCAATACTTTTTTTGCTTTATACTTTATTTTATTCACACAAAAAGAAATCAATAATAGTGCTTCTTGGGTTACTAGTACCTCGATCTACATTATGATTCCGGTCGGGAATTATATTTGTTTGTGGTACCAAAACTACATTCGGTCATAAATCACAACATGACACCAAATGTTATTTCGTTCTTGCAAACACGACATAATGTGCATAGCATGCATTTTACCAAAAAGACACTGATCAAGTTTACATTAGTACTCTAATCTGTAAATACTCAGTTAATATATATTCGTAGGAGTATGAAACAAACTTTAATCATTTCAAAAAAAAATTAAACAAATTTTAATCTAACAAAGTAAGTGTTTGATGATTACACTACATGCATCCACACTGCCCATTGTTATTCCTAATATATAATAATGTACATTTTAAAAAATTAGTTGATTATCCTCATTAACCTTTATCATGATCAACAAGAAAGTTATAAAGTCATAAAGTGTTGTACTCTAGTTGTACAAGGCCTAACACCATGTTTGTTAATTGGAAAAAGAGGTAAGTGGTCGAAAGGTAAACCCAACTCTCTTTTTTTATTAAAGAGCTGAAAAGAACCATCAACGGTTGTGAATATTGTATTTGTATGACAAATTTTGCCTCTGCCTCTACTAAAATTAGAGAGCCACGACTCATTCCTTAATTTAAACAGAACAATGCCAACTTGTTGTGCATTAAAATATGTATGCCTTCAGCTTATAGCAAAAAATTATTTGGTTTAATTAAGTTTGTCTTCAGTAGTTCTTGTCAAGAAGGGAGGAATAAAGTGAAAAGCACACTTTTCTTTTACAGTGAAAACTCTTTTTGTTTCTTTCCATATGATATGCAACATTACACAGGGAAAGAGCAACTCTAGATTCCATATTTGAAAACCTTTAAGCAAGAAATCTTACCTCTTAAGAGTTAACTTTAAATCTTTAAACACTTACATATCCATCTACATTGAATCAGTGTCAAGGGAAAAATTATATATTCCAAGGCAATAATGCAAAAAGTATGTGAGAGAATTTTTTTTTTTAAATTGATTGTTTTTTTTTTTAACTGATACCCAAACGGTTAAGTAACATAAAATCAAGATAAGTTGAATAATTATCATACAGATTAATTGGTTGGTTAACTTTTTCTAAACACATGTTGATGAAGAAAGAGATGGAAGTCTCATATTCCGATTTTTAGGAATTCATATAATAATACTAGACACTGTAGCTCCATCCATATGAAAGTTTTATCTTTACATGATTTATAGATAAGAGTATTTGTATGGATATTACCATACTGTTTTGCTCCATGTCCCTGATTGCCTGATAAAGAACGAGTGTACATCGAACCAAAACAGAGCATTGTAAGCATATATTTTATATATATGGTTATGTATTGATGATTACTTAATAAGTTGCTTAATAAGTTTAAAAGTTGTTTACATAAGCATGCATAACCTATATAAATATTTTTTAAATATAGTAGAACTCACACAATTAAATTAAACATTAATTTTAAATAATATAAACAACTCATCTAAATAATCATAATTGTGTATATGCTCTAAGAAATATAACAAATTATTAAAAATATAAACATCATTCAATGTTTTCTTAAATAATTAAGTGTATTTATTAGAATGTACTGCGTCTGCATTAATGTAATTTGTCATGTATCCGTAAATACACTTTCACATAAATACTCCATTATACATTATCATGAAACAGACACAGAACGTACACAATACACATTATATATTATCATGGTCCGTTAACAATTACGTACGTTTGCGTGTAAATCTTTTGTGCTTGAAAAGTCAGAGTTGAAGTAAAAATTTATGACACACAAGGTACCACATGGGTAAAATTAATGTAAAGAAGCGTAATTAATATTTGTTCATACTATTTGCTATGATAGTTTCAGAGTGGTTAAAGGTGACGGTGGATTGAAATTGAAGGGGTTTTTCTTCGCATCAGGTGAAGAGAGTGAGGTCCACCTAGTGCCGTAGAGGAGACAGTATCATATGAATGTTTTAAATGGCATTAACTAATATATTGGAGTTAATGTTGTTGATCAATTGAATTGTGAAGTGGACCATGAGTCACATGCTTGCAAAGGAAAAAGATAGGGACGTGATTGGCTTTGGTACTATGTTTCAAGAATTTAGAGCATGTTGTAGAGAGAGCAAAACAATGATGGTACTTTGGGTGCTTCAATCATTCTATCTGGCCTGTAAGGGAACCATGGAGCAGAAGGGAATGCTGATTTGGACATTAACTGGTTTTAGACATATGTTCATAACTCCTTTTAGGGCATGTTTGGTTCATGAAAATGAAAGGTAAATAAGTTCAAGAAAGAAAAAAAAAAAAAAAAAAGATGATTAAAGAGTAGAAAGCGAGGTAAATTATTTCTCACATCTCTACCCAACACATTAGATAGGAGAATCCTTAGCTTATGCTTATATTTGTATAAACTTTCAAACTAACATCAGTCTATTTTTTAGATCAAAATTTCACTCACATGACTTTTCTCAGTGAGTGAAGTTAAAACAAATAGATTAAACAAAATAATGGATTAAGGTATATTTAGCACTGGACAAAGTAAAAAGTGAAAAAAAAATTGTGGATTATGTATGTGATAAGAAAGAGACAAAAAAAGAAACAAAATTTTGATTTTTCTTCTTCTTTTGCTTAGAGATCAAAGTAGGGAAAAGAAAAACAGGAGAAGAGAGTAAGAGCAGAATACTGTGTATATCCTTCGTAACTTCGTTTTATAGAAATCAACTGTGTATTTTCTGGTGCTATCAAATGCATGTGTCAACCTAATTAATCTCCTATTAAAATAATGGAATGATGATCTGTTTTTTGTTTTTTTTTTCCACAAGTGTGCTCCATGGTTTTAAAAATCTCATGTTACCAAAAAGGTCTCCGAGTTTGTAATCTGAATAGTAATAATGATTGTAAAGTAACTTATCATAAAGAATGCAACTTTACAAAGGTAGAATAAAGACCTTATTCTATTTTATTTTTGTTTCGATTTTATGAAAATATCTTTAAGAGGCAATTTTTTTTTTTTTAATTCAGGTGGAACTTAATTTATGTGTAATGTACTTTATCAAACATGTTTTTATGATTTGTGTAGAAAAGATCATCAAAAAACTAAAGGAAAATCAGGCCAAATGAATTTTTGTATTTTAATATATATTTATCAAGATAAAGAGATGGTTTGTTTAAATTTATTTAATGAAATAATTATTTATTTTAATAAAATAAGTAATTATCTATAATTTTTAGTATATTTATTTAAATTATTTTTATTTATAATAAATTATTTTTTATTTATTTAAAAAAAATCCTATCATTTATTTTATAATCACTCTTAGTAATTTCAAAGAAACTGAGACAAATTAATTTGAGTCTTCCGGAAGCTACTTTAGGTAGCATTGACCAGAACGCGCATATGAGAAGAACTAACGCAGTTCTAAACAACCTAATAATCAAACTCAAATCACAATGATATCCCTTGATAGTAAGCTATTTGAAATCATTAGTGCTCGTTTTGTTTACCTCTTAACTCTTAACTCTTGGTATTATTTATTAAAAATATTGAAAATAAAAAAAGAATAAAATTCATAAAAAAATTATAATATTTAATAAATTTTAATCAACAATAAAGAGTGTGTTAAAAACTAATACGTTAAAAAAGGGTATTATTAATATTCTTCTTTTTATCTTTTACTTTAATTTTCTGAAAACATTTGCACTGTGACAGATGTTTTCGAAAAGTGGGCCGTATCTGAAAGGGCCCTTTGCTTTTCCAGCCCACGGCCTTGTTGCAGGGTTAATTAAAAACTGCATGTTGTGTAACTCTTTCACTATTTGTTGCAGTTGTATTTGCACTATTCTTTATTTTTTAATAATTTTATTTAAAATTAATCTTATGAATAATAAAATCTATAAATATTTTTTATAACCTCTGGGAATTGTATGCCATAAATAATTCTCACCATTTATACCATTAGTTAATTGCAGAATAATATATTAAATAGAGTATTATAAGCAATTGCTTCCTTTTCTGTCAAAAAAAAAAAAAAGAGAAGCAATTGCTTCATTAAGCAACTTAAAACGTAAATGGAATCTTTCCACCTCATCTGTCTTCAATAAACTAAAAATTATATTAAATTGTATTAATAAACTAAAATCAATTGAAAAACATTGTTACAACTTACAATATATAAAATTTAATATTTTATTCAAAAAATAAAAAGATGAGAGGACAGATTGGATCACCTATGGTGGTTTTTACCACTGCAGGGTGTCCAGTGCTTTTTCAACCACAATTTTTTTTGTTTTTATATTTTTTATTAGGTAATTTTAAAACAAGTGGTAAATATTAAAACTTCACCCCTGCAGGCTGCAGTTGAAAATCCACTGCAGGGATCCAAATCCTTAATAATTCAAACCGCATCTAACTCTTTTTATTTTTCCGATAACTTGGCATATAACTCTTTGTTGTTTCCCACGACCACGACACTGTATTAATGCAGACAGAAATAATTGACATGGGGAAGAATGCAGTTATCGCTAATCTAACCAATTAAATTCAGCCACGTCGTCAAATTCGTTTTCTGTTTTAACTCAACACATCCAATCTCTTTTAAACAAGAAAAAAACACATCCAATCCAATAACCGCACCTTCCAAAGTTCTCGATAAGCTTCTCCTTGTTTTTCGAAAAAAATCAGAGAGTTAAAAAGACAAAACTTCCAGATCAGTTTCCTTTCAGTGGTTCAGAGATGCTGTAACCAATAGCTAATTAGTCACGCCACTTTGATGTCCATTTTCATCATCTTCAGGAAAGTTACCCTGTCTTTTTTTTTTTTGTAAGGAAAAAAATTAAAAATTTCTGAGCTGGTGGAGCTACCCAGTGCGATTCTGATTATCGGGATTTCCATTTCTGTTATAAATCTTCAATCTCTGAGGAAAATAACGCATATGGGACACAAGTGAACGAAAAAAAAAAAAACCAGTTTTTTGTTGTTGTTGAGAAAATTGAGGTTTGAAGATTGTAACGTGTCCTAGAGAATATTATGTCTTTACTTCGACGGAGAAAAGGGTCGGAAGCGGAAAAGGAACCGAGCCCGAGTTCGGAGCCGAAGGTTCTAAGCGAAGGGGAGACAGAAGATGATAAGAATAAGAAGAATAATAAGAAGAAAGATGAGGTGAGGGAGAAGAAGAGGAAGAACAAATGGTCGTGCTTTGATAGCTGCTGCTGGTGGGTGGGATGCATTTGCACGTTGTGGTGGTTTCTTCTGTTTCTGTATCAGATGATGCCTTCTTCGATTCCTCAGTACGTGACTGAGGCATTTACTGGGCCCATGCCTGATCCACCGGGCCTCAAGCTCAAGAAGGAGGGGCTGAAGGTGAAGCACCCTGTGGTTTTTGTACCCGGGATTGTCACTGGGGGCCTTGAACTTTGGGAGGGGCACCAGTGTGCTGAGGGCTTGTTCAGGAAACGCTTGTGGGGTGGTACCTTCGGAGAAGTATATAAAAGGTATCATCAACAAACAATCCTGCTTCTGCTTGTTTTTGTTTGTTTCCTTAGTTTGATTTGATTGTGATGTTTGCATATGGCTTGTTTTGTCATGCTACTAGGTAAGTAATAGTTTGTCTATAGTGTTAGTATGTTGTGTTTATGTTTTTTGTTGATAATTATAAAAGCCTGTGGTTTTTTTTTTTCATTGAGTTTAATTTCTATGGTATAAAAATTTACACGGTCAACCAACCAATCAGAAACCACAATTGGTATGACTTTTAAGGTAGTTATTGAGTTTAGGATTGGATGACTATGTGAAAACCCTTTATAAGGTTAGTGGATAGACTTTTTACTCTTATTCATTACCTTATGTTGATTTGATGGTGATGTTTGGATGTGGCTTGTTTTTGTCATGCTACTAGGTAAGTGTTTTATGGTGTTGGCGTGCTTTGTTTCTGTTTTTGGTTGTTGTTGATGAGGATGGTGATTGGTGGGTGATAGCAGGTAGAAACGGCCTTAAATAGGTAACTTTGATGATGTTTGGAGGGTGAGGTGTTTTGGTTAACATGTGATTCTAGTTTTGGGTCGTTGGATGAATTTGTAATTTGTCAACTTGTTTCCATTATTGGTGGAGTTATTTTGTTTGTGCTTTTGTTGCTGTTTGAATTAACTTAACTTGTCGTAAGAGAGTTTGTTCTCAGAAATTGTCTTTATTTGAATAGTGTGTGGTCCGTTCATTGTTTTACTGTAAAACTTTGTCTCTGATCAAGATGTCCTCAAGCTCTGTGCCTATGCCACTACTAATATTCTTTTGCAGACCTTCATGCTGGGTGGATCACATGTCACTGGACAATGAAACAGGATTGGATCCACCAGGCATAAGAGTTAGGCCTGTCTCTGGACTTGTAGCTGCTGATTATTTTGCTGCAGGATACTTCGTTTGGGCAGTCCTAATTGCTAACTTGGCACGCATTGGTTATGAGGAAAAAACTATGCACATGGCTTCATATGATTGGAGAATATCATTTCAAAACACTGAGGTTTATATTCTTTAACTGATTTTACCTAGAGTTCTTATGCTTCATGGTCCTCACCTAAACAAGTACATTGATTATTTACCTAGAGTTCTTTAACTGATTTTTTTTTCTAATTTTTAAACTATTTGATCCTGATCAGGTGAGGGATCAAACACTAAGTCGGATAAAAAGCAACATAGAACTTATGGTTGCTACTAATGGTGGGAATAAGGCAGTTATTATTCCACATTCAATGGGTGTGTTGTACTTTCTCCATTTTATGAAATGGGTTGAAGCACCAGCTCCAATGGGTGGTGGGGGAGGACCAGATTGGTGCTCCAAATATATTAAGGCAGTTGTAAACATTGGTGGACCATTTTTAGGTGTTCCCAAGGCTATAGCAGGGCTTTTCTCAGCTGAGGCCAGGGATATTGCTATTGCCAGGTAATTTTACTTACTCATTTATCATGAATCCATGATAGTTAAGTAGCAATTTGGTGTTTACTTGATTAGTTTAGCCTAGTTCAACAATAGCAAACTAACATAAAAAATTTACTTGAGATTTGTCAAATTTTCCCAATGGCCCTCTCTTTTTACCCTACACTTACCTCAACCCAATCTCGAAAAACTTAAGGGGGTATCAGTGTAGTTTGTTCAAAATTTTAGCTACTCTGTACTACCTGTTTGCTCCAATTGTTTAAATAATCTATGCTTTATAGTTTATAATACCTTGTAAGATATTTCTTCTCCTTAAAGTTTCTTCCTTTATTTACAGATTTTGTCAAGTAAATAGTCTTGTCCAACATTTTCTACTTCACCTACTATTTATCTGCATTAATGCTATAGCGGTATTCTTCTTTTGTTGTTGTTCAGCCAACTATTCAATATCTTAGACTTAAACTAAATATGGTTCTTTCTTGTCATATATCAAGGACGATAGCTCCAGGATTTTTAGATAACGATCTGTTTCGCCTTCAAACTTTGCAACATGTAATGAAGATGACCCGTACTTGGGACTCAACAATGTCAATGATACCAAGAGGAGGAGATACTATATGGGGTGGTGTTGATTGGTCACCAGAAGAAGGCTATCACCGTAGCCAAAGAAAGCAAAGCAGTAACTATAATCAGTTGAAAGACCAAGAGAAAAATCAAACAAATGTTGTAAACTATGGAAGAATGATATCATTTGGCAGAGATGTGGCTGAGGCACACTCCTCTGAGATTGACATGACTACTGACTTCCGGGTGAGCCTACTCTTAACAATGAATCTTGAAATTTCTCTAGTCTTCTTGTATGCTTGTTTGTTCCTTCTTTTACCAAATATCTTATTCAGCTTTTTTCTGAATCCATTATGTTTATACTTTATACTAGCTTATACTGAGTTTCTTGTTAACAGGGTGCCTTCAAGGGTCGCAGTGTTGCAAACAACACTTGTCGTGATGTGTGGACTGAGTACCATGAAATGGGATTTGAGGGAGTGAGAGCAATTGCTGAACATAAAGTTTACACAGCTGGCTCAATTGTAGACCTGCTTCAATTTGTTGCTCCAAAGATGATGGCTCGTGGCAGTGCTCATTACTCTTATGGAATTGCTGACAATTTGGATGACCCTAAATATAATCACTACAAGTATTGGTCAAACCCCTTGGAAGCAAAGTAAGTAATTTTTTGTTCCTTACTTTTATGTCAGTTTATTTGAATGTCCATGTGGAAAAAAACACTTATGGAACTGCATCTAAGTTTAGTCCTTTGAACAATTACTCTTGTTACACATTTCTGAATGTGATGCTAACAAAGTGCTCCAAACTAGTTAAGCTCCTATAATGGGTAATTTTAGAGCTGGTATATTGGTTGACAATGTCTCATATGTTGCTGATTTTGTGTACTCTTACTCTATTTGGATCGTAACTTTTGCTACTCTAAAATAAGTGCAGATTACCAAATGCTCCTGATATGGAGATCTTCTCTATGTATGGAGTTGGCTTACCAACAGAAAGATCATATATTTACAAGTTAACTCCCTTTGCCGAGTGCTACATTCCTTTTGAAATTGACACCACACAAGATGGTGGCAGTGATGAAGATAGCTGTCTGCAAGGTGGAGTCTACACTGTTGATGGGGATGAGACTGTGCCAGTTCTAAGTTCAGGATTCATGTGTGCTAAAGGCTGGCGTGGAAAAACAAGATTCAACCCCTCTGGCATTCGCACCTACGTTAGAGAATATGATCATTCTCCTCCAGCCAACCTTCTTGAGGGAAGAGGTACACAAAGTGGTGCTCATGTTGACATCATGGGAAACTTTGCATTGATTGAGGATGTTCTAAGAGTGGCTGCTGGAGCCAAAGGTGAAGAACTAGGAGGTGATAAAGTGTTTTCTGATATCTTTAAATGGTCTGAGAGAATCAAGTTACCCTTGTGATCAGTGAACCACAATGCACTTTCACTTCTCTTTAACCCCTTTAAGAATCAGATCAGAGACTATATATAATTTTTTGCAGTATATTTTCACTGCCACCAGAGTTCTATAAGTTGCACTTATTTTAATTATTGGTTCTGCTGATCAAATTCCAGTTCCATGGAGTGGTGAACTGTGCGAATTGGTTATATTGAAAGAACTTGTATTGAATATTTTTGTTGTTAAAGTGAGGATTTGATTTGGGGCATTATTCTTAATAAGTTCAGCTGGTTAAAGCATGTGTAAGTATGTGGTCCTTTCACTTTTTGTCATATGTGGTCATTAATATTTTATTTATAAAGTAAAATTATCTTATGTATAGATTACGATAAACTTTTAAAGAAACTAAATGACAGTTTTTATTAAATAGCTTATAAGCACATAAACTAACTTTAGTTTACGAGAAAATTTTATTTCATTTCATTTATTATTATTATTTTCTTTTACTGCAAATGTTTATTAAGAAAATTATCTAAATATAGTCTTGTGACAATCTAGTCTAGAATTAGAAAAACTGTGAGAGGCTGTTAACATAGTTAACTAAACGTTTGAAGGAGCTTATATTATGTTTTCAAAATAAAAATTAATGTGAGTTTTATTTCATTAAGTTTTATCTTTTTTTATTTTATTTTAGTATATAATCTTTTAAAAGTTTCAATTTGGTATTTATCATATATTTTAGACATATTTTGATATATTTCGCTGAAAATGTTTAAAGTTAACAGAATTAACTTTAATATGATTGTGATAAATATCAACATGGCTATGTTAATCTAATTCTTGACCGTATTAATTTTTTAACTTGACTAACATGTTACTATTTAACAATTTTTTCTTTAACAAGTTTGTTATAATTGTTGGTTAGTTGGATTTTTTGTTGATTTGATCATAATAATTAGTAGTGTGATATATACCTCAAATATAATTGATTATTATGACAAAAGAAGAGAAAAATATTTAGTAAAGAAAGAATTTTAAAGAAAGAACTTTATAACTAGACGAATAAATAAAAGGTTTTCATTTTTTTAATCAAAAATTCGACGAATCAAGTATCGATTAATTAAATGATGAAGAAGAAATCAAATATTCACATACTTAATTAATTTCATATTTGATATTCATTCTTTAATTTTAAGAAGAGATAAACTAAAAAGTATTAACTAAATTTTTATTCATTAGATAAAAGACATATAAGTTTAATACGAGTAATACGAACTGTTATAAAGGAATTAAATTAACACTTATTGATATTTAACATGTCTAATTAAAACTAACTTATTAACTTTCAAATGTTTTTAGTAAAATATATCTAAAATATATATTAAAATATTAAATTAAAACTTTTAAAATATTATATATCAAAATAAAAAAAAAATTAAATTTAATGGATTGACATTAAATTTAAAACTTATCTACCAATATTAGAAAAACTTGATGTAATCACGTTCTCAAAGTTAAGTGCATTATTATTGCTGTGAGTGTCTTCGTTATCTAGTTGTCGCCACCTCACCCTTCACACAAATGTTATCACCCTTCACTACCAGTTACGGTAGCAACTTTATTACTTTACCCTCTTATGCAATTTGTTATTGTTGAATTAAATTTTCATTTTACATAAATTTGATGTAATTTTATCTATGACTATTCCTAATTAGAATTATAAAAATATACAAAAAAATAATTTAACTTAAAATTTTATTTTAACGCTCTAATTGTTTGCATAACTTAAAATATGAACTATAATTTCAAATCAATTTTAATTAATATTTGCATAATTTTTTTTTTTTACAATAATATTTGCATAACTTAAAATCAAATGGATTGATATTTTATTTTCTTATTAGGCAGTAGGTGATCATTATATTCAACGTTATTTATTGTTTTATTTATATGAAAAAAAGATTTATATTTTATTTTTACAATTATAAATCAGTCTTTATCATTATAATATTTTTTTTATAAAGTACTATAATAAAAAAAAACTGTATAAGAATATAGAATATAGAATAGATTTACTCTTTTTAAAAAATAGCATTGAAATACACGAGGGACTAGAATGCTAGAATTTAACTTGACCCTAACCTAATAATGGATAAAAAAAACTTGACTCCTAATAAGTAATAAATGATAGATTTTAAGAAATAATTAATGATCGGAATTTACAATTCTAATCGTTAATTTTTTATGCTCATAAAAAAAAGAAAAAGGAAATTACTCTGTTAACTATTAAGTGCATTGAAGCGTTGTGTTATTTTTTTTTTTCAATATTTTTTTGGCCTTTGAGAAGAAGCACTGTGATTCTGATTCTCTCTCCGTCGTTGCAATTGGTGGCTCCGTCGTTTTCAGTTTACATCCCTCACCCCACACCACACCCTTCGACGCGATTCCTATTCTGATTGCAGGTATCCTTTTCTCTTTTTCCAATTCCGTTAAACCTACGAACACGACTTCGTTTATTTCGTCTATAAATAAATTCAATTTCAAAATCAAGCCACGTTAGCATCGTGCATTCGTAGCTGAACAAAATTTCTCAATGCACGGGTTCAAAATTTAATTGATTGATGAGGGAGAGGAGTGGGAAATTGATCAAGCTAAAGGATGAGTGAAATAGTCATAGCTTCATCACGAAGAAGATATGATGGCAATTGAATTTCATAGTTGAAGCTTTATCTAGCGTTTCGTTGCTACCTTGAGCATTGTAGTCAACTGTTGGTGGTGGTGTTTGAATTTTGAAGACCTTGTTGTTGGTAGTGGGTGTTATATTGAGGGCATTGAGGTTCTAATTGCCAAGCTTTGTTTTAGGTTTATCAATAGAGGAATTGTTTGTGGTTTTGAGTTTTGAAGGTTGATTTTGCTCGGAGAAGAATGAGTTGTAACAAAGTAAAATGAGTTGCCTCCCACTTGTATACTCTATTTTAGCCTTATCTCTAGCCAATGTGGGACTTGGATTTTCCCAATAGATATGGTCGGAGATCCCACGTTGACTAGAAATATGACCAATTAAGTGTATATAACTGGGGGCAACTCTCACCTTACAAGCCAGTTTTGTAGGGTTGAGTTTGGCCTAAACCCACTTTCTAACATGGTATCAGCGCATATCATAAATTTATTAATGGGCCATCCAAGTCCAAAAATTCTGGGCATGAGGGGGTATATTGGAAAAAAAATCCAAGTCCCACAATGCCTAAAATTAAGGCCAAAATACGAGTCTGTCCTAGTGATTGTTGTTGGATCTATCGAACCATCCGCTATTGGGCCGTTATCGGACCACCCGTAGATGTCTAGTATTGCTAACTTCACGCTCAAGATGTCCAGTCCTTGGCGTGTGGGGTGTTGGAGATCCCACATCGACTAAAAATATTGTATATAAGTGGGGGCCAACCCTAAGTTTACAAGTCAGTTTTGTAGGGTTGAGTTAGGTCTAAACTCACTTTCTAACGGATATAATCACGTTTGAAGGAAAAATTATCCATTTCTCTTCCCAAATATTGTGCATTTGTGTGAAGTATTATTTCTTTAATTCATGTTAACATATTTAGGCTCTACCGTATCTTGACTTTTGAAGGTGTCGTACTGTACTTGTGTCATATAAAGCATCCAGGTTTCATAGATCTTTTGTGGTTATTTCATTTTATATGCTTCTACTCTGAAATGTTTAATGAAGTCTTTGGAGATTATTGTTTTATGAGTATATATGTATATATTTTTTCTTTGCTGTCTTTTATAGAATGAAATTTTGTAAATTAACTTTCTAAGTGTTCTAGATTATTAGTGGGGCAAGGGCTGTTGGTCAGGATGAATTTGCAACAAATTGGACAACCTAAATCATCTAATGGATATGGTCGTCGGAAATCTGAAAAAGAAGGGGCAACTAAGACTGATAATAAGATCCCATCTGGAAAGTCAAATGCCAGCAGCAGATTAGCAAGTACAGGTGAAATTTAGATCTGACTTATTTATTATTTTCTATTTTACTTTACGGCTTTGCTGATGTTTATTATGACAGGTATAGTGACTGGCAATAAAAGCAGTAGTTATGGGAGTCCTTCACATGATCGACTAGTATATTTAACAACATGCCTTATTGGGCAGCATGTGGAAGTCCAGGTGAAAAATGGATCTATATACTCTGGAATATTTCATGCAACAAATACTGACAAAGACTTTGGTATGTTCTGTTATGCTTGTGTACTGTTATCGATTTGATGATATTGAGGCAATAATACTTTTGTATTGTTGTAGTGCTTAATAGATTCCAGCTTCCAGTTTTCATTATTATATTTATGAATCATACCGAATTTGACATTTTTTTACTGCTTATGTCATCATTGCTGTTCTTTTAGGAATCATTTTGAAAACAGCTCGCTTGACAAAGGATGCCTCTTTGCAAGGACAGAGATCTGGTGTAGAATTTGTCAGCAAAGCTCATTCTAAAACTTTAATTATACCTGCCAACGACCTTGTACAAGTTATAGCGAAGGTTTGCTACTTTTCATTTATTTGCTGTTTACTGGGAAAACCATGATACTAATTCCAGTTTAAATTCTACTATGTTGTTTAAATCAAACAAACAAAAAAGATGGTGTATAGTAATGAATGGTGTTGGGAAAGTTTTAGTTCAGGATTTGGTGAAATTGCATTGAAAACACTGTCAATTTGGCAGGATGTTGCTGTTTCCAGAGATGGCCTACCTAGTGAATCTCAATATGATATGCACCAGGAGATCATGGTTGATTCAGTAATTTCTCAATTTCGTCATGTTGAGACAGGGAGGGAATTACAGCGATGGGTACCTGATGAAGATGATCCACAATGCCCTGAACTGGAAAATATCTTTGATGGCCCTTGGAATAGGTGGTTTAATGTTATTCCTAAAACTTTTCTTTCACAAAAGATAGGATTGTTTTTAGTGGACTCCACAATAACACAAGCTTTATAGAACAAGGCTGCCTTTTTTTTAGAAATAGAATTGTTTCTTTTCTTGAAGCCTCGACACCCAGATACATGCTTATCAGTCCCCTTTGTTATTCTTTAAACTTAGAAGTTGGCTGAGAAACTATAGTATGGACCTTGTGTTGTTTACATTTGGAAGTTTATTAAAAATATGATGCAAGACGCAAATAGTAGATATCTCAATGACATCTCTCTCCCATTTTTTATAAGACATCTTTCTCCATTTTAAAATTATAAACATGGGATATTAGGTATAGTGGAAAAATTGAAACTGGATACCAAGAAAATCATACCCCTATATATCCAGTCTACCTGTTTCGTTTACTTTCTGATCACATTTCTTGTTCATCTCTGGCTTTTTGGAACTAGGTTTTTGTTGGGGACATTTCAGTTTGCTATGATTCAAAAATATTTTTGCTTGGGACCACTTTTCAGTGATGTTTTTCTTTGAGTAATGACTTCAGTAAAACATGACTAATCTCTCTTTAAAAGGCAGTCTTATGATAATAGACTTATGGATTACTGGGCTAGTGTAATAGCTAGGATGAGATCTTTGGTGAAATCAGAAATGCCCCGTGGGATGTTCCTATAACAAGTGAAGGAAAAGTAATAAATAATGATTCCTTGTGATGATGAATAGAATTCTTTGGAGGAGCTTAATAATTCTTTTTTTTTTTTTTATATACATGTTTCCTAGGTATTCTATTTTTCTCCTTTTTTACTTGGGTGACATTACTTTCATTTCTGTCATGTATTTGAACTGTTCCACCTTGAAGCCTTCTAATAGATTATGATTACTTGTCAAGAAAAAGTAAAAAATGGATCAGTTGTTTTCTTGTTGTTTCTCTATTCTGGTCTCAGGGCTGAAGTCTATAAGCCATTATGGAAGCTAAGAAATGTTCCTTGTGGAATTATTGAAAGGATATAGGCATAAAATCTGGTTATGAATTATTCTGACATAGCAAAAAGGAAATAGGGGATTTTGTGCTTGGTCTTTACTTGTTAATATGAGGCTTAATTGAGTATATGACATTGCTAATACCATTATTTATATCCAGGTTTTTGTATTTTGTCTCTTATTGCAATTCTTAATAGCTCTCCTCTGTTGTGTTTTACGTTTACAATTTTTTTTGTGGTATTTTTCTAGGGGATGGGATCAGTTTGAAACAAATGAAATGTTGTTCGGTGTGAAAAGCACATTTGATGAGGAGATCTATACAACAAAGCTTGAAAAAGGGGCCCAGACAAGAGATCTGGAAAAGCAAGCTTTAAAAATAGCAAGAGAAATTGAGGGTGAGGAAACACAAGATCTTCATCTAGCAGAGGTCAGCACGGCTTCTATGGATTTTTCTCCCTTCGTGATTTTCTGTAACTTTTTATTTGTCTATTTGAATTCCTCAAACTGTCTTTCTCAACAGGAAAGAGGCCTTTACCATAACCTCGATATTGATGAAGAAACCAGATTCTCTTCAGTTTATAGGGGTAAAGGGGTTGATGATAGTGGATATGATGAAAATGAGGACAAGCTGTTGGATTCACACAATTCTGAAACGTTTGATAATATTTATGAATTAGTCATAAAGAGACCAGGTGAAGCAAGTGGTTGGAAAGGCAATAATGGAGCTCAAACATGGTCAAATTTCTCCTCTGCGGTACCTCCTCAACCAGTTATTTAATTAGTATTGTATTTTAGTAGTCTATATCATTTGTCACTTTGGATGTCACTGGTTTGTCCTTTCTTGTGACTTAATGCTACCATAATATGTTTACGCATTACTGATATATAGTAAACAATTTCATTTGGATACCACTCTGTACTGTTGTCTCAATACTCTACTTCATTTTTGTGATTCTGCAATTTTAATGGGAAGATGTGTTAGCTGTTTGGGAGGCTAATCATGTTGCTGGGTAAATGATGTATTTATGTCATGGTTTTTTTTATAATAGTCATTTGAACTCTATTTTTCCCCTCTTGGACTTCTAATTATGAGTGAGAAACTGGCAAACGTTGGTTTCTCAGTGCTTTTAGTTCAATTTTTCATCCAGAAGTACTCATTCTCTTTATGAGGATTACCATGATAATCCCTCGTCTAGCATAAGAGAGAAGTCATGTAGAATGTTGGAGTGAGAGACAGAGAGAAGAAATGCGTGTGATGAAAACAGTCTCAATAATTATTATAATAAATATGAAGCTATAATTTTCTTAATTATCACATTTACACGGTACCATGATAATCCCTTGTCTAGCATAAGAGTGGGAACTCATGTAGAATGTTGAGTGAGAGAGAAGAAATGTGTGTGATGAAAACTGTCTCTCAATATTACAATAAATACAAAGATAATTTTCCTAATTACCACATTTACAAGATACACTGAACCTATACATACACTTGAAAACCTGGCCCTGGTTTTAAGGCGGGAACACCGTTTAACAGTATCCTACTGTTGTCAATATCGTGTCTTTACTCAGAGGATCACATGATCCTGATTGTATTGTGGACTGTTAAATTGCAAGATCGAGGTAGCAACCATGGGTAAACTTGCCAGAGAAATCCTTGCTGTGATGGGTTGACCTCTCTGAATCACTGAACCTTCCTCTTCTCTCAAACATCCTGACCTCTCTCTTAGCTCTCAACTTCCCTCTCTTGGATCACGGATCACTATGATATGGGGTCTTGTTTTTTTTTTTTGTTGGTTTCTGAAACCCATGAACTGGGTTTGTTCTGGGCCATCATTTGACATTCAACCATTGTCATTTAATGGTGGCACCAGGGCCGTGGTTGGTGGATTTTTTGCCAACCACCATAGGCAATTTGTCAAGGGAGGCCCACTATGGTGGCACCATAGGCTACAATGGCGTGTTTATATTGTGGAATTTTGGCTTTCCACCAGATTCCTCCATTGAACTCAACCTCTTTTCCTGCTGTCTCCCTACTCTCATTTTTATTCCGTTCCATAATCACTATTGAATGTAAATTTTTGTAATACAATGCAATAAAATAAATACCTAAATTCTTGATTTTTAATGGTATTATTACATGTTTTAATTACTTATGTTATTGGATTTTCTGTGTTCAAATACCCTTTTATATTTTCAATACTATTTGTATTTTGACCTTGTGATTTATGATTTTTCACCCCAACTCACCCCAAACCTAAGGATTTTGGTTTCGACATACTCTGCATATCCAAATCCAACATTGGGTATGTGTTCATATCTTAAATTCCAACTCAAGGGAGAGGGTTGATGTTTTCAATGTAGCAACTCTGTAGTGGATAAAACTACTTGTGCTGGTAGTATTGGTAAAATATTACCAGCAAGCAGGCAACATTTGATTAATTTAAAGAGTGGTGATATTTTAATGAATAATTTCTGCTTGAACATGTGCGAAATGTTGAGTCTCGTTCTGTTTTTGAAGTTAGTACAGCTTTAACATCTAAACATATTACAAAATTTATAAATCATGTCCAAAAAAAAGTAATAATAAGTTTCTTTTTATCCATGTTTTTGCTTCCTTCTTCCTCTTTCCTTATAAAGTAATTACTTTATTTCATAAATTTAAATTAACATTTAGTTTACTTTTATGCACAGGATCACTCGGAGTTATCTCAGTCAAGTACTGGTGTGGATTTATGTCGCTCTGGTTCTAACGATCATACTAAGCAATTAGCATCAGAACTCCCTGCCCAGAGTTGCTCATTTTCAGATGGAGAAAGCAGGTATTTGTTGACTTTTGGCTTTTCTCAGTTTTCTGTATATAATTACTTTGTTTCATTTCATTGTAATTATTTGTATTCCGTTTGCCCAAGGGTGGCCTTTTGGAACATAAATATCAACATTATCATTCATTTTCATTTCTCAAATCCAACTGACAGGATTCAGGAGAACTCAGTTAATAACCTACATGGAGTCAACGATAATACTGTAGAAGGAAATTGGACAGTGAGTTGAAATTTCAGAGTTACAACTCATATCTGCTCAAATATCTCACATAAGATTGCTATACAAACTTAAATCTCATCTTTTCTCTTTCTTTTTTTACTGTTAATTGATGCAGCATGCTGAGGATGTCCAACTGTCAAAATCTGAGGGTTTGTGAAGTTTCTTTCTCAGCTCCCTGAATTGATTAGATCTAAAGCACAGTGCCTGAAACTAATGTGGATGAAACTAAACCAATGTCATTTAAGTGATTATTCTGTTTATTATAAATGAAGTATTGAAGCTTACTGTCTGTACTTGATGGTACTTCTGAATGGAAGCTCTCACATGCAGTTGAAATTTCATTTTAGTGATTGATTCTTTTATTATGTATTATATTTCTCTGATCTTGGCAACTTTTAGTGCAGATTTACAGTCATCACTTAAGTTGAAGAAAGATGGCTTTGATGAAGGGGGGTTGTCTCCTAATGTGGCCTCCTGTGCCCCTTCTACTCATATTTTATCAAAGACTCCTGAAGAAACTGGGTCAGTTGGGGAAACAAAGTCTGTAATGTCACGTGGAAGACTAGGTAGTTGTACATCATTGGGTTCTGATTATGTGGCAGCAACCTCTGGTCCTGGTCTATCACCAAGTTCTTCAGTTTGTTCACTATCTTCTGAAAAATCGACTCTGAATCCCAATGCCAAGGTGTGAAAGTACAAGATTGACTTTTTAAAATAGGAAATAGCACCTACAAATGGTGGTTTTTTATTTGAAGGTAAACATGATTTTTGTTTTATACTACTGGCATTTCTCAGAGCTTCCCCCCCTTTTTTTCCTTTGTTGTTGTCAGGAGTTCAGGCTCAACCCTAATGCAAAGAGTTTTATTCCATCCCAAACACATGCTAGGCCCTGCTCCCCAGTGTCTGATGGTTCCTTCTATTTCCCGGCTACCACATCCACCATACCAAATATGCCAGCTATTCCCATGGGTATTGGAGTAAGTATTTAATGGAATGATATTCTCAATCTCCAATGAGGACATTATGTATTATACGATTGTAGTTAGCTTTTTCACATTTTCACCCCTGTTCTTTCATAAAGCTTTCTTCTATGCCATTATTGTATAAGATTTATATTGATTGCCACTAGTTCTAACATATTTCTGTCGGCTGAAGTGAACTGATATTGAATGGTTTGGGGCTTCTAATGTACTTATCAATTTTTACTGGGCTGGTTTATTCCTCCAACTTATATTAAGGTGGGATCATGGGGTGTGTGAATTTCCTGATGATTTGTGGGATGTAAAAAAGGATGAATGTTAGTGTTAAATAACCAAAACAGAAAATATCATAGAGAATTAGGCAATAAACCGTTTTTGAATACACCATAAAGCATAGTTTATATAAGCTTATTTACATTTATTACAGAATATATTGTTTCCTTTAAATGAGATATTGCTGCCTATAAACTATAATAATGACTAGGATATTTTGTCCTGATTTATATCAGAATCAGATATTATTCTGTCTTGATTCTGAACACCTCTAAATCACTTATTTTGTTGCCTTATTTAAATGAGGATATCAAAATATAGACATGCTTTGAGACTATCTTTGCAGTTGGGTGAGAAAAATTTAAGCAGACCATACTATTTAACTTCATGGTTAAGTCATAAGTACCAAACTGACCTAGCTTTCCATAGAAGACTATGTAGAGTTATTAGTAGGATCAAAATGTTGTATGTTGCTTATATTTTGCAGGTTGGAACTACTTTTCCGGGGCCACAACCTGTGATATATAATCCACAAGTGGCACAAATGCCATCCCAACCATATTTTCATCCAAATGGACCACAGGTGGGATTTCACTTGTAGTATCTCATTGGTTACTCTATGAATATTGGTGCTTCAGAAAGTTATTTAATATTATTAATCTAATTGCAGTATGGACAACTTCTTGGTCATCCTAGGCAAGTTTTATACATGCCAAGTTACCTCCCTGTAAGGACTCGTGTTTTGCTCATAATTTTTAGTTTTTATTTGAAAAACGTTTCTATTTAATTTCCGTTTTCCATTACTCTGGTTACAAGAAGACTCAACTTGTGTATGCTTTAATTTTATGCATCTTTTTGTGTTTCTGTCTTTAACATTGTGAGAAAGACACATGATAAAATCAGTTATCTCAATAATTTAATGTATGCCTATGTATCATGGATGTTAGACATCCTTCCTTGT
This sequence comes from Amphicarpaea edgeworthii, assembly GCA_014843725.1. Classification (NCBI taxonomy): domain Eukaryota; kingdom Viridiplantae; phylum Streptophyta; class Magnoliopsida; order Fabales; family Fabaceae; genus Amphicarpaea; species Amphicarpaea edgeworthii. Next base: position 2,382,172 of record CM026320.1, on the reverse strand, counting down.
AAGAGCCATGGAGCAGGACTTTTCTTCATTTAGGCATTTGATTTGGACTTGAACAAACTTAGCTACATCGTATATTTCCTGGATAACTTCTATGGTCAATATTCTGGGAACCTAATCTTCGAATTCGTTTTTTTATTTTTTTAACAGGAGATGCCTTATAAGGGACGGGAATATTGACCACTTAGTTGACTGCATTCTCTCGGCAACTTGGCTCTTTGCCTGAGAAGAATGAACTGAGTGGATGGATGGCTTAAAGAGTTTCAAATTACAAAGAATATCTGCAGCTTATGAGAGGATTTCCATAAAAAAAAATGATAATTTCAAGGCAAGTTGGCTTATTATGGGATATAAGTTAATTGATCTTTATTTTCACTCATACATCTTTTGGGATTTCTCAGTTTTCGGTCATGTAATAGTAACTTAACTCAGATGACATTTCCCCCCTCAGTGTTATTATTTTTATGCAACATTTACTTTAAATTTGCGTCTTCCATACTTTAATTACTACCATTCTTTTGAATTTAGTCATGTATGTCTACAGTCATTAGGTTATCAGTTATTAGATACATACAGGGTATTTCGTATATGCGTTTGTTTGATGAATTAATCATTTTGAGTGTGAACTTGAAATCAAGACTTTTTTTTTTTTTGCTTTAGAAATTAGGCATCGTTGAGAGCCGAATCACAACGGCTACCCGTGCAAGTGTGAAAAGTGAGATTCCCTAGTGAAATATTCCTATTATACAATTGAAATATTTTGTTAATATTGTATTTAAGTAAAATAATCTAAATTATGGTTAATGACTGTGATAAAACTATGATTAATTATGATAAAACTTATTTTACTGCATTTCACACTTTGATTATATCTACTATAATATAATACTACTACAATGTAATGTGTTGTAGAAAATATCCTTTTCTTAATTTATCTTTACGCGTTTAGTTGTCTTTCGCTAAACATTGTAAAAAAAATATATATATTGTATGATGTGGAAATGAAAAGGATAATCACCTTCCAAAAGTATTTTTAAAATATTGTTCGAGTTTTATTAATTTTTTAAGTAAATGTCTTCCTAATCCGATCATAATCCTTGGTAACTATCAAAACTCGTATTAAATATCAATATAGGACAATCAGATTAGCAGCAAACCCTTATGGGTCGTCATTCTTTTATTTTATTTCGTAGGAGATAATCTAAATTAGTATTCATTGCATAGCTTTTTAGTTGTGTTTGGTAGTACTACATAGCATATTTATTTATATATTGCACTGACTGTTTACCGAGTTGTGAAGAGAAAGGAAACCAGAATCAATGTCAATTTTCAGTTTACAATGCTTGGTATATATTATTATTCTTCATTCATGATCCGGCAATAATGAATTTAATTAAAAATGATATGCTGTATTATACCATGTATGATTTGCATTGGAATAAATAATCAATTCTCATCTGTGAAGTATTACTCTTCTTCTCACTCAGTTCTTAAAGTAAAAAGTAAATAAATTATATAAGTAATTTCTCATGTTTTTAAGGTCATATTAAATAGTTCTTCAGTATTGAAAAATATTTCAAATTAGTCTCTAGATATTAATAAAATATATCAATATTAAAATTAAATTGATAGATATTAATGGTAATGCACTGAATACTTTTATAATTAAATACTTTTATAATGTAAAAGTAAAATTATTAAGTACATTACCATTAAATTTACTAGTATTAATTTTTTTTTTAATGGAACTAGTAGATAATAATTATAAAAGGTGTTAAATTAAAATAAGGAGCGCGTGGATGAGGAGCGTGGAATGCATTTAAGAGGAACACAGAAGTCTATGAGTTGGAGGCATCACAGTCTGATGTGAAGTTGAAACTTGCATTGCATTTGCAGCACTCTCCCCATTACCCAATGCATACATTTCAACCTACCACTAAACGACAAAATTCATTTGCACCTCTTCAGAATTTTTTTTTTAATCAGATTAAGATGTGATCATATTCATATCGTCATATGTCAATATCACCGTAGGGAAAAAATGGATTCTTATATCATACTAGTAGTAAAGTACCCTTTTTCTTTTCTCTATTTATTATTATCATTAATGTTAATAATGATGATGATAATAATAATAATAAATTTTAATAATGGAGAATTGAGAAAGGTGGTGTGATCTGTTGAAGGTGGGTGGTGAGAGACTACACTTGAAGTTGAACTTGATTGACGTGTGTTAATGCAGAGAGAGAAACTTCATTGTTTGTTCAAAGTCTTTGGTGCACTTAAAAGAGACCAGATACAACTTCAAGTGAAAGTCTCAATAGTGAGTGGATGATGAAGTGGAGGAGTATGAGACATAGTGGGGTACAACTTTCAGTTTCTGTTTCAGATTGAGAGTTTCTTCTAAGCTTTTAAGTACTACATACATAGTACATGCACAGCTTTTTGTTAGTACCATTTTCTTGTTCCTCTTCACTTTACTGAATTTCCAAGGTCTCTTTCTCTCTTTTTACTATTCCTTTTTGGTTTTTCTTGTTCCTTCTTCCTTCTTTTTTTTTTTTCTTTTTTTTTTTTTGAGAAAAAAAAACTTTGGAGTTTTGTGGTATGGTAGTGAATCTATAACAACACGGTGGCTGATCTTAGATAGAGGCCTTCTTGTTATGGCTAAGGTAGTTGATACCTGGCTGTTTTTTTTTGCAATAACTTTGTTTCTTGTTTATGTGAATATTCTGGGAATTAACCATTTAAGTAGGATCCTTTCAAATTTGGCATGCTTTTTATGATGTCAAAAGTCTTAAAAAGAGAAGAATTCCTTTTCATTCAACTCCTCTCTTTTCTTTTTCTCTTTATGTTTTTGTTATCTTTTTATGCCCCAATTTTATTTGTTCCTTTTCAATTGTAACGATTCACATGCATTCAAGCTGTTCAGATGTGTTGATTCAAGCTGTTTTCTGTTGGATTGCTTTCTAATGTTTGTAAATGATTCCTGGTCTCTTATGCTTTTCAAATAAGTTTATTGTCTTTCTTATTATTGGCATGTCTTTATTATTGATTGAAACCCACAATTCTTGCTTTTAATGACGTATTGCACAGTGTTCATTTGTTTGCATAAAAGAAGCACATGGCTTTCTTTCTATAGAGCAACACAGTTGATTCAAGATTAACCAGTAGTTTTTCTGAACCTCTATACTAAGTCCTTACAATCATCTTATAGGAGCTTCTGCATGCCCCTTAATATTGTTTGATTTCTTTGCTTATGATGTTTTTTCTTTTTCATGCATCATTACTCTTTTCCAATCAATAGAGAAGCATGAATTTATTTTCTGAATATACACATGCCACAAGCTCACATGCAAAGATGTAGTATTAGTTACCTGAACTTGTTTGTGCATGTATAAATTGACATGCTTATTTATAATTTGGCATTTTACATTATTTCAAATTGATAAAATTCCTGCAGTTCCTTTGTGTGTTTTTGTTGCTATTAATAACTACAACAATCTGATGGGTATATTGTTGGTGTTGATGTTGATTGAGAAAAGGTAGTAGACCAATCCTGATTTTCATAAGCAAGCCTTGATCCATAGTGGAAAACAATGAAGAACTTTTCTGAGAAAGGCTCTGGCTCTACCCATTTAACATCTCCTTATGCTCTTGGATGCTCATCATGGGGGACTTCCTCTGAATCTGATGTTCAACAATCATCCATGTCCAAAAATTTGAGCTTGAAAATGAGTGTTCTGCCGCAACATTGCCATAAGACAAAGCCATCGAGTTTTCAATATCACGACCGAGATTCATCTTCAACTCAATCAACCGGTCAGTCTTATCCAGAAGTTGGTTCAGCACAATCAGGTATTTGTATCTGTTTATCTGATTGTGCTTATTGCTTAATTTTTTATGTTTCTATATCTGTATATCTTTTCTATTGTGAAGCTGCTACTGGAGTACTCTGGAATCTTTATGGTAAAGAAAAAAAATGAAGTACTACATATTTGTGATTATGATGACATTTTTTAGTGATATCTTACATTAGGCTGTGAATATGGGATAATGATATTATTTTTCTTTTCAGAAGTTGGAGTTGATTTTAGTCCTTGGATTTTTTAATTATTATCAGAAAACATGTGTTACTCCTAATGGATATTGATGAATATTTGCTTTAGGTCAAGTTTCAGTGCAGTGTAGCAATTCTTCTGCTTGTTCAACACTTAACACAACTGGGGGAAAGAATGTGGAAGGTGTCATGAGGTCATCTTTGGGGACTCAGGATTTTCCCTTCCATCCTTCTCAACTGTATTACAACCAATCACTTGTGAGTAGATAGATATATGATTGTGTTTTAGTGGACATAGATTATTTGCAAAACTTTTTCTTATAATTTGCTTTTCAGGCTCATACTGCATTCCACCTTGCTGAGCCATGCTTTAGTGGCCTACTACCTGCTCCATATGGGCCACAGCCTAATGTAAGATATTAGACTCTATTCATTTCTTTTTTCACTATTTTGTATTTTTGTGAGCATGTCTCCAGCATAGTGAGTTAAAGTTTTATCATGAAAACAGATTTCTAAAATAACTGTATGACAGACTCATGCTTAGATCTGGTATAATGAGGTTTTCACTTTATAATTGCTCCACTTTGTAATTGTGTGCTCTGACTAAGTTTGGTATAATGCTATTTTTTTCTGATTTTGTTGAGAACAGCTTAAGCTTTGTATGTCGTTGACTTAGAAATAGGGTAAAGGTCTTTCTGGGAAAGCATGCTGTCTTGTTATGTATAGTTTTATTTTCATTGGAATAAATTTCTGTGCAAAGCTTTCCAAGAGACTTTTGGATAGGTGTTGCGAGAAGTACATGTTTTTGTGGTCAAATCCTGTTGATGTCTTTAATTTACTTATTTAAATCAATAATTGAATAGTCCATTGTTCAACTCTCTCAAGATGTTCAATTTATACATCTTTGGGAATCTTTTCAGTCACTCATCCATGCTTAATTAATTTTTACTATTTGTTGCTGTGTTACTGATAGCTTGCCAACCTTACAGATTCTCATAGTTCATAAAGTATATTTTATGAAGAATCTTTTATTAAAAAATGTTACTTATCTTTTCCTTTGTACCTCCTTTGTTCTTATTCTTTCATTTCATTGCTTTTAGTGTTTATTAAAATACTTTTTCTTATGGTGGGGAACTTGTTTCTTATCTTTGACTCAAGATATTCTTTATTATAAACTCGATAATCAAAGATGCAATCTTTACAAGGCAGCATGGTTATTCTTGCCAACCTTTATCCCTAGTTGTTGATTAAAGAAATTGGGCTTTCAGTAGATAATAGGGCTACAATTCAAGCTTCCAGTATTTGGATTCTCATATGACAATGTTGGTTCTCTAATTTAATTAATGAGCTAAAGAAGTTACATAATTAAAACTTCCATTGAGCTGCACGTTTGTAACACCAAGACAAATTCTGTCTATTACAATATTCTGAAAAATATGCTACTATCAAAATCTGGCCAGATCCATCATGCTCAGCTAATGGGAATGACTCCTGCTCGAATTCCTCTGCTGCTTGATCTTAGTGATGAGCCCGTGTATGTGAATGCAAAGCAGTACCATGCTATTCTGAGACGCAGGCACTATCGTGCAAAACTTGAAGCCCAGAACAAACTCATCAAAGAGCGGAAAGTAAGTGAATTTTTTGTTTCTGAGAAATGCTAGCAACACACTTCTAAAACACTCTTTATTATTGGTTGGAATTTATTTGAAAGCACAAAATTTGGTTGGTCTCACTTGTTTATTGAATTTCACTTGTAATTTTGCAGTTTCTAATAAATTTTAATCAATAATAGAAAGAGTGTGCTGCTAGCACTTATCTTTTGTTTTCTCACCTCTAAGGTCAGCTTCTCTTAACAACACTATCAACTCTGTTCCACAGCCATATCTTCATGAGTCCCGCCATCAACATGCAATGAAGAGAGCTAGAGGTTCCGGTGGACGCTTTTTGAATTCCAAAAAGCTCCAAGAGACAAAGCTCACTTCAGCAAAAAATGGCTTAGATGCTTCCAGCCTTACCCAGTTGAATCTGAGGGGAAATATGTCAGAATCTAAGTTTCATCCAGTAGATGGTGCCTCTACAACCACTTGTTCTGATGTCACTAGTGCATCTAATAGTGATGATGTCTTCCAGCAACATGAGTCAAACTTTAGGTTATGTGGTTACCCTTCTCATATTGGAAGGAACATGCAGGGTTACTCGGCTGATGTTGGTGGTGGTGGTAGTGGTGGACGAAATCAACGTCATCTATCAATCCTTATGTGACAAACTTTTTATGGCACACTAGCAAGTTATTCTTCAGCATTCAGTTGGAGAATGTAATTGCCTGTGTTCCATAGGGAAGTCATCCTTGGCTCATTTACATTATTATGTCTTACTAAGATGTTCATGTTAGTTGTCCTTGGAACATAGATATGTATGGACCACCTTTGCTAGATTTCAATTTTCATATTATGATATGCCTGGAAAGTATTTGGGCGAAGTAGCACATTTAACTGACTAGTCACAAACAATATTTCTTTATGTTGATGTTACATTGCAAAGTTTCTTTTTGAGAACTAAGGTTTTGGTTGTGGTGTATGTTTTATCTTTGTACACTGATGCTTTATTAATGTTGAGTTGTTGACAGAAGAAGTGCCGTGGTTGCAGTAATGCTGTTGTTGTCTTTGCTAAAATCATTTGTGTTAGGTCCTTGTCGTTTTTGCTTTGGCTTATACGGTTGGTTGATAAAGCCTCCACAACATAAAGTTTTGGTGTTTTGAATAGAAAGTTGCCACTTGTGTTGTGTGAAGGTGCCAATATCAAAGCATCTTTTTTGCTTTGCTAGATATCACTTCTCAATTGTGCTTTGCTTCACTTCCATGCCAACCGCAACTAATTTGTGAACTTTGCATTTTGGATTTTTATAATTAATTTTATATATCTTATTAGAGCTAATTTGACACTAACTGTTTGATTGATACCTAAAACTAAAACCCAATTTAGGAATGATTATTGTATTTGTACAGTTCTAAATTTTGTGTCATAATTAATGTTGTCAAGGGAAACATCTTGTTTTAGTTAACTTAACAGTCATTTATTCGTTTCGGCAATTTTTAACAAATAAATATTCACCTTACGTTTGAACTATATACATATATAAGTCACCTTACTATATATGACAAGCTATTTGGATGACTAGTTGACTATACAAATAGGCAATAAGCCACTTGGGATTGTGACATTGTTGTCACATGTCTAATATAACGCCAATACAAAAATATTTATATTATGTTTCACATTTTATGGTGATTATTTTTTCCATGCACAACCGGAAACATTTTCTCCTTTGGTAGAAAATCTAATTACTGATTATTTATTTTTTTAACTAAATTTATTTTTAACGACATAACAACCTAATCGATTTTGTAAAAAATATAGGATTGTGACAATGTTATCACATGTCTAATATAACGCCAAAAGAATTAATAATGAAGTTTCGCAAATTTATGGATTTTTTTTTCCCTCGTGCACAACCCTTTCCATCCTAACTGTCTAATTAAAAGCTATAACATCTAACGGTTTATGTTATATTGTGTATCAATATAATGTTTTGAGTCTGTGTATGCTAACGACACTAGGAAGCAATCCAATTGTTTTTGTAATTTTAAGAATTTAATTACCATTCAATTAAAAATCAATATTAAAATAGTTTTTTCTTTTTTTAAGAAAAAATAATTTCTCTTTAAAACTGATTTTTAAGATAGTTATTATAAATATAAACAAACATTATATATAATAATTTAGAATTGAATAACATTATATTTTTAAATTTCAATTAAGTTGATTTTTTAATGAACTAACCACCTTTAGATTTCTAAAAACACAGGATTGTGTCCTTGTCATTGACGTAGCTTCTGGTATAACAATAAAATAAAATAATAATGAAGTTTCACAAGACATTTTTTCCTTGGGTAGAAAAATATGATTACTGTTTATTTGAGTAAAATAATAAATTTTATTATTACAATTCTATTTTTTTGGATGTATGGAAAGCATTTTTGAAATTATTAGATTTTTACTATAAAAAAAATTCAGTAAAAATTTGACATGGATTTTTCAGCATTGATATTATAACATAGAAGTAATTTACGTATAATTATGCAATGATGAAAAGTGTGGTAAGAATAAGATTAAGAAATAACCATAAACTATTAGGTAATGAAGATTAATTTTCTTAACTAAAACTTATTCCGCAAAAAGAGACTTAAGTAAAACTTAAAAATGATCAAAACTATAAAACAATATATTATTAAATTAACAAAAAATTAATAGTTTAAAATTTAGAAAATAAAATTTTTAAGTTTTTTTTAAAGTATAAATAATCTGTATAAAAACAAAAAATATAAAATAGATCAATTTTAAAATATTAAGAGTTAGAATAGAAGCATGAAAGAAAATTTTAAAAATACTAAACAAACTAACAAAGTCAAAACTAAGGCTGAGTTAGAGATTTGTTAAATTTAACATTGAGAAAATTTATTTACCTATAAGTTACTATTACTATAACACAGAAGGAGTTGATTTTTATTTGAATGAAGTATAAATAATTAAATATATACATTTTTTTTTTTAATTTATGGTGTTTTTGACCGCCGGCGCAATTATCAATTATGCATCCTATAGATTTTTTTTTTGAGGATTCGAGATTTTATTTTCAATTTTCGAGTTTTGAACAAAAATATTTAAAAATAAAAAAGAAGAAATAAAAGGAAGAGTTTTTGGTCGTTGTTGCTGTGCATTTTGCACTTGGCAAAATTTTTGGGTTGCAGAGGCAGAGAGAGGCACCACCACACCACGCCGCACCACCCTCTCTACACTTTCGCTCTGCAACACCCAAATCTCGTTTCCACCTAAACGACTTCGTTTTGCTCTCTATTCTCTTTCCTTCTTCTGATTTAGGTTTTGGAAGGAAGAAAGAGGAGCACCGGAAGCTGCAATGGACTCGCGCACGTATAATCCTCGCACCGTCGAAGAGGTTTTTAGGGATTTCAAGGGCCGAAGAGCTGGTCTCATCAAAGCCCTAACCACCGGTGAAAAAAATTCTCCCTCATTTTTGTAAAATAATTTTCAATTTCTGTGTTTTACGCAGTTTTTCTAGTCAAGTAATGTGCTTTGCCTGTAAATTTGGTGATTTTTTTGTTTAAGTTTTTGGTTTTACTTAATGGGTAGGTGAAAATTTCCGTGTGGGTTTAGCTTCGTATACGCGTCGCTGTTATTGTCGTTGACAAGTGATGGTTGGTTTTTAAATGTTTAGATCTTTTAACGTTATTTTTTTAACTTTAATTTGGATGAAAATTTTCTGTTTAGTGTGCCATGTGTAAAATTTGGTTTTTTGAGTACTTTTTTAAAGTTTGCGTTGAAGCTATCTAGCTAGCTAGCTCAGTGTGAATGGGTTTGGTTTTCAAACTTTGTATGAATTGTTTTCAGTGTGTAATTTTGATTTGATTTGTGGGACAATTCATCGCTTTCTTACTCGCATTGTAATGTGGTTTGAGTAAGATGCTTTGAAACTACCAGATTGGTAGTGTGTGTGGTTTATGAGTGTTGTTTGCTTTGTGCTCTGCAAGCAATTTTCACGTGTTTCTTTCCTTTCAGTGTGCTTAACTCGGGTTTGCTCAGCACTTAATGTGGGAGCTTTATGATATTTCAACTTGCAAATTTCTTCTTGTCGGTTTCTTTTAATTTCCTGATTATTAGGCTTTGTTGTTTGCTGTTTTCAAAAACAGTTGTGTTTTATAAAATTTGTTTAATTTCCTGAGCACATTCAAAAGTGTCCCTTGAGCACATTTCTGTTTTCTAAAAGTTTTCCCTCGAGCACTTGAAGAAAATAGAAGAGGATGAGAAAACATATTGCAACTGTTTTTGGTTTTTAAAACACTGGTTTTGTAAACATTTTTCAAAACTTAATAAAAATTGTCGAGTAGTGTGAAATTCTTTTAGAAGTCAGTTTTTAAAACAAAAAAAGTGAGAAGAAAATCAAACAGGTCCTTAATATCTATATTCATTTAAACGCTTGAATGTGACATTCAGCCTTTTATATTTGTTTATCTTTTACAATTTGTATGTATGGAGATTTTGAAAGCTTTTTCATACTGATGGACTTTTTCTTCTTGGTAATGCTGTTGCAGATGTTGAAGATTTCTACAATCAATGTGATCCGGGTTAGTTATACTCTCTTGTCATGTAGACTTTGTTTGCCACAACAATTGTGTTTTTGAATAGACAATTGGCTTTTAACTTATTGTATGACTTATTCTGTTGATTTACCATGTTTGAAGGAAATTATCTGTTGTTTGTCATGTGATGTCATTCTCATTATTTTGCAGCTCTTCTAGCTGCAATGAAAAATACCATAGAGAAAGGATTAAGATTTTTCATTAAGAATTATAAGAAAGGCTCCTTTTTAGATATTCTATTTGGTGCTTGTGTTTTTTTAATCAATTCCCTTCATTCTTTCAGAGAAGGAGAATTTGTGCTTGTATGGCTTTCCCAGTGAGCAGTGGGAAGTAAATTTACCTGCTGAAGAAGTACCACCAGAGCTTCCTGAACCTGTGCTGGGCATTAACTTTGCAAGGGATGGCATGCAAGAAAAAGACTGGCTATCTTTAGTTGCTGTCCATAGTGATGCATGGTTACTTGCTATTGCATTCTATTTTGGAGCCAGATTTGGGTTTGATAAAGCTGACAGGTATTTCATACTCTGACCATAAATCTTATCTGAAGTTAACCAAAGTTGGTGCAAAATCACAAAGCAGTTGGGATCCTGCTTGTCTGATTTATATATCCCATTGGTTCAGTTCTTTTCTTTATGTGTCTCATTCATCCGTGTACTCATGATTTGCATATGTAATGCAGGAAACGGCTTTTCAACATGATCAATGAACTGCCAACGATATTTGAAGTCGTTACTGGTGCAGCAAAGAAGCAAGTTAAGGAGAAATCTTCAGTTTCAAACCACAGTGGCAGCAAGTCTAAGTCCAGCTCTAAGGCAGTAATAATATCTTCTCACACCTGTGCATGACATATAAATATACTTTTCATTCATTCATTTTTTTTGTGTGTTTCCGTGAAGAGCTCAGGTTGATTTTCTGTTTCTAGGTTCTAGATACAGGCTCCAATAAACTTAAGTACCTAATTCATTGAGTTAATTAGTTTTTTATAAGAGTTCAGTCTATATTCTATAATTTAAAATGTTAGAAATATTGTGTAAATGTTATGAAAATGGTGAGGATGTATAATGTATGTGGAAAATTTATATATAAATCTTCGGAAGATAAATCCAGTATCAAATTGGATGGATATTGTCCTAATGTGTGTGTAGGTAAGGGTTTAATACCATTGTATACTATCCCCAAAGTATAACCCTTAAAGGAAATATGGGTAGTTATGGTTAGTGCCAAGATGAATTTTCATATGAATATAAATTATAGATAGCTGTAGCGTAGTTAGAATATTTGGATTTTGGACTCATAACTACCACCCTCATTTCTGTGAGAAATGGGGAGATGAAAAGGGGGATAATGTATCTGAATTCTGAGCATGCTATCATGGTTTTGTAATAGTTTTGAATTCTAATCTTGATTTTGGGAATTTCATTGACTGAATATCTGGATGTGGTAGTGGTACAACATTGATGTTTTCAAAGTCTGTTGAAGTCATGGTCTAAATGGAATGCATTGTATGTATGACAATCTGGCTCCTACTATGCATGGTGTCATCATATTGTGGTTCTCCTTTACTCTTCAGCTAGTTTTCTTTCTCATCCAATTGTTGTCATGTGCAGCAGCGAGCTCCAGAATCTCAGGTTAGACAGTCAAAGCCATTGCACCCAAAAGACGAGGATGAAGAACTGGATGACCAAGATGAAGATGAACATGGAGAGACCTTGTGTGGGGCTTGTGGTGAGCATTATGGCACTGATGAATTCTGGATTTGCTGTGACATCTGTGAGAAGTGGTTCCATGGTAAATGTGTGAAGATCACCCCTGCTAGGGCAGAGCATATCAAACAATACAAGTGCCCATCATGCAGTAACAAGAGAGCTCGCCCCTGAGTGACATGAGCCAAGTTCCACCATTGACAATCATCTTGTTATTTTGCTTTTCTTCGTAGATGTTGCAGTTAATGAATAGTTTCTGTTTGAGATGTGTAGGTTTCTTTTCTAGTCTGTAGGATTCTGCTGTGTTGGTTTTGTTAGTATCAGCTGCAATTCAGTTGATGCCTTCTTGGATTTGATCAATTTGTAGTTTATGCATTGTTGACTTGGGAAAGTGAACCTTTTCCTTAATGTCACTCTAAAACTAGGTTAATTAAACAGAAATTTATTTGAAATGGATGTCTAGTTATGTCATTGTTGCTAGTTTGCTACCCTCCCCCAACACCAAAGGTGATTATTTTTTTTTGCTGAAGGGACCAAAGGTGAAGTTTTTGTACATAAAGTTTTTGCATGCATCTAAAAGCTGGATTTGTACATTCTAACTAGAGAATTCTACAACATTGTTGGGTCGGCTTGGAGGTTCTTATTCCTGTAATGGAGTTGATCATATTTTGAGCTTTGCACTGGGTAAAAAAGTGGCTAAGCTAATGTTTTCGGGATACAATTCTCTCTATTTTAGTTAACGAGTGCATGCTTCATATCTTGCAAAAGTGTTGTGGAGTTGAAACCACGAGTTCATGTCCTTTTACAATACCTGCTTAAATTGATTATGCGTTGGTTGCTTGAATAGTTCATGGGACACCACGGGACAAAGGATTAATGCCCACGGGACCAGCATTTTTGGAAATGTGACTGAAAATATTTGATGGATTCAAGTGTTTCTCAAACAGAAATTCAAGTTTTTACTAACACACCCTTAAGTCAGTAAGTGAATTTTGTACGTGACAGTTATTTTTTGGTATTAATTGGCAGTTATTTTCTACACGTGACAATCATTGTTTAAATATATGGTGTAGAAGTTAAAGAGGACATAAAGGTAAATATAACCCTTAACAGAAATATGGGAAGTAGTCTTTTATCAGTTTCAGTGGAAGGAGGATACTCGTAAGGAAATCAGAATATGCAGTTAAGAAAATTAAAATAATTAACCACTTCCCAAATAAAATTACAGAGTATGGTAAATGGTAGAATAAAAATTTAAATTCAGACAAGCACATAAATACATAATCATGATACCTACCTATTAGGCTATTTTAACTTTCTTCTTGTGTCCAAGATGAAAAAGTTGCAGTATACACATGTAAATCCAAGCTCAAATATTTGTTAAAGTTCTGCCAAACTAAAGTATCACCAAGGCTACATAAACCTCAACCAGTCATTAACATATGTAGAATTTTGTTATTTGAGCTATCTAACTACATTATCTTTATCCTAATCAGAGAATACAAGTGTCTTTAATTGCAGAAGTGTAAGAAGTAGCCTATACTCCTCAGAGGCTCAGACCCTACTACCTCTAATAAAATGTGATTATATATAATCACATTTATGGAGCAATCACCTTAACTGGAAGATAAATTATAAGAAATGGTCATCACTTGTTCTACATTTCACAAACATAGAATCCCAGAAACAAAAATTGAAACTTTTCACTTGATCGGTGGGGGAAAAAGTGAAATTAGGACTCGCCTTTGTCTTTTCCTTTATCCGGGTCTTGAGTTTCTGAAGAAAAACGCAGCCTCTTCTATGAAATTTGGTTATGGAAAACCCCAGATAGAAAAAGCGGTGCATTTGGGATTTTGAGTTGTTAGGTTGGCATGATCCAACGGTTAGTATAATGGAATTGAAGTGTTTTGACGGCTATGATTAAAAATATTGAATTCATTTTTCAGGGATTATTAATTTTAATTGTTAATGAAATAGAATCATTATTCAATGGTAAGAAATGCGTTATCCTTTCTAGCGGGAAGAAACGGTTGGAGTGTGACACTGCCAACAATGGTGTTGGCGTATGTTGCTACGCTTTCTTCCACTCTATCGTTTCAAAAGTCTGTTCCTTTGACTTCTCAACGTTCAGGAACATCATTTGGTTCCTCTTTCCTAATCAACAGAGAGAATGGTTCTGTTGTTCCACCTCTTGTTGTGTGTCACGCTAAGAAAAAACTCAGTTTTATGGAGCAAATTCTGGATTACATTGAAGGTGGCTACATTCTTAAATACCTCATCTTTATTTTTTGTTCTTATAATCAATTTCCATTCAAGGTTCGGTTGCGGTTGTGATTTCGTTTCCATCGTTGATATTATAGAAAACTGTAGTAAATCTGACTTATGTGGCCATAATTGCGGTTGCAATGTGATCAGGAAACTCTAAAAATTTTCATTTTGTGGCTGGAATCACGGTCAAGGACCGTTTTTTAAAAACCTTGTTTCCACCTTTTCATTTCTCTTGTTTTGCTTATTGCCTTTGATTATCAGGGGGTCCCAAATTGAGGAAGTGGTATGGTGCACCTGAAATCCTTGAAAAAGATGGTACTGCCATAGAAGATGATGAGGATAATTATCCGGGTGAGCAAACATGACATAGTGATCCATAAATGGCAATGCTTATATTCGTATGGGAATCTTATTATCATTTGCTTTTAGCTTCGGTGATTTTGCTTTGACACAATTAAGTTTTTCAAAACAGAAGATGAAGTCAGGGATGCAGTGTTGGTAACAGATGGAGATAGTGAGATGGGTCAGGTCTGCTTGCCTTTTTTGTCAACTTCCTTTCAAGCCTAAAAAGCCTTGCTTGATAACTTGATGCCTCAGAATCTTGAAATTCTGATTTTAGCCTTATTTTCTGGCTTATGTAGATGGTGATATTGTCATTGATTGTGAAAAAAGCTCGAGTAAAGACACTGGTGAAGGATAAAAGGGTTGCACTTGAAGCCTTTGGAAGTTATGTTGAGGTGGGTGAAGTTAATTTGCAAAACCACTAGCAGATAGTAACTGTTTATTGGTTGTTTGTAGTTCTGTCTATTTTTTGGTTTCTTATTATTGATCACATGATGCTTGTTGCAAAGTCAATGGCAGGAGATACAAGTGACAAACGATTCGTCAAGAAAGCTCTGAGAGGAGTTCGCACAATCATATGCCCAAATGTATGCACACCTTACCATTCTTCTCTAAACAATCTTTCTTTACTTCACAGAGGTTACAAATGTCTAGACGTTTGTAAGCTCAATGAATCAAAGTTTAGAAGAGATGGAACAAACCAATCAAATCCCCATCAACCAGATTTGCTAATTCATAGTTTTTTAAATAAAGTTTAGTTTCCTGTCAAGGCTATATTCTCTATGAGGAAATAAGTGAAGCTTCTCTTGTGATTGTACCTTTCAATATAAGCAGCCATAAGTCATTGGTATTCAAAGGTTGATTTCATTTTAGAATCCCAGTTCGCTTAGCAAAATTAAAAATAGCAACTCAACACTCTTTTTAGCTAATGAGAGGAAGATATTATTGACCATTGTAATATGGAGAGTGAATTTCTCAGATCTGATTTTTTATGGAATGAGCAACAAAGAATCATTAAGCACGGTCCTAATCAACTTAACAGACATTGAACAAATATATAAGCATGTCTACTGCTGTTGTTTATTTTCAAAGGAGGGGATAATCTTTTTGATGTAAATCATAGTCCAAGTAAAACATTCTTTTCCAGGAGGGTTTTCTTTCTAGCATTGGTAGCCTCCAAGGGGTACAACATGTAATCGTCTTATCTCAGGTACTTCCACCCCCCCCACCCCATTTACATTCTTTTTCACCACAAACACAATCTTCCTTTTGTTTTAACAAAGTTGCAGTTGTCAGTTTTTAGTAGTAAAAGTGGTTTTCAATCCATGATGAAAAGCAATGCAAAGAAACTGGCCGAGCAAGATGAATCAGTATTGAAGACCTCAGGAATTCCTTACACCATAATTAGGACCGGTGCATTACAAGATACACCTGGTGGGAAGCAAGGCTTTACCTTTGATGAGGTACAGACTTAAAGGCCTTAATTTCTTCTTTTTGATGAAAAAAACAAGTTAAGACAAAGGGATGTTTCAAAGGATGCTCTTAATGATCAAATCTACCTTGACATTCTTAAGTACATATGCTGTTGATTACTGAAATTTCAGAAGCATTGACACATAGATTCACTGCTTGGATCGTCATTTATCACTTATCACTTCAACTTGAAATCTCCTAAACAAAAGGAGGTGCTGGCTGTTTATAATATCATAGCCAAGACTACTAATTTCATATGATGTTTATTACAACAGGGTTGTGCAGCTAGTGGAAGTATTAGCAAAGAAGATGCTGCCTTTGTTTGTGTAGCAGCCCTGGATTGTGTTCCACAAACTGGATTCATATTTGAGGTGGCCAATGGGGATAGCAAAGTTTCAGATTGGAAAGAATGTCTGGCCACATTGAAGGAGAAAGCAAGTCAAAAACTTTAGTGACTATTGACAGGGAATGCGTATCCCTATTGAATTCTTTATGTGCAGAATGATCTCAAATGGGTTTGTTTTTCATGAGAGGAAGGAAAGCCTTGTGCTTTTCCTTACCCTAAAGTGATCAAAATTGTTGTTTTCAAGCTGTAACTGCATATTTTGATGATCATTGTTGATTAAAAGGCAAGAAATTCATGCTTTCTCTAATTTTCTTCTATTTAGATTTTGATTCATCTAGTTTACTAGATATTGATGCAAATGATTGTGCCTTATAGAGTAGGTGCTTTGGCATATTACTTGTAGCAGATAACAAAATCATTTTTTCTTTGAACTATAGAAGCCAAAATCTAAACCTTTATTAAAAGAGATTCAAATCAAAATAGAAGTAAATTATATGAATACAAATATATTTAAACATATAATTATATTAGTAAATTATATAATCATGTATATTTGATATAAATATTAAATTTTATAGTATAATTTTTGTAATATAGCTTTCTTGTCCCCTAGATTTCCCCCTTTAATAACAACTATTTGTAATTTTTTAATATTTTTCTTTTAAAGCTAATAATATAAATTTAAAACTAGTCATTAACAATATTAAGAAACACACCCAAATCTAAACTATTTTAATAAGCCAACATATATCTTCAAAAAAAAAAAAAGAAGAAGAAGAGCCAGTCGTCTTAAAATTGACTAAAGTAAATCATATTAATTTCTTAAAGGAGGAGGATATAACATTCCTGTATAAAAGGAAGGACAATTATAATATGAGCAATGCTTGAAGGAGGATAATATAATTTATAGTATGAGTTTTCAATATTAACATTTTTCTCACTTAAAAACGCTAAACAAGTTGCACTTGTTTATTGAAATGCATTTTATATTTTGGTACACTATCCATTTCTTTATACATTATTTGTATGGGTTTTATTTAGTTTATTCAGGGTTTACTTACCCACTTTCCTGTCACTATATTTTCTTTTTACTAGTCCACATGACAACTAATTTATAAAGACCAAGCTTTTTAAAATGATACTTAAAATATCTTTTTTAGACAAGTGGCAGGTACATATGACGGTTATTTCAATTAGTTATCTTGTAAGATACATGGATTATCCTCCGAAAGAATCTACAACTTTATTATATTCCAAAAGTCATAAACAACTAGATAGAAATCAAAGACTCAGTCAGAAGCGGAATCCAAAAAAGATCAAAACAAAAATCCAAACTCGTTTGAGCATTATCTCATATTAAGTGCTAAATTAGTTATAATTAATTTATAAATGGAAGATATTTATATTTTTTTTAAAAGTGTGCTGTCTTTTTTAATGAAAACTTGTGGGGCTAAACCTTAATAAAATAACAACTTAAAGTTGTTCAAGATTCTATAGAATACAAAGACGTGTGCAAAGATGCAATGGGGTTAGTATGTAATTTTACTTATTAGGAAGTGGGTAAAAAAAAGAATTTTAATTTTCAGAAAATGGGCCACTTCCCAGGCCCACCACTTAACATGTTGGTAATGGTAGCCCCACCATTGTATTAAAGTTTTCCACTATACACTAATACACCAGACCTACATAGATTGAAAGTAGTTGTTCCCAGTGTTCCCACTTCCCAGTTCATAAGAACCAGCCTAGATCTACTCCTTAGAAAACATGAGTAGAAAAATACATAGAAGCTTCTCGAATGCTAACGTGACTGCTATACTGTCAAGTCTCAACTCAACACCTTTTTCTTTTTTGTTTAAAAAGTCTTAAGTAGATCACATGAAGTTGAATACCACAAAGCTACATAATGTTGGAAAATCCACATGATTCTTGCGTTTCAGAGTTGCTAAGTCAGCTAGTTCATGATATTCAATTTGAAAACCATAGTGACTCATGATTATCAAATCAAACTTCCAAGTAAATGGTGACCAAGAAATATTGAACAGATGTGTTATAAGTAAATTTTTATTTATGTAATAACCTGCAATGACCTACATTGATCAAGCAGTCATTGTGGCAAGCCAAAAGAGAAGAAACAACATTGACAAGTGGATAAACGATAAGAACAGAAAAACAGGCAAAGAAGGGAGGAAACCAGAATCTCCTCTTCTCTTTGTTTAACTTTGCTTTTCTTTTTTTTTTTTGTCATAAACCTATCCTTCATTAAGTCAAAACATCTTGATTCTTCGCGGAGAGCCGTTTAAGGAACTCATAAGTTGTGATCATTATTGTTGCAGACATTGACATTGAAGCCCACCTAGGTCCCAATCCTCTATAACAAGCCATCCAACCACCTTCCCTAACCAGACTCCTCACTGTCTGCATAGCAGTCGGTCCACGACGGCCATTCTCGTCGCCATCCAAGACCTGCAGTCTTGTCTTGATGGTATCCAGTGGCATGGTGATCAAAGCAGACATGCCACCAGCCACTGCTGCACTGACTCCCTGAACTGCCATCACAGTCTTTGTATCAGGCTTCAATGTACTATCACTGCCACTGCCCTTGCAGAAGTAGTATCCAACTCCACCCCAAACCATCCTTTGTGCAACAGAATATGAAGCCCACCAAACTGCATTTGAAGGGGCATAGGTCAAAATTGAGATCCCAAAACCCCTATACAAGCCCCTAAAACCATCACTGCTCAAAATCTTCCTGAAGGCATCAATCCCATTGATGTAACGCAAAGGCAAAGCCTTAGGATTTGCAGAATTGGAACCACCTTGAACCATCAGCCTCTGGCTCACAACATCAACAGGGGTCCACACAAGCTGAGCTGCCATGGCTGCACTCAAGCCAGCAGCTGCATTGGCAACAGCAGCAGCAGTGGGTTCAGCAAGACCAAACCTTACAGTGGCAGTGCCCACATTGCTCTTTGTAACCTCTAATGCAGCCATGTAAAGAGCCCTAGCAGGGATTGTACCCATCAAAGAAGTCCCAAACCCGCGGTATAATGCTCTAAAACCCTCACCCCTAATCAATGAAAATGCAGTGTTGATGCAAGAAACTTGGGACTGAGCCACTTGCTGCCTTGTCTTCAACACAACTACAGGGTAAAGGGTTGCAGAAACCCCTGAGAAAAGAGCAGCACCAAGGAAGAAAAACTTCGATTTATCAAGCATTTGCCAATCAATCTCATCCGGAACATGAACATCTTCACTAGATTCTTCCTCTGCCACACTCATGCTCATTCCCGACTTTCTCCACCAAAGTTTTAAATTGCGGTCCTAATATTATCGTGTTCCTTGATATTAAGGGAAATATCAGACAAATACGATTGATGCGGCCACAATTACGCTCTCAGACACTCGTAAAAACCTTGATGTTGCGGCCAAAATCGTGTTTTTCAAAACCTTGTTCTCCACCACCCGCAACAAAAACCCAGAATCAAAATCTGATCTTTCCTTCAAAAATACCCTCCAACCATCACCATCTACAACCCTAACTGTACAACCTTTGCAAGCCCAACAAAGAAAATTGGAAAATAAAGGAAATATAAAAATAAAATTAAAAAATTAAAAAAAGAGAAGAAACGAAATTCTAGCTGTACAATTCGAAAATTACAATCCAGTGTTACGAAGTTGGGAGGGAAATATCACTACGGTTTATGGGAACGAAGTGGGTGGTTTTTTTTTCCTCTTGTGGAACCAGGTTTTGGATCGAACGTGTGACACGATGAATAGATCTAGCATTTCTAAATCAACAAAAGGGGTGTCGCAAACGATTCATACCGAAAAAGTGATCGAAATCGGCGCCGGCGACAGAAAGTTTGAGTCTTGCCGGAAAATTGGAGGCACCCATCGGCATCAGAGAGGCATATATAAAGATAAAAAAAAAGTTCAGAGCATCATCGATAAACAGTGTGTGAGAGAGAGAGAGAGGAGTGTGACGGGAATGAGAGGTGGATTTGTAGGTGGGAGAAAGGAGCAAGGGACTGACACGTGTCGGCATGTGTCTGTTTGTTTGTTAGGGCATTTTTTGTTTTTGTTTTTGTTGTTGGATTGTCAGATGGAGTGTTGTCCGAGAAAGTTAATGACGTGGCAATCCTTATCCAGTGTTGGAACGAGATTGGTTCACCTGTGACGCGTACCACACTACCATGTGACTCCTCTGTTCAGCATAATGATATTATATTAATAGTGTCTGATTCATCGTGTTGTCACATGATGTTGGAATAAAATGAATGACTGTGAGTCTGTTATGGTATGGTAGTCTTTAAATAGTAACTTTTCATAGTACTTTATTATTTGAATTAAGAACCGTTTTTAATGGTGGAGATTTGTGCAGTTTGGAAATTAATTACTGCAGAAGATCTTGATTAAACTTACATATGATAGATTAATGGAGTTCTTTTTGTTAATTATAATTTTTTGTGATATGCAAAGATGAATGGATAAGCTCTAGGTGAAACCGTGAAAATTTGAGATCCGGATAGAGTGCATGGTGGACCAAAAAGTGGAAGAGAAATAGGGGAGCAGAGGAGTTGCATTCTCTTATTAAGATATTCTTCTTTTGTTATTTGAGGATTGATTACAAGAGTGGTATGGTGAGGATTTTGAATTTCTTTTTATATATTCTAGATGTTTGATAATGCTTTTAAAAAAATTTATAATTAAGTTCATTTCCCTAGATTATAAGCTTCTTTCATAAAAAAAATAAAATTTGTTTGTCCAGTAATGCATGATCAAGTTACATTAAGAGTAATTTTTTTTAGACTTATATAAAAGAATAAGACCAACCATTTTATTAAATAAAATAAAAGGGTTGAGAGTGAATTCCTTTCTTCAATGCATTCCCCTGTCTACAGTTATGCTATCTTTATAAGTGCGTCCATTCTCACATTTCATTTTTTAATATCTAATAGTTATATTATATAATTTATTAATCTTAACCATTAAATTTTAATTAAAATTAACTCATGATAGATGTATTTTAATTTTTCAATTAGTATTTTAATCCTAACCATCTAATTTAACAATTTTACATAAAGTATAACTTTATTATACCATTTCATAACTTACAAATGAATAATTTTATTTAAAAATACTTCCTTGAAATAACTAAACAAGCAATAAAGACTACCAGGTTAAATTTTGGCAAGTGTAGTGGGTATGAACTTGTTGAGTAGCCAAGTCAAGAAACGGTCCAAAAGGACCACACAATAGTATATAGAACAACCCAAGTCGGCCCAATATCGGGTAATTTTGTACTTACAAAGAAATGTGGGAGTTGCAGGAAGTATTGCCCATGGTTCATACATCAGTTGGTTATGTAATCAAGTCGAGTGATAGGTATATATATTGGTAAGCTGGCCCATATTTGGCATTCTGACGGAATATTTGTAAAATTTCTTTGAAATATAAGATTATTGTTTGCTATTTTGGTTTAGAATTTTGACTAGTTAGATTATTTAACACGTGCGTGTGCGGTCACCACTTAAATTGGGTTGTGGTTTTTTCATAAGTCGATCATCTGATAAAATTAATTATTTGAAGTTTTGGTTACGTAAGTACAGATCCATTTGAGCTAGCTATGTATATCCTTAGCTTCTATATACACAATTTTGATAAGGGAGACTGCATCAATATTCAATAGTAACAATCAGCTCTCATTTTTTACACAACAAATGGAAACGATTAATTGGAGAAGTAGTCAATTTCAGTACAAAGATTTAAGTTCAAGCATTAAAATTTAAAACCAACCTTTGAGCTAGCTATCATAATAACCCACAGCTAAGTAAGAAGTAAGAACCACCCGTCGATCCCCTCTTACTGTCATGTACCATTTCTCAAACATCTCCAATCATGGCATATAATTGAATACAAATATGAAGAGCATGAAAATCCCTAGCTAGACAATAAGACAAAGTACAAAGTTCAAACCTACAAATTAAAACATTATATATCAGACAAACCATTGTACAATTATGGATAGTAGTTGAGAAATCAAATCAACAATGACACATAAAACACTGAAAGACAAGTAAAGGAATAGTTTGACATGCATGTGAGCGATGGGCAGATGGATGAGAAGAACGAAGTAATTAAGCTGAATCTCCTTGCTTATCTTCTCCTTGACTTGGTTTTTCAATCCTCCGTTTATTGAAAATATAAACAATTAAGCGTAGGGAAAGGAAAATTGCGACGATTGCTAGCAGTAGCATCCAAATAAAAAGAACAAGTCCAAACATGGTGAAGATTTCATTGCCCCAAACGGATTGTGGGGTGACCATTTGAACACCAAAAAAGTAGGTAAAAGTGAGGCTAGTGAGGGTGACACACATGCCTATTGAGAAGAGCCAGGTGAAAAAGCGGTTATTGAGAGGGAGTCCACTCACAAGTAAGAGACAAACAGCTAATGATGCAACGAAACATACAGTGTTGCAATAAAGGAATCTGTTGTAGTTGTCTCTTTTAAGAATAGATAGGACAGCTTCTCCGGGGCATGGACTATCTGAACATATGATTTCACCAGTTTCTGGTGCTGGCCTAATGCCACCTGGTGGATTAATAGCAGTCTGAAATGTCATTGTTGCAATTACGGTAGCCAGCAAACTCAGGTTCCCTCTCATGTCCTTCAACCATTCTTCCTTATTCTTGTGTGTTATCCAATTCTTTATAATGTTCATCACTTCTTCCCACCATTTCATTTTCGTCTCTTGTTTAGAATTGCCCATCGTAACTCTCCTGCACCCACCTTCACGTAAATTAATTAACAAATTTGCATCTGTACTTGTAACTCACCGCTATTATTAATTAATTGCTTTAAATTAAATTAATCAATTCTAGTGATGTTCGGGAAAGATATTAGATTTATTTTTCATTCAACGGAAATTTATTAACATTTTGATTCTTGTAATTCTGAAATTAAGAATTCAAATTAAGTCTTTAAATTTATGTCATTTTAGTTCCAAAACATATATTAATATTAATATTTATGTCATTTTTTTGAAAAAAAAATGGACAGATGTAATTGATGGATTGTACTTTTACAATTTCAAGAATTTATTCTTTTATGACTAAAATGATAATTTATTCAATTAAATGCACACACAACATATAATTCATTAGGATGATAAATTAAATCTTACGTACCTTCGCCTGCTTTAGTATGATAGCTCAAGTGCTCCAGATGCTATTTGCCTTTTGTGGAAGAAGCCAAGTAAAGGCAGGAATATAGATATTAGCTCAAGTGAATGGTGAATCGTGCTTTTGAAGCTATGAATGACAAGTGTATATATATTTGCACATAAGCTGAGAAATAAGGGTAAGGTGGAAATTTTTAAAAAAATCAGATGCATGTATTTGGACTGTAATTGGTTTCGAAAAAATAATTTAATATATGCATGATTGATGATGATGTATGGTAATAATATTATCTCATGCATGTGTATGGGAGGAGTCCTGGGTTCTCTAGCCATAAGGTGAATGGAGATGTGGTCATGTGGATGAGCACACCCTACCTACCCTTGGTAATTTGATTGGAGAGAGTGATAAGGCTTTTAATAAGACATAAGACATTATTGAGCGGGTGACAGAAACAGGATTCATATCTTTGTCTCTAATTACTAATTAGGGTCTGTTTGCTTCTTCTACTGTTGTCCGGTCACCAACAAGTGTGTCACTGTATACTCACATTAACTCAAACAGCTAAAGATTAATGATAAGACTAAATTATCACAACAATTACAGATTTGACGACCAAATTGGTGATTTAGTAATTTCAAAGATAAAATTGTCATTAAAAGTATCTTCCAGGCACCAAACAGATCATTAACCCCATGTATAAATATGAAACATATGCTACGTACTGACCGTATTAATCATTAATATAATTAATATACGTACTATCTTCCAAATGTTGAAATGGCAAAATCATTGAGGAATTATTTAAGCAAAATATAGACAAGTGAATTGTTGTCCTTAATTATTCCAATGCAGCGTTTCATTATTGTTAACATTGTTGCCTTGCTGTCAATCTGTATTAAGTGGAAAATATATAGTTCCATTCTACGATTCTGTCAACAGGAGACCGCTTTTGTAAATTGAAACTATCGCTCATTCTCTAACTTTTTCCACTCTTCTTTAATTTTAATTACAATTGAAAGGTTTGGCCTAATATTGATTTTGAAGGTTTGTTTGTATAAGCAAGATGGAAGATTTTGCATGTTTATCTTTTAGATAAGCTTTCATAAATCTCGATATCTTAATTTATCCGATCAATAGTGTAAGCTTTTCTTCTTTTTACATACGTTAAATTTAAAGTAAATACAATAAAATATTTTGTAGGAATTGCTTATTACGTATAATTTATTCTTTTCTCTTGAACCATGCCAGTATAACAAACTTTTGTTGCTTTTCATAGGACTTATATGTATATATAATTCATATTTAGTTTAACAAATTCAAGTATTATTAATTCTTAGATCTTTCTAATAGTGTAACTTTTTAAAAGTTGTTTCTAATAAATTTTAAAAATAAATTTAAATCATTATTTTTTTTTTAAGAAGAATCATTATAATTTTTTAATAATTTATTTTTGCAAACTAGAAATATGTAAAATATATTTTAGTGCAATAAAAAAAATATACACATAACTAAAGTATATTTATTTAAATGATAAAATATATTTAATCTCATAAATAAAAATATATACATAAATGAAATATATTTATTTACAACGGCTAGATTTTTATAACGACTAATTTTTTTTTTACAAATATTACATATTTAAAAAGAAAATAAAACAAAACATAATCAAAATAATTAATAAATATTTCATAATTAAAAGTTACGTAATTAAAAACTAATACACAATAATAATTATATAATTAAAATCCATGTAATTATCTAAAGTTCATATAATTAACATCCCAAATTGATAAGGATGAAATGAGAGTGTAGCATATTGATAATTTGTGATATTGGAATTATTCTGTGTGTTGGATGAGTCTGAAGAATTTTAAAATTTTGGATTTGTGGGAGGTTAAAAATTTGACATATAATTAAACCACAGATTTAGATTGAATGTATTTTGATTTTGATTCATTGAATGAAAACAAATGAAAGAATTTGAGAATTTTTTAAATAAAAATGAAAGAAATTTGAAAATTTCTAATTGTGTAAAAAAATTATTAAAATATCCTATTTATAAAAAAAATAAAATTAAACGACTAGTAAATATTAGTTCAACAATTAATAGATCATTTAGTTTATTTAAAATTAATTATAACAACAACTTTCATAATAATAATAATAATAATAATAATAAAAACATTAAACAACTAATAAATATTAATTCAACAGCTAATAGATATTTTAATATATTTAAAACTAATTGTAACAACAACTTTTATAATAATATAAAAAAATGATTAATAAATATTTTAATTTATTTAAAATTATAATTATAACAATAACTTTCATAATAATAATAATAATAAAATAATAATAATTCAAAGGCTTTAAAAAAAAATTTTATTAAAAAATGAAACATAATATATTTTTTTATTATTATTTTTATAAAAAGAAAAAAGAAAAGTAAGGTTGTGTTTAAGTAAGTAAGGTTGCTTTGTAAATAATAAAATATTTATTATTCTATAAATATATATACTTGACAAATATCTTATTTCTCTCAAAAAATAGTGCTTAACAAACATCCTATCATGAATGTTCTTAGAAAGTTAGGTGGTGATGTTCCGCCCGCCGGTTTTGAACTGGGGAATGGGCTAATTGATAGAACAATAATCAATGGACTTCTTTTTGTGCTGCCACTAGCTCTTGACGGATTCTTCTTTCCGAATTAAATTGTTTTTGATCAGTGCAGGAAGCTTACAAAATGCAAATTGAAACGCATATGCATCACGACAAGCTAGCATCTTTACAAAACTATTTAGGCTGAGAAGACGATAAGATGGTGCATCGAATAGTGAGCCAAGTGCCAAGTGCCAAGTCCAATATGAACTAATTACCACTGTATATATAATGAAATAAATGACAAGACTGCTTGTCTTCATACAGCACGACCATTAACCTCACAATCTCATGCAAAAAGTTGGGTCGTCGTGTTGCTGACTTTAGTGGTGAAAGAGACGACTTAATAATAAGATAAGTTCAGAATTGAAAAATTTGTTAGGAGAAGAAGACAAATTAAATTAAGGTTAATTAGAATTTTCAATCCTCGTTAAGTGAAATAACTATTTTTATCCGTCTAGTTTTTAATTATAAAATTGATTTTTTTTATTTAAAAAACATAAAATTTAATCTTTCAATTTATTTGTTATAGTGAACTTTGTTAATGAATTTAATTATTATTTATACTTCTTTTACTTTCAAATAGATTATCTTTTGAAAATAAATTTAACATATATGTGATTGATATATTTTTTTTTCAATACCTCAATTTATTTCTTACACTTTTACTTTATTTATTGCACATTCAATTTTATTTTTTTACACATCTATGTTTTTAATTTTTAATATTTTTATTTTTAGATTTAGAAATATTATCAAAATTAATAATATCATTTATATACCTTTTACGTAAGAAAGACATGAATTTTTAAAAATATCTGTAGATTGGTATAAGAACAAATTTTTTTGAATAGTTTTAACTTTTTTATATGAATTTTTATGACATTTTGTTTTTATAGATTATTTTATTTATATTTATGAAATTTTAATTTATTAAATTTAGTTGAAAAAAATGCTTTTAATAAAAATGTTGTTGATAATTGTCCAAATGTCATATATGATTGGTCATATAATATAATCGTGATTATATAAATATTTTTTATGATATATCTTTTTTAATAGTGTAAAAAAAATTTAAATTAAAGTATGTGCTCAATTTTATTTTTATTTTAAAAAAAGTGTTTATCAGATAAAGATGTAAATAGTAATTAAATTATTTAGTATTAAAAAATAAACTGTCAACCATAATAAATAGATGAATAGACTAAATTTACATATTTTTTAAATAAAGTAACCTAATTTTACAATTAAAAAACAAAAGATAAAAATTACAATTTCAAAAATTAGACAAAAATTATAATTAAGTGTTAAATTAAATGATAAGGTTTCCTAAGCCCTTTGCTGTTTTTGCTGATGTTATATATATAGGGGTTACTATACTATATTATACCCTCGTTTAATTTCTCTGTAGTTCCTTTTTTTGGGCTTAGGGCCCTTAGTACCGAAAAAAATGACATGATTTATCAGTTGTGAATTGTGGGGGCATTCCTAGATCACGGGTGCAGTGGCTAATGGCTTATGTTTTTTTTTGTTGAAGTGACTATTGGATTATATTGTATGGTGTTCCAAATTGAGTGAAATCTTAGTGGGGGCATCCGTCCCTGAAAAGATGACAGATAACAACTTGGCTACCAATAGAACCAGAAATCTTTTCTGATATTCTGAAAATCAACCAACTGCAACTCTGAGAATGAATTAATCATAAGGAATAACCTTTTGGATCTCCAACAGAACACACAATATATAACATAATTCAATACAAATATGAATTAATTAAAGCCCCTGGATCGACAAGGTAGGAAGTACAAAACTAAAAGTAAGGAAGCTTGACATGCATGCGATGGATCTCATTGTTTACGTTTGTCAAAGCATTTAGTGGCAATCCAAACAATTAGGCGCATGAAAATTACAAGGGTGACGAGTCCTAGGGGTGAAAACCAAATATAAATAACTTTACTAAACATGGTGTTGGCTGTACTCCAAATGGGATAAGGGGTGACCATTTCCGCACCAACCATGTAAGTGAGAGTGAGGCTGGTGATGGTGAGGCACATCCCAATTGACAATAGCCAGGTGAAGAATCTGTGATTCAGAGGGAACCCACTCACAAGCAAGAGACAAACAGCCAAAGATGAAACGAAGCATATAGTGTTCGATAAAAGGAACTTGAAGTACTTGTCTGGGAAAACAACAGCAAGGATAGCTTCTCCGGGACATGGATTATTGCCATCTAACATGTCTTCTGATTTTGGACATAGGACATGTCCACTCTCTGTTGCTGGTCTTACTCCACCTGGTGGATTAATAGCAGTTTGAAAGGTCAAAGTTGAGATTAGGGCTGCTGCTAAACTCAGGTTCCCCCTCATGTCCTTCAACCATTCATCCTTATTCTTGTTTGCCAGCCAATTCCCTACATTTTCTATAACTTTTCTCCACCCTTTCAATTTTGACTCACTTTTTTCGTCCATTATTTGTATATCGACCTCTTTTACCTTCAAAGAAAGAAATTAACAAACACTTGTGCATGTCAGATATTTGTACTGCACTCAGCTAGCGTAATCAATTGCATGTATAGGGATCATTGGTTTAAAATGATTAAAATTTCATTTTGTTATGTGTCAACAAAGTGTTATTGCTTAATTGTAACTAACCACTTCCAACATATAATGACAGATCGATAAGATGATTAGTTACGTCATTAAAATGGTTGGATCATATCGTTGTATCGAGGATTAGTCTTCTCATAGTCCACTTAAGGACTTAAGTTTGTAAAATACTTTAAGATCCCACTAAAGAATTAAAGGCTCTAATGAGTCATGACTGTGGTTAAAAAAAATGTGATATTAATCTTATGAATAAGGTATACTCCTTTTATTCATTAAAATGGCATCTCTTTAAATTAAGTGAGACGCCCAGGCATCTCTCTTATTGTGGAATTTCGCGTTAAAATATTACTGACAAAAAAAATGGTAATTCTATTTGTGTAATAATGTTACACTGTTAGGAAAACAACTGACAGACTAAAATTCATGATCACTGTAAGACTCAACTAAATGTTTAAAAATAACGTTGATTTCGCATCAAGCTCCATAACTAGAAGAGTTAATTCATTAGAAGTAACATTAGGACATAATGTTGCAGGTGCTTCTTCTTGGTTTGGTTAAACAAACGTACACTAGTTACAACATGAATTCATTATTAGGACGATAAAATCTTACGTACCTTGGCTTGCTTCTCAAGACGCTATGTGTCTTTTGGCTTTTGCGGCGGAAGCCAAGTATATATAGGTAGGAATATACTTGCAAAATTATTAGTGAATGGTGAAATGTGCTTAATTTGGAAGCCATGAAAGGCAGATATATATATTTGCGAAATTGGTCATAAGATAAGAAATAAGGGTAAGGTGGGGATTTTCATGTCGGAATGGATGAACTGAAAAGTAACTTTAGAAATAATATGTATTGTTTAGATAGTCTAAATAATTGCTTTTGTTTTGTATAGTAAAATACTAGAAAATAAATATATGAATATGTGAAAGGAAATTAAAAGTTAGATCATGACAATACAAAATGATTAATCTGACTAATTATAATGAGGGCCAACTATAAAAGGGGTTAATTCAACGTTGTATCTAAGCCATTGATTAAAAATTAAAAACATTGTATCTAAACCAGAAGTTTTAGAGATTTTTCTTGATTAAAGGCAATATTAGAAAGCGAAAATTCTAGCTAGGATGCATACATGAAAAGCATACCTGTACGTCTTAATAAAGTTTAGGATCCACACAGAAAATAAAGCCACAATTATTTAATAGTGGATCTGCTTTCATACTTTGTATGTGCTTGAAGAACATCTTCCTCGAGTAGCATAAAAAATATATATTTTATATCACAACAACAATGTGCACGAAGGAATTTTTTATTATTACCTAAATATAAAATGAAAACAAAATATCTATTTCAAGGTAATGGACACGTACTTGTGTTTTTGTGAGTATCTGGTAATCCTTCAATCGTAGTCTTTTAATATAGCTAATAGTGGAGTGTCATCTATACCCTATATATATATATACACGTATTCCAATATGCTTAAGTTAGTAAAAAAAAAAAAAAATCCTCTATGGGTGTCAAACTTATAAATTTTAATTTGTACGCTTTTTCAGAAAATAATTTAAGTAAATTTGAAAGTAGGGTCGAATCCACATGGACTAATAAATTTTATTTTTTATTAAATTAAAAAATAACAATAAACAAAAAAGGGGTTAACTAGGGAAATAAAATTAGATTTTTTTGTTGAGATCATATGTATACATCGGCGACAAAGTTTTTTCCAAACATTTAACACAATCTAATACTAATTGATCTATGTGTCGATGATAAATTAGAATACAAAAATAAAAAGAAATGATTAGAAATTATTTCTGAGAAAAACTCTAGCTTAAGATATAATCCAGTTCTAATTCCTAAGATCAATCATTGGTTCAAAATTTCATGTTTAAATATTTTAATTGAAAGTGACTTTAGAATAATGTGTTGTTGCCTTTAAAAAAAAAAACAAAGAATAATATATTTTCTTTAGATTGTCTGAACTCTGAACAATTGCTTTTGTATAATAAATTGCAAAAGTAGATTTATATATATATGAACGGGAAAAGTTAAGAAATCATATCTGTACAAAATGATTAATGATTAGCTAATTACAAATAATAAGGGCTGGCTATTAAGGAGTTCAGCGAGATATATTGAATAAGACCCCTCATTTTAAAGGATTCTGTATTGAGTTTTATGTATCAAATTTCGTTATATCTAAACCAGAATATTTAGAGATTTTTCGTGTTTAAACTTTAAACAAAGTATTAGCGACGGAAAATTCTAATATTGCATCGCATGAAAAGCATATCACGCCTTAATAAAGTTTAATTAGGACCCACATAAAAGATAAAAGCCACAATTATTTAATAGTGGATTAGCTTTTTTTTTTTTTTTTTTTTGAATTAGTGGATTTGCTTTTCTGCATAAAAAATCTTTCAAATCTATTTGTCATTTATAGAAAAAAAAAACACAAAGTGCACGAATTGAAGTAATCTATTTAGACATTGCACTTGTTGCTTTTATATATATATATATATATTTTTTTTTTCTTTTTAGTTTTTTATGACAATACTTTTGTTTTTTAAAAATTTTTAAAAATGTTTTTTTTTATATATTTTAAGACATTACTCAAGTTTTCAAATTTTTATGTTTTTTTTTAAATTTTCAAGAGATTACTTTTACTTTTTCATATTTTTAAGAAATTATTCTTATTTTTTCATACTTTTAAAAATTTTAAAATTTTAAAGACATTTATCTTATTTTATCATATTTTCAATTTTTCTTGACAATACTATTATGTTTTCATATTTTTAAATTTTCATTTTGTTTATAAATTTTCAAGATATACTAAGGTTTTTTTTAATCATATATTTAAAATTAAAATTTTTTTTCATTTTTTTATTCTTTTGCATATTTTCAAAATTTTCATTTTTCTTTTCTATTTTCAAGATATCCTTCTGATTTTTTTTTCGTATTTAAAAATTTTTCAAGACCTTATTGTTGATTTTCCTATTTTAAAATTTTTAATTTTTTTTCATCTTTTAAAAATATTACTTTTTTTTTCATAATTTTTAATTTTCATTTTTTTTCAAATTTTAAGATCTTACTAATTTTTTTTTTCATATTTTTAAATTTTCATTATTTTTTAGACAATTTCAAGACATTACTCTTTTTTTTTTTTTTTAAATCTTCAAGATATTATATAGTCTTGTTTTTATTTTCATATTTTTAAAATTTTCATTTAAAAAAAAAATCAAGACACTACTCTTATTTATTCATATTTTTATTTTTTTTTTCAAAATTTAAACACAGTATTCTACTTTTTTTCATATTTGAAAATTATCATTTCTTTTCAAAATTTCAAGAGATTATTGATGTTTTAGAAAAAATTCATTTTTATAAAAAAAAAAATTCATGACATTACTCTTTTTTTTTTATATTTTTCAAATTTTCAAGTTATTACTCTTTCAAAATAAACCTTAAATATGTTTTAAGGTTTCATTAATAAAATTCTAAATATGTTTTACTAATTCAATTTTTGAGTTTCATTTGTGAAATTTTAAATATGTTTTGGAGTTTTATTAATGAAATTTGTAACATGGGTTTCATTAATGAAACTTTAAAATATATTAATGATTTAATACGAAACTTTAAAACATATTTAATACTTTATAAATGAAATCTTTGTTTTGGTTGAGTTTCACTAATGGAATTTTAAATATTTAGGGTTTTATTTACGATATATTTTTATTAATGGAACCATAAAACATAATTATGGTTAAATTATTGAAATCTTATAAGATATTTAAAGTTTCATAAATAAAATTCTAAATATTTAAAATTTTATTAATGAAACCCAAAAAATTATTTATGATTTTATGAATGAAACCTAAAATATTTAGGGTTTCATTAATGAAATCCTAATACATTTTTGACATTTCATTATTGACCTTAAAATATCTGGGTTTAGGATTTATAGATCAGGATTTCAATAATAAATCCCCCTAAATATGTATTAGGGTTTTATAAATGAAACCCCATTATTGAAACCCCATAAAACATTTTTGGATTTCCATTATTGACGCTAAAATATTTAAGGTTTAGGATTTAGATATTATGGTTTCTTAAACGAAACTCTATATATAAATTAGAGTTTTATTAACGGAACCTTAAATATGTATTAAGGTTTTATTAATGAAACCTCAAATATTAAGTGTTTCAGGAATAAAACCCAAAATATTTAGTGTTTCGTAAATAAAAACCTAAGTATATAGTGCTTAAAAAATGAAACTCTATAAATGTTTTAGAATTTCATTTATAAATTCCAAAATATGTTTTAGGTTTTCATTAATGGAACTTAAACCATATTTAGGGTTTCATTTATAAAACTTTAAAACATATTTAGAGATTCATTTATGAAACTTTAAAACATTTTTTTAAAGTTTTAAAATATTAGTCTTGTTTTTTCATATTTTTAAAATTATCATTTTTATTTCAAAATTTCAAAGCATTTCCCTTATATTTTCATACTTTTATAATGTATATTTTTTTTTCAATTTTCCAAGAAATTCTTCTTGTTTATTCATATTTAAAAAAATATATTTTTCCAAATTTTAAAGACAATGTTGTACTTTTTTCATATTTTAAAATTGTCGTATCTTCCTAAATTTTTAAGACATTATTTTGTATTTAAAAAAATCAATTTTTTTATATTATTTTTAAGACATTGTTCTTATTTTTTTTTATATATTACAATTTTCAAGGTATTATCTTTCATAAATGAAACCATAAATATGTTTTAAGGTGTCATTAATGAAAGTCTAAATATGTTTTACTATTCAATTTTAGGATTTCATTTATGAAACTTTCAAAATATAGTTTAAGATTTCATTAATGAAAGTGTAAATATGTTTTACTAATTCAATTTGAGGATTTTATTTATGAGACTTTAAATATGTTATAGGGTTTCATTAATTAAATCCTAAAACATATTGAGTATTTTATAAATGAAATCCTTGTTTTTTTTTGGGTTTCATTAGGAAAATCTAAATATTAGGAAAATCTAAATATTTAGGGTTTCATTAATGAAATCATAAAACATATTTAGGGTTTCATTATTGAAACTTTAAAATATATTTAAAATTTAATAAATGAAACCGTAAATATTTAGGATTTATTATTGTTTTATAAATGAAACTCTATAACATTTTTGGGTTTTCATTATTGACCTTAAAACATGTAAGGTTTAGGATTAAGATATTATGATTTTATTAACGAAATCCCAAATATCTAGTATTTTTTAAATGAAATCTTAAATATGTAGTGTTTAAAAAATGAAACTTTACTAATGTTTTAGGGTTTCATTTATTAAAACCTAAGGATTTTATAAATGAAACCTTAAATCATATTTAGGGTTTCATTTATGAAACCTTAAAACATATTTAAGGTTTCATTTATGAATCTTTAAAACATTTTTTTAAACTTTCAAGACATTAGCCTTCTTTTTTTCAAATTTTCTAGACATTATTGTTTTGTTCAAACTTTATAGACATTATTTTAAAATTATTATATATTTTAAAATTTTTAAGACATTATTCTTTATATTAAATGTTTTTTTAATTTTTTTTAAGACATTACTCTTTTTATTTTATTTTATATTTTACAAATTTCAAGATATTACTCTTTCATTAATGAAACCCTAAAAATTTAGAGTTTGATTAATAAAACCTTAAAATTCAACAAAAAAAAAAAATAAAACCTTAAAAATATTTATGATTTTATAAATGAAACCCTAAAATATATTAATGGTTTGATATGAAATCCTATAACATATGTAGTATGTTATAAATGAAACCCTTATTTTTTTAGTTTTCATCAATGGAAACTTAAATATTTAGGGTTGTATTTAGGAAAGCATAAAACATATTTAGGGTTTCATTAATGAAATAATAAAACATATTTAAGATTTTCTGAATGAAATCTTAAATATTTAGCGTTTGATTATTGAAATCTTAAAACATATTTATTATTTTATAAATGAAATCTTAAAACCTTTTTGGGGTTTTATATTGTCCCTAAAATATTTAGGGTTTAGGATTTAGATATTAAGGTTTCATTATTGGAATCCTAAAAATGTTTTATTTGTTTCATTAATGAAACCCTAAATATTTATTAAGTTTTTATTAATGAAACCTAAAATATTTAGTGTTTAAAAAATAAAACTCTTTGAATGATTTAGGGTTTCATAAACAATTCTTAAATATATTTTAGGGTTTCATAAACAATAGTTAACGTTTCATTTATGGAATTTTAAAACATTTTTTTTTAAACATTCAAGACATTAGTCTTGTATTTTCAACGCATTAGCCTTTTTTTTTTTTTTTTTTTTTTTTTCATATTTTCAAAACATTAGCCTTTTTTTTTTTTCATATTTTTAAAATTATCATTTTTATTTCAAATATTTAAGACATTCTCCTTATATTTTCATTTTAAATTTTTTTTTTTGAAACTTTCTAGAAATTATTGTTAATTTTTTATTTTCAAATTTCCTAAGAAATTCCTTGTGTATTTATATTTTAAAAATTATTTTTGTTTCAAATTTTAAAAACAATATCCTACTTTTTTTTCATATTTTAAAATTGTGATATATTTTAAAATTTTCAAGACATTATTCTTTATATTAATTTTTTTAAATTTTTTTTTGTATTATTTTAAAGACATTACGCTTGTTGGTTATATTTTACAAAATTTAAAGGTATTACCTTTTCATAAATTAAACCCTAAATATTTTGAATTTCATTATTAAAACTTTAAATATATTTTAGAGTTTCATTAATAAAATTCTAATGTTTTACTAATTAATTTTAGGATTTCATATATAAAACTTTAAATATATCTGAGGATTTTATCAATAAAACTTCTGACATTTTATGGTTTCATTAAGAAAACTTTAAATATTTAACATTTTTTTAATAAAATTCTAAATTTTTAAGATTTTATTATTGAAACCTTAAAATATATTTATTATTTTATAAATAAAACTCCATATATTCAATGTTTTATTATTGAAACCCTAATTTGATATTGACCATAAAATATTTATGATTTAGATATTAGGGTTTGATTATTAAAATCCTAAATTATATTTAAGATTTTATATATTAACCCTAAAACATATTTAACGTTTTATTTATGAAATCTTAAATTATTTTTTATATTTTAAAATTATTCTTATTTTAAAATTTTCTTTTCTTTTATTATCTTGAAGACATTACTTATTTTTTGATATTTTACAAATTTTTAAGATATTACTTTTTCATAGATGAAATCTAAATATATAGGGTTCATTGAAAACGTAATTATGTTTTATGATTTTAACATTTTGAGAATTTCATTATTGAAATCCTAAAATTTATTAAATATTTTATAAATGAAACCTTTATTTTTAAAATTTCATTAATAAAATCCCAAATTTGGGAATTGGTTAAGAAAACTCTAAGTATTTAATCTTTTATTTCTGAAACTATAAAACATATTTAGAGTTTCATTATGAAAATTCCAAATATTTAAAATTTTATTAATAAAACCTTAAAACATTTTTATGAATAAAATTCTAAATATGTAGAATTTCATTATTAAATATATTTAAGATTTCATTAATGAAATCTTAAAATATTTTTAGATTTTAGAATTTAAAAATTATGATTTCATTAATTGAAATCCTAAATATGAAACTCTACAAATATGATAGGGTTTCTTTAATAAAAATCCTAAATATGTTTGTTTTTGTAAGTTTTGAAATTATGTTTTTATTCAAGTTTCAAGATAATATTCAAGTTTTAATTTATTTTTTTTCAAATTTTCAAGACATTGCTGTTGTATATTCATATCTTTAAAATTTTTGTTTTTTCATTATTTTAAAATTTTTCATTTTTAAAATATTCATTTTTTCATGTTTTTAAAATATTATTCTTTGTTTTTTCATAATTAACAACAAATATTTAAAAAATATTGTATG
This sequence comes from Amphicarpaea edgeworthii, assembly GCA_014843725.1. NCBI lineage: Eukaryota > Viridiplantae > Streptophyta > Magnoliopsida > Fabales > Fabaceae > Amphicarpaea > Amphicarpaea edgeworthii. Next base: position 2,345,317 of record CM026320.1, on the reverse strand, counting down.
GATGAAAAATATATTTAAGCAAGCATATATGTACTTTGAATTGCAGTACTACACTAAACAAATTACAATTCGATAGAAAAGACATACAGATTGAATCATCGAATGCGGCATCTGTACACTGTACACTTGTTGTGATCCTAATTACTAAATATGAAATAGGGAGCAGACCGTCTCTCCAAAAATGGATCTGGCACGATAAAAGTCCTCAACCAGTTGAATGCTGCATAAGTTCCATCCACTGAAACAAGCACAACAAACAAAAATATTAAACTTTTTAAACCAGGATGTTTATGCCTCAGAAAGGGGGAAGGGACTCGAACTAATTAACCTGTCTCAATAGGTTTGCAAGAGTCCTAGGCAGTGCCTCTATGTTTCTAAGAACAATGTAGTAGGGAAAGGGAAAGGAATCCATGTACTTCAATTCTTTCGTTTGTTGATTTATAACAGCATATTCCTGCAGTCCAGAAAGTCAGGATAAGTGAGAAGTTGTTGCCTATATTATATTCTCGCATAATAATTAAAAGGAAAGAAACATTTGAGCATGCATGCATGCATAATTGGGTAAATACCTTGCGATCCATAATTGGCTCCTTAGAATTATTATCCAGACACAAGAAAGCAACCATTCGATTACCAGTTGATAGATCTCTAATAAACCGCTGTAATTTATTCTGGAAAAATTAAAACTGAACATGAGCAAACACAAAGGCAAGTCCCGTAGTTGTGACGAAAAGAAAACTAGGAAAAAAGAAAAAGCATTTTTTTATCATTTACCTTATTATCAGTTAAATAACCATCTGAAATTATTAAAACTAGCTGCTGTAGTGGGTTATGTCCAGATGGAAGTCTTGCTTTTGCAGCTGCAGTATCTAGCTTGTTAGTTAAGTACTTCAATAGGTCAACAACTGGCTCAGCCAGAATAGTATTTTCTTGCTTGAATGTCAAATTGGAGATCATCTGCTCCTCACAAAAACAAACAGTTAGTTCCTCTCACATTCAAAAAATGCATAATGATGTCAATGAAAGAAAAACCTAAATTGTTAATCATGCTAACCTTAACACCAGCTTCTCCAGTAAAAGGCCTGTCAAAGTCATGCAACAAATTTATGTTTCCCTCTTTTCCATAACTAGCAACAGCCAAGCTGCCCATTTCCAATTGAGAAACAGCACGACATACTGTAACCAAAGCTTCAATTGCAACATCACCACAGCCACTCTCTGACATACTACGTGAATCATCAACAGCTATAACAACTTGATAATCACGTTTGTTGGGTCTGGTCCGCCTCAGCCATATTCTATCTTTACTATAATCACTTGCAATGTACGGAATTACCTGTTTTATTTTTAAGAAAAGATGGTAAGTTATGCATCAATATTTTGTCAACAAATGTTACATTTTACAAGGTCTATCACTATTATATGAATAAATTATCTACCTTTTTCATATTTATCCTTTTGCCAGTTCTATAATCCCCTTGAAGCTTGCTGGCCAAAGTGGGCTCCATTACAAGGCGCAATTGCTCAGTCAACTCATGAGACAATTTTGTTGTGCTAAGCTCGAATCTTCTCCAGAGAGCAGTAGCATTATCTTTCACATGATCCGGTACATCACGAGGTTCCTGGCATTTACCCAAGTCTTTGTCTTGGAGAAAAGGCTGGCTTATATTATCATTGCTCTCACTCAAGTATGAATTCCTGAAAGAAACCAAATCTTCCAAACGATTTTCTAGATCAATATTCATACTAGCAAGATGGTTCACTGATCCATCTTCTAGTGACGTCTCCATGGTTGAAGTATTCAATTTCTCCCTCTGCTCATTTTGGGGAATTGACGAAGAATTACTTACAGAATTCCTTTCAGATTTTTCCTTCTCAGACACCAATTTTGCATCTTCTCCAGCAAGACATTCTCTATCAAGCTTATCACAATCAATGTTTCTACCAACCTGCTCTAGTGTTGCAGGCCCCAAAGCCTGAGTTGTCCCCTTTTCAAATTCAGAAACATAGCCATACTCATCAGCATTTTCATCTTCCATCTCACCCTGCTTCTCGATGTTATCTTCTGGAAGATCACCCGATACATTAACTCTTTCTTTCTGATATTCAAGTGCATCACCTAAGCTTCGATGGGGATTAGTATGATTTTCCTGAATAAATGAATGCTCAGTTTTTGGATGATGAGATTTGGGTTGATTCTCACCAAATCCCCCACTATTTGATGAGTCAGACATCTTAATATCCATATCAGACCTACTGCTAGAAGGCAAGCCTCCCAACAGAGTAGAGTCAAAGTCATGATGGCTGTTAGACACATTTGACTCTGCTGCACCATTTTCAGAACCAGATGTCTGCCAATCAACTTTGGACTGTGATGCTAATTCATTAATCAACTCAGAAGATCTGGATACATCTTTCTTTGGTTCTGTGGAATTCATGTCTGCATTCTCTTGATGTTCCTGTCCTTGATCATCTTTCCCCATGTTCACCTCAATTTCAGTATGTGCCTCTTCCATAACTTCATCTGGAGAGCAAGTCTCTTCATCCTGCTTCCCTTCATTTCCATTCTCAGCTAAATCACCTTGGTCATCTGGTTCTCCATCTTCCATCAGATCTGCATCATCTTCATTTATGTCCAAATCCATATCCATGTCAGAAGTTTGATCCAGCTCATCAGGCTTCAACCCAGTAGGATCTGAATATGCTGCTTCTTTGTCCATAGTCACCTCATCAGCATTCTCTCCATCACCTACATCATCTGGGGTCACAGCTTCATCATCCTGAGCATCACCTTCATCACAATTACCATCCCCAGGTTCATTTGTTGTAGAGTCATCCTTGGCTCTTAACTCTCTATTGCCTCCATCTTTGTCCTTAACCGAAGGTCCAGATTCATACTTTTCTGTTGTATCATTGGGAGTTTCGTCTTCATTCTCATCACAAACTTTCTCACCCACAGCTTCACTGTCTGGTCCAGTGGGCCCCATTTCAGAATCAAGTTCCTCATTTTCACCATCAATATCATCATCTTCTCCAGAGTCCTCACTAAGGCTCATTGCATCAGCCTGAAAATCCTGTTCCATCTCAATCCCTGTATTTTTGCTACTTGGCACTTCATTAGAGTCATCTTCCTTTTCATTTTGCTGAACCATTGACATGTGGACAGGAATCAAATCCAGATATATGAATAGAACTTAGCAAATCAGAAAAACATATAAGCTAAAAAGCTAACCTGTTCCCGTGTTCCCAGCAGCTGATCTTCATCAGCAATTTGATCACTTACATCCTTTAATCCGACACCCTCCCCCATGCCTGTTCCATTTGCATCTCCAGATGTATTGAGGGTACCATCTTCCTCCTGGTTTTCAGGAGATATTCCAAAACCTTTGGAAAATAATGAAGCTAAAATACTTGCAATCACATGTGTTGTTGCTGATACCTTCAAATTGATAATACGATATTGTCAAAATACATGCTACACAGGTTATCATATTGAGCTTATAAGCAGAATGAGGAGAGTATTGAGCTTACTGATTTGTGCATGGCTAAAAAATTTTTCATGAGTTCATCACCAAAGTTCAATAATTGATCCATGAACATATGCAGATTTCTAAAATGGCCTCCTACATGCAAATGACTGCTTTTATCGTCACAATTCACCAACTTCTCCTACAGAGCAAAGGTATCGTCAATTTAGTTATCTAGCAAGAAGTATCAAGTACTAAGATAACATGCAAAGAAACAAAACTTACCCCAAAAGAAATTGCTTTGAAAAGATTCTCACATAACATGTCCAAGCTAAGATTTGTAACAAATGACTCAAATAGCAATTCCCATGAAACAATTTTTACCATGGACTTGTCAACCATAGGAATATTGCTAGACAAACACAAATTCTGCAATACAGTTGCAAGATGCTGATATGAAGACATAAGGGCTTCATTGAATCTGGCATTAAGCTCCACAGAGTTTCTTTCACTTATATCTTCAGATAAATATACTTGATTGGAGTTTCGCTTTATTGCTGTGGTAAACTCTTCCTCAATTAATTTTACCTGAAGAGTAAATGTTTGTAAATCTGGAATTACTGTTTCAAAATACTAGGTTTTACAAAGATAAGTCAAAAGATTAAATACCTTGTCAGCTATTTCTTGAAAATTCTGAATCAAAACTTCTTTAACTGTGCTTCTATCCAAACCATGCTCCTGTAGTTCAAGAAAATGATCCTTAAAATCCCGAATGGTCTTGAAATTTTCAGATACTAGCTGCTCCATTTCTCGAGTAATGCAAAGATGTGATAAAGAAGTCACTGCAGTGACAGCTTTGGTCTTTCCAATTAGGTAGCAATCCAATGATTCCTGTATGTATGTTTCATGAATCAAAACAGAGTATTTACTACTGCAAATTTAAAGAAATTTACAACCAAAAACCAATATATGCACCTTTGATTTACAGAACAATGGTAAAAATTCTTCAATGGAAGCAATCATCCGCCTAGCTAAAGGTTTTTCTCTACGACAAGTGTTTAAATGGCTATTTTCTAATGTTCTTAGTAAAAGCAATTCTTCTTGTGCTGTAGCACACAGAGTATCAAGTAATTGCTGCATGATCCAGAAAAAAATGAGTATTCATATCGAAACCTAAAACACTAGCAAAAACAGATATCCAAATAAAATTTTAACAATAATGATTACCTTCTGTTGCCACATGCACTTATAAGTAGCAAACTGTTTTGGTATAATAGAGCACATTATATTGTTATCAGTGGAGGAGGAAAATGAAAACAATGTTCCCAGAGTAGATACACATTCTCTAAAGCCTTTCAATTGCTTGTCAAATGCAGTGGCGGCAGTGAGTTGCTTCTGTTGTATCTGAACTAGCTGAATGAGGAAAGAACTAGAACTGTCAACCTACAGAAACCAAAGCAATTCAAATTTCATATGATTCAGAAGGCACACAGAAACAGGTGGGTAAGTCTGATAATAACTTCCTACCAGTGAAACTATTACAAAAAGTAAGTAGGTAGAGATGCAAAATAGCATGGTGACAAATACTATGTAAAAAGGTGCAAAGGGGAAATAAGAAGAATAAAATAAAACAATGCAAGCTTTCATCTGGCAATAATTAAAGACATTATACCTGTTCAAGAGTTATATCTTTGTGTGGATTGAGGCATGTCTGCTGCAAAAGCAGAACAGACACAACACTCTTGAAGTAATAATCTATGGCTGTTTTCCACTCCATAAGTAAACTTTCTTCTGGACCATTCTTATATTCAAGTTCAGGAATTCCCGAGGTTACACAAGGTAAACTACTATTTGTTAGCAGTAAATATGGTATGTTCCCAGAAAGCTGAAGGAACCACCACGATTTATGCTGGTCCTGTATATTTGTTCAAATAAAAGAAAGGAAAAATGAACAAGGGAATTTTACTAGACGTAGATAATAAGAAATAGCTATGTTTCATACTGCTGTATATGCCAATTTGTGTCGAGACAGCCCATTGCTTTCTAAAAGCTTAAGAAGCTCGGACAAAGCCCTTCTCTTCCCTTGACCCTTTTTTTCCTCTTTCCAAAGATTACCATAGTCAACTGCTGTACTATATATCTCTTCAATCGTATGCCACACAGCTTTCCAACCCTTCAGGTAAAGTGTATGCTGGGAATCACCACAAGGTCTAAATATGCTTTGAATTTCTGCATAGATTACTATGTTTCAATATTTCCAAACCAGAAAACAACCATACCAAAAATCTAGGAACACCAAAAAGATAAGGATAAGAAAACAAGAGAAGCAGGTGAGAACCTTCTACACTTTTCCGATGCAAAGGTAGAACATCCAATACTGATGTTATCATAAGCAACAAGTTCTGCAAAGCACTGTCTAATCCCTCGCTGCAGTTGTCAAACCACATGAACCTACATCAAGAAAAACATTTCAAAAACTCAAAAATTACAAAAGATTGCAATATACTGTATACCCATCAGCTGTAAGATAACCTGTTTTCACTTAACAATGTCAAATCAAAAGCACCATCAACCAATCCCTTGTTTAGAACATCATAAATGGGCTGATGAACATGAAAAGCTTGTGCCTTTGTTCCTCTTTGTGCAACTTCTTGGCTAAGGAAAATAGACACAGGTTCTTGCAGAATATCCTTCACCAAAAAGAAAAATCTACATGTGAATATCATGCTTCAAGAAGTATTTACAATATTGGTGAATAACTTGGAGATGCTGGGGAGTAGAGGCGAAAAACTAAAAATTTTCCCAAATAGACTAAGTAACAGCGATGTAAGACCTGTGCCTGTCCCCCCCTTCAGAAACAGAAATGCTCTACAACTTCATAATTGATTAATAAATGTTGGAAGATCGACCAAGGGCCCAAACAATGTTGGTATGTAGAACATTGTATTAACATAAGATAATTATAGCAAGGACACTAGACAAAAGAGACAACAGGAGAGGGAGGAGCCAATTCATGACTTAAATAACTTAAATAAAAGTACTTTAAAGGCCAAAGAGCTTATTCTGCATGTACTAAGCCAGGGGGAGGGAGGAGCCAATTCATGACTTACATACCAGTATATCAACTGAGCCCTATCAGTGATCAGATCAGCATGAACATTGAATCAAACCAATCATTTAATTAAGTTTATTAAACTATTTCAAAGGGGATACGGTTTTAAATTCAGGGAAAATCAAAACCCTAGAAAGTAGCAATTATTGAATTTGCTTGAATGCTGTAATAGGCTAACTTGATTATTTTCCTAGAGGCCAACAGTTCAGATATAAAATTATATCAGCAAGAAGATGCTCATGTTGCAGCCCGAAACTTACGGTATACTTTTGTATAAGCTTCTTCAGCTTCAGCCGACCCTTTTTCAAGCTTTCAATTGATAAATAACTCTTGCCATGAACCCACCGACATAGTTTCACTAGTTTGCTAAGTTCAATCTCAACCTCTTTCCTACTAGAGTCAATGTACTTCAATACTCTGCAGTCAGTCACATAAATAAAAACCAACTGATAAGGCCAGGGAAAAAATAGACAAAAAATCAATGAAACAATAGGTGAAAGGACTTACATCGGTAAGAACTGCACATAAAATCCAAAGATATTGTATAAGAGTGTTGACTGTTCCAACTGACTAGAACTGCAGTGTTTAAAAATATGATGGGTCAAAAGAACAAAAAAAATGCCTGAATTTTCCTTCTTCTTTTCAAGAAAATTTATTTCCAAGAGAAACAAATTATACCTGGAATTAATTTTCAAGCTTGAACTGATATAATTTTGACCAAGAAAGGCAAAGAGAAGCTGAAGACGTTTCCTGAATTCTCCAATACTGGATGTTTGAATGAAATCCTCAAGGCTGCAAAATACCAACACAAAAACCAAAGTAACTCCATAAAACAAGGTCGTAAAATCTAAGATGAAACTAGAACGACTGAATTTAGTCTATAACATACCTTTGAATAATTGATATATCACAAGATCTGGGTTGAAGAACAGAGTACAGAGGAAACCATAACTGTAACAAAAGCAAAAGATAAATAAGGGATGTTCCTATAAAGAGCAAAATAATACGGAGATCGAAATATATACAACTGAACATTATCCTTAAAGAAGATTAAAAAGATGAGAGTTGTAGATCCTTTGTTTTAGAAAAGGGATAAGATTGAAAAGATATAAGACAATCAAAATCAGCACAATGAAGGACATTAAAACTATCAACCCTGCATCACACATGGCTATTATACAGAAGGTTTAGATACAAGAATATTAATTTAATAATTTTTATTATACAGATATAAATAATAATTTATCCATAATTAAGAAAATAAAGAGCACAGTCTAAACAAATAATCATGAATCAAATATTCAGAACACCTGAGAGCCTATTTGTTTTTTTATCTAAAAAATGATCCCCATGCCTCATTAGCCCATACTGCATGTCAATTAAATACAAAGAACACAATTGCAGCTTCATTGCCTTCAATTAAATAATGACTTTGTACAGCATGAGAATTTGAGTGTTTTGCCTCCAATCAAACCCAGAACTGATGTAAATGAGGAAAAATTGCAAAGACAACACAAAAATGAAAAGTTCAATGACACACAAAGGGAAAAAAAGGAGAGTTCAATGGCACACACAAAGGGCACTAAAAAGGGGATTTTCATAGCTAGAAAAGGATCTTTACTTGTTCTTTCTATCTATTAGGGAGTAGTTTTACTCCTGAGTTTACTTACAGCAGTGTATAAGTTCAGTTAACTAACTACAGGTAGTCAGTAGGTTAGAATCATAGTAAGATAAGTTAGTGAGGTTCATGTGACTCTATAAATAGAGTCACACAATTGTAACTACTTGACTTTCTGTAATGGAGATACGTTGCGCTTCCAACTTTAAATGCTAAATGATTTTTCATTTCTGTGAGATGATATCTAGTACTTACACTACATTAATACAACACAACCTATGAACTTGAAGACTGGCATTTAGGTACTCCTAAACTTCAACAACACTAACATATAACAAAAACAAGAATGATAAAAAGGAAAGGCTTGCCACTTACATTCCCCGCATTATTCTCAAACTGGTCCATCACCTCATCAAGCAAAGCTGGCCAAGAGTCCAGTTCCATCTTTTGCCATGAGGACAACAGATCATAAACAGATTTTATTTGATCTACAATTCATTTAAATTTTTTTTTAGTAAAATACAAAGAACACAATTGCAGCTTCAACACTCAAAAGAAAAATCATACTTGAGAAGAACTTTGAACCATTTTCTTGCATGACTTCAGCTTTATGCAGTAAAAACTGCAACCCTGAAAAAGCCTACAGAGAGAACAGGTAAAACTAGAGCATAGACTCAAATGAAATCATGTTTCTTTCTATTTTAATAAACCATATATTATACACTGTTTAGGGTTTGTTGCCTTTTATTACCCAAAAAGGCATATCCAAAAAGGAAAAACGTACAAGATAAATCTTCACAATTAAATACGGAAGAATTCAAACATATCCAAAAAGTTTTTGATAGGTACAGCATTAAAGGAAAGTAGGATTATAGATATGAGTAACTCAGTATAAAAAAAATGATAAATAGAATTCTAATCAGTCCTCATCACTACCTTTGCTAAAGGGGTATCCGATGGGAGAGTCAAGAGCATGTCAATTATATCCAATAATTTCTGAAGATCATTATGATCTTCCCACTCATTTAGAAGGGAAAGAGTCTGCTGTTGGAGAGGTGCAAGTACTTTCAACATTTGTACCATCTCAGAAGCATTTGAATCCTTCATGAGAAATAATACACAAGTCATGATTTTATTACAAAAACAGAAAGGTAAAAAATCAAATGCTCCAAAATATAAAAACAATGTTAGGCAATACCTTGTAAAAATTGTATCTCGTAGCATCTTTGTGACATAAAAGATACTTCTTTCTGTAGTCTAAACAGAGATAAAATAAGTGCTCTGGCATGAGTTTAGCATCTAAACCGGGCATATGTGTAGAGTGGACACCTGGAAAAACAAAAATTAAGAATGAAAAATGTGACAAGTTACAAGCAAATACCAATGACCAGCTGAAATCCTCTCTAAAAAAATTTATTGATTAGTACCTCTTATTAAATTGATACCCAATATATATGAGTCAATAAAGGAATGCAACCGATCTTCATCAGAAACTTCAAAAATTCCAGGCTGAACCAAATACAAGAGTTAAGACTACAGGGGATGGACATAATTGCAAATATATAACAAATGGCTGTTAAACCCTATGTTGTCCTCATTCTTCAAGCCCCAAATGGCTCTTGCAAGAGGGGAAGATTAGATAGGGAACTATTTATGTGTTTTCACTCAATGCTTAAGCTTTTGTGATGATTGATTCAATAACATGTTATAGAACAGGGTTTTAACTGAAAAAATTATCCCACTCTCCTCCAATGTCAATCTGAGTGATTCAATTCATTGAACCACTACACACCGAGAGAATAACCAGATACTCAAAAAATTGCAAACCATATTCTAACTTAAATTTATAAAGAAGAAAAAGATGCATAAACTCACAGTCTGGACAAAATCACTAGATCCAAATAACCGATTGTGAATGAGAACCACATGGCTGAGGATAGACTCTTCCAGTTTCTTCCATTCTTCATCCTCAGGGAGTACCATCTGATTGAATAAACATTCAGACAACCAACATGTACAGGATGCAATCAACAAAAAAAAAAAGATTTAACATTCAATGTTCATATAAGGATTACTTTGTCAGCAGATTTGTCATCATAAGAAAACTCCTTCCATTCCAAAAATGTTTCAGGTGCACATGAATTTGCATTTGGTGGTAATTCAACTTCAATAACACTCTCAATTCGGAAAGCACGGGGTTTAAACTTGTACTGTTGAGCATCAAAATCACTCTTTGACTTGGTATAATCTTTCCTATTCAACCAAAGCTTGGCAAACTCATCAAATATTTTGTGCATGAGCTGAAGTAGAAGATATAGAATTTTGTAAGCAAATAATTATTCAATCAATATAAATAAATTGGTTGACCCAAAAGCCACAGCAAGGAAACTGACCATATAAGATTTATCATCAATTATTTTTGCATTAGCTGTAAAATGTGCAATTTGAACAAGAATATTCCAATAGACAGCAGCAGCTCTATGCACCACAGATACCTGTTTTTGATGATTCAGATGCAGACAAATGAATAAAATAATTGATTCTGCAATTTACACAATCCACAATATTGTTTGAGAACCGGGAATTTATACCTGCTTATCAGCAGCAACAACATTTGAAAGAGTAACAAGCCTTTCAATGAAATCCACATCCACCAAAAAAGCCTGTAGAAGAATCTAGCCGGTATGAAGGTCGCATGTCCAACCCAATGTCATGCTTAACAGAAATGAACTTGCATGAAGCAGCACGAGGGAAGCGCATAAGGGTGTATATCATTTCCTGTCAAGCTCATCATGTCAGTTGCCAAACAAATATAAAATAAAATAAAATCAAGCATAACAAAACTCATCAAATAACATACCATAACTGCGTTGATGTTTTCCTGCCCAAGTATATTCAAACATTCCTTTTCCCAGATACTAGACAAAACCAGTGATAGTCCGAATTTCATCTCATACACAGCAATTTGAATTGGTTGAATAATGTCGCTGTATGCAGCGTACTCAACCTTCATCAATCCACCAATAAAAGCAGTAGCTGTTTTCTGGAATTCAAGTATTTGAAAGAAAAATAAATGAGAAGGATAACGACATCAACTAATAGAATCTTACAACTCTAAGAAAAAAGACAAAGTGGTCATAATTTTATTGTCTATAATGATTATATCATATTTTATCTCTACAGAGAGACTTTCTTCACTTAAGCAGTAAATATTTCATGGAAAATGAATCATCTAAGTAGCTCTCAAGTTTAAAAAGATAGATTACAAAAATAACCGTGAGGTCTGTTAATAAGCAAATTACATGTGCCAATCCGAGGCATGGGGGGTTAGTGTAATGATATTAAACAATTAGGGGGTTTTATGTAGGATCAGAGTAAAGAATGGGGCTGAGTAAGTACCAAACATGGGACAAATATAATTTGCTCTAATAAATTCTATAACTTTTTTTCTATAAAAACTACAATAAGCATTTATCATTAATTAAAAGAGGAATGCTAGCGATACTCTCTTTCTAACAATCTCTATATGATTGACTGAAATTCATCATTTTGGTGGGTTTCACATCTAAATCAGGAAAGAGTCATTAAATGAGAAGTGGCACCACCAAAATTGTTGATTTCCAATAAATGTCTCTATCAAAATTTATTCAACCTTTTTTCATAAGTAATTATACCTGCCAGCTGCAAGCACAGTCAACAAACTCCCGTAATTGCTTAGCAGTACCCCCACTTTTCACTGAAACTTCCAAAGCATCATATCGTTTAAGAATGTCCTCACAATCATTCATTAACTTGTGGTATTCCCCTTGTTTGTATTTTGATGGATCAGCACGAAATGATGGTTCAGCACGAAACACAATCTATGTCCAAGACAACCTTCATCAGTTTTCATCACCCAATTGAAAAGGACGACAACAGAAAAGCACAGATAGAGATCAAATGCAAAATACTTAATACAAAAGGGGGTACAACAACCAGAGTTCAACTATATTACAAAAAAACAAATTGCTTTGTAATACTGCTACCCAAAAAAGGGTTGCATTACAGAGAACCATATACATGCCTACAATACAAAAATTGAAATCACTAATTTCCATTTCTTTATGCTATTGCATCACCCATCACTATATTCACTAAATGCACCAGAGACAAACAGAAGAACTAACAATCATAATCAAAGTACACAATAAATAATGACTTTGTACAGCATGATTGACATCATTCTGTAAAAAAAATCACACCACAGTTCCTAATGGCCATCTGAAAGTCAATAATTACATATAGAAGATGCAAAAAGTATAAACAAGAAACAATGGAAACATAAGAATCTAGAAACCTTTCTTTGTAACTTTCGACACTCTGCCTGAAGCTTTTCCATCCTTTGGGCTTTTCTTTTGTCAGCCTCATGTGTCAAAAACTGTCCAGCAAGATAACCACACTCTTTCCGTACCTAGAAAGAATTTAGTAAATAGAAAATAGAATTTAGTCAATATACAGAATGTTTCCAGTTAGGAACTATAATTAATAATAGTTGTCATACTAGGAGATGAAGTAATAAAATATTAAGCAAAAAGGAGTTCAATACATGAGAAAACAAAGGGAAAAGTATCAATTGAATTAACCGTGTTTGGATAAGTAATTATGGTATTTAAATTACTTTTGAATGATATACTCCGTTTGGATACTCAACCCTTTGTTGAAATTTGAAATTCCTCTAAAAGAGGTGGATTTTTAAAAATCCATTCAAAGACTAACCATCCAAACAAATTATTTTATAATTGAATGTAATTGAATTACTTTGTATTTCAAATTCTGACAATTTAAATTTAGTTATCCAACAACAGAGTAAAGAGGGTAAAGATCTTTATAGGATACCTGAATTTCAAGTTCAAGTGATGATATTGTTTCCACAAGCTGAGAGTACTTGCAATGGTACTTCAGGGCGGGATCAATGTCCTTACAGCTAAGCAAGAGATTAATGCGTAATGCTCCAATGCGAGCCCATGCACAACCAATAGTATAATTGAAATCTAAGACAGGAAAAACGAAATTATATGTGAGAACGTTCATAAACAGAAGTATAAAAATGCCTAAATAATAGCATTTAATGCTGCAAGGTCACAGCTATAATAAAGAATTTATAATGCACCAGAATTATACTGCATTATGAAGAGTATTATACTATTACCTTTTATGGCCATATATAAAAACACAATAGTAATTCATTATACGTGTCTATTGAAGGGGGCAATAAGAAGTTAATAGTTACCAGCAATATTAGACTGAAGATACAGCTCTCTAAGAAGTGGAACTATGAACTTCTGCACCGAGTTTCTAAACCTGTGGTGTCTTGATGAAGCAACAAGACAGCTCAGCAAATCGATGCTTTCTTCCTAGATTCAGATGACGGGAATGACAATAAGAAAACAGAAGTTTTGGAATCACCATTCAAATAAAATGCACATAGCTTGGCCATTAATTGTTTTTCATTCTTTATTCAGCCTAAGATTTTTGGAGATATTCTGTATTCTCCAAAACAAAGAAAACAGTAAACCAACATAACAACCACCTAACAAAAAAAAAGAGACATACCGTAAGTACTTTCTTCTCAGAAGAAGAAAAAATGGATTTAATTCTAGCAAATTGATCTGCATCAAAAGATTTTCTGTGCGCATAAATAATCTGCATTTCAGCATGCCAAAGGAAAAATCAGTTTAACAATTTAAGATACAATTATACAATTATACGACACGGGAAGCCATAGTTTTACCTGCTGGAAAAGAGAGCGAGCAGCAGATAAAAGAAAATTTGGCAGATGTGTTCCATGATGAGAACAATGCCACAAATTGAACAAGGTAACTCTACACTTGAGACATTGCACCCAAAACTCCTTGATTGCGTGCATGCTTTGCCTGAAAAAAAAATCCAAAGATGGAATGAGATTTTCAACAGCAAAACAACCACATTGACAAGCATTTAACCAATGGAAAGGGAAAAAAATAGCTCCGCCATGGCATGTTTATATGGCAGAATTTCAGCCTTCCTCCAGCTCCGCCATCCACGATGGCATGTTTATATGCTAAATTTGTGAAAGGAGGCCTGCCATGGCGGTGCCATAAAGCACAATTCCTTTCTTTTGTACATCATAGGAACGGAAGAATTCTTTTATTATTTCTGTCTTTTTTAAAAATTTAATCAATATTACTTACTATCTTTAAAACCATATCCGTACCTCTACCTAATTCTTAAATATTTTACAGACTTGTTATAAATGAGAGAGAGAGAAATTGATTACACTTCTTAACTGACTTCTAATTGTAACGTGGATAAATTTCAGAAAATTAGGTTTTGGAAATTGAGATATACATTTTCAATAATGTTGAACATTTCCTTAAGAAATGACATATGACATATATAGTTATGGGTAATGACTAATGACCTTAGTTTATTTGAAGCACCAATCCATCAATAGCACATTAGTAATGAAATTATAAAATCAACTTACGTGATCTGAAACACAGTTGATGCACTGAAAGGCTCAATGAGCATGTGGGGTAGTTCAATTTCATCAGAGCCATCAATCTTTGCAACGCTCTGTGTAAGAAAAAATATTATAAAAAGGTCAAAAAGCATAAAATCAAGAAGGAAATATCATCAAATATCATAAAATTTGCACTCCTACATACCTTCACAGATTTAGGAAAATATACCCACATGGATTCATGCCACTTAAACCACATCTCCAGAATAAAGCTTGCAATTTTTGAATTTACTACATCATACCAAAAAATAAAAACAGAAAAAAAAATTAAAATCCATGTGTGAGCATATTAACAAAGAAAAGGGATAATTGGACTCATTCAAGCATTTACACCAACCTGCATCCACTGATGCCCATGCATTCAGGGTCCTCAATATCTTTTGGTGTGGAAAAAACATTTGTGGAGGCCTTGACGAGAAACTCAGAGAAAATTTTAAAGCAAATTCCAAAAGGTTGGATAGATGTCCCACAGCCTATAATTAGAATCAGAAGCATGGGAAATCAAGTTTAAAACAAACAATTATGCATCCAGATTATTTGCAGCACAATATGCAAAGCGTGATCTCTCCCTTACTATAAGAAAATTTTTCTTTACAATATCAATAAAGAAATATTTTTAACAATAAAACAATTCACAAAGGGAGCAGCCAAACAGAAAATCTAGGAAAATAAATAAATAGTTAATTGTGGTCAGCATTACTTGGTGTAACCCTTCAAGATCATCCAAATGAATTGATGTCAGTTTCTGTAATAACTCCATGTCCAAGAATAAACTGGTATAATCAACCGGAAGAATTGTATCCTGCCAGGCCTCAAATACAGATTTTTCACACAACATTTCAGGTTTAAATGAACAACAAGCAGCAGAATTTTCAGCAAAAGCCGATAGGTCTTGGGATCCGGTATTCCACTGCAACTTGTGTTTTTCATGTTCAAGCCTTCTCAATAGTATCTGTAGAACAAACATAATATCAATCAAATGGAAAATGTACATTCTTATAGATTTCAATACCATATTCATGCACGGGACAAACCTCGTGCATCTCCTTCAATTGATTAACAATATGAATGCCATCCCCATGACTCCATTTAGCCATTAAAAATGATGAGTTTGAGACATCTACACATGGAATAAGGAACAAAAAATATTTATCTACAGATAAGCCAGTCACATAAACAATAAACCAAAAGTAAATATGATGATTTTCATCACCGTCAACCAGAAATATTCTTGCAATATATTCCTGAAAATATCATCAATTGATTTGTATTGTATAGCATCAAATAAGAAAAGGAAATTATTGAAAAATTCTAGAAACTTCAACTAATGAGAAAATAGTAAGAATGAAATTCAATCTAAAAGGAAGAGTAGGAAAGTAGAAAATCATGCAATATCATGATGTTGTGTGAAAAGCATATAAAGCAGGACAGTATGGAAAGCAATATCAGGCAACATGTAAATATTTGACTGGGATGTCACACTAAATACCAATGATAGACATATAAATTTACAGTACCAGGAAATATTCATGCCCAAAAAATATTTGACATGATAAATACAACTTAAATTGACTTAAGGATACAACTTTAAACTAGACAGGGAAATAGACCAATGGGTAACACTTGATGCTCATTTTTGTATATCCAAATAATTCAAACTTGTAATTTGAGAAGGAAGGGATGTCAAGAAGGAAGGGATGCCAATAATATACCTTGTGTCACAAGGAAGCGAAGATCATGATCAAATGATGCAACAACATTACTGCTCAAAGTTCCTGAATATTTTCAATAGAAAATAAAAAATTAATGAAAATCAAACACAATGAGAAATACAAAAGTACAGAAAATTACAAAAATTAAATTCTGGGCAAAAATATTCCCTTCTTGAAAAATATTTCTAGTGGTTACTTACAGCCACTTACTGAGTTGGTGAACAACTTAAGTAATGAAGAGCTTAAATATTCCAAAACTAGGAATATCTTGATGAAGAATTGTGTTTTTGAAAATTCCTAGATATAAATTACAAAAAAGAATTCAAAATAGTAAACCTTGATAACAGGATCCTGTCTTTCTTGGCCAATTTGTTTCAACAAATTTTAAAAGCTGATGCTGTGCATTATGTAGATCAACAGAAGACGGCAAAATTGGGTGACCACCATGAATCCACAGTAAAGATTTTTCTGAATTTACTGAAAAAGAAAACTCCTTAATTTTTTGGCTCTCCATCTGTTCAAGGAGTAAAGAAAATTAATGTCAGAAAATAATAGAAAATATGAAAAATGGATATTTTGGTGATAAGGAAAAAATGTGTGAAGATAATAATGGTGTCTTCACCCTGATTTAAAACAAGTTAAGCTTACAACATAATTTAATTGAAATCTAAAAATCCACAAAACATTATAATTAGCTTACCAACAAATTATCTACTGCTTCTGGACAGATATTTATAAACTTCCGAGCATCTTTCACCAAAGAATGCCAAGAAATTATCATCTGATCAAACTCCGAAGAAATGAAGTAACGCCAAAATAAAACATGGTCCTCAATAAGGTTAGAGTATAACTGTAGTTTATAATCAAATGATTGGTCCTCAAGTAGCCTAGGAGTTGAAATAACAAATTTGTTAAGTATTTCATCTTGCAAAAAGTTAATAGAGTTTAAAAGTGGATTGAGGCAATTGGCTTTCTCATCAGTATGCTGGCTCTCAATATTCTGTTGCTGGTAAGTTAACCTTAGCAGATCAAAGCAACTAATAGCATTACAAAGATATTTAATTTTGCTATTTGATGGACCCAAATTGACTAAATCAAGTGACAACAACGGCATTGGCTGCAAATCAACATCTAGTTTGTCACGGCATGAAATATACTCCCAAATAGGATGCTTGATCATCTGTTCTATCAGAATGACAAAGTTATTAAAGAACTGGCAGAAGGGCAGCATTTGAGAACTAAACCACTTAAACCTGAGAAGATAGAACTTAAAATCACTTTCAGTAGCTTGTTCAATGGTCCAATTGGCTGCAAAGAATAGCATCTTATTGGTCAATTCTTTGTCAAATTTCCACTCTCTTTCATCGTCTGAAATCATCACATTTGAAGCCTTAGGAAACACATGTTCATGTAAAGTCATCAAATGATCACTGGGAGTCTGGAAACAAGCTGTTGAGTACCTCTTGCGAGCAATTTGATATTGATGAGAAGCAATCTGAGCTCCCAGAAATTCCAAATACATGCAGTTCTGTTTGATAGAAGCTTCCTTTGAGTAATATACATAATCCCTTACACTAAGGGGCAATGGCCATCCTCCAGGCAAACCCAAAGGACATGCTGTCAAATCATCATACCCAGCCAAATTAGTTACTAACAAATATTCAGTTTTGGCAAAATCAATTATTTTTTCTCCTTCAACACCCAATGAGGAGAGATATATATGCTCCCAACTTATGTTTAGACTCCAAATAGGACAACAACCATTCTTGAGAAGCTGCAGAAACAGATGAACCCAATGGGAGAGTTCAAGATATGTAATGTGATAATTAAGCTCTGAACCTTTGTTTTTAGCATAAGTGTGGGCTCTAGCCATTGAATCAACCAATTGAGCAATCGGAATACCAGATAAAACAAGAAACCTCCTCACATCTTTGAATTCAATATCCTCCTCTTCATTCCCACTTCTATCATCCAATGCCCAATATGGCTGCAGCATAAATATCTCAACTCCCCTATTACGCATTGCTCGAGAAACTTCACCATAGTGGGGATTAACTGTGAGGAATAAGCGGAAATTAGGGTGTGGATGAATAACCAATGGGTTTCCATCAACAATTCCACGTTCATTGACCGTGATTGATCCACAAGGTTCCACCAATGAGTTAATCCTATCAAGAACCTAGAAACAAAAACAAGTAATAATTAAGCTCAATACCTTCAGGAAAAAAAAAAAAAAGATCAATCGAAGTGCTAAACTAATGAATCAATATGCAGATCTTGCATGCCAAAGTTCAGAAAAAATAAACAACAATTCAAGTTTCCAAAGGATTATATTCTAATTTATTTGGGGGGGAAACTATAGATGTAGGAATAAATGTTGGATAATGTAAAGTTTAATTAGCCAGAGGTGCTTGACGCAACTTCTATTTGCACTCATACACAACACACATTCAGATTTGCAAAGAGAGATTAGTTAGTTTGCACGGTTCATACACATTAGGTGCAAACTACAGATTTGCATCACTATAATTCAATATAAGCATCATATACCGTGGGGTTACATAGATTTGCATTCTCCAACACAATCCATTCCCCTTGCTCAATAGCCTTGATCAACAATCCTGTAACCCATTCAAATTTGGTTGAAACAACATTCGCTTTCATCTTCAAAATTGTCTTCATGGCCAAATCAAGCTCATGGAATGAGTAAGACACAGGAACAGGATTCTTTTGTATCTGTGACTTTAGCTGTCCAATGAGAGAACATAGGTCTTCAAAACCATTTATAGCAGAAGATGACAAGCAGTCAAATTTCAAGCCAGAGAGGAAAGCCATCCATCTAATATAAAAATCTGTTTCCCTGAAAATTGCTTCCTTTGAAGTCTCCAGTTGCAAACTGATGTACTCATTAACATAGCGCTCAATCTGCGCAACAACTTTGGAAAAATTACGCAAGGCGTCATACTGTTCAAAAGATCCTAATAATTCAGATATATCAGTCGCAGATGAAAGATTTACTTCATTTAGCACATTGCCCGTGAGATTAGCAAGTAATCTTATCAATGAAGTTTTTCCAGAGCAAGATGGCCCAGTCAAGATACATAACCATTGACGCTCAACACACTGAGCAGCAGCTTCCAAACTATGACGAATTTCAGGCAGCATCAGGAGCTGTTTTCTTGAGGACATAGTTGATTGGACATGATTCCTCTTAATAGTAACATTCCCCACAATTAAATGATGCGAATTGAGTTGAATTCGAGGATATGGATTTACAAACGGTATCACCTCAAATACCTCCTTGAAGACTCGTAAGACTTCCTTTCGATCAGCTGCCGTACGCATTCTCTGAATGTAAACAATGTTCACAAAGGAATATAATCCTGAGTACTTTGGTGCACCTACATTGAATATAAGGAAATATCAGTATGAAAAGGGGAATGACTGTCAACGGGACATTAGAAATAAAAAGAACCATGAAAAACAGCAGAATCAAATTAGAAGTGAAAGGAATATCGATGCTAGAACCTTCAATTATCTCACAAGACCGAAATACATCACGAAGATTGAACTCCCATGGGAAGCCATCTTTGGCAAAAATTTGATTTATTGTGGTGTCTTCATGCATCCTTTTATTGAATAAGATTAACTTTGAGAGTAAAGGCCTAGGAATAGTAGAAAATTTTGATTCACAAATTGATAGATAGTCCTCCTCAACTAACTCGTCAACATACACCTGTAGTCAACACCCAAAAAACATAGATATTTGATAAATTTAACACATTGAGTACAAAAGAAAATATTTGACTCAATTTATCATAAATAATAGAGGGAAAATACTCTGAAACATGACACCTTTATTAAACAGCAAAACAGAAAGCAAAATAGAGTCCCTTTAGCTTAATACATCATTCTAACTACTACTTAGAGGATTTCGGAATTTGGATTCCTCGGGTTTGCTTGCTTGAATGTCCATCTTTCAACTTTTAATACAAAAAAAAATATACTACAAGCATACCTTGGTAAATCGATTTAGGAATGACTTTGGAAGGCCTTTTCGGCCACCACCTTGATGTGATGGATTCTGACAAGCAAAAACTCTAAACGATGATGGACATTTATAAGTATTTCCCAATTCTGGTATAAACACCTCAGCTCTGTGGTCCAAAATAGCATTCAAACCCTGATACAAAGAAGTGTGTTACAACAAAGAAACATGGAAGAGGAAATAAAGAAAGAAGCAATAATTAAGGTTTATAAAGGAAAATAAATGAGGAACAAATGGAGATTAAGATGGATGAGAGAAATACTTCTAAAACAGATTGTGGAGCAAGATTAAGCTCATCCAGCAAAACCCAACAGCCTTCCTTCAGGGCCTGCAGAAATAAGTTGGAAATTAAATACTCCCTTCGTCACTTTTTATAAGACGTAGTTGACTAATTTACACTTATTAAGAAATTGGTTAAATCTGAGTATTAGCATTAAATTTGTCTATAATTATAATATTTTTTCAAATTTGTCCTTAACTTTATTGGGAGCCTATTCATCTTGTCCAATCTCCGTAAGAGAGAAAGATAGATAATTCAGGGCATTTTAGTCAAAAAATAATAAATGCACAAGACAATTGGAATGAAGTCTTGTAAAAATGGACAAAAAAATTCAAGACTGTCTTAGAAACATAAGAGACAAATCAACCTGCAATAGTATCCCATCAGACCAAGAAAACTTCATTCCCTCATCACTTTCAACAGGTAAATCAGACCCTAACAGATCCATCATATCAGTCTGCACCAAAAATACATATATTAATTAATAGAAATGCTTACAGTAAGAACCATGCAGTGACAAAAACAGAATTTAACATACTACAGTAAAAACCAAGTGCTGCAAATCACTGACCTGCTCAGAAAAGTTTATTCGTACCACTCTATGCCCAGAACTTTTTCCCAAGGCAATGATTAAACTAGTTTTCCCAACACCTGGGCTACCTTCCAGTAAAACTGCAAATGAACAATTATTTAAAACTAAGAAATTTAATAATTTAAATGCAAAATTTCTGACATAATTAAAGGAAATCGAAAATGTTGGCGAAACATACCAGGCTTTGGAAGCTGCATAGCCCGCAAAACTCTCAGAGCATTCCTGCAAGTAGTAGGTGCCTTGAATTCAAACCCACCATCCTCACAAATGCCAATGCCTATAGGTATAAAGCAAAGTAAAATAAACACAAGATACAACCAGCATTTCAGTATTCAGAGTGAAAAACACCATAAAGGAGAAGACTACAAAGCAGGAAAAAAGTGAATCCTCTTAAAACTCCTAAATGCAAATAAATAAACAAAACAATTATTCAGTGCTCATAACATCTCGCGGTCCCTTACAACTATTTTTGGGGAGAAATCCAATTGTTATATGATGATATCATACAGAGAAACAATATTTAATACAAAACTAAATCAGATAAAAGAATGAAGCATCACATTAATACCTTTATTGATATAGAATGGTTCAATGCCAAGTAGATCATCACTATCTGACACATCCATAGCAGTGCCAAATTCACCCCAACCATAGTTTCCCGTTCTTGAAAGCTTTGGATATAATAAATTACCATTACCAACCTGTAAGAATAATCCAGTCAATATTTCCAACATTTCCGACATATATTCAGAATACAAATATGACCCATTCACTCAAACAAATTACACAATAAAAATATAAACACAGAAGCATTCTGTCAACTGTTATTTCACACAAAATACTAACACCCCAGTATCTTGATCATAATTAAATTCTAAGGGATTAGAGTGACCATTCTCAGCTATTAGACTCTCTGATCTCTCGCTGGTAGCTGGAATGTGTCACGTCTTACTGAATTTCAGGAGGAATTGTGGTAAAAAAATGTAAACAGCCCAACACAAGTAAGTACTTACACTTTCACCTTGTTACAAATCAACTAAACAGTAAACCAAACAATGACAAACATAACCAACATAGACTTGCATATGGTCTAATTACAGGTCTATTCTCAAGAGTAATAATCATCAATTGCAACCATTTCCAACATTTTGCATAATGATAAATAACGAGAGGAGAAAGATACCCCTAGCTGTTGTAGAAGGAAGGATAAACATCTCTCCCGTAGCTCTGCAGCATCCCTTTTTGAAAGTCCTGTCCCTGATAAGTTGAGCAACTGTCAGCAAAATACACAGTACACAACTTCTACAATATATTGTACAGTGTTGCATCAGGAACTTTGGAAGCTCATACTGTTATATTGGAAAAAGTAGCCTTAATTGTGCTCACCCCTAGCTCCCTTTTACTTGCAAACCTCATGGGGGCTCAGTGGTGATTTAGTCTTTCATCGACTAGAGATAAGGCTTAAATAGAACTTAAAAAATACTGGGTATTTGAATTACTAGTAATCAAATTCCCTTCATTTTATAAATGATTTGTTTGGATGAAGCATTTGAATTACTAGAAATTGAATTCCCTTCAAAAAATAATATTACATAATTTTTAAACTTATACATAACTTTTAAACTTAAAAAATAATATCCAAAAAATATTTTTAAAAATATTACATAATTTGTAAACTTCCAAAAATAATACATGAGAGAAGAGAGAGAGAGGGATAGAGAAGAGATGGAGAATTTCAAATTCTCTACTTTTTTTGAAGAATTTCAAATTCACTATTTTTAACTAACTAAAATACTCTTTCAAAATTAGCACATTTCAATTTCTTCTTAAATACCCCATCCAAACAACTCATTTTATTTCAAAGAATTTGAATTATCCTATCCAAATGCCTCATCCAAACACACTCTCAAGCTTTAAGAATAGTTGGTTCATGACAGAATACAATAATATAAATTCATCTCCATTATCACTACTACCACAACAATTATATAAAAATACAATTTATATGTTTAATTTTAAAACTTACAATATTGTATAATTCATTTTAAAAAAATCTGGAAAAATAACAATAATATTAGAATTAAGGTCAAAAATAGAATTTAATTAATTGTGCAACCCAAACACAAAAGATTCTGAAATTATTCTAGCTTAGGCAGAAATACAACATTTTTACCCAAGTGGCAAAAGCAAACATCGAGGTGCCAACCCAAACAGGAGAAGTTGAATAAATGAAAATAATGAACAAATGATACCTAGACTTAACCCGTCAAGCAAAACAAGAAATACTCCATGAAGAAGTGCATACTCAGGTCCTAAGCTTTCTTCCATTGCAATAAAAAAGTCAACCCAAGAAATGAGATCTCTCACTGTAAGCATTATTCCTGGATGCAATCTATTGTACCACTGAAAAGCATAGGAGCAATATATAATAGATCAAAGAATTAGCAGCAGCAAGTAGCACATAACAGTGGAATAATATTATGTAGAGATAAAATATTAAGATAAAGAAGAGAGGTACATGGAAGAAGCACGGAAAAACCGCATAAAGCGGCAAAAGCAAATTAATCAAACCCATTTAAAATCTAAAAGATGAATTCCAACAAAAAGTCAAAGATACCCACAAACTAGCCAAAACACAACATTAAACAAAAGCAACGAGAAAGAATATTAAAAAAACATCTGATGGAAAACCTAGAATAAACTATATTATCAAAACCAAAATAATGCACAACACAATAACAATTTGCAGGTTGAGAAAGAAAAGAAGTGGAAGCAAGTAAATCTGGAGGGATTAATAGTGTCTATAGGAGTTTTACTAAACAAGAGATGATAAATGGTGGAATTAGGTTTAGACTACATCCCTGCAAAATCTGAAGATGCAGATTCTCTTTCAAAAACTTGTTCAAGTTCAGTTTTTGAATATTAAAATAGCAGGTTGGTATTGGGAAACCAAAGTCCCACTTTGTGTATAAGTGGGAAGCAACCCTCACCTCACAAGCCAATTTTGTAAGGTTGAGTTGGGCCTAAGGCCAAATTTTAAGAGTCAGGCCCAAACCCAAATTCTAAGAGTTGGCTCCTTGAATCAGCATTTGGAGAAGCTCCATTTTTTTTCTTTTTCTCCTTCATTATTAAACTTCTATTTTTTTAGCTTTTCCATACTTGCATTTTGCTAGGCCATTTCTCTTAAGGGGAAGAGAAGCCTAAAAAGGCCACGGCAAACCTTAATTAATGAACAAGATCTCCATATTGCACCAACAGTAACAAGTGCACAGCATGCCAACACTAAAGTAAATGAATTAGATGCAACAACCCATATCAGCTCAGCAATGAATATTTTAGACGCAATCAATGATTTCAACAGTATATCTCTGTATAATATACCTCAAAAAAACATATCATGGCATTAACAAGTGTTTTTTGATATGTGGGGTCTAAGTTGCCTGCAACTTTAAACATGGAAATTCTGCAACAACAAAAAAAAAGAATCAAATACTCAGAATATAAATACATTTATCTAAACACTGATACTCCAATATGGAAAATTAAAGGTACCTTTTCATAGCAATGCATTGAAGCTCATCTTGATCATTAACAGGGGGAACCCATATCTCCGTGAAGCGATTTCGTAGTGCTGGAGATAACTCCTTCTTACCATAATCACCACCAGGGTTCATTGTTGCAAGAACAAAAAATTTGAATGTGCAGTAACTTTCTCCAGATCAGACCCTCCTTTCTCAGCCAAAGACTTCAACCACAAAAAACAAACAATCAATAACTGTAAAAATGGTACAAAAAGCTGACAAGCAATTATGTAGAAAAATGTCACCAGCAATAAGTAAGCATGATACTCATTAGGAATAATTGTGTTTCTAGATCACATAAAAAAATTCTTACATTGTGCCATTCCTACTATTATTCTGTACCATTCCTACTACTTGGCAATATTTCTTTTCAATCCAAGCTCAAAAGAGATTTCCAACTTCTCAGCACATATGTCACACACAGACAAAAGGCCTGCCGCCTCCTCATTCCTCCAAATACCTCTTTTCAGTAAGCAGAAAGAGGGGGGGGGCATATTTTTCATTCTGGGTCCTTTATGAAATATGTTCACACACTATTTAAAAACACAGTTCTCAGTAGACTGATAGAAAGAGTTACTTTCATTATTTCATGGGCTATAAAACTAGTTCTAAAACTTAGTAAACTTACTAGCATCCTTTCTGGCTCCAACACACTATTCAATCTCTCAAGGACACTATCATCAGCCAAGGATATTTCATCCACAAGAAAGAGATCACCATCCCTCATAGCTTTTATAAGAGGACCATCCTGCCACACAAATATGCTCTGCCACTTTTGGTGCAAACCATTGAGGTCCAATTTTATTTGCTCAAGAGCATTAAGATCTTCCCCGCTGACATCCGAACTACATACTTGACCTTCTTTACAATTCCTTATCATACCATTCAGCACATCAAGAGTTGAAGAAGCATGATTTATGTCAGAAGAGACAGACTGTAACAGAAAATGACAAATCAGCATCTGCTTTTATCTGAATAACATTGATTAGCATGATGGGTAAAAAGCAAAGCAAAGAACTCAAGTGTACATACAAAAGATGTCTGAATGCAGCAAAAACAAGGCTTTCTATATGCATAAAACTGAACATACAAATTTTTGAATGACTCAAATGGATAAAAAGACAGAACACTCACAAAGTCAGCAGAAAAGTATGTGTAAGCCTTTAATTTCTTCAACTCTTCAATGATCTCTTTGTAATTAGAAATCAGTGTAGATCGCTCTCGAATAGGACGAAATCCCTGTGAAAAAATTTTAAAGTTAAACCTTCAGCTAATAATTTTAATATATGGATTACTCTTTAAAGCCCTTACAAGAATAATTAAAAGACAAAGCATGAGAAAACTGACCCCAATAAAATCAGATGTTTCTGTATATTGATGGCAATTCAAGGTATGTAATTTTAAGCGCAAACAAACACTTAATAACTGACACACAGTAGTCTTCCCTCCACCTGTTTCCCCAACAAGCAGTACAGGCTCACGTAAATTATAGCAGCGTTCCACAAGGAAATATAACCTCTGCATACTTTTGGTCAAGAGTACACTGAATATACATATTAAAAAAAATCAGCAAGAGGTATTGAACCAAGGATAGTGGACCAAATGGAAAAGGCAATAATGAGCTCATACCTTTCTAGACTCTCTGAACCTCCTAAACCAACATTCAAATTGGAAGAAGAGTGACCTCTAAATAATACCTGAAAAACAGTTAAAAATACTTGATGGAGATATATTTCATGTTTAACCTTCTTCAACAATTTAAGGTATTGTACAGACAACAATGTGAACTAAATCCAAACAGAAATAATAATTTACAAACTAATACCCAAGAACTCAATCCCAAAAATCAGAAATTATGGCACACTAGCACATCATCAAATCAAAACAATATACAGTATTACAATATAAAGGTACAAACAAAAGTTCTGAGTTTAAGTCCAAATTATATGATCAGTTATCAACAAGACAGGTATTTTATATGACAAAGAGAAAGGAAATGAAAAACATGGAGTAATATTTGACAGAACTTCACCACAGTTAGCTTGAAACAACTTTAATTCAAGATAAAATAAGTTCAGTGCTAAGTCAAGGAACACATATTTAACATAAAAAAATATTGATTACTCAGATAAAATCAATATCCAAAAGTCATAAAGCAATGAGAAAGCCAGGACATTACAATAGTAAACAGTAACTATTATCCACTGGCTAACCAATAATCATAGATATGCAATGAGAAAGCACTTAAAGAAACAACCATACCTGATCATATAAATTTTGTGTGATTGTAACTCGAAGATGCTTTTCCAGAACTTCTTTCACAAAAGACTTTTCATCCTCATTCCGTAGCCTTTCTGCCAAAAGATAATAGCCATCTTTGGCCAAATCATGAAAACGTTGCTGATCATTACCAAATCTCTCAAAACGATTTGCCCAGCGAAACAAGTCTCGAGGTGTCATAAATCCATGTTTACCAGCAAACACTCTGCTACTCTGTCGTTGCAACCGAAGATCCTTCATGACTTCAACCATTTTTCCGGCATCACCTAAGTGGATTTTACATCTCTCGGACACTATTTTGCTGAGCTCCCCATCTGGAATTTCACCAACTTGAATCTCTACAAAACGATTACGAAATGCCCGGGACAACATTTTGCGTCCACCATAAAGTGAAGGTGGATTTTGAGTGGCAAAAAGCATAAAATTTGGATCTGCTTTAATTCTTTCTTGCAGTTCAGGAACATAAAGCTCTCTGTTGTCATCAAGTAATCGGTTCAACGCCTCCAGCACATCAGATGGAGCCAAATTAAGCTCATCCAGCACAATCCAGTAACCATTTCTTACAGCTTTAACCAAAACACCTTCATTAAAAACAAGCTTTCCACTAGAGTCAGTTATATAAGAACCAAGATACTCTTGCAAATCGGTGTGTTCATGATTATTGATTCTTACAAAATCATGCCCGGTTTTTGCAGCAAGATATCGAACAAGGCTAGTTTTCCCACTAGATGTAGGCCCTTGTAAGAGGACAGGATATTTCATTAGAACAGCACGTGCCAAATTCCCAAGATGCTCTTTTACTGATTTAGTTTGAACATAATTCTCTGAATGTCCATCACATTTGGAGGTATCTAAGTATTGAAGAAAATCTACAGGTGGAGGCACACGCCCTTCTAACAAAAGAGATGATAATTTTTGCTTCATTATTTCAGCACTAGATCCATCCAACAACAAAACAAAAAACATATGAAACCCATCATATAATGCCTTATCAAATCCAAATTTTCTCCCTGCCTTCCGCGTATACTCTAGAGCACGATAAAGGGACCTTAAACTGTATTGAGGTTTCTGGTTAGCACCATCCTGCAACCTCTCTTCAGATTGCTTTTTTGCTTCTTTATAGAAATGCAAGATCTTATTCACTGACTGTTGATCCATATTGTCTCTACAAATGAACTGACTAATAAACAAACTTAAATCGTCATCATCCAAAACATCATCAACAAAATACTCAGTAAATCTACTCCTCAAAGAAAAGGGCAAATCCCGCTTCCCTGCATCTGTTGCTGGATTCATGCAAGCAAATATACGGAAATTTGGATGACGATGTATATAATCCATATCACCTCTTTCAGCTAAACACAGCACACCATGTTCCCCTTCTAGAACACCAACAATTCTTTGCAAGGTTTCCGGAGGAGCCAAATTCACCTCATCAAGCAAAACCCACTCACCATTTTTAATAGCGGTTACAAAACTTCCTTCTACAAAAGAAAACATCATTGACGAAGAACGATTACTTTGACAGACACTACGCAGTTTTGTACAAAATCTCTCCCAATCTTGGATTAATTCTTCTTCTAATGGCCTTTTACGCTTTTTGGAAGATCCAGGTCGTATAAGCTTAACTGACTTTCCAACTTCTATTCGCAATCTTTTCAATAGAGCTTCCCCATTCTTATCAATTGACAAATTTTGTCGATAAACTTCTAAAAAATTATGTATAGAAGTGATAAAGCCTTGATTATTCTGAACAGAAGCACAGCATTGGAGCCATTAGCAACAACTTCACACAAAATATAAATAATACAAAAATAAAAATAAGAAGTACCTCTTTAGAAAATGTCTTGGTAAAGAGAGACAGAAACTCGTTATAAAGGGACACATACACAGACTGAGCATCCATAGGCTTAAAACCCCCTAGTAAGTCCCCAACATCACTTTGCTGACTCAGGTTCTGGAGAAAAAATCACCATCATGTGCCACTCAAACTCACTTGTAACACAATCATAAATAATGGGAAATAAAATAATAGAGAAATATGTAACATACCAAAACAGTAAGCTTTTGATCAAGCATTAAAGCTAAATTTTGAACAATTGTAGTCTTCCCAGTACCAGTTTCTCCAACCAAGAGTACAGGTTCATTATACTTGACAGAGCAAGCAATACGCTCCAAAACATTCAGAGAACTTCGTATCTCAACAAAAGGTCTTCTATGTTGTTGCAACTGCATATGAAACAAAATAAATACCAAGGAAACATGAGACCTTTAACTAATATTGTATCATCATTTAAATTCACCAACTATAATGAACTATTATAATGAATACTAACAGATTGTTTAGAATGCTGGAGGGAAACTCGGCCTATTCTTAAATCTTTCAAAGAATCCTGCACTTAGCACCCAGATATGAGAAGCTAATGTAGAAAAATCACAAAACAAAGGTTCATATTTAACTAGATAAAACCTGAATTATCGGTTTGTCACAGGGATACAAGGTCTCAGCTGCAGAAACTGGTACTTTCCACAACCCTGCTATCTCTTTCATTACTGACAAACGGTTTTTAATTGAAGATGAAAAGGACGCAAATACATCAACAGCCTGAGATACAAGACAATAGTTAAACATGTAGTCAAGTCTAGGAAAGATATTATGAGGAAAAGAGGAGATAAAAAGAATTTAAAAACCAGACCTCTTTATACACACTAAAACATTGGCTTTCTGATAAGCTACCATCAAAGCAAAAACCTAAACCTGCAATCCTTTTGCACCATTTAAGTAGATCCCTGCAATGAATAATCAAAAGTCACATCAACTAAAGAAAAATAACAAAACAAGCACAGGCCAAATATTATTACTTTAAATACCTTAATGAGAACCTGCAGGGACAGTAAACAGAAGCAGAACTTCCCAGGGGAAAACCCGCTTGAACCATGGAAATAGTGTTAACCATTTCAAAGGTTTCTGCCAAAAAATGCAAAAGGATATCTTCAGCAATATAATAAAGAATGAGCTCATATTAACTGCTTACAATAATGTGTGTCTGAAACAACAGATTAACAAAATATCATATCTATACCTATGAGTTTGCCAACATGAACCTCCAAATCCGGATGTCTTGCTTTGATTATATCTTGCAAGTCCGTATTATCTAGTGCTGGAACCATCACTCTTCTCCAAAGGACGCTAATTGAATTTTGACCTTCCAGTACAAAAAGTTGGCATCTCAATTATAATCAAAAGAAGTACAATAGAACTTTATATTAGAACAGACATGTTTTCCCACCCGGTGAGGTAGCACAAGATCAAAAGATACCATTAGTGTATGACAAAAACCTTATACAATATCTTTTCTCCTTATAAAAAAAACCCTTGGTAAAGGGAGACAATGATGGGACATTGAAACAAAGACGCATGCATCCTGAGCAATCAAAGATGCAAAGCCCAAGATAAGCACACTCTCAAGCAAAGCACTTGAAATGATCAAGTTCTTTCAAAGATGCACACATCATGTTTCAACCAACTATTTCAAAGGATCCCTACTCAATTACCATAGTTACCAAACTAGCATGGGTATCGGCAAAATAATATTCATGTGGAAAAAAAATTGACAAGGAAATAGAAAATTGAAAAAGGTAAAAACCTGCACTCTCAGATGTGTCAAACTTAGAAACAGCAATAGTTGAAAACATTCTAAAACTTTCAGCCACCCTTACTACCTGCAAAATATGTAATATTTCAACAATTAGGGACAAGTATAGAGGAATGGAGAGGCTAATAAACATAAAATAAACTTATGTGGTACTCTGGTAAGTGGTAACACATGCACACCACTGTCCCCAAAAAAATCATATATTATGATCTTTTGGTTAACTGGGGTCCATAAAAGATAGCAAAGGATTCTTCCACCATTGAGAATCAACCAGATCTCAATGATAATTTTCTTGGTAAGAGAAAAAATACAACTGCCCGAGAACAAACCATACTGTCTAGACAGCATTTTGGAGCATCTGAACAAAAAAAGAATGCAGGTATAGTTTTCAACAGAAATTTCCTCTTCTACCCACATTGGTGACCTCATTAAGGCATTTGGCTGTTTAGTTCTAGAAAAAAAAAAATTGTATTTTCATAATACTATGTTTTCACAAGCTTGTATAAATAATTTACATCCTGTCTTCAAAAAAAATTATGACATCTTGTAGAAACATTTGAAAGCAAGGTGGAATTTTTTGTAGTTAAAAATAAATTCAAAATACAGTTTCCAAAAACCAAATGTTCCCCCTTAACTCTTCAATTTTTTAAAGTTTTAAAGAATTATTAAAAAAGATAGGAGAGATGAAAATGTTACAGATCCTCAAGCTATCATTTTAGGCCCTGTTTGTTATGGTTTCAAGTTTTAAATTTTGCAATTTGTAAAATCCAGTTTTCAAATTTGTAAAACCAGTTGTTAGGTTTACAATTTTTTATTTCAAATTTTGGTGATTTTCAGTTTTCAAATGTTAATACTCAATCTCAAATCCAAACCACTTTTATTTTTATTTTTATAAATATACAAACCACTCATTAGTTCCTAATTCTATTTGGTGATATGAGCCAGAATGGGGGCAGGTAGTCACAAAAAGTCAGGTTGTGACAAGGAAATGGTGGTGGCAACATGCAGGCAGATAGTGGCAACTAAAGCAATGAGAGCAATGGTGACAAGGAAATAATGCATTCTAGACTAGGAAAACAATATACAACAAATTGAACTCCAACAATTTTAACTACTAAATTGCAAAGTAATCACCTCCCCGTGTCCAGTTGCAAATGAACAAGCCCCTTCCAATAAAGGCATTAATATGGAGTATAAATCAGATGGTGCTTTGTTGATATCCTCAAAAACAATCCACAAACCATTCTGCACAGCCTGAGATAAAGATAGAGCATGATAATAAAATAATAAGCCTTCTTGCAATTATCTAGGAACATATAGCAAAAACTATGCATCTGTTTGATAATTAGAATATTAGATATAATAGAAACAATCGAAACAAACCTGGGTAAGTGATCCAGGCTGCCATCTAAACTCCCCGGGCCTATCTGCACAGACATAAGCTCCAACTAATGTTCTACCATCTATTTGATCATCCATCTGGATAGATAGAACTGCAAAACAACATAAGATCACAAACAATTAATAATGTAAACAACGCAAAAGAAGAAATTAAGTACATGTTTGGTTCAACTTATTTCTTCAAAATAAGCTCTTATTTTTACTAGCTACTTCAGAGAGAAGTTGAAAAATAAACAATTAATTTTCCAAATGTTAAGCATTATAAAGCAGGCACTTATTTTCCATTGAGATGAAGAGAAGATATTACTAAAGAGGATAAGCAATCCTCCAAAACAAAACAACTACACATAAAACAATAACAACAACAACGTTAATTCCAACAATGAATTTCAAAAAACTAGCATACTTGAACAAACACGGTCATAGTGTGATAAAAACCAATCTTGGTTACGACCTCCATGAAGCATGTAAATGACAATTAGTTTACCAACAGTCCTACCCACCCTGTCAACCACCCATAAAAAAAAACTAAAAGATAAGTTCCTTAAACTTTATAAGCTCAATCATTTGCAGACAAGGGCAAACAATAAACAGTAAATATTAAGGCATACCTTGGTTTCCACTATCCTGAGCCAGCTTGGCAATGAGTGCAGATTTTCCAGAACCAGAGGGACCATATAGAAGAACAGGCCACTTCTGACTCACCGCCAAAAGAACTCTATTATAACTTTTTTTCACAGATGAGGTAAATACGAATGTATTACTTACTAATACATCATCCCTAAAATTAAAGAAGATATCAAAAATCAAGTGGTAATCCAAATGAAATAGGAAATATGAAATATCACTAGGATGCGTTTGGTAGAGGAGAAATTTTTTATTTCCCCAGGAATCATAAATTGGGAATCTTAGTTTCCCATGTTTGATATTCATTTTAAAAAAACAGCATTACGGAGAAAATATGTTTCCCGGGAATCTTTTTTAACTTTCCCACAAAAACTCTCATGGAGAAGTGGGAATCTAACTTACCCAAGTAGGAGGAAAGTTTAAATTATATAAGACTATATTACCTTTTTTTAAAATACAAACTATTTTCAGCTAGGTTAATTTTTATGAAAAACTCCAATTTTCATTGTTGATGAATGCACTATAAAAGTAAGCAAGTG
This sequence comes from Amphicarpaea edgeworthii, assembly GCA_014843725.1. Taxonomy (NCBI): domain Eukaryota; kingdom Viridiplantae; phylum Streptophyta; class Magnoliopsida; order Fabales; family Fabaceae; genus Amphicarpaea; species Amphicarpaea edgeworthii. The sequence continues at coordinate 2,311,863 of CM026320.1, read as the reverse complement.
AACAGTATTTAAAACTAAAATGTCAATACAAGTCAAGAACATCAGTTTGAAATCCAAATAAAATAAGTTGTACCTTGTGGTAAGCCGTTGACTCTTAAAACACGGTTGCCACTCATGAAGTGTTGGAGAACTAACAGGCTGATTAATCAAGCCAAAAGATTTTAAACATGTCTCATTCTTCAAATCCACCCCTCTAATTGCAGAATCAGACACATTGTCTGCTATTGGCCTAACATACCAACCAGCTTTCTCTAGTGATGTGTCCTGACAGAACGCTTCCCAACTGAATATGGCAAGTTGAAGATTGTAATTAAACATGCACTACATTTTTTAAGTACAACATAAATTTGACAACACGTAAACAATACTGACCGCAATAGACAAGAAAATGCTTCCTCAGCTCCAATATTCAAGTTTTCAGTGGCTTTATAACCTAATTTCAGCAGAACTCTTAATGTCTGCACCCCACACCATGTAAGATCTGGTTTGTGTGGGTCTTTTACAAGGCTAAGAAAACAAGACCAGTCCCAAAGCTTCGAGAAAATTTCAGGTTCCATTAGAAGGAGGCGGTATGATATTTGGGCAACATGTAGTTCACGGGTCTCAACCTGTAAAAATAGCATTACTTAGCAATATGCAGAGGCTTGTCTCAATTATTTCTCAAAAAATCTTTTAAGAGAGTTATACTAACCGTAAATTGTTTCACTGAAAATCTTTCAAATGGAGCAGGAGCAAAATTGAAATAGCTTAATACAGAACTGCATCCAACAGCAAAGATGATTACATAATGTTATTAAAAAATTTGACAGAAAACTAGAACAAAACAAGCAAGACAAAAGCTCAGATTGCTAAAAATGTTTAAAAGGAAACAAGCATAATTACATGACAATAACTTTCGTATGAAAAGGACATGCCATTTGTGTACATAGGAAGACAGATGATAACTAAATACCACAAAACTTAGCAGACATTGAATTATAATGTAAATTTAAAATAAAATAAAATTATTGAAGTGTTTCTGACATGCTCACCATTTCCTTGAGCTGGAAATTCAGAATTCAAAAACATTTTTTCTCCTTTTCATGTTTCTTGTTTCTTTTACAAGTATTTTTCTAATTCTTCACAATGTTAGGGGCTGAGTACTGAGTACAATATTCTTTTTTATTTACGACAGAATGGAAGTATTAATACAAATTAACAAAAACATTATCTCTACACATGCACATCCTCTTCATCATTTAAAGAGAATGATTAAATTGCAAAAAATTGGTTACATCCTCCTATGAAAAGGTACAAGCACAAGATATATAAATGAAAATGAAGCCATTAATACAGTAATTCCAATTCCACACACACATATACCTATATTTTGTTTTTGAAATATAAATTTGTCACATAATAGCTATTATGACAGTTCTATTACAGCATTTAGGAAAGTATCTGCAGCCTCATCCTTAAATAAGATCTAGCACTAACCACTCACAGAAACAAAGAAAGCAACTATGACACATTTTGAACTCCTATTTTTTAAGATAATAATCAATGCTAATAACCATCCTTCTGCTGAAATTAAAATAATATCAGCTATGAAAGCACACAACAGTGAAAGACATATAAAGCACGAAAAAATAGATAGATAAAGACTCAGGGAAGATATCAACCTCAGCAGAAAAGGGCCCATGTCAAGAGCGCGACAGAAGGCTAGACAAGCATGTTCATGAAGATCCAGACCCCTGCCCTGTTGACAAAAAAACTCTATGACATTCACAACTCCATCCAAAAGTCTGTCCCAATCATCTTCAGCAGCAGTATCCTCAGGAATGGATCTCAAATTTGGCACAAGACAAAGCAAAGCAACAGCTTTATCTACAATACGTCGGGCAATCGGTTGGAAACACCCCATCAATGGAATTGTATAACTGGGGTGCAGAAACACCCCTACTAACACATTAACAGCTTCCTCTTCTGTCACCAAGTCTTCCTGTACACAGACAAAAACACAAACATAAAAATAACAATAAAATAACAAATAATAATACAAAAAGGAGAGTGTTTCTCTTATTCATTAAATTCTATTGAAGACTACAAAATCAATTGAAGAAGCACGTGTTTTATGATTTACAACTCCACACAATTTTGTGATTTACAACAAGTCCATATAATAAGAGCATGTAGTAAAAAGAAGAAGCACGTGTTTTACAGATTGTGTTAAAACGACTGCATTTTATAATTCAAGTGTTTAAAAAGCAATTGAAAAGAACTGAACTCTTCACATGCAAAAATTTGGATAGTAGTCAATAATTTAAATGAAAAGCAATCAAAATATTGAAGAAGTAGTACCCTCAGTTGGAAGGACTCAAACTGCGGAAAACCCTGGAGCTTCGGGCAACGGTCGAGGAACCTCCGAAGCGAAGAATGAAGGCTGAAACTACCGTCAATCGCCATTTGAAGCTGAAACACTTATCTATAAGCTGAACAGTGAAAGAGTATTATATATATTATATATAAAAAGCAAAATATACTATTAAGAGCTAGTTTTCCCTTTCGCTTCAAATAGCAAAACGCAATCAAAAGCAAGGAAAGTGATTGAGTTGATTAGAAAAGGTTGAAGTTGTGATTGAGTGCTAGTCGCATTTCAAATCACTCCACCGTTCCGCTTCCGATGAGAGTTTCCGTCTCCGACAAACAAAGCACACTGCTGTGTTTGAGTCGTGCAGGGGTTTTAGGGTTTAAGAGCTATTATATATACCTTTTCAGTAAGCCGACTTAGATTATTATTATTATTATTATTATTATTATTATTATTATTATTATTATTATTATTATTATCTATAAATATACTAAATGTGTTTATATTTTATACCGTAATTAATATATCAAATCAATTTATTATTATATAATTTCTACAATAATACGTCGAATCAATGTATTAGTATATATTTATATATTATATAAAAATAACTATATATATATATATATTTAAAAGTTTAATAAAAAATATTAAACAAGTTTAAAAAATATATTTTTTACAATTTTGAATATTTTTTATAAAGAAAATTTTCATAATTTAATTAAGTTATTATGTATTTTTTTTGTTAATGTTGTTTTATTGTTATACAAATATCATTTTTTTACTATATTTTTTTAAAAAAATTGAAACATTTAATATTTTGTTGTGAAGCTAATGTTTAAAATTAATTTTATTTTATTTTATATTAAATAATAAAAATATAAATTTTATATTACCAAGTATATTAATCAATTTGTATAAAAAAAATTAATTTAATCAATATTTTTAAGTTTCAATCTTAAACGATATTGTTTTGTTAATTTTAAGAAACAACATGACATAGATTACTTTTTTAGTTATTATTTAAAAAAAACTCAAAATTAAAAGATATACTAGTAAAAAATATTATTGGATTATTAGTGATAAAATGATTGTAATTGAGATCTTAAATTAAAATTTGTGATTAGATAATTGATTATTATTATTATTATTATTATTAATGGATCCTTGTATGCTGTTTGACTCCAAGATTAAAAGAGAGATTTTAAAATTAATTCTCATTGTCTTTAAGTTTTATCATGTGAAATATCAAATACCCCCAAACAGAAACCAACCCAAATAAATAGATTAAGGGATTCAGTGTTCTTACCTGGTGATGTGGGTTGCTGAGAACAATTACACCTGGACTATGGGGTTGATGTTTGGAAATTAAGGGTATGCTAATTGTATTGTGTAGGATTTTACTGTTTTCCATTACTCACAGGATTTGAGCATTATGGAGCTTGCTTGTGCTGCACTCAAAAAAAAAAAAATTCTGTCTGAAACTCTAAATTGGAATTCATACAGAATCTAAATAGCCATTGAATCTATAATTTGATATATAAAAAATATATTTTTGTGAAAATGTTGATGATAAGATCACACATTTATCTAAATATTATCTTTGTATTGATTATTTTGTATGCACATTAGATTCATTTGGATCTTTATTTGGAGTCAATTTGAATAAATTTAAAATATAAAATCGTATTTTTTTTATTAAAATTCTAAAATTAAAAGCGTTAGAGGATGATAACTGCAAAGGAATATTATATTAATATCATGATTTATTTTATTTTTTAAAAATAAAGATGCTGCAAAAATTATATATAAACGAAATTCATACTCTAGTAAAAGTATTACATTATATATCAAACAATTATATTCCTTTTCAAATATATAAATTTGTTCAAAAAATATTATAATCAATACTGGTGTTGTTTTTCCTAAAAAACAATATATTAAAATACTAAATTTGTATACTTGATTACCTATATCCAAGAATATATTGAACAGATTGTAATTTTATCTAGTAAGAGTGAGTGAAATGTTGTCAAAGTATATTAAATTAAAATTTGAATGAAGAGTAATAACATCATGCAGCTTGGGATACAAATCCTCGAGTTTCAAAGGAATCAACTGGCACATGCAGTCTTCAAAAACTTGCCCCTTTAAAATGTTTTTTTTTTTTTTTCTATATATATAATAATATACAAATTGTAAAATACAGCTTAATAAATAGGAACAACTGGATCAACATTCAACAACTGCAATGCATATGCAGTTCGTTCAAAAATGTTGAGAATGTGGAGAAATTATAACTACATAGTCTCCGACCATGTACCATATAAGTGTCTATGGTCTGACCAATCTTCCTGCAATGTATAACTGAGAGAAAGAAAGAATTAACAACACTTAATTAGGATCAAGATGGTCTCGAACCATGTAATGATTTATGGAGAATGCGTGTCCTCACAGTTCCATATCCCTGAAATTCTAGTAAGCTCAGGCAAAACAACAGTATCAAGATCTGGTCTATCACGTTTTCTCAACTCACAACACTTCAAGGCCAAGTTAGTAAAAGAGAAGGCCTCTTCCACAGGCCAATCTGAGACACTTGGATCAAGCACCTCACTGAAAGTGTCGTTTTGAATAGCCTTCCTAACCAAGTGTGACAAACCCATTGGAGTTTTTCCTGTAATAATCTGTAGCAGCACCACACCTAATGAATATATGTCTGATTTCACACCCAACAACCCTGTTTGTTGATACTCAGGGTCAATGTAGCAAAATGTTCCAGCTGCACCTGTCAAGCGATATTGTGTGGTTTTGTTGGCCACAGAAGGGGGAACAAGCCGCGCCAAACCCACGTCACTGATCTTGCTCACGTAGTTCTTGTCTAAGAGGATGTTTGCCGGCTTCAGGTCGCGGTGCACCAGGGGTTCTGGCTTTGTCTGGTGAAGGAAAAGAAGGCCAGTGGCAATATCTGATGCTATTTTGAAACGTGTTTTCCAAGGAATTGGTGGAGTGTTGTCTTTCATGAAGAGACGATCTTCTAAGCTTCCGTTTTCCATGTACTCATACACAATACATCCAAATTCTGGGCATGCTCCTAGGAGGAGCACCATGTTTGGATGTCTTATGGTGCTCAACACAATAACCTGCATTATTCCAACCATTCATACATGAAACAACATTAGACAGAAGTGTTCAATTTCTTATCCACTCAAGAGACAAACTTTTATAAAACTATAATAGTTACCTCTTGTTGAAATTGCCTCTCTCCATGGGTTATGTCTGGTTTCAGGGCCTTAATGGCAACAACAGTGTGATCAAGGACTCCTCTAAAAACAGGTCCATATCCACCTTCACCAATTTTCAAAGTAATGTCGAATTTATTTGTTGCAGCTTCAATTTCTTCAATTTTATATCTTCTATATGGTATACTATTACATACAACTTCATGCAATACTTTATTCATTTCTTCTCCCTCATGCTTGGCTCTTAGTTCGGCTTCCTTTCTCTTTTGGGTTTCCGTTTCAGCCAGGCGTTGTGACATTTCTGCTGATTCCATAGCTACTTTAGTTTTCTGCCTCGCTACCTCTGCCGAAGCCAATGCAGTCTCTTCAGAAAGCCTAGCTTCCTCTAAACTTCGTTCCTTTTCTTGCCTACACTTTTCAAGCTCCGTTGCCTACATGACAAATACATGTCTTTTAAGATTGTTTTTCTTTTCCAGTGATTTATTGTAAAAAAAAAAAAATTGAATCAAGAGAAATTATTACATGATCCAGATTCCATAGCCATGTGATCTAGACCAATTTATACGTGACAACTTACAAGTAATCACATTTTCAAATTTACAAAAAATGTGCTATTACATGTCATGTAAACACTAATCGAGGTCACATGACCATGTAATAATTTCTCATTAGATCGGGCAGAACTTAAGGACATGAGTTTACCTTCTGTTTTGCTAAAACAGCTTCTTTGCAAGCCATACCAAACTTCTCTGTTGTTTTTTGCAGTTCTAGTTTCAGTTTCTTCAATTCTATCTCAAAGTCTACCTGTAAGGTAATCCATGCACAAGGGAAAAAAAAATTAAGGAGTGAAATGGGATATGCTAAAAAACTTTCAACTCATTTCAGATTATTGAAGCAAAATGCATACGTATGCCAATTTGTTATTTTCCTAGATGTAAACTATGTGAAAAAGAAAGTAACTACTAACCAGTTCCATTTTAAGAGTATCATAATACTGTACTTACTGAGCGTTTGGAAGAAGAGGTGTTCATAGGCTTGTCTGAGTTAACAACTAGTTCATGATTTCCATGCGACTTGTCAAGCAAAGAAGGACCAAGGTGTTGGCCTGTGCTGTCACTGTTTGCAGGAGAAGTTCTAGCTGATGAAGCTTGTGATAAGGCGTACTCTGCTGGACCTCTTGGTGAATCGGTATCTTCATTGAACTTATGTGTTGTTGTTAGCATAGAATCTTTCATTTCCTGTAAAGATCCCCAAACTTTGCTGGACTGTCGCCGCCCAATTGAACCTTTGATTGGTTTCCTGTGCAATTAAGACAGTGTCAAAATGACATGAACATACAACTACAAGTCAATATTCTATTCAATATTCTTTTTACAGAGTTTATTCCTAAGCTTGACTGCAACACTTATAAGCTAAAGAAAACTTATATTGACAAGCTTCCCCCCAAAAAAGGGTTTTTAATAAAGCCATAAAGCTTCCAACAGGCTTGAGAAGTGAAAAGTGTCTACCAAAAAAACAAATGTAGTTATGATGTAAGGGTAAGCATACCCGTGTGTATCTTCAGAATCTGCAGGGGTATCAGCAAGATTCTTATGTGGATCAACCATTGGAGTATTTTGCAAGAGGGTGACTATGTCTCTTATAGATCTAGCTGGTGTGACTTTAATATGCTGATGATGAGGACCTGTTGGTCGAATATGTTGTGCTTTTCCTTTTGATATAACATATAAAGTGCAAGTATCTGGCAAAGACTTTGCTAAGCTAGTTGGCACATCATCTTTATGAAATTTCCTGCAGACCAAATGAGACCATTGGTTAAAACTTAAGAGAAGGCTTTGCTCAAATACTCAATCTTTACATCATAATTAATATTTAGTACATGCGATGAGTGTTTATGTGAGAGAAGATAACCTTAAAAGAGTGTTCCAGGGGGAAGTAAAAGCACCAACAACAACGGTGCTGATACAATTTTTAACAACGTAATCAGTAAGCGCACTTGCAACATCAAGGTCATGCAGGACCAATTCATTTGCTGTGATCTGAAACGATTAATTAACTCCCATAACTATAAACTATGACAAGATATTCTTTACATTTACATTATGATACAAGGAATGTTTGAAATATATTACTCACCCCTTTTCTGGCACAAAATCCTCGAAAGGGAAGAAAGAATTGGTGCAATTCTTCTTCAGTTGGTGGACGACCATGTTTAGGTACGTCATCAACATCATCTGCACAGACCAAATTTCAAAACTCAAAAGTCATAATACAAACTATTGGCTAATTGGGTATGAAACATGCATGCATGAGGAGAAGGGTACCTACGGGGATGGATGGTCTTGGTACGAACATGAATAAGGATGCATGAGGTGTTCTTCTTTAGGAGGTGCTCCACGGCCCATTTGACGGCAGCGTTGCTATGTCGGCCACCGCTGATGGCAATGGCGGTGGAATTACCTCCTCCGACTGCATGGGAATGTGACGGGGATTGCATGATGAACATGGTGGGCAAATGGTGCCTCACGTTGGGGGTAGAATACTAAAAGAAAAACATAGGTAGGTAGGTACAGAGCAACAAGGTTGTACAACTACCATGGTGTTTAATATGTTGTTATATTGATCTGGCGGGAACTATGTTAGTAATTAGTTGGATCCAACAACCGGTGTATCAAAATTAATTATAATGCGAGACAAGAATACTTTTTTTTTTTTTTAAATAGATAGTATAATTAAAATTTTATGGGTATATAAGTGATCAGCATACTACTTATAGTGGACCGATCCAATATCGGTCGAATTGGATAATCATTGACCTAATTATTTGAATATTGTGATGAATGTTGTAAAATACTAGGTTCATCCCGTGGCCTGCACGGTTGATTTTTTATTTTTTTTTTATATAAATTTTGTTTGAATGTAACTTTTTTAGTATTTATAAATTTATAAATAATAAAGGGGTAAGATATTAAGATTAATACTCTAAAAATATAATATTAGAGTAATAACATTAAGCAAGTAGTATGATTAAGTTAACCATAATACATAATATTCAAGTTAGTTGATTGTTCTCCGATAGAATACTAAAAATATTTACATTCATCCATAAACTTAATTATAACAAAAAATAAATATTCAACCTACTTAAACTTGAAATCTTCTTTTAAGCGCTGATTTTTTCTCGCATCAACTGTATTGTCTTTATTGTTTTCAAACTTAAGCAACAATCCATCTCCTTCTTGAAAAACATTTTTTCTATAAAATGTTTAGTTTTCCAACCCTCACCAACCTTAGAGATCTTGTTAATTCCGTAACTCTGAATTATCAATTTGTATAACTTTAAATCTCCATCAACATCATGAAGATTGATGTCACGAAATCACTTTTCTTGTAAATAGTTACCAAATTCAGATCGCACAAACAGAAAACAATAGCAATACCAATCACACAAAACTACAGTAAATTGAAGCCAACATAAAGCTGCGACTAAGATCTCTTTATGTAAATTTAATGAAATTCTGAACCAACTGACTATCATGAGTTTTGTAATGAGTCAGTTTGATTCTAAAAGACGGTCCACTTTCTTGATTTTTTCACGATTCTCATAACGTTTTTTTGGTGTGGAGGATTTTGTAGTTGGTTTTATATGGAAGTTAATCTGAAAAATAGATTTCTCATCATATCTAAAATACATTATGGTTACAGTTCAGTTTGTATAATTTTTTTTTTTTTACCTTCTTCCGACCATCTCCAAATAATATTTCATCTTTTTTCTTTTCTTAATTAACAAAATGTTAATAACCATTTTCGGGGATAAAAGTGATTACATGTCATGCATATATGAATTTGTTATTATATATAATTAGTTTTAATATTTATTATTATTATTTTTAGATAATATTAAATGATACATCATAACTATTTATCACTAAATTTATATATATTATTCAATTTCATTTTCTACGTATTAAACATAATTTTTAACCAAGTTCATAATTTAACATATGTGTGACAGAAATGGAAAGGTGGAATTGCATGGAATATTTCAATAACATATAAAAATAATCTTTGAAAAAAAATAGTAACATATTAAAATAAAATATTATTTAATAGAAATTTGTCTATTAAATAATTTATATTCTTTTTCAACTTTCAAATATTATAAACTTGTATATAAATATAATAGGCATTTTCTCAATCATTTGTATGAAAAGTTGATTGAAAACATATTCATTTAAAGTATTGTTAATGCAAAAAAATAAATAATATCACTTTAAAAGTAATTGTTTTCATGGATTATAAAATCTTTTATTTGAATTTAAAAACATAAAGTTCTTAGTGAATTTATAAAAAATTGAGAATATAATATTTCATGAAGAAAAATCTTTATATATAATTTTAATTTAAAAATATTAGTAAAAAAAACTTTATTTTATAGTTAAGTATTAGTTTTTCTATATGTTTTTTTTAAAAAATTACATAAAATAATATTTTTTACATTATTTCAGTATAATCAATTATCCCAAAAAATTAAACACATATTTTTCTACTTTGGTAAAAATATTCACTCTCTGTTTTATATTTAACATTTTTTTTCTATGTTAAGTTTAAGTTTTTCCTTATTATTTCATGAAAATTATTTATTCCATTTATTATATTTTTTTCATAATTTTGATGTTAAATAAAAGAAAATATGTAATAAATTATTTAAATTAGAAAAAGAAGTCATAAAAAATTATATTTCAATTATTTTTTTATAAGAAAAAAGTATAAAAATAGTATAAAATTATGATATTAATATAATTTCAAATAGTTTGGTATCTAATATCATCATAGATGCCAATTATGAGAGAACGCAAAGTAGATATTTTTAATTTTTTTCTTCCAATGTCGGGATCTTAATTTCAGATAAAGATAATATTTAATTTAAAAATATTTAAAAAATATATTTTTTTAAAAGGAAAATTTTCATTATTAATTATTAATTAATGTTTATAAACCAAACCCAAACACACGATGAGTAGACTTGATAATAAAATATATACCTAATATCTAATCTATCTATCTAGATGGTAAAAAAAAAAAATGCACCTCATCTATTCCCTATCCTCAATTCCTTATCAATATCCATTTGAAAATAATGAATTTTGCATTTATCGATTATCATTCTCTATGTTTTTTTTTTTCCTTTTTCAAATTCATATTCTCTTCTAATGTGCAATCAACAGAATATAGTCAATATACTATCCCGATAGTTCAAAATTAAATCTCAAATTTATTTTATACACTTGAAGAAGAAAAATAAAAGAAAAGAAGAATCAGAGACACGACGTTGTATCATTTTCGATGCAAAAGCTAGTGTATTTATTTTGTTTTTTTTTTTAAAGAGTGTATTTATTTTGTCACAGGCTTACAGCAACTGAAGCGAGAAAAAAGCGAAAGTTTCCACTTAGTAGTTTGTACTATCCAGTAGCATCCACTTACCGTTCCCCAACATATGAACAAGAACAACGCCGCATGTAGAACACACTTCTTCAGAAGTGCTTCTCTTTCTCATTTTCCTCTGCTCTTAAATTCAAAGGTAATTTTTTTTTCTTATACATTTTATTTTTTTATTTTTCTTTCTTATGGGGGAGGGGGAGATGGAAAATTAGATGATGGGTCTGAAGGAATTCCCTTAATGGAAGATGTGTCCTCGCTGTTTTTGAATAACTTGATGATTTTTTTTTAAAAAGTTTTAAATTTTTTAGTGTATTGAAGGCTTTTGGGAGAAAGCTTTAGTTTTTTAATTTTATTTTATAAATATAGTTTGTTTGAGCTAATAACTTTACTTCTAAGGCAGTGCTGATTTTAGTGCGGTTCTCTTCTCCTTATTCTTGCATTGATTCTGAAGTTTGTGCATAGTTATGCTTGACTTGCGATTTTGGTAATTTGCACCTCACCCACCCCTCTTCTTTAGTGTCTAGAACTAGAATTTCAGTAATAGGGAATTGGCTGATGTGAGTGTTTTCTTGCTTTGCCTTGTAAGTGATGGATCCTCTAGCTCGCATAAGGACACAAAGCTAAACCATATTTAGCTTTCATAAATCATAATTGGGTATTGCTTGCATGCTTGGTTATGTTGAGGACCAATTGAATTAGACGTTTTCTGATATTGGAAAAAAATAGATGCTTTCATTGGTCAGAGGTGGCTTTTGCACATCTATAATATGTTAATTTGATCATCCCCTTTTTTTCCGAGTTAAGCTCTAGATCCTTTATCAAGCATCTATCTTCAATCTGTGGATGGTCTACCTCTTAGATGCAGTACTGATTATAATTTAGGAATGGAAAATCTTGGTCTGAAGACTGTCCCCTCCAGTCATGTAAAATTCGGGGTTGAGGTTTGAGAGTTTTTAATAAGGAGGCCAGCTTGTGTCTGAGGGTACTTTTTAGTGAAATGCTGGAATTCCATATAATTTTTGTTTTGAGTTATCATGTGAAAAGTGCGATTTGTCTAGTTTGTTTGGATGTCTGTTTATACTGTTTGAAATTACCTCTTATTTGTGGTGGTGTTACCAGGAGATTCTGAATTGATTTTGAATATTTTGATTTCTTGTATAAGTTAAACAGTGCTAGATTTTCTTCTATTTTAGTGGTACCTAGTAGGTAGAATACTGGAATTGTACTCTGAAAGTTTAACCTGCTATTGGCTGATGCTGCCATGATGGGTGTAAGATTTTGATTGCAAATGCCATACAAGAGGCATAAATATGGCGTTAGATGCCTAGGCCGCTAGCCCTGTATTCAAAAACTCATAATATACTAATCTCATTATCTCATCATTAGTATTTAGTGTCACTGTGTCAGCTTTCTCTTTGCTGAGGGTTATATTACCATATATAATGCCTCAAAAACGTATTATATAACTGTGGTTGTTGTTTTAATGCCTAAAAAACTATTGAATCAATTACCCTAAACACTTCTGCACTTATCTTCTTACAGGTAGTGAAATAGAGTATGCAAATCCCATGTTAATCATTGAGATAGAAATGATCTTCTGAATTTAACGGATTTGTGTCAAACTATGTTCAGTGTAGAGGTCATTTTTATAGAAAGAATATTGATGTTTTTTCTTATTTTGGCTGAAATTGATTACAAATATGGAGAGAGAGAGAGGAAACGCATAAAGATAAATAACAATAGAAAGATAAGGATAAATCCAAACCTACCAAATCTATCTCCTTACAAGACTTGTCTCAACCTCTTTGTAAATGCAAAGTTAAAAAGTTTATGACTATCTCATTGCGTTTGGGGTTTTTTTTCTTCATGGAATGAGATGTAGAAACTCTTCTTCATTATGTTCTAATGCTATTCTTATTTAGTATTCTTTTAATTTTTTTGGTAACGATCATGATCTTTGGCAGTTGACATCTACTTCTCATCTTGCCTTATTTTTTTTCTGTTTTGGTTTCAATTTATTCCCACCTCCTATAAGGAGGATTATGATGATATTCATGCTTTGTTGCTAAGGCCTTTTTGTAAAGAAAAACACTCAAATATGCAAGTATTCCTCTTTTATGTGTGAAAAAAAAGTAAACTGAAGTTGAGTTGAATATACACAGGGCTCTAGATGGATACAGCTGACCAAAGAAAAGGCGAGTATGCTCCTACCAGGGATATAGAGAACCCACTGTTGGGAAAATTTGACAAGCCACTTCCATGTTTTGGCTGTGGCATTGGATGGTTCTCGTGAGTAATTTTGCACAAATTTACTCTTTCCCAATTTCTTCTGCCTGCATAGTTTGATGTGAATTTGCATCTTCTTTCCCCTCCTTTTTCTTGTCAGTCTTCTGCTAGGATTTGTTTGCCCACTAATGTGGTATTTTGCTACAATTCTCTACTTTGGAAATTACTATCATAAGGATCCGAGAGAGCGGGCCGGCCTTGCTGCTTCTGCAATTGCTGTAAGTCTTGTTGTTTTGCATATACATTGCTACTTTGCAGGCTATCCTCTTTGAAGTGTATTCTGGTGTTTTATTTCTTATTTATGTTGCCATTGGAGTGATTTTTTTTGTTCTTGTTTTAATACACTGTTATTGGTCTTGCAGGCTCTACTTTTCACAACTGCTGCAGTGATAACAGTAGCTGTTATATTCTTGTAATTTTACTTCCAACTAACCTGTCCCAAAAAAAACAAACACTTCTAATATCAGCCCCTACACTAGGAAGGAATGCCTGATGCAACCACGGTAGACCAAGCTGTTGTGATCACTTTTGATCATCAAGAAAAATCGGTACCAAAGGTCCAAAGCTAGAGTTTCATTCCATTATGTGGATGTAGAGCTGCTTTTGCTCCCCTTCTTGGAGTTGTGTATAGACAAGAATGATGTAACTAGGAGGATTTTATCCAAAAAAGATGGCTCAGTTAACTAACTTATTTTGGTGTGTCTGTGTCTGTGTTGGTATATTTATTAGAAAAACAAGAAAGTGAGAATATACTGATGGCGGTGTTTGATCATATGAAAGCCTTGTGTTGTGTGCTGTTCTCCACTTGAATCCAGGGTGAAGCTAGTGGTATCCACTTTAACACCTTTTGGAAAGTAGTTTTCGGAAGCCAATTTTCATTTGAGGCAATATCATTGACGTCGTTGGAGTCTTGGAGACGTAAAAAAGTGGCCGTTATAGGAAGCTAGGCTAGGACAATCATCATGATTTTAATTGAAGAGTTTTTCCAACTGCCTCTTCCACTTTATTCACCTAATTTGCATAAAATAATCCCAATAGAAACAAAATACTAATTTTATTCTAACTGTACTAATAACAGTTCCCTGCCTAATTACTAATTAGTAATAATATAATAAGTTGATTTATTTTAAGCACAAGCAACAAAAGTTTCAAGTTGTTGATACTTGCAACAATAACCACATAACGCGCTTAATTTGCCAAGACTTCTATGATCTCTTTTCAATCATTTTTTTTTTTTTTTTTGTGTGTGTGTGTGTGAAAAGCTCTGTTTCTTTTACATGTCGTTTGTCTTGGTCTACATCTTAGTTAATGCAAATACGTCTCTCAATTGTCTTATGCCAATTACCAGCTACTTACGTGTTAATGGATTATGATTGTGTTGTGGAGTTCAAATAAAATTGCACGCCATGCATGCAGTCCAGACTCATCAACTTATAATCATTTTTTATAACTTAACTCCTTTATGTACAGTAGTAGTTTTTATTTTCTTTCCGTACAAGATCCCGATTCTGTGTTAATATACGATGAAAACGATGTTGAAAGAAATGCCAGTTAAATAAACATGAATTTCATATGAAGCAATAAACAAAGGGAAATGGGCTTTCATGGTACTTGCATTCGATTCCCTTCCATTCCATGTTACATGCATGATGCACAATTAGCACGATTGAAGGCATGCATTGATTACGAGTTACGACTCATGGGCCATGTTAGATTAAAAAAACCCTCTATTGAAAAAATTGAAATAGACAAAACTTAATCCATAGGGTTCAAGTCAAGCTCATTCATTAGTTTCAAAATGCTCACATGGTTTACCACTGTTCTCTCTGTAACTAGGTTGTCACATTCCCCTAAACGACAAACAACACGGAATTGCCAGCGGTTTTTCAGGCTCATTTTAACGTTCCAACCAATATTTAACCCAACAAATCAACTAAAGCACTCACAAAAAGCAGAACAACGTCAGTGAAACCAACACAGCACACAAACCAAAAGCAAAAAGAATCTCAATCAACAAAGCTGATCACTTTCATAGTTTCATTCATTCACCCCCCCAGAAGACACGCACACCATATTACGCAAAATGGACCAACAAGAGGGTGACACGTGGACAATGCCACCTTTCTGGGCGGCGGAGCAGCGAAACCAGCGCCGTCTCCGCCGCTCTTACTCTCTGTTAGTCACCTCCGCCTCTCTCCTCGTAGTCTTCCTCGTACTCGTGCTGGTGTTCTCTCTCATCGTAGTTCCGACGTTGCACTCGTTCGCTTCCAACATCTTCAGACCTCGTACCGTTAAGAACAGCTGGGACTCCCTCAACCTCGTACTCGTTCTCTTCGCTATTGTTTGCGGCTTCCTCAGCAGAAACAACAACAACAACTCCGAAACGCTAACCCCACGTTCTCGCAGAACCTTTTCGAACCCTTCAACGCCGCCACCAGCATGGTATCAATACGAGAACTCTCAAACTACTCCTCATCGATCGTTTAATAGGTTGAGGAGCTTCAATTCCTACCCCGATCTCCGGCAACAGATCTCCGCCGATGAAAGGTTCCGGTTTTACGATGATACTTACTTACTCCGCCACAGGCACGCGAGGCCCGAAGCTGAAGAAGAAGAAAAAGAAATAGGAATTGATAATGTTGCCACTGCGCCGCCGCAATCGCCGCCGCCGCATCAGGGATCGGCAGCTGTTCGAAGAAATGTTAAGAGAGCATATCAAGTGGAAACCGTTGAGAAACATGAAGCTGGTGATTCAGATACGAAGATTTCGCCACCGCCGCTATCGCCGCCGCCGGTGACGAGAACGAAAGGTGTTCGTCGAAATGTCAAACGAACATATCAAGTGGAAGCCATTCAGATACATGAAACAAATGATTTACCTGCGATGGATTCACAACCGCTGCCGTCTCCTTCGCCGCCGGTGACAAGAACAAAAGGTGTTCGGAGAAATGCCAAGCGATCATATCAGCGGGAAACCATTGAGAAACATGAAACAAACGATTTTGATGCGACAATTTCACAATCGGCACCATCGCCGCCGTCACCTCCGCTGCCGGCGATGCGAACGAGAGGAGTTCGACGGAATGCCAAGCCGGAAGGAAATGATTTCGTTGCGAAGAGTTCACCACCACCGCCACCACCTCCGCCGCCGTTGCCGGTGGAGGCGAAGACAGTGCAGGGTAAGAAGAAAAGGGGGAGTGCTACTAAAGAGTTTTTGATATCTTTAAGAGGGAAGAAGAAGAAACAAAGACAAAGAAGCGTTGAAAATTTTGATAACATTCTAAATTCTGAGCCACTATTTCCACAACCGCCTCCACCACCTCCGCCGCCGCCACCTAAGGTTTTTCAGAATCTGTTTTCTTTGAAGAAAGGGAAACAGAAAAACCGCCACATTGTTTCTGAGGCAACAATAACAACAAGAGTATCAAACAAGAGGGAGCATGGTTCTTCCTCTAGCTCTAGGTTGAAAGATAATGTGATGATGGTTGGCAATGAGTCACCATTAAACACTATTCCTCCGCCGCCGCCACTGCCGCCATTCAAGTTGCCGGGGTGGAAGTTCCGGGTGCAGGGTGACTTTGTTAGGGTAGACAGCATTGGTAGTTCACGTAGTGGATCACCTGATTTGGATGAAGTTAGTAATGATGAAGAATCAAGCCAAGTCAATAATAGTCCTTTTCGCAAAGATGGTGAAGATTCTGCAAGAGTGAATGTGAATGTGAGTGTGAGTGCACCCTCATTGTTCTGTCCTAGCCCTGATGTTGATACCAAGGCTCACAACTTCATTGAAAGCTTCAGGGCTGGTTTGAGGATGGCCAAGATGAACTCCATGAAGGAGAGGCAGGGGATTGGGAGGTCCAATCTTGCCCCTTCACCAAACCATGAATGGAACTAGCTAGCTAGACCAAGTTGGGAGGTCCAATCTTGCCCCTTCAACAAAGGAGATGCTTTGCTCAGTTTATGATCTAAACTATTTATTTGATTTTCTTAAACAGTTTTTCTCAGAGTTAATTTTTCACACACACGTATACATAGGGTTTAAATTCGTATAGAGGAATGGGAGGAGTGGTTCTTGTGTAAGAGAATTCTGACTTCAGTTGTTGGAGTGCTCTTTTTTTTTTTTTTGGTGGATTGGTTTATACATGTGCATTTGAGATGGTCAATTCTGGAAGTTGTGATTGTAAGATTTTGATTGTTATTCCATGCTTTTGTACAAATGTTATTTAATTGATCAATGCACAGTTTACATTATTCAATTTGTAGCTCGTTCACAATTTTGTGACGCTGAAAGAATGTTACTTCTCACTTCTCAGAGATAAACTGGGCATTGCTGCAAATTACAATAAACTAGAATTTATCCAGTGAATAGACTTGCCATTTTCACTAATACAACAATTACTTTGTTTAAAGTTGAATCAAATAAGGATGATACAAACTTTTAAAAATACATGACAGCTTGGTAGACTATTTTGGACTGACCCAATTATTCCCAAACTGGAATTTACTCAAATATAGCAATATATATTATTATATTAGGAATGTACATGTACTAGAGGCAGAAGTATATATAGACAGCCCAGTGGAAACTGTCTATAGTAATAGACTTGCTTAAAAGGAAACTGATGATGTCAAAGCTATCATTTCCTTTGAGCCAATTGTTTGATCAAGTCTGGCAGAGTCAATATACTATTTATTCAAGGAATATTCCATGATTTGATGATATATACATACATATATAAACTGAAACAAAGCGAGATTTTAAAAGCCATAGAACATATATTGTATATGCTTGATTGACGTTGGGTCCACCATTATTGCGATATAAAACCATTTACAGGCATTTTTTTAACTGAAAAGACAATACTTAGGTATCAAATGAAGGCTAACTAAATAAACAAGTGAGGATGACAACATATTAAATACACGGGTTCTTTCAAATATTTGCATTTGCAGCATCTAACAAAGAAAATGTTACATAGCTGTCTGTATCACGGGGCAGCATTCTATTGTGAGCGCACAGAATATTTGGGTTTAAGTTAAATGCCTCATCTACCCTCTCTTATTAAAAAAAATTACAAATCTGCAAAATTTATTTTCAGTGATCAAAATACTTCAATCAAAAATTGGTCAGGGATACAATCAACCAAACCCAAATGGGACATAAAGAAATGCCCAGGTAAACAAAATCTCATCCCCCGCCAACAATATGACTTGAAAGGTCATTGGAGCCTTCTATTTATTCTTATAACAACATGGACTCTGGATTTTCAATATAGCCCTTGAATGCTTTTAACCATTCGGCACCAATAGCACCTGAACCCAAAAGAGTGTTTTGTTAGCATGTTTTACCACAAAATAAGATTAAAGTTTTAGAAGCAGCAGATTAAGAATGATTACCATCTATAACACGATGATCACAGCTGAGGGTCACAGACATGAAGGAAGCAAACTTGAATTCTTCAGCACCCAAACCCGGAACAACCCTCCTCTCAGCTGCTCATGTAGTCAGCAATGCACAAAGATGAGAGAAAAGTGACTGCAATTAATAAAAGAAATAAAGGGGGCAAATGACCAAACGGTACTCACCAGATCCAACGGCAAGAATGCCTGCCTGAGGAGGATTGATGATTGCACAGAATTGTTTGACACCAAATGGCCCTCCCAGGTTAGACACTGTAAATGTACCTCCCTGTAATGCAAGTCAACCCAAGAATTCATAAACCAGCCCAAGAGGTCATGATTCACAGATGAATAAGAATGGACATGAGACTTCAATTACCTCATAATCTTGGGGTTTCAAACTGTTTTCTTTGGCTTTCTTTGCCAATTGTTTGACCTCTTCCCCTATTGTAGAGAGGCCTTTCTTGTCTGCATCCTGCATATTATGAATACAAGGTAAAAGTTAGGACTTGTGATTAGAATAAAGTCTTTAATTGTATTTGAAATATTAAAAAGAGGCACTTGCTCACCCTAACGACTGGAACAAAGAGCCCGTTGTCAGTCTGCACAGCAACATTAATATTCACATTGTTAAACCTGCAACAAAATAACAAATGTTACAATCAAAGTAATTATCAAATTTGGTGGCATTACTACATTAAAATTTGTTGACTTACTGGCGAATATAATCATTTGCCCATGAACTGTTACACTGAGGAACTCTACGGAGAGCCAAAGCAGCAGCCTGAAATAAAAAGTACCAGCATAAAGCTCAGTTTCTTTTTTCTTTTTTAACAATGTTGGTAATGAGGTTCGAACTTATGACACAAACTACCCAACCCCTGCATGAAACTTAGTTGATATGAACATAGTTAATATCTCCTACATAGAACTGGTGGTTTAAGTTAAAAAAACTTTCTTATGATTGCAACTCAAATAACTGAAAACCCCCTTAGAGGTTGAGGGCTGATGATGTAACCACATTAGGTTAAAATCAAATTCACTATACTGCATTCTAAATTTTCACAACCAATAAGAACAATTAGAATTGAGAATGGATTGAGCCTAACTCAACTACCAAAAGCTAGATCAAAGTATTAGGAGTACTTTGAACTATTAGTATGGATTGAGCCTTTCAAGAACTATTAGGAGTACTTCGATCATATAGTAATAGTTAGATAGTGTGGGATGTTAACACACACCCGTCATGCCTAGGATTGAACATTTGGAGCATGAAGTTTGTGGGGCTGGACATTTGTTGATGGCCCAAGCTCTGAAATTATATTAGAATTGAAAACCAATTGGCTTAAGTCAACATAAAAAAGTAGTTCAAGCAAGGAGGATTGCCTATGTCATTATCAGGAACACTTTGGCCAATACCTACCTAGTCAATGCGAGATCTTGCCAAACTTTTCCATTTACGATGGACACACATACTAATGTAATGCTCTTTGAATTGTTTTAGCCAAAAAATCATGAAGTTCTCTAACTTCGAAAGTTGTTAGATTAAAGAATTTAAGAGTTTATGATCTATAATTTGGCCAAATAGAGACAACAGAGGCCCCTTAGAGGAAACTCTATCCAAGCAACAGTTTAACAATTTGTTCTAAGATAACAACAAACAAGTGAAAAATCATTCACCATGATCTTAGAAGTCATAGCATTCCTTATGCATATTCATTAGATATAATGTTGTCCTTCTATACTTATTACGCACCAAATTAACAACTAAAACATAAGATAAAAGGAAGACGATCTGCAAATTACAAGAACAAATATCTTAAAGAGAAAAACCCAATACCTTGATTACAAGGTCGTTAACTGATATGCGGGAGCCACCAGAGGCTTCTTGCAATGAATTGAGTTGGGTTCGCAAACTGTAGATAAGGAGTTCACATTATCAGAAATAATATGTATGACAGGTAAACCTGTTGAATATTTGATAATAGAGACTCACCTCATGAGTTTGTCAACACATGTATCTACTGTTAAGTAGTAATGAGGAATAGTTTGTTTTGATAATAATAGCCGTGAAGCTGTGATCTGTAAAAATATGTATAGTTTTAATTAAAAAACATCAATCATGCTTACACAAGATACATTAAGATCAGAACATTGCATAAAAGTGAACACACAGAAGGAGAAAATAAAATATGCCAGTAATTAGGAGCAGAAGTACCAAAAAGCATATAAAACTTCTGTTCACATGAAATTGTGAACATCAATGACATGGCCCAAAAAATGGTCTTTGATTTTTTCTTGAAACAGAAGTGTCAACTAATAAAATTTCAGAAACATAAAATTTCAGGACTTCAATAAATTACCTTCCGTATCTGAGAGACAGGAATGTCGGTATAATCCAATGCTGTATCTGTTGCAACCTTGGCCTTCGAAGGTGCTGAAACTTCTTTAGCACCAGAAGCTACATCAGATGGTAAAGAAGATTATAATATATTCAATTCATTCATCCAAGTATGACAAGATATCCTAGAGCAAGAAAGATAAACAGAGGAATTCTCTAGGATAACAATGAAGCATCTGTTTCTACTAAAAAAGTACAGCAACCGGATACAGACAGATATATAGAAAGATAAAATTATACCCAAGAAATCATCAATGTCAGCCTTGACAATGAGCCCTTCAGGTCCTGTTCCTTTAATGCTAGAGAGTGGTACCTACATCGGTAAGGGAAATGGATTATCTAATGTCATAAAATGACAGTCTAGTTCCTTTGCAGAAAAACTTTCAACCATGTATTTTAGTATTAATAACTGACATTTTTCTCTTCAGCCAACTTTCTAGCACGAGGACTAGCAAATATGCGATCTCCAGATGCAGGTGGCACACTGGGTTTGGAAACCTTTGGCTCAGGTTCTCGGGCAGGCTCTTCTACCACTTCTTTCTTTGGCGGTGGTGGGGCAGATGTTTCTTTGGCAGGGGGTGCACTTGGTTCAGATGCTGAAGGTTGGTAATCTGTAAACTTCCCAATATCTCCCTCATCTTCAACAGTTATGGCGATTATCTAAGAAAGAAATTCTTCATGTTATCAATACTGATGATGCCTTTCATATGTCAACAGAGTTTGGAGTGTAAAGCAAAAATATTTTTTTCTTGCAATTTCAAACTGTGGCGAAACGAATATAAAAAGCTCTTTCCAAATAAGAGAGGAGGAGGGGAGCTCTAGAAGATATCAATACCTCACCAACTTTAATTTCTTTCTGCCCATCCCCACGGACTATCTTGGCCAAATAACCTTCCTCCATACATTCCATTTCAACAGTGGCTTTATCCTTCATATGAAATACATTTGGATGTCAATGTTCACATAAGAATCTTAACAGTGGTATTTTATATGCCAAGTTTAACTCTGGTACAAGAACCATACAGTTTCAACTTCACAGAGCACTTCACCAGGAGAGATTTTATCACCTTCCTTCTTCAACCATCTTGCAATGTTACCCTGTATATCATTGAGAATCATTTAGGAGAATCCATGACCCACTAGGACAATATCATTAGATTCAGAAAAGTAGAAACCTCTGTCATTGTAGGTGAGAGAGAAGGCATTCCAATTTCCTGGTGTGGGGGGAGATCTGAAATATATATTCACCAGTGTTGGTGATTAAATCAATTAAGTACACTATTATTTATATTGATATCTCAAAACTTGACCCCAAAGAGGCGTGAGATATACCTGAGGCTGACGCATAGCATCTCCTTGACAGCACCTGTGAACTTCTTTTGGAGGACATGGTTGATTGAAAATAAATAAGTTACTGGCAATTCACTTTTGAAGCAATGCAAATAAAATAAAACTAAATTAAAAATTCTAACATAAAATTGTCATACTGTGAAATCTCTCCATTGAACCCAGACCCAATAATGGAACCCCTTTTAATGGTAGCCATGGAGATGTTTCTCTTCTGTGTACCAAATGAATGTTTCTATGAAAAAGAGAATTTGGGTCAGCTGAAAATGTTAACATGCAGGAGTAGTAAAAAGCAAAGAAAAGAAAGGGAGATAGTGACAGACTGTTAAAATCTTATGAACATTTGCTTAATTAGCATGTAAATGAGTTCTACTCACAGTAAAGCTGGAGGCCGGTTCAAAGGCACTGCTTCTTGTTGAAGACTCGTGGAATTGAGTTTTCCACACATCTAAACAAACAACCAACCACGATTACAAATATCGAAAATAAAACTTAAGGAACACCATTCACCAGGCATTCAAATCAAAATAAGTTCCCACACAACAGCATATGCCAATATCACAATAAATTGTCAAAGGTAACCTTTCCCATTGTTATACCCGTAGCTCACATTATTTAAAACACTACTCAATCGTCGCCAATGTATGTACCTATAGCAAATCAAGCATCCCACACACACTATTCCCCTTTCTAATTAGAACACGCATGTGAATTTTAACACGAACGATTAATTAGGTCAATCCAACACAGTATTAAAAATTTTCTGGAAATGGAAATTAGCTCCGAATTAAGCTGGAGGTGAGATTTAAACAGGAAACGAAGCAGTTACCTCGGTTCCGGTTGAGAGAGGATTGAGCATCGGCGGAAAACCAACGAACCAGAAGAGCACGCTCGTGGTGCAGCAACTTGGAAGCATTTCTCATCTGAAATCAATACACAGCATTAAATTAACAAATACACATGTGTGCGTGTGCGTGTGTGCGTTTGCATTGAAAAGCGAGAATCGTGAAATTGAATCACCTTTGAGGAGTGATTGAGTAAATGAGACGCCATGTTAATCGAAAGAGATGGCTAAGGAAGAACAGTGTTTGTTAGGGTTCGTTGGTTGGTTAAGTGGCAGATCCGATCGATCAAGTAGATGTAAATGGCATGCCTATGATGCTAGCAGCAGCTACGGCAGCAAATATCATACCAACCCAGAATATTTATTTCTTTTTAATTTAATCAATACCATACCGATGTAAATGGCCTGTCTATTGATTTTATAGTTTAGAAAATAAATTTAAAAGATAAAATCAATTATATAATAACTAAATTTAATAAAATATTATCTTTTCTGGAAAAAAAAATTAATGATAAAAATGATGATATAATAATTAAAATTTAATATTTAAATAAGACTTTTTAGAAAAAAAAAATATTGATATTAATTTAATAATTGAAAGAAAAGATAAAATAAATAAAAAGAAATCATATAACATTAATAATACAAAATAATATTTATATAAGATTTTTTTTAAATAAAAAAAATAACAAATATGATATCTCAAAATATTTGAAAAAAAATTTAAATAACAAGTTGTAAGTTATTACAAAATATTTTAAAAAAAGACACAAATTACATATTTTTTATAAAAAAAATTAAATTGATAAATATATCTAAAAATTATTAAACATACACCCAAAATTATTAAATATACTCTACAAAATTCAAAAAAGTCTGATTGTTTGAGATGATCAATTTGGAAAAGTGGTATGTGACTTTTGGGTATGATGTCTGCATTGCCAATTGGTCCCTTTTTTTTCACCTTCTAATTATTTTTATAATTTGTAGTATTTCAATAACGTTTAATTTTTTTAAACATATTTTTAATGATTCTCTTTTCAAAAAACAAACGAAATGTGAATCACCCATCTTCTTAAAATAGAGATAATTTTTTTAGAATAATAATAAAATTGTGCAATTAAACAAAAATGAAAAGAAAATGATGGTATAAAAAAGAACCACATTTGGGTTAACGTTGAACTTGGCTGTACACGGTCCAAACTGACGGCAGGATCACATAAGGCCGAAAGAAGCATGCCTTCACTTTTGCTATGCATTTCCAAATGTTTCTTTTATATATATATATATATATATATATATATATATAACGTAATTAATAATTTATGATAAAAATGTCTTGTTCAATTATAATAAATTAAGGGTTTAATTTTTTTTTCCTAAACATTTTTAATTTTTGCATGTAGTTCTTAATTAAAATTTTGACCGGTCTTAATCAAAATTTTCAGTAGGGTGTTTATGAGAAGAAGAAAAAATAAATAAAGGAAAGCTGGAAAGGAATAACATTTTCAAATACAATTTAAGTAACGCAACAGGATTAAGAATTATAAAAGGTGTCTTAATCGGAAAAAAGAGAACTGAGAAAAAAATGTACATAACTTGAAAAAGACAAAGCTAATGCATCAAAAATTGATGGAACTATTGTCTGATGTCTCAAAAGAACTAGGTAATAAAAAATTAAAATATTCTCTTCGTGGCATATAATGTTTGGAAGAAGAACCGATCACAAACACAACTATGAACTAACCAAAATGAATTGGGCTGCGCCCATCTATATTGGGATTTAACCTAGGGCCTAGATGACTAAATTGGAAGGGCCAAGTGTCTTACAATAAAAAGGATTAACAATAACATATCAGAATCAGATAAATGTATTAACTTTCATGCAGTACCAAATTACCAATCAAAAACTTCTGCAACAGTTTATTCATATTAAAAAATTCTAATTATAATTATAACCAGAATAAAATATAATTTTTTTTCAATATCTTATATTTTAAACTATTTATTAACTAATTTTAAAAATCAAGCTCTTAAACCATGAAAACAACAAACTTTAACTTGATAAGTTCTTAAAATTTTCATTTTTAAAATTATAATTTTGAAAATCCTATTCACACCAGTGAAAATTATTTCACCAAAACATAAAAATAAAAATAAAAATATAAAGTATGTTTTTGGTCCCTAAATTTTTTGAGATTTATAGTTTTAGTCCCTAAACATTTCAAAGAGTAGACAAGGTCCTCCAACTTTTTTTCCATCCAAGGTTTTGGTATTTTTGTCTATATGACGTTGCTTTAGTTATTATTTTATTTATTATATTTTATGACGATTAAAAAATTGTCAACAATTTTTTTTTTTTAATATAAGTTAAAAAAGATTAATAATTTATAGCGGCTTTTAGCCACCACAAAATGCAAAAAAAAAAAAATAATAATAATAAAAAAAATTTATTCAACATTAATGAAGTTCAAAGCAAATACTTAAAATTTCATAATCAAATCCTAAAACAAAACAAATAAAACACCCACGTTGAAATCAAAAGCAAATCTAAAAATCAAAATTAAAATCAATATAAGGAATAATTAGAATCACGAAACAAATCATTATAATTAAATTAATTATACAAATACTCCTAAATATAAAAGCTAATAAATTTATACACGATAACTTCGCAATATTGTGAATCAATCAATAAAGGAAAAAATATTAACAGCTACATGTTTACGTCAAATCAAAATCAATCACAAATTGAAAAAAAAAATCATATCTACATATGAATATCCTCAATAACCCTAACCCTACTCCCAAATTTAATTAAATCTCCAATAAAGTTGTCATCCACCTCCATTACGGCCTTTGTGGCTAGATCTATGGCCTCCACCAAAAATGAAAACGTTTCAGAGCCATCATTGAAGACTCTTACTACATTTTCATGTTTGGGATTAGGTTTGGAGTTGGGGATTTGAGATATGTTGTGGTTGATGGTAGTGTAGAAGTGGGAGAGGGGGTCTAGTTTAAAATTAGAGGTTCGATGATGCCGAGAGGGAAGGGGGAGTTGAAGTGGAAGCGGACAAACTTTCACCATAGAACTTCTAATGGAGGAGAGGTTCAACAGGTCCAAAAGGGAGGAGAGTAGCATTGACAGGTCGTTGCGACAATGGCACGACAACGAAGGAGAACGATGACATGGGGATGGTACATGACATGAAAGACAGTGGCACGAGGTGGTGCGGAGAAGGATGGTTGTTGTAGATGCTTGGAGGGTGGCTTGAGACATGAGATGGTGAGAGCTTGAATAAGTACTCTACCATTTTAACAAATAGGAGGCTTTTGGGTGCTCAATGAGTCTATGCGTTGGATTGAGCTAAAATTATTATTTTTTTTAACAATTTTTTACGGCTAAAATTTTTCAGAAAATAAAGTATATTAAAATAACAATAAATTTAGTGTTACATCATTACTTAATTTCAAAATATATCGAAAGAATCAAAACCTTGAACGAAAAAAAAAAGTTTAAAGATTTTTACTGATATTTGAAATGTTTAGTACCAAAACCATAAATCTAAAAAAGTTTAGAGACAAAAACATACTTTATAAAAAAAAAAAATGAATGATGAAGGAGTTTGATGATTTTAATTAAATAGATCATTAATAAATTATAATTGTTAAAACATTTTTAATAGATGGTAAATAAATTAATGAATCACTACATATTTCTCTTTACTCATTACAATCCAATTTAATAAAAAAAAATAAAAATCAAGCCATCCAATTGGCAAAGTACAACCCATAAAAAATAAAAATAAACAGCATGGCAATCACATTCACAAAGACACCACCTGAAGCGCTAATGTAGAAATTAAACCCACCCACAACTACCTAAAACTGTAGCAGCACCCATAGTTGTAATAAAAATTTTTATCAACTTTTTGAAGGTTTTAAGTAATTTTTTAAAACAAAATTAATGATTGTTTTCCTTTATGACAAAACCATCAAAACATGCAACACTTAGTACGCTCTGTCTGGTAATTGTGGTTTTTTTTAATTTTTTTAATTTTATCTTGGTTAGTTTTTGGTCAAGCTACAAAAATATAAATGGTATTGACCAATTATTTGATTTCTACTCAATTAATTGTTTTGTTTTAAAGTTTGCTTGCTGCAAATACGTAATGAGTAGAAATCATAGTTTGTCTCCTTGCAAATGGCACTGGAGTGCTTTTTTTATTATTATTTCCTTATACTAATCATGTGAATTTCGAGTTAATAGATCTAGAGTTGCAACGTTTGGTTGAGTTTTTTGAAATTTCACTATTTTAGCATTCTAGGAGTCAACTAAAATAAATGGTATTCATGATTTTGTTTTTGGAAACAGTTCCTCTGACTAATTTTAAAGTTATTTTTCTATTTCAAATAATTTGTCACTTTAAAAAACATTGTTTATTTTTTGGCTAAAGTTTGGAGTAGTGATTTTGAGTTTTGAGTGAAGTCTCTGTTGTTTAGGTAGGTTTTTCCTGCTGACAAATGACAAATCACGAGGCCATTTCAACTAACAAACACAGTGTCTAGTACAAATGCAGAGCTAGCCCCACGTTTAGAAGGTGCGCAATAGTTAGAGGGTGAAGCTTTTAATGTGTTACTCGTATTATAATTTTATCACGTGAAAAGGGGGGTGAACAGAAAATAAGCACCTACATGTGGAATCTTCATAAAAATGAGAATAACGGGGATAGGTAAATGATTTACACTCATAAATAAAAGAAAGAAAATAATAATAATAATAATGTAGAATCATCAACCATGCATACTTTTATAATGAAACAAACATTAATTTCGATTCAATTCAGTTGGTAATAATAAGTCTTATATTTTATAATGACGCAAATTTAAATTTTAGTGTTGATGTAAAAATTTTATTGGTGAACCATGTATAAATATTTTATAATAGCTTAATAAACCTGGAGGCATATCCGATTTATTTAAATTTTCTGCTAAAAACATCATAAATAAATAAATATTTATGATGTTTTCTTATTTGTTAAAACATTATGTAAATCACCAATAATTAGTTATAAAAACTAATATATTTAAAATATGTTCCATAATTTAAATTGACATTTATTTAAAGAATAATCCCATTATAGTAATTAACAACAAGATATACAATTCCTTTAACATTTATTTTTTTTAATGGAAACTTAACATTTAGGCATGGCAAACAGGACGAGCATGAGTTTGTGGTCCTCATTCTTGATGGGTATAAGATTATTTTTTTCATTCTTATTTTTGGCAAGATCGGATATATCCTATCTTTTTTTGGTGAAAATATCCTATCTGTTTCATCTCATTATTTTTCTAGAAAAAAATTATTAAATATTTTTTTAATATAATTTGTATAACATAATCAACAACACATGCATAAAAAAGAAATCAAATTTTTGATAAATTATACCAATATTTAATCATAATTTAATAATATATTAAATTATTAACATAATTTAAAATATACTAAAATAAAAATTAAAAATAAAATCAATTTAATAATTAAACATAACGAAAACAGATAAAGAGACGAGTTCTCGTACCCATCCTTGTTCCATCTCAAACAAAGAAAAAAAATCCATGTCAGGCGTAGCAATCTGTGTAGACATATTACTGTAACGCCTATTGACATTACTATGAAGTATATGTGATGTGATATTTTATTATTTTTGCTTAATAACAATAACGTACAAAACATTTTAAAAACGTTTCAATTACATAATGAGTCCCGACTTTAGTCGTTAAGTGACGGGACAGGTTCCAAAAAGTTGTCGCTGACAAGCTGGTGCTAATATCAACAGAGAAAATTAATATGAAATCAATATAAAATTATTTATTTGTGTAATGGATTTGAAAGAAATTGTTTCTTTTAATAACTCATTAAGCATCATTAGTTTATATACAAGATTATAAACGTAAAGTTATGCTAAGAATTCAAATTGATTAGTTATAATTAATGACTAATTATATGACTAAATATACACCTAACAAATATAATAATTATACAAAATTAAAATATATTATCATATATTATAACATATTCCCGCAGTCGAAGTGGGAGGTCGACGAATACTGAGACTGTCTCAAAAATTCTCAAATAACACCAAAGGAAGTCCTTTGGTAAATATGTCTGCAATCTTGATAACGAGACGAGACATGTAAAACTTGAATTTGACCAGGAACAACTTTTTCACGAACAAAATGTATATCCATCTCAATGTGTTTAATGCGTTAATGTTGAATCGGATTACCAGTATATATCGCACTAACATTATCACAATACACCAATGTAACCTTCTGGATCGGACAATGAAGTTCCAAAAGCAGATTTCGCAACCAACATGACTTTGAAACTACATTGGCAACTCCTCGGTATTCAGCCTTTGCATTAGACCGGGACAAAATAGCCTGTCGTTTAGCTGACCAAGAGATCAAATTATCACCAATAAATACACAATACCCAGAAGTAGATCGTCTCGTATTCGAGCATCCACCCCAATCAGCATCCGTATAAGAAACAAGAGTAGATGTAGATGAGGGATAAAGATGAAGACTCTAGAGTACCCTGAATGTAGCGTAATATGCGCTTGAGAGCGTGCATGTGCTCATCCTTTGGGTCATGCATGAATAAGCACACCTGTTGCACTGCATATGTAATGTCGAGTCTGGTAAAAGGTATTGTAGAGCCCCAGCAAGGCTCCTGTAGAGAGTCGGATCCTCAAATGGAGTGCTTGATGTAGCACTAAGCTTCGGTTTAGTATCAACAGGGGTAGGTGATGGCTTACAAGAAGACATGCCAGCACGATCAATAATCTCCATGGCATATTTCTTTTGAGATAAAAACAAACCACCTACATGATGAGTTACAAAGCAATGCCCAAAAAATAACTCAACTGTCCCAAGTCCTTCATAGCAAATTCTGAGCTAAGAAGAGTAATAATGGACTTACGAAACTCATCAGAGGAAGCAGTCAAAATGATGTCATCCACATATAACAAAATATAAGCCATAGAAGTACCTTATCGATAGATGAAAAGAGAATGATCCGAAGTGCTATGAGAGAACCCGAGTGTACGAACAAAATCAGAAAATCTCTTATACCAAGCCTGCGGTGCCTATTTCAACCCGTATAGAGACTTCTTTAACAAACAAACATGATTAGGTTTTTGCAGGTCCCTAAAACCCATAGGTTGATGCATGTAGACAGTCTCATTAAGTTCACCATGTAAGAAGGCATTTTTGACGTCAAATTGATGAATGGGCCATACCTTAGACAAAGCCAAACTCAGAACTGTGCGAATAGTTGCCGGTTTGACCACCAAACTAAATGTGTCACCACAATCTACGCCAACCTGTTGAGTTTTGCCATCACCTACAAGACGGGCTTTATGCCTCTCAAAAGAACCATCAGATTTTTTTTTATGAGCAAAAATTCACATTGACCGAATTACATTAACATCAGGTGGACGGGGCACCAACTCCCACAAGGGAGTGGCCACACTTATCCGTCAAAGTGATCCCTTGCCTCAGTTTTATCAAGCACGGTAGCGATGCTTGTTTTGGAAAGAAATTGTTTCCTTCAATAATTCATTAAGCATCATTAGCTTATATACAAGATTACAAGAATTCAAACTGATTAGCTATAATTAAGGGCTAATTATATGGTTAAATATACACCTAACAAATATAATAACTATACAAAATCAGAATATATTATCATATATTCTAACAGGATTTATATTTTTTAAAATAAATATTATTTGTTTATTTCTATTAAATTAATAAATTAGCTATTTTACTTCAATTATTTTTTAAGAATATTATTTCAAAACTAAATTTATGGAGTACAAATTAATAAACTTTCTACGAAGTACGTGTAGTTAATATGAATTTGTTTAAAAAGATGTGGATAATTAGAGGATTACATTCAATAAATATCGGAAGCTTTGCATGTGATGTGGACCAGGGTTTAATGATTTATATTCACACTACTTTCTGCATAAAAATAAAGACTTGTCGCTTTTTCATCTGACATTTTGTTTTTGAACTAAATAGCTATTTACAGCGCAGCGGATTTATGAAGCTTGTCGTTATTTACTACTAGTACTATTTTTTATTTTTTTTTGGAAATTGGTTCATACTTTTCTACACTAGGAAAATGCATTTAGATTTTTAGTAGAAGGTGTACGGGGAAATTGCACAATAATTGATGAACCTTCCCATATTTTATTAACTAAATTTTAGGATTTCTTATGAATGACAAAAATAATAATTTTATATCAAATGTCAGCAAGTTGCAAAAAAAAAAAAAAACAGCAACAAATTAACGCAGATGTAGCATTTCAGATTTTCAGGCTTTCAGCACAAGTGCTTGCAATTTTTATTCTTTAAATATATATTTATTATAGTCCCATGTACGAAGAAAGCCGATATCAGATATGTGCACACTTCATATCCATGCATGCGTCAAAAATGATTATGATTTATGACGCATAAAAAAATATATAAAAACAGTATTCTTTTTATTTCATGTTTGAGAGTGTATAATTTAACTAATTTTACATTATCTAAGTGGTTTAAAAAAAAATCAATGTTTAGGAAAAAAATTTATTTTTTGAAAAAATAAGTTATTTTTGATGTAGGTGTAAGTTTATAGTTTATAATTATTTCTTAACAGTTTAATTTTTTTTCAGTTATTTTTAAATTTCTTTATTATATAATTTTTTTATTTAAATAAAATTAATTATTTTTAAATAAATTTTCAAAAAATTTATTTAAACAAATTTTTTTTAATTATAATCAATTATAATAATAATCAATTATATATATAATTAATTATTTAAATAATCTAAAATTTTTAACTATTTCAATTACAACAATAATCTCGTATAATCTATGATCTATTACCTATAATATCTGTACGACCTTGGAAGGAAGTGTACAAACCTCGTGTTCCGTGTGGGAATTATAATAATATTTTAATGACCAGGGAGCAATACATGTGCCAAAAAGCTCCATCATGTCTTTATGGTTGCTGAAAAAGAAACATATTCACACCTCATCTGAATTTCGAAGGCGTCGACGTAACATTAATATTCAACATTTTTACATAGAATGTTTTGAAAATTTTATTTTAACATTTTAAATAGTATATTAATCATATTTTGATATATTATATTTTAAAATTTTTATTTTGTATATTTTAAACTATATTTTATTTTAATTATGTTTTGATATATCATAGTTTAGTCATAAAAAAAAATCAATAATCTTTAACATACGTAAAAATATTATTAAAATATAAGTTGAAATATCAAAATATGATTAAAATATAATTTAGAATAAAAAAATAAAAATTTTAAAATATTATATAAAAAATATGAATAAAATATAACTTAAAAATATTAAAACAAAATTTTTAGATATTATATAAAAAAATATGATTAAAATATAATTTAAAATTATTAAAATAAACTTTTTAAAATATTATGTATAAATATATAATTAAAATATAACTTAAAAATATTAAAATAAAATTTTTAAAATATTATATATGAAAATATAAATAATATTAAACTTAATGCACTAAGTGAAATTATGCCTTTCCATGCATGTCGACCACCTAAAAAAAGGAAAATTAATCAAAATTGTTCAAAATATATAAATAAGAATATATTTACACATTCAAACACATTTTTCTGTATACATATTTTCTTTAACCAGTTAATATTCATTAAAAATTATAAAATTAAGAAAGTAAGTTATTAAATATAACGTGAGGTCCAATCAATTTAATATAAAAATAACTTAATTTTATAATTTTTTATAAATTTTAATCAATTAGATAAAATGTATTTCTCATAAGAATATATTGAAAAAAAAAGTTTTAAGTTTTGACAAATATTAAAAATTATAATTAAAAAAAACAAAAGTTTTAAGTTTTGACGGATATTAAAAATTATAATTAACGTGTTGAATTTCTTAAAAAGTATTAGACAATTTCCTAATATATATTTTATCTTTTCAATTATTACTCTCTCATTTTCATTATACATTCCTCTCAATAAACATCAATTAAAGGTAAAAGATATTTAATGCAACATTGA
This sequence comes from Amphicarpaea edgeworthii, assembly GCA_014843725.1. Lineage (NCBI taxonomy): Eukaryota > Viridiplantae > Streptophyta > Magnoliopsida > Fabales > Fabaceae > Amphicarpaea > Amphicarpaea edgeworthii. Next base: position 2,278,406 of record CM026320.1, on the reverse strand, counting down.
TTTTCTAAAATGACATTTATTTTTAAATTATTTTTTAATCTAAATTGTCATATAGGATGAAACCAATTAAATATTTTAATAGGTTGGATAAAACTAAATGAAAAGTTAGCTCTGAATTTGAAAAATTAGCTGATAGTTGATTAGTTAACTTATTAAACTATAAGTATTCAGTGTAACTATCTCTTAAACTAATTAAAAAATATAAAATGACTGAAAATGATAATAGTTACTCACTCTCTTTCTATTTATAAGATGTAGGTTTAGAATGATTTTTGTTACTTTTTATAAGATTCGATCTACAATGTTACTTACATTAATTATTTTTAATTTGATTGCTATAAACCGAATTAACTACTTTCCTTAGTTAATTGGATCATATAAATAAAAAGCGGAGGGGCATATAATATATTTTTTTTTATAAATTTTTAATTTTATTATATGGATATTTTTTTTCTATAATTTTAATTTTTAAATAATGTTAAACTGTTATAATTTTTTATTTATTGATAAACTACTTTCATTGTATTTTTAGTTCTAATTATTATGTTTTTTGATATTATGTATTCATTATTAGTCTTATATTATATCTTAAAATATTTTAATTAAGTTTAAAATAAAATAAAATATACATAAGTGGACATTATATTTTTATTATGTTAATTAATCTAATAGTTAAATAAGTCATCTAATAATATCACAGATTTTTAAATATGAAAAAGCCTTAGTTAAAAAATAGAAAATTAAAAAAAAAATTATTTTAGCCAAACATATCAAATATCGTACTATTCCCTTACTCTTTTTTGTTTAAACTTGTTATTCATTGCTCCCGACAATGGATAAATTATTGGGATGACCCCATGTATGGTAGCGGTGGGAAATAAATACATGGGATTGCCCATCTATCTCAATTCTCACAGCGTCATCAAAAGTTCAAAACTAATGTCTTAATTGTATGGATTAAAAATAATAATTAATTTTTTACAATGAAATTATATTGAAAAAAAAAAAAAACAAAATCGTCTCAAAGCTAGGTTGATTACTTTCTTCATTTTCTTTGACATCAACCTGCTACATTGTTTATTTGCTCGACTTTTACTTCCATAGATGAACAAGTTGGGACAAAGGATTTGAGTTTGGTAAATGTTTGATGTGATTTCATATTACATTTGCATTTCATTTAGTTTTGTTAATACATTTTCGTATTTAAGATTTAGTTTAAGATAATTTTTCTTTTTTTTCTATGTCTTTTTGGATTTGGGTGTATTTTGGGTGTTATTGTGTTTCAGGGTACAAATTTAAGAGTTTAATGACACTTTTGAATGCCTAAATTACATTTTTAGAACTTGCATTTATCCTTTAAAGAATCATAACTGTGAGACAAAGTTTAAGCCTATGCTGTGGTGCAAAAATTTCAAGTGATATGCTCAAGACAGTAGCAATCACGATTGTGATCCATATCTCACAACTGTGACCAACGTCAAAAGATTTATTTTGGACAATACAACAGCAATCACGGTTATAATTTATATCTAACAACCGTGACCAACGCCAGAATTTTAGGCGAGACAACACGAGTCATGGCCGTGAGATACGAATCACGCCCGTGACGCACGACAAATTCAAATTTTTAGTATTTCTTTATAACTTTTTATTTGTAATTAAGCCTGAACCTTTTAGTCCATTATCTTTAAATATCTTTTTGAACTTTAGAATAGGGTTATGCATTTTTAGATTTGATGGCTACGAAGAGAGTGAAAGTCATCTTCTTTTCTTTTGGTTTGTCCTCTTCTTCTTCTTTAATCTCTATTTTGGATTTCATGACTACCTACAAGTAGTCTCTTTTATTTTTAAGATTGGATATAACTCTATAAACTTTGAATGAATTTATTTCTTTAATCATTGTGTTGTTCTTGTTCTCTTTTGATTTCTTTCTATTGCTTTTCATGAGTTAAAAGAATTAGCCAACGTTTAACGTATTCATAGGAGTTTTGGGATATACTAAGAGGTGAACCTTTAATTTCTGAACCATAGGAGGCAACTTAGGTGTAAAACCACGAAAGTAAGTTGAACCGTAAGAGGATCAAACAAATTTACATATAACATAATGGGTCTAATTGAACATAGCCACAATGACACTAGGGGTCAATTTAATTAGATATCTTTTCGTATCTTGAAAGGGAACGGAGAACACCTTAAATTTATTCGCCTTCAATAGAAACTTGCAAGAACATGAGTAATTGATTTATTTCTATTCATCGTCATAGAGTGAACCCCAATCTTCAATCTTGAAAATTATTATAAATTGTCTTTAATCCTATTTTAAATATTTGGTTTTCTAAATTAAATTCATATTTTCAATCTGATTCTCGTTGTTTTAATTATATTTAATTAATAATAATTATTTTGCCAAATGCACGATCCTTGAGGAGAGAATGATTTATTAATTTTATTACTTGACGACACTGTACACTTATGGACGTCAATGATCGTTAATAAAATTATTTTCTTTTTATATATAGGATATATTTAAATTAAAATTTATTTTTGTTTATTCATTTATATATACGGCTCATTATTAATTTAATCAAAGAATTGTATGAACTTTATATAGGCCTGGCACTCCGAATATATATGTATTTTTCATCTATTCTATGTTATTTAAAAAAAGAATTATTTTCATTCATTTAAGTGTACATCGTTTTTTCTTCGGACTCATACCGGTAAATTCATTCCCATAAATGCAGTGTACGTACGTCTGTCATGTTCCTTTGGTCCCTCACTATGGATATTGAAGATAATCTAAAAATTAAAAATTCAGAGCATATATTGCAATTTACATTTATGCACATGGAGCTAGAAAAAGATATGTGAACACAACACACAACATTGGCTCATGCATTCATTCTCGGAACAACACTTGTCATTTGTCTATAAATACCCTCTTCTGGGAGGTCACAAAGCACAAGCCTCTCCCTCCTCTGCTAAAAAGAAGAAGAGTTTGTTGTGTTGTGTTAGCAAAGATGTTGATTGGTGGTCTCTTAAACAGGCGTCGCCCTAAGATCAAGGGCACCGTGGTGTTGATGACCAAGAATGTGTTCGACGTCAACGACTTCATGGCCACTACTAGGGGCGGTCCACTCGGCCTTGCCAGTGGCATCAAGGGCGCCGCCGATGCCATCGTTGGTGGCATAGTCGATGGTGCTACCGCCATCTTCAGCCGTAACATTGCCATTCGCTTGATCAGTGCTACCAAGGCTGATGGTCTGTTTGTTTCTTCCTCTTTTTACTCATAACAATCACTCAACAAAAACTAACCTAACTATGATGATGTTTGAATATAAGATTTAAGTGTTTTTGATAACTTCTTTATTCAAAAATACTCTATATTTTTAATAGAGAAGTTTTCAAAAATATTTTTAATTTGTATTCAAACATGGTCTTATATATACCAGGTTAACTTTACATGAGAAGTTTAATTTCATTTTTATTTATTTATTTTCTTCTCTAATGAATAATACAGAGAAAAAGGTGATGGATTTATAGGTAATAAATAAAGTAAAATGCTTATAAATTATCAACGTAAAATAATTTTATATCGTTGATTAATCATAATTTATAATTGTAATTAGGCATGCAACGGGGTGGGATGAGAATAGGTTTGTGGTTTTCGGTCCCCATCCTCACATACCCATCCTTGTCCTGTCGGAATGAATTTTTATTTCAATCCCTATTCTCGTTGGGTATCAGATATACTCAACTCGTACTCGTTTATAATTTTAAAAAAAATAAAATAAAATTTCAAGTCATATTAAACTTTAAAAAAAATTCAATTTTTATAATTATTTAAAGTCATAACAAGTTAATAATAATAAGTTAAAAGTTTCATAACAAAAAAGAACTTCATAACAAACTCATAATATTTTAATAATAACCTATAATTATTTATTATATAATAAAATTATATAATTTTTGTCTAAACTATATAAAAATAAATTGAAATAAGTATGAATACTTAAAAATTATTAAGTAAAATATATAATATAAAATAAAAATAATTTAATAAATATATGTATTGGGTACAGGTACGGAAAAGGTATGCACATCTCCATCCCCATCCTTTTATCCAAATTTTACACTCGAGTATTACCCATAGCTGTACTCGTATCCGGTTAAAGACGGTATCTGTGAGTACAAGTTTGATTGTCATGCTTAGTTGTAATAATGAATTTGAAATAATTTTATAAAAGTTAATTATCTTATTATAAATGAAGAATTTTGATTAATTAAAGTTGTAAAATAGTTTTACAGCGATATCTGATGCATAAGCTTTTTCTCTAATAAATAATGTTACATAACCATTAAACTCAATAATATATCTAAAATTATTACCATTTAATAAATACTTGAATTAACTTTGCTTAGCATATTTTTATTTATAAAACATATACAGTCAATATTTTTTTTACTAAACCAAATCGAGCTTGTTTTTACATATAATTATACCATGCAGAATGTAAGAACAAAATTATGTAAAAATAAGATCAAACCAATTAATATTACGCAATTTTGGTCTTTAACTTTTAAAAAAAGCAAGCCACTGCGCAACCAATTATGCATAGTTCTTACGGATACTGCATATAACTAATATAGGCAGGGACGGACCTACGTTGGTCCTTGGGGGCCATTGGCCGCCCCCCCCGAATTTTTGGACATTTTTTTAACCATATGTTTAAAGGGGGTGTATTAGGTAATTTAGAGGGTACATTTAGTAATTTTGGAGGTGTATTTAGTAATTTCACAGTAAATTAGAAGGTGCATTTAGTAATTTAAGGGATGTATTTAGTAATTTCGTAATGCATTAATTTTTTTTTCAATTATGCTTTAGAATTCTAATATTCATTATTTATTATTAATATTATATCATTTTTTTAAAATTATTTTTCTTTAAATTATCAAATTAATATCATTCTTATTTTTTTTAGAAAAATTTATTGGAATATTAAATTTTAATTATCAATACAATCAATTTTATCTTTAATTTTTTAAAATGATAAAATTAATAGTAATTTTTTTTTATATAAATCTAGTATGAAGTTTATATTAATATTTTATTAACTTTAGTTATTATAAAATCACCCTGCTATTTTTTTTTAATGCTATAAAGTATTAAATTTTTGTTATTATAGTATCAATTTTTAACTTATTTTTTAAATTATAAAATTAATAGTAATATTTTTTTATTTTGTAAATAAATCTTATCTAAATATTATATTTGATTAATTTTTTTTATTGTATATAATTAGCTATTTATTGATCTAAAATTACAATCGTCAAATTTTATTTGTTTTGTGAGGGTTTTTTTTTTTTCAAATTACACATCGTATAAGACTGTTATAGTCACGAATTACTAAAGTCGACAAGAGATAAAAGTTAAAAGATATCACCATATAAAACAAATGTATTTCTAATTTTTATATTTTAAATTTGATTTTACTTCACAACAAGATAAAAGATGAATTTTTGTATGTTTATTAGTATACATTGAAAAGAAAATTGTTGAAAAATTTAGTTTGTGTTTTAAACATACTAATAAACATATCCAAAAATCTTTTAAAAAAATGGTTTTAATCTGTTTTCATTTTTTATTTGTAATATATTTTTGCTTTAGATCGGATCTGAACACTCCTGGTCTTAGTGTAGACTTTGAAAATATATATTTTAAAAATGACAATTTTCTTAAATAATTAGAAAGTATTATAAAAATATATTTAGAAAATAAAACGCGAGTTTGAATCTAATGGCAAATGTAAGAACTTTATTAATAAATAATCTATAAATACTTGTATAGGTGGACTTTATTCTTGCCTGCTAGGGCATTTAATTTGAACGTGTTTCCTATCCATAACTCAACCCTGGAATTAGTTACTTTTATTGTTTATCGAAAATTAACAGTTTGCTGATGCATTTGAAGAGTTTTATTAATTTGTACACCTTGTTTTAGGGCTTGGACATGGGAAAGTTGGTGATGAAACCTTTTTGGAGAAACATCTTCCTTCGTTACCAAACTTGGGAGCTAGGCAAGATGCATTCAGTGTTTATTTTGAATGGGATGAGAGTTTGGGAATTCCAGGAGCATTTTACATAAAAAACTTTACGCAGTCTGAGTTTTTCCTTGTGAGTCTCACTCTTGAAGACATTCCTAATCATGGCAAAATTAGCTTTGTTTGCAACTCTTGGGTTTACAACGCCAAGAAGTACGGCAAAAAGGATCGTATTTTCTTTGCTAATAAGGTAACATATATATATATATATATTTACTAACTTAATTTCTACCTTATTGCATTATAGTGAAATTCAAATTAATTCATTAATTATGTTGCAGACATATCTTACAAATGATACTCCAAGTCCATTAATGAGGTACAGAAGAGAAGAACTGGAAAATATAAGAGGAAATGGAAAAGGGGAGCGAAAGGAATATGATAGGATCTATGATTATGATGTCTATAATGATTTAGGAAACCCAGACAAGAGCGATGATCTTGCTCGTCCTATTCTTGGAGGCTCTAGTGAATATCCATACCCTCGCAGGGGAAGAACTGGTAGAAAATCAACCAGGAAAGGTTAGCTAGCTAGGAATTTATTTAAATAATGAAATTAATTAAGTGTCATCAATTCTCATTTGTTAACTTGATCTAATTATTAATTAACAGACTCCAAGTGTGAGACACCAACCAGCGACACATACATTCCGAGAGATGAAAATTTCGGACACTTGAAGTCATCAGACTTCCTTACATATGCAATAAAAGCCTTAACTCAAAACGTTTTACCTAAATTTAACACTGCGTTTGGTCTTAATAACGAGTTCGATAGCTTCCAGGACGTGCGTTGTCTCTTTGAAGGTGGAGTTCATCTCCCTACAGACATCATCAGCCAAATTAGCCCCATACCAGTGCTTAAGGAACTCTTCCGCACTGATGGTGAGCAAGCCCTCAAGTTTCCACCACCTCAGGTCATGAAAGGTATATTATATATATTGTGTATATATCTGGTTATAATGGTTAATTGGTAATATATATCTTGTATTTAACATTTATTTTCCTTGTTATATATATATATATATATTCGGAACAGTTGATAAGTCTGCATGGATGACTGATGAAGAATTTGGAAGAGAGATGCTTGCTGGTGTTAATCCTGGCATGATTCAACGCCTTCAAGTAATTAAGCAGTGCTTTAGAGATTGGTTTCTATGTTAAACTGTATTCATTAATTGTTAATTGTTAATTGTTAATTGTTAATGTAATTATTTAATGAATGGCAGGAGTTCCCTCCAAAGAGCAAGCTAGACCCCGCAAAGTATGGTGATCAAACTAGTACAATGACCAAACAACAGTTGGAGATCAACCTTGGTGGACTCACCGTGGAACAGGTAATTATTTCATAACTACAAAATGAAATAAGAATATATATATATACCCAATTAATTAACAATGGCACTGATTAAAACTTTATTAATGATATTTGTGCATGCAACAGGCACTGAACGGCAACAGATTGTTCATATTAGATCACCATGATGCATTCATACCGTTTCTGGAGAGGATCAATAGTCTGCCGACAGCAAAGTCTTATGCGACCAGAACCATCCTTTTCTTGCAAGATGATGGGAAACTGAAGCCATTGGCCATTGAATTAAGTGTGCCAAATTCTAGTGGGTATGGAGTCATTAGTAGAGTCATCTTACCCGCAACCGGAGGCACAGCTGAAGGCACAATTTGGCTACTTGCCAAGGCTTATGTTGTTGTCAATGACTCCAGCTATCATCAACTCATAAGCCACTGGTATACAAAATTATTATATACTTTGAATTACTTATGACATGATTATTATTTAATTTGGTTTGGTTTTTTTGATTAATGAAGGTTGAATACTCATGCTGTGATGGAGCCATTTGTGATAGCAACAAACAGGCACCTCAGTGTGCTGCACCCTATTTATAAACTTCTGTTTCCTCACTACCGTGACACAATGAATATCAATGGACTTGCTCGACAATCGCTTATCACCGCAGGTGGCGTTATTGAGCGATCATTTTTGCCTGGGGAATTCTCTCTGCGCATGTCTTCAGAAGTTTACAAGAGTTGGGTTTTCACTGATCAAGCCCTTCCTGCCGATCTTATCAAGAGGTATTAATATTTTATATAGGATCAGTTTGGATTAATGCTAGAAGTGTTTTTGACTGTATTTATTTCTAAAAAAAAATACTTTAAATTTCCAATAAAGAATCTCTCATAGACACTTTTAACTTTTAACTTGTATAAAAAAAGCTAATGTGTAGACTACTGTTAAAGTGTTTTAAGTTAAAATTTTCACTTATTTGATGCCAATTAAGTCCTTTGTATTAATTATTCACCCTTGATTTGATTCAGAGGAATGGCAATTGAGGATCCAAGTGCCCCTCATGGGCTTAGGCTTGTGATAGAGGACTACCCTTTTGCTGTTGATGGAATAGAAATATGGAATGCTATCGAGACATGGGTTAAGGAGTATGTCTCATTGTATTACTCAACAAACGATGCAATCAAGAAAGACTCAGAACTCCAAGCTTGGTGGAAGGAAGTTATTGAGGTTGGTCACGGTGACTTGAAGCACAAGACATGGTGGCCTAAGTTGAACACTCCTCAAGACTTGGTTCAAATCTGTTCCATTATCATATGGATTGCTTCAGCACTCCATGCAGCTGTGAATTTCGGACAATACCCTTATGGAGGTTTGATCCTAAACCGTCCAACCATAACCAGAAGATTGCTCCCGGAGCCAGGAGAGAAAGAATATGGAGAGCTTTCAAGCAATCCTCAAAAGGTTTATCTGAGAACAATAACAAGAAAAGTTGAGGCACTTGTGGACCTTTCAGTGATAGAGATATTGTCAAGGCATGCTTCGGACGAGGTGTACCTTGGGGAGAGGGACAATCCGGATTGGACTGATGACCAGAAGGCACGTGAAGCTTTTTCAAGGTTTGGAAAGAAGCTGAAGGATATTGAGGGGAGAATCAATGATAGGAACAATGATTTAAGCCTTAAAAACCGTAAAGGACCGGTTGAGATGCCCTACACTGTGCTTATTCCTTCTTGTGAGGAGGAAGGCCTCACTTTCAGAGGAATTCCCAACAGCATCTCTATCTAATTAAGACCTGCGTCGTTGGATCTCTTTCCAACCCCGTCGAATAAAATATGCAAGCTTATCTTATGTTTTCTTAAGTGTTGTATGTGGATGCTATCTTAGCTTGTTTTCGCATTTAATAAGAGTGGTATCACTCACTATCACTTTGTTTTTACTATCATCATGTTCTCCTGTTGTGTGTAATGTAAGGTTGAGAGATCCCGATCGAATTATTAATATCAAATCAAATTTCTCGATGGGGCCAATTGGAATTTTCGCATGGACCTGTTTCTGTTTGCGTACCTGAATTCCTCTTCTTGAGGATCTATATACATACATATAATTATGCAGTTGCTTGATAAAATTTGTTGCTAGAGCATTTAACTTACATTTAATGTACAAGTACGGTTGCTTGTTGCATAATTGTTTTTTATCAATAAAAAAAATGTTATTATATATGCTAATATTGGTCGACAAACAAGCTGCTATCTTTCAAACCAAATTGCTTTCAACCATCTTATTTGCTTTTGAAGTTTTGACATTTGGTATTTTGCATTAAAAGCAAACAAATTTTATTCCTCTTTCAGTTTCAGTATTGAACTTGCTTTCAAACCATCTTATAATATGGGCGCGCAGTGTCTGAATGAGGCCCTGGAACTAGAGTTGATGAGTGTACTTGCTATTATGCTAATAGGCTTGGGCTTAACAAAAAAATACTACAGTCTACACGTACTAGTCCATATAGGCTTGCTTGTAGTGTGTTTTTGTTAAGCTTTTTTATGCATAATTGTCTCATGTGTATGCTTAAATTCTGGATGTGGATGCTATCTGGTTTTCGTATATATATAATATATAATAAGAGTGGTACTTGTATCACATGTGATCGATTGTAATGAGGATATACATTTTTTGATAATTAAGCATTGATTATTGTGATTTGGCTGGCATAAAGTTTTGATCGAACTGTGTTTTAGTAGTTGGTAGGCGAAACACACATTTCTTCCCACCTCACACATGATACATTTTTGGTTATGCATAAAGCTTGAAGTACAATTTCATAAACTATTAGTAATGAAATCCGAGTTTAACATTAAATTAATTTGTACCTTGCATCACTGTTGAAATCAGTCATGAGCAAGCATGAAATCTGGTCCTGGGTGTATTATTGGGCTGTGCATATGTAATTGGTTCATTCAAAAGTCTTTCAAGTCCGTGCGTGGTATGATCACTGGGAGGAACAAGAATTCAAGCCAAATTATGGTAATGAGGATTAAAAAAAAAAACCAAATTATTATATAAGGTTAAAATTAATTTCAAATTGATCACGAGTCATTTGGTGAGATGGGACCTATCCTATATGTCCTTAAATTAAAATATATGAAAGGTTCTTTTCAGTAACTTGGACAGTATGAAGGACAATTGGACAGTTTTGATTCTTTTAATTTGAAACGTGGGAAAGCAAAGCACACGCTATGAACTATGATCAGATCACATACTGTTTTAAGAAAGAAAGAAACAAACAAACAAAGAAGTGGGGCATGTCATCACAGTAATTTGGATGCATATATGGATAACATTTTCTATACAACTTACACGCTTTGAAGCTGAGCTTTCTCATAACTCATCATAAGTTTTGCATAATTAAGCTGCTTCTATAAGCTAGTATCTTAGTTATATTTAGTTTTCCGTTTAAATTCAGTTTAAAAAGTAAATTCAGTGTTATATTTAAACATATTTGATTATACTCAAAAGTATGTTTGTACATTATTTTTATTCTTTTTCTAAAAATTCAGTTTTGTAAAAGTAAGACTTGGATATTATACTACTTGTAAACTTTAATCCAAATATACATTTAAAAAACTTATAAAAATAAGCTTAAAAATGTTATTAAAATATTTTTATAATTTTTCATAACACTTATAAACAAATTTAAATAAGCTTAATTAGGTATTCCAAACTAGACACCTATTGCACACAATGACACAATACAGTACATACAATAAAGACATATTTGTCGTGTTAACTTTTTGTCTGAGTTTTGAAAAGAGCTGTTTGCAGCGGCAGCGGATTGATGAATCTTTGTCGTTAACGCTTTTCTACACGAGGTAAAGGGAAAATTCTGAAAATTGCGGAAGAAATCAAGAGTTCATGAATGATGATGAACCTTATCCAATTAATTATTCGGAATTTTTTTTTTATTTCTCCCGTTTCAAAATTTTGACGCACACAGATATTCTGTCAGCACTCTCAAGTCTGAACTCAGAAATGAACAAATCTCGTGTTCCGCATGGGATTTATTATAATATTATTTTTTAACAACCACTGACCACATCACACCAATGAGCAAAGAGCAATGAGCATTAATGTTAAAAAAAAAATCAGGTCAAAATAAAACTAAAATCTAAAAAGCACAATGAGAACGTTATTTCATAGAAGTTTTTATTTTTATTTTCTTAATTAATGTTTTAAAACATTTTGTTAGCATTGTCACAATTTTAATAAGGAATGCCTTTCCAATAAATTTGGAATTTTTCTTTCTTAATTACGGTATATAGTATAGAAATACTAAATCTAGTAAAATGTACATATTTATTGTAGAACTTAACATGTATAATAACTTCAGCTAATTACTATTGCTAGAAAAACAAAGGCTAAATTATTAATAGAAAATGTTAAACTTTACTCATCCAACCCATTAAACTTGTATCACTTTTAAATTAAACTTGTATATCTTTTAAGTAATTTTGTGATATTTAATGTTGATGTTCATATTATAAATTATTATATTACCACATTGTTTATATAAATTTTAATATGATATTTTTATCAAAATGACACACTTACTATTAACGAAGAGTTGAAATTGAATAATAATATAAAATTATTTTACAATGTATAATGCATGTGCATAATCCATTTTTTTGCTTTTTATACTCTATCAATATAAATAATTTTACAGTTATTATCAAGCGTGTAAATCAACGAGATTGTTCTCGTTCAATAGTCTTATCCAATTTAAATAAAATTTTCTCCCGTAAAAAAACACATGTAAGTCTATAGCATAGTGTACATTAAACTCTTCCGTATATATATATATATATCCTTTTATTTTTACAATTTTAACCTTCCAAGAAATAAAACATATCTGAGAACGAGGCAATCGAAAATTGGGTGATTTACTCTTGGAACGTCACGTACATAACATATTTCTCTATAAATACCCTCTTCAAGACAAAGCACAAGGCAGAAGCTTTACACTCCTTTGAAGAGTGTGTTGTGTTGAAGTACGTACGTAGTAGCAAAGATGTTTGGGATCTTAGGAGGCAAAGGCCACAAGATCAAGGGGACTGTGGTGTTGATGAGCAAGAATGTGTTGGACTTTAATGAAATAGTGTCAACTTCTCAGGGCGGTGTGCGTGGCGTTGCAACCGGCATCTTTGGCATGGCCACCGGTGTAGTTGGCGGAATAGTTGATGGTGCTACTTCCATATTCAGCCGTAACATTGCCATACAGTTGATCAGTGCCACCAAGACTGATGGTATATATATATACCTTAATTTTTACTACATTTTCCTTTCTTCATTCTGTACTCATGCCAATATATTATAGGACCTACATTGTGTGATGAACTTTTCATATAAGTTACCTCTAATATTCTTAAAAACAAAGGGGGGAAAATATATAGTCATGTAAGGTATTCAATGTCATTTTCTAAATAGAATGTATACAATTTTAATAACGTCTACTGTTTATTAATGTTTTCAAATATTTCAAGTACAACTTTGTCTTTGGTTTTGTTTATTTGCTTATCGTTGTTATTATATATTAATTTGTGCATATATTTAAAGGTAAATATAAAAAAGTTATAAAAACTAATAGTTAAAGTTCAGAAGGTTCAAATATATTTTTCTTTACGTAAGAAGTTCTGCGAGTAAATTATCTTTGGATAAATTTTGTGTCATTTTTCTTATATATTTTTTACTTTGTCACTTAACTCTTTATATCTTATAAAACAGCAACGTTTTTTTTTGTTTTTTCTAAACAGTAGTTTTAGTGATATGAAAGAAAAATATAAGGAAGCTTAGTGATAAAAAAAGAAAAATATTTTGAGAAAATGTGAAATTAAGATGAATAAGGGTAATTCATATATTTTTTAAAACAAAACTGTAAGAGCCAAAAAAAAAAAAAAAAACCTAATTGAATTTCTTTTTGAGCATAGTCTTATTCTTTCCGGCTGCTAGGTAGTTTTAACGGGTTTCCCATGCATAAAATAATAGTTTTCGAAAGTACAATTGTTATTCATGCATCAGTAATTGTAGATATACGAATGTTAATACTTAATCGATCCTATTTTGAAGTTTTATTTGTGTACTTTATTTTTTAGGACTTGGAAATGGGAAGGTTGGAAAGCAAACCTATTTGGAGAAACATCTTCCTTCGTTACCAACCTTGGGAGATAGACAAGATGCATTCAGCGTTTATTTTGAATGGGATAGTGATTTTGGAATTCCAGGAGCTTTTTACATAAAAAACTTTATGCAATCTGAGTTTTTCCTTGTCAGTGTCACTCTTGAAGACATTCCTAATCATGGAACCCTTAACTTTGTTTGCAACTCTTGGGTTTACAATGCTAAAAGTTACAAGAGGGATCGTATTTTCTTTGCTAATAAGGTAAATAACTGTTTACTTTACCATTGTGTAATGTAAATTAATGAAGACATTCATTCATTAAATATATATATATATATGCCACATGCAGACATATGTTCCAAATGAAACTCCAACTCCACTAGTGAAGTACAGAAAAGAAGAATTGGAAAATCTAAGAGGAGATGGAAAAGGAGAGCGCAAGGAACATGATAGGATCTATGATTATGATGTCTATAATGATTTGGGCAACCCAGATAAAAGCAATGATCTTGCTCGTCCTGTTCTTGGAGGCTCTAGTGAATATCCATACCCTCGCAGGGGAAGAACTGGTAGAAAACCAACAAGGAAAGGTTAGAAAAAAGTGCCATTATTAGTTATCATTGTTGCTATATATTGTGAAGATCCAATATTATTGATTTTTCTTTTGTCTAATTTTGAACAGACCCTGAGAGTGAGTCACCATCCAGCAGCACTTACATCCCAAGAGATGAGAATTTTGGTCACTTGAAGTCATCAGACTTTCTTACATATGGAATAAAGTCCATATCTCAAACCGTTTTACCTACATTTCAATCTGCATTTGGTTTAAATGCTGAGTTTGATAAGTTTGACGACGTGCGTGGACTCTTTGAAGGTGGAATTCACCTCCCTACAGATGCACTCAGCAAAATTAGCCCCATACCAGTGCTCAAGGAAATCTTCCGCACTGATGGTGAACAAGTCCTTAAGTTTCCACCACCTCATGTCATCAAGGGTATATATTGTCATTATTGTGTATGTATATGCCACATACATATCTTAAGTAAAATCAAGCTCTAGTGCATGCTATTATTACTTGGCATCAACTATCAAGTATTTGTTATATTTAACATTTTATGTATGTTTTCCATATATTATTTGGAGCAGTTAGTAAGTCTGCATGGATGACTAATGAAGAATTTGGAAGAGAGATGCTTGCTGGTGTTAATCCTTGCCTAATTGAACGCCTTCAGGTAAATATATAGTACTTTATTGTTTAGTAACTAACAATGAATTTGGTTTCTATGTTGAATTATATATTCATTGTTTATCATCTTAATTCCCTCATAATACTATTTAATGAATGGCAGGTGTTCCCGCCAAAGAGCAAGCTAGATCCCACGGTGTATGGTGATCAAACTAGTACAATAACCAAAGAACACTTGGAGATCAACCTTGGTGGACTCAGTGTGGAACAGGTAAGTGATATGGTTATGAATAACAAACATGTTATGATAATGATATGGTTAGTACTTAGAAATGACCTTGTTCAATTCCTTAAATATGTGCTGAAGGCTTCTCAATCCTTAAATAGATCTCAATATCTTAAAGGACTAGCCATTTCCTTCTTCGGGTATCCTAGGTTCACAAAACACATAAATACACAACTCTCTTATTAGAAGCTAGCCATGATATATACTAAATGGGTATAATGATATTTGTGCAACAGGCACTGAGTGGTAATAGATTGTTCATATTGGATCACCATGATGCATTCATTCCATATACGAGGAAGATAAATGACCTGCCAACTGCAAAGTCTTATGCCACAAGGACCATCCTTTTCTTGAAAGATGATGGCACATTGAAGCCATTGGCCATTGAATTGAGTTTACCACATCCAAGGGGGGATGAGTTTGGTGCTGTTAGTAGAGTCATCTTGCCAGCAGACCAAGGTGCTGAAAGCACAATTTGGCTACTGGCCAAGGCTTATGTTGTTGTCAATGACTCCTGCTATCATCAACTCATGAGCCACTGGTACGTAAAATTCTGCGGTTGTCATTATAAACCAACTATTAATTATTTTGAGTTTATGAATTGGTATTTCTTTTTCTGGTTTGTGATCACAGGTTAAACACTCATGCCGTGATTGAGCCATTTGCTATAGCAACAAACAGGCATCTCAGTGTGCTCCACCCTGTTTACAAACTTCTGTTACCTCACTATCGTGACACAATGAATATCAATGGACTTGCACGACAATCACTCATCAATGCAGGTGGCATTATTGAGAAATCATTTTTGCCTGGGCCATTCGCTGTGGAGATGTCTTCAGCGGTTTACAAGAGTTGGGTTTTCACTGATCAAGCCCTTCCTGCGGATCTTATCAAGAGGTAATATTTACACCAGCATTGTGCATCCTTTTAATGTAAATCATTTTTTTATATGTATATAAACTGTTAGGTAATATTAAACTTCTTAATTTCTATGTATGGTCAGTGAAAACTAATAAGAAATCATGCTAATTATAACTTTTAAGGTAGTTATTTTAACAAGTCTTTTGTTACCCCCCTTGATGCAGAGGAATAGCAGTTGAGGATCCATCCTCTCCCTATGGCCTTCGGCTAGTGATAGATGACTACCCTTATGCTGTTGATGGACTAGAGATATGGAGTGCTATTCAGGCATGGGTTAAAGACTATATCTCCTTGTATTATGCCACAGATGATGCAGTTAAGAAAGACTCTGAACTCCAAACTTGGTGGAAGGAAGCTGTTGAGAAGGGTCACGGTGACTTGAAAGACAAGCCATGGTGGCCTAAGCTGAACACTCTTCATGATCTGATTCACATCTGCAGCATCATTATATGGACTGCTTCAGCACTCCATGCAGCTGTGAATTTTGGACAATACCCTTATGGCGGTTTCATCCTAAACCGTCCAACTCTAACTAGAAGATTGCTCCCAGAGCCAGGAACCAAAGAGTATGGTGAACTCACCAGCAATCACCAGAAGGCTTATTTGAGAACAATCACAGGGAAGACTGAGGCACTTGTGGACTTAACAGTGATAGAGATATTGTCAAGGCATGCTTCTGATGAGGTCTATCTTGGACAGAGGGATAATCCAAATTGGACTGATGACGCAAAGGCAGTTCAAGCATTTAAGAGGTTTGGAAACAAGCTGAAGGATATTGAGGACAAAATCTCTGGAAGGAACAAGAATTCAAGCCTTAGAAACCGTAATGGACCGGTTCAGGTTCCCTACACTGTGCTGCTTCCTACCAGTGGAGAAGGTCTCACTTTCAGAGGAATTCCCAACAGCATCTCTATCTAACAAGAGTGTGTGTGTGGTTTTCTTTCTTTCCAGCGTACCCTGTCATTGACAAATAAACATGCAGGCTTATCTATGCATAATATTCTTATGTATGCTTAAGTTTTGTATGTGGATTGTGGATGCTAGCTTGTTTTCGTATTTAATAGGGAGTTGTATGACTACTGTATCAGTTTATGTTTAGTAATAGTATTGTGTTCCTATGATGTTCACCCTATGTAACTTTGATATGCTGTCTCTTGACGTATGAATATCAAATCAAGTTTCTCTATATCGCCAACTGGGATTTTCACATCGACCTGTTACATATCTTGAATTTTAATAAGCTTCATTTTTTCAAGAATATGCAGTACTGAGCAGTTGCAAGAGTAGGATAAATATGTCATTGGGTTGTTTGAGGCTTCTCAACGTGAATACCAGGAGATAAAGTGAATCAGTGACCTGATTAATTCATTACTATTTTTCATTTAAAAAATCAATTTAATTTGTTTTTTTTTAATCCTTGATTAATATACTTGTTGCTCATTGGTGCTTATTATTGTTTGACAATCTGTCAAACCAATTTGCTTTGAAATTAACCATCTTGATGAGGAAGACTACTCAGACGTACTCAAATATCTACAAAGGACAATACTCCTAGTTGCAATATTATAATGTAAAGATGAAGGAAGTCATTATCAGAAGTCAATAAGGTCTCAAGGACAAGATGAACATTAATGAAGCTGGAAGAAGATAGATATGTTAACTACGCTGCCTAGCTACTTTCGTACTCTATATTTAAATGCCTTACAGAAATGACGCGTTTCTTTGTGTTGCACTTTCTTATTAATTGTCTCATTCAGTACTCAACCATGTTCATCAGGACTTCTACATGTACGTGAAATTAAACAAACAAATATACCCTATGTATGCATTTGGATACGTATTTTTTGGATGTTTTTATTTAAAAATTAATTAAGCGAATAACCTAACTTATATTAAACTGCAGAGAGAGACCCAAATCTCAACCATCCTTTCATTTTATGAGTTGATAAATTTAAATTATAGATGATAGATAAAAAAAAAAAATGTATAAATGCTTGAGATTGATTAAACTGGACACACTCCTTTTCTTCGTAGTCGACTTCGGGTGTGTTTATTTGAAAACTTGAAATACACAAGAAACTACGCATCAACTGAAAGTCACAGAAGTTTATCAACTAACACACATTTATTTAAGATTGGCGTGAATTAATGTTTATCAACTAAAACACATTTATTGGATTTGATAAAAACGTGAGAAAGTGAGTCGAAGGTGACAGGCACAATTACAATAGCTAGTAGTAGTTCCATGTTGTAGACACAGCAGCTGAATGTGAAAAGGAGAAAAATAATGTGTGAAACCAAATTAATTATTAATATGCCTCATGGCTCATGCTAGGAGGGAGTACAATGATAGTTTTTTATTTATATAATATCCTACGAAATAACTGCATCAACAAGTGATAGTAGTAAATAACATGTAACAGTTTTCTTATCAACCTTATAATAATAGTTAAGAAATTAATTAATTAACAATTTCAGTTAAAATGCATCGATAATATTAAATATCTATTTTTTAATTATTACTCTTATTTTTTTTGTTTGAACAAATTTACTCTTAAAATAATGATTAACAAAACTGCATATATAAATGACTTTAATATAATAGGTAGACTTCAATGCAAACTGACGCTAGTGTCAAGTTGGCTAGTGACAAGTGACAATTATTATTACAAATACTATAGACTATAGTATAAGTTTATCAACAAACAGGCGAAATTGAATTTGACTTTTTGGAATATTTGGACATTCAATATGAGAAATATAATTTTGAAACCAAATTGATATATACTAGTATAATACTGTTTGAGAAATCTGAGGATAGCAGAACAAGACCAATACATGAATTGCATATGCAGATTATGGAAACCCAAATGTGGAGGGAACTTGGAGGGGACTTAATTAGAGTACGTATATAGTTAAGGGAAAGAATGTGTCTACCACATGATTATTAATTATATATAACATAAAATATATATAAAAAATTTATACATGTATATTTGATCCAAAAAAATTATTTAATTAGGTAACTTGTGATTCATGAAAAGTCGATAACCACTCATGACATATTGATATCTCCCACCAATTTATCTGCTGTAGCCTGTAGGTAATCAATGCGAACGATATGAAGTTAGTTTTATTAAAATTTGTTGTTATTTATGTAAAAATTATTACCAATACTATTAATATGAGAAGTTTCTAATCCGTGTTGTGATCGTCAACGTATGAAGGTGATGTATAGTTTGTGACGTGTGCCACTGTGCCGTGTTGTAGTAGACTGATAAATGGTTGGTTCTGATGAGAAAGGAGCCAAGTTTTATTTATTCATAATTTTTTCGGTGTTTTATTTTATCGAGCTATATATATATATATATATATATATATATATAAAATAAATAATTAATTTAGAAGATATATATTTGAGATTATTCTTATGGAAAAAGATATGAGAATGGTAATAATCAATGTTCTGTTATTATGTTAGTTGGAAATAATAAAAAAATGCGAAGGTTCCACTGTCCTATAAGTAGCTTGCTTCACTTGCTTCTCTTTCTCACAGCTAGCCACCCATAACTAAGAAAGAATGTATTCAGGAGTGAAAGGGTTATTCAACAGAAAGCAGAAAGTGAAGGGAACGGTGGTGTTGATGCGTAAGAATGTGCTTGACATAAACAACATAACGAGTGTGAGAGGGCTTATTGGAACTGGCATCAACATCATTGGCTCAACAATTGATGGTCTTACTTCTTTCTTGGGTCGATCTGTGTGCCTCCAGTTGATTAGTGCTACCAAGCCTGATGGTTAGTTTATTTTATTGTTTCTCTCTCTCTCTCTCTCTCTCTATATATATATATATATATATATATATTAACTCCTCCTTTACTTTCAGAAGGAAATCAATAGCATCAACAACTTGGCCATAAGAAAATGATCCGTAGACACTTAAACATTACTTCTTCATACTTACAAAATTTAAGAACAAAATATAATAGAGTATAAACATGCAGAGAATATGATGTGATATGAAACAAAATATATTATTATACAAAATTAGCTTATAATCTAGCTAAATTAATAAGTTATAAATTAAAAGTTGAAAAACTAAAAGTTGATAAACTAATTTATTGGTATAAAAATAGCTTATATGCTAGTTAAATAAACTTATAAGTTTATTCAAAGCCTTATTTTATGTTTTTTGAAAGCCTTACTAAGTACTCTATAAATAAGATGTTTAAAATAACGAGGTGATATATGATATATTATTAGGCTATATATGTTGTTCTCCTGTAACTTATGCTTGTCCATTAAATTTAGTGAAAATAATACTAATCAAAAATATTTTTACTTTAAAAATAATTTATATGCTGTTTTTATTCAAACCTGGGTTGCCTAAGACGTAAATTATATATTAATATTAGGAGAATTATACATAATGTAAAAACTGAGTTTGAGCCTTTGAGGCTCCAAAAATATGTTTAAAATATATAAAAATCTAAAAATAAAATATAAATTTATATTCATACTCCACTCATTATCATCCTTATCTGATGAGGTTTGACTATGCTGTCAAATGAGCCCACAAGGAACAACTAAATTGGCTTAAATAAAAAAAATGTTCTGTAGCAACAGTCCAAATTAACAGCTACATTATATGATTTACATAAGTCAGACAACTACAAGAGGAATGCATCACTTTCAAAAGTAAACTTTTTTTTTTTACTGGCCTTCAAAAGTAAAGTGTGCACGCGCGTATATGTTAGAATGAAGAATAGAATTACGGATTATTTATTATATTTTTAATAAAACGTACATAATTTATGTGATAGTATTACTTTTAAACACGTACACATACATGTGCGCATATATATATATATATATATATATATATATATATATATTTTTTTTTTTGTTGAATTACATAATATAGTTAGGAATTTGATAATTTGAAGTTTTGTAGGAAGTGGAAATGGGGTAGTCGGGAAGAAGACGTATTTGGAAGGTATTATTACGTCGATACCAACTCTGGGAGCTGGCCAATCTGCATTCAACATTCATTTTGAATGGGACGCAGACATGGGAATTCCTGGAGCATTTCTAATAAAAAATTACATGCAAGTCGAGTTCTTCCTAGTCACTTTGACTCTTGAAGACATTCCTAACCATGGAACAATGCACTTTGTTTGCAACTCATGGGTATACAATTCCAAAGTTTACGAAAAGGATCGAATTTTCTTTGCCACCGAGGTAAGTAATTAAACGTACTATTATTTAGTATATATAGTAGTGTACTAATGTTGTTCCTTTTGCAATAATATATATCTATCTTGATTAAGTAAAAATATAAAGAATAAATTGCATGCATGCAGACATATGTTCCAAGTGAAACACCAGGTCCACTTGTGACGTATAGAGAAGCAGAATTGGAGGCTCTAAGAGGAAATGGAACAGGAAAGCGCAGGGAATGGGACAGAGTTTATGATTTTGATGTTTACAATGATTTGGGGAATCCTGACAGTAATATAAACCTTGCTCGTCCAGTTCTTGGAGGATCTATCACACACCCTTATCCTCGTAGGGGAAGAACCGGTAGAAAACCAACAAGGAAAGGTTGGTTAATTACACTTCTTAAACATTACTCTATTTTTTGGTTTCCAATTCTTTTTTTATTCTTCACAGATCCCAACACTGAAAAACTTGGGGAGATTTATGTTCCAAGAGATGAAAATTTTGGTCACTTGAAGTCATCTGATTTTCTTACTTATGCGCTAAAATCTTTGACTCGAAGCTTCTTGCCTACACTCAAAACTGTGTTTGATATAAACTTCACACCGAATGAGTTTGATAGTTTCGAAGAAGTACGTGCACTCTGTGAAGGTGGAATTAAGCTACCTACAGATATATTGAGCAAAATTAGCCCCTTACCCGTGCTTAAGGAAATCTTCCGCACTGATGGTGAAAGTGTCCTTAAGTTTTCAGTACCTGATTTGATTAAAGGTATATCAAAAAGTGCATTAATTAGAAGGTATTATGCATGTAATCCAATTTGACATTTCTTTTCTTTATTGTTTGGAGCAGTTAATAAATCTGCATGGATGACTGATGAGGAATTTGCAAGAGAGATGATTGCTGGTGTAAACCCTTGCGTTATTCAACGTCTACAAGTAAGTACTCCAAATCTTTTATATATTCTTTACTTTCCTTGTTTAATTAGTTATATGACAAAGTGAAGGAAAAACCATTGTCTTCCATCTCATGATATTCTTCAATGAATTGAATGACAGGAGTTTCCACCGCAAAGTAAGCTAGATCCCACACTCTATGGTGATCAAACAAGTAAAATGACTAAGGAACACTTGGAGATTAACCTTGAAGGGCTCACAATAGATAAGGCAACGAGACTTCCATTGTTTTGTTATCTCAATAAATTTCAGTTGATAAGAATATGTTAAAGAATTAATGTGTTGTTTTTGCTACTATATATACTTTGTATCAAGCCAGATTATCTGTTATTTGAATCCATGAAACTAAAGGTGTTTACATATTGCATTTGTGGAGCAGGCAATTAAGGGTCATAGGTTATTCATATTAGATCACCATGACGTAGTTATGCCGTTTTTGAGAAGGATAAACGAATCTAAATCATCAAAAGCTTATGCCACCAGGACAGTCCTTTTCTTGAAAGATGATGGGACCTTAAAGCCATTGGCCATCGAATTAAGTTTGCCACATCCAGATCAACAACTTGGTGCCTATACTAGTAAAGTCATCTTGCCTGCAAAAGAAGGTGTAGAAAGTACAATTTGGTTATTGGCCAAGGCTCATGTTATTGTCAATGACTCGTGCTATCATCAACTCATAAGCCACTGGTCTGAACTTCATATGTCACTGAGATCATCATTACACACAATTTTAATACATGTGTTTAAATTGAGTGATTCCTAATCCTTTTTTTTTTCTATGGGGTCACTGCAGGTTGAATACTCATGCTGTGATTGAGCCGTTTGTGATAGCAACAAACAGGAATCTGAGTGTTCTTCACCCAATTTATAAACTTCTATTTCCTCACTATCGTGACACAATGAATATCAATGCACTTGCTCGACAATCACTTATTAATGCTGATGGCTTCATAGAGCAAACCTTTTTGGGTGGAAAGTATGCTGTGGAGATGTCTTCTAAAGCTTACAAAAATTGGGTGTTCCCTCACCAAGCATTACCTGCTGATCTCATCAAGAGGTAATTAATCTATATGAACATGAACCATAAAGTAACATATTTCTAATTAACTGTTAAAAACAAATACAATTTGTCTTTAATGATGGCCAAACTTATATAACCTATATACTTTTGTTGTTAATAAGAAATTCATTTTTGGTTGACTCAGAGGAATGGCTATTGAGGATTCATCTTGTCCCAACGGCCTTCGACTTGTAATAGAGGATTATCCATATGCTGTTGATGGATTAGAGATATGGAATGCTATAAAGACATGGGTCAATGACTATGTCTCATTGTACTATGCCACAGATGATGCTATTAAAAAAGACCATGAACTCCAAGCATGGTGGAAAGAAGCTGTTGAGAAGGGTCACTGTGACTTAAAGGATAAGTCATGGTGGCCTAAAGTGGATACTCGTGAAGAGCTTATTCAATCATGTAGTACCATCATTTGGATTGCTTCAGCTCTTCATGCAGCTGTTAATTTCGGACAATATCCTTATGGTGGTTTTATCCTGAATCGTCCAACTCTTAGCAGAAGATTGATTCCAGAACAAGGAACCAAAGAATATGATGAGATGGTGAAGAATCCTCAAAAGGCTTATTTGAGAACAATCACACCAAAGTTTCAGGCTCTTGTTGACCTTTCAGTGATAGAGATATTGTCAAGACACGCTTCTGATGAGGTCTACCTTGGACAGAGGGACAATCCAAATTGGACCTCTAATCCAAAGGCAATAGAAGCCTTTAAAAATTTTGGAAAAAAGCTTGCAGAGATTGAGACAAAGATATCAGAAAGAAACCATGATCCAAATCTTAGAAATCGAACAGGGCCAGCTCAATTGCCCTACACTGTTCTTCTTCCTACTAGTGAAACAGGGTTGACTTTTAGAGGAATTCCCAATAGCATCTCTATCTAAGATAAAATAAGCAAGTTTATGTATCTGTGTTTTAGAGTGACGTTTAGTAATTTTGTACTTGTTTAAGTAATAGTAGTACTATTGTATTTAGGGTAACATTTAATAATAATTTGCGTGACGTTAAGAACGCTAGTAAATAAGCTCTTTAGCAAATTACTTGTTATGACACTTGACAGGGAATTGTTTCTTTTCTTTTCATTTCAGCTTTGAGTTCTACTTATCTATTACCGTATCTTCTGTGAGAATAATGTTTAAAGAGCTTATTTAAAGTAAATAACATTTAAGAACCTTTTTTTTTTTTTACAAAGTGTGTAGAAAATGACTAAATGAGGGATGTCCATAATAATATATTGTTAAAATGAAAGAACCTAAGCGCACGCGGTGATATAATATTGCATAAGGTTATTTAAATAACATAAGATTATCCTTGGTAACGGTGTTGGTCACATTCATGCGACGTTGGTTTAATCGAATGATGAGAGAGACCAATTTGTCAGAAATTGAATTGAAAGCATTATGCCATTATCATTCTTATGTGTGCCGTGCCGTGCCCTTAGAGTCTTAGACTACTATATTTAAGAATCGGATATTGAATTTTATTGTGAGCTGGCATTTGCGTGTTCTCTGCATTAAAAATTAATTTCTTACTATTAGATTCAACAAAACATCATTCTTGCTTTGCACGTGATGGCTTTCTAATTTGTAGATCTAGTCTCTCAGTTTTCTTTTTAATCTGTGGGCAACGAGCTAGTTTTTTTTAATTTGTAGGTCTAGTCTTTATATGTTACGTTATATATATATATATATATATATACTTTTGACACAAACAGAATTGTTTTAAAAATATAATTGACCTCTATAAATAATCCTTCAATTAATGTATACTTGATCATCATGACATTAAGTTATTGTTTTAAAATTTCGTGATATTAAATAAATCATTTGAGTGTAAAAAGAAGACACGAGAAAAGCCATCGAGATTAAACTAATGAATAAATTAACCTTATGGATGATATCCATATATCAATATATGATAAAAATAAAGGACGACACATTCATAATGTGTTGATATATACATCACGTTTCAATTTCATATGGAGTTAGCAGCCCAAATATTATAATAATCAATCATGGCAACTTGAGAGTAAAAGCATGTCCAAAGTTACATCTCTCTCAGTCTATAAATAAGCTACGTTGCATTGTCAGATCACAAAGCAATCATCGTTGAGTGTTGATCATAGCATATATCATCATCAAGAAGTTGCAAAGATGTTAGGGCTATTTGACAAGGGCCACAAGATCAAGGGCACGGTGGTGTTGATGCCCAAGAATGTGTTGGACGTGAACGACTTGAATTCAGTCAAAAATGGCGGAGTTGGCGGTGTTGTCTCCGGTATCTTTGGCGCCGTCGCTGACGTCACCGGACAAATAGTTGACACTGCAACGGCCATCTTCTCCCGGAACGTCTCCTTCATTTTGATCAGTGCTACCTCCACTGATGGTTTGTTCAATATTATTTCTTCTCTCTTTCCATATTATTAATTTCTCTAAACCACCATGCCTAACACTACTTTGTTTTTTGTTTTTTTTTTTCATTTCTTGGTTAAATAAAAAAAATGGGACTCATGTCCACCTATTACATAACCTTAAAATCAAACCCTCAAGTTTAAAGAATAAATAATATATAGTGTAACTGTCATCAATCGACAATCATCAGCCAATTAGAAAGTAAGAGCATATAAATTAAATTTTATAAATCTTTAATTTTTAATGTGATTATTAATTTTTTTATGATATGTTATTTTATAAATATTTAATATTATATTTTATTAAAAATCATTAAAATTTAATTTGTAAAGTTTTATTTTACATTAAAAACTCTTTCTTCCTTAAATTTAGCTTCCATTATTTTTTTTTAAAATATATTAATTTTTTAAATTTGATAAATTTATCCTAAATATAAATTGCTTATGTATTTGAGTTGCATATTTTTTATAAGTTTAAATTATGAGTTTAATTTTCATACAATTAAAAAAATTTACACATTGAAAAATTATTTAAGATATGACTTTTAAAGTAATAACTATAAAATTCCCGTACATAAAAAATTGTGAATAATAATAATATAATTTTTTTTATATTTTTAGATTATATTTTCTCTTTTATTTAAATTTAAAAATATTCATAGATATTTGTTAATTATATGCATATATACAAGTTGCCATGTAACGTTCTATTTTTTTTCCATGATCAGGACAAGCTTTCTGTCAGTAGTTTATAAATTATGTAAAAAACTATTATGCACGCATGTATCACTTTATTTTTAAATATGAAAGACACTAATTAATCTTTTGGTTTTATGTGTATGTCTTTTGTAGCAAAGGGGAATGGGAAAGTTGGAAAGGAAACCTATTTGGAGAAGCATCTTCCGACGTTACCAACCTTGGGAGATAGGAGAGATGCATTCGATATTCATTTTGAATGGGATGCTAACTTTGGAATTCCAGGAGCATTTTACATCAGAAACTTTACCTATGATGAGTTCTTCCTTGTCAGTGTTACTCTTGAGGACATTCCAAACCACGGAACAATTCACTTTGTTTGTAACTCTTGGGTTTACAACTTTAAAGACTACAAAAAGGATCGCATTTTCTTTGCCAATAAGGTATATAATTAATATTAAGTCTAGCTAGTAGTTTATAAATTTTAAGTACTATGTATACATATAAATATATTTTCCTAATGTTTTCAAATTAATTAACGAAATAATGTATTGTAGACATATGTTCCAAGTGCAACACCGGGTGCATTAGTTAAGTACAGGGAAGAAGAGTTGGTGATTTTAAGAGGAGATGGAACGGGAGAGCGTAAGGAACCAGAAAGGGTTTATGATTATGATGTTTACAATGATTTGGGTAATCCAGATAAAGATGTAAAGCTTGTTCGACCAGTACTTGGAGGCTCAAGCACCTATCCTTACCCTCGTAGGGTTAGAACTGGCAGAAAAGCCACCAAGAAAGGTAATTAATTAGTCTCTTAATTTGTTTTTTCTTCTATCATGTTTTGATTACTTTAATTAGGAAATTAATTGCCACTGTAGGAGCACGTTGTTGGCCGGATCTGATCTCTTTTGAATAGAAAAATTAACAATGGCTTTGGTAAACGAATAAAAAGAGAGCAAAGATGCTTTCTTTTAAATAGAAAAACATAAAATATGTGTTAGGTAAGTAGCTAGAGAACGAAAAGAAATATAACTAAGATATTTTAATCTGAAAAGAGCAGGAAGGAACAGTCTCATTTTTTTTTTGTTTAGCACTTTAGCCAAATTTATAAACAAAGTGAAATAACTTAAAAAAAAAACACCTTTACACTCACCAACCAAAAAACACTGTTGAGTGTTGGAAAAAGTTTACGATCCCTTAAATAAAAATATACATTTTTTTTCTTTTTCTTTATATTTTAACCTTTGATTTCCTTTAAAAAAAAAAAAAAAAAACCTTCGATTAGTGTTTACAAAAATATTATCATATACAGCAATGTTTTTGTTAATTAAGCTCTATAGAAAAGACATGCATAACTTATTGTGTGATTTAGTGATAACTCACGATGTGTCTTCGTTTTGTTGGTATCGTTGCTAATTAATGTTATTTGATTATTCTTAACAGATCCTAAAAGCGAGAGACCTGCATCTGAGCTTTACATGCCAAGAGATGAAAAATTTGGTCACTTGAAGTCATCAGATTTCCTGACATATGGAATAAAATCATTATCTCAGAAGCTCTTACCATCGCTTGAAAACTTTTTTGACTCAGACCTCACATGGAATGAGTTTGATAGCTTTGAAGAAGTGAGAGACCTCTATGAAGGTGGAATTAAGGTCCCAACAGATATAATCAGCGAAATTAGTCCCTTACCAGTTCTCAGGGAAATATTCCGAACTGATGGTGAAAGCGCCCTTCAGTTTCCACCACCTCATGTAGTCCAAGGTACTAATTAATTAATCAAATTAACAAACTTTATATATATTAACATTTTTTTAGCTAAATAATTAATCCAATTTATTGACAATTATTTTTCTTTATGATTTGAGCAGTTAGTAAATCTGCATGGATGACTGATGATGAATTTGCAAGAGAGATGGTTGCTGGTGTAAACCCAAATGTAATTAGTCGTCTTCAAGTAAGTCCCAACATCTCTAAATATTTTATGTTAATTAATTAATCAGTGAATGCTAATTAAATTGGTTTTATTGACATTTTCTTCTTTCATTTTTTTTTTCTTTTTTTTTTTTTTATCGTGGCAGGAGTTTCCACCACAAAGCAAGCTGGATCCCACTCTCTATGGTGATCAAGCTAGTACAATAACAAAACAAAATTTGGAGATTAACATGGGTGGGGTCACAGTCGAAGAGGTAATCGTATACATGTGTACTACTCCTCCACTATAAAATGCATATTAACTAACTTTTAAGACATATATAATGATCATTTAGCTATTTCCTAGTTCCTACAGCAACTTATCATTTTGTGCAAAATATAATATTCGTCCACTGGAAATTAACAAATGGGTTATACATATCAGCTGACACAGCTACATGGATCACATCACATGAGGAGGAGCATATCTAGCCAAAATTAAATATATGGAGAAATATAAAATAATAATTCAATATTTTCTCTCTTTACTTTAATTAATCATTTGGAACTATTCTTTCTAGTGTACGTGGAGACACTTGAAGTGATATTGATTGTGATTGAAAGCTATAAAACAAAGTGATCACTGAAAATAATTTTTTTGGACAGGCACTTAAAGGTCAGAGATTGTTCATATTAGATTATCAAGACGCATTCATGCCATATTTGACGAGAATAAATGGCCTAGAATCTGCAAAGGCTTATGCCACAAGGACAATCCTATTCTTGAAAGATGATGGGACTTTGAAGCCACTTGCAATCGAATTAAGCAAGCCACATCCAGATGGAGATAATTTGGGTGCTGTAAGTAAAGTGGTGTTGCCTGCAACCGAAGGTGTTGAAAGTACAATTTGGCTATTGGCCAAAGCTCACGTTATTGTAAATGACTCGGGCTATCATCAACTCGTGAGCCACTGGTATGAGTTTAATTTGCTAGCTAGAAACGTATTGGTAATTATAATTAATTGTTTGAGTTTAATTAACAAATATATATGTGGTGTTAAGGTAAATTGTTAATCAATAAAAAATCAAGTGAACATGTGACTTTTAACAAGCATGAATTAAGGATTGTAATTGAATCAAGTGAACAAATTAAAGTTTTATACTGCAAGTTTATATATTAATATTCTAATTATTTTTTGTTATGGGGGTGACAGGTTAAGAACTCATGCAGTGACGGAGCCATTCATCATAGCAACAAACAGGCGTCTGAGTGTGCTTCACCCTATTTATAAACTTCTTTATCCTCACTATCGTGACACCATAAACATCAATGGACTTGCTAGGAATGCCCTAATTAATGCAGATGGCATTATAGAGCAAACATTTTTGCCTGGAAAGTACTCTATTGAGATTTCCTCAGTTGCTTACAAGAATTGGGTTTTCACTGAACAAGCATTACCAGCCGATCTCATCAAGAGGTAATAATCTTATTAAATATCAAATTAATATAATAAAAAAAAAAAAAAAATATGTATATATGCACTTGAGGATATATATCAATTCAATAACGTTATTTTTATTATTCAGAGGATTGGCAATTGAGGATCCTTCTGCACCACATGGCCTTCGTCTTGTGATAGAGGATTACCCTTATGCTGTTGATGGACTAGAAATATGGGATGCTATTAAAACATGGGTCCAAGACTATGTCTCATTGTACTATGCCACAGATGATGCAATTAAGAAAGACACTGAACTCCAAGCATGGTGGAAGGAAGCTGTTGAGAAGGGTCATGGTGACTTGAAAGACAAGCCTTGGTGGCCTAAAATGCAGACTCG
This sequence comes from Amphicarpaea edgeworthii, assembly GCA_014843725.1. Taxonomy (NCBI): domain Eukaryota; kingdom Viridiplantae; phylum Streptophyta; class Magnoliopsida; order Fabales; family Fabaceae; genus Amphicarpaea; species Amphicarpaea edgeworthii. Next base: position 2,248,321 of record CM026320.1, on the reverse strand, counting down.
TGAAGAGCTTATTCAATCATGTTCTACTATCATATGGATTGCTTCAGCACTTCATGCAGCTGTTAACTTTGGACAATACCCTTATGGAGGTTTTATCCTGAACCGTCCAACCCTAGCTAGAAGGTTTATTCCAGAACCAGGAACCAAAGAATATGATGAGATGGTGAAGAGTCCCCAAAAGGCTTATTTGAGAACAATCACACCAAAGTACCAAACCATTATTGATCTTACAGTGATTGAGATTTTGTCAAGGCATGCTTCTGATGAGATCTACCTTGGAAACAGAGATAATCCAAATTGGACATCTGATTCAAAGGCAGTTGAATCCTTCAAAAAGTTTGGAAGCAAGCTCGCAGAAATTGAGGAGAAAATCAATAAGAGAAACAAGGATTCAAATTTGAAAAATCGATTTGGGCCAGTTGAACTGCCTTACACATTGCTTCTTCCTACAAGTAAGGAAGGGTTGACCTTCAGAGGAATTCCCAACAGTATCTCTATCTAAGGAGTGTGTTGTTACCTTTTATTAGATCAATAACACAAATTAATGATGTTTGTCAATGTATGTGTCATTATGTTGTGTATGTTTGTACCAATGTATATTTGGAATTGGGTGTTCTTGATTCAGCAATAGTAATAATAATGCTTTTGCTTTCACTTTAATTTATTTGTATCTAGTTCGTGTGTTATGCTCCATCATATCCTTTGAGGATTTTACTCAAGCCGTATAAAATTATTATTGGCAGCAAATTCTCCATGTATCTATGTGACTCTTAACTAAAATATTTAACATACTATGATAAAAACTTCTTAAACAAATGCTAATATTTACATAATGATTGGATTTGATTTGTTTTTAATTGTGGAATTGGAAATGACAATCAGGGATAGAACTGGGCTGGGTTGAATAGTTTTGTTTCAAACACGTTTCTGTTAGGGGTATCTTTTTCAACCAAAAAAACATACCTAAGGAAGAGTGGTGTCCTTAACAAATGTTCGACTGCGTTTAACATTTCCCTTCAATCTTTTAATGTTGGGCGATACAGACCTGGCCCTCAATTCTATTGTCCCAAATACAGACCTGGCTTATAACTTGCATGACCACAAACTAGTAACTATGTCATCCCATCATAGGAAAATGCTTCCTGCACCTTATCAAATATTTTATGCACCTCCTTTAACTAATTACTATCACTATTTTTAGTTTTTAACCTTTCATAATGACTTTTTTCCGGTCTTTGGTCCCTTAACTTTTGACTAAAAGTAAGTACAGAAAAAATATAAAATTAAGGACCAAAAATAGTTAAATTAAATGTTGAACAATGAAAAAAAAAAGACTAAAAAGCATAAATCCTACTATTTTAGTTTGAGAGACTAAAACACAAAATGTTAAGTCCTTTTAACAGGAGAGCACAGAGCGGGACATGTCGCCGTCGGCGCCTCGCCACTTGGACCTTCCTACAACAGTAATCTTTTTTTTTTAAAATTATTATTAGTGAACCGGTTTGTTTTTATTCTTCTGTTTCGATCTGTAATAGAATATTTTATTTTAATAATAACACTATTGGTCCGTTCTTTAATATATATATATATATATATATATATATATATATATATATATATTATTGGTCTGTTTGTCCATAGGACTAAGCTTCATTTTTACTATGTAAGAGAATAGAATACTTTCTGGAATTTAATTTAAAAGTATTTTTTACGCAATAATTCAATAAAAGATTCTCTTATTATTAACTTTCGTACTAATTATGGTGAAAGTTTTATCGAAGATAAATTTTAATTAATTTATGAAAATAAAATAGTGTATTAACCCGCCATGATATAAAAAAAAATTACTCGAATTATAATTATAAATAAAAAAAGAGAAATAGTATTTTGAAGTAAAAAAAGGAGGGATAATAATAAAATAATAGTAAGCATACAGCACGTGTTGCATACGGATAGAGTTAGATGGCATAGAAAAATGAACCCGTGGTGGTGGTCCTCACTCCTCACAGCTTCCTCTCTATAAATAAATGGTTATGATAATATAGCTTTCTCACAACACAAGCTTGAGTTAGCAAAGATGATAATAGGTGGGATCTTAGGAGGTAATAAGGGGCAGAAGATAAAGGGGACAGTGGTGTTGATGCCAAAGAATGTTTTGGACTTCAACGCCATAACCTCCATCGGTAAAGGCGGTGTTGTTGACACTGCCACCGGTCTCATCAGCTCCGGCGTCAGCCTCGTTGGTAATGCTGTTGACACCGTCACTTCCTTCGCTGGCCGTAGCATCTCCTTGCGCTTGATCAGTGCTACTCAGACTGATGGTAATTCATTCATTCTTATTTATTACCACATACTAACATTACTTATCTTTAACAAGTTTCAAACAACGATCACTATTACACTATACACTGAGATTAATCTACGATGTAGTGAATTGGAACACCTGTCATCTATCTCCGAATAAAATAAAAACATATTCCATATTCACCTTTACTTCTCAAAATACTATATATCCTTTTTGTCTTTTCCGGACTGAGATCGATTAACCTCGATAATAATAAGTAACTTTCCCTTGCATTTCAAAGCCTAAGTAATTTTAAACAATTAAAATGATTATATTATATATAAACAACTGATTAATGTAACGTACTTATTATTTCTGTGACAGCTATACTTTTGTTAATTTGTAAATTGAAAACGTTGAATATATATATATATATATGCCAAAAGAATTAAGTCAAATCCCATAGAGTCTCTCTAAATAAAAACAAAGTTTCAGGAGGGATTCTACTGAAACTAAAAGTATCCGGTTAAGCTTTTCAATAAATATTAGTTATTAAATAAAGTTGATAAATACTTTACATCATAATAATTGAAAAAAATAAAGCATATGATGAAAAAATATAAAAATAGTCAAAAAATTAGAAAGATAGAGACAATTATAGTTATAATAAATAATATGATAAGATATAAAAATAGAGACACAAGAAAAAAAATGAAGTGCATAATAGATGAAAGAGAAATTGGATGAGTAAATGTATGAAAATATTTATGCAGGAAAGAGTGTTTTGTTTTTTTTTACAGGAAGGTAAGAGTGTTAATAATACACTCTTTATAACAATTTGTTTATTATTCATTAAAATATACTAAAAATTACAAAATTATAAATGAAGCTCATTAAATAAAATTATAGATTCATAAAGTTCTACAATTTTCAAACTAGGAAATAAAATATATTTAAAAGAGTATGTTAATTATTGGTACTAATTCAGAAGGAAAAAAAAAGTATGTATTGATATTTTTTCTTTAGTCAAGTAGTACCAGTTTTTAAGTATTATTAAGGTTTTTGTAAAAAAAAAGTATTATTAATGTTGGATCGCATATTCATCTTTTTAATTATTAATTTTGTATGATTTATCCGTAGGTAGTGGAAAAGGAAAAGTTGGAAAGGAAGCCTATTTGGAAAATCATCTTCCGAACTTACCAACTTTGGGAGCAAGGCAGGACGCATTCGATGTTTACTTTGAATATGATGCCAATTTCGGAATTCCGGGAGCATTTTACATCAAAAACTTCAAAACCGATGAGTTTTTCCTCGTCAGTGTCAAACTCGAGGACATTCCAAACCATGGAACCATTAACTTTGTTTGTAACTCTTGGGTTTACAACTCCAAGAGTTACAAAAAGGATCGCATTTTCTTTCTCAATGATGTAAGCACCGCATCTTTTAAAGTTTAAGGGACTCTTTTTTATGAGTAAAAATTCATGAATTATATTGCAGACATATCTTCCTAGTGCTACACCAGCTCCACTAGTTAAGTACAGACAAGAAGAATTGGAGGTTTTGAGAGGAGATGGAACAGGAAAACGTAGGGACTTCGACAGGATCTATGATTATGATGTTTATAATGATTTGGGAAACCCAGATGGTGGTGATCCTCGCCCAATCCTTGGAGGTTCTAGCAACTATCCTTACCCTCGCAGAGTTAGAACCGGTAGAGAAAAGACCAGGAAAGGTTAGATTTTTAAATACAAATGGTAAATTGTGACAATGTAAAACATCATTTATAATTGTATTGAGAACATATATTTGGTAACAATATTTCCCATTGTAAGAATAATTAACATACTAGTATGATTTGTAACAGATCCCAATAGTGAGAAACCGGGTGAGATTTATGTTCCAAGAGATGAGAACTTTGGTCACTTGAAGTCGTCAGATTTCCTTACATATGGAATAAAATCCTTGTCTCAGAACGTGATACCTTTGTTCAAATCTGTGATATTTGACTTGAGAGTCACATCGAGTGAGTTTGATAGCTTCGATGAAGTGCGTGGTCTCTTTGAGGGTGGGATTAAGCTCCCAACAAATATACTTAGCCAAATTAGTCCCTTACCTGTTCTCAAGGAAATCTTCCGCACTGATGGTGAAAATACCCTTCAATTTCCACCACCCCATGTAATCAGAGGTACTTTAGTTTAATCATACATCTTATCTTAGTCAAATTTAATCAACTTAATAATAATTTGACAATTATTTTTCTTTACGATCGATTTGAGCAGTTAGCAAGTCTGGATGGATGACTGATGAAGAATTTGCAAGGGAGACAATTGCTGGTGTAAACCCAAATGTTATTCGACGTCTTGAAGTAAGTCCAAATGTTTTGTTTTATTATTATTATTATTATCAGGTCCCCTCCCTATGATGTCATATTTAATTTCCTCATATGATGCTTTAATAATGGCAGGAATTCCCACCAAAAAGCACGCTTGATCCCACACTCTATGGTGATCAAACTAGTACCATAACAAAAGAACAGTTGGAGATTAACTTGGGTGGGCTCACAGTAGAAGAGGTACTCATATGCATGATTTTGACTATATTCTCTTATAATTTCTTTTAAACAGACTGTCTGAAATTAAATTTTGTGGAACAGGCAATTAGTGGTCACAGATTATTCATATTGGATTACCATGATGCATTCTTCCCGTATTTGACGAAGATAAACAGTCTACCTAATGCAAAAGCTTATGCCACAAGGACAATCCTTCTCTTGAAAGATGATGGATCTTTGAAGCCACTTGCTATCGAACTAAGCAAGCCTGCAACAGTGAGTAAAGTGGTGTTGCCTGCAATAGAAGGCGTTGAAAGTACAATTTGGTTGTTGGCCAAGGCTCATGTAATTGTGAATGACTCTGGTTATCATCAGCTCATAAGCCATTGGTGAGAATTTCCTTGGCATGTTTATTTAGTCTATGTACACTGCACTGTATAGTCAATAGTGTATGTGCATATGAAATTATTATTGATCTTTTTGTTGTTGTTGGGGTTATAGGTTAAATACTCATGCAGTGATGGAGCCATTTGCCATAGCAACAAACAGACATCTGAGTGTGCTTCACCCTATTTATAAACTTCTTTACCCTCACTACAAGGATACCATAAATATCAATGGTCTTGCTAGGCAGTCCCTGATTAACGCAGGTGGCATTATTGAGCAAACATTTTTGCCTGGAAAGTACTCTATTGAGATGTCTTCAGTTGTTTATAAGAATTGGGTTTTCACTGACCAAGCATTACCAGCTGATCTAGTCAAGAGGTAATCTTCATTAAAGTAATTATTATCAAAATCAACAAACATACCATTAAGATTTGAAATATGTGTTTTCTAATATTGGAAAAAATTGAGAGGCTTGTTGAACTTGTCAATAACTTGTTTTTTGGTTGATTCAGAGGATTGGCAGTTGAGGATCCCTCTGCACCCCATGGTCTTCGTCTTGTGATAGAGGACTACCCTTATGCTGTTGATGGACTTGAAATATGGGATGCTATTAAGACATGGGTCCAAGACTATGTCTCCTTGTACTATGCCACAGATGATGCAATCAAGAAAGACACTGAACTCCAAGCTTGGTGGAAGGAAGCTGTTGAGAAGGGTCATGGTGACTTGAAAGACAAGCCATGGTGGCCTAAAGTGCAGACTGTAGAGGATCTCATTAAGTCATGCTCTATTATCATATGGACAGCCTCGGCTCTTCATGCTGCTGTTAATTTTGGACAATATCCTTATGGAGGTTATATCGTGAACCGTCCAACTCTAGCAAGAAGGTTTATCCCAGAAGAAGGAACCACAGAATATGAGGAGATGGTGAAGAATCCTCAAAAGGCTTATCTGAGAACAATCACACCTAAGTTTGAGACCCTTATTGATATTTCAGTGATTGAGATATTGTCAAGGCATGCTTCTGATGAGGTCTACCTTGGGCAAAGGGATAATCCAAATTGGACTACTGATTCAAAGGCATTAGAAGTTTTCAAAAAGTTTGGAAACAAACTGGCAGAAATTGAGGGGAAAATCACAGCAAGGAACAATGATCCAAGTCTGAAAAGTCGACAGGGACCAGTTCAGTTGCCATACACATTGCTCCATCGTACAAGTGAGGAAGGAATGACTTTCAAAGGAATTCCCAACAGTATCTCCATCTAAAATGTGTGTGTGGTTTTGCTTATCTAATGTGTTGTTGAATAAAACAGACAGTGTTTGTCTATGTGCAATTGTTCTGTATGTCTTTATTTGGATGCTCTCGATCGGTTTGCATGTAATAAGAGTGTTTTCACTCTGTCACTTTCTATTCAGGTCATCTTATATTTACTAGTAATAATATTGAAGCTATTAATTACGTTTATTATTTCTAGGTTAAATTAAGGATTCGGTAAGTTTTTTTTTAACTAGAGAAATTTTAATTAGTAGGTCTTCACTGAATCACTATGAAATCCTTTTCTCGCCACGGTCACTATTTAGGGCCAAGTCCTACCACTATGCCTATATTTTTACCATCACTTCTCTATCTCATAAACAAAGATCGAAAATAAAATATCAAATAAGAATAAATGTATAAATTTTCCTAATGATATACTAATTATGTTTTTATTTATAAGAAATAAATTATAGTGTAAATATATTATAATTTATTTCTAATAAATAGAAATGGAAATAGTATAGTACTATATAAAAAGACAATCAAACACAAAAGCACACATGCCCACTAAACGCATACGTACATGTGCGCTAACCGGGACCAAACACACAACCGATGTAGCAAAGACTTTCTAGATTAGTTACTCATACAATCACTGTAGAATGTATTTTCTAAATCATTTTTTTTTTTTATCAATTTATAAAAATATCACCGTTTCAGTTTTCACACATATTACGTCGATCTCTTTGGAATGTGAAAATCAACATATAATTAAGAATAGAAAAGATAATTAGGAACGTCGAAACCAAATTAAACAATATAAAAAAGCAACTGAATGGAAGTAACGTATATATGGAATCAAATAAAAATGAATATAAAAGAGTATGCAAAGCACGTGTTGCATATGGAGATGGTGTGGGATATAGAAAAATAAAGCCCGTGGATTGATCGGAAGTGATATTAAAATGGTGTTTATACATCTTCCTCTCTATAAATACCATATTATTGGGTTGGTCACAAGACACAAGACACAATATTAAGGTTCTAGTGTTGAATTAATTAATAAAAAAAAAAAAAGATGTTGGGTGGGATATTTGACAAGGGGCAGAAGATAAAGGGAAGTGTGGTGTTGATGCCAAAGAATGTTTTGGACTTCAACGCCCTCACCTCCATCGGTAAAGGCGGTGTTGTTGACACTGCCACCGATCTCATCGGCAAAGGAATCAGCATCATCGGTAATACAGTTGACACCGTCACTGCCTTCGCCGGCCGTAGTGTCTCCTTGCAGTTGATCAGTGCTACCAAGCCTGATGGTATATATATCTTTTTCTTCCACCTAAGTTTCAAATTATAAAAGAGAGACAGACAAATTTCATATATAAGAATTAAATTCGTTAATTATATATGTTCCCGACATTAATCCACGTATACATAACTACGTGGGACATATCATATCATTTTATTTTATTTTCTAAGTGGCAAAAGAACACGGATCAAACACAGATTTCTCACTAAATAAACTTGAAACTTAATGAGACCTTATTATCCTGCACCAACCCTTTAATTATTTCATATCATATCTTGTAACTTATTTTAAAACAAACCGTAATTTTATTTATTTTTATTATTTCTGCGACAGCTATTCATTTGTAAATTATGTATGCAAGGATCACAATTGTACGGTTTTTGTAGGAAGTGGAAATGGGAAAGTTGGAAAAGAAGCATTTTTGGACAAACATCTTCCCACCTTGCCAACCATGGGAGCAAGACAAGATAGATTCAATATTGACTTTGAATATGATGCTAATTTCGGAATTCCAGGAGCATTTTACATCAAAAACTTTATGACTGATGAGTTTTTCCTCGTCAGTGTCACTCTAGAGGACATTCCAGGCCATGGAACCATTAACTTTGTTTGCAACTCATGGGTTTATAACTCCAAGAGTTACAAAAAGACTCGCATTTTCTTCGTCAATGATGTAAGATTTCTTTTTATGTTTTCAACCTAATCATTTTTATTTATGCTTAAATAGTTGAGAGGCCTAATGAGAAAAATCATGAAATGTTGTATTGTAGACATATCTTCCAAGTGCTACACCGGGTCCACTAGTGAAGTACAGAAAAGAAGAATTGGAGGTTTTAAGAGGAGATGGAACAGGGAAGCGTAAGGACTTTGACAGAATCTATGATTATGATGTGTACAATGATTTGGGCAACCCAGGTGGTGGCAATCCTCGTCCAATCCTTGGAGGTTCTAGCATCTATCCTTACCCTCGCAGGGTTAGAACCGGAAGAGAAAGAACCAGGCAAGGTTAGACTTTTTATTTTTTTAACTTATGTATTCAATTATTTATGTTAGTAATATACTAATATACAACTATATAGAATTGTTGATCTTTATTTATTGGTGTATAACAGATCCCAACAGTGAGGTACCGGGCGAGGTTTATGTTCCAAGAGATGAAAACTTTGGTCACTTGAAGTCATCAGATTTCCTTACATATGGAATAAAATCCTTGTCTCAAACTGTGTTACCTTTGTTGAAATCTGCAATTTTCGAGTTAAGGGTCACATCGAGTGAGTTTGAGAGCTTCGCCGACGTGCGTAGTCTCTATAAGGGTGGAATTAAGCTGCCAACAAATATAATTAGCCAAATTAGCCCCTTACCTGTCCTCGAGGAAATCTTTCGTACTGATGGTGAAAATGCTCTTCAATTTCCACCACCCCATATAATCCAAGGTACCTTAAACCTTGATCAAAACCAACTTAAATATATTAAAAATTTGTTGAATTAAATAATTAATCCGATTTCACACTTATTTGGTTCGTGATTTGGGCAGTTAGTGAATCTGCATGGATGACTGATGATGAATTTGCAAGAGAGTTGGTTGCTGGTGTGAACCCAAATGTGATCCGTCGTCTTCAAGTAAGTCCAAATGTTTTATTATTAAGCCTTTAAAAATGGTGAATTTGGATGTCACTGTGGAAGTATTTCTCATCTTTCCTGTATCATTCTTTAATAATGGCAGGAATTCCCACCAAAAAGCACACTTGATCCTGCACTTTATGGTGATCAAACTAGTACCATATCAAAAGAACAGTTGGAGATTAACTTGGGTGGGCTCACAGTAGAAGAGGTAACTATATATATATATGCATTTTTTCAATATAAAATATATCATTGAATTTCTAGCTAGCATGCATATAACTTTATTTTCGAAGCCATGAAAGTTGAAACACCGACTAAAATTAAATTTTGTGGCACAGGCACTTGGTGGTAAGAGATTATTCATATTAGATTACCAAGATGCATTCATCCCTTATTTGACGAGGATAAACACCCTACCTACTGCAAAAGCTTATGCTACAAGGACAATTTTATTCTTGAAAGATGATGGGACTTTGAAGCCACTTGCTATTGAATTAAGCAAACCACATCCTGATGGAGATAATTTGGGTCCTGTGAGTAAAGTGGTGTTACCTGCAAACGAAGGTGTTGATAGTACAATTTGGCTATTGGCCAAGGCTCATGTGATTGTCAATGACTCTGGTTATCATCAACTCGTGAGCCATTGGTAATTGAACTTAATTCCCTAACAATATTTAGCCCATATATAATGCATAGTGTATGTGTAAATGCGAAATTATTAATGAGCAATCTATATTTATTTTTGGGTTTACAGGTTAAGAACTCACGCAGTGATGGAGCCATTTGCTATAGCAACAAACAGGCATCTCAGTGTGCTCCACCCCATTTTTAAGCTTCTTGATCCTCACTATCGTGACACCATAAATATCAATGGTCTTGCTAGGCAGTCCCTCATTAATGCAGATGGCATTATAGAGCAATCTTTTTTGCCTGGAAAGTACTCTATTGAGATGTCTTCATCTGTTTACAAAAATTGGGTTTTCACTGACCAAGCATTACCAGCAGATCTCATCAAAAGGTATTTATTGTAAAGTCAACCACTCATTTGAAATGTTATTTTTTTAAGGTAGTCATCATAAAAACCAACTAATTTATCCTTCATACTTTATAGTAATTTACAATTGGTTGACACTACCTTCCTAGTTACTCTTGAAAAATCATAAATGAGGTTTGAAATGTATTTTTTTTTTATCGTAATGTTGTTATTTAATCACAATATTTTATTAATAATGAGTATGTTAATTTTTATAAAATTATATTAAAAATCATATAATATTGTGATGCAACAAACAGTGTAAAATCATTTTATAAAAATTGTGACAACTAGTTTAATTTATCAATAACATTTATTTTTGTTTGATTCAGAGGATTGGCAGTTGAGGATCCCTCTGCACCCCATGGCCTTCGTCTTGTGATAGAGGACTACCCTTATGCTGTTGATGGACTTGAAATATGGGATGCCATTAACTCTTGGGTCAATGAGTATGTCTCCGTTTATTACCCAACAAATGCAGCAATTCAACAAGATACTGAACTCCAAGCGTGGTGGAAGGAAGCTGTGGAGAAGGGTCATGGTGACTTAAAAGAGAAGCCATGGTGGCCTAAAATGCAGACTGTGGAGGATCTGATTAAGTCATGCTCTATTATCATTTGGACAGCTTCGGCTCTTCATGCAGCTGTTAACTTTGGACAATACCCTTATGGAGGTTATATCGTGAACCGTCCAACTCAAGCAAGAAGGTTTATCCCAGAAGAAGGAACCAAAGAATATGATGAGATGGTGGAGAATCCCGAAAAGGCTTATCTGAGAACAATCACACCTAAGTTTGAGACCCTTATTGACCTTTCAGTTATTGAGATATTGTCAAGGCATGCTTCTGATGAGGTCTATCTTGGACAGAGGGAAACTGATGAATGGACAACTGATAAAAAGGCATTGGAAGCTTTCAAAAGGTTTGGAAAGAAACTGACTGAAATTGAGGGGAAAATCAATGCAAGGAATGGTGATCCAAGTCTAAGAAACCGTTCTGGTCCAGTTCAGCTGCCATACACTTTGCTCCATCCTTCAAGTGAGAAAGGCTTGACTTTTAAAGGAATTCCCAACAGCATCTCCATCTAAAAAAAGGATTGTGTGGTTTAATTTCCTTGTCTATAATATTGTACTTCTCATTCTGAATAACATAGACTGTATGCATGTCTCTGTAATTGTTTCCTGTATTGTACGTCTGCACTATTGTATTTGGATATGCTCTCGATCGATTTTCATATAATAAAGTGTTTTTATTGTCACTTTATGTTAATTATTTCTTCTTATGTTTAATTACCAGTAATTAGTTTTCAGAGAAATACAATCTATGCATGTATTAAATTAAGATCTCCATATTTTACAGGTTACAAGTTACTGTGAGTGTGTGAGAGCTAATATTATAGCTTTCGTGCAAATTTAACAATGTTAGTATAATTTGGTTGTATTGCTTGATGAATGAAATCATTTAATTTCAAGTCAATTACTCTAGCGAATCTAAAATATATAATTATATTTGCTAATTTTTAATGTTTTTATTACTTTTAATTTATAACAGGATTGAGTGCAGTTAGTCTTTACAAATCAAGTTTCAAATTGATGTGCAAATAGCCCCCTTCACCATTTAAATTATTTGAATTGCAAATACAATTTCTGAGGTTTGCATAAGTTGTACAGTTTTTTTTTAGAAATAGACAGTAGTTCACTTAAAATGTAAAAAATTATGAAAAAATCCTCATAAATGGTTGAAAATGCCTATTTATATATGTGAGATTTTTGGTCCATTATGAAAGCTGATAAAAATAAAGTAAATATTCTCAATTATTTATTATTAAATTAATTCTTAATATTTCAACACATGAGAGTAGATTGATTAGCCTCATCTTTTTTTATTAAGTACTTTTTTCTTTCAATACATAAAAAGTTTTTTCAACTTCCATCTCATCCAACTCCTACAAAGCCCACCCCTAAAGGAGAAAAAGAAGTTATCAGCACCGATATTATTAACTTTATGTTTCGCCAATCTTTATATGCCATGAGGAATAGGTCAATTGAATCCATTGCAAGTCTATTTTTTGAATCCCACATCAAAGTCTAGCATCGCATGATGTCATTAACATTCACAACAACAAAAAAAAGAAAAATGCAATTTATCGATGGATTGTTTTGTGCAACTGATTTAGCAATCGAAACATACTTTCTTTTATTTCGGTCACAAAATAGTTGCAAATCATTTTAGCGACTAAGGTTTACTGACTGATTTATTGGTTTCTGTTTCTGTCTCTAATAAAAACAACGACAGATTTATGAATTTAGAGACCGATTTTTTTTGTCACTAAAATCGCACTTTTTGTATTGATTTTTACCCTATTGCATTGGTTAATAAAAAAGTTGTGACTTTTTTTGTCTTGTGTAAGTAAATCTAACGCCAATAAAGAAAAATGAAAAAGTTGTGACTTCTTTGGTTAACAATGACATTAAATTTTTAACTTCTCCGTTCATTACTATAATTATTTTCACAAAGTTGTTTAATCAATTCGTGACTCGCGTGAAGATTATAATATTTAGTTTTGTGAATCAAGGAAATAGTATAATATTAATTAATTAATGACTGGTACAAATATGTTCTTTCAACACTTATTTTAATGCAAAACCATCCCGAACTAAAAGTAATAATTTAGTAGTATTATTTATGTAGTGTTTAATTTAATTTAATGTGAAAACCAAACCCAACTGCATATGTCGAAGTGGATGGGGATATTAAATGTATTCTTATCTGGCCTTTATTATTTATATATCTTTTCCGGTATATAATCAATCTGGTCCATTTGATTGTCCCATCCTCGAGATTTCGATGGTATAATAATTGCGGATATACTCGTTTATTCTTTCATTCATTTTCATTCGTACAGGCACAGTTTTTCTGCTATGATTAATTTATATTTTATTTCTCCTATGCAACTTGAACACGGGGAGGTTGTTAGAAATTAATTTACCCTCGACAAGAAATTAATAACAATATTATCACACTCTTGCTCTTAGCTCATACTTAAATAGTTAAATTGCCTTTCAAAAGAAAAAAGGAAAACTCACATGATTCACATTTACTTATAATAATGAATTTGATAGAATAATTATAAAAAAGAATCCCAATTAAGCAACCGCGAAAGAGGAGGTGAATGAGAACAGGCCAAAACGCGCTTTCTTCAATATATGCATTGTCATGACTTTATGAGTTATGAGTAGTTATATTTGTTGCAACAAAGAACCAAACAAATCATAAACTTGTGAGTACTGAGTAGTATTTTATTTTATTTCAGATGCCACGTACAAACAGCCAGGTAAGGTTTTGGAATTAACTGTTAAATATAAACTTGTGTGTATATTTTATGGATCATTCACCTAAAGAAAATATTTTGTGGGGTACGTAATAGATGACATAAATATATTTATTATTACCATTAGGTATAGTGGCCTTGTGAGTTCGTCTATATTAAAATATGTATTATGATAGGAAATAATTAATTTTGTGAGCTTCTTGGATGGCGACGTTAAACTCGATCTTCTAAAGCAATGTGCAGAACACACGCCTTGATATTATTGGTGGATACATGATTATATAAAAGGGTTCTGCTATTAATTAAGTAATTATTAACTCATCCCTATGGCTATGGATAAGATATGCAAACTATTTTGTCTGCAAACAAAACGACAAAGACGACGTGGTCGTGCATGACAAAAGTTTGACAATAGTACTAAAAGTAAAAGGCAATGATGATGATTATAATATTAATATTTAGTACACTCACGTGGTAAATTTATATTTTTTTAAGTGAAAATGTCCATTTATAAAAACACAAAATATTACTTGTTTATTAAAAATAACGGAAAAAATTATAATGATATATAATTATACATAACAAATTATGAAGTTATCAAAAATATTAATTCTTGAGATCTTAGTTATATTTAATTTTGAAACGACCAATCTAAATCAATTAATCAATCATGTGCATAATGCACAAATAGACGTGCAAACACGCAGGAAAAGTGGGTCTGAATCTGATAACGCACGTGAATGTGATGTGGAAAGAAGAAGATAAGATAGTAGTATCCTTTATGCATTATTTATGAGTTCAGTTATGTGGCTTACTGACTCTGCGTGAAACAGAAAATTACGTACAAATGAATGAACAGAGCCAATAATAATTGGGCAGCGACGAGACAATTGACAAATCAATAAGGTTGACAGAGAAGAGGATGGATATATGAATGAAATTCAAAAGATGATATCCAATTATAATTCAAACAATACAAATGCCATGTATTGTACCCATGTTTGGATTCACAAATTTCATTATCTTTAATTTTGAATCAAATATATATATATATATTAATTATTTTCTTTCCCGTTTTCTTCTAAACGAACAGTGACTTGGGTTTGGCCAACTCGTTTGCCTCGTGGCTATTTCTTACCAATTTTTAAATTGTTGAGATTCGACAACTTTGATCAACAACAATCGATTACGTACATTGGTTGATTAATTTTCCTTTATAAAGTTATCGACCATAATTATTCATTATTTTATTCCTGACGATGGTATGGGTTGGAACATGAACTGGTTTTGCATGGACCACCAAAGACGTGACTCATTCAACGTGTCGTGTCCAGTAGTTAGGACAAAAAAAAAGAGTATTTTCTAGAGATTTGAGTTTGGTTTTTACCAATGGCATCATTGCTGCTACTACCATTATAGTAGTATGATTGTGATCGAGATTTCTATCATTTTATATTCTCCCTCGCGTACCACGTTCCACCATTTTTTATTATTATTATTATTTCAAATGCACCATATTTTCTTGTTCAGGGATTCTTCTTGTTAATCATAAGCAGCATATTTGGAATTTTCAAAGCTTTTTCATGATATATATTAAAAATATATAAATAAATAATATATGAGTTTCTTTGGTGGTTAGAATATAATAAGATATGGTAGAGTAATAATTAATGAATTGTTTAATACAAGGAGAGAATATAATTTACTTTTTGTTTTACCTATCTTATATCTGAAATGGTGGGATAAAAGTATAACACATGCTAATTAGTAATTATAGTTATTTGGACACATTATTTTAAAAATATTTTTAAGAGAATAAAATATAAATAAAAAATAAAATTAATTTTTTTAAATGTAAAATTATCATTTTTAATAATCAATAAAAAAAATTTTATATATCTTATTTTAAAAATGTGAGATTTTTATAAATTATTAAAAGAATAATTTTAACTTCTAAATAAATTAATTTAATTTTCTCTTTCATATTTTCTTTCTTCATCAAAGTTTTTCTAGAAGTCCAAACATGGCCATTATCATGAAGCTAAGCGCGTGGCATACTCACTGATTTGCATTGACTTGAGGTCTCATATAGTTAAAGAGTCGCTTTTCAGTTTTTCTCTATTTGTCCTTACTTTGGAAAGATCGATCATACCGTGGTATCCTATTGTTAGAATCTAGTGGTTGTAAAAATTAGGATGCACAAAAAAAAAGGGTTCAGATTGAATTGGTTCGATTGAAATGAGAATTTATCTTAATTAATTTTTTTAAAAAATAAAATAAAATATATATATATATATAATTAAAAAAAATATTCTATTAAAAATTATTTTGAAATTGATTTGAAATCAGTTTAGATTATAAAAACTAGTTTGAATTAATTTTAAACCAGTTTGATTTGATTTTTAAATCGAACCAATTTTGTATACCGCTGTAAAAACATAAGGTAAAAATATACACCACATGCATATTTGAACAAGTAATTATATGAAAAAAGATTAGAAATTTTTTAGCATACCCCCATATTTGATAGTATTTTGGTACCCTCAGTTTAATTAAACATATAAAATAAAGACACATCATGTCATGTCATGTCACATATTTAGTCTCAAATCGATCCTTATTTATTTTTATTTAATTATTTTTTAAATAAAAGTTTATTTTGTTGTAGTAATTAAAATTATTAAACGTTATCATTAGAAGATTTATTTATTTAATTCGTTCATTATCTTCCGAACACATCCACATCTTTATTGGCTTAGTTTTCATATAATTTATATTAAATAATAAATCAATTGAAATTAATTATATTCAATTTAAATACTTAATGGTTGTGATTGAAATCAATTATAATGATATTTTTTTACTTTTAAATTTAATAATTTTATAATAATTAACAAAAAAATCACACCAAATAAAAAAAAATTATAGTAAAAAAAATAGATTTGAACTTTGTGTAAGGCTTTCTATATTTTAGTTTTTTTCAAAAATGGAAGCATTAATTTAGTTTTACCAATTAATTATCATAAATTATCCACAAACAATTTCAAAAAACATAATTTTTTTTAATGATAACAATTTAATAATTTTAATTATTAAAACAAAATAAACTTTTATTTAACAAATAATTAAATAAATGAATCAAGGACTAAGTTGTAAGTAAATGATGAGAAACCAAAACCCTATAAAATAATAGTGTTCCGAAGAGCGAAGAGTGACTCAAAATAAATATTATATATAAATATGATGTTAAAACCAATACACTTGAGGTATAATTCCTTTTGTTGACTGCACAAGATTTTGATACAAGTAATTTGGCCCGCGCTTGTGTGAATTGTGTTTTTATTTCATTTAATTTATTTGCTTCCACTCTTCACTGTATTAAAGTTAAAAAAAAAATTATTCTACTATCATTAGTACCATTAGGGTCGCTGTGTCACCACTACTATCATGGTCATCGTCCTGTTGTCGCTGACGACGACGACAATAGGGACGATGATCATGATGGTGATGATGATAGTGGCCCCTAGCGGTAATGACCTTGTTAGTGGCAGTGGTCATAGTGATGGGGCAACTCTTGCTAACAGTAATAATAAGTTTTGAATATTTTAAAACGTGATAAAATAAAAATTTGTTGAATATTTGGTATTTTTTTTAAAATTTTAAATGCATCGAAGAGAGGAACAAAAAGATCAAATGAAGTAGATGTATATTAATCCTTACTATCTAATTTAATCCAACAAATAAGAATATATGTTCTTATTCTCACATTAAAAAAAAACATAATTCTCATATATTCAACACACACATACAAGTAGTGAAATATTTGGGCTAGGCCAGAAATTCATAAATTGCTCTCCATCTTGCCCAATAAGATTGTAATATGGTCCAATCAAAGATTTCTCATTTGGTGTCCTTTTCCTCTTTTGTCCATTTTGCACTATTTTTCTTCAAAAGTAAGATACAAAATTTTAAGATAAAAAAATAATAAAGAAGGTATTTTTATAAAATAAAGAGGAAAAATCACTTTACTTGATTAGTAAGGAAATAGAAGAAATAATAATAATAATAATAATAATAATAATAATAATAATAATATTATTATTATTATTATTATTATTATTATTATTATTATCTATCTTCTAAATTCATTAAAAAAAAAATTCTGTTTTAACGATCAAAAATTAAAAAAATTGTTGCTAATAAATATAGCGACCAAAAATCTGTCGCAAAATCTTAAATAATTAATTATTAGTAATTGAAATATGATTCGATGTTTATATATCGACAAAAAAATCAATGCCAGATTTTATATTTCAATTTTTGGTTGTTAACCTTTAATTTCAATTTTTTAATTTCAGTCACTATTAGTCATTAATTATTTTGAGGTGCTAAATTATGATTTTTTTAATAGTGGTTACACTTTCTCATCTTAAAAGAGTCAAAACTTTTATTTTTTTTCTATTTAGAGCATAACCATTCTTTTTCAAACTAAATATATCTACAATACACTAGAATTAGTTCGTTATATATATATATATATATATATATATATATATTTTTTTTTTTTTTTTATATTTTATTTTATTTTATTTTTATTATTATTATTTTTTTCATCCAAGTACAAAGTTCGGAGACTTTATTTAAAAAAAGATCTAACAGGTATGACTTAAAGGAATATAAATATTTTTTAATAGTCTTTACAGTTATTTTATTTAAATGTCTTGTCCTGTTTATCATGAAAACAAAACGAGGGATTAAATTAGTAAGGATGATTTCGGTGTGGAAGCATCTTGCACGTACGCCTTATATATATTATATGAAAGTTACTTTGATTTTACATAAATTTTATAGTATAAGATGCAAGCCTATTAAGCACATAATCAAAAGAAAATATTTGATTAACAAATTATTAATGCATTAATAATATATCTTCTTTTATTTTTATAGCAAGAAAATATCTTTTTAAAATGCATTGGTAATATGTTTTCACTTTGAGTAAGATGGAGGAGCTTCGAGTTGGCTTAAGAGAGTTGTAGCAAACAAAAACACAAATAACAGAAGTAGTATTAACAGATAACAGAGGAGTTATAACTTATGAGGAAGATCAGTGACTTACAAAATAAACATTACCCTTTGGCTTTGATCTGAGCATTATAAATACTCAGCACCTTGGCTCGTGTTCCTCACAAGCCACAGGCTTATATTTCTCTACTTAGAAAAAGAGTGTAACAACTAGCAACGATGTTTTCAGGGGTGACAGGTCTGGTTAACAGGGGAAAGAAGCTGAAGGGGACAGTGGTGTTGATGCGCAAGAATGTGTTGGACATCAATGCCATCACCTCTGCTCAGAGTCCCACCGGCATCATCGGCGGCGCCATCGGTGCCGTTGGTGGTCTCATTGGCACCACCGTTGACACCCTCACTTCCTTTCTCGGCCGATCAGTGGCTCTCAAACTGATCAGTGCCACCAGTGCTGATTGTAAGTTAACTTTTACTATTTCTTTAGTTGTAAATAACGTGATCACTATAGATAGATTTATCTTATAAGTATTATTTAATTAATATTTTTTTAAAAAGACAAATAAATATAATTATCCGTCCTAGAATCTAGTTTATGCGAGAATCTGACATGATGTGTAGCATCTGGAAAGGGAAAGGTGGGAAAGCAAACATTTTTGGAAGGTCTCGTAGCTTCCTTACCAACCTTGCGAGCTGGAGAGTCTGCATTCGATCTTCATTTTGAATGGGACACTGACATGGGAATTCCTGGTGCATTTTACATCGAGAATTTCATGCAAGTTGAATTCTACCTTATCAGTTTGACTCTTGAAGACGTTCCTAACCACGGAACCATCCACTTTGTTTGCAACTCATGGGTTTACAATGACAAAAAATACAAAACTGACCGCATTTTCTTTGCCAACAAGGTACTTATTAACTACTTACTAGCTAGTACTTCATTCATTTGTTCAATTTCAATTTTACTACTTCTGAAAAGTAATTAATGAGTAAACTTGTTAAATATTATAATAAATGTAGACATACCTTCCAAGTGACACACCTGGTCCACTAGTGAAGTATAGAGAAGAAGAATTGAAGACTCTAAGAGGAGATGGAACAGGAGAGCGAAAAGAACATGAAAGAATCTATGACTATGATGTCTACAATGATTTGGGAACCCCCGATAAGGCTAATTTGGCTCGTCCAGTTCTTGGAGGATCCACCACCTTGCCTTACCCTCGCAGGGGAAGAACGGGTAGACCAAAATCTTCCAAAGGTAAGGCTTTTTTGCTGATCATCTAAACAGTTCCTATCCTATGAATGAGTTTTAAAATCACTGTTGTTGTTAATGTTGCTATTACATGTCTTAACAGATCCTAAGAGTGAGACACGCAGCGACTCTGTTTATATTCCGAGGGACGAATCATTTGGTCACTTGAAGTCATCGGATTTCCTTGTTTATATACTTAAATCTGCATCTCAAAATGTGATACCTCAGTTACAATCTGCACTTAGACTACAATTCAATGATCCTGAGTTTACTAGCTTTGATGACGTGCGTGGACTCTATGATGGTGGGATTAAGTTGCCTACTGATGCACTTAGCAAGCTTAGTCCTATACCATTGTTCACTGAACTCTTCAGAACTGATGGGGAACAGGCCCTTAAGTTTCCACCACCTAAAGTCATTCAAGGTACTACATTATTGAAAATATATATTTACATGTTCCTACCACTATTTATATTCATTCATAAACATGGTAAGCTAATACATCTTTTGAAATGTTCTTATTTGGATCAGTGAATCAATCTGGATGGATGACTGATGAAGAGTTTGCAAGAGAGATGATTGCTGGAGTAAATCCTCACATTATTAAAAAACTTCAGGTAAAATTTACTATTTTACCGTTAAGCAAGTACAAAAAAGTGGAAAACTAAAACCATTTTATCAACTTGTTAAATTTGCATTTTATAACCTACCTCAATTCAAATTAAATTTATTGTAGGAGTTCCCACCAAAGAGCAAGCTAGATAGCCAGCTCTATGGTGATAATACCAGTACAATAACCAGAGAACACGTGGAGCCTAACTTGGGTGGACTCACTGTAGAACAGGTAAATCCACATTCTTCTTTCTTTACTTATACAGTACATTATTGTTTTGAAGAATCCTACTACTACTTTGCTGCAAAATCCATTTGTTTTGATACAATTGAAATGAATCACAAGGACTAAAATATTTTTGGTTGAACAGGCTATCCAAAACAACAAATTGTTCATACTAGATCACCATGACACACTTATTCCATATTTGAGGCGAGTAAACGCAACTGATACAAAGGCCTACGCTACTAGAACCATCCTTTTCTTGCAAGATAATGGAACTTTGAAACCTTTGGCCATTGAGCTAAGTAAACCACATCCTCAGGGTGATAATTTTGGTCCTGTTAGCAATGTTTACCTTCCAGCAGAACAAGGTGTTGAAGCTTCCATTTGGCTACTTGCCAAGGCTTATGTGATCGTAAATGATGCTTGCTATCACCAACTTGTTAGCCATTGGTATAAATTTTGCAAACTAATAAAACTTTGTAGTTTATCTATTTACAAATTAATCTATAATAATATCTTGACATGTATGACAGGTTAAACACCCATGCAGTTGTTGAGCCATTCGTGATAGCAACAAACAGGCATCTTAGTGCGGTGCATCCTATTCACAAACTTCTTCTTCCACACTATCGTGACACAATGAACATCAATGCACTCGCAAGGAATGTTCTGGTCAATGCAGAGGGTATTATAGAATCAACATTCTTGTGGGGAAAATATTCTTTGGAAATGTCTGCTGTTGTATACAAGGATTGGGTTTTCCCTGAGCAAGCACTACCTGCTGATCTTGTTAAGAGGTAATCCTTACAAGTTATGAAGCACGTAACTCAAATATTTAGATAAAAATTGATGTCAAAGTAACTTTTTGATGTTGATGTTATTTTCTTTGTTTGTCATCCAGAGGTGTAGCTGTTGAGGATTCATCTTCTCCACATGGCCTTCGTCTTTTGATACAGGACTATCCTTATGCTGCTGATGGATTAGAGATATGGGCTACTATCAAGTCATGGGTGCAAGAATATGTCTTTTTCTACTACAAGTCTGATGCTGCTATTGCACAAGATACTGAACTCCAAGCCTTTTGGAAAGAACTTGTAGAGGTTGGTCATGGCGACAAGAAGAACGCGCCATGGTGGGTAAAGATGAAAACTCGCGAAGAGTTGATTGAATCTTGCACCACACTCATTTGGACTGCTTCAGCACTTCATGCAGCTGTTAACTTTGGACAGTATCCTTATGGTGGCTATATCCTTAACCGACCAACTCTTAGCAGGAGGTTCATGCCTGAGATAGGATCCCCTGAGTATGATGAGCTTGCTAAGAACCCTCAGAAGGCGTATTTGAAAACAATTACTGGGAAGAAGGATACCCTTACAGACCTTACAATTATAGAGGTCTTGTCAAGGCATGCTTCTGATGAGTTGTACCTTGGACAGAGAGATAGTGAGTTTTGGACTTCTGATTCACAACCATTAGAGGCCTTCAAGAGGTTTGGAAAGAAGTTGGCTGAGATTGAGCAAAAGCTCATCCAAAGGAATAATGATGAGACACTGAGGAACCGATATGGCCCTGTGAAGATGCCTTACACATTGCTTTATCCTTCTAGTGAGGAAGGTTTGACTTTCAGAGGCATTCCTAACAGTATCTCCATCTAAAGAGGTTTATGGTTGTGTTGCAATTTAATAAAAGATTAGAAGGAATCCATTTCCTTCATTCCCTTGTATGTTTGGATGCTTTGGTATTTTGCATTAATAAAAACTGCTATGTTTCTATGGCTATATTTACAATATGATGGTCTGCTTTGATGCTTCGAAATAGTAAATATAAACCACCAAAGCTTGTTACAAAAGTGGCAATGAATTCAAATTATGAACTTGGGAAAAACTACAGTGAATTTTGCTCGAGCTCTGTACATAAGAAGACTGCGGACATGAAATACATGTTCAACTCTTCATTTAGGTACACAGCTCTTTTGAATAAAATCAGACACAATCTACATTGGGAAATTATTATAATAATCTCTGTGTGATGGCAACGTCAATCCAATGGATATAAATTTGGTAGCAAGCTTTCAATTCAGGGTTTGATACATACTACTACATAACAAAATTAGCATAAGCTCAAACTCAGATACAAATACCAACACCATAGAATCACCATCGTCAATGCACTTTCAAAATCCCAAAACCACGCCCTAAAACTCCATGATAATGCTTATAAACACTATCAATTGTGCCTCAACTACGGACCATTTTCGCCATTAAACACATCATTGCTGGCTTTGCTGTAACAACTGTATTTTCTTAATGTGATATAAAGTTTACTCACTGCTCTATCCTTCTAGTGAGGAGGGATAATATTTCTTAATGAATTTTAAAATAATAATATTATAAAAAAAAGTAACTAATTTACCAACAATATAAAAAGTATTATATTAATAAATTCTAATTTATTTATTCTTCACTTATTAACAATTTTTGTATTAAGAGTGTGTTTGATAAATCATTTTAGTAATTTATAAGTTAGTTTGACGGACTTATAAATTAGTTTCATCAAAATAGTAAAATTGGTTTATAAGCTAACTAAAAAGTTATAAATTAGTTTTACACTCTGTGCTTTGCCCTTGTTCTTTAGTTGTAATTTTTGGACGAAAGTTTGGAATGCATGCAATGTATCAGTAGTTGGGGACACAATCGGCTTCGTTTTCACTATCTCCAGCATGGCTTCATACTCGAGAGCTAGAAGCTGAGACGGTTTCGCCATGTCGTGTGGCTATGGTAGAGTGGATTAAGCACTTTTTTTTTTGATGTTTTCCTTTTTCCTTTTTCATTATGCTCAAGCTAGGGCTGCTAGAATGTCTTTCCTTTTTATGTAACTTTGCTTTATTCATCTTTGTATGTAACTTATATATGATTAAAATGACTTATTAAATTTTTCATATGTGTGTAACAATTATTATTATTTAACTACAAAACCTAAAATGTAATAAATAGGGGATTTCTGAATAGGATTAGATTATTTTCCAGTAAAAAAAAAAGGATTAGATAAATTCTTTTAAAAAAAAACATTCGATCCATTTTTTTTTAATTCATCATTCAATTGATTTGATTTAAAATACAAATCAAAATCAATTCAATTCAATTCAATGTGGTTTGGTTTATATTGATTTTTTTTAAAATTTTAGTCTTATTTATGTATTTGTTGATACATGAAAAGTGTTGGCAATGCAATAAATCTAATAAAACGTATATATTCAGTGAGGAAGAGTATGAGAAATTGAAAGCAAAGAAGCAGTGACGAAAGAAACAGAGTGAGAGTGAGAGTGAATTGAATGTGAATGTGAATGGGGAATCAGAAGCAGAAGTGGACGCAGGACGAGGAAGACGCACTCATCGCCGGAGTTGAAAAGCACGGCCCCGGAAAGTGGAAGAACATTCTCAAGGATCCCCAATTTGCCCCTTTCCTCACTTCCCGTTCCAACATCGACCTCAAGGTAACACCTTTGCCCCTCTTTCTCATTACATTAGGGTTAGGGTTCTTACAATTTTGTCTCCTCTTCAGGATAAATGGCGCAATTTGAGCGTCAGCAACGGTGCTCAAGGCTCCAAAGAAAAATCTAGGGTTCCTAAGCCCAAAGCTCTCCCTGCTCCTCCTACCCCTACTGCCACCACCACCACCACCGCCTCCGCCACTCCTCTAATCGCTGCTCCTGCTCCTCAAAACGCACCGTCTGATGTTGCTGATCCTGACGCCTCTCAGAATGACCAAGATGTCAAAAACCCTCCGAGGTATGCCAATAATATTATATATGTATTGTGCCCTTTATCTGTTTGCCCCAATTATCAGAATTTTGAATGTGTATTGCCAATTACAGAATTGCACTGTTCTTCATATTCATTGATCCCCCATAAAGAAATAAAGAAATTGTTATTCTTAGGCAGCTTTTGCTTTTGCTTATATGTTGACAGATTGTTACTTGTTGAATACTTTTTGCCTTGTCTATGATGATGAAGAAGACGACTATGTTGCGCGCGGAATGGCATATGATATGAAATTTCCATATAGTTTCAAGGTTTAATACCTTTTTGTCCATATTTAGCGCTCGTTTTCAATCACCCTATGCAAAACTTTTCAAATCGAATCAATATTGGCTACGTCACGAATTGTGGCGAATCTGTGCATCATAAACGGTGATAACCGATTTAGAATTTTTGTATTTCCTTCTCTTCTGGACAACAGTAGAACTTTTTTTTGGTCCGTATATATGGCGCCCCTTTTCAACCCCCCAATCCCATGCACATAAAGCTTTACAAATTGAATCAGTATTGGTTGTGTCACAAATTGTGCTGTATCTATGCATCATAAATGATGACAACGGATTTAGAATTTTTTAGAGCAAATTACACTGATCTCCCCTGTTTTTAGACATCATTACACTGACACCCCTCCCTTAAAATGCATTTCTTTTGCTTCCCCTGAAGTGTCACAGTTACTACCAGTGTTAAATTTTGAGTGAAATGTCCAAAGAATCTTTCCTCTTAACATTCACGTTTTGCCTCTTCATCTTCGTAAGGCTCTTCTTCATCTTCCACTGCCACTGCTGCACTCCGTCCACAACCACCACTCACCGCACCACATCCCCTTCACAGCCACCACTCAACATTTCTGTCGATTTGAGTTTCACCGCAGCCACCCCATCCCCTGCCAGATCTCATCATTGCAACCACCCCTTGTTGCCCCTTCACCTCCACCGCCAAATCTTGCCGTTGCACCCCCACCGATCCTTCATGTCCATCGCTGGATCTCACCATCGCAACCACCCCTTTTTGCCCCTTCATTTCCACTGCCAAATCTCGATGTTGCACCCCCCTTACTTCCACCGCTAATTGGGTTTTCTTTCTTTGTTACGCTACCTTTTATTTTATTTTTCTTTATTGTTGTTATCAGTTGCAATTTTGATTTCGTTTGAATTCCGTACTTTTTATTCTATTTGCATTTTGCAAGGTTTGATTGAGGGGAATTATGTGGTGTTAAATGGAATGGAACTAAACTCATCATCTGCATACATAATTTATTGGGATGAATTTGTGGAGCGATCTGATCAGTTGTTCCAGCTCATCCAATGCAATTCAGGATCTGTTTTCTCCTTTTTTTTTTTTATAATTGTTTTTTCTAATATAAATGAGAAAGACAAATGGGGAAGACAATGATAATTTGGTCCGTATATTTTCATTAAACATGCATGTGCACAGCACATGTCCACTTTAGACTAACCGAGTTAACGGTGTTACAATGTAGGGGGTGTATGTGTAACAACATTTCAAAATTATGGGAGGTATCTGTAGGGGTAAAACTATCAGGGGAGGCGAGTGTAATTTGCTCAATTTTTTAAGGTTCAATGAAATTTTTGGTTCCTATATATGTCGCTTGTTTTCAACCACCCTACACAAAAAAACTTTCAAATTATATCAGTATGGGTTACATCACGAATTGTGGCATATCTGTGCAACATAAATGTTGATAACTGATTTAGGACTTTTGGATTTCCTTTTCTTTTGGACAACTGTAAAACTTCTATCTGAAGGGAAGAACTGAAGAAGTTACAAAGGGACAAAAAGGATATGTTGCTTAAACCAAATGTAAAGCGTAAAAATGCATATTGATATTAATGAAAAAAAGTTATTTAATCTCTTTACCCTACACATCTACCAAAGCAAAGCCTTGGAAGAATCCACATGCTGAGCAAAGAGGTGCTGTAAAACATTCTCATCTAATAACAAGTCAAAGGAGAGTTCCTCACTCCAAACTCTGGCATTCCACGGACTGCAGCCAAAAACATCAAATTTCATGACTGCTGAAGTTGAAATTTGAATAGAATAAATTACTAATTATTATAAATGTATGTGCAGAGATATGTTATCCACTACCACTTATCAACTTTATTTTGTGATACAGTAAAATGTGATGTTGCAGAACTATTCATTTAGTTGTGGTTTACACTTCAGCATTTCTACTTGACCACCATTAGTTATTTTGTTATAAATTTGATAATGTGACAAGCTATTTGTTCCGTCAATTAAGAACATATTATGAGGAGCTGTTGTCCTTTCGGTCTTTATCAGGTATAATGCAATGGTTTTTGAAGCTCTATCAGCACTGAAAGATAGTAATGGATCCGATGTAAATGCCATTATTCGTTTCATCGAGGTCAGTTGAAGATCTTGTAGTGTTTTTTACTTGGAGATGATAATGGTTCTATTATGATCTTGTAAAAGCAGTATGTTGAAGCCCTGCACCTTTTTTTATGGGGGCAAGGGTAGTTGGAAAATTAATTTTATTTGGATTGTCTATTGTGCATATTGTTATTTATATTTAGTATTATTATTTTTATTTTAGACTTTTAGAAGTATAACAACCACTACATCCAATACTGCAGCAAAAACATAAGGTTCCTCAAAATTTTAAAAGGGCGTTAAGTACAAGGTTGAGGAGGCTTGTTAGTCAAGGGAAACTTGAAAAGGTAATTTAGTTTTCTATATGGTGATTTTACAGTTTTATTGTATATTATAGTTGATGGTCATGCCTTGGGTTGGGACAATGGTGAGGTTGTTGTCTTATGACCTAAAAGGTCACTGTTTTAAATTCTGGAAACAATCTCTCTTCTTGTGAGTAAAACTATGTATATCTACCCTCACCATTCCTCAAACCCAACCAGGTGGGAATCTCGTGCATTGGGCTTTCTTTTCTGTATATTATATTTATTTATTCATTTTTATTATTTCAACATTTAGACATCATGCTCAGTTTTATCATTGAAGCACATTACTTGGTTGACATGACTTTAATGCATGTGAAATTAGTTATTGAATCATTGTTTTTTTCTTTTTAAGAGTAAGCATCAACCTCCTCCTATGTTCATCGTTTTTATTCTCTTATTTTTAAGTTGCTATTCCCTTCAGACCTTTTGCTAATTCTTAAGTCGTTCTTATTCAAACTTGCAAATATATCATCACACATATCTGTTTTTTGTTAGGTTGGGAGAATTGGAGTTTCTCAAAAGGAAATTATATATTTTGTGTTATGTTTATAGTAGAAAAATTATGTTCTAATACGGGTGGGGTAAAAGATATGTAATTATGCTTATTTGTTATGATTACAGCTTTCTTTTTTGCAAATTGTGATCATCATTTATAGACTATTGATATGTTTATGTATTAACGAGCAATTAGTAATGTGAATGCTTCTATATATATTGCACATTGATGTTTTTTTTATATACACATCATACCTGTGTTGTACTATGTATCTAGGCTTCCATTTTTGAACTCTTTCTGTTCCTCTTCTTTCCATTGGCTATAGGCTCACCTTCCTACAGGGACATTGCACACAAGCAGAAGTTTCACATTTAAGTTGAATGATCTTGAAGCTTGTTTTCATTCTAGGATTTCTCTACTCTTTACCATCTACAGGTACAAAACTGTTACAGGGTGAAAAAGGAAGCCTCCCCGGGGACAAAATTACCTTCACCAAAACCAAAGGATGTCCGACCACCACAACTACAACGTCAATCCCCAGCTTCTGTCTTTACCAATGATACAATAAAGGAAGCTGCGGAAACTGCAGCCTACAGAGTTGCTGATGCTGAAAGTAAATCATATCTGGCTGCAGAAGCAGTAAAGGAGGCAGAAAAAATATCATCGATGGTTGAACATAGTGATTCAATGTTACAGCTAGCAAAAGATATATATGAACAATGTACTATAGATAAACGATCCTGCCTCGTATTTGTGATTTCTTTTAATCTTATTGATTATTTATAACTACCATTGATTTTGTGGGTCTCCATTCATGCAGGTTCCCGTGGTGAAATTATCCTCTTGGCTTAAGATGTGGTCGAAGTGTAAGGTCTATAAATAGATTCATCCTGATGTTGGTTTCTAAATGTAAAATTTTGTCGATCCAACCAAATGCTGTTTTAACATTTTTTTTGGTTGTATTTTGTCAGATTCCTTTTTAACATTTTTATTTACTAAAATTGCATGGAAAGTCATGTTTATAGAAATATCATCGGTCCACCAAATCTGTTCAGATTTTGGATCCAAAGTGTAAGCAATAGAAACTCATTTGTGTTTTTTAGCGATGTAATATAAATCATTCATGAGTCTTGACTCGAGTCCTAACTCTAGTCTAGAACTCGATCCTTCCTATCCAAATTTTTTTAATTGAAAGTGAAATTTTAAACATAAGATAACTAAGGGCGATATTTAAAATGAAATATAAATCATCAATCTTAATTAAATATTTTCATATTATGTTAATTATTTACAATTTAAATTGAACAAGTTTTTATTTTTAATTAAATTTCTGTTTTATGTCAGTGTTTATATTTAATTGGTTAAGTGCTAAACATTAGAAAATAGGAAGCTGATGCTTCCTACTGGTATAAATTTTAGTTGCAACCAAAAGGGTGTATAGCTTATTGGTTGAACAATGTGATAAAAAAATTTTTTGGTGAATACAATATGTGTAAGTTGTTGTTAAGTCTTTGGTAATAGAATTTGGCTACTATGAAACAAAAAAATAAGTTATAATAGCAAAATGAATACCTTACTCGTCAAATTTATATTGCACAAAAAAAAAACTGTTATAAAAGCATCGTAACACAAAATTACATGTTTAAAAGGTCACTTAAAATTCTAAACGGCTTCAAAACATATTTTATCAAGCTTTACCCTTTATTTATGTGGATAAGAAACTAATCGATGTGTGAATTTTTTAGTCCATTTTATTTATAATAAAAAGTTCAGATAATTATATATATTCCAAAACGTAACCAAAAATGCACATCAAATATTGAAAAACATGAGAAAGGAATGCTACGACGTTGGCAATCCATATAGATGACATGCTCAAAGATGCAGCAATCCAATGCATACATTCAAACCTGAAAGACATCATCGTCAGCGCAAAAAATAAAAGGAAATGCTTTGCAGAAAAAGAATGTTAGAAGACAAACATTCAAAAATAAAAAGACATCTTCGTTGTCAGCACAAAAAAAAATGGTAAACAGTTTGTGGCATTACCGACACTCCAGAATTGCCTCCAAGGACTATGTAAAACTTGTTTGTTCAAAAGGTAAAACAAAATTGTAGGGTCTAACCGTGGATCACCACATAATTTGCAACCATAGTACCATACAGTGTCTACAGCAAAATCATTATGACAAATTTCCAAAATTTAGGCTACAGAAGCACAAGGCCAAGCTCTGACGGCTTCAATGCATGCTTTATTCGGTAGTTGTAGAGATAATAATGAAGTTTCCCATCACCTGGTCCAAACTTCAGTTCCCTCAAGAAAGTCTCATTCTGCATGACATCCAATGCATTGAAAACATCATAACCCTCTTGTTTTGCGACAATGATAGCATCATTCATCAGCTGAAGCAATGGAGTGACTGTGGAAACATTATAAAATGAATATGCTGCTCTCAAATATGTATAATTTTCGTGGCCAAGGATAGTTGATGGAAGTGTGTAAAAACTACAAAAGTCAGTGACCTCATGAGTTTCAGGACTTGCAACCAGATAACTATCAATAACGTCCATCCTTGGCAGAAGCCAATGCTCCACATCATTTTCATCAAAATCAGGTGCAACATCAAACTGGCTTAAATAATTCCTAATTAGCCTTGTAACTGCTGGAACATCATGAATTTTCATCTTTCTAAACCCTGGGGTGACTGTTGATTCTGGTAGCTTGTAGAGCTTAATGGTTCGACTCATTGTCATTCGTGCACCAAGACGAGAGAAACCAACATTAATTAGCTTCTTGGGATTCAGAGATCTGTGCCAGTATTGACAAGTTGCTATTGGTGTAGGAAGAACTACTCCAGCAGTGTAGGCTGCCTGCCACATATTTTCCAGGTGCACCCTCCTGGTCACCTCTTTGATCATGACAGGAGCAAGCCTCTTTGTTCGAAGCTTCTTATGGACACACAGAAAATTGATTTCTGCCATATGAACAATCTCATCATGAACTCGGATTCTAGCAGGAACACCAGTTATAAAGGCGACCATCTTCTGGGTACTTTTAACACGGACACCAATATGCCAATTCTTGAAATAACCAGGAGGTTGCAGAGCCCAGTGCAGAAATTCCTTTGAGTAGTTAAATCGAAACATGTTCTCATCATCCTCCACATAATTATGAGCAAGAAGGTTGTATACCTCACTAGACATCTCCACAGAGTTGATGTCACAAGTAACCCATTCATAGTTGTCAGGAAGGTTGTATGGTTCTTGTCTTACCTCAGATAAGGGGGTTGGAAGTTCAATAGGGCCCTCTGGCAAACTAGAGTCCCCAATTTCCTTGAACTGCCCCACAGGTTGGGTTTCCCAAAATTTATGTCTTTTTTCCAGAGAGAGAGATTCTTGAACTTTTAGTGCTAGATTATCCAATGCAAGATCACTTTCAGCAGGTGCATTTCCATCTGGGTTGGGATTTTGTGTTTCTTCAGGTGATCCAGAGGAAGGATTGCTATCAACCATTTAAAATGCTTTCAGAAAAGTGGTCTGAAAGACAAAATAAAGATTTTTAAGTAAACAAATTTAGTCGAAGAAAGGACACTTTTCTCCTAATCCCTGCAAGTTCAGCCAGTCCTTGATCAGCACTATACAAGGTCCTTTGAAGCTATGCTTAAATGTTTTTAAAGTGACCTATTCTAGTTGGAGAACTGCTACTTCAGTACAACCAGTAAAATCAGCTTTGGCCTTTGGTATTCAGAGGATAAAATAGTCAACTTAAAATTCAACAAGAGAAATCTAGTACAGATCACAAATAGAAATATGTATGATAACAAAAACAAAAAACAAAAAAAATTCAAATAATGATTATTATACAGAATTAATATTTTAAACATTCAACACTAAACAAGATCCCTTATAATCCAAAGAAAACAGGGTTTGGGATTTCGATCTGAAACTTTTTTAGAAGGGTAGTCTGAAATACAATATGGAAATAAATTAGATAGAAGAAAGAAAAAAAATTCCTTAGCACTGGGTAGCTGCAAAATTTATATAAGGGAAGCTCATCTATCTTTTCTAGGGGGACCAAAACACCTAGCCGAAATTCATCTAACTAAACCATACTTAATCTATTGAATTTCCAAACAGGTTCATTCCCTTTGTTAAAAAAAAATTCTATATTTCATTTTCTTAGAATTTTCACTTGGACTTAATTCAAGTTAAGTCATAGGGCGAGAGTTGTCCTTACTTATATACACTATTTTAGCTACAACACTAGTCTATATGGAATCTCCAACACTATTATTCAATAAACTAACTTTTTATTCACTGACTCCTTTAGGGGCACGAAACATGTTAAGAAAACACAACCAAACAATAAAGTTTCAACATCCATGACTATCTGATATCTAAGCAAGTTCCATAAAGAGAAAATGAGTGAAAACGAGAGAAGCAAAAGATCAAACAGTAATAATAGTTATGCATTTTCAATGAGTTTAGAGAGGGAAACCAAAAAAGGGTTTGGTTCAAAGTTGTTAGTTATGAGTGATTTTACCTGCGACTGAGAGTGTGAAGAAGATGAAAGGAATGGAATCAGTGAAACTGCGGACGATTTCGTGAGATCCGATGCCTCTCACAATTCATTCTGAACGTTGGGCCACTGCCAAAGCTATCCAACGGGCCCGGCCCGACTAGGCCCATTATCTGCTACCCTTGGCGGGTCCATTTTAACTAATAGAAGGCCCACTTTTTAAGTTTTGCCGTATGCCATGTTCATTGGGCATTGCTTCCGGCACCTCTAGCATTTTAAAATATACCTAAACTACACTTCTCATATCATAACTTACCTTTTAGGAGTTTAGGACTTGTTTTAGGTTCTAAGATTTAAGGTTTGAATGTCTAGGTTTCATGATTTATGTTTTCATGTTCATTATTTAAAGGTTTCAAGATTTAGAATTTAGTGTTTTTGGTTCATGGTTAAGAGTTGAAGTTTATGATTTATGATTTAGGAATTTAAGGTTTAAGGATTTTATGGTCTATGATTTAGAGTTTATGTTATATGCCTTAGGGTTTATGATTTTAGTATTTATGGTTTCATGATTTAGAGATTATGGTTTTAAGTTTTAGGGTATGCATCCATGATTTATAATTTTAGGGTCTAGGGTTCATAGTTCATAGCTTAATGTTTATGATTTAAGGTTCATGTTTCATTTATGAATTTCTAAAACATATTTAGGATTTTGTAAATGAAAACCTAAATATGTTTTAAGGTTTCATAAATGAATTTTAAATATGATTTAGGGTTTTATAAATAAAACTTTTAATATAATTTACAATTTCATAAATGAAATGTTAAAAATTTAGGGTATTTTAAATGAATACTTAACTATTTAGGGTTTTGTAAATGAACTCTTAAATATTTAGGGTTTTTTAAATGAAACCCTAAATATGTTTTAAGGTTTCATAAATAAAACCCTAAAACATATTTATTCAATAATGAAATCCTAATTTTTTTTATGATTTCATTAATGAAAATTTAAATATTTAGGATATTATTAAAACCCTAAAAAGTATTTAGAATTTCATTAATGAAATCTTAAATATTTAAAGTTTCATTAATGAAACCTTAAATCCTAAACCATAAAATCCAAATCATAGAATGAAACCCTAAATCATAAACCATGAAACCCAAAATCATGCAACACAAATATATTGTAGGTTTTTTTTTTTTTTAATAAAACCCAAAATCCTAATCAAAACCCAAAATCTCAAACCATGAATGAAACTTTATATCCAAGACCATGAAATGAAATCCTAAATCATACTCCATAAAACACTAAAATCTTAAAAGCTTAAAACCCTAAATATTATTTAGGGTTTCTTAAATGAAGCCCTAAATATAATTTAGGGTTTCGTAAAGGAAACCCTAAAACTCTAAAACATATTTGTGGTTTCATTAATATAACTCTAAATATTTAGGGTTTCATTTATGAAACCCTAAAGAATATTTATGGTTTCATTATTAAAACCGTAAACATTTAAGGTTTCATTTACAAAATCCTAAATATTTAGGGTTTCATTTACTAAATCCAAAACATTTTTAGGGTTTCATTAATGAAACCATAAATATTTTGGGTTTGGTAAATGTAAACATAAATATGATTTAAGGTTTTGTAAATGAAGCCTTAAATATTTAGGGTATCATAAATGAAACCTTAAATACTTAGTGTTTCATTAATGAAATTGTATATATGTTTTAGGGTTTTGTAAATGATACTCTAAAACATATTTAGGGTTTCAAAATGAAATCTTAAAACATACACAGGGTTTCCTTAATGAAACCTTGAATATTTAGGGTTTAGTAAAGGATTCCTTAAATATTTAAGGTTACGAAAATGAAACACTAAATATGTTTTAGGATTACATTAAGGAAACCTTAAATATGTTTTAGGAATTCCTAAATAAAAACCTACAAATTTAGGGTTTCATAAATGAACCCTTAAATATTTAGGGTTTTGTAAATGAAACCTAAAATATATTTATTCAATAATGAAACCCAAATTTTTTTAAGGTTTTGTTAATGAAACTCTAAATATTTAGGATTTCATTTAATACTTAAAGTTTCATTAATGAAACCTTAAACATTTAAAGTTTCACAAATGAAACCCTGAATCCTAAACCCTAAAATCTAAACTATGGAATAAAATCCCAAATCATAAACTATGAAACCCTAAATCATGCAACATAAATATATTTTAGGGTTTCATTAATAAAACCATAAATCCTAAACAATGAATGAAACCCTAAATCTAAGACTATGAAATAAAACCCTAAATCATAAAAACATAAATGTAACCCTAAATATGATTTAGGGTTCCATAAATGAAACCTTAGAACTCTAAAACATTTGTATGGTTTCATTAATGTAACCATCAATATTTAAGGTTTCATTTATGAAACCTTAAACATTTAGGGTTTCATTTGACAAACCCAAAAACATATTTAGGGTTTCATTAATGAAGTAATAAATATTTTGGATTTTGTAAATGTAATCTTAAATATGATTTAAGGTTTTGTAAATGAACCCTTAAATATTTAAGGTATCATAAATGAATCCCTAAATATTTAATGTTTCAAAAATGAAATCCTAAATATTTAATTTTTCATTAATGAAACCGTATATATGTTTTAGGGTTTTGTAAATGATACTCTAAAATTGACTTCGGGTTTCAAAAATGATATCGTAAAATATATATAGGGTTTTATTAATGAAATCCTAAATCTTTAGGGTTTAGTAAATGATTCGTTAAATATTTAGGATTTCAAAAATGAAACATTGAATATGTTTTAGGATTTCATTAAGGAAACCTTAAATATGTTTTAAGGTTTCATAAATAAACCCTTAAATATTTAGGGTTTCATAAATAAACCCTCAATATGTTTTAAGGTTTCTTAATTGAAACCCTAAAACATATTTATTCAATAATGAAACCTTACAATATTTTAGGGTTTCATTTATGAAATACTAAAACATACTTAGGGTATTATTAAAACCTTAAAATGTATTTAGAATTTCATTAATGAAACCCTAAATAGTAAAAGTTTTGTTAATAAAATCCTAAATCCTAAATCATAAAATGCAAATCATGAAATGAAACCCCAAATCATAAATCATGAAACCTTAAATCATGCAACACATATATATTTTAAGGTTTCATTAGTGAAACCCAAAATCCGAATCGAAACATAAAACCGTAAACATTTAAGGTTTCATTTACCAAGCCCAAAAACAAATTTAAAGTTTCATTAATGAAACCATAAATATTTTGGGTTTGGTAAATGTAAACCTAAATAAGATTATTTAAGGTTTTGTGAGTGAAACCCTAAATATTTAGTCTTTCATTCATGAAACTGTATATATGTTTTAGGGTTTCATAAATGATACTTTAAAACATATTTAGGGTTCCAAAAATGAAATATTAAAACATAGATAGGGTTTCAAAAATAAAATCTTAAAATATAGATAGGGTTTCATTAATGAAATTCTAAAAATTTAGGGTTTAGTAAAGGTTTCTTAAATATTTAGGGTTTCATAAATGAAACCCTAAATATGTTTTAAGGTTTCGTATATAAAACCATAAAACATATTTATCCAATAATAAAACCCTAAAATTTTGTTAGTGTTTTGTTAATGAAAATTTAAATATTTATGTTTTCATTTATGAAATGTTAAAACATACTTAGGGTATCATTAAAACACTAAATACTTTAAGTATATATGATTTCATTAATGAAACCTTAAATACTTTAAGTTTCATCAATGAAACCCTAAATACTTTTAAGTTTCATTAATGAAACCCTAAATATTTAATATTTCATTAATGAAACACTAAATCCTAAACCATAAAATCTAAAACATGGAATGAAATCCCAAATAATAAATAATAAAAACCTAAATCATGCAACACATATATTATAGGGTTTCATAAATGAAATCAAAATCCTAATCAAAACCCAACATCTTAAACCATGAATGAAACCTTAAATACAATACCATGAAATGAAATCTTAAATCATGTTCTATAAAACCCTGAAATCTTAAAAGCATAAATGTAACCTTAAATATGATTTAGGGTTTCGTAAATGAAACCCTAAAACTCTAAAACATATGTATGGTTTCATTAATGTAACCGTAAATATTTATGGCTTCATTTACGAAACTCTATATGTAGGGTTTCATTTACCAAATCCAAAAATATATTTAGGGTTTGGTAAATGTAACCCTAATTATGATTTTAAGGTTTTGTAAATAAACCCTTAAATATTTAGGGTATTGTAAATGAATCCCTAAATATTTAAGGTTTCAAAAATGAAATCCTAAATATTTAGTATTTTATTAATGAATCCATATATATGTTTTAGGGTTTCGTAAATGATACTCTAAAATAGTTTTATGATTTCAAAAAGGATATCTTAAAATATACATAGTGTTTTATTAATGAAATCCTGAATCTTTACGGTTTAGTAAATGATTCATTAAATATTTAAGGTTTAAAAAATGAAACATTAAATATGTTTAAGGATTTCATTAAGAAAACCTTAAATATGTTTTAGGGTTTCATAAATAAAAAATTTTAATATTCATAAATGAACTTTTAAATATTTAGGGTTTCATAAATGAAACCCTAAAACATATTTATTCAATAATGAAACCTTACCATTTTTTAGAGTTTCATTAATGAAACATTAAATATTTAGGGTTTTATTAATGAAACTTTAAGTATTTAGAGTTTCATTAATGAAATCTTAAAACATATATAAAGTTTTATTAATGAAACTTTGAATATTTAAGGTTTAGTAAAGGATTCGTTAAATATTTAGGGTTTCAAAAAAGAAACACTAAATATGTTTTAGGATTTAATTAAGGAAACCTTAAATATGGGTTAAGGTTTTGTAAATAAAAACTTAAATATTTAGGATTTCGTTAATGAACCTTTAAATATTTAAGGTTTCTTAAATGAAACCTTAAATATGTTTTAGGGTTTCGTAAATGAAACTTTAAATATTTAGGGTTTCATTTATGAAATGTTAAAACATACTTAGGGTATTATTAAAACCTTGAAATGTATTTAGGATTTCATTAATGAAACCTTAAATACTTAAAGTTTCATTAATAAAACCCTAAATATTTAAAGTTTCATTAATGAAACCCTAATTTATAAACCATGAAACCTTCAATCATCCACCACAAATATATTTTAAGGATTCATTAATGAAACTCAAATTTCTAATCGAAACCTAAAATCCTAAACTTGAAACCCTAAATTCAAGACCATGAAGTGAAACCCTAAATCATGTTTCACAAAACACTAAAATCTTAAAAGCATAAAACCTTAAATTTTATTTAGGATTTTGTAAATGAAGTCTAAAAATGATTTAGGTTCTGTAAATGAAACCCTAAAACTTTAAAACATATTTATGATTTCGTTAATGTAACCCTAAATATTTAGGGTTTCATTTACAAAATCGTAAAACATATTTATGGTTTCATTTACAATACCTTTAATATTTAGGTTTTCATTTAACAAACCCAAAAATATGTTTAGGGTTTCATTACTGAAATCATAAATATTTTAGGTTTGGTAAATATAAACACAAATGTTATTTAAAGTTTTATAAATGAGATCCTATATTTTTTTTTTAATGATTCATTTATATGAAACCCTAAATATTTAGGATTTAGTGTTTATTAATAAATTTAGTATGTTTTAGGATACTGTGGTTTCATAAATGAAACTTTAAATATTTAACATTTCATTAATGAAACTTAAATCCTAAATTAAACCCTAAATCCGGAACTATAAAATGAAACTATAAATCTTAAATCTTGAAATCTTAAACTATTATCAAATCTTAAATCATAAATCCTAAATCATGCACCACAAAATCCTAAAATGTTTAAACCATAAACCTTAAATATGATTTAGTGTTTCAAAAATGATAACCAAAATATGTAGGGTTTTGCAAATTATTCCTTAAATATTTAGGATTTTTTAAAAGAAAATCCTAAGTTTGTTTTAGGATTTTGTAAATCAAACCCTAAATATTTAGGGTTAATTATACTCCGTAAAACCCTAGAATCCTAAAGGCATAAAAAATAAAAATGATTAACGGCTTTGTAAATGAACCCTTAAAACATATTTAAGGTTTCAATAATAATATCCCAAAAAAAATCTGATTTTCTTTTATATGAAATCTTAAATATTTACAGTTTCATCTAAATATGCTTTAGGATTTTAATAAAACCTTAAATTTATTTTAAGGGACCCTAAAATGAATCATGTAACCTAAAAACTTGAATCATGAATCATAAACATTAAAACCTAAAAACAGTAAACATTAAACTATAAATCGTGAAGTCTTAACTATAAAACAAAAAACAAAAAACACTAAAATCATAAATCATAAATTCTAAATGATGAACTCAAACCCTAAAATTGTTAACATCAAATCCTAAAACTCTAAATGAAAAATTTCAAAATCATAAAAAAAAGAGTAATATTTTTAAAATAAATTAAAAATATGAAAATATAAGTGTGATATCTTGAAAACTTGAAATAAAATGAAATTTTTTAAAAATATTATAAAAAAAAGACTAATCTCTTGAAAATTAAAAAAAAAGAAAAGAAAAACAAGAGTTATGTCTTTAAAATTTGTAAAAAAATAAAAAATTTACAAAATATAAAAAAATAAGAGTATTGTCTTAAAAATCTATTAAAAATGAAAATTTTATTAATACAAAAAAATAAGAGGAATGCCTTAAAAACTTGTAAAAATATCTAAAAACAAATTGAAAATTTTAAAATATATCAAAAAATAAGAAAAATGTTTTGAAAGTTTTTTAAAAATATAAAAAACAAGAGTCTTGAAAATTTTAAATTAAAAAAGAACAAGAATATTGTGTTGAGAATTTTAAGAAAATGAAAATTTTGAAAACTTAAACAAAAAAAAAAAGGGAAATCTTTAATTTTTTTTTTGAAAAAAAGAAGAGTAATGTCTTTAAAATTTGAAAAAAATATGAATATTTTAAAAAAATATGAAAAATTAAGAGTAATGTCTTCAAAATTGGATAAAAGTGAATTAATAATATAAAAAAAAAAGATAAATGTTTTGAAAATTTGAAATAAAGTCAAAATTTAAAAAAATATGAAAAACCCATAATAATATCTTGAAAATATGAAAAGAATAGTATTTTTGAAAAATAATATGTAATAAAGAGAGCAGTATCTTAAATATTAAAAAAATGTAAAAAATAAAAGAAATGTGTTAAAAAATTTTAAAAATATGAAAAAAAACAATATTGATATCTTGAAAATTTGAAAAAAATAAAAAACAAGAGAAATGTCTTCAAAATTTGAAACAAAATGAAAATTTATAAAAAAATATGAAAAAATAAGAGTAATTTCTATAAAATATGATTTTTTTTAAAATATGAAATAAAAGAATAATGTATGAAAATTTTAAAAATCGGAAAAAAAAAGTGTAATTGTCTTGAGAATTTTTAAAAAATGAGAATTTGTTAAATTATAAAAAAAATGCCAAATATTTTAGTAAATATAAAATGTAATGTGTTTGACATTTGAAAATAAATAAAAAAATGCAAATTAAAAAAAAATAAGTTTAATGTCTTGAAAACTTGAAAAAATTTAATATTTTTATAAAATATGAAAAAACTTGACTAATGTTTTCAAAATTAGAAAAAAAAATGAATATTTTATTAATATGAAAAAATTGACGAATGTGGTAAAAAAAATTTAAAATATGAAAATACAATTTTATGAAAAAACAAAGATAATATCTTAAAATTAAAAAAAAAAAAGAAAATCAAGAATAATGTTTTGAATTTTTTTAAAATTAAAAATCATGAAAACAAGATTAATGTCTTCAAAATTTGAAAAAAAAATTTAAAATTATTTAAAAACAAGAATATTATCTTGAAAATTTTAAAATATGAAAAATAGGAGTCTCTTAATAATTTCAAAATTTGAAAAATTATAATTAAAAAGTATTAAAAAACAAGAGTAATCTTGAAAATTTGAAAAAAAAATTAAAAATACATTAATAAAATCCCTTAAATTTGAAAATGGCTTGAAAATTTTCAAAACATCACTTTCTTTTTCAAATTTGTCTTGAATATTGTCATGAAAAGTTAAAAAAAAATTGAAATATGATAAAATGGAACGTCTTGAAAATTCGAACTTAGGAAAAAACAAGAAAAATATTCTTAATTTTTCATAATTTTAAATAACTTTAGAATAATTTTTAAAATTTATTAAGAATTAGAATTAACTTTGTATCATGATATATATTATTTCTTTAAATTTATTATATAAACCAAGCATATATTTTGTAGATCGTACATGATTACATTGTGTTGGATGATAGTAGTATTAGATAATAGAGATTACAACTAAAAAGGATTAGCTTGCATGGCATGTTCCCAAAAAAGTATATATAAATATCCTTATCTTTCTGTTGTACAAATAACAAACTACAAACAATTTTCCTTATAGAATCCTATCATATCATGTTATTTCATTATCAAATCAAATCAAAATAATTGATCCCATAAGGCATCTGAAAGGGTAAACGTGGAAACCTTAATTAATTGTTTTGTGCCTTCTTCCGAATATAAACACTCCCTCTTCCTCACTATTCGCTTCTCTTTAACTCCACGGTGCAGATCCGAGGAGTTACCCTTTGCTCCCTTTTCTTTCTCTGTCTCTCTCTCTCTTTCTTTATTCTACTTCCAACCCTTCAAACTTCTACCAGGTATATCTCTTTTTTCCTTTTCAATTTCCCAAATCACTGATTCCATTTCTCTACTATGAATCTGGGCTTGATCTAAATATTTTTTTCCATATCAAATCGACCCAGAAGATTTTGATTCGTTATTTGGTGGTCTGTTCAGTTTCCCGGTTAAGAAGATCGTATTTTTAGATTTAATGGATTGTGGGGTGCTGCATATTTGACAGATTGATTTGCTTTTGGATACTATGATGTGTTGTCCTCAACATGAGCTTAAGTTTTCAATGATCACTTTGTTTTTGTGCTTTAGTTTCACTTTGATTTTGGCACTGTTTAACGGAATCTTGGAGGAGTGGACAAAGTGGGTATTTGACACTGAAAGATTTGTTTTTTCTGGTATGGCATGTATCCTTTTTGCCCTCTAGAATGTCTTCTCCATACATCGAAGAGAAACAGAAGTTTAATGCTTGCACTTCTCTTCCTGTGTGAATTGCAAGTTTGGCTCTTCCGTGACATGTCTAGTGGAGGATGTGTTTTTCTTATACATGGTTGTGATCGTGAGAGTAGAAAGTTCTAGTGGATGCATTATTGGTTTGGTTATTTTCATGATTTTTTATTCTCGTGTTGTTTCTGAACGTTTCCTTTGTTACCTGTTTCAATTTTGCTGGTTTATTTGAATGTATGGTCTCTCTTTTTTTTAACGGGAATTTTGCTTTCTGCAGTGATGGCAGGTTTGGCTCCAGAAGGAACACAATTCGATGGTCGTCAATATGATGCTAAGATGAATGAATTGTAAGTTCCTGTTTTGTTTCTTCACTTGTTGTAATTCTTCAATTATTTATTCATATACCTGTTTCTGTAATTTGATGTCTTGCAAATTAACTACACAGGCTCTCCACTGATGGGCAAGAATTCTTCACCTCATATGACGAAGTCTATGACAGCTTTGATGCAATGGGATTGCAAGAGAATCTTCTGCGAGGCATATATGCTTATGGTATGTACTGCCATATTGATCCCCTTATTTTAAATGCCTATTCATATCTGTTACAGTGCCAACTGATTTTTTTTGTAGTTTCATTAAAATGTCAAAGATTTATTTGTTTTGGTATTATATCCCCCTTATTGTTTTTTGTAGTTCCATTAAAATGTCAAAAATTGGGAATCATTTAGGACTTGCTTGATAATATGACTGCATTTTTTGTAGTTTAAATTTACCTTTGCATCAAAACTACTTTTGTACTGAAAGACAATTAATCAAAGTAGACCTACAGGAAATCAATAACTTTTGGTAACTTTTTTGAAACTTGTTACATATTTCATGAGGGTATTAGTGATGCACTTCAAAAAGAGTAAGTGTTACTCTTGATTTACTTTATTACAAAAATAATGTGTGATATGTTTTATTCTTGTTCTTAAGGTTTTGAGAGGCCTTCTGCTATCCAGCAAAGGGGAATTGTTCCATTCTGCAAAGGTCTGGATGTAATTCAACAGGCTCAGTCTGGAACAGGAAAGACAGCAACATTTTGTTCTGGAATTTTGCAGCAGCTTGATTATGGATTGGTTCAGTGCCAGGCTTTAGTTTTGGCACCAACAAGGGAGCTAGCACAGCAGATTGAGAAAGTTATGCGAGCTCTTGGTGATTACCTGGGTGTTAAGGTTCATGCTTGTGTTGGTGGGACAAGTGTTCGTGAGGATCAGCGCATTCTCCAAGCAGGTGTCCATACTGTTGTTGGCACTCCTGGGCGTGTGTTTGACATGCTGCGGAGGCAGTCTCTTCGCCCAGATTGCATAAAGATGTTTGTTTTGGATGAGGCTGATGAAATGCTTTCACGTGGTTTCAAGGATCAGGTTTGTTATTTTGATTAGTTTCCATATTTTCATATTGAGTGCACTAATTATCCTTGGTTGTCTGTTCTATACTTGTTGACTATCCTATTTAGGTCATAAGTTTATTTCTTCCATGCTTAACATTGTGGAAATTTCGGTTGGTGTTGCAGATCTATGACATCTTCCAGCTGCTGCCATCCAAAATTCAGGTTGGAGTGTTCTCTGCTACAATGCCACCAGAAGCCCTTGAGATTACAAGGAAGTTCATGAACAAGCCAGTGAGAATCCTAGTAAAGCGTGATGAACTGACTCTGGAGGGTATCAAGCAGTTTTATGTCA
Organism: Amphicarpaea edgeworthii; assembly: GCA_014843725.1. Taxonomy (NCBI): domain Eukaryota; kingdom Viridiplantae; phylum Streptophyta; class Magnoliopsida; order Fabales; family Fabaceae; genus Amphicarpaea; species Amphicarpaea edgeworthii. The sequence goes on along the minus strand of CM026320.1, from coordinate 2,204,942 downwards.
ATGTTGACAAGGAAGAGTGGAAGCTGGAGACATTATGTGACCTTTATGAGACTCTGGCTATCACCCAGAGTGTCATTTTTGTGAATACCAGGCGCAAGGTGGACTGGCTCACTGACAAGATGCGAAGCAATGATCACACAGTCTCTGCCACCCACGGTGACATGGACCAAAACACACGTGATATCATCATGCGTGAATTCCGGTCTGGCTCTTCTCGAGTTCTCATTACCACGGACCTTCTGGCCCGTGGTATAGACGTGCAGCAAGTGTCTCTTGTCATAAACTATGATCTACCAACCCAACCTGAAAACTATCTCCACCGCATAGGGCGTAGTGGCCGGTTTGGTAGAAAGGGGGTTGCTATAAACTTTGTCACAACTGATGATTCAAGAATGCTGTCTGATATTCAGAAGTTCTACAATGTGATTGTAGAGGAGCTGCCATCAAATGTTGCTGATTTGCTCTGATGAGTTAATTTTTGTTCTCTGTTAAGTCATCAGGCCTTGTTCGATTTGGCAAGTATTATTTGTGCTCATTTTCTCTCTATATATTTTACCCATTAGAGATCAAACACATGTGATCTGATGCTATTTGTATTGGATTCTATAAATTTTGTTTAATCAATTAATTAGCAGGTTGGTGTTCAAACCTGCATTTACTTTCTTGTCTCATCTGTATTTCCTTTGTCAAGTGTAAAACACTATTTTCATTGCAATTCATAATCACGTGAACACACCATGCATGCAGTTAAGAATCTTGCCTTCTAAAAGAGTAGTTTTAAATCAGATTCAGCTAACTATTTTATTTAATAGAACTATCTTAAAGAAAATCATTAACCATTTTTTTAATGAATCGCAAGGCAAACTTTATAAAAGGTTTCACTTTTTTAAATTTTATTCAGTCTTCGATTTGCACGCATTTTCAAACCTAGTCATGTGCCAAATATAAATAGTAACTTAACTTGGATAAGGAATTTTATTTGTTCTTAATTCAGTTGACTGTCAATTTTGTGTAAGTCATACATTATTTATGTGAACCAAATAATCCGATAGGCAAGTTTGATCACCGATTTATTTGTTATAGTTATTATATCTATTATTGTTATTAAATGTCTACTCGATGTTTCATCTTATATTATTCAAAATTAATAAATTTGAAGTTACAAACGTATTTTGGAGGAATTCAAAATCAGATCCCTTAAATTATCGATTTTTTTATAAAAAAAATCAGTTAGAAGTATAGAATTATTAAATGTATCAAATAGGTTGGTCGTGGAGTAAGAAAGTGTAGCACATGATAGATAGATTGTACATTTGTAGGTTCAACATCTCACTCTTCAACATAGATTGAGGTATATATATAAGTCCGTTGTATGTTCTTTAGTTTAGGAGTTTTCCCTGTTTTGAAATGTGGTATTAATATCTTAAAATTTTGTATTAAAAGAATATCCAATGATCTCTAAATATTAAAAAACAAGTGGTATATTATATATAAAAATCTTTCATTTTTAAACATGACACTTGTACAAATTTTCCATTCAAGCATATTTTATACAAATATAAAACAAAATTATGTAATATCTATGAACCAAATACTTCTTTACTATTTGCTTCAAATTTCAGCTTAATTATAAGTAACTCTTTTTTTTGTGTGCGTTGAACAAGTTTCTCCAAAAAATTCAGACGCCAACTCTTTTTTGTGATTTTGCTTTAAACATAAATCTCTCGGATGTGAATCAAACACTATAGCTGCTGAAGTAAGTTCCAAGATTTATTTTTTAAAAAAACTCAGAGGCTATACACTGTATAAATGACTACGAGTGCTTAATCATTGAAGTAAGGTTGAGAAAGACAGCATGCCGAATATCTTAAAGTGGGACAGTTGCAATTAGTTTGAAGAGGATTGCTTCAATGGTAGGTACTAGGAACTGACACTGATAATACTAATAACGAATAATACTATGCACTTTCGATCAAAACTTGAAAACAATGTAACTTGTAGTATTGAAATCAGTCTCTCTTGTCTAAACATTTGCTGCTAAGAAAAAGAAACAACAGGAACCTAAGAAATCTATTGGTTTCGTGTACGATTTTCCTTTGGTTGATACAATAATTTCATTTTGGCTGGTAGCTATACACATACTAATAAACCATCTCAAAGTCATTTTTCTTAGTTTGTTTTAAAATGCACTAGAAAAGATTTTCCATGCCTTAGGCCTCTTTTGTGACTATTTTCAAGATTTTCTCTTTCTTTCTTTTATATAGATATAGAAAGAAGCAAAGAGAAAAGGAGTTAAATTTTTTACCTAGATTGCTGATGCCAAGGACACAAACATGGGTGATCCATTAGGGATTATGATACTATTTAAGATGTGGTGTGTGGAGTGTGGACCCTAATTAACTAAAAAATCAGAGTGTTTTGCTTTTTTCATGAACAGAGATTGGTCTTGGTATTTTTGTATAAAAAAATAGAACCGGAATGGGGGGATGCTCCTCTGTTTATTGCCTATGTTTTTTATCTGCTTACTTGCATAACATCAAATTCAAATGCTATTAATTTCAATGTGAAAATTTGATCTCAATGCCCAAGTTACTCAATCAGTGAATGATACCATAGCTAAAGTTATTTGGAGAAAATTGGATCCTTATTCACTTAACAGAACCAATCTATTGAAATAGTAAAGTTGGCCTCTTCATCTAACTTTGCAATTAATAGTCTTGCAGAAATCATTAGTAACCCCAAGAATTATAAGAAGTTTTTGTGTTTTTTTCTATTTTACAAGTTTAGCTAAGAGGGTGGTGCATTTAATATGTATTTTGTCAAGAAAAGCATTACTCCTTCCCTACCAGCTACTTCCATGCCATAACCAATTTGATCACTTCCACGTGTAAAAGCTGGTCAAACCCAAATACTCTACACAGTTATGCCATGTTGAATGAATCCTTCTCTGCCCCACAAACTCCATTAATAAAAACGACAAAACAAAGAATAACATTATCACTTTCAACTGTCTCCTATTCAAAGATTTGATTATATGAAAGTTAGGAAAGAGAGAAGCAATAAACAACACCAATAAAATACAACTAGAAAAAAGCAAAACCAACCGACCAACAGCCTACCATCTCTTTTAGCTTTCACTCTTTCTTTTCCTCTCCTTAAAATAACATCCTTAGTTCTTCACTCTTGTTGTGTATGTGGAGGTGTAGTGTGGTTTTTTGCATCATGGAATTCAGATCAAAATCATGCAGGAATGAGAGTCTGCAGATTGAAAACTACAGTGGAGGAAGGGTGGCCCCAACAAGCATGCAAGATCTGAGGTCTTACAGTTACAGTGCAACCTATGCTGGTTCTGCTTATCCATACAAGATTGGTAAGGAAAAGGAAGTGAAGGTGGATAAAGGGAAAAGCACAGTTAGCAGCAAAGTATCAAAAAGTTGGAGCTTTAATGATCCTGAGTTGCAGAGGAAGAAGAGGGTAGCTGGCTATAAAATATATTCTGTTGAAGGGAAAATGAAAGGCTCACTGAGGAAGAGTTTGAGGTGGATCAAGAACACATACACCCAAACTGTCCATGGATGGTGGTGAATGATGATTAATTGGTACTACATATATAGTTATATACTATACAGTCCATTGAGGAGTATATATATATATATATATATATAGTTATGTACTAAATAGTAATATACTACTGTTTTTTTTTCGTACCTTTTTTGTTTTCTGGTATGATTTACTTGTTTTAATATTATGGACTGTAAATCTATTCAAATCAGGTTACCTTCCTTGAAAATGTTAAAACTCCACTCTTGTTTGAACTCCATAACTTATTGGTATCATCCTCCCAGTTCCTCTAAGCTTTCAAGGAGACATGATCTATGAATTTTAGCAAGTTGCTGCTGAATTTCCTAATAGTAATGCTATTGGTTTTGAACTACAACTTGGTCGATTGCTCCGCAATTTATTTTGATTGTCTTTAATAGAAAACAGAACAAAACTAAGTGAGTGACTCTTTCTTGGGAGAAAATAGTAGATAGTTTGGGATCATAAGTGTATATGGTACTGGTCAATCTCAATGGGACACGTAGTTGAAAATATAAAATAAAAATAATAATAATAAATTTCGACTACATGTCATGTAGAGATTAATCAAGAATATGATAGTCTAGGACATTTAATAATTTTTCCTTCTTGATTCCCATTAACAAAGTTCGGGTCGACTTTACTATTGCAAGATGGAAAACAAGAATGCAATTATTAGTTTAAAGTATTGAAATAAATTTCATTTGGTCCCTAGCAGCTATTATTAGAGTGGGAGTTTAAGACACTGTTCCAAGCTGTTCAGTTTTCACCTGACATATCCTTAATGCCTATTTCTATTAGACTTTACCATTATAACTAGGGAAGAAAAAATTTCCAGTGGAAAAATACAGAGACATCAGTAAAGGCAATTAGTTAAAGAAAGAGTTGACTGTATTGTCTTGCATGCAACATAATCTCAAGTGAAGAAGTGTTTGATGACAAAATGAAAATGTAACTTGCATTAAAGAGAGTACAACCTAATACATATACAAGTTTGGTTCAGTATAAGTATAACAAGTTAACTCACTTGCATTATAATGAATACACCATTAAGTTGGTAAAGAATTAATATGGAGAAGATTTGTAAAAGTAGCAGATGATGCATTGTCTCGCTGGCTGCCTCTCTGGTTTATTGAATCTGACCATATGGAGGACGGTACGGAAATTTTGTCAACCACATCATTAGGATTTAGGACAGACACTTAAATAAAACAAAAGTTTTAATTGTGATATAATATATTTTTAATCAGACAATACTTTAAAAAAATCAATTTAAAAATAATGATAAATAGAAAATAGTTTAAAATAATCGGGAAAAAAAACTGTTTATTACATTAAAAAATATATGAAAGATGTCTAATTAAGTGATCAATGATGAGTGAGACTCTACAAATTATGTTCAAATTTATAATATAAAAGTTCCAAAAAATTATTATACATGACTAAACAAAAATTATAAAAAAAAAATAAAAATTCTTCACTGTAAATTAAATTAAAATATATAAGCAGCTTACCTTTGATGTTGCTTCTGCAAGATATTGTTGTAAAACGTCCAATTACAAAGCAACAATGAGTTGGCCGACTCATGACAAATCACAAGATGAGCTCTTCTCGTTTTCGAATGTCTTGTAAAATCTTGATCCAGCTCATTCATGATTTGGAGTACATTTTATAATATAATATGTACATCAAATTTTAATGTTCTTCTCTTATTTAGACACAATTTGTGGTGGTGTTTTTCTTTCTTTGATTTTCAATTAGTGCCGCCACTCCGACAATATCACGTTAGGATAAGAGCAATAAAAAACCAAAGCGATAATTTAGAACCTTGAATTCTGGTTCACATCACATCTTGCTCAAAAAATCTTATAATCCCCCTACCCTACTAATAGTTAGTCAATAATATGATATGCTTTGTTTTATTGTAAAGAAAAGCAAGAAATAAACATGATTAAATATCAAAAGCAATAAGAGAAAACGATCAAAACATGTCAGTATAACACAAACAGTATGAACAGAAGCCTTTTAGAAGAGGCCAGTTTAGTTAGGAAGCTGCCTAAACATATCTTTATTGTATACTTATGGGGATAATTCCCAACTTGTTCGGCAGCTTTTCTTCAACACAATGCAATGCATAGACAACAACATTCCACTCCTTAAGAGTATAAAGCCTTTTAGAATTTACAAAGAAAGGAGGATCGAGAGTGGTAGCTGCTAATAATGTACCCTCTCGTCGTTGAAATGCAGGCTCTCAATACCCCTAAGAGTTGTCTCCAAATTCTTTATGTTGGATGTGTTTCTGCCAGAGGATGTTCGGTTGTGCTCAGATGACAATATAGCTGAACTTCTCTGAGTACCAGGAGCAGAGATCCTACGAAGTGCTCCCTGACTTGAATCCAGGGTCAGAGAACGAGAGGCCTCAGTCTCACTGCCAACTACATCACGGTTGCCTGAGACAGCACCTCGCCTTGCAGTTCCACTTGACCGGAGGAAATTAGAGCTTGACAACTGACAAACCATGCACAGAGATTCATAAGTAACGTGAAAACTAATTGCCGTACAAACAGATAAACTTACATAACCTCAACCAGACAACCAGTAATATATATCAAATATCATTAGAATTTTGAACTAACAGGCAATCACAAATAAATAAAAGATCCACTACTTTTGTCATGGATAAATGATAACCATTTTCATTTTTTTTGTCCTAAACAATCCCATCTTCATGATAAATATTAATTCCCTTAATCAGAATCGTTTTTGACAGGTATATTAATGTGAATTTAAGAATTTTGAAAATTAATGCATAAAGAAACCATCATCTTTAAACTTTCAGCAAGAAATATGCTGACATAGCGCACACAGATAATAACCATCCACAAATAAATACACGCACCATAGCATCTTTAGATCCAGTTGAGTCATATGTAACCGGGCCTTTTTGTCTAGATAAGATTCCATCATTAGCAATAGGCCCAGAGTTTCTCCTACGAGTAGGATCTGATGAGGACCAGTTAGTAGGCCTACCATCCTCCCCACCTACAAAAAGGATCACTCAAATGACAAACTATAAAGGACAGAAAGCATCACATAATAACTGACAAATTATTGAATGGTATGACACCACACTCTAACAGTTTGTCTGTAAACATCTCAATCAAGGTAAATAAATGATAGATCAGATGTGAAGCAAAAAAGAAAAATTATACCTAACACTAATTGTCCATCAGCATTTGCGCCCAGTGGTGGCATACCTGAACTTGGTCCAGCAGCAGGACCCTGCAAGTGTCCTTCCATTAAAATAACCAAATCTCAACAATCAATCAGCTAAATACAATGAGATAGCATGCTATCACTTACAATAGCACGGGCAGGGGCAGTGGCACTTGAAGATTGCTGATATTTCAAAATGGTCCAATCAAAGACATAATCAAACTGGAATCCTGGTGCAAGATGTCAACAACAGCCAAAAAAAAATAAGGCATATAAAAACATAGCTATCTGGTCACTAAAATATTTTTATCAAGGAGTATAGTACTTAGTGCATCCCAAACCCCAAATAAAACAGATAGAAGAACAAGGCTCAAACTCAAACCTTCACGAATGAAAAGGTCACGGAGAAGTCTTTTCAAATAAGCATAATCTGGTTTATCATCGAACCTCAGTGACCGGCAGTAATGGAAGTATGAAGCAAATTCTGAGGGATAGCCACGACAGAGAGACTAAGAAAAAAGAAATCAACAATCAGATACTATTTTAAAATATGGACATATATGAAACAAAAAATTTCCCCACACAATGACACCTCAATAGAAGTAGAAACTTTCTTCTCACTAATCTTCTCATACTTCTGCTTCTTAGTACCAGCTTTCAATCCCTGCCAAGGCAGACTGCAGAACTACCGAATAAAAAAATAGTACATGATAAAAAAGTATAATAAATTAAATAACAAAGTAGGGAGGCTAATTACCTTCCTCTTAAAAAGTACATTAGAACATATCCAAGCGACTCTAAATCATCCCTACGGCTTTGCTCTATCAAAGCATGAAAATTACATTTTCAGGTCCAAATCAATGGTCTTCAACAAAGAAATAAGAAAGGGTATTGAACAAGAGCATACCAATTCCTAGATGAGTATTCATACTAGCATACCTAGCAGTTCCTGTCAAATTCTTGTTCTCTCTGCAAAAGATTAGAAGGAAGTCAAATTCACAGCAAATCATTAAAGTACAGAATGATAACTTAGAGCAACAAAAATCAAGTTCTATCTTGATCTTTAAATAAATAATTCGAGAGACTGCATAAATTGATAATATAGAAATAAAAAATAAAGACTAATTACAAATCATTGCAGAGAAACTACTCAAACAGTCAAACAACTCAGTAAGTAACAATAACAAGATATGATTGACTAAAGAAACACATACTCACAAATTGCCATAATAATAGATACTTGGTCCCAATTCCTAAGAGTTGAAACCAGTTTGAAGTTGAACTGTGCAACCATAGTGAATAAAATCAGATAAAAGTAAAGATGTCATAAAAGTACCTGTAAGGAATATGCTGATGTGTAGTGGTGTCTCTATATTTCTTAGCAAGGCCAAAGTCAATGACATACACCTAAAAAGAGGCAAATTTGAAAGAGATACATCAAACATAGGAGATGATAGAAGATTTTTTTTTGAAAAAGCAACTACTAAACACACACTTGATTTGCACGCCTCCCTAAACCCATGAGGAAGTTGTCCGGCTTGATGTCGCGATGTAAAAATGATTTGGAATGAACAAACTCAACTCGATTTAGCTGCAAACAGTTCAAGACATTTAAAGAAAATCAGTGGAAGTAAATAAGAATTAAGAAGGATGTCTACACAATGTGGGAAAACCTACCATCTGATCAGCAAGCATAAGAACAGTTTTGAGAGACAATTTCCGACTACAGAAGTTGAATAAATCCTCAAGACTAGGGCCAAGTAAATCCATCACGAGCACATTGTACTCTCCTTCAACACCATACCATTTCACATTTGGAATCCCATCTGCCAAATAAAAGATGCCCAACCAAAAACAATTAAGCTGAGTGAGTAATACAAAATCAACAACAAATAAAATTCCCAAAAGGCACAAATTCACCAAGATGAGAAATTACTTCCTCCTTGCAGTATTTTGTACAGCTTCGATTCATACAACAATTGAGGATGCTTGGTTTTGACACTTTCCTGAATCAAAACAACAAAAAATCCAATTAAACACCTCCAAGGCAGCACTCAAATTCAACTTTGCAGCAGAAAGAAACACAAAAATTCAACTCGCAAGCACTGAATGGCAAAAATCAACCAACTGAGTCCAGTGTTAGAAAACAAACTAAAAGCACACCAAAAGATATTCAATATCACATAGCTCCAATCTCACTCTACAACTATTTCTTACTATTCAACACTGAAAACATTCCAATTCCCCTACTTTAAAAAACAAAGAGGTTAAACACACTCTTTTCTTTCAAATTAGGGTAGGCGTAGGCAAAAAAACTCACAAGCTTAATCGCAACCTCTTCATTTGTCTGAATATTAGTTCCTGCACCAACATAAGCAAAATAAAACAAATCGAATTAACGAAAAATAAGAAAAATTCGCAATAGATATTCAAAAAACGAAAAGCAAGCGGAAGCAGAACGCACCGAGATAGATCTCTCCGAAAGATCCGCTACCAATTTTCCTGCCGAGACGGAACTTGTTCCCAACTCGAGGTTCCATTATTCAACCAAAAAAAACCCTACGAAGTTTGGGAATTTGAAAAGCGAACACGGACTCGAGCTACGACTTGAAGTAGGTCATGGTAGAAGAAGAGGGCAAAATTGGGAAAAGGGGAAAAGGCGGAGGGCAAAATAGGAAAAACAGAAACGGATAAAAGAAAACGGAGACGACGAAGAAGAGGGGACAGAAAAAGAATGATCGATGTCTTCACACGCTCACTTACCCTCCAAGTGCCTTCATGCATCAACCTACCAGCTTTTTTGTTTTGAGAGCTGAAACGACCTTCTTTTGGATTTTGTTGCGTCGTTTAAGTAAAGATTTTAACCTATGAAAACTGCTCTTTTTTATTGGCTTCTTTTACTGTTTGGGAAAAAAGAAAATTATTCGAATGCTTATCATTATTGTTATGCTTGCATATTTATTTAATGTTTATGGGGATCTTGGACTAATGATGTCCCACCACTTCAGTTTGTTTTCTCACCCGTTGAAAAATATTAAGGCCCGTTCAAGTAAAGTAAGGTTGGTTTATGCTTGACCTTAAAATCTAAATCATAAAACAAAATCACTGTACACTAATTTTTAGTAAAACAGTGAGTTCTAAATACTCAAACCTTACCCATTAAATCTTAAACATTTATGTTTCACTTATTTCTAAGTTCATTATAATTTACTTCTATTAATATATATATATATATATATACTTATATTAAATTTTAAAATTGATAAACATATTAATAATATAAATAATTATAATTTTAATAGTCCTAGTGTGTTTGTAGAAGATGGTGATTTGTTTCAAGAATTAAAAGCTCTCACACTGTGATTCTTTCTTTTATTCAGATCAGCAATGTTGTATTTTTCAACGAAATATGATGACTTTGATTTTGTTACTTTGAACAAGTATAAAGACCTACCAGCAAAATAATTGAGGTACACTGATCGAATGCCAAATTCAACCAGATTGGATACTAAAAATAATAAACGAACTATCGGTATGAAAAAGAAAGTTCACGAGAAATTTAAAAAAGAAAAATAGGAATTACAAAAAAATGTAATGAAAAGCAATTAAATGGAATATAAAGAACAATGCATGAATGCAAATTGCTGAAACTTAAATGGCCAAATGATTCAAGTCAAGTTTAATGACATTTTCAATGCCTGCACAAATTTGTATCCTGAAAAATTTAATTCGACCACGACAACTTAAATTATACAGAATAGAAATATACACCTCCCCGCCACCCATCACCCACCCAAATGAAATAAATGCGTACATAATATACAGTCAATATGCAAAGAATTTGAATAGTATAATTAATAAACAATGGGTTTCATCCTTCTGGGGAGAAAATTTGGGAACTAGAAGTTCTAACCAAACAAAACTATTTAAAAAACCCCTATCCCAAGAAAAGAAAAACAAAAAAAATACTAGTAATACAACTTAGCTGTTTCATTTCTTCAAGGTCAATTGAATCATAACCATATGTGGTAAGAGAATTACACACTGCACTTCTACGTAAATATGTTACATACAGCAGTTTCATGGGGCTTTGATTCAACCCCATTTAAATCATCAAACAATATAAGCAACCCTAAAAATACCCAAAACTGTTAACTTATATATATTGTCACGATGGAGCCGAAATAGACAAGGTAGATTGCTTCTTCTGCAGCCTTCCCTTCAGTTGTCTGATCTTTGCTTCCACTCTTGCTGTGAAACCAATCTTGGTTTCCTGTCTTGCTTTAGAAGACTCCCTTTTCCACATGTGTTGATCTTCAATATCCTTTTTGTAGTACTTGATTTCTTGGATAATGTGATGATCCATGGGATGGAAACATCTTTGGAAGGATATGTGGACAAAATAAGGAAGATTGCAAGTAACTGTAACTAAAAGGGTTGCTGCCCAATAAATGGGCGCAGGACCAAGAGCTTCAACCAGTATTTGGTACGCACTCATGGAATATTCTGGAGAAAGCATTCCATACAAGCACAGAAAGATGTACCAAGAGGCTATGCTGCCCCATACAAGCAGGTGCTGAATCCATGTAAAGTGGCTCATTGTAAGTGCAATCTGACAGTTGACAGTCCAGATGATGCAAGTGAACATAGTGGTCCCAACAGCAGCCATGTCAGCTACCTGGCCATCAGCACGGAATGCTTGGTTGAAGAAGATGGTTATGATGAGGAAGAATATGATGAGGGAGGAATAGAGACCATTGCCCATCCATCCCAATATTCTATACCAGTCAAAGAACAAATTCTTGGGTCCTTGTTGATAAAGTGCAGGAAACTGGAAAAACACAATAGCCAACAGGCTCATCAATATGTTGGATTATTATTCTAACATGGATCAAATTCATTGAAGACATTTCAAGAGAATGAACCTGTAAACAGACTTCTGACGGAACATCTTGTTCAAAAACACCAAGTGAAATGACAGGTAATGATGTCAGAACAACATTGAACAGTATCATGTACCAGTCATCATAGACGGATTGGCCAGAGAAGCCTGTGAAGGCCTCAAAATAGAAGATGGTGAGGCCAAATGTAATATTCTTGTAGAAGAAATAACATATCTGCATGCATAACAGAATAGTTTAGAACAAAAATACAGGAATCAATTCATAATAGAAAGATCCAAAATGCTAAAATATTACATGATTCTCTATCCAACGTGTGAGAATAATGATTAAGATGGTTATTAATGAATTACCATTTGTGCAATTCTCTTGTAACACCAATGTCCATGGACTACCAGGAGCCTCTCCAAAAATCGAAATTGGGCAATCGCAAAATCACTAGCCATTACTGCCTGGAAGGAAGTTGCAGGCTTGAGTCTAAAAATTTTACATGATTCCAAACAGAAAAACACAATGTGCATTTTGTTGACTCAGAAGTATGAAAATGACATTTAACGAGCATACATGGGCCAATTATAGTTTCTGACCGAACTATATTCTACATGGATTAATGATGTTAATTAGGTCTCATATTAAGTGTTACCTTTTCTTCATTTTATAAAGGAAATTAGTCTGAAAATAATTATTAGCAAGCATCTGTAACCTTTTCCTCATTTTATAGAAGAAATTAGTCTGTTACAAAAATGCAAAGTACACTTCTCAACTGCATTGGACCAGCAGCACTAATTACAAGATGGCTAATAGGCTTGACAAGAAGCCTGGTTCACAGTTTAGCTTGAAAACGCAACAAAAACAAGCAAATATAAACATGAGGTTCTTTCTCTGTAACCTGCGTTATTTTTTAAAATATTAAAACTATATACACTATAATTTGGTTTTGTGTATGAAACATAGCACATGACATTGAAACTTGCAATATTAAATGTTAATATCAAACCATCATTCACAGTGATAGTTTTATGTGACATCATTTTGCTTAGAGAGCCGATCATGTAAGCCACTGACCTGCATACCTTCAACCCCACTGATTCCAACACCAATATCTGCTTCTTGAATCATGCCAACATCATTTGCACCATCACCTATTGCTAGAGTAGTCTTCCCAGTACCTTGTTTCACTAACCTCGTTACCTGATACCAAAAGATTAAGGAAATAGAACATCATAAAACAGCACACAAGTCACAAGGTTATTTCTCACAGTTGATATATCTGACAGATTAGAAAAATGCTACATACACAAGTAATGCAATGACTATTGTGCACAACTGAACTCATGGATTCATCCGAATTTAACCTGATCTAATATTTCTTATCTAGCTAAGATGGATCCATGTGAGTAGTTATAGCACAGATTTAACTCCAATAATCAGCTACATAAATGTAGCATAAAGTATTTGAAGAAAACCTAAAAATCACAAACTAAAAAGGTAAAAGGTCCTTACCAATGCCTTTTGCCTGGGAGACACACGACAGCAGATGACAGATGCACAATCAACAGCCAATCCCAAAAATTGGAGCTTCATATCATCTTCTAAAGCATATGTCAGAGTTTTCCCATCAATAATTAAAGCAAATGCAGCATGAGGATCCTTCTCCAGTTTTATCATTTGGGAACCATTGGTGATTTGATTTGAAATGTTGTCCTTGATGGCCTGGGGTGTTAAACAAAAGAACTAGGCCTAACATCAGATGCAACTCAAGCCCATAAAGTAAAACTCCTTTACAATTCTCAATGAAAAAAAGGTACCTGTTTGACATCAGTTGCTACAGAATCTATAACCGGAGTAGTTATACAGATCTGCTTCATGCCTTGTCGAAGCAAACTGCAAGAAAATCTGTACCACAGAAAAAACAGTTTCATCATACTTTTTACAGAGGCATTTTCAAACAAGTTAATCCTTAACTATATAAAACAGAAATGAAATGGTTTCATGAGGTCAAATGATTTGTGGTAGACAGACCCAATGTTGATAGCAGTTTCCATCTTATCCCCTGTCAACACCCAGATCTTGAGACCAGCTTGAGCAAGATTATCAATACATTGGGGCACCTGCAGAGAACAAAAAATTGAATTTAGTTGAATATTTGAAGTAGAAAAAACAGCAATGTATATTGACTATAAAGAATGACAAGCCAACCCCTTTCTGCAGTTTGTCTTCCACAGCAGTAGCCCCAACAAGAATCAACTCTTTTTCCATCATATCTGATACCCGCTCAAGCATTGAATCTCTGTCAGCCCCAACAGCTGCTTTGGCTTTCTGAAATTCATTGTTCCAAGCAGTGTATTCTTGCTCATCAAGCTTTCTATAAGCCAGGGCTAGTGTTCTCAAACCAGCTTCTCCATATTCATTTAGATGTCTGGTAGTAGCCTCCAAATACATTTTTCCATTCTTCGACATTCGATCAAATATGATACTGTATAACCAAGCAATAAAAGAATGTGTCAAAGTTTAAAGAGAGATGTTGGAAATATCTGTGAGCATTTATGTGGATGTGAGTTCATTTTAGCAGCCTTCTTTCTTTGGAAAAAGGACATTGCGGTGATTATTTTGTATAATAGTGGTAAAGAAGATTAAACTCCACAAGCTTGAATGTGATTTCAATTTCCTTTATTCTAACATAAATTTTGAGATAAATGTCCTATTGGTCATTAACAAACATTCAGCTGTCAGTAATGAATACTATAGGCAGGCAAGAATAACAGATACTGCAAACTAACCTGTCAGCCCCCTTGCACATAAGAAAAATACTGCCCTCCTCATCACGCACAATCACAGACATACGCTTTCTTTTACTAGTGAAATCCAGCAGATTCAACAGTTTGTACTCTCTGTAGAATTCACCCAAAAGTACATAAATAGAGGACACGTCGTTTGAAAATACTGGAGTAGAAGAACATAAAGAGTTTTCGTGAATACTTACCTTTCAACCACTTGGCCAGAAGATGAAAATCTTTCATGTACGAAAATACTTGATTGAGTCCTTCTGCAAAACTCAAAGCCAAATTCTCTTGCTGCTACAAGAAAAGCCCCTTCATCAGGTGACTCAGCTTCATATGCATAAATGCCAGTCTCCTCATTCAGCTCAGGAATGGCAGTGTGACAAACTGCTAATATTCGGAAGAACATCAAAAGGTCATCAGCATTGGGCTCTTTCAACCAATTACAATTCATGATGCGGTCGTCTTCAAAACCAAATCCCTTTATGCCATGCCTTTGATCCTCATCTCCTTTAGAAGTAACAACAGTCTCCAGTTCAATTTCTTCAGCTCTTCTAACATCATCCCATGAAACTCGCCCTTTAGTCTTAGACACGGGGAAACTGGAGAGATCTGAATCCTGGTCCTCAACATCAGAAGCCATCTGCTTTGCTGCAGCAATTTCAACTTCACTGGAGCGCACACCATATGCAGTACCGGCAATGGAGCACTTCAAAAAGTCCATCTGATTACAGGTCAAAGTTCCAGTTTTATCTGACAGGATAGTATCTACCTGACCCAATTCTTCATTCAAATTCGATGTCCGTGCATCAGCTGGAGTCCCAGTTTCTTCATCATACATTTGAATGTCTTGGTTAATGAAGGTTGCCTGTAAAACCTTTACAAGCTCAATGGAAACATAAAGTGAGATGGGTATCAAATATCCATAAAGAATGAGCGCAGTAATCAGATGACTCATTCCAGCCACTCCAACTTTGTGGGGATCATACTGGTATTCAATATTGTCAGGCCGTATGTACCACCAGTTTGGTGTTTGGAACTTAGTCTTGATGATAAATCCTATGGAACTAATAAGAGATATCAAAATGAGGACAGTGAAGAGGGTGTATATGATATAATCCATCTTCTTTTCTATCGTGCTCCTTTTTGAAGGGGATTTTGTGGAATTTTGCATGACTTTGCTGTCATGACCAGTGAAAACGGCCACCCCATAGATGTAATCAGTGTTCCTGAGCTTAGAATCTCGGAGAAGAATTTGACTAGGATCAAGAGGATAAATCTGGCGCTCATACTCAAAGTTTCCAACAAAAGTATAAAGATTGGGGTTTGGGTCTTCACAACGTATTGTTCCAGCGAAATCTTTAAAAACATCATCGTTATCTAGAGCCATGGTAGCCTCCAAAGATCTTTTCACCTTCAAGTTTGTCTCACCATCTAAATTCATAGTCTCCACATAGCATATCCCATCCTCATAACTTGATGACAAGAGAAGCAAATCAGCTGGGAAAAATTGATCTTTTTTCACTTTTAGCACATCCCCAACCATAATGTTCTGCCATGACTTGGGACCAAAAACACCATCACCTTTATGGCGATTAACCTTCCGACGATTAACTTTGACATCCTGAAGAAACCTGCGCGAATCTTCCAATGCTTCCTTCGCCATACTAAGCCCCACAACAAATGCCAAAGGAGCAATCATGCTCAGTGCGCTGAAAGGCGAAATTGGAGAGGCTGAGAGGCACGCAGCCAAAAGGAAGTATATATTAGCAACCCTGCGAAATTGTTCAAAGAGTGCCTTGGGGAAAAACGTAATAACATTGTACTTGGTCGTGGATATATCATTCTTGCAGTAAATTAGAGGCTTCTTGTCATGAAATAGAGGCTGGTTGCAATACACCGTACGTGAGAACCCGGGACCGTGAAGTGGATGAGGTGCCTCCTCAGTGGTAGAAGGCTTAAGGCAACCAAATGTGTAAAGATTGCTCCTCCGGATCCTCGCCCTTATTCTTCCCTTTGCCATTTAACCAGAATTCAACTCAACGTGGAGTTATTAGAGTTATATTTAACTTACTTAACATATAACACCAACAAGGAAACCAAAATCTTTGGAACCATCAAACTGCCCCTTGTCCACAATTTGTTCTCCTTAAACCTAACACCACATACACACAGAAAAAATTATTCGCTTGAGCAAATAAACACTGATCATTTGATGCATACTATTGAATCTGCATAAGCATAATAACTCAAAAGCGCCGATAACTTAATTCCAAGAAATCTAAGTGCATGCAACCATTAAAATGTGAAACCATGCCAGCTAAAATTCAAATTCATGTGATTCCTCGACATCATAATATTTTTTAAAATAAATAAATCTAAAAACTAAGACGAGAATAATAATAAATAAATAAAAAGAGCAAAGAAACCAGAGATCCTGTGACACACTCGTACCCTTTCCCAGGTATGAGAAGTCAGAGAATTCAAATGAAGGAGCTAAACACCAAATGCAATGTTATGTCACAATGAAAAAATGCGTTCAAAAAAGCTGAAAGAAGCCAACGTCCTTCACGTTTTTTTTTTGTTTTTGTTTAAATTTCTATAAGAATAATAATGATCCAGCTAGGGGCATGACCAAATATCAACAATGCCAGCGAATTGAAGATTCAGTGCAACAGAATCCACCAAATCGAATAGAAAAACAATTTTCCAGTTTCTCACAAAACAGAGCAGTTAGAAAAAAATAAGACAAATGGAATTGAGAGTCGCAGAGAGAAAGAAATAAAACGCACGCACCGAACGGGAGGGGCCCGTTCATGTTGCGGAATGAACGTGGCAATGCAGCAAACAAAATGGGAAAGGGGAAGAAGAGAGAGCAGTGTCACGCTACGCGTGTTGTCGCTGGTTGCAGATCGAGGAAGGAGACAAAATGAAGAGAGAGATTGAGAGAAAGAAAGAGAAACGTGAATGAAATCGAAAGAGGAGAGAAGTAAAAAAAAAAAAAACGTTTAGAGAGAGAAAGAGAGGACACAAAAGAAAAAGAGAGACTCTCAGTCACTCCCTTTCTGATGCCAGCAATTTCCGGGCCCTCATCACATTTTATATTTTCCCCCTTTTTTATGGGTTAGAAATAGAATGGAAAAATTGGTTTTCATTTTTTTTTTTTTTTGTTGTAGTGGTATTTATTGATATCTTTTTTATTTTGTAATTCTAAAATTGATGTGAGAGAATGAATTATGAAGGGCATGTTGTCCTACGTGGCTACCCCTGAACTGAAACCAGGTAGCAAGCAATGGCGTTGGCAAGGAATGGAGTTGCCACCTTTTTTTCTGGCAGTCTCACTACTGCCACGTAAGTCGGAAACTGTCATATTGGCAGAACTTTAGGTACAATCTACATGTATAACCTGATAAAATAGAAATTTTTTCATAAAATAACCCTATTTCAATAAATACTTCTATTCTGGTACCACACATAATACATGTGTTATAATTTGTTATTTTGTTTTAATTTGATTAATATGTTATCAGACATAACATAACATGCATGGGTGTTATAAAGTTTCTGATATTAAAAATCAGCTACCACAGTCCTAAATACATTTAGTTTCAAAATATATCGGGATGAATGCAACAGATTTTTTTTTTATAAAAAAAAATTAAAAAATTGTGTACAAGGCGCCAAGGTTTATTTTGATCTTTAGAGTAGGACGTGGAGGCAACAAAACTGTGCTTCGATCTGGACAGGTCGACCTTATAAAAATGTGCTGTTCGAATTTGATTTGAAATTTGAAAATATTTGTAGATTACGTTGTGGTAGGTAGTAGAAGACAGAACATGTTACAGGGAGGGACAATATTATATACGGTAATGTTTTATAGGATGATTGTTGAATTATCAATAATTGATAAATAAAAAAAAACAGAAAATAAAAAAACAAATGGGTGACAAGTGACAACTGACAACTGACAAGGACCCACTCAAGGTGAGGACCACCATGTCCCATTCCATGCTGATGCCACGTGACTAGGTCTTACTTACACATTCCAATTTCTAACTGAGATTAACTTTCATTACGAATGAAAAAAGTATAGAATATCTTTAATCGTGTATATTAACTAGCACAGAAATTATTTTAATTTCAGTCATGATTTACTTATAATTTATTAAAAATATACTGTAGTAAAACTTACGATACAGAGAATATCTATAGCCTATAATAGAGTGCATGCTGGCGTAGTGTTTGTTATATATACAATATTACAAATTACAATGTATGCAATGCATTTTTTTTTTTTATCATTCAGTAGGGATAAATAAAACAAAAGCACCAGGAAAAACTAATTGTATATTTAGAAATGTGGTGGATCACGTTCAAAAATTAGAGCAGCACTAGCTAAAGCTATTATTATGGTGGGAGACTGTTTTTCTTGAATCACAAAGTTAAACCAAACACACTAACAATAAAGTATAAGCTTTTACATTTTAATTATACATTATTTGTTATTGTTTTATGTGTCTAATGACAATAGGAGTCCCAAACTTGGAATATATAGTAATATATTCATATTTAACTACAGTCATATATTTCTGTTGGAATGCCATATTATATCGTTATTTAAGTTTTTTCATGCATCCCATGATCTATATGGATAGTTTTAATTATTTGCTCATTAATTTTTCTGGTGATTTTTGTCATTCATCTTATTAAAGTAGTTTTTGTTCATAGGCTAGCGTATTGATTAAGGATAAAAGAAGAGTAGTAAAGAGATGTGAACTCTAGTTATAATCAACTATCCAAACTTTGAGATAATCTAAAAGCACAAAGGAGGCGAACCCACTTTTGTCTGCCAATACGAAACTTATAGGAGAAAAGAAGACTTATTATCGATGTATCAATGTTAACGAAGGAAAATTAGAATGGGGTTTATATATGATGGAGACTTTTTTATAGAATAAAACGAAACACGAAAAATAGAACTCTTTTGCCCGACACGAAATGACAGGCAAGGTTGTTTTCTACTAGCTTCGTTAATAAGAAATGAAGGCACTAAACTAAAGTATGGCGTTTCCCACTAGCAATAATTCTAAGAGTGTGAAGTGGGTCGCGGGTTCCACTCATTATTCATATCCTAACATGTGTCCACATCTCACACTTCTCTCTAATCTCTACATTCTCTGTTCAGAAACGAGAGGGAAACATAAACAGAAAAGGCAACCAATCATGTTCCGTTTTTTTACTTTAACAAATCTTATTGAGTTTGGTTTTAATTAATTATATAAAAGTTTTTTTTTTTTTTTATCTTTTGTAGAAACTTTGATTTTTGTTCGATAAGATTTTACCTGTATGTTTTTTTCTTATAAATTGTACTGATTTGTTTTTGTATCATATATATCAAGTCATAGGTTATGGAATTAAAAATAAAATGGTTTTATCAAATAAAAATATTAGAAAAGAAAGAACTTAATTGTTACAATAGTAGCATATCATAATTGTTTTTTATGAAGAGGAGAATAATTGTTTATTACATTGAAACAATTTCAATTTATGAACTTCTTGACTAGGGGTGTATTGGATTAGGATTTTAAAAATAAAAAAATTTGGCATAAAAAAGTCTTAGGGGGGTATATTGGATTAGGATTATTTAGGATTTTAATGATTTTTTCAAGATTGTTAAATAATAAAAAATAATATGATGGTATTCAATCAAGATTATCAAGATTTTTTTTTTGAGTAATAAAATCTTGTGGTATTTGATTGGGATTTTGAATAACTTAAAAAAAGTCATCTATTATTCAAAATTATAGAGATTTTATGAACTTTTTTTTTAATTGGATTTTGATGGATTTTATGGACTTTTTAGTTAATCATATACTGATGTTCATACTCAACTCACTACGAACTAACTTACAAGCCTACATGTAGTCCACTATCTCATTTCTCTTTTTAGGTTAATAAATTCCTAATGAAATGAAAATCTTCATAGGAAAAGTAGATCTAAGTCTGAAGGAAGTTCTAACTCAACTGGGGCATACAAGTTAAAGTTTTAAAAGACTTTTCTAAACTATTGCAATTAATTTTGAAAAAATATACAATTTAATAGAAAGAACAGAAAGTAATGTTTGAAATGTTATAAAAAGAAATCTCAAATTTATTCATATGTAACTGGAGAATATTTATTTTATATATTCTTTAAATTAGGCAAATAATTAATGTTTTGATCATTATTTCAAAATGCATTATGTCTTTTTTGGAATTCATGTACGTTATTGTAGGTGAAAAGGTTCAGCTCATGATAACTTGTAATTAGTTTATATTCAATGATATTTTCAAGCACACTCTTGTTGGCTTGTGTTTAGTAGTTTAAAATTTTTTTTTTCTAAAAATCCATAAAGTCTTTTTAAATCTTATAAATCCGTGAAATCCTTTCAAATTCTATATTCTAAATCCATTAAATCTAAATTATAAAATCCTAATCACAAGAGTCTTTTTAAAAAAATCTTAAAAATTTTTAGTTTCCTATGAAATCTTAAAAATCTTTAAGACTTTTTTTTATACCAAAAAAGTCTTTAAAAATCATAATCCAATACACCTCCCTAATTTTGAAAAAATATACAACTTAATAGAGAAAACAAAAAACAATGTTTGGGATGCTATAAAAAGAAATCCTAAATCTATTCATATATAACTGGAAGAATGTTTATTTTGTATATTCTTCAAGTTAGGCAAATGATTAATAGTAGTTTGTAACTTTGATTTAGAATTCATGTATGATATTAGCAAATGAGAGGGTTCAGCTCATGATGACTTGTGAGTAGTTTGTATTCAATGATATTTTCAAGTTGTTGGCTTGTGTTTAGTAGTTTTGAATTTTTTTTTTTAGAAATCCATAGAGTCTTTTCAAATCTTATAAATCCGTAAAATCCTTTCAAATTTTATATTCTAAGGAGTGTATTAGATTAGGATTGTTTAGGATTTTAATGACTTTTTTTTTAGTAAAAATGTTTTGGGATATTCAATCAGGATTGTTAAATAATAAAAAACAATCTGGTATTCAATCAAGATTATCAATATTTTTTTAGAGGGCAACAAAATCTTGTAGTATTCGATTAAGATTTTGAATAACTTTAAAAAAGTCATTTGTTATTCAAAATCATAGAGATTTTATGGACTTTTTTTTTTAATTGGATTTTAATGGATTTTATAGATTTTTTAGTTGATTATATAAATATTAAACCTAGCCAACAATCTCATCTAGTTACGAGAGACTTTTCTTTCTCATTATAGACTTTTTTATTTCTTTTTTTTTTTACATAATCTTCCATCCACATTTATTTCAAGATGAGACTTTTCATATGATCTTAATACTGATGTATTCATACCTAAATCATTACGAATCAACTTACAAGCTTATATAGTCTATTATCTTATTTCCCTTTAGGTTCATAAATTCCTAATGAAATGAAATTTTTTATAAGAGAAGTAGATTTGAACCTGAAGAAAGTTTTAACTCAGGCAAGGCAAACAATCAAGTTAAATTATTTGAAAACAGAGAAATTAGGCAAACAATTCCAAATATTTTAATCCCTTGAAAATTAAATTATTGCAATTAATTTTGAAAAAATATACAACTTAATAGAGAAAATAGAAAACAATGTTTGGGATATTATAAAAAGAAATCCAAAATCTATTCATATATAACTGAAAGAATGTTTATTTTGTATATTCTTCAAGTTAGGCAAATGATTAATAATAGTTTGTAACTTTGATTTGGAATTCATGTATGATATTAGCAAGTGAGAGAGTTCAACTCATGATGACTTCTGATTAGTTTGTATTCAATGATATTTTCAAGCACACTCTTATTGGCTTGTATTTAGTAGTTTTGAATGTTTTTTTTTTTCTAGAAATCCATAGAGTCTTTTTAAATCTTATAAATTCATGAAATCCTTTCAAATCCTATATTCTAAATCCATTAAATCCAAATTATAAAATCCTAATCACAAAAGTCTTTTTAAAAAAATCGTAAAAGTTTTTAGTTTTCTACAAAATCTTAAAAATTTTCAAGACTTTTTTATGCCAAAAAAAAGTTTTTTAAAATCCTAATCTAATACCTTCCTAAATCCATTAAATTCAAACTACAAAATCTTAATTATAAAAGTCTTTTTAAAAAAAATCTTAAAAGTTTTTAATTTCCTATAAAATCTTAAAAAATTTCAAGACTTTTTTATGCCAAAAAATTCTTTTAAAATCCTAATCCAATACACCCCCCCTAAAAATCTTTTAAAATCCTAATTTAAGACTAGTCATAAGTTATTATGAGTTAAACTCTTCCACCTGCTAAGAACTTACATGAATTCCAAACCAAATACTGAGATATCTTTTTCATGGTGGTTACGATAATGGCTTACTTATAATTATAAATTTTCATAAAATGATAACGAAAAATAATAAAAAAATATTAGTAAAAAATATAAAATGTTTCATTTAATTCATCAAATCAATAATGTCATCAAAATATAAATCAAATAATTCAACAAAAAATACATGATAATCAAAATATTAATCATCTAATTAACTTACTAAAATAAACATTATTCGATGACATATAAATAACTTTGAGATTTATTTTATAACATTCAAAACACTTACTTCTGTTTTCTCTATTAATAAGTTGTATATTTTTTTCAAAATTGATTGTAATAGTTTATAAAAGTCTTTTAAAACCTTTACTTAATTATTTGCGCCCCAACTCAGTTAGAACCTCCTTCAGGCTCATATCAACTTCTCTTACAAAGATTTTCATTTCATTGAAAATTTATGAACTTAAAGGTAAATGAGATGGTGGACTATATTGATAAAATGATGTAGGCTTGTAAGGTGATTCATAATAATTTAGGTATAAACACATCACTATTACAATAATATGGAAAGTCTTACCTTAAAACAGAAAAAACGTGAGAATTCTATAATAAAAAGAAAAAGTCTCTCAAAATTAGATGAGATTGTTTGCTGGTTCAATGTATTAAAAAAGAACCATGAGAACTTGTTGAACAAATGTGCGGAGCATTTTTGTGTTGACCAAAAATTGCATTAGGTTGGACCAAATCGAAAGGAAAAGAAGTGGCAGTGTAATCTATCAATTTTAATATTGTCTATATATTTAAACTGCAAAATAAAAAATATAAATAAATAAATTAATATATAGGGAGTGGGACACTGGGTGTTGGAATTTAAGCCAATAAAAGAAGATATTGTTCTTCGTTCCTTGCAGTTGCAGACTTGCAGCGGCAGTGGTCATGCAAGTATTGCAATTTGCAATAGGAGAATATATATTTTGCAAATATGATGGGATATACTTAGTTTAAAAGGATTTACATGAGAATTTATTGAAGAAAAAAATAATATTAATTTAATTATATAAAAATTAAAAATCTCTTATTTGTAAAATTTATAAAAATCTCACATCTTATTATAAAAAAAAAAAATTATACGTGAGAGTTTTTATTATTATTTATTAAAGAAAACACTTTTAATTTTTAAATAAGATAATTTTTTTTACATATTTTATTTTTTTATAAGACTTTACAGAGTATTCAGTAGTGTATTGAAATAGTCATAAGAATTCAATTAAAAAAATTTAAAAGATTAGAGGTAACTAATTTAACCTTTTATATATTCCTACTATACTTAAAATAATTAAAAACTATGTTAGTATTTTCTAAGATCGATTATACTCATACATAAACAATTTTTATTAATATTATCGTAATTTTTTTCATTAATATTACTCCAAATCTCTCATGACAAGGCATACCTTAATGATAATTGTTATATGTTATTATATTACGTAAACTGTTTTTTATTTTATTTTGGCGTAACGAAGAATGCAGGTAGACCTCATTTAGAAAGTCGTTTTTCTCCTTGGGCCACCTCATTTAAATTTTTAGCAAATGCGTACATGGAGTTGTTGGGTAAGAGGACAGTGTTAGTGAGTCTGTACCCGGAGAGAAAGCTTCCAATTTTGACTTTTGAGAGTGAAGAAAAACATAAAACGTGCAATACGGGGCATCCATTGACGTATAAAAGAAAGAAGTGAGAGTATGGTGCTGTAAGCAGTTGATGTGTTAGATATGTGTTCGTTTCCCAGCAGAAACTACGATGTGTTTCTGAGCTTCAGAGGAGAGGACACCCGAAGTAGCTTCACAAGCCATCTTTACAATGCTCTGAGTCAGAAATCAATAAACACATACATAGATTACAAGCTGATGAGAGGAGAAGATGTTTGGCCTTCACTTGTGGAAGCAATAAGGGGGTCATATGTGGCCGTTGTTGTTTTCTCCGAAAACTACGCTTCGTCGGCGTGGTGCTTAAAAGAGCTGGTCGAGATACTCGCATGCAGAAGATCAGAGAAGCGTCAGGTTGTGATACCTGTCTTCTACAAAGTAGATCCTTCAGACATAAGGAATCAGAAGGGAAGTTACGAAAAGGCATTCGCAAAGCATCAGCGAGATGACAGCAAAAACACCAATGTCTTCACCTGGAGAGCTGCTCTCACCGAAGCATCCTATATTTCTGGATGGGAGTCCCGATCACCCAGGTAAATTGCCTCTATTTTGATAAGAATTGAATGTAAATAAATTGTCATAAATAATAAACTTACATTTGCATAGTTTATGTATAAAATTAGCACATCAAGTGAAAACTAGTATATTCCAGCATATTTGTTTTAATTTCCATTAATTTAAATAGTTCATTGTGCGGATCATACCTAGTTGATTCCCCATGTTTTTCTCAAGTTGATGTTTTCACTTTTATGTCAGTGATGAATCTCACATCATCGAGAATGTTGTGAATGATGTATTGCAAAAGCTACAGCTGAGATATCCTACTGAACTAAAAATCCTTGACGGAAGTGAAAAAATTTGTGATGATGTAGAATTACTACTGAAAAAATTTCGAGTGGTTGGAATTTGGGGTATGGCGGGAATTGGCAAGTCAACCATTGCTAAATACTTGTTTGCCAAACACTTCATCCATTATGATAATGTGTGCTTCGTGGATAACCCAAAAGAGTATTCGCTTCGTAAGCTTTTCTCTGCGCTATTGAAGGAGGAAGTTTCCCCAACATCAGAGTTCGTAGGGTCCACATTTCATATGAGGAGACTCAGTGGTAAAAAGGTTTTGATTGTACTTGATGGTATTGGCATGAATAGTTTTGATTCCTTAATGGAGGATTTATGCAGAGAGTTTGGTGGCCAACATCGTGATAGCAGACTCATCATAACAGCAAGAGATAAGCAATTGCTTGAGGGAAGAGCTGATTGGATATACCAGGTCAAGGAATGGGAAAATCCTCAATCTCTAAAGCTCTTTTGCTTAGAAGCCTTCAAGAAAGACCGTCCCCAAAAAGGTTACGAGCGTCTCTCTAAAATTGCAGTTGAATACGCGGGTGGTGTTCCATTAGCTCTTAAAGTTTTGGGTTCACATCTTCGTTTCAAAAGTATCGGTTTTTGGAAAAGTACTTTGGAGAACCTCAACACTTGTCCCAATGAGAAGATTCAGAAAGTCTTAGAAGAGAGCTATACTGGGTTACATGATCTAGACAAGAATATATTTCTAGACATTGCATTCTTTTTCAAAGAAAAAGAGAAAGATGACGTTATAAGGATATTAGATGCGTGTGGTTTCGAGGCAACTAGTGGAGTGGAGGCTCTTAAAGACAAAGCTTTGATAACTGTTTCAAATAGCAATATAATACAGATGCATGGCCTGCTGCAACAAATGGGTTTGGAGATAGTACGTCAAGAACGTAAAGGAGATCCAGGAAAACGTAGTCGATTGAAGGATAATGAAGCTCGTGAAGTCATTGAAGAAAACAAGGTAAGGCAAAAATACGCCTAACATGTTTTTATATAAAAAAATTGTAGCAAACTTTATCATACTATTTACTTCTTTTGTGTTTTGTCAGGGAACTGGTGCAATTCAAGGCATAGCCTTAGATTTGTCTCAAATTGAAAATTTACCTTTGCGCTCTGACACATTCACAAAGATGAGAGCCTTAAGATTTCTTAAATTCTTTAACTCCTTGGGTCAGAGTTCTAGCAATACATTCCTCAAGCTTACAGAAACTCTTGAGCCGTTTTCTGGTAAACTGAGGTACATTGAGTGGATTGGATACCCTTTTGAGTATCTTCCATCACCTTTCTGTGCTAAGTTTCTTGTTGAGATTCGCATGCCACAGAGCAAAGTTCAACAACTTTGGCAGGGGATCCAGGTAAAAAAATGTTACGTATGTACACTTGTTTACACTTTTTATTTTTTTTTGTTATTTTGAGGATTTTCCATTGAGATGTCTCCTTTCGAATTGTTCACAGGAACTTGATAATTTAGAGGGAATCGACCTAAGTGAATGCAAAGAGTTTGAAGACCTTCCAAATTTGTCTAAGGCACCAAGACTTAAATGGGTGATTCTGTCTAGTTGTGAAAGTTTGCGGTATCTTCATCCATTTGTTTTATCCTCTGACACGCTTGTTACCTTGATACTGGATATGTGTACAAAACTTAAGAGGCTTAAAGGTGAGAAACATTTCAAATCTCTGGCGAAGATCAGTGTCAAAGGCTGCTTAAGTCTGGAGGAATTTGCCGTGTCATCAGATTTAATTGAAAACTTGGATCTGAGCAATACAGGAATCCAAGCATTGGACGCATCAATAGGGCGTATGAAAAATCTTAAGCGGCTAAATTTAGAGGGTTTAAGACTCGGGCATTTTTTAATGGAGTTATCATGCTTGGGATTTCTCGAGGAGTTGCAGCTTTCTGATAGTGGACTTGTAATCGACAAAGATCAACTACGTGTCCTGTTTGATGGGTTAAAGTCCCTGCAAATACTATGTTTGAAGGGTTGTAGTAACTTGTTTGAACTACCGGACAACATCAGTGTCTTGTCAGAATTACAAGAACTAAGGCTAGATGGAAGCAGCGTGAAAACGCTACCTGAAAGCATTAAGAATCTTCAAGGGTTGGAGATTCTGTCTTTGGAGAATTGCAAGGAGCTTCTGTGCCTACCAATGCTTCCACCCATCATGAAATACTTAGGTGCCATTAACTGCACGTCATTGGTGTCAGTGTCAAACTTGAAGACTTTGGCAACAAAGATGTTGGGAATGACGAAACGCATTACATTCAAGAACAGCTTGAAATTAAATGGACATTCACTCGATCTTATCATGGAAAGCATCCATTTAACAATGATGAGTGCTGCACTTGACAATGTTTTGGTAAGAAAACGTGGGGTGGGCAACGGCTACAACTATAACAGTGTTGAGCTTTGTTTACCAGGAAGCAGGGTCCCACTGCAGATCAAATATCGAACCACTGAGCCCTCCAATTTAATTACAATTGAACTTCCCAGACGTTCCAACTTGGTGGGCTTAGTTTACTGGGTGGTTCTTTCTCCAGCTAGGGGAATGAAGAAACATGGCACTAAGATAACATGTAAATGCCACTTGCCAGAAGAAGGTATAAAGGAATCATGGTTAGATAGTGATATTGGGGGATTGAACTCAGATCATGTTTATGTATGGTATGATCCATTTCATTGTGACAGCATTCTCAACTATTATGAACCAAAGGTTTGTTTTGAGTTCTGTGTTGCAAATGATAAGGGGGAAGTTGATGGCTCCGTTTGTATTAAAGAGTGTGGGATACGCCTTATAAGTGTTTCAGAAGTGCAGAGTGTTTTACAAGAGTTGGACTTGGATTCGGATAAGAAAAAAGACTTGGAGAAGGGAATGGAGGAGGAAAGCAATGGCATGACAAACCAGATAGGGAAATTCAGCGAACACAGCTCCTCTGGTAGTACTCATTACTCTCCTTCACTAATCTCTTATAATCTTCAATATTTACTCACAACTATCCACTTCAAATATAATTGTGATGATATATAACTGTTTTATAAATTCATTTTTCTTTCTTAAAATTGTCAAACCGTGGCTTGTACAAAAAAATAACCATAGTCTCACTTAAACTTATTTTATTACTCTTTCGGCAATTTATCATTTTTCTTGTCTTATGGTACAGATTCTAAAGAATCAGACTCAGTGAAGGTTGAACCAGATTCAGCTGCTGAAGGTAATGGGAGGGAGAGTCATTATTCTGACATGGAAGAGAGCAGCAAATCTACTCACAAGGAAACCAAAAACTCGTCCAGGAGCAGATTGTAGGCAGAATATTAGAGAGGCTACAAATGTGATCATTTAAGAGTTCTTATATTTGGACAATCTTGGCCTTCTATTTCACTAGAAGTGTAAAACAATAAAATACAAAATATAAACTTACATTTGTCATTACTTTCATTTTGAATTATGTAAGAAAATTTGGAGTTATTTTTCTAATTTTTGGTTGAGTGGGACATTCAGAAGGACTCAATTAGCCATTTTTTAAAATTATTATCAAGTGGATATCTCCATTTGCCTAGTTGGCAGTAGGTTACATAATTTATTAATTCTATTTGACTAGAATCTTAACTAAAGAATTTTAATATAATCTCTTATAAAAGAAAGTAGCTTTTATTTAATAAAGAAAAATAAAAAATAAGTAGCATTCTAAAAAGTTAGTGGGTAAAAATAAAACAGTCGTTATTTTTTTTCTTAATCTGCCTGCAGGCAGGGTAACGCTCCATCATCATTCATGAGCAAAGTTGACCCCTACAGCCGACAAAATAACTTACGTGAATGTGTGCTTCTCTATGTTCTTGAATACATAATCATTAAAAACAAGCATGACGGCAACAAAATTTTCCTAGTATCACTTGCAATCTGATTGAGGTGAGGTACCACTGATAAGAATTGTACCTAACATATCAAATTTGAACAAAGAAAAGGAAGAAGACTAAAAATATATTTTATTTTATTCTTTTAAATGTGATAAGAAAAGAGAAGTCAACGACGACTGCAAGCTACTAATAAGAAAGATGTTCATCTTGATGGTTGGATGAATAGGTGATTTTTCTTATTATTTTGAATAATATTTTAGGAATCTAGTTGGAATGAAAAGTCCTATTGTATAAAAAAAGTACATTTTTGAAAAAAAGACGTTAGTTTAACTTTTCCAAAAAAAATACAAAAGGCACAGGAGGGAGTAGATGCTGGAAATGAGGTCAACGACCACGAGTGCAAGCCAACAATAAAGGAAAAAACTTGTTCTTTCCTTGCATTGGCAGTGACAGTGGTAGTGGCAAATGCATTCCTCTACGAAAGAACATGACGTGTTTCTGAGTTTCAGAGGAGAAGACACCCGAACCAACTTCACTAGCCATCTTTACAACGCTCTGAGTCGGAGATCAATCAGAACCTACATAGATTACCAGCTGAACAGAGGAGAAGATGTGTGGCCAGCACTTGCCAAAGCAATCGAGGAGTCACACGTGTCCATTGTTGTTTTCTCCGAAAACTATGCTTCCTCGAAATGGTGCTTGGAAGAGCTTGTCAGAATACTTGAATGCAGAAAACAGCTGGGTCTGGTTGTTATACCGGTCTTTTATGAGGTAGATCCGACACACATAAGGAAGCAGAGTGGCAGTTACGACAAGGCATTCGCAAAGCATGAGCGAGATCTTGGCGGCAAAATCACCGAATCCAACAAACAAAAAGTCTTTAGGTGGAAAGCTGCTCTCACCGAAGCAGCCAATATCTCTGGATGGGACTCTCGAACACATCGGTAACTGTTTGTTATTTCTCCCCTTTTCTTTTCTACTTGCAGTTACTAACATACATATGAATTATGATACTACAAAAGGGGTATTATTACCACACGTGGTGGTTCAATCGTGATCAATATTAGCATGCAAGTTTTTCACATTTCCCTGTCTCGTTTGTTTCTTTGTTATGTTAGGGACGAATCTCACATAATCGACAATGTTGTCAATGATGTAGTGCAAAAGCTACAGCTGAGATACCCTGCTGAACTAAAAGGCCTGGTTGGAACTGACAAAAATTGTAAGAAGGTAGAGTTATTACTTAAAAGAGTTCGAGTTGTTGGAATTTGGGGTATGGGAGGAATTGGTAAGTCCACTATTGCTAAAGTCTTGTTTGCCAAACTCTTTCCCCAATATGATCATGTCTGCTTTGTGGCCAATTCAAAGGAATATTCACTTGATAAGCTTTTCTTTGCGCTATTGAAAGAGGAAGTTTCCAAATCAAATATCGTAGGATCCACATTTGACATGAGGAGGCTCAGTAGTAAAAAGGTTTTAATTGTACTTGATGATATGGATAGTTTAAACTCATTGGAGTTTTTATGTAGAGAGTATCCGGACCTAGATCGCGATAGTAGACTCATTATAACAACAAGAGATAGACAATTGCTTGTTGGTAGAGTTGATTGGATATACAAGGTCAAGAAATGGAAAAATCGAGAATCTCTTAAGCTTTTTTGCTTAGAAGCCTTCAAGAAAAGGCATCCCCAAAAGGGTTATGAGAATCTCTCAGAAACCGCACTTAAATATGCGGGGGGTGTCCCATTAGCTCTTAAAGTTTTGGGTTCGTATTTTCATTCAAGAAGTATCAATTTTTGGGAAAGTACTTTAAGAAAACTAAACAAGTATCCTAATGAGATGATTCAGAATGTGTTAAAAGAGAGCTATAATGGGTTAGATGATCCAGAAAAGAATATATTTCTAGACATTGCATACTTTTTCAAAGAAAAAAAGAAGGATCATGTAGTAAGGATACTAGATGCCTGTGGTTTTGAGGCAACTAGTGGAATAGAAGTTCTTGAAGACAAAGCTTTGATAACCATTTCAAATAGCCATATAATACAAATGCACGACTTGCTGCAAAAAATGGGTTTGGAGATAGTGCGTCAAGAATGTAAAGGAGATCCTGGAAAACGTAGTCGATTGAAGGATGATGACGCTCGTGAAGTGATTGAAAAAAACAAGGTAAGGGAAAAATATGCTGACCATTTTGTAAGACATGTTTTTATATAGAAATTGTAGCAAACTTTATACCATTTACTTTTTTTGTGTTTTGTCAGGGAACTGATGCAATTCAAGGCATAGCATTAGATTTGTCTCAATTTAAAGATTTACTGTTGCATGCTGACACATTCACAAAGATGAAAACCTTAAGATTTCTGAAATTCTATAACACCTTGGGTCAGAGTTCTAGTAATACATACCTCGACCTTCCTGTGACTCTTGAGCCATTTTCTGATGAGCTGAGGTACATTGAGTGGATTGGATACCCTTTTGAGTCTCTTCCATCACCTTTCTGTGCTAAATTTCTTGTTGAGATTCACATGCCACACAGCAAACTTAAACAACTTTGGCAGGGGAGGCAGGTAAAAAATATGTATACAGTATAATACACATGTTTACACTTTTCTATTTTTAAGGATTTTCCATTGTGATTTTGAATTTTTTTTTTTATAGGAACTTGACAATTTAGAGGGAATTAACCTAAGTGAGTGCAAACAGTTTCAAAAGCTTCCAGATTTGTCTAAGGCGCCAAAACTTAAATGGGTGAATCTCTCCTGTTGTGAAAGTCTGCGGTATCTTCATCCATCTGTTTTATCCTCTGACACACTTGTTACTTTGATACTGGATATGTGTACAAACCTTGAGAGAGTCAAAGGTGAGAAGCATTTAAAATCTCTAAAGGAGATCAGTGTGAATGGCTGCATAAGTCTGGAGGAATTTGCAGTGTCATCAGATTTAATTGAGAACTTGGATTTGAGCAATACAGGAATCCAAACATTGGATACATCAATAGGGCGTATGCATAAGCTTAAGTGGCTGAATCTAGAGGGTTTAAGACTCGCGCATCCTTTAGAGGAGTTATCATGCTTGACATCTCTGAAGGAGCTGAAGCTCTCTGACAGTGGACTAGTAATTGACAAAGATCAACTACGTGTCCTGTTTGATGGGTTAAGGTCCCTACAAATACTACATATGAAGAATATGAGCAACTTGTTTGAGCTACCCGACAACATCAGCGTCTTGTCACAATTATACGAACTAAGGTTAGATGGAAGCAACGTGGAAAGGTTGCCTGAAAGTATTAAGAATCTTCAAGAGTTGCAAATTCTGTCCTTGGAGAATTGCAAGAAGCTTCTGCACTTGCCAACGCTTCCATCCCGCATCAAATACTTGGGTGCCATTAACTGCACGTCATTGGTGTCAGTGTCAAACTTAAAGACTTTGGCCACAGAGATGTGGGGAATGACTAAATTCATTACATTCAAGAACAGCTTGGAATTGGATAGTCCTTCTTTCAAAGTTATTATGGAAAACCTTCATTTAACAATGATGAGTGCTGCATTTCATAATGTGTTAGTAAGAAAACTCGATGATGAGCAAGACCACAGCTACAACTATACCGGTGTTGAGCTTTGTTTACCAGGAAGGAGGATCCCATGGAAGATCACACATCGAACCACTAATTCTTCCATTAGCATTGAACTTCCCAAACGTTCCAAATTGCTGGGCTTCATTTACGCGTTGGTTCTTTCTCCAGCTGCTGGTGGAATGAAGAAGGACGATGCTGTTATGATATGTGAATGCCACTTTCCAGAAGCAAGGACTGAAAAGCTAACATGGCATATAGATATAGATGTCAGGGTGTTGAACTCGGATCATGTTTATGTATGGTATGATCCATTCAAGTCGGACAGCATTCTTAAAAATTATGAACCAGAGGTTTGTTTCGAGTTCAAATTTCTAAATGATGGAGGAGAAATCTCTATAAAAGAATGTGGGATACGCCTTATAAGTGTTTCAAAAGTGCAGAGTGTTTTAGAAGAGTTGGACTTGGATTTGGATAAGAAAAAGGACTTGGAGGAGGGAGTGGAATGGGAAATAGTACAAAGGATAAGATTCACATCAATTGAAGAATCTGATAAGGAGGAAAGCAATGGCATGAGAAACCAGTTAGGGAATCAACAACGGGACTTTAGTGAACACAGCTCTTCTGATAGTATTGTCGGTATGCAACTCATTACTCTTCTAATTTCAATTATAACAACCTTCATCGTTTAAATGTAATATAAATATAATGTAATTTATTACTCTTCCCGCCATTTATCATTTTTCTTGTCTTCAGGTACAGAATCAGATTCAGATATTATTGAATCAGATTCAGCTGAAGAAGGTAATATGAGGGAAAATGAAAGCCATTATTCTGATGTGAAAGAGAGTGTCAATTCTACTCACAAGGAAACCAAAACTGATTCTGAAACAGATTGTAGGCAGAATACCAGAGAGTCTACAAATGCGGTAAGTCTTAAACTTGGCCTTCCATTTTACTAGAAGTCACAAAAAATACAAAAATATAAACTCACATTTTATCATTATTTTGATTTTCAACTATGCCAGATTCTCATTACAGTTATTATATTGGGCAGGGCAAATATGAAGGAAGTAAAGGAATGCCAATTAAACCAGATGCAACATTGCATGAAACTGTTGAGTCACAGTCAGATAAGGAAATTGAGTCTAAAGAAAAGTCAAGTAAGGAGTTATATGTGTACATACCATTACTTTATAAGCCATACAACTAACTTATGGGTTTGGTTTTCTTAATTCTTACAAAAGGCATATTCTTTTTACTTTAAAAAATAATTTTATAAAAGTCTCACAAACTTTTTAAGGAATCTTTTCTTTCATTATTTGGTTGGTATACTAATTCAACAAACAATTGACTCACCTATTTTTAATCTTGTGAAAGGCCTCTTCACACTAACCATGTGCATCTATCTGTTTGGGTTTAGTTTTTTGGTAGAATGTTAGTCTTTTGTCCTACTTATAAATTTATAATCTTTCTTCACTTTTTATCTCTCAGGGCCAAAGTCAGTGATGGATGAACTGGAATCAGTTGAAGACCATGGGAGGAAAGATCATTTTTCTGATGTGGAAGAGAGCATTGGATATACTCATATCGAGGAAATTAAGTCTGTTACTAGAAACATGGAGAGTATCACAGAGTACACAGACGATGTAAGTCAAGGGTTCTTTCATTTTAATAAACCGTCTACCATTTTACTAATTAGTGTCATAAACTAATACAAATAACTTGCATTTTAGTTACATTTTCATTTTCAACAATGTCATTTGTGAATATGAATACGATGATTAGATTGTGCAGCTCATAGACATAGGGAATAAAAGAACGCCAGCTGAACCTGATGGCAGTTTGCACGATAGTATTGAGTCACATCTAAACACAGAATATTATGAGTCCGAAGACAAGTCAAGTAAGGAACTTAATCTATATATACAATTACTACATCACCCTCACCAGTCACACAAACACAAACTTTATATTTATGGATATTCTTTTCTTTTTTAACATTACTTACCTTTCTTAATCAATATAACTATACATGAGAAATTAAGAGAGATCTATGTTGACAAAAAGAGTGTATATATATAATATGTCATGTTACTACATAAAATTAAGAGATTTTCTTACAGGATCCAAGAAGAAGTGAGTGTAATTTGTCCTATTTCTTATTAGTCAACAATTTCTGACATTGCCAAAGGTCTCTTCACGCTAAGCATATCTATCTGTTGGGTTTACTTTCTTGTTGAACTCATTATTTTCTCCTACTTATGGTTTTTCTTCCATGTTTAGTCACACAATCAAAGTTAGTAATGATGGTTGAACTAGAGAACATTAAATCTACTTGCAAGGAAACACAGACCACTGCTAAAGTAAGTATTGACTTTTTGAAGAATAGAACAAAAAAAAAAAATTCTTTGAAAAGATGTTGGTGACATTTCTCATGTTATTTTCAATTTGATGATTACATCATGCAGGCCCAAACCAAAGGGAACAAAGGAAAGCCAACTGAATCTGATGATGGATTGCATCTACCTATGGTGTCAGTTAATGAAGCCAATGGTTCTAAGGAGGACAAGTCAAGTGAACTTAACTGTGATTGGCCAGATAATAATATTGAAGAGGCCAAGCATTCAGAAGAAAATGAGAACCTACAAGGAGAAGAAATCGTTGTTCATTATGGCATTCATGATGTGAATGTTGTGGAAGAACCAAACAATGATAACGAATTAGATGAAGACCCCTTCTCTGAAGTTGATAGCATCCTATTGAGAAGTCCAAAGTCCTCAGCAAAAATAACCTCTTCTGCAACTAATGTTACTATAAGGGAAGCTTTGCATAATCTTCATTGCCTTATGAAAAACTCACCTGAGTCCATTCTCGGTGACATCGAACTACAACAATTACGCATAGCTTTGGAATGCATAGAAGAGGCATCCCAAGAAAAAGTTTCTCCTAATCTTGCAAAGCTGGTTGAAGGCATAGAACAAAGGATAACCTTCCCATCAATAGTTATAGAACAATTCGACGATGAGGAAAGCAATGGCACGAGATACCAGATAGAGAATCAACAATGGGACTTGAGTGAACACATCTCCTCTGGCTCTGATACTATAGTCGGTATGCAACTCTCATTACTCTCCTTCACTAATCTCATACTACAGTTGAAGTAGAATTAATTGCATAAAGATAATGGGAACAAACATTTTTTTGATGTGCAAGCGAGCGAAAGATCTATGCACAAGGAAACCAAGACCAATGCTACAAAGGAGAATACCATAAAGTCTACAGAATTTGTGAGTCACTTCATTCTTTATGTTAGCAAACCTTGTATTCTATCTTACTTGAAAGTGTAAAAAAAAAAAAACTGTAAACACTGAATACTTTTTTAATAGCTAGTTAATTTTAAGTGTTGAGCCTCTTGGTGGAATTCTTCAATTGACTTCATCGAGGCAAGCTAACTTGTTTTCTTCACTCCTTTGAAATCACCTTTATTACCAACAGATGCCTCCACCCAAATTAAAATGTCCATTTTAGATATATTCATCCTACTTTTCTTTTTCAGCATTCGAGTGATACACATGAAAATGCACAAGAAACTCTGGCAACATCAGAAGAGGTTTTCCATCCTAAGCCGACTTTGAAATTGCATCCAGAAGTTGTGGAATCATCCTCTGATTCTAGTGATACCAACACTCGAGAAAAGGTACAAGATTTATTTAGACACTCAAATTTAGTTCTAAATCTTTTTCTTATAGCAAAATAACAGGGAATTTAGTTCTTGTTAAAGATATGATTGATATGTTAGGGATATGTTTAGATATGAGAACACAACACATTACACTAAACCCTTCTCCACAGTTCTAAATAATATATTATCTCCAATTGTGGACAATTTTGGAGGTTTCTAACTCTTTTGAATGGATCGGACCCTTTTTCACATCAGTTTTAATAATAGTTAGTCTGTTTAAAAGAGTGTTAATTAGATTGTGGTGAGCATTTCTCAGCTAACTAATAAACTTTTCATTTCCACAGGTAACTGATGAACCTTCACAAAGCACTTCACTTCAAGCCTCTTCTGAAGGAGGTTCTGAGGAGTTGCATAATACGTTAGATGAATCAAAGAAAGTTGTAGAAACTCAGGGTACAGAGAAATCTGTTAGTAAATACTCATCCTTGGACCTTGAGGATTGCCTGCCGCAGTTGGATGAAAATCCTTTTGCAATCCTTGACTTACTTTCTCGTGAGCTATCCCAACCAGATGATGTTACAACCATCCTCAATGAATTCCGAACCTTAGTGTTCTCGACTTCGTTGTTAAAGAAACTTCCAGACCAATCCTACCAGCAACAGATCGAAGAATCACTGCAGAAACTTGAAACTTACCGTGGAGAAATGAAAAAAGAGCAAGAACAAGGTTTAGACAAATTTATAGAGCTCTACAATAATGCTGTCAACATTTCTCGAGATAAGATGCTAACTGAGGATGAACTGGCAAAAGTGGCATGGGAGAAGAAAGACTTGTATAGCAAACTTCAAGATTCTAAACTGAAAGTTCAACAGTTTGACACCACCATCTCAACTAGTAAGTCTCAAATTGAAAACCTCCAAGGACGAGAAAGGGAAATCCAGGAAGCTATGAAGAAATTTCAAGAAGAAAATGAAGCCATAGAAAAGGAGAGGTCAAAACTAGAGTCTTTATACTCAGAACAACAAGCCAAGAAGAACGAAACACTTCAATCAGTGAAACATATCTCCACTTCTGTTGTTCACACAAGGAAACAATGGGAGGAGCTTCAAGAGAAAAGATTGAGTTTGGCTTCAGCTTACAAAGACCTCAAGGAGCCATTCCGAACTATGAAGACAAATCCCCCTTTTTAGTAGTCTCCTTACATTTTCGTTTGATGTAGTTTTTTGTTAATTTGAATCATTTTATGGACAGGCTCCTCCATGTAAATAAGTGTGGTGTATTGAACTACTATTCTTAGTTGCAGTGTTCTCAAGGATTCCCCTCCACTTTTGTTCTGCCAATACGAAACTTATAGGAGGAAAGAAGACTTATTATCGATGTATCAATGTTAACGAAGGAAAATTAGAATAGGGTTTATATATGATGGAGACTTCTTTATAGAATAAAACGAAACATGAAAAATAGAACTCTTGCCATGACACGAAATGACAGGGCAAGGTTGTTTTCTACTAGCTTCGTTAATAAGAAATGAAGGCACTAAACTAAAGTATGGCGTTTCCCACTAGCAATAATTCTAAGAGTGTGAAGTGGGTCGGGGGTTCAACTCATTATTTATGTGTCCACATGTCATTTTTTAAAAAAATGTTTGAAATAGACACTTTTTAAATAAAATTACGGAAATGAACAAGTTGTATTTTTAAATATGACTTTACATGTAATAGTCGTATTTTTGAAACACGATTTCACTTTTTTTTTAAATGTAAAAATCGTGCACTTAAATATGATTTTTTATTTTTTTTATTTTATTGAAGTAGTGTTGTAAAGCACAATTTTAAACTTTTTTTATTAAAAAAAAATTGAAAATCATGCTTTCATTGATGATTTGATTTTTTTAAATTACGAAGAAAATAAAACACACATAATTTTATGTTTTTATTTCTATTATGTCATTGAAATTATTTATAAATTAATAAATAATTACAATATATATTATTTTAATACAACTAAATCATAATGAATTAAACTTAATTAATGGTAAAGTTATAAATAAGTAATTTTATATAAAGTTAAAATTATAAACTTAATTAAACATAAAAATAAAATAAAATATTACAAGGCACCGTAAATGAAATATCCTTCCACAAATAATTTTTTTTTATTATGAATATTGTCAGTAAGAGCATGACTTCAATAATTAAAAATAAAATAAAAAACTAAAAAATTAAAATTGTATATAAATGTACGATTTTCACAATTTTTTTTAAGTCGTGTTTCAAAATACGACTTCTTACGTATAAAGTTGTATTAAAAAATACGACTTGTCTATTTCTGTAATTTATTTGAAAAGTACCTTTGATAATTTTTAAAAAAAATTACACCATTTCAATACAAAAGCCCACATCTCACATTTCTCTATGATATCTACATTCTCTTCTTTTCAAGAATGTTGGCATATGCTCTAAATTTATCATAACATGGCATTTGCGTGCCTCAAAAAGAAGAGGGAAAATAAACACAAAAAGCAACCATGTTCCGTTTTTTACTTTAACAAATCTTATTGGGTTGGTTTGAATTAATTATATAAGAGATTTTTATTTTATTTTTTTATCTTTTGTAGAAACTTTAATTTTTGTTCGATGAGATTTTACCTGTATGGTTTTTTTCTTATTAATTGTAGTAATTTGTGTGTTTTATCATATATATCAAGTCATAGGTATGAAGTTAAAAATAAAATGGTTTTATCGTATAAAATATTAGAAAAGAAAGAGCTTAATTGTTACAATAGTAGCAGATCATAATTGTTTTTTTTTTTTTTTTAACGAAGAGCAGAATAACTGTTTATTACATTGAAACATTTTCAATTAATGAAGTTCTTAACTCATACTTAAAAAAAAAAAGAACTCTTGGATCTTCTTGTACAAATAGTAGGAGCACACAAAAACCAGTAGCTTGTTTGCCCAAAAAAATGCATTGGACTGGGCCAAATCGAATGGAAAAGAAGTACATAAGGGGTCTCCTCTGTCGTTGAAACTCTTCCTAGACTCGTATATGAATCAAGATCAGGTTAACACGATTTATTAATGTAATCTATCAATTTTAATATCATCTAGGAAAAATGCAATAATGTTGTGTTCCTCTAGGAAAAAGCAGCACGACGTGTTTCTAAGCTTCACTAGCCATCTTTACAACGCTCTCAGCAATGTTAAATCCATCAGAACATACATAGATGACAACATTGCCAAAGGAATGTAGTTACTGACAAACAGAAACTACATGTCCTGTTTGTTTGGTGGGTTAAGGTTCTTACAAGTACTATATTTAAAGGATTAATGTAGTAAGTTGTTAATTTGAACTCCCCGACAACATCAGTATCTTATCACAATTACAAGAAAATGCTCCCCATATAACATATATATCATATTGTCTTCGATCAGGTACAGAATCCAACACATAGATGGTAGAACTAGATTCAGCTGAAGAAACACTATTATTCTGATGTGGAAGCTAGAGAGCTTCAATTACCTTCTGCCCAAGCAAAGAATGTTGTTAAGAAGACAGATTTTATTGGTTCAGCAAAACATGTCTCAACTCTCAACTAACTTAAACAGAAGAAGGAGCACGACAAGGCACAGCCCAAACATGACACAGATTTTGAGGCCTTTAAAAAGCGTTACAATAAGATGAGAGTTGAGCCTCCTTTTTAGTCCTCTTAGCATTTTTTCGATATGCTTTAATTTTGATTCCCATTTTATTTAAAAAAAAGAAAAGAAAAGGAAATCAAACACTACTACCGGGTGAAAGAGACACCCCGGCCATTCTATCAGCTAACAAAATTGGATTGATATCCGCTGGCGGATGATCAATAAAAAGAAGATTCCCATATATGGTTTAAGAAACTTATGTAAATATTTCATTTAATTTACGGTATGTTTGGTTGTAAGAAAGGAAAGTGAATATGTAGGAAAAAAAAAGTGAGAAATAGAATAAAAATAAAATTTATTTGGTTGATGAGAGATAAAGTTAAATAAAAAAAAGTATTTAAATTAAAATAATTTGATAATTAAGAAAAGAAAAAAAATATAAATAAAGTTATAGTTTACCCTTAATTATAAATGTTTTCAAGTTTTTCTTATACGTGTTAAACATCATAATCGATTATGCCAGGAAGTATTGAGTTATATTTTTAATACAAGTAATTGATTACTGAATTAAGTAATCAATAACTTGGGAGTAAATAACTGATTACTCAAAAAAAGTGATTTCTACTTTAAGATTTAAGTGAAATGAATGATGACTCCGAGACTTTTGATTAACCATATATATATATATATGAAATCTTCCATTAGTAATGGAATAGTAATAATCAATTAGGTTTTATCAATTAACATATATTAAGATGAAATAATAACAGGGATCAATTAAAAAGTATGGTAGGAATGAAAAGTAATTTGAATTTTTTTAATGTAAAGACTAA
Source organism: Amphicarpaea edgeworthii (assembly GCA_014843725.1). Lineage (NCBI taxonomy): Eukaryota > Viridiplantae > Streptophyta > Magnoliopsida > Fabales > Fabaceae > Amphicarpaea > Amphicarpaea edgeworthii. Next base: position 2,163,960 of record CM026320.1, on the reverse strand, counting down.
ATAAACTAATAAAGAAATTTATGATACAAAGTTTTTATTTCTGATACAGTGACTAAATAAAGAATAAATACAGCAGCTGAATGTAACGTTTAAAATATATTTTAATATTTGTTTGAAAAAGACATCAGTTTATTTTTTTTTTATAGAGAAAATGAAAGTCAAATGGAATAGTTGTTGCCATTCACTATAACTATTTAAGTGAGCGCAATGAAAGAAGATTAATTATGTTGGTTCCTTGTGCTGTTAATTAATTGTCAATTTGGTTATGTCTTCTTCATATTTACGTAGTCCAAATTAAATGTTTTATGAAAAATAAGAAAAAGATACTGTATTATTTTGATAAAATAATCAAAATTAAGTATTCTATCCTATATAGTATACACCCACCAACTATGAGCTAAGGTCAAGGACTTGAAAAATTCAAAAGATCGATTTCAATGCCTAGTGGTAACGTGGTTAGGTGGGACAGGGAAATAAAATTTTTTAAATGAGAATAAACAATAATAATTTTTGAATTAAAATTAAAAATAATAAACCCATAAGATGAAACCTTAATTTGAAGTGTATTAGTATGAGATCCTATTCCTCTCTTACTTAATTAGGTTTTTTCTCTTTGTTTTTTTTTTTCAACTGGGATCTTTTAAGTGAGGACAATCTATAAGAACATATAACAAACAATAATAAACATTGGATTAAAATTAAAAATAATAAACGCATTAGATTAAAAGTTCAATTTTAAGTACATCATTATGAGATCTTACCTCTTTCTCTCTCTCAATTACGGTTTGGCAACGGTGACCTGGCGAGGTGATCATGTTGATGATAATGACGGTAGTTATGGTGATGATAACAACTCTTAAATAGTCTATTTCGTGAAATTGTATATGCTTAGATATGAGAGTAGGGAATAAAAATTCAGTGATATGCCCAATTGTAATTGTGAAAAAAAATTGAATAGAAATTTAATTATACTTATTTTGTTGTTAGAAAAAAACGTAGAAAAAATAATTAAGAGAAGGAGAAAGCAATATAATCTTATGGTGATATACTTAAAATTAGAGTGATTTTAATGTCAGATGCGTTTATTATTTTTAATTTTAATCACAAAATTATTATTATTTGTTCTTTTATATATATATAATTCCCATTGTTTTCATGTGAAGTGAAAATGTACATTTGACTAAGTATTTGAGTGGTTAGCACTTAGCAGTGGTAGGTGAGTCGTAAATCTTATTTTTAATGTTTTAAAAAATATTACTCCGTAGGTAATACAGTAGAAACTAGAAAGAGAGTCTCCTAACTTGTGTGGAAGGCAATAAAGGAGGAAGGGATAAGGATCCCTGCAGTAATGATTTTTATAATATATTAACAAATAAAAATCAAAGTCAAGTCAAAGTTAAGATACTTTGTCCATTCCCATAAAGGAAGAGCTTGATGGTTTCTGAATGCATCTGCAGTGGGAACTGGGAAATCCAATGTATTGGAAAAAATACGATGTGTTTCTGAGTTTCAGAGGAGATGACACTAGAACCAACATCACTAGCCATCTTCATACTGCTCTGACCTATAAAGGATTCAATACATATATAGATGACAAGCTGAGCAAAGGAGATGACGTTTGGCCGGCACTTGCCTCAGCAATCGAGAACTCACATGTGGCCATTATCGTTTTCTCCGAAAACTATGCTTCCTCCAAATGGTGCCTGGAAGAACTGGTGAAAATACTCCAATGCAGAAAACAGCAGGGTCTGGTTGTTATACCAGTCTTCTATGAAGTAGATCCGTCAGACATAAGGAAACAGACCGGTAGTTACGAAAAGGGTTTCGCAAAGCATGAGCGGGATCCTGGGGGCACAAACACCCTAACCATCAACCAGAAAGTGTCCACGTGGAGAGCTGCTCTCACCGAAGCAGCCAATATCTCTGGATGGGACTCTCGTACACATAAGTAATAACTCTTTCTTTCTCCTGTCTTTTAATCAACACATTTATTTGTCTTTTAACTACAATATCCTAAGAAGATTCAATGAATTTCATTAATTTGCTTGTTTAAACAGGCACGTATTTGTAACAGTGCAGCAGAGACTTTGTTGCAACTGAATTGATAAAACTTATAAAGAGATTTAAATTTAACCTAATGCTAACAGAATCATAATTTATCTTATCTGCATAATTTAAGCTAATTCCTACTAAGAATCCTAATTTTGAATTTAGATCGGAAAAGAAAATAGCACAAACATCATGTTCAAAGTCATGTGCAATATATTTACATATACAAAATTAACTTTAATCGAAGAAAAAGATCCAATTGATAGTTTTTCCAAATCAAAAAATCTAGTTATGTAGTTTTTATAAATAAAATGAACTAATTAAATATTCAAATAATAGAAACATCTAATTGATCACAAAAAATAAATAAAATAACCTATTTGGCTATTAAACCTAATAGTAATAATAAAAAAAAACATTGTTATGATTTGTGATTCTCCCATGGATTAATGTTTTTTTAAGGATACTTGGGATGCTTCATTTGTGCATTAATGTTTATTATGTGAATATGTTTTCAATTGAAATGATATTCGATATTCTCTTGATTTGTAATTGGGATCTACACATATGTGTCTTAAACATCCTTTTTTAATGAGTCATTATAAAATTTATAACTATTAGATTTAAAAAAAATAATGACCAAGATATAAGATGTAGTGTAGAAGAGTTACTTAATCATTTGTATATATATAACTATGTTTGTTAATATTAGTTGAAAGTTTTTAAGTTAGTTATTAAGTCACAAGTGTATGGTAAATTATATATTAAATAGTTGAAAAATATCAAATGAAAAAAATAACATATTTATAGGATATTTTGTATAAATTTTAATTTTATTTTATTTTATGAATAAGAATATATATTTTAAGTGTTATAATATTAATTTTTTAATAAATTTAAAACTCTTATAATTTTTTTTTACAAATATTTATATTTTTTTAAGTTTTCATATCATATATTCTATTATTATGTCATTTGAACATATTATTCTAGAAATATTTATAGATGAGAAAAATATAAAGAAAAAAAATTTAGCTTCTCTATATGTTAAAATTATATTTTTCAATACTAAATTAGTGAAAACTCTCTCATATGTTTTATTTAAAAGATGTGAAACTTCTATATATAGGACTGATTTATTTAAATTTATTTGATGAAATAATCATTTATTTTAATAAAATAAATAATTATATGTGTTTTTAGTATGTTTGTCTAAATTACTTTTGTTTAAAATAAGTTATTTTTTAGAAACAAATTCAATCTGTTTATGAAATAATAACTTATTTTATAAACATTTATTATAATTTTAAACAAACTGACTCATTAACTATTGAAAAAGATAATTGAAAAAGATAATGTTAAATTCTAAAGAAATTAATTTCATTATTTTCTTTACATTTTTCTCTCATAAAAATACTTTGTATCCAAATATGTCATTAATCTTATACTATAGTTATAGTATTTTAAATCAAATTTAAAATAAAGTAAAAAAAAAACTTAAATAACGTTATAATTTTATTACGTTAATTAACATAATAATTAAGATAAATGGTCTAACATGTAAACTTATTCAAAATAATAATAAAAAATTATTATTTTTAATTTCATGAATTAATAATTTAAATATTACCATATTTATAATAAATAGTAATATAAAAATCTATAAAAAGAACCTACATGTTAGAATCTAGCATTATCATGTAACATTTCAAAAGACGTTAAAATGATAGAAGCTAAAAAGATATTAAAAAAACAAGCTAGAAAGTAGCAAGAAATGCGTTATCAAACATAGCCATATGTATATATTCTATTTTTTAAAACTTAAAAGATTTGACTGATTGATTGTTAAACCCTTCCCTTTGTTTCATTTTTATGTCAGAGACGAATCCCATCTCATAGAGAATGTTGTCAACGATGTATTGCAAAAGCTACACCTGCGACACCCTACAGAACTAAATGACCTGGTCGGAGCTGACAAAATTTGTGATAATGTAGAATTATTACTGAAAAAATTTCGAGTAATTGGAATTTGGGGTATGGGGGGAATTGGTAAGTCAACCATTGCTAAATATTTGTTTGCCAAACACTTTCCTAAATATGATCATGTCTGCTTCGTGGCCAATGCAAGAGAATATTCGCCCGATAAGCTTTTCTCTGAGCTATTCAAAGGAGGAACTTTTCGCATCAAATGTCGCAGGATCAACATTTCATATGAGGAGACTCGTTACTAAAAAGGTTTTCATTGTACTTGATGATATTGATATGGATAGTTTAAACCTATTTGAAAGTTTATATAAAGAGTATGGTGTCCTACATCGCAATAGTAGACTCATTATAACAACAAGATATAAGCAATTGCTTGTTGGAAGGGTTGATGAGATATACGAGGTTAAGGAATGGAAAAATCCTGAATCTCTTAAGCTTTTTTGCTTAGAAGCCTTCAAAAGAAGCCATCCCCAAAAAGGTTATGAGAGTCTCTCAGATAAAGCAGTTAAATATGCCGGGGGCGTTCCATTAGCTCTTAAAGTTTTGGGTTCATATTTTCGTTGGAAAAATATTGAATTTTGGGTAAGTACGTTAAAAAAACTTGACAAGTATCCTAATGAGAAAATTCAGAAAGTGTTAGAAGTGAGCTACACTGGATTAGATGAAGTAGAAAAGAATATATTTCTAGACATTGCATTTTTTTTCAAAGAGAAAAGGAAAGATCATGTCACAAGGATATTAGACGCCTGTGGTTTTGAAGCAACTAGTGGAATAGTAGTTCTTGCAGACAAAGCTTTGATCACTATTTTAAAGAGCAATAATTTTCCCCAAAGAAAAATACAAATACAAATGCATGACTTGCTGCAACAAATGGGTTTGGAGATAGTACGTCAGGAATGTAGTGCAGATCCTGGAAAACGTAGTCGATTGAAGGATAATGAAGCTCGTGAAGTGATTGAAAAAAACAAGGTAAGGAAAAAATACCCTGACCATTTTTACATAGAAAGTGTGGCAAACTTGATACCATTTTTTACTTCTTTTGTGTTTTGTCAGGGAACTGATGCAATTCAAGGCATAGCATTGGATTTGTCTCAAGTTAAAGATTTAGTTTTGCATGCTGACACATTCACAAAGATGAAAACCTTAAGAATTCTGAAATTCTATAACATCTTGGGTCAGAGTTCTAGTAATACATACCTCGACCTTCCTGCATCTCTTGAGCCATTTTCTGATCAACTGAGGTACATTGAGTGGATTGGATACCCATTTGAGTCTCTTCCATCACCTTTTTGTTCTAAGTTTCTAGTTGAGATTCTCATGCGACACAGCAAAGTTAAACAACTTTGGCAGGGGATCCAGGTAAAGAAAGATACATACTTATGCATATACATGTTTACACTTTTGTTGTTGTTGTTGTTGTTGTTGAGGATTCTAGCTCCTTTTGAATTGTTGACAGGAACTTGATAATTTAGAGGGAATCGACCTAAGTGAATGCAAACAGTTTGAAGAGCTTCCAGATTTGTCTAAGGCACCAAAACTAAATTGGGTGATTCTCACCGGGTGTGAAAGTTTGCAGTATCTTGATCCATCTGTTTTATCCTCCAACACGCTTGTTTCTTTGAAACTGGATAGGTGTACAAAGCTGAAGAGAGTTAAAAGTGAGCAGCATTTAAAATCTCTAGTGGAGATCAGTGTGAAAGGGTGCTTAAGTCTAGAGGAATTTGCAGTGTCGTCGGATTTAATTGAAAACTTGGATTTGAGCAATACGGGAATCCAAACACTGGACACATCAATAGGGCGTATGCGTAAGCTGAAGCGGCTGAATCTAGAGGGTTTAAAACTGAGGCATCCTTTAAGTGAGTTATCAAGCTGGACATCACTGATGGAGCTGAAGCTTTCAGATAGTGGACATGTAATTGACGAAAAGCAATTACATGTCCTGTTTGATGCATTAAGGTCCCTGCTAAAGCTACATATGACGGATTTGAGTAACTTATCTGAACTCCCCGACAACATCTGTGTCTTATCACAATTGAACGAACTAAAGCTAGATGGAAGCAATGTGAAAAGGTTGCCGGAAACAATTAAGAAGCTTGAAAACTTGGGAATTCTGTCCTTGGAGAATTGCAAGGAGCTTCTGTGCCTGCCAACGCTTCCCTCCCGCATAAAAAACTTACGTGCCATTAACTGCACGTCATTGGCCTTAGTGTCAAACTTAAACCCTTTGGCGACAGAGATGCTGGGAATGAAGAAAGACATCACATTCAAGAACAGCCCGAAATTGGATGAACATTCATGCAAACTTATCATGAAAAGCCTCCAGCTGACAATGATATATGCTGTATTTGACAATGTGAGAAGCAGACACTTTGCCTTGCATGGCTACAATTATACCAGTGTTGAGCTTTGTGTACGAGGAAGCCGTGTCCCATCGCAGTTCAAATACCGAACCACCTCCTCCTCCTCCATTGCCATTGAACTTCCCAAACATCCCATCTTGCTGGGCCTGATTTACTCTGTGGCTCTTTCTCCAGCTGTTACAATGAAGAAGGTCGGAGGTAGGGTAAAATGTAAATGCCACATGCCAGCTAGAAAAGGTGGTGTGAGTGTGGCAGAAGCATGGCTGTCTAGTACTGATATCGGGGGATTGAACTCGGATCATGTATATGTATGGTATGATCCATACCACTGTGACAGGATTCTCAAGGATTATGAACAAAAGGTTACTTTTGAGTTCTGTGTTGCAAATGATGAGGGGGAACTTGTTGATTCAATCCGGATTAAAGAATGCGGGGTACGGCTTGTAAGTGTTTCAGAAGTGCCCATGCTTTTAGATGTGTTGGACTTGAATTGGTATAGTGAACAGAGCTTGGTGGACTTAGTCAAGTATGTGCAAAGGAAAACCTCCACTGATACTAGTACTATAGTCGGTATGCAATTAATCTCTTCTAATCGTCAATAACGATCACTTTTATAACATAGGTCAATATATTCTTTCGGAAATTTATCATTAATTTCTTGTCCCCAGGTACAAAATCAATCCCAGTGATCGTTCTACCAGACTCAGCAGCTGAAGAAGGTAATGAGAGGAAAAACCTTTATTCTAATGTGGAAGAAAGTATTAAATCTACTCACAAGGAAATTATAGATAGCTTGAAATGAGATGACTCTTTAATATATAGATATGTCTTTACAAGAATTTATAATTTTCTTTATATTCTTCCGGCAATTTATCATTTTTCTTTTCCTCAGGTAAAAAATCAAACTCAGAGATGATTGAACTAGACTCGACTGAAGAAGGTAATATGGAAGAAGCTTGAAACGAAATGACTCTCATGCTGTCATGCATGAGAGACTTATTAGTTAGGTGCAGTTGGGGGTATAACTAGGGATTCCTTAATAATTAGGTCAATTTTTTTTCTCAGTTTTTCTTTGTTTACTTCTCTACTCAATTCAATCCATTTATCTTTAATTATGAGAACTGAAATACCAGTTTGTTAATTTCTTTACTCTAGAGGCCTTCACAAGAATTTATAATTTTTTATATTCTTTATTCTTTCTTTATATTATTAATTTAAAAATTAGACTATACTATATGTAAATTTTTAGAATCTATAGTATTTCATACCTGTATCTGTAGTAGTACCATATATACATATTCTGATGTTATCACATATATAGGCCAATATATTCTTTTTATTTTGAAGTAAGGTCAATATATTCTTTATTTATCATTTTTCTTGTCTTCAGGTGCAAAATCAAACTCACAGATAGTTGAACCAGATTCAGCGGAAGATGGTAATGAGAGGAAAAACCATAATTCTAGTCACAAGGAAATTACAGGTGGCTAACTCTAATGAGACTTAGGTGTAGTTTTGGGTACAACACCAATGAATTTCTTATGCACCAATTCGTCACTTTTTAGGGTTTTCTTTCCTCAATTTATCATTTTTCTTGTCTTCAGGTACGAAATTAAACTCAGAAATGATTGAAGCAGGATCAGGTAAAGAAAGTAATAAGAGAGGAAAACCTTTATTCTAATGTGGAAGAAAGCATCAAATCTACAAGGAAATGATATATATAGCTTGAAATGTCCCCCACTTTTCACTCAATTTTCCTATGTTTACTTCTCTTTTCAGTCCAATCCATTTATCTTTATTTATGGGATATGAAATACAAGTTTGTTAATTTCTTTAATATAGTTATAGCTGTCTTTACAATAATTTATAATTGTTTTATATTCTTTATTTATATTTACAAATTATTTTAACATACTCGTATTTGTAATTCTTTAAAAACATTAGTATTTCATACTTGTCCCTGTACATCATACCTATATTCATAATATATATATATATATATATATATATATATATATATATATATTATTTTGATAATTTATCATTTTTCTTGTTTTCAGATACAAAATCAAACTCAGAGATGGTTGAACCAAATTCAGCTGAAGAAGGTAATGGGAAAAAAAAAAAAACATTTTTCTAATGTAGGACAAAACATCAAATCTACCCACAAGAAAATAATAATAGATAAGTTGAAATGATATGAGTCTGTATTGAGATTGAGGTGCAGTTTGGGGTTTAAGTTTACCTATAGGAACACCTTATGCACTAATTATGTCACTTTTCTCTCCCCCAAAATATAATTAAGTAAATCTAGGATTTATTTTTCAGTTTTCTCTCAGTTTACCTATATATTCTTCTCTAATTAATCAAATCCATTTATATATCTTTACTTGTTAGATCTGAAATGCAAGTTTGTTAATTTCTTTATTAGACGTTTCTACAAGAATCTATAAATATATATTTTTTTGCTTTATTTATTTATTTATATTATTTAAAAATTATGTTTAAGTGCTCGATCGTACTTTTTTTTTTTTAATTATAGTATTTCTTACCTGTAAATACAATATAACTTATTACTCTTGGCAATTTATTTATTTTCTTGCTTTTATGTACAGTATCAGACTCAGAAATGATTGATCCAAATTCAGCTGAAGAAGATAATGGAAGGGAAAACCATTACTCTAATGTGGAAGAGAGCATCAATTCTACTCACAAGGAAACCAAAACTTATTCTGCAACAGATTGTAGGCAGAATACCACAGAGTCCAAAAATTATGCAGTAAATCAGAATTCTTATTATATATTTCGAAATTTCGACAAATTTGGCCTCCTAACTAGCTAGAAGCGTGACAAAATATAAACTTACCTTTATCATTATTTTAATTTTCAATTACATCATTTTTCAATACAATTATTATATTGTGCAGGTCAAATACGAAGGAAACAAAGGAACGCCAATTAAACCAGACACAACATTGCATGAAACTGTTGCGTCTGAGTTAGACAAAGACAACAAGTCTATAGAAAAGTCAAGTAAGAAACTATATGTGTACAATACCATTACTTAATAAACCATATTCCTTTTACTTTCGTTCCTTGGTTGCACAAAAGATAATTTTACAAGTCTCACAATCTTTATAAGGATTTTTTTATAACACGATTTCCTATAATAATTCAAAAACAATTGTCTTTCCTATTGTTAATCTTTTGAAAGGTCTCTTCACACTAACCATATGTGCATCTATCTTGTGGGTTTAATTTTTTGGTAGAATGCTATTCTTTCCTCCTACTTATAATCTTTCTTAACTGTTCATATCCTGACAGGACCAAAGTCGCTGGTGGATGAACTAGAATTAGTTGAAGACAATGGAAGGAAAGATTATTTCTCTGATGTGGAAGAGAGCATTGGATATACTCATGATAAGGAAATTAAGACTGTTGCTAGAAGCAGGAAAAGTATCAGAGAGTACACAGAAGATGTAAGTCAAAGGGTTCTTTTGTTTATTTTAATTTAACAATTAAACTTGGTCTTCCATCTTACTTAATTTGTGTAATTAAAACTAAATTACTATCTAATACAATATCAGTTGCATTTTAGCAACATACATTTCAATTTTCAACAATGTCATTTGTCAATATACAATGATTAGATTGTGCAGCTCGTAGACAAAGAAAATAAAAGAACGCCAGGTGAACCTGATGCCAGTTTGCACAACACTGTTGAGTCACAACTAAACACAGAATATTATGAGTCCGAAGACAAGTCAAGTAAGGAACTTAACTAATCTTTATTTATACCATTACTATCACATCACCAGGTATACACAAACATTATATTGATGGATAATATTTTTTACTTCCTAAGACTTAATGAAATTAGCTCTGATATATTCTTTCCTTTTTAACATTATTTAACTCTCTTAATCTATATAACTTCATAAGAAATTAGGAGAGATCTATGTCGACAAAAAGAGTACATAATGTTATGTTACTACATAAATTAAGAGAGGTTAATTCGTATGTATATAGGATGAAAAAAGAAAAGGATATGGAATCAAATTTTGTTAAACTTTAAGAAGCGTGAGTGTAATTTGTCCTATTTCTTATTAATATTCATTTCATATAAAAATTCAAAATAGTTTGAGTCAATAATTTCTGATATTGCCAAAGGTACTCTCTTCAAGCATGTGCATATATCTTCTGGGTTTACTTTCTTGTTGAATTCATTCTTTTCTCCTACTTATGATTTTTCTTCCATGTTTAGTCACAGCATCAAAGTTAGTAGTGATGATTGAACTAGAGAACATTAAATCTACTTGCAAGGAAACCCAGACCACTGCTAAAAGAGATCCCAAAGAGAAATCCACAAAGTCTACGAAAGTCGTAAGTCCCTTTTATTTTGACAAAATTTGTCATTTTATTTTTTGAGAAGTGACAAAAATACAAAATGTAACACTAGCATGTTAGCATTGTTTCATGTTTCAACTATATAAAGACTATATCGTTATGTCAATATGACGATTAGATTTTGCAGGTCGAACGCAAAGGAAATAATGGAACGCAACCTGAACCTAATGCTATATTGCATGAACCAGTTAAAGAAAATGCGTCTGAAGACTATTCAAGTGAGGAACTTTATTTGCGTATGAGAAAATATTTTTCTACAAAAAATTCTTACAATTAATTTTACAATGATCATAAGATAGATAAGAAGAACAAAAAGGGGAAATTGTATGATAAATGAGTGCTATAATGAAAAATGTGTAATTAATGATGAGTTAGAAAATTAAATTAAAAAAATAAAGAATAAGAACTATCATCTATAGATATATAATAATTGTCCAGCAATAAAACATGTGTCAACATTTTACAGCCACTTTTTTATCATGTATTTCTCTTTCTTCTTTTACCTTCTGCACTTGTTTTTTTTTTTTTTTTTCTTAATCTAAATTTTACTGCCCGTGCTTTGCATGGGTTCAGTGTTCTAGTTTTCTATAAACTAAAATAAATATAATGACTTATTTAAGTAAGTTAGGTATAAGGATTGACTCGGTTCGTCTAGGCTCCCATATAAACAGGTTGAGTTAAGCTTAAGCTTTTTTTTTTTGAGCCTCCTATTTCTCATCATGTCAATGGTCTCTTCACAACAAGCATGCATGCATGTGTTGTTATCTTCTGGGTTTACTTTTTGTTGAATTTATTCTTTTCTTGACCATATATACTTATAATTTTTCTTCAACTGAAGAAGATAATCTGAGTGCAGACTATTTTTCTGATGTGGAAGAGATCGCCAAATCTATTCACAAGGAAACCAAGACTAGAGATAACAAGGAGAGTACCACAAAATGTGTAAGTTTTTTTTTTTTTACAGATTGTGTGTAATTAGTTGTTATAACACACACACACACAAACTTCATAAAAAATTTAAAAGATCTGCATTTTAGCATTATGTCATTAAAAAAAAAGCACTATGTCATTCAACTGTCATTATTCAGTATATATGATGATTAAATTGTGCAGGTCAAGCTTACTTTTTAAAGCATAAAATGTATGCAGACTTTACATCACATTAATGCATCTTGCATTAATTGTTACAATACAACATGTCAACAATGTAATCTGAGTAAAGCTAGCTATTAGTATTCTTTAACATGAGTATTTCTTGCATAGGTAGTGCTTATAAACATAACTAATCAAAAGAGTGTTGGTGACGTTATTTTTGTTGTTATTGTTAATTTGATGATTGCATTGAGCAGGCAAAAAGCAAAAGAGATGAAGGTAAACCAACTGAATCCGATGTTGGATTGCATCTAGCTAAGGTGTCAGTTAATGAAGCATATGCTTCTAAGGAGGACATGTCAGGTGAACTTAACTGTGATTGGCCAGATAATAATATTGAAGGGGCGGTCAAGCATTCAGAAGAAAATGAGAACCTACAAGGAGGAGAAATCATTGTTCATTCTGGCATTCATGATCTGAATGTTGTTGAAGAACCAAACCATGAAAATGAAAGCAAAGCTGAAGATGAAGATGAATCAGATGAAGACCCCTTTGCCGAACTTGAAAGCATCCTGTTGAGAAATACTCCAAAGTCCTCAGCAAAAGCAACCGATGTTGATGTAAGGGAAGCTTTGCATAATCTTAATTGCCTATTGGAGAACTCATCACTCGAGTTCATTCTCAGTGACACTGAGCTACAACAAGAATTACACACAACTTTGGAGGAATGCATGGAACTAGAAGAGGCATCCCAAGAAAAAGTTTCTCCTAAGGTTGCAAAGCTTGTTGAAGACATTGCATCCTCTATTGATGATCTGTTCAAAGACTTTGCCTCCACTCAAAAAGTAGTAGAAGATCACACTAGTTGTTTGCAACAAAAAGAGAAGATTGTGCAACAGGTGAATGATGCTAAGAAACGGAAAGAATTAGTGAACAAAGAAGTGAGTCAATGTAAGAGTGAAACTGAACGCCTTGACAAGGAGGCTAAAAGGCTGGATGAAAAGATTCGACGTTTTGTTGAACAAAAGAAAAGTGTTGAGTTGAAAATGGCCAAGTTGAAGGAGACCCTAGAAAGATGTGAAGGTGAAAAGAAGAAACTGTATCATGAGGCTAGAAATACATTAAATGAAAGCAGAGAGATAATTTTCGCTATTGAGAATTCTAAAGCCTCGTATGGTGCTGCTCTGTCAAAACAGCACAAGTTAAATAACAAATGGGAAGGTTTCAGAACAGCTTTGGCAGACAACTGTGGCAGTGGTGGAACTCATGTAGCTCATGAGAGTTGGTTGCAAAAACCCATATTTTTTATTTTATTATTTTTTATTATTAATATCTTTTTGTGTTATGAGGGTTCTGAAGTTAATCTCCATTCCTAGAGAATATGAATTATATCAATTGAAGTGTGATTGTTTAAAATATTTTTGTTTAAAATAAATTATTATTTATGAAATAATTAATTGTCTATCTGATTTTATAAATATTTATTATAATTTTTATAATTTTAAAGGACTTATTAGAATTTCGGTAGAATTCTTATAACTGGGGCTGTTATAAGTTTTTGTCGTTATACAAGAGTTTATGAGCTGTTACAAATTTGTGAGTAGTTTTATTTGTCATTTTTTCTGATTATGTATTTCTTATGAAGGAAAGTTAAGTTACATTACAGTCTTCATTTTCATTATCTTCTTAGAATTTTCTTACTTCCAACACTTTCCCAAGTGCTCTGGATCCCTTAGAGAAGAGGTAGAAACAGATTGCCATGCATGCTGAAAATTCATCCCTTAGACATTTTTTTTTTCCATTTCATTTTTTTAGATGAAATGCTATTTGGCCGCGAGCCGAATTTTTTTAAAAAACTTTCACCATATTCATAACACACCACACCGCACTTACAGAATACTAGCTTATAAAAAAATCTTGGATCAGCAAATTGAAGAAAGTCATAGCACTGTAAAAAATTACTGTTTGCAACATTTGCGCTCACCTTTGTCTACTCTTTGTCTGTGGTTCCGAAGCCTCTATCAATTTCTCGGTCTTTTGTACATCAATTTGGTGCAAAACATATCACAGATTTAACCAAAATATATAACATTGACAAAGTGAGAAACTCTATCAATATTCAACAAAAAAAAAAAAAAAATCTATCAATACAAATTTAAAATTTCTTATACAAACTGGGTATGCAAGAAAAGAAAAAGACTGTTAACCTTATCATGAGCGAGATCTCGGGGGCAGGGACACCGAATCCAACGCAGAAACAGTGTGTAGCTGGAAAGGCCTTTTCGAAAATGGAAAAATTAACGAAGAGGTAGAATTATTACTGAAAAAAGTTGGAGTCACTGGAATTTGGGGAATGGGGGGATCTGGCAAGTCGACTATGATCATGTCTGCTTCGTGGCCAATTCAAGGAAATATTCGGTCGATAAACTTTTACTGGGAGTCTGCACAGGAATCTCGAAAATCCTGATTCCTCGATCTCTTTAGTAAGGCGTATACATTTTGCTTAGATTATTAATGAGAGGGCTGTTGATCAACAAAAGAGTGCAGTGCTATGAAGAAATTTCAACAAGAAAACGCAGCCATAGAAATGTTAGGTATCAAATGACAAAATAACTAAGTAGTCATGGCAAAGTGAGTCAGCCCGTCCCGTTTGGACCCGGGCCCATCATTGGCCCGTCAAAAATGAGCCGGCACGGGCTGGATGCCTTGGAATTCTAAATTTTTTATAAAATTATTATATAAATATTTTATTTATATAATGTTGTTATCTTTTTTTTATATAATTTAATTTAAACACTATAATTTATAAAAAATATAATATAAAAAACATAAAATTAGATGATGATTTTGTGTTGCATATTTTTATAGCATAAAAAATATTCTTCTAAAATTCATAAAAATTAAGAAATTTAATTAACTACACTTGTTTATAAAAACAAATACATACAAATAACCAAAATTGAGACAGTTACATATATAACAAAATTAGAAAATTCATATGCAAACATAATTTCGAATTCATGTAATCCATGTCTTTAAAAACATAAGTTCATAAATATTCAATTTCAAAAGAAGTCTTAAATAAACTTGTTTCATACAAATTTTGTCTTGGAAAACAAGTAAACATTCAATTCTAAAAGAAGTTTTAAAACGTAAATTTAGTTCATTACAAAATAAGTAAACATTAACAAAATAAATCTCTTAGAAAAACTACAAATCATTCGTCAGTTTCGATTTTAGGCATATTAGATCCAGCCTTAGAAGAACTTCCATCCACTTGTCCGTCTTTTTTCACCCTCCAGTTCCAATTCATCTTCTACATCACATTAGATTGAAATTTTTTTTTTAAGTTAGAATACTTAAATAATTTTAAAAATAACAATTTAATTATAGTTAGATAAAATGAAATACCATCACAAAATCCATGCTTCCAACTTGAAGTACAAATAATTGCTTCCACATTTTCAGGTAAGAGACGATTTCTAAACTAGTTGAGAATTCGAGAACCAATGCTAAAGGCAGACTCAAATGCAACTGTAGTAATAGGAATGCTTAACAAATCCCTAGCCATTAAAGAGAGATATGAAAAACGTTGGCTATTAATCTTTCACTAGTGTAGTACATCCAATTGCTTTATAAAATCTAAATTCAACGTTGGTTCATCTAGATATGTATCAAGTTGAGTCCGTCCCGTTTTATTAGCAACTTGAAGCTTACGCAATTTTAATTCCTAATATAATAAGAAAAAGAAAAAGTTAGAATTATACAACATGAAAAAAATTAAAAATTGAATTAAAACAAAGTAAGTAACTTACATTAAAGAGACTAGGTTTGGAAGCATGTGAGGAATCAGGAACACGCTTACGCTTTTGAACATTTGATGTTTCACCTTTGCTAGAATATTGGGAAAAAAACATGTACAATTTATCCTTTATTTTTTGCAATTTCATTTCCCAAGTAAGTGGATCAATCTTTTCAAAACAATAACCTAATGTTTCCAACTTCATCCTTGGGTTCAAAACAGCACCAGATGCAAGCACAATGTTATACTCATCCCAATACTTATCAAATTTTTCCATCATCATTTCAGCCATATCCTTTACAACCTTATCTTCATCTTGTAAACTTTCTATTAAAAGACATTAAATTTTCCAAACTTGTAAAAAATATAAGTTGGAAGTAGGATAAGATGTGGCAGAGATTAAGGTTGTAATTTCATAAAATGACATCAAGAATTTATAAATCTTTTTTGCTCTATCCCATTTTTCTAAAGAAGGATTGTACTTGTAATTTTCATCAATCAAGTGCAAGCTTTCAAAAACACGTCAATATTTAATAGCACTTTGAAGCATAAGGTAAGTTGAGTTCCATCTTGTAGGCACATCTAAACATAACCCACTTGACGAATCAATGTTACTAAAGGTTTCAAGACAGTTTTTAAACTTTATCATTCTACTCTCCGAACCTTTGACATATTTTATGCTATCCCTAATTTGATCTAAAGCATTACCAAGTACCTTTAATCCTTCTTGAACAATTAGATTTAAAATATGAGTACAACAACGCACATGAAAGAATTCACCGTCACATACCAACCCACTTTGCAACACAAGTTGACTTTTTAAAGTTTTTTGCAAAACATCATTGGCATAAGCATTATCTAAAGTGATAGAAAAAAACTTTTTCTCTAATCCCTAATCATGCAAAAAATCATTAATCTTCTTCATAGACAACTCAAAACTAGTGTGAGGAGGAGCCATATGACGAAAGTTAAGAATCTTGGTATTCAACTTCCAATTTAAATCAACATAATGAGCAGTCAAAGTGATATAACCCTCAGTATTACAAGAAGTCCATAAATCAGTCGTTAAGCAAATTCTACTAGGAATGTTAGCCAACACTCCTTTAAGTATGATCTTTTCTTTTGCATGCAATCTCCTTATATCACTCTTAGATGTATTTCTAGAAATTGAAATAGAATCAGGATTCAAATAAGCAATCCAAGCCCTAAGCTCTGGGTACTCAACAAATTTGTAGGGCAAACCACGTTTAAGAACCAGATTAGCACATAACTCACGTGATACATTTGATCTATCTTTCTTGTCTTTAACTTTCCTTGCATGTCTAATATCAATTAACCCACATCTTTAGTTTTGATTTTGTCACATTTCTCAATATGGTGTTTTAAATGAGAAGTTCCATATTTTTTACCACCAATTACATATTTTTTGTTACATGCATTACACTTTGCCCTTTCTTTTCCATCCTTACACACAACAATTTTAGTGAATAATTTCCAACATTCTAATGTTAAAGATTTTCTCTTTTTATTTTTAGCTTCAACAGATTCAACATCATGATCACCCCCTTCATTTTTAGTATCCTTATCATCATTCTCATGTTCAGAATCATCATCACTCAAAACATTATAAAGGAGTTTACTAATGAACTCATCCATTTGAATTTAAAAATCCTGTGCAAACATTAAAAAAACAAACTTTCAAAATCAAAATTCAAAAGTTCAACACAACATAGGTAGATCATACACAACAAAATTTCAAAATCAAAATTACCAAGTAAACTAAAGCAAGCATCTCCTTCTTTCAAATAGTTTTCCTTTGCAAAAGCCGGCCAAAATATATAATCAGAGATAGAGCATACCAAAATGATACAAAATCAAAGTCACCATGTAAACTAAAGCAAGCATCTCCTCCTTTCAAATCATTTTCCTTTGTAAAAGCTTGCCAAAATGATATAATCAAAGACAGAGACAGAGAGACAGAGCATAGCAAAATCAAAATCACCAAGGAAACTAAAGCAAGCATCTCCTCCTTTCAAATCGTTTTCCTTCACAAAAGTTGGCCAAAATGATATAATCAGAGCATACTAAAATGATATAATCAGAGACAGAGCATACCAAAATATTCGTGGCGGTGAGCCGACGAGGAGAAGACCAACAATGAAGAGGGAGACCGGCGTGGGAAAGGGATCGCAAGAAGCAGATCGCAGATTAGGACGAAAAGATCGTGGCGAGGTCGAGGCAAGTCCCGGCGAAGATGAGGCATCCTGGTGGTGAGGTCGTGGCGTCGTCGTGAGGGAGAAGCAAATCACGATCGCACGAGAGAGAAGCAGATCGCAATCGCACAAGGGAGAAATAAATATGAGAAATATAAGAATTGAAACATAACATTTAAAGTAAAAAATCCTGAAAGAATAAGGAAAAAATTACGGACAAGACTAAAGAAATATTTTTATTAAGTAAAAGAAAACTTACAACCTCTTTCTAAATATAAGGAGAGAACAATTAGATACTCTCTCTCTTGTAATAGGAGAAACACTCACTTAAAACACTTATATGCCTGACATTCAATTTTGGAATGCAAAATATGAAGGAGGGAGTGTGCTCTTTATAGCTAAAACTATGAACCAATGCATTAAATATAATGTCAAACTTTCTACCTTCGGGCCACATTTTACAGGCTTGCATTATAGAGTTTGAAATTTAACTCCAAACCTTTTTTAACCTTTGTCACTAAAAGTCATAAAAAGTGAATTTATGTTTTCACAAGAAAAGGAGAGGTCAAAACTAGAGTCTTTATACTCAGAACAACAAGCCAAGAAGAACGAAACACTTCAATCAGTGTGAGGAGCTTACAAAGACAAATCCCCCTTTTTAGTAGTCTCCTTGCGTTTTCGTTTGATGTAGTTTTTTGTTAATTTGAATCATTTTATGGATAGGCTCCTTCATGTAAATAAGTGTGGTGTATTGAACTACTATTCTTAGTTGCAGTGTTCTCAAGGATCCCCCTTCCCATAAAATTGGTTAATATTCACATGTCAGTGAAATCGTTTTAGTCAATATTAAAATGCTTGTAACTACTCAAACATATGAATTTCAAAACATGATTTTTGATTCACCTCAAGCCTATAATATGCTTTCATTCATTTACTTACACTTTTATATATAGAAATTATAGCTAATTGGCTACTATTTATGCTTCTTGTCTAGCCAGGGAGGGGACTGACTAATGCAGTTCAAGGAATAACATACATTAATTTGCCTCATGGAGTAGACATGTAATTGAGTGCTCATACATTTAATATCATGTTTAACTTAATATTTCTTAGATTACATGTTCCCCTGGGTAAGAGGATCCACATTCCACTATCTAAAATTTCAATTTATTCAATTTTCCTTCCATTTATTTGTACTCCCTTTTCCCTAGTATTATTGTTCAATGTTGCTGCCTGCTAATATTTGGGGAGGAGTTCTTCTTGCAGCTCGACCAATATTCAGTGACCAACTTAGAGAACCAGGATTTGGTCCCCATAAGTTTTGAAGGGTCATCATATTCCACTAGTTTCCCTACAATAACCAGCAAAATAAAATGAGTAAGCAGAGAGGACAAGAGAAAAGCTACAGCATATGAAAATTTGAAGGAAAAAAAAGAAGTAACTTTTATACCATAAGACAGGACCATGACCATGTCACTATCTATTACAGTTGGAACTCTGTGAGCCACTGTTACAACCGTGCATTCTGCAAATTCTCGTCTAATCACTTGTTGTAGAATGACATCTGTTGTAGAGTCAATGGACGCAGTAGCTTCATCTAGAACAAGTATTCTGTTCCTCTTAAGTAGTACTCTTCCAAGACAAAACAGTTGCCGTTGTCCCAAGCTCCAATTTCCACCTTCATCACTCACTGTATAACAACTCAATTAGACTTATTTGTTGCAAGATCTTAGGGGTGAAAACGCAGAACTATATAATTACTCAGTATTTTACTTAATGTTGAAGGAGTAGAATATTGACTTGTATAAAAGTATATAAATTGTTGGCTTCAAGTTTGTTAACTCACCAGAAGAGTCCAAGAGACCTGGTAGCTTGCTGATTGTTTCCTTCAGTTGACATTTCTCTAAAGCCTAAACATACAAATCAAATCTTATAAAACCTATATATGCTTATTGAGTGGCTCGGGAAAGAGATAACTAGATCTATTAGTTACAAAATTTTCAGCTGTGGAGCTAGTTCATTCACCTTCCACATTTTGTCATCGTCGTAGAGGCCTAGAGGGTCCAAGTTGGTCCTAATGCTGCCCTTGAAAAGAGTTGGTTCTTGAGGGATGATGCTGAGTTTCATTCTCAAATCTTTTAACCCGATTGAGCATATGTTAATCCCATCTATGAGTATATCACCAGTTGAAGGTTCAACTAAGCGAAACAAAGCACTTATAAGTGTAGTTTTTCCACTTCCAGTCCTTCCTACAACTCCCACTCTATTCCCTTCTTTAAATGTACAATTTATACCCTTAAGGACTAATGGAGCATTTGGACGATATCTAATCTGAAATCAATATAGAAAAATCAGCAACAAGAGTTGAATTTGTCTGTCCAATTCTCAGAGACTCAAATAAAACGAAGAAAAATTGCAAAAGAAAAGGGACAACGATATGATGCAACTTTACCTCTAGAGCTCGAAGATCAATCCTACCCTTGGAAGGCCATGAAGATGGAGGTCTACTATCCTCCACAATGGCAGGAGGCTCTGCTGGTATGTCAATGAATTGCTTTATTCTTTCAACAGAGATGATATGGTTTGATGACATGCTAAACATTAGACTCCAAAATACTTGGGATTCTTTCAATGTGAACGCATAAGAAAGAGACAATCCCACAAGACCTTCACACAACAAGAGAATTGCCAAGAATTATGGTCATGAAACCTGGAGTTATATAATTTTATAATGTATTATTGTTACCTGAAGGTACATATCCCTTGGGAAGTAGAATAAGTAATAAAGCTGCAGTGAAGACTATCAAATTTTGAAGTACTTCAATCCTTAAAAGTGACCATTGCATGGTCACGTTAGAATGAAAGAACAGTGTCGCATCCTTGTCCACAAGCTTTAGGTAGTTGTTGAAAAATCTGTTCACCATGTTGAATGCTCTCACAGTAACCACCCCAAGTGATGTCTCAGCAGCAAAATTCATGACTGGAGCTTTTGTGGTTCCATTAATCCTTATCAATTCCCTTGCAGAGGCTTGATAATATCTCTTTTAAAGTTAAAATCAAAATAAATTACAAAGGCTAGGAAGTTGCTAAATCTATAATCTAATTAGGAACGGAGAATGGAAAGTTAATAATGTTGGAAAAATTATATTTCCTACATTAATTGTGACTTGTGAGCATCATATTTAATAACAATTATATTAACTATATTACTGTTGGCAAAATTTAAAGTGCTGTAATATTAGTGAGCCTGTAGACTTTAAAGATTGATATGGGCTCTAAGACTAGATACCAATATGGTCCCATTAGGGGTTTATGATAACCCTAACAGATCAATATAATATAGCATGATGAGATCCTTTCCTTGTGAATTGTTCTAGGTAGTATGTATCTAGGAATAAGGTTTTCTATATAAAGATTTTCATAAGGCAATAAAATTCTAACAAATAAAAATTAGAAAGTGAAGAAACCTGAATATATATTGATGCCACGGTAGCAGGAATAGCAACAATAAGAACTTGCCATGTGACTGAAACCATTGCACATATTGTGACCAGAATTTCAGCTACTACAAATGCTACTAATGAGAGAGTATAAGGAATATCAAGGTCCAAAATACTCAAATCTGATGAAGCCTGATAGGGAGAAAAAAATGACATAAAGTAAGGGAGTTACTTATATTCTAATGAATAAACAGAAGAAAAATATATATGTTATGTTCTAAAACAAATAAGAAACCTTACTCGGGTTAAAATCCTTCCAACAGGGGTTGAGTCAAAGAAAAACATAGGAGCATTGAAGATAGCCGAAGTGAAACTTGAGAAGAAGGCTTTAGAAGCTTTTAATCCAAGATTAGCAGCCAAGACAGACCTTATATATATAAATACAACACTAAGTATAGAAAATAATGAGTAAACTCCAACAAAAACGGCACTAGTTACTTTTGGAATTTCAATGGCTAGAGCAAGCCAATAGGTTGATGCAGTCTGCAAAGCAATAAAAAAAAATTGTGCTAACATGGTTAAACACATCAAGAATGATCCCCTGGAAAATGAAATATAATCCCAGAATGACTTCCACCCAACATCACCAATCTCTTTTTCTTCTTCTTGTGTAAGCTGTGCCCCAAGTTGACCTTTGGTAGAAATCACCCCCTCACTTTGAGACTCTTCTGGATGTTCCATAACCTCAATATCAGAATCTCTTTCATTTTCATTTTTTTGATCCACTCCTGTTAATGTAGCTTTATGGGCACTCACAAGTTGTTCTAAGGCACTTCCAGCTGTTAGGAGATCTTCATAACTACCTGATTGAATAACTTTTCCGCCCTCCATTACCTAGAATTTGAATTATAATTAACATTATTACATTCTAATGTAACATAATAGTAATCCAAATTATATACTTTACCAGGATCATATCAACTTTTGTGAGAAACTCCACTTGATGAGTCACTAGAATGACTGTTTTCTCTCTTAGAGCAGTCATGACACAGTCCTGTAATTTTGTAAATACAACAGTTAGTTTGATTCACAAAAATTAGGAGTTGAGGACAAAAGCTTTATTATAATTAACAAACATAACCGTGATATTTTCTAACATTGAACAGAATAGAAGCAGTGTGTGCATCAACTGCACTAAATGGGTCATCAAGGAGATAGATGTCAGCATCGTTGTAAACTGCTCGAGCTAGTTGAATCCTTTGCCTCTGTCCTCCACTCATGTTAATCCCTCGCTGGCCTATTTCAGTAAGATCACCATGGCTAAAATCATTGATATCCATATCTAAGGCACAAACTTTAGTAGCATTCTCATATCTGGTTTTGTCCATTGGCTTTCCGAAGAGTATATTATCTCGAACTGTCCCACTTTGTATCCAAGAAGTTTGAGAAACATAGGCTATTGTGCCACCAACATTAACCTATTTACCATTATCATGAAATTTCAAGGAGAAAAAAGTGTTAGATGCCAAGATTATAAATATGAATTTGGCATGACAAAAAACTAAACTTTTTTGGTGAATAACTCACAGTTCCTGAGATCTTGGGAATCTCTCCAAGTACTGCATACAAAAGAGATGATTTTCCTACTCCAACTGGCCCACAAACTACAATTTTCTGTCCCCATTTGATTTCTAAATTCACATCTCTTAAAGTTGGGGACACTGATTCATGATCCCAAATGAAATTGCCAGCTTGGATTTCTACTGCACTAACTGAACTTTGCTTTATATTACTACTTCCATAACCATTAATACTATCTAACTCTTCATCAAGCAAAAAGGTATTGAGACGATCAAAGGAGACCTTAACTTGGATCATAATAGATAGAGCTTCTGGGATCAACCGAACAGGTTCTCCCATTATCCTCAATGTTGTAAGAACTGTGAAGATGGTTCCAGCATTCAATGGGGCACTATTGAAAATAGAACATCCAAGGAAAACAATAGCAGGAACGATGGTAGGAGTCATCCAATACAGAAACGACCCATAAGCTTTTATGATCTGTGCCTTAGACAACCATATGAATTCCTTAGCACGTAGGGACAAAACCAAGTTCTTGAATTTATCCTCCCAGGATTGTAACTTGATGATTTTCATACTATTCAGAATTTCTGAAGTTGATCTGAGACGCTCATCTTGTGCCTTCATGAATTGTGACTGAGAATTTTGTATGATCTTTGCAAATGGTACATTGAGAAGTCCACAGATGAGAAGAGGGACTAAACCTGGAAGAGCACCAGCACCCACAACACTGAAAAGGAGAACAATGGACAAAACAAGTTGCACTGCAGAAGTCCATGTTACATGAAACCACCATGGAAATTCTCCCAATCGATACGCGTCAACCGCGATGTAATTCACAACTTCTCCAGATGAGTGCCTTCTCCTTGCTGAGCTTGAAAGCTTTAGCAGTTTCTGATACACTGCCACCATCAGAGCTGATCTAATCTTCATTCCTGATCTCCTTGAGCCAAAACCGTAATGTCTCTGGCATAGAGACTCAACAACTTTGCTGAGAATCATAAAACCAAGTATGGAAAAACCTTCTTTGAGATCTGCCTCGGTGCTATTTGAGTAGTTTACAAAAGCATAGAGTATTAGAGGAGAAATTATCATGCAGATACTTCTGAGTAATGCGTAAAATCCTATTAATATATTCTCCTTTGAGAAAGTTCTTACTACAGACCAAAGAACCAAGTTTTTGTTGTTGTTGTTGCTGTTCTCCCTTACAAGGGATTCCCATGCTTGAACGAAGTCTTGGTAGGCCGAGTTCGCTTCATCTTCAGGAAGAAGAAATGGGATTTCTTTAAGAGCTAGTGGCTTTGAGTAACCCTGTCTGAGTAAAGAATTAACCCAAGAGAAAGTCAATTTACTGAGAAGGGTAGCATGGCCTAGTTGTGTTTGTTTGGTTTCAACTCTCTGAGCTATCAGAGGCTCGGATAAACTTGTAGTAGCTTCTTGGTTACTTTGGGATGTGACAAAATAACAGAGATTTTGGAAGGCACAAAAGAGAAGTAAGAAATGTACAAGCCATTGTAGAAGTTCGAAAAGTTCAACTGCATGCTCTTTGAAGATAATTTCAATGTTGAGAGCTGAAGCCAATACACAGGAAGATGTCCACCAGATAGAGTTCAGAATTGTGATCCATTTGTTTCTCTGAACATGCAATGAAACTGTGAAAGAAAGCCACACAAATGCTCTGAAAATAGAAGCTAACCAGCTCTGTTGATTCCGCAACTTCAAGCCATTGCTGAAATGTGCAATGCTAATGAGAGCACAACAAACTGAGACAACTAGGAAAAGCCAGTTCTTTCTGTTGCTAACACATGCAGAACGTCTTCTGATTAAAGAAATAAGCAAAGACATGTAGAAGACACTGATAAAAAGTAGCTTTAAAATGTCTATTAAGCTCGTTTGGAAGCACAGAGAAGTGAGATCAAAATCTCTCAGACAAGTCCATGAGAAATCCCCTGCATATCCAGTAACACAGAAATCAGAAATACTCTTAAGTTCATCAATTCTACACGTAACATTTCAAATTCATTGTTCGGTTAATAAGAAACTACTACATAATATTCAAAAGCCAAAGCCAGCAACTGCGTGGGACAAGGTGTATTGGGGGTCCATTTATTGCATAAATTCGACAACACCTAATTAAAGATCCTCTACTCGATACAATGATTTATTTACTAAATCATGGTACTTAATTTGGATGTAACATCAATGTATTGTTATAAAATATTCACACACCATTTTATTTTTTAAAAATATTATATTTACTTGTTTAATGGTATGTTAACATTGTGTTGCACTGCAGGCCAATGCAGAACACCAATTTTATACGAGAACGAATGTCTCATTAACTAGAACTCTAGAAGGAGATTAACTTCATTCTAACAATATAGAGTGCAAAAGGTGTATACTTGGTTTGACCAGGTCCTGCACTGCACCTTATCAAGGAAAACATAGTTAAATGAATCTCAATCATTTGATGAGTGAGTAACAACACTACAATGCAAGAGCTCATAATGTAATATGTTAGCTCATAACGGTAAAAAGAACTAAAGTGTAGTATACCTATGGTAATCCCAAAGTAAGTCATTTTTGGAGCTTGAATGGCTTGTTCCTTTTGCAACAGAGCAGTCTCTGTGTAGAGAGCCTCTAAGTTTTTAAAGAAAACTCATTGCAAAAGCAGATGAAATTATAATTAACCCAGATGAAAACTTTGAGTAAAACTTCAAAGTTAATAATAGAATTTTTCAAAATTTCAATTTCCTGTTGTTTTCTTTTGTAACTTCTAATATTGCTTATAATTGATATTGTTGAACACTTGTATTACAGGCTCTGAGACAAGATGGAGTAATTATATTACATGAGTATGATGTTGATTGGCACAACCAATTAAAAAACCCAAAATAATATTAGAACAACTTTGATATAAGCTTTATTACTATTTTAATACACGTTGAACTTTTTGTCAAGAAAATCTTTGTATGGAAATCTGACATAATATGTGCGCATTATATGAAAGAAGCCAAATAAATATTCCCAAGTGAAAAGGGTAATTTCAGGCCATCAAGCTAGCTCAGATAAATATTAGCAATCAGACAAATAATCTGACGGGACCTAATACTAGGAGTCTAGGACAGACATAGATTGTTGGATGCTGTTGTTGGCTTTATACAAATTTCACAGATTGTGAAATACTTCTATTGGTTCTATATATATTGTGTTTGAATGATTTAAGAATTATACCACCCGTTTTAAATATCATGCTAGCTAGTTGGACTATGCTATGCTGTGAATGTGAATAAATCAACTTCTGCCCATAAACATTCTTTTTCTTTTGTCTCAAGTAAAGATAAACAGATACAAACAACTACAAAGGCAAGCTTTCATACTGCAAAAAAAGAAGGAGATGTGGGGGACCTTAAGATTCAGACAAAGTCCTAAATATCTCTTCATAAAGAGTTCCTGCTGCAGCTGGACCAGTATTCAGCTACAAGCTTGGAGAATGAAGAAGATTTGACCTCCTTAAGTTTTAATGGTTCACCAATCATCATACTCCACCACTCCCTAAAAATACAATCACAATATAAAACTCAATGCTATGAATCAAACAACTTTTACGTACTGTCAGTTTATACTTTATACCAACAAGATAGGGCACTCCTTAAAACCTTGCAAACCAATTTCGAGAATAAAAAGAATAATTTGAACTTTTGTTACAACATTACCATAACTATAGTGGGGGGTAGAAGAGTTCAAAGTGTCCTACTGGTTGTGTGTCTAAATTGCATGTGAATTCTCAATCCAACCCACAGGACAAAATCCCTATGTGTAAAAGAAATAGCAGCTTATAAGTTATACCATAAGACAGAACCATGTCACTGTCTATTACAGTTGGAACTCTATGAACCACATTTAATAGTGCATTCAGAGAATTTCTGCCTGATGACTCTTTGTAGAGCCAACGAATAGGTGTACTGTATGTAGTAGTGAATCTCACTGTTCACGTGACCACAGTTTTTTAATATAAAGCTCAACATTTTTTTTAATAATGATATAATTATCCTTTTTTATTCTTAATTTACCATTTGATTTGATTTAAGTAGTTAATTTAAATAAAAAATTAAATAAATTTTAGCAAAGTTAAGACTTAACCTAAATCCCTTTAGTTTTTATATGTTAAAATAACCACTAAGTCAATAATCTAATCAATAATTATTGTGAAACATTTATATATATAAATATTTCACATAAATTTTATTTATTGTCATATATTTATTTTTTTTTTCTTATGTTCTCAACAAGAATTTAGTATTTTGAATAAAAATAAAATAAATGAAGTAATTTATAAAATAAAAAATAAAATATATAAAAAAAATTACAATTAATAATCGGAGATGTTAAAATATAAAGAAATAATAAATTAAATAATTTTTAATAATATTAAAAATTAATTAAATAAAATTTTATAAATTTAAAATTTGTATATAATAAATATTTTTTAATTTTTTTCAATATAGGCTTACGTATGAGAGTCAATTATTAATCAATTGATTCGCATGACCAGCCTATATTGAAAAAAATTAAAAATATTTATTATATACAAATTTTAAATTTATAAAATTTTATTTAATTAATTTTTAATATTATTAAAAATTATTTAATTTATTATTCTTTATATTTTAACATCTCCGATTATTAATTGTAATTTTTTTTATATATTTCACTTTTTATTTTATAAATCACTTCATTTATTTTACTTTTATTTAAAATATTAAATTCTTGTTAAGAACACAAGAAACAATAAATAAATATACGATAATAAATAAAATTTATGTGAAATATTTATATATATATATAAATGTTTCATAATAATTATTGATTAGATTATTGGTTTAGTAGTTATACTAATATATAAAAACTAAAGGGAATTAGGTTTGAATCTTATTTTTGCTAAAATTCACTTGATTTTTTATTTAAATTAACTACTTAAATCAAAGGATAAATTAGAAATAAAAAAGGGTAATTGTGTCATTAGTAAAAAAATTATATAAAAAATAGGAGGATCAAATGTTACCAAAATTGCGAATTTGAAAAAATAGAGGGATCAAATGTACCGTTTACCCTAATATAAATTAAGCCATTGAAGTTTTAATTATCTTACTAATATTTTATACTGGTTTATACAGATATACGTCCAATGTAAAAAAAAAAAAAAAAAAAAAAAAAGATAAAATGTAACAAAAAAAAAATACAGATATACGTCCAATCATTCAAAAAAATTGAGTCTTCTTCCTTTTCTTCAACGTGACTATCATAGGAAAACCAAAATTCCAAAGGGTCACTCACTATCTGAGTGGGAACAAAAGCACTATTTTCACTGACACTTGAAACAGCAATATCAATTGATTCAATAAAAAAAAAAAAAAATCGTCTTTATCCGTTTATCGTTAAATTTTATAATGATCACCCTCTTGTAAAAATAATTGTTTGAGGACAAACTCTAGTCTCACTTGTTATCCAAATGACAAGTAAACACGGTACATGAAGTGAATTGATTTGTTCAAAAAATAAATAAAAACCAGCAAAACAATTTTCTAATTTGTGAAGGTTATAGATATTGCGAGAGAAAATCCTAGAACGATTCAATTGATAATGAGCGTTAGAAACTCAAATTCAATTAGAAATTTTAAAATTAAAATATCGATGGATTAAAAAATATCTTAAAAAAATAAAATAATGGGTATGTAAATAAATAAACTAAGCACGGGACCTAATTCTGTGGAACCAAATCCCAACCGTAACTTGGATATCACAATATTTCGATTAATAACTTCTTCCTTGAATTTCACAAATAATAGATAAGATGCATGAGGAACACACTTGTCAGAAAAATGGTATGGTGCTCATAACAATAACCACAAATTTGGGGATGAAACAACTCCCATTAACAGACAAAAAAATTGGCTATTCAACTATAAGTAGCTCATTTTCAGTGCATGCAAGCAATATCATTTTAAAAGGGTTCTTGTCAAATGTTCTCTGGCTGTAGCCCATGCTTGAGTTAGTGTCTGCAATATCAGAAACTCACTGTCAGATTGAAGATCAAGCAATATGACACTGTTATTCTAGAATTTAATCCATCAAAAGTTAAAATTGATTCAAAATTGGGCTTGCAAAAATGTGTTGTAGAAAATCGCCATAAGGGAGAATGTAACTTTGAGGAATAACCTACCCACCTTTGATCTATATGGCAGATTTTGTGCATTTGCATTGTAAAATCCAATAGAAAGCACACATTACATTGCTAACACTAACAGAAACTAAGCCAAAACAGAGTTGCATTACCTGCTCTGACAAGGGGGCATCAGCATCCAAGCTATGAGAGGTTACTTTTTCAGCAATAAGAGGTCCATTTGTTTCAAGTATCATCCTTCAACAAAAAACAAACACTATTAAAAAAAACAAATTAAACTTTTCTGGGAAAGAAAAGTTGTAGCTAAGAAACATGTGCATACCCTCCATCAACAATCTCGTCAAGACACAAGAGAATGAGATCCAAGTTCTCAAGTGCCTCTCTTTTGTCAACATTGCTCCTGTAAAAGGCACACAGGAATAAACACATAGAGCATGATCAGTAAAGGCACAACAGGTTTTAAATCAAGATAGCAAAATACAACAAAAAATACCTCAACAGAAGGGTAACTGCATCAAAGAAACCTTGAAGAACTGATGCTAGAATGAGCTCATTTTCATCTTCACCACCAGTGACAAAGAAATGCAAGTCTTGTACAAATTTGTAAATAATGATATTGTTCTCAAGTAGTGTTACCTCAGCTGCAGATAATCGTAAGCAATGTAACAGTTTCAAAAGAAACACGATAAACATGAACAATACTGACAGAAGTTTGTTCTTTTCTTTAATAAAAGATTCTATCATTGGTACGGTATGCTGAAAGGTGCTTTCGTAGAATTATTGGTTTCATGTTGATTGCCAGAAAGGGAAACAAAAGAAAGATCAATCACGCCTGAGGTCATTAGGGATGTTCATCATATGCTGAAATCATATAATAGACTACTGTTATCACTTACCACCACCAGTGACAAGTTAATCATGGTTAGATTGAAATAGTCACCCCTAGCACCTAATACAAAATAAAGTGACTTCATAGATAAATAATTGTCAAACTCTACTGCTAACCTTCTGTACGAGCATTTGTCTTAACAGTCTTAGTAAATACAAACTTCTCAAAAGCTAACTTTGCATTGTTTGTTGGCCAGTCATCTGAGTAATACTTGACTGCCACGCGCTTCCCTTCAGAGTCCAAAAGAAGAATATTTTTGATTGAAGGACACAAACCCTACAAACGTAACAACATAGAAGCAAGTCACTAAAGGAGCACTGTATTTATCACCAATACCTTGCACAAATATCTGAAGCTTCTCCTCCATGAAAGCATATGCAAGCACTCACGTGCAACACAGCTTCATTTTCACACACCATCCTTTATAGGAAAATAAAAATCGGTATCAAGATTTTTCTTTTATTAGTTCCCACGACCCACTAAGGCTCTGTTTAGATGAGCTTCTCAACAAACATTTATAGGAGGAGAGAACAAGAAGGCCAAATAAATTAAGCTTTTCTCAGTCGTTAAAATTAGCTTTTGAAGAGGTGAAATGAGAAAACATCCATAAACTAACTTATGCATAAGCTAATTTTAACATATAATAAAAAGCTTAATTCCTATTACCTTCTTATTTTCTTCTAAAGTGCTTATTGAGAAGTTTATGCAAACAGAGCCTAAGTTGCAATGTCAGCAAAACTGCTGATTATGGCCTTTGCATTGGAAAACACATGTAAATTCCCCCAAGTTAAATAACAGTTTTTCAATTATACAGTAAAGTTCAAATATATTTTCCAGCACATTCACTTATCATCAAACTTTTGTGTACATGAAAACCATAATAAACCCCTTTCTCTTAATAAAGAGCAGGTACCATGCTTACAAAATTTGATAAAATCCCAATACAAACTCATACATTTATGTCGGAAAGTTTATCAGCAAAAAAAAACAAACATTCAGAGGACCAACGTTCTAACCGGATCTGAAACGAGATAAGACGCACGCATATCTCAAATTGAAACATCCATTGTTCAAACTCCAGATCAGTTGATGATCCAACACACAGTAACAAAATAAGAACTTTTTGGAAACCCAATCCTTAGATTTATGAGAATAAGCTCATGTCCCTATGGATCCACTACGACATAAAATAAAATCCATCCATTTCATAGTTCTTCATGAACCTATTATATTTAGCTTAGGCAATTAAATTGAGATTTGCGTGCACATAAGATGTTTGAGATGAAGATTTTGCAGAGAGAGAGAGAAAGAGAAAGAGGCTTACTTGAGATGCCATGTCTGAGAGAAAGACACAAGTTTGCCTGCGCTCTGAAGTTTGGAAGATCTGTAATGAGAAGGAGCAAATAAGAAATTATGATTTGTTATTTGTTAAGGGAGAAGGGAGAGGGGCAATTTTGGTAAATAGGAAATATGTCGTCTATCTGATGAGGGAAAAAGAGGAAGATCGTCTTAAAAGTTAAAATCAACACTCACAATTAAAAAAAAAAAAAAAAATCCCAGACAACTACTGAAAATATAAAATGGATTGTTTTAATTTTTAAGGAGAAAATATCCTCTGTAAAAATAAAGAAAAAAATATCCACTCAAAATATAA
Organism: Amphicarpaea edgeworthii; assembly: GCA_014843725.1. Lineage (NCBI taxonomy): Eukaryota > Viridiplantae > Streptophyta > Magnoliopsida > Fabales > Fabaceae > Amphicarpaea > Amphicarpaea edgeworthii. The sequence continues at coordinate 2,132,303 of CM026320.1, read as the reverse complement.
TTTTATATTATTACTTAATCACAAATATCATATGTGATAAATTTATTAACTTTTATTATAATAATTATTTTAAAAATTACATTAATGATGATTTATGATTAGTTGATAGTTTAAAAATTTCCACTTATCAATGTATAATTATTAAGCTCTTTTTTAAAATTAATTTCTAATTTAAAAAAAAACAATGTTAGGTATGGATTATGGATGATTTTTTAAAATGAATGTAAAATGTCAACCAATAAAAAAATCATGGTAAAAATGATTTTTAGGGTGAGTTTGGATAGAAAAATTGAGAAGTTTTACTAAACTCAGAATTTAGAATACTGTACATAAAAATGATTTGTTAGAACTTACATATAGTGAATATTAAATTTCTTTATGTATACAAAGAATTTAAAACACAAAAAGATTGAATTGTTTTACCCAAACAAAATAAAATATTTCAAAAATTAAAGATATTTAATTGAAGTAAATTTCTATGCATTTTAGATTCTTGAAATTTTGAAATATTTTGTCCAGATACTATCTTATCTTACAATAGTTATTATAAGAAGAGTTAACAAATTTCTTGTAATTAAATGATAATATAAAAAATCTTTACACTTTTGTTGATGTAAAAAAAAAGTCTAAGATAACAAACATAGCCTTTATTTATTTGTGTTTGAAGTACGCTGTAGACTGTAGTACATTCTTCTCAGGAATTGTGAATTTGTGTATGTGTGGTTGCCACCTAGCTAATGATTTTATTTGATTTCACTAATGGAAAAACAGTACTGTATTTAATGTTTATAGATATTATGCATCTCTCTGTCTTCTAAAATTTTATTTTCTACGAGCACTTACATTGTTCTTGTCTAATTTACTGTTTCACTTTCCTAGGATGTTTTCATCCCTCTCTTTCTTTCTTTCCGTTGTTGACTTGGTCAATGATGAACTGGCTTATATCAAAACTTTGATATTGTTCTATGGATCACATGGTTTAGTGGTCCTTAATTTATAACATGTTAAATGATGCTCTTAGGAGACCGGATTTTGAACGGTGTTTGTGTTTAACGCGAATCATAATAACAGGTGAATCGTAATATGTGTAGTGTAAGGCTTTTTACATTTTTTGCCTTTGTTTGTTTGGATTTGGATCATGTTTTAAGGAACTACCTCAGACAGTTAACCATATATAGATGTAACATCTAGCATCATTGCATCAATCTCCGCAGGTATCATAATTAATTACTTCTTATTGTGCAGCTTTTGGTCATCGATCAGACGATCACGCTTGACCATGTTTTGATTCATACGTTAAGGGGGCAATGTTGTTGGACTCTTGGCTATAAACTTAGAGACAATAGAATATCATCATTTGTAATCAGAGCAGAATGGAATTAAGGTACTACTAAGGTTTCTTGGAGTTTGTCTCTACCAAAATGCATGGTCTGTGTTACTGTGTGTGTTAGAGAACAAAACTAGAAGCTAGAATTCTTAAAGAATGTTAGAGTGAATATTGACCTATGGCTAAAGTAAAGCAACCCTAAATGGTGAAAGGGTCTGATTTTGTTCTAGATTGTCTCTACTCTCTAGTTAAACTGGGGTTAGTTACGCGTGAATATTGTGATCATAACCTTATGATATGCATGGGGAGTTATTTTTACCTTTTTTTATGACAAAGTGCAGGTAACAATTTAAAACGAACTTTTGACATTTCTAAATTTAGTTTTAACCATTCCAAAAGTTTCAAAATAAATTGTCCGTTTTGACTGGATTTAGGCAAAGAGAATGGGAAAGAAATGAAACACACTGTAGCAGACTTGCAGAGGTAGCTATATATACACACACGTTAGTATATGTTAGAGTATTTTTATTGTAAAAAATTAGCAGTAGAGTGAGTCTACAGTAATTATTTTTTTATCAAATACAATACCTACTTTCAAAATCAGTTTTAGACCCATCAACCAGACATAAGAATAGTTATTATGAATCACATCAATGATTTTAGAGTTAGTAACATGAATTCAAACGCCATATAAGAATGTGAGATGGGTAAGTCGAAAAATGGAGTATGGTTGACAACAGGGCCAATCTGATCTCTTTCAAACTCCAATTATATTATATTTATATTTGTTGGTCTACATATTTTGGTAAGACAATAATTATATGAGTTAATTAATTGATAGGGGAAAACTGAAGAGTGCAAAGACTGGAACTGCAAACCTGTAATGTAACTCCAATCCCCCCTAGAAACATTTTCCTTAAAATGAAGATAAATCGGTTGATTTTGCAAAATATTACAAATGGTAGAATGTATGTAATATTTTTTTTTCTTTTTGTCTTGTCGAGTTTGCAAAAAAAGTTCTGATGTGAAGTGCTAAGTTAGAGGATGAGTTGGTAATAAAAAGTAAAAATGACATAACGAATTCTTTTAATACTCAAGATAATGCTACTTATCAAATGCATCCAAAGATTAGCCTGAGGTTATCTGCTTGGCACGGATTGTAAAGATAATGATGATTTACGAAATCCTTTGAATATGAGGATCGTTTCTACAAACTACAAAGGGATATCATATATGAACTTGAGATTGAGAGGGAGATATCATATCATTATATCAACAATATTTAGTAGATATATGAACAGTTTTCACGGGCTATAGAAGGAAGGACCACATTTGCATTTCCAGCTCTCAGGCTCATAATTTGCATACTGTATTCCCAAATGGCTGCGCCTGGTGCTGGTGCTGGGAACTTGGATGGCTTCACATGGAAGGCAACCATAGCACTTGTGCTCACAACTTGGTGGACTTGACCCTATTTTGCTCACTCTTCCATCATATGCTTCCTTCATTGTCTCTGAGGTGCCTTCTATGCCCATTAAATCCTTTTAACATACATAGAAAACAAACACAGTGCAATAATATATTAGTCATTAGGACACCAAACTAACTAGGCCACCCAGTTCCAAACATAGAAAGAGAGATAAACACACCTTTTTTGATTCTATAGTATATGGTGGTGGAGACTGTAGAGCCTCTTCTTGGGCTGAAAAGAAGGGTGAGAAGAGTTAACATTGAAGAAAGAATAAAGCATGTCAACTAAAGCAGAATGAGGTGATCAAGAGTCTAAAAAATGTTCACTGGCTAGAAGGTTCAGAGGGCAAGCCCTTTAAATGTCATTTTCTTACCACAAATGTTTGAAAAGTATAAGAGAAATGTCACTGGTACTTTTTAAGTTGCAGTTGAGGTATGATAAACCCACAATTGTAAGTAATAGAAAGAATTCATTTTTCAAAATGATCTGTGTAAGTGTGACTAACCTGGAAGAAACGGCTTCCTTACTGCAGAAACCAAACTCACTATTTGCAGAGCGAGCAGAAAACAGAATAATAATCTTGCTATCATTTTTCTTCCTTCAGAAGTTCAAATGATGGATGTGATGAGATGATGTTTGTTGTTGATGGTAATGAAGATGATTATGTTTGTAGTTGATGGTAGTGTTAGTGAGAGAGGTGCAGATTTTTGAATCACTCAAAAGTCACAACAAGTGGCTAGGCATCAGGCATGATTGCTGGAATATATGAAGGCTACCAAAGGAGTTTGCAAGCTTCAAATCCCAAAAAGCAGGCCAGGACCCCCAAACATTCTAAGGCTACACTTTAAAACCTATGCATTGGCCGAGAGATTTTGCTTCACAAGCAAGAGATTCAGCTTTCTTGTCACACAGTTAAAAACCTCAGCAACTTTCACCTTCATTTGACAACTCACTCACTAGGAACTCCAAAGACTAGTCTTTTTTCCACTGTCTTTCTGCCTCTAACCTTGGATAACTTACCTTTCAAAACAAGCCAAAGTTTTCTCTCTCAAATCAATCCAAATTAGTAGTACTATTTATGGTGGTCCACAAAATCAGAATAACAGCATCCTTTTTGGGCCTGATTGTCTGAAGCACCTGCAAGACCCTTATAAATTATCTGATACTATTTCAGATTAAAAAAAGAACAAAAAAAAACTTTGACGTATAGACCTCACACTTACACAGCCTTTCCCTTTTCCTGATGCTTTCATTGCCATATGGGGAAGAAAGAAATCAACAGCAGAAAGCCAATTATTAAAAGTGGTAAAAAGCACCAGCTCTAAGCATTCAGTTCTGCAGCAAAAGGAAAATTTAATGAGTTAGTTAACGAATTAAATATGGTAACATTCCCAACTTTCTATGGATTGGTTGTTGGAGAACATACAAGTATCCTTAGTACAACATCCAATATGGGCTATTCCTTTACTACTTTGCATTGAATTTGGGTGTCCCACCTAACCTGCTGCATATTTTCCCACATTCAATGAAGAGCATATTCTAGCTACACCATTTATTATTTTTGTTCAAAAGACACCATGGGAAAGACCACAAACAAGGCATGCGCAATTAAACATAAGAGGGTTCAGTGAATTATAGGTGAAGTAGCCACTAAGTATTAGTATTAGTATCTCATTGCTTCTGCTAAGCTCTTATTATTAGAGTGACTTTAGTTTAATATTAAGTTGAACGGATAAATATTTCAATGCATATTAACTTTCGGTTACAAATAGAAATTCAGAACTTTTAACTTAACTGTTGTTTGAATTTGAAGGTTTCCCATTGTTAAATATTCAAGCATGCACTTAGGCATTATAAAGAACTAATAGGCTTATTTTGTTGTAATTGACTACAACTAGAATTAGTGCAGGTTGTCAAGTGTTTCATGGAGATAGTCAATAAATAAGCTTGGTGATGTTATACAAAGGTTAGTAAAAATGACATAAATATAATTCATCAATCAGTCATGTTAAAGTACAATCAAGAGAAGCACGGGTAAATAACAATTGCACCTATATATACATTTTTGTGTAATGTGGGTGAACACTATTGTCTGGGAATTATTACTTGTAGTTATGGGGCAGCTGAGTGATTTGAGTAAAAGGATATTTCATAGTATGTTGATGTTCTATATAGTCAAGGAAGCTGATGTTATCTACCTACTAACCTGCAGACAGTTGCCAAGAAAGTGACAGAAAAGACCCCTAGTAACAATAGAGTTTAGGGCTGCTGAAAAGGTGTAAAGAAAAGACAATGATCGAGGGAGAAAAAAGATAAGTGTTACGTGTTAGATGGTTTGCATGAATGTTTCGCTATTCGAGTAACGTTAATTGGGAAATGAAAGAGTAATGGTAGTATCTTTTTATTTTATTAACTTTTTAGTACTTTATAAAGTACTACCACTATTACATAAAAAGTGAATTTATTTAATATCTTAAAAACGTAAAATACATTCAATTTTTTTTAATTAGTAAATAGGAATGTTTGTAAGAAAATATTATAGGAAAATTTAAAATTATTCCAAATAAATCATCAAAACAACATTTTAAATAGGTTTTCAAGTGTTTTAAGACATAAACTCTGCTTATAGTTCTTGTTTCCTGGTGCCGATAGTCTATAAAGCATAAACTATAAAGCTTCTTAATTTTTCTTGTGCTCCATTTCTTAAAAAAAAAAAAAAAAAACTTGGGATTGTACACGGCAGGTACTAAACAAAGTGCATATATTCACTTCTATATCATTCAACGTGGAAACTAGTTCATGTAAAGATTGCTTTGAGTTTTCATTAATTAAATTATTATTACTCACATATTTTATGTTGCTTATAGGATGTAAAGAATCTTATCAGATAATGAAGGAACAACACAGTAGTCACTGCACTATCATGGGGGCCAGTGAGAAGTTTAAGACTCATCGTAATATACAATTGTAAATTGTTTAACAATAATAATAACAAAAAAATAAAACTCATCTTATACACCGTATCTCAACTCTCAAGCCATACCAAGCTTTCTAGCACCAACAAATAACCTGAGCCACTATATCCCATAACCCTAACTGATAGCATCATAGACCACTGCTCCACTAATGATACCAAAGTGATAGAGTTGACCATGTGAATTGAATGTAATTAAATTTAAATCGCCAATATTAGTGTAATTGAATCCCAAATTTTATTTCATTTAGAGGTGGCATGTGCAGATAAATGTGTTGCTGGCATAAATTTAGCAGCCAATACAACAGAGTGAATATACTTGGTGAATTATAAATGCTGCTGATACACCAGATGAAGTTACAGAACAGAGTCTACAATAAAACTTCCACATTGATACTGTACCAGTTCAGGGATAATCTTTCATTTTCTGAAAAGAAAAGGACTCAGCATTTTCATAATCAATTGAAAAGAGAAGAAAAATTTACTACTTATATCAGAAGGAAACAAAAAAAAAGATCAATGGACAAAGAAAACATGGTAGTGGTTTTGATGGTTAACACTTAACACCATTGAGACAACAAGTCTTCACACACTCTATTACAAAATGATAAAGGCACATCCTAGCCATCACTTTGGTGACAAGTCACGAGTGCCTGATTCAGATTCTTTCTTGGGATGAATGGCCTCAACAACAGCTTCAATCTCCTCCTTCACTCGTTCAAACATACCAGGCGCTTTGATTGCATCAGGTGAAGTTCCCTCATCAATGTCATCACTTGTCCCATGAGTTTCTTTGTCATGGTGTGGCGATTTGTCATGATGAAACACTGCCTCAAACTCCTCCTTAGCTCGCTCAAAAATGTTTGGACTTTTCTCATCTTTCTCTTTCATGAAATCAAATACAAAGGACTTAAATCTTTAATTTTTTTGAAGAATAAAAAAACTGTCATGTCATGGAATTAGTCCACATATATATCAATAACTTTGAACCAAAAGTAAACTACACTGACAAGAGTGTTAATGTATAAATGGGTGTCAATGTAAAGTGTTTCTAACAACTAAGGGGGTTAGTGTAGGATAGAAAAAAAAAAAAAAAGACAGAAGGGTATCGTGTGCAATCTGAAAAAAAAAAACTCAGAAAGTGTCATTGTAATTTACTAATAACCAACAATTTCAACATAAGAAATCAAATAACCTCCACAACATCCCTTCAAGTCCACAACCAAAAAGCAAAGAACTTTCGGCAATAGGTATGCCAGAGAAACTCAAAAGAATTAAAAAAAAAAAAAAAAGCAGCAACAACAAGAGTCATATATGGATTCTTCTGTTATGGTTAAGTTTACACAGCTATTGATACAGAGATTACAGCATCTAATTTTCTCTATTCTCAAAGGGTATTACCATATTGTAATTGTAATGAATTTCAACACGAACAGATCAAACAATTTTTTTGAAACCAAAGTCGCAAAATCAGAAATGGAAACAGATGAAAGATCAAACCCCGTTATAGCACAAGGCCAAGTATAAGAATTTTGTTAACGAGAAATATGAAAAGACGAGAGTTTTGAACGATGGTACCTGAAAGCGAATCTTTAGGCTTGGGTTCCATATCCGCCATGAAAGTCACTTCAGACACGGTTGAGTTTAGGATGTAATCAAAATACCATGAAAAATATGGATAGATTGAGAGAGAAAATTACAAATGTAATCAATAATGTAAAAAAAAAAATAGAACTGTAGAAATGAAGCTGTAAAAAAAAAAAAAACTATAGAAGTGAAATAAGAGAGACAATAAAGTAAAATTATCATTGGTATATGAAATTAAGAAAAATTTAAATAATTTTTTTTACAATTTCAAAAACTAGAATGATAGTTTATTTGAAAATAAATTAATGTTAAATATTTTCCTATTATTTATTTGAAAAAAAAAACTGAAAAAGTAGTGATAAAGGTAATTTTTCATTGATAATAAAATGGATTATTATCCAACTGGGCCATTTTGGACTAAATATTCTTAAGCCCAAAAGTGAACCATTGGCAGCAATGACATGCTATTGCCATTGACGCGGTCTGGTTTGCTCATTCGGGTCAATCCAACAACTTCCAAAATCATTTTGGCTTATTTTCTTGCATAATACAATAAATATATAGTAGCAATTTTGATTATTTTTTTTCTATAAGATTTTTCATTGGTGCAGACCTTAGAATTGACCTTATGACCTACGTACAGTAATTCTCAACTACTACTATTCAACTGTACACATAAATGACTCTTTAACTGAATCAATGCGCAATACTTTAATGGCCAGAGCATAGAGAGCCCTTATGAATGTAACGTAACATTTTTACTATTTTTGTTTTGGTAAGTTTCATTACTCATTTAATGAATGCAATGTAACATTTTTAGTTTTTTTATTATTATTATTTTTCTAACCCGTGTATGAAGTTGGGGACCAAGGTTTGTGCACAACATCATGGATCACACGAAACTATCGATCCTCGTATGGATGAAAACTGATGAATCACGACAGGGGATGATAGAAGTCAAGGTCGGAGAGAGACGCAGTTGGAACGTTTCGTGAGAGCAATTTATGAGGGGGATTCAAAACACGAAGAACGGTTCGTGATGACCATGCATGAACATGAAGACGATTTGAACCGCGTTGAAAACTCAACACGATCGAGAGGGGGAGAAGGAAAAACAACTGAAAAGAAACAAATATGATACTAGTACTAGTTTTCAATTTCGTGACTTCGACTAAAATCACATCCCAAATTCGACGTTTGAAATATGAATTGAATATGATATGTGCTGCGCACTTTGTTGCGTCGGTCTCAGGAAACACTCGCGGGATGTTTCATGCTATTTGGATTTTATTGTCTCGTTCACATTAGTGTATTTTATTTTCATTTTTGTTTGCTTCTCTTAGAAGTTATTGAACGCTAATCAACATGAATTTTAGAATAATAAATTACAAGACATCAACAAAATAATATTCAATCCTTAAACTCGATCTAGTCATTGAACTAAAAAATTTTACGAAGATAAACCGCGTTTAAGTTGAATCTTTTAGTTATTAGAGGCTAGAGCTTAATTGGGCCAAGCTTCAAAGAGTGTTATTGTTATTTATACATACTATCGTTATTGTAATACTTTAAAAAATTGTTGGTGGCATTTATTTCACTAACAAAACGTGGAGCTCCGTGTAGAAAGAAAGATGTTGATTGAAATTGAAGGTTGGTGTGTTCATTATTTAGGGAGTTTATTTATTTATTATGTTTTTAGTTTTTTAAAACTTGTTAAACAATTTTCAAAACTGATGTTTAGAGAATAAAAATAAGAAAAAAAAATGTGATTTAGGGATGTTTTCGTTTTTATTTTAAAAACTGAGGAATATGTCATTTTTAAAATACTACTCTAACTCTATTTATAAAAAAAAAAAAAAATAGAAAGGAACGTGTCCTTATTAATATGACGTTTGATTCACATACAAAAAAAATACTAAAATAGCATGCTTTTGACTAATTCTGTTTAACATCTCCGCGTACAAACTTTTCACATACTCCTGTAACACTTTCTGCAAGTCACATTGCGTCATTTTCCGAATTCTGAATTCAAAATAACCCATTTATGGGTGCTGCTGGGCACGCAAATTTCCTTGTTTTCTATTCAAACTAAACTGGTTTAATGGGCAATAAAAATTCCAAAATGTCACATTTTTCTGCAATCTCTGTCTTTTATACATTTGAAAGTACCTACTTATAAGATAAACTTCCACACATCCCTTTCATGTCTTCAAAACCTTTCGCCTTATAAAAGAGAAGGGAAGTGCCCATTTTAAACACTAAACTCAATTGCTATTCTATCTTTGCATCATAAAAACCAGAAGAAACTGACTTGGTATACTTTAAGGTGGTCCTCTCTTACCGAGACTCTGATTTTTCAGTTTTCAGTTGGAAAATGCCTTTTTCTACTCCTAAGTTATTGTTACTTTTATAATTTATGAATGGAGTAATTTATGATTCATAGGTAGAAATTGGTTTGAGGTTGGGGGTGTTGGTGGCATGTTGGTAAAAGCATTTTTAATGATTGACTTGGTCTAGATTGATTTTCTTTTGGTAGTGAGTGAATGTTTAATTGTTTATAATCTTATGTGACTTTTTGAGAATCTCATGTTCATCAATTTAATGCATTAAATGGGTCACTTCTTGTGACAAGTAAAGGTCTTCTCTTCTTAAATAGACACGATTGCCTGTGAAACTTCTTACCTACCCGATGTGGTACTTATTTGTTTGCAGCAGATGGTAACAACGGTGAGGCCAGTGGAGTATGAGTCAAAGGAGGAAGAGATAACATTCAGAACAATGAGCTTCAAGAAGTGCAGAAATATGTATGAGCCTGATGAGTTGGATGAGGTTATTATTACTGAAAATACTACAAACTCAAAGAGGAGGAAAGTGAGGAATCTGAAGCTGCAAACCACATTCTCCTTCAAATATCTACTTTCTGATAACTCTGGTAATCCAAAGGAGGAAGAAGAAGTTGGTGGTGGCATGTCCAATAATAAAAAGAGCCCCACAATTGAGTTTCCAAAATCAGAAATTTTGTTTTCACCAAAGTCCATTGGGGAACTTGATGTGGCTGCAATAAAGCTGCAGAAGGTTTACAAGAGCTACAGAACCAGAAGAAATCTGGCAGATTGTGCAGTTGTTTGTGAGGAGCTATGGTTTGTTTTGTTCAATATCCATGTTTATCATATTATTTTCTTCGCACTAAAAGATAAATTTCACCATCAATCAACTAAAAATTATGATAAGTATATCTAACTATTTCTGATTAGATTACACTTTTATTATATAGAATATTTTCTCCAATTAGAATTCAATGATTACAGCTACGCAATTCATAACCAATGTATTATTAGTTATCTTTTTTTTTTTTTTTACAAAATATTTTGTTTCCTTTTTATAGTGTGTATTTTGAAAATAGTGACAATATACTGTTTTTCTTTTTATAATCTTCATTGCAAAAATTATTATATTCTTTCTCTTTTTAAACAAAATATTGTAGTTTATTTTCCTTGTAAATATTTTTTTTATGATTTATTATTATTATTATTATTATTATTATTATTATTGTAAAGACTATAAATATTTACATTACAATAAGAGAATTAACCACTTGAATTTAAAGACATATCAACATGTATTCTCCTTTGCTATTAATATTGTATATGTGAATTCTTTTTGTTTCTTTTGTTATTGTTCGTGAAGTTTAATATGCTTCTAATTTGAATTTACTAGTCTAAACCTCTTGTATAAAGTATGAAAACATACCGAATTGTAGTCGACATTTGTCAAAAATTGCTTTAATAGAATTTTATAATATAATTAATTAGGTTATCTTTAAAATCTCATTACAGGTGGAAGAAGGCTTTAGACATTGTTGCTGTTGATCGATGTTCCCCATCAAATTTTGACTATGGTAAATCAGAAACCGCTCTTTCAAAATGGGCAAGAGCTAGGACAATGGCTGCTAAGGTATCTCTTTTGTGTGAGAAACTAGAATCTTTGAATAAATATATTGCGTTTGCTTTAATAATATTTTAGGCATTGGTTTCCAATAAGACAAGTAGTTGCTTGAAATATAATTGACTTGACACAATTTGGCTTTTCCAATTATATCTTTGACTGGGACCATAGAGACAAATTCAAAGTTTTCATTCTCTTTCCGACATTTTTTTCGTTTGGGATTTTGTTATTATCAATATACCTTTATTTTCTTTTTCCTTTGGGCTGTAGGTAGGAAAAGGTTTGTCCAAAGATGATAAGGCGCAGAAATTAGCTCTAAGGCACTGGCTTGAAGCTGTAAGCTCACATATATGTCCAAATCTTAGATTAATTTCAGTTTTTAAATTCAATCCAGGGTACAATTAATTAGATTAAACCAAACTTATTATATTCTCTCTCGTGTGTGTGTGTGTGTGTGTTTCAGATTGATCCACGTCATCGTTATGGGCACAATCTGCATTTATACTATGCTGTTTGGTTTAGTAGCCAGAGTTCACAACCTTTTTTTTACTGGTAAAATTATTTACTTTTTTTGTATAAAAAGTTAAGCACAGTTTTGATTTTAATTAATTTCATGAAGGTTGGATGTTGGGGACGGAAAAGAAGTAAATCTTGACGAGTGCCCAAGAAGTGAATTGTATAGACAATGCATAAAGTATCTTGGACCCGTAAGTTATTTTCACCTCTATCACTTTAACAATGCCACATAACATATAATGAGATTTTTATGTATTTTTATTTTGACGGTAGTAACGACTTTGTACTATTATAATGCTTGGTCAATTTTCTAGAGTGGCAGTCACGTATGGAATTGCCTAGCTAGGTTGACTGTAAAATCAAATTTTAGGCACAAAATCCATTGATTCAGTAAAGTAAACTACCAACGTGGCATTTGTGCATGTGCATTCAATGCACTGCTGACCTCACCTATAATTAAACACGAATTTTAATTCTGGGAGAATTGTTCTTTATGCTTTTCAATATAGTTTTGTTTGACTTTGGACAATAATATTAGCAGCCACCACAAGATTCTTTTTTATTCGAAGAGGTTAATTTTGTTGCTTGAAAATGCAGAAAGAGAGGGAAGCGTATGAAGTGGTTATTGAAGGAGGAAGGCTTGTTTATAGAAAAAGCCAGAACCTTGTACACACTGTTGAGGGATCCAAGTGGATTTTCGTTCTTAGCTCTTCTAGAGTTTTGTACGTTGGGGAGAAAAACAAAGGCCATTTTCAGCACTCAAGTTTTTTAGCTGGGGGTGCTACTATTGCTTCTGGAAGATTGGTTGTCCAAAATGGAGTTCTTGATGTATGTCACACGTTTTATATTTAATGATATTGTTTTCTGTTACTACTATTACATCACATTTTGTAATTCTGTGATAATGGGAAACATTAGGTAGAGGAATATAGAATTTCACAGCAGCACCGATTACCCAAAGAAAAAAAAGAAAAGTTAAAAAGCATTTTACTTCCCTTATATATATATATATGCAAATTGATGTTCATTTATTCTTATTCAGGCGATATGGCCCTACAGCGGTCACTACTGTCCTACAAAGAAGAACTTTATGGAATTCATTGGCTTCTTGATGGAACATAAAGTGGACTTGACAAATGTAAAGGTGAGTGAGTACTGAACCAATTCAAGGCATTTTTCTGTGTAGATTAGTTAGTTATTTAGCATTTATTTGTTTGAGGTCACTAAGCCGTAAGCATCAACTTGTTGAAATAATTAGTGTGTGACATTTTGTAATTTTATGGGTTCCCTTATGCAGAAGTATGCAATTGATGATGATGTCCCACCAACAAAACCTGTTGATGAGGAGCTAGAGTTTGAGTCCAAAATGGCTAACATCAATGCTAGTTCAAGTGACTTTGCCACTGCAAAAAATTGCACTCAAGAAGACAATATGGAAACTTCACATAAAAAAGAGAGCAAGCCATTGTTGTCAAGAAAATGGACAACTGGAGCTGGTCCAAGGATTGGTTGTGTGAGAGAGTACCCTGCAAAACTCCAAGTGAAGGCACTTGAACAACTCAATCTATCACCAAGAGTCAACTTTGGAAAATTTGCAGCCAAGACACCAATTCCCTCACCAAGGCCAAGTCCAAAAATTCACCTATCCCCTAGGCTTGTGCACATGGCAATTCCTAGCCCATGATTATGCTGTGTAGAGTAAACCTATTAGGCACTGCTTCAGTCTTTTAATTTGAACCTTAAGTTTAGAATCTAGGATAAAGGTCACACCACACAATAACACAACACATCTAACCCATCATTTCTTTTTTCATTTAGTTTTTTCTTGGCCAATTGTTTTGGTTATTCAGCTTCTGATGAATCATTTTTTTTACTACTCTCATTTGTTTTACACCCAATTGTATTTTAGGAGTTGGGTCAATCTTCAATTCTTGTAAGTCAAATAATATTTAAAAAAAGAATAGAAAACTTTTCTAGTTTTTAACCGTGTTTATTGCTCATTAAGTATTCCCAGCCACTGACCGGTCAATTCATCATCATGGTTTGGAGATGTGGCAATGCGTCAGTGATGAGTGAAATTGGTATAATATTCCACATACTGATAACATGGACATGCTCAAAGTAAACCATGTTGTGTTATTAGCCCATAATAGAGTGACATGTCGTGATGGTATTGTACTACGTTTGCAAATTGATTGGCTAGAGCATTTCAAAGTCATGATTTGGCTTGTGTTACCAAAAGAAAAAACAGAAAGACGGAAAAGGGGCAAGACTTGGTTTGGTTCAAGAACATAAATGTTTCCTAGTCACCAGCCAAATTGACCAAATTCCACTAAGTAGGCAATGGTTTATAGAGTATACTACTTTTTTTCTATCATATCATTGATCGAGGCCGTACCCAAACCAAATAAAAACAATTAAATGTAGTACTAGGAAGTGATCCTAGGTCGTTTCCTAGTGAGCAATGATCAATCAAACGTTCATGACACTTAACAACAATAAAACAATAGCAACTTGGGGGGGGGTTTCTTTGCTTTAAAGTAAACAACTTGAATAAAAAAAACAAAACTAAAACGTGTTGTTTCCCCTTGATTCAAAAGCAAGCCTCTTATCCTAGGTTACGAGAATCTATCCCTAATCAATTCAGCCACTTAATCCAACCCTGAATTAAATTACTAAGCGAAAATTAATACAAGGTTTTCATTATGTGATTAAGCAACACATACACCAATTAATTCCTCTCACAGGTCCATCACGAATAATTGGTGAAGGGGGAAAATTGATCGGACATTAACATTAATAACAAAACCTCAAAGAGAGCTAGTGCTTAGTCCTCAAGAGAAAACAACACCGAAAATTTAACCTTCCATTCAAATTAAACAAAGAATCGAAACGTAAATGGCAAAATGCAAAACAAAAACGAAAAACAAGGATAGAAGGCAAAAACGAAACTGGGAATGAAAACGAAAACGAACCAACAATGAAGAGCGAAAAATGGAAACAGAAGCAGAGGATGCACAAAAACGCTGCTCTACATGAATAGTAGCATCTGGGGACGTGAAACCCTTCTCTGAATAGTGAAAAACGAAAACCTAAAACTCCCCCCTTTCTCGTGACTACTGGGGGGCCTTTTTAACTGTCTCACCCGTAAGTCCTTACATAAAACCCTAGGATACTAATCTAATTTGGGCCCATAAAAAATCTGATGCGGCCCAATTACAAAATACAACAATAAAATAAAATAAAACTGGATGACAAATAAAACTAAAACAGTCTCCTCTCTTCAAGCCCAAAATGGTTCAGCCCAATTCCAGATCCAAGCCCAATTGCTTATAATTCTCCTAAAATCAAATTAAAATACGAGAATTAGTCAAAACGGCCCAAATGATAAAACTGCATAATTAATTTGACAATTAAGGCTAATTAGTAATTAAAATGATGACAGAAAGGGGTAAGAAATAGGAGAAAATAATGACACATCAAATTCCCCCACACTTAGCCTTTTGCACTCTGGGCAAAATCATGGAACAGAGCAAGGAACAAGTCCAGAGACATCAAAGAGAGAGAAACACAAAAAACATTTACATACTTTTCAATGAATCTAAAGGAATGAGAGGAATAGGCAACATCCAACACAACAAGAGTTAAAGAGTCAAGACAATCAAGAAGGTTATCCAAACATTTCAAACATGGCAAACAAGTTAATCGCCAAGAGGTAAATCAAAAGTGATAAGGCCTCACAAGATATATGCACTCAATCTCTCAAGTGTCTAGGCTCACTCAGTTACTCTCGGAGCACCCATGAAAAACAAACACCACATAGACTTGGCAAGCCTCTAGAATTAACAACCAATACACATGCATAAAAGGATCAAAAGGTCTTTTAAGGTTGTAATGGGGCCAGGGACAAGGTGAGAAAATATATGGGATAGGTGACTAAAACCCAAGGGAATAGAGGAGCAATGGGGAATAAGTCAAGATTAAGCATAAAAAGCAAACTCAAAACCTCTAATATCAACAATATCAACCAATTCCTCAAACAAGTCCAAAAACAAGTCCACTATTATTCAACTTCAATCTTTTCCTTTTCTTTTCTTTTTCTTTCCTTTTTTTTTTTTTTTTTTTTTTTTTGGACAACATCAAACATTAAGCATGGCCAAAGATACATCATCCAATGAAACATACCCTCCAACACTTATTCCCAAAACAATTCCAAAGCTCCAAAATTCCTCAAGGGTAGGGTGATCATGGTTTTTCACTTAAGGCTTGTACTGAGCTTCAAAACAAAGAAAGGGGAACATAGGCTCAAAGGGGCTATCAAAGGAATTAATTCAAGGTAGGCTTATTTGGCTAGAGGCTTATAAGAATAAGAATGCCTAAATCATCTCCAAACATGCATGTGCAAGAAGTACCAAAAAGAGCCAAGCCAAGGCCACTTTGTGCAAGCAATCAATGGAGCAAAAACACACGAGAATAAAATAGATGCTTGATGGCTCAAAATCTCACCAAGGGTAAATCTATCACTCAATTCAACCTCTCAAACTTCAAAACTAGCTTGACATGCACAAAAACAAGGATCAACTTCAAAACTAACTTGACATCTACAGAAAAACAAAGATTTCAATCCATAAAATGTGAAGAATGTGCCCATAACCTATACAAAACCTAGAAATCAAAGAAAAACATGCAATGTTGTACACAAAACATAAAACAGACAAACCTAAAAATCCTAAACAAAGAACAGTCTCCCCCCCACTTAAATCACACATTGTCCTCAATGTAGCGCGATCATAAGATCAAGAAAACAAAGCAACCAATGGAATTGGACATGTGAAACAAAAGTAGAGAAGGAAGGAGAAAAGAAAACTCCCTAAGTCATGATGGGAGAGAAGCAGGGTCAAGCAAGGAAGCCTCCTCCACCACTACATCCACCAAAGAAGGATTTGTGAGGAATGGCTTCAGCCGGTGGCCATTAACTTTGAAAATCTTATCTGTTGATTCACTTTTGATCTCAACTGCACCATAAGGAAAAACATTAGTCACAACAAAAGAAAACATTAGTCACAATAAATAATTTATTCTTCCATATCATATTTAACAGGTGGGAATTTTACTCGAGCCTATCCTATTCCAAGCTTAGGGAAATGAAGCCTAATGATTAATGAACAAGCAAAATTATTTATTTAAACCAACTAAAATTCATTGTGACTTTCATGAGTCTGTTCTGCAATAGCGTAACATACCAAATCAAACTTGGATTACCATTATATTAGCTGAAATAAAAAATACTTAGCTAATAGCTATTGCCTAAAATGGGGACAAGTGTTTGTTTCCTCTAACATTGAGTAGTTAATGCGTCTTATTAACAAATAAATTATCTCAATTTGCAAGCATAATTGGTGTGCAATATTTTATGCAAATCAAGAATACATAAAAAGAAAGTTTTATATCTTATAAAAGATACATATTGTATGAATATATACTATATATGCAACAAAACAACACAGTCCCAATAATTGGAACCCATTAACACTCGTTAAAGTATCAGAACTCAAAAGGTATTAAATATGAGCTGGAAAGAATGGGTGGGTCACCTTCCCTTTTAATAACATTAATAATGTCTTGGCTTATATTTTCAAATCTAGGGCCTCAGTTTTTCAAACTCCGTTTACACCCAATTGAGTTCCCCAACCAACCACATTTAAAATTTGTGAAACTAAACAAAAATCGGAATTTGGGCTTTGTTCCAATGGGCTTCAAGAGCAAAAAGAGAAGATGGGCCTGGGAAAGTCCCGTATTGAAACGACAGCGTTTCTGTGTTAGTTAGTGAGTGTTCCGTTCCGTGTTGGCATTCATGACAGGTCAACTGTAAGTGGGACATGAGAAGTGGGAACACCAGAAAAGCAGGAAAGTCTTCGTATCCGTTTATGTACTTTCTCTGTTCATTCACCTTTTTCTTTTCAAGCACATTTCAAATTTCAAAACACTTCCTCTTCTTTTTTCTTCTTCTCGTTCTACCTTAATTAAGCCAAGCAGCTTCAAACTCAAACTCACCTCAGCTTCAAACTCAAACTCACCTCAGCTTCCATCTCGTCCTTTCCAAAAACGTGTTCTTTTCTCAAATGGGTGGCTCAGGAAGATGGCTTAAGTCGCTCATTTCTCTCAGAAGACCCTCCCCAACTGATCAAGTTTGCACATTTTCGTTGGGTTTTTTTTTTTTTTTTTGCTATGTTTGGCTGTGGTGATGTTAACTTAGTGTATTTTTGCATTTTTCAGGAGAAGGGTGGTGATAAGAGTAAGAGAAAGTGGAAGTTATGGAAGAGCACTTCAGAAGGGTTTGGGATTGGATCATCAATGCAGAAGGGACAGGGTGGTGGTGGTGGTGGTTCCTTTGTGGTGGATGATGGAGCATTTGCTGCTGCTTTAGCTGCTGTGGTGAGAACTCCTCTCAAAGACTTCATGGTCATCAAGCAGGAATGGGCTGCCATTCGAATCCAGGCTGTGTTTCGAGGTTTCTTGGTAAGTTAAAAACTCTTTTCTAGTTAACTAATTTCATTCAACCTTTTGCATTGTAATGATGCAGCTTGTTCTCTCTTCAAGGATTTGTGTTTTTTTATTTTAGCTTTTTAGTTATTATGAGTTTCTGGTGTTGAATTGTTTGAGTAGCAGAACCAGATACTCACAGTATGAACTTTTATAGAAGAATTACAAATAGGCTGCATGGTTCTTTTGTTTTGTCAATTTCACTATTTTGATACGAGCCAAATCGTGGTGAAACTTCAACTCTTGAAGCAGTTAGTATTACTAAAGACAAGCTTTTGCTATGAGTTATGAAGTTCATTATTGTTTAATCAATACTAGTTCACTTTAGGAATGCAATTTAGTGTTTAATTCATAATAGGAGTGTAGGACATCAACCTTAGTTTTCTAAATTCTCTAGCCCTGTGTAGATGGGGGGTGATTACAGAAGGATCTGCCACTCTTTAGTTGTTCATTCTGTTATGTTGGGGGTTTGATTATTAGTATTCTGCTTGTACATTTTTTGTCATGTTTTTTTCTTCTTTTCTTTGTTTGTTTTGAACTTTTGTTATTGATTTGCAGGCAAGACAAGCTTTGAGGGCCCTGAAGGCAGTGGTGAGGTTGCAAGCCATATTTCGTGGTTGGCAAGTGAGAAAGCAAGCAGCTGTTACTCTAAGGTGCATGCAGGCTCTTGTGCGAGTTCAAGCACGTGTCAAGGCAAGGAATGTGGGGAACCCTCAGGTAGGGAAATCTGTGAGTGGGCGATGCAACGAAGCTGATCCTGTTAAGCAAGCTGAGGTATCAAAAGTTTTTCACAATTTGCCTCAAGATTGTGTAACATTCTGTAATGTTGATGCCATGTTAAGTTGGTAAAGAGATGCTAACATCTAGCAAAATTTGCCATGTTATTGTCAGCAAGGGTGGTGTGACATTCCAGGAACTGAGGAAGAAGTTAAGGCAAAATTACAAATGAGGCAGGAAGGAGCAATTAAGAAGGATAGAACAAAGGCATACTCTCAGTCTAAGAAGGTAATGGAGTAGAGAAGATATACTATATTTGTGGTGAGTGTCAGTAGAGAAATGAATACTAAAATATCTGTGCTTAAATGAATTTTGCTTGCTTTCAGAAATCAACAGTGAGTTCGAGTCCAAACTCAAGAGCTTCCAAGTCAGTGATTCCTCTCAAGAACCGCAACCTAGACAGCAAGAGCTCGGGATGGAACATGTTAGATCGCTGGATGGCTGCAAAACCATGGGAGAGCAGGTCAATGGTTGAGATGTATTTGGACTCACCTGACATGACTCCAGTGACCAGTAAAAGTGATCGTCTTGTTCTTCCCTTTAATTCGGATCAACAAAATGGCTCGGTCAAAGCTAGAAGGAATGGTGTGACAACCAGGATTTCAGCTAAATCTCTTACAACTAGTCAATCAACTCCATCATCTTCAGCCATAAGCTCTGAATGCATGTATGATGATAGCCCTATGTCAACTTCATGCACATCTGGATCACCAACTCGACCATCTAACAAAAATGTTACAGTGGAAGCAATAGAGGAAAGAAATGTTTGTAAACCAAGCTACATGAATCTGACAGCATCAACCAAAGCTAAACTGAAACCGTATAGGTGTTTTTCTCAGAATTCAAAGAGAATCTTTATGGATGATTGTGTGTCACTAAGTGGAGTTACTAGAATCAGTTCTGGCTCCTATCCTTCTGCTGATACATGGAAGAATCTCTATGCAACACCTTTAAGGACAAGTTATCAAAAACGATATACATTGGAAGATAAGTAGTTGCTTCATGACAATAGCCGGAATATTCTATTTCAATAAGCCCAACAGCTTGTTGTTCATTGGTACCTTAATGTCATCAGATGAATGTGTTTACGAAGTCACAGATAATTTGCTAATTGATACTGTAGATAACACCAGTGGTTTGGTGTGAAGATGGAAATCACACCGTTTCAATTGTAATGTGTTTCTACGGCAATTTATAAACAATATCTCTTTGTTTTGGGGTATATTCATGTTAATTTTTGGAGGAACATTTATAATTAGTATCTCTAATTTAAGTTGTACTATCTGAAAGACTGAAGTACAATAAATATATATATATATATATGAGCTTTAAGAAGAGACATGGTTCTGACTTTTAAGCTTTTGTTTGTTTGAATGCATGTTTGCATCATTGCATGTTAAATACCTAGAAAAGTGGTTTGTATGACATAGCACATTAGTTTAATTGGTACGTTGTTTGTGTAAAATCTGTAGAGCAGGAAAGGTGAGACATTTTTTAAAGATTTCCTTGTGATTTAATGGTAGTAAATTGCATTTTGATATTGATGGTATATACAAATCGAAGTTGACTCTTAATGGCAGAAAATTGCATTGGACGGTAGCTACTTGGGTTAAACAGAACTTGAATTGTTCAGTATCATTCTTTAAGAACCTAACGTGATTTTAGACGTGGAAATATTAGAGAACGTGAATCACAGACTCAGATTGAAACACGCAGTTTAAGAATTAACCAAGTCACATCGAAGGAAAATCAAGACTTACGGTAGCATTATTGCATGCTTTGCTTGTTAACCTTTATTTCTCGTCAAGATCAGAAATATTAAATCTACTGTCACGTTTGTCGTCTACTACTATGCATAAATATCAAACATCAAGAACTACAGTCCAACAAACCGGCCCCCACTCATAAACATAGATACAAAACAAGTGTACAACATAACTCTGTTAATCTCTAGTTCCTTTTACCATTAATTGAGAAATTGTTACATGATCTGACACCATTATTTGTTTATGGTTCCGGACTTCCGGTTAATCTTTACATGACAACCAAAATTTTCAATTTACTAGAAAGAGTTAACAAAATTATTCGGACCAAGAAATATGAGACTCAGACCATATAATAATTTCTCTCAATAATATATTTTGTTGTGCATTATCAAATTTCAACCCCCCCAAAAAAAAGTGCAGTAGTAACTGTCAATATAAAGAGAAAGATGCAAAAACCATCAATTCAAGATTAG
The DNA here is from genome assembly GCA_014843725.1 of Amphicarpaea edgeworthii. Lineage (NCBI taxonomy): Eukaryota > Viridiplantae > Streptophyta > Magnoliopsida > Fabales > Fabaceae > Amphicarpaea > Amphicarpaea edgeworthii. Next base: position 2,110,924 of record CM026320.1, on the reverse strand, counting down.
AATGGCTAACCCTTATTAAACACGTCTTATCTCCTCTTAAGCAACAAGAGAGTAATCAATCTTGTGGTCCACGATGAAATGATAATATTAATATGTAATGATGCAACAGCTAGTATGGTCCAATTGGTCCAGTCTTTAATTTCATGCTCATGCTCTAGAAGGACCACAGTTGTCAGCTTCAATTCACCAACACTTAAAAGCATATATATGTGCGTCACATAACAGTTGAACATGATCAAAAAAAGAAGATTGATGGACACAAATAATATACTGATAAAATATTTTGGGGTCCAAATAGACCAATCGATGAAATGGTTCATAGGTCAATTTCAGAGCTATGGACAAAAACTGGTAATAAGACTTTAAGGCAGTATCTCCAATGCGTTAAAGTTTGACTTGTGTCTACACTGCATGGCCTACGTGAGGTTGCTATTCGGTTCACAGCATTCCCACGTGAGAATATGCGCTAACAATGGCAATAAATCAGGATGCCACCAAAAGTTGTATATATTTTTTTATGAATGAATTCTTAAGTATGAGAAGCTTTCTTTGATTTTGAGTAAGTATGCAAACTTCCTTTCTTGAGGCTTTGCTATGAATAGAAGGAAGATGAATTGTGGGGTCCCTTAGGACTATAGGTGAGATACTTTCATGGATATACCTTTTTTTGTGGGGCAATTCTAGTTTTTGTTTCATTGCCATACAAAGAATATCATCTCTGTTTTCATTTTCCTTTACATTCCCCTATTATTTGCATCAGTAATACCGATAAGACCAACATCGCCTTTTTTTTTATGGTTTTCATCAAGATATCTTGCCATCAATTTGAAGACTAATTCCACTATTTCTATATGTACAAATCACTAAAATAAGTTTTGTCTCTCATGACAAAGTCTTTTTCATACCAGTGGTTAGGAATCGAACTCCTCACAATATGTTAAGTTGCATGTATCATAACCAATTCCTCATTGGACTCACAAAAATTGAAGTTTGTTGATTTTCTCCTTTTTATGTTTATGAAAGTGTGAATGGCAATGTCAAAACTTGTGTACAATTTGATTGTTCCCATCTTGGTGTGCAAGTGTGTAAGCAAAGCAAATATTTATTTCTAGCATAGCTACTGTGAATCAAATCAACTTTTGGTTCCGTCACTATTATATATAAACATCAATCCTATATCCAATGAAAAAATCATGTATGCAGTGATTCATGAATTCAACATTGTTTAGTTTCACTACAGTTCTGCTATCTAGAATATTCAAAATCGATATCATGTGGTAATGTAGCAAGGTATCATATATATGTGGCTTAAAGATAAGTTTAGGTAAGCAAGAAGCAACACAAGTTTAATTTCCTGTTTTGGGACAAGTTGTATCTCAAGGGAGAATGTATGTTGATATTTCATTCCATATAGTAGGGAAAAAAAATCCAATTCCCCAGTCTCTCTCGAGGGAGGAATAAGAAGAGGTAATAATAATAAGTTTATTTGACTGAAAATGACACATACCAAAACCAATCTGGACTCAGGACAGGACAAAGAATTGCATAGCATTCTTGCATGTAGTACTTGTTATGATTTCTCCATAAGCTTGGAAAAAACAAAACTCTGACAACTACAGTGTCCACTGATGGCTCAACAAATAAAGAAAAAGAGCCTGGTTGTATTAAATAGGGCATGTGCAACAATTAATTACGAATCTTGTTTTAGACTACCACCCGTTTCTTCTAACACAAGCATTCTAATTAGCCTCCACTTTTTCTCTCAAAAGCAACACATTACAGGAACTCCTAGATGCTTCCCAACTTTCTTTTTTTTTTGGGTACAACATAGGTTTGAAATTAAGATATGATATAAATTATTAGTAGTGTTTAAATTAGCGGCGAGGGACTTAAAATCATGGCTACATACACACCATTAAAATCATGGCAACATTAAATTTATATACTTTTAAATATAAGACTTTTTATCAGTTGTAAAAAATGTTAATTAAATATCAATAGATTTTACTGTACTCTTTAAATTTTTCTGACAATCTTAATTAATTGAATATCACAAAGAATTTAAAAGTTTTGATTTGATTGAATATCACATAATTTTTTTATAAAAAAAAAAAAAATCTTAAAATCGTTTGAATTTCCAATTGAATGCTTCCCAAACATGCACCTTGTAGGTTTGCCACCCACTGTTTTACTTTTACCGCAAGAACACTTCTACCTTTTAATTAATTGTCTCGTGTTATTACTTATAATTAGCACGTGTTTTTTAATTGAATTGAAAATGATTCTAAAGGCAATTGACTCTTTCCAGTGATTAGTTTCTTTAATTTAGTATACTTTGGCATTAATGAATTCGATCAACTTTAGCAATTGAAGTCGAAGAAGAATTATTATGTTCTTTGTCTAAAGTATACATTCAAAATGATGAAAACAGTGCAGGAGCATGACAGAGTACTGATCAATGGTGAAAGAACGGTGAGCAATTATTAATAAGTATCCAAACAAGCATATATAGAAAGATAATAAGGTGATCAATAGAATAAATCCGACACATGTCTAGTGTAGTATCTGATGCCTGTTTCTTATTAGACCTCAAGATTTTGTTAATTAAGCTAAGAAAAGTTTGGCTTTAAAGTAAGAGTATATATAGTAGTCTTTTATATATACTACCAATCAATCAAAAATCATAAGATGTTATATATACTAGTTAAGTTTAGATAATAACCATTACTTGGAGCTGAAATGACATCTATTTTGCATGCAGAAGAAAAATAAAAAGTGGTTAAAGTTGATAAATTATTCAAGTAATAAATAGTACTCAAGCACAATGATTGATGGAATCCCTAAACAGAACAGAAAAGAACGTAAAAGCATATTTTAATTTCTCCCTTTGCTTTCCTTCTATCATAATGAGATGCTGGCTATTAGACTCTTCTTCTAGTTCCCCTTACCCTCCCTAGCTATAATATTGATATGACTTATGACTATTTATTTATAGTGAAATCTAATTTCAATAGATTAATAATTAATTTTGACTGTATTGCCTTATTTTGTTTAAACGCTCTCATTTTACTTGGTGGAGATATATATCAAAAGACAAAGTTTATAAGATTATTATGTTATGGATTTTTAAAATAAAAAAAATTAAAACAGAAGAAAACATCTGAAGTAATAAATATTTCAGTTACAATTAGTCTAGGAGTGGAGATCGAGATTGATGTATGTATGAGAACTTATAAGTTCAATTCTCGTTACCGCATTTGTAAAAAAAATCTTTTTGGAAATTTCAATTAAAGAAAAAAAAAATAGAAACAATGTTTATTGAATATAAAATATGAATAATTTTAATACTTTTAAATAATTAAAATTATTTGAGTAATAAAATGTGTTTTTGATGCCTTTTAAGTTAAGTATGATGTGGACCTAATTAACGAACCCACCCATCTTCAATCACTATACGTATATGTAATTATTTTCAGTTGATCGTAACACTACAAAATTCTCTATTAAAAAAAACACGACAAAATTCAATGTTTTATTTTTCAGAAAGATATTATTCAAGATGCTAATTATTTTCAGTTAAGAAACACTACAAATTTCAATGTTAATTTTTTGTCTTCGGGAATATTATCACAAGATAGACTTGTTGTCTGTACATTAATTATATATGTATATAATTATTTTTATTTTTCATTTATTTCTTATTATTACAAAACTATTTTTTTTTTATCGTACATGATAATTCTAAATTGGATGCATGAAAATTGAAAAACAAATTATATATACTATCAACATATTCAAACTAAATTCTTCATTTTAGTTATAAATTAAAAGAATATTGAGCGTTGGTGCATTATAATGACACTTGTCATTTGTGTCAATGAAACATCATTGCAAAAGCATGCATTCATAGACGAAGCCAGCCACACGTTATATATATGGTTAATTAAAATTTGAAGTTGTACACCAAGCCATTATGTTGGTGGGAAAGAAAAGCTTTGAAGAGCTATATTTCTCAAAGTTCTCAATTCATAAAGTAAAATTAACTGTTTTTATATACAATTTTAACCACTAATGCCTAGTTTTTACAGAATGTACAAATCCATAGTGTACGCTCCTCTTTTTACAAAGGAAAATCAGACTTTATACATGAAGTTACTCTGGAAAAGGAACGGAAGAACACACTTTTGCGGTAGTAAAGATAAAATAATTAGCAAACTTGTGTTAGGTCTTGACCACTCTATATATGTCTTCCACTTAACTCCACCTTTAATTAGCTAGGAATGATTTTCACGTGAGATCTTTTGAAAATATACGTACATGCATGCAAGCTGAGACTTTCAATAAATAAAAAAAAAGAGACATCTTCTTTCATTTTTCTTAAAGCTATATGTCTTTATGATACCTTTAATTTGCTTACTACAGTGTCAAACACTGAACCTGAAAGAAAGGATTTGACTAATTCCAGTGTAGTTGAAAAAGTAATCCATATATATATATATATCAAATCATTTAACCTTCCAAAGTTCCAAATCAAATAACACTGCCCGCTCTGGCCAATTATGTATGCAGCCAAAATTTACTCAAATCTCAACCATTCATTCATTAGTTATTAATATATATACTGTAACTAAAGAGAAAGAATACATATACTCCAAACGCAGTACAGATTGATCATGATCCCTTCCAAACACAATCTCATCAGCTAAAACCACACACACCTTTTTCTATATGTTACCATTTTCAAATTAAGGTACAAAATTGGCATGTATACAATATATCAGCAAAATATATTAAGTTTCACCAATATTTTTTTGTTTATAAAGCTATGTTCGTCTGCATATAATATATGTCCAAACAAGGTGTGGGACCTGGCAACACAAAGGGTCCTACCACCTGCATGTGTAACACGTGTACACCACATTACCCAAGTGAGCAATGAAGGACCCTTTATAAGACATCAACTCTCGCAGAAAAACACAGCAGCTTTTAGCTCTATTCCACAACCCTTAACTGGGCCACCATATGTTACACCGTCTTCCACACATTATTAAATTCACCACCTCAGTGTACACTCAGTTCTACTCCTGCATCATATCATACATTTTTCTGTTAACTCTGCATTCTTTTCATTTACTATTATTCAATGCAATCTCTTTGTAAGTTTGGGCTAATTAAAAGCCAGAGACGAGAGTGAATTAGTTTTCTTTTGTTTGTCCTCAACCACATCACCTTTTTTCTTTTCACATTAAATAACACAAAAAAAACTGACTAGAGTGAATTAGTTTTCTTTTGTTTGTCCTCAACCAGATCACCATTTTTCTTTTCACATTAAATAACACAAAAAAAACTGATATTGTTGTGTCCATTAATTGGATTTATTAGTACTTTGAGGCTAGCTAGGGAGAAAAAGAAAGAAAGACAGACATGGGGCATCACTCTTGCTGTAACAAGCAGAAGGTCAAAAGAGGACTATGGTCACCTGAAGAAGATGAAAAACTCATCAACTACATCACAACTTATGGACATGGTTGTTGGAGCTCTGTCCCAAAACTTGCAGGTATATATATATATATATAACTAATTAACAAGTATTTTCGATCAGCACCCTCTAACTGTTTCTCAGTTTCTTTTTTCTTCATTAAGTAGGTTTTAAAACCTTTTGCGTTTGTTATTAGTTATATGTTAATTCATTTCATGATGTGTTGATCTAGGCCTTCAGAGGTGTGGAAAGAGTTGCAGATTAAGATGGATAAACTATCTAAGACCTGATTTGAAACGTGGAAGTTTCTCTCCTCAAGAAGCAGCCCTCATTATTGAACTCCACAGCATTTTAGGGAACAGGTATAACCATTGCTAGCCACATGCATGCTCCCTTTTTTTTCTACTTTTTTTTTTTGTTCTATTCACATTTTGCATCATCCTCACCATTATTATCAAAAGGTTATTGCTTTATCTACTTTTTCTCAACAAGAGTAAACTTTTTGGGTGCAGGTGGGCTCAGATAGCCAAGCACCTACCTGGAAGAACAGATAATGAGGTGAAAAACTTTTGGAATTCAAGCATAAAGAAGAAACTCCTTTCTCATGATGTTATTCCAACTTTAGCCACATTTTCTGATTTTCACAGCCCTTCCATGGGAAGTTTCTTCCCTTTTACTGCAAACCCTAATTTGATCCTAAACTTTCATCATCACACAGACCACCAGCTCTACCTTCCCACCACAACACCATCCCCAATCCTACAAGGCTTTGATGATCATAGCAATGATGTTAAGTTAGACATTAACAATTATAATAATGTCAACAATTTCCTTCATATTCAGAATCCAATTGTACCAGAAATAGTACTACCGTCTTCCAATATTCCATCCTCTTATGAAGACACATGGTCATTGGGTTGTGTAGCTCTAGATCTCAATCCAAATCAAGAAAGTCAAATTACCAAAAGTGATACCACCACCTCACATCATCATGTTGTTGACAAATTCATCAACCAAGCTGCATTATTGCAACAATATGAAGATCAATTAGTAGAACCATTAATTGTGCCAAATCTCAGTGAGAGCATTGAGGATTATGTTTGTAGCATCCCATACTCATCATCTGCTTCCCAAGAACAACATGAGGCTACAACAAAATTTCAGTGTTATCCACAAGATCTAACTGTGGCAGCAAACCAATTAGAGTACATTGATGCATTCATGTAATCGTTGCCTTCTTCAACAACTTCATCATCATCAGCATCAAGCAGCCAAATAGTCCCAAACCCTATTATTCCTTCAGGATGGGAGCCTTGAAATTAAGTTAGCACTATTTATAGATATGAATTTAATTTTATCTATTTATAGTACATTTTGATTTAATAATGGGGGGAATCTCTTTAATGAACAATGAGTTCAATTATTTCGATGCATTAATTACTTCTTGAACTTTTGCACAAAAGTGTAGATCTTCTCTTGTTTGGTAAACCTGAACCTTGCTAGTTCAGGTGCACTTCTATTAAGCGATGCTTGCTAAGTTCCATAAATGTGTCTACTGTCTAGGTTCTTTTCACATATTTGTCATCTAATACTGTATATATGAATTATTGGTGCAGAGAGCTACATTATATATGTGTTTGTTCACCAATTGTGTACTTTAACTCATTAGTTGTTGCATTGCTAATTTGTTACTCCCACCTCTCTCTCTCTGTCTAACATTAATAATGGATGACATGTGGGACAAAGACAAAAGACGTACACATCATGGTCAACTCGATCGAGGACAAAGTGTCCTTAAGTGTGACCTAGGTAGGAGTAGGAGTCCATGCAGCATATATATATATATATACTTTATGGGGTGATCAGAACTTTTTAAAGCATACACCACCAATGTTAATTAGTAGTATCTTGTAATCAAAGATAAACATTTGTTAATTAAGATTCCTCCAGTTGATTGATATAAAACTATGCACTTATCAATTAAAGACTAATTACTTATTATAGGCAGTAATGTAAAACTATATTTTGACATCTCTATTTTTCTTTATATATATATATATATATATATATTTATATATCCAAAAATATCACAGTTAATTAAATTAATTTAATATGGTACGGAATGTTGTAGGGATCCATTTTACATATTTAGAACAGTCATGAATAGAAACTTTTTTTTTTATATCTTAAATGCTTATTTTATATTGAATTAATAGAAATTGAACATGTTGTAGTCTTTATTTAATGGTTTGGATTGACGAATTACCATTGATTAATTAAGCGGCAAATAATCCCTAATTAAGTAAGAATTCCAAATCCTATCTTGACGTTTCTTCCAAATTTGTTCAGCATTATCCTGACAGCACACCTATGAGTTTACTTACACTTTTTTTTTTTTTTACTGAACATGTTTGCACGTTAGTAAGATGATATACAAGTTCAAATGTTCTGTTTTGTGAAAAACAACAATACCAATTTATTGCTTCTACTTTATTACCTTTAGAAGCATTGATAGACAATATTTGCATAACGAAAGTGACTTGATTTATAATTTGCACCGTGATTTACATGTTGTATTTGAGTTACCTAACTTGACAATATGACATCATTAAAATGCCTCAAGAAAGACCAATTAAACTATTAGTTGCTTGAAATTATCATAAAGGCTAGGTTGAGTGAGATAACGTTGGGGATATTTTGATATTTCAAAATTCTGAAGATTAATGGAAGTGTGTTCAAGACTCCAATGATCTTAATGTTTAAAATTAGCCACCTTTTGTGTTTTGTCTGATTTTAGGTTACTATACAAGCCAAAATTATACACAAGAAGAAAGTGATGTGACAAGATTTGAAGTAGGGTTGATTATGCTATTGCGTTCTCGTGGTTCTTAATTAGATGTTAAAAAATAACTTCAAAATGAAATTAATTATTTAAATTCTAAAGAATCTGATTATAATTTCCCCCTAGCTATACCCAAAGAGAAATATCATTCCCCCTATATATATTAATTACTGTCAATATTATAGAGTACTAGAAACTAGAAAATGATTTAGAGATATTTCATGTGTTAAGCAGCTGGGAAGATCATTTTAACCGCATTTTTTTCTGTACTTTTTCCCTAAGTTGTTTAGATGCGGGCAAGCCATGCATGTTTGATGAAATTACCAAATTATGATTGTCATAAGATTTTCTAAAAAAATGCCACTGACACATGAATTATTTGGCATGCTTTTGAAAAGAATCTTAGAATGACAGCCGTGGCCCTTCAAACTTCAAATAATAAGCTATTTTGTTTAATGCATGCCCCCCTTTGCTTTCTGTTATGTGTGTGTTGATTAATTATTATATATCTATCTTTTTTTCAATCATTCAGTTCATCCTATGCAATGAAATGAATAATGAAACAAAGCAGATGGAAATCCCACCAAAACCAAAACCAAAGTCTTCAGTACTCTGATTGAAAGCTACCGCGTGTGCTTTATAATTTGCCTTTCTTTTTGGGTCGGGTATGGTTTGGGGGGCATTCCAATAACAAAGAGCTGTAGAAAGTTTACCTTTACTTCACATGGAAGTCAATTACAAGAGGACACAATGCTACAAAGATATTTCTCAATTTGTTGTTAAATGAACTTAGTATTAATCCCATCTTTTGTAAAATAATACAACGAAAAATGCTGATCATATAATTTGGAGGTATCAACGCACAAATATAAACTATTCCTTTGCTGCATCAATCTTGGTTTAATCTATAAACCCTCATAGGCCAATGAATTGACATAAAAGTTAGAACTCATAACAAGCACAAAGCAACAAGCTTCTTTACACCCAGTAAGCTAGATTATTCTGCGGTGCTCGACATAAAGCTAATACTACTAGAGTTACAAATAATTGCAACTAAATAGTCAATAAACAGAATGTTAACATATCCATACACAATGCTCTAAAAAAAAGCATATCCATATCATAGCAGTTTACTCAGAAAAACTCCAACCCCACCTCCCAACCAAATCCTGTATCACTGGGCCTTACCATGAAGTGCACTAAGTTTCTTGATTGAATCTTTAACTCCAATGTCAATGCAATGATACTAAGCTGTGATCCTAAACCGGCCCTTGGCTAATCTTCGTGCAATCACTCTTCTGCCACCCTTGGTTTCTTTCCTGCTTGTGTAAAAGAAAAATCATGTCATCTACACAGCATAGTTCTATTTTAGAGGAGGTTACAGATGCAAATTTGCGTAATAACCATATATTAATTTCACCAGTTCTATCCAATAATACAAGTGAGAATGCCAGACAACTTCATACTGGAGTAACTTGATTCCCACTCATAATATATACAAGAAAAAGAAGCAATGGTCCTTGGGCGAACAAGGATGGATGCATTTCATATGCCCCATTTATTTCTATGCCAAAAACAAAGTAACCACAGTCGAGGCATAAGCAACACAAGGAAAGATGGCACTCAAATGTATTGTCACATCCAATGAAACAATCTGTTCATAATTAAGGCATAGGTTTTGCTTTTTATTAATTGAAAAGGTTTTTGAATATTACCTATGCCAACGAGCTAACTTAGCTAAGTGAAAGCAAAATGAAGGTATAATGAAATTATATGATACGTCAAGAGTAATTGATCATCTAATTCCTTCAGATGCTCTGCATAAATGAGGTATTTGCATAAAAGAAAAGGAAGGGTTAACTACTAACTAGTAATCTTTTCTACTTCATTTTCTTATAACAAAAAAGATGAGGGATTTACCGAGCAAAATATCCGTGCTTCCTCTTTCTTCGAATAACGCTTGGTTGATATGTCCTTTTGGGGAATAAAAGCATTGGATCATCAGAAGAAGGAGCATCCCCTGCAAAACAATGATAAATTCTAATTGTGGCAAGAGGACAAATGCTTAAAATTTCATAAAACACCATCTCATGGAAAAGATGTTACAGAATTATACATCATACTAGAAAACTACAGCATAACATTGATATCACAATGCACCATCAAAATTAATTTCACCCCTCTAGGGGCATTATGTTTTCTTCAATATCACATCTTTTTATATGCACTACTAATATTTATTATTTATATTTATATTACAGAAACAGAGATGAATTGCAAGAAAAGTAGCTAGGTTAAATTATGAAGCAACAGAGAATGGAGCAATGAAAAGTGCATTAATTTGAAAGGAAGTGTACCGTGAGGTAAGAAGAAGCGGAGAGAGGGGAGGCCACATGGGTAGAGAAACCCTTGTTTCTGGGGGAATGGGAATTCGGCGTCGTTTTGGGGGGAAATGGCACCGGGGAGTCTAGAGAGAGAAGGGAATAATAGCTGAGATTGAGAATTAGGGTTCTTGGAATGAAGAATAAGCGATTTCGATAAGCGATTCAACAACGAAGACGCTCCACTTCTCAGAGACGCCATTCTTAGTTTTCGTTTTCGTTTTCGCTTCTCTCAAAGCAATGCTTCCTAAACCCTAAGCAATGCAACGCAGAAGCAGTACCCACTCCAAGTTCCCACCTCAACGTGGATCGGACTTTTTTCTTCATTTTCAACTTCGGGTTTTTATTGCCCGACCCGAACCAAAAGTAAAACCAAACAAATAATAAATAATCAAAACAAAAGAAACTCTCAAAGCAGTCAATTTTTAAAATCACTAAACTAATTCAAAAAAAAATTGATCAAACTAATAACTAAAAAATTGCATTTTTTTTTTACGAAATTGTTCAATTTTTTGGATCCTATTATTTAAATCCAACTTAATCAAACCAAATCATATAATATGTTTATATTAATTTTTAGTATTATATTATGTAATATAATGATATACGCTAGACATTTTGATTAGGTTAAACTATAAATTTATGACATTCACGTAATATAACTAAATAACATTTTTTTTTATCATTTAACGGCTATTTTCATACATGGTTTTCTATTACTGATCTAACATTCATGAATCTTTTTAAGTTTTAGCCAATTTCATTAAACTGAATTTTTTTTTTTTTTGAAAGGTTGAAATCCATACAAGGCAGCTAGATATCATCGGAACAGAGGTTACAAACCATCAATCCAAGCTTAAAACTTTCTTTCAAACAACAATTTAGCGAAAAATTACAATGGCACGTGCACCAGCGATTTGCTAGTAGTTTCTCAAGTTACAAACAGAAGAAATGGCATTTTTAAAATATGCCTAGGAGATTACTGGAAGCAAATAAGAATTTGCTTCACATCAGAAATGAAACAGTGAAGAGGGGAACACAAAATATCTTACACACACAAAAAAACAGAGTACAGATTGATATCAACTATAGGATGGTTGTGACTGGCGCTTCTGCTCCACCTTTGCTTTCAAGAAGAAAATTGAAAAGAAAGAATCATCAGAAATCTCAAATGTACATAATCACGCTGAAGCTGAACGCTGCTTGAGGCTATTATTGTTCACCAGGAAGCACAGATGAAATCCAATCAGAAGCTGCCATTTGAATATCTGTCTCGGTATGAGGAGAAAGAGAGAGAGGAGTAACTGCAATCTGTTCATTCAGAGGAAATAAATAAACTTGCTGCTTATATAGTAACAGCACAATGAAAAACATGCTTGAAGAAAAATTTAGTTCTCCAACTTACAAATCCACTTTCAAGTGCCCTGTAGTCTAGATCATCATCTATATCTTCTTGCTGCTTATCCAGAAACTGCAGATACAAGTATAGTATAGCTAAGTTCACTTCTAGAAACAATTTAAAATAATTTAACTGTCATACAAATCTATAGTAAAAAAAAGTACTTCCAGCCTGAAGTATAGATATTGCCATCTCCCTCCCATTTACCTTTAGCCTGAAGTACTTCTTCACCCTGTTGGAATCATGTTTGCCAGCAGCTCCAATTGATTCAACAATCTCCAAATTCTTTTTCTGTGTAGTTAATCTGCGAGCTGCACCCTGAAGTACACCAAGATGTGAAAGATTCTACTACCAGCATCAATAGATGCACAAAAATGACCAGATCACAGAGAAACAGAATGTGCAAAAGATGACATTGACATTATTTAGGACACTTACGGCAGCAGAGGCATCGCGGCCAATCTGTGCAAACTGAAGACCAAAGCCTTGTTTACTGGCTAAGAAATGACCAGGAGGATACCGGCTAGTTGAAACTGCCTGCCAGTTTGGAGTGGATCTCCACATACTTTGCTTGGTCAATTTGAAGCCCTGTCAACAAAACAATAGCACAGCAGCCATATTATATCTACGAAACCAAAAAGAGATCACTAAACAGTAAACACAGTGAAACAAAATATAAGAATGGTGAAACTAAAACATATTGTCTAATTAAGAAAGGGGGCAGGGAAGGAAATAGAGGTTAACCACAATGTTAAACTGTCAAGTTTCAATATACTCTTTAAAAAGGAAATTTCCCAGAAAAGGGTTCATATATCCATATAGTTACTGTCTATGAGTATTGTTGTTTCCTATACAAATCAATTTTTAAATGTGAGAATAAACTTTCCCATCCCACACACCATGTAGGAATTTGTATACCTTGCTGGTTAAAGGAGATGTAGGAATTTCTATATTCAGAAAGCAGCTTTTGGGGAAAGTTCCGTTTACAACATCCCTGATAGCAGCATTTATTAATGGTAAACAGAGTACTACTGCATCCTTGAAATCAGTCTCTTGACTTTCATCCTTCTTCCTGCAGAGGGATATGGTACTAAATCATAATCTCCACCAATTCAAACTGGATATAATTAATAATAATCAACGTACCAATTTAATGATATTGACAATGAAGGTACACCACATAATAATGCCTCTCTTGCTCCCGCAACAACACCTGAGTAGTACCTGGTAAATTTTAAAACATGAAATGAATTTCTGTTCATGCTTAAGGGCACATGGAGGTTTAATACAAAACCACGATAAAATATTATCAGGGGGAAGTGGGGACTGTGTACTAGTATAGATTTATAAAATTAATTATATGCATAAGGGAACAACTTACATGTGATGACCACAGCTTGATCCCCGGTTAATTCCGCTAATAACCTAAAATTTACATCATGTTCATCCACAAGCCATTAGCATGTTGTTAATGAGAAGCACACAAATAGTTATCAATTGTATGATATAAATGCTAACCAGAATAGGCTTTGACCATGAAAACAAGGCCCCAGATAACGCTAGTGAAACACAATCCACAGGAGTTCCTGTGTTATAAATTAGAAAAGAGTTAGAAATCTATGCAAGTACCGTTGCCACAACTATGATAACCAACACCAACACCACCAACAACAACAATCACCTATGAATAAAGTTTACGTGAACTTCATACACTGAAAAACATGTTTTTTTTTTTATTATAAACGCAACTAGAAGCAAAGCACTAAATCCACATCATCTAGGAACCAAGTCTACACGAACTTCATACACATGGGATCTAACAAAATAAAGAGAAACATAGGTGAACAAGAACACTGAACAGCAAGTAACCCACTAAGCTAAATTCCTTAAAAAAAAATAAAAATAAAGACTCCAAACAATTAAGAATCCTAATCAGTGTCTTAAAGAAAGAGTAAAACCAACAAAAAAGTTGATATAATTGAATCCAAACCTGAAACTTCAAAGGCGGCGGCGGCACCATTAATTTGCGCCGAACAAGCTTCCACGGTTTGTCCAGAAGTAACGGAGTGGGCCGAAACCGAATTGTCCCTGAAGCAACGATTTTTACGAAGTAGAGAGATCAAAGAAAGGCAAAGCAAGAAAGAAGTGTGTGATGAAATATTTGGAGAGAATGGTGGGACCCACGCACGATTGAGGAACGCAGACATGGACATCGTAGAGGTGAGTGAGTGCTTCGACGAGGTGAGTGAGTCCTGGGGACTCAATGCCGCCGTCACTTTTGGTCACCAACACGATGGGCTTCGAGTTGGAAGAGGAAGAGAGTTGTGACTCTGAATTTGAATTTGAGGCTTCGGCATTGTTGTTCGCTTCTTCTTCTACTACTACTTCTTCGAGGCCTGGAGGCATCGCGTTCTTCACGGAACCAGACGACGTCGTCATGGATGGGCACAGAGAACAGAGCAAGGATAGTCTTTGTTTAGTTTAGGTGAGACTGTCTGTGGACTTCGTTTTCTTCATTTTAGTTAAATTAGTTGTTTTATTGTTGAGTTCATAATAGGATAAAATTATTATTTTTACATTAAAAATAATTATAAAAATATAAAAAAATATTGATTTCATTAAGACTGATTTTTTTAGAAATTAAAAGATAATTATAATATGAGACATTTTAATAACTGCATAAAGAAAAATTAATCTTATATTTATAATTTTATACAGAGCACTTCAAGCTAACTTTTTTTTTTTTCTTTAAACAATTAACAATAGGGACTAATTTTCTTTTAAGCAATTAACGAAAAGGACTAATCAAGTATCAAGTAATCATAAAAAAAAAAACTGAGTCTTTGTTAAATAAATAAACAATTGCTTCTATTTTTTTATTTTAAATTTCCATCTGACCAACATAAAAAAGAAAAAACATCAAAACCTTGGTCATCTCCGCCACCAGCAGCAGTGTGGTTCCAGTTTTTCGGGTGGCAATACAACACTGGCAGTGGCAGCTGCTGCCAACAACGTTAATCTTCAAGACCAAATTTTTATTCTCGTATTAAATTAAATACTACACTACACATGTTGTAGTGTTCCACTTTGTTTCCTCGTCCTCTTCGAAACTCGGTGACTCACTCGCTCCCTCATCGATTTGGACGGTATTTCCTGTACTAGAGTTCCACCTTCCCGCAGGTTCTCTCTTTTTTGTATTAATGTGTTCAATAAATAAAAATTAATGTTTTTTCGTGGTTGAGTTTTTCATTTTGCCTTGAATTTGTGTTTGCCTGCTATGAATCCACTTTAGGATCTACAAACAAAAAAAAACTGTCTTGTGTCAGTGGGTGTTTGTGATTTAAGGTTTGAAAGATGGACACGTGTCGAAACTTCAAATTCATCAGACTCTAATGGGAAATCGACACTTGTATTTAGAGCAGGATTGAATTTATACACTTACTTAACCAAGTTCGGAAAGGGTTTTATCTCAAGCTGAAAATAGTGATAAATTATCAAGACTGTGGATGATTAAACTAATGCTTGTCAAGGATGGGAATTATAGAAGTTGAATTGTGGGCATTTTGAGTTGTAGAGATAAGCCTTGAAATGGAAGGGTTTGCGGTTGTGTAAGAGTAAGACTGTATAGAATGCATTATGCATGTTTGGCAAGGCACAAATTTATCTGTAAATATATGTTTTGCAAGCATAATTATGTTTTTCACTACTTAAACTTTTAGTGACAATAGTCCAAGTTTATATCCTAAACGTGAAAATTTTCTTTTTTATCAAGGTGGTGTTGCAAAATAGTGGGATGAGTTGGAAGAAAGGTCTTTGGCCCATTAGTTTTGTAGAAGCAAGTCAAGCAACTTTAAGTACCACGCTTTGACCCTCACTTAAACATGGCTCAACCGTATATGCAAGTTAATGCGATGCAATTTCCAATTGGCAAAATCTGAAGGTCAGCTCTGAAATAATTAGTTGCAATTTTATCTTTGATTAATGAAGAGTGGCAATGAGTTTAATAATATGCTATTGCATCAGTAATTAGGCTGATTCATAGTTATTTCTTTTTTGTGATTCTTGTATTTTGGACAGTTCTCATTCCTTGCCTAGATGGAGCTCAATGAAGATCCTGGACCAATTGATAATTATGTTCTTTATGATCAAGATAATCATGTATCTTCAGCAGTTTGGGATGGACATGTAGGTGGATATTCTTTTATTTATAGTTTCTGTTAAATCATATGAAAATTTCTCAATATTCATATTCTTGGATTTGATTATATTATTCATCTAATCCACAGGAGCGTGGTGTACTTAGATGCCATGAACACACTTCAATGCTTGATCAGTGGAAGCTCACACCCAAACAGATTAAGTTGGTTGAGAAGGCTGGTTTTGGTTACCTACGATTACTTCCTGCTATGAGTCTTGACAATGCATTGATAGCAGCTTTGGTTGAGCGGTGGAGGAGAGAAACAAATACCTTCCACTTAACTGTTGGAGAATTGACGATAACCCTTGAAGATGTATCACTATTACTTGGATTGGCTATTGATGGAGAACCTGTGATAGGTCCAATAAGTGCACCAAGTTCAGTTTGTGAAAAATTATTAGGGAGAGTACCAGAGGACCTGAATGGTGGAATGGTGAAGCTTACTTGGCTGAAGGAGTTCTTTTCTGAGTGTCCTGAAGTTGCATCACTGGAGGAAACTGAACACTGTACTCGTGCTTACCTTCTATACCTAGTAGGCAGTACAATATTTTCTACAACAACTGGGAACAAAGTCCCTGTCATGTACCTTTCTTTGTTTGAAGACTTTGACAAGGCTGGGAAGTTCGCTTGGGGTGCAGGAGCATTGGCATTTTTATATAGAGCACTTGGCAATGCTTCCCTTAAATCTCAAAGCACTATTAGTGGCTGTCTAACTCTAGTACAGGTTATAAGTTATAACATTACTTTCCTATACTCTCTTCTTTTGCTGATAGTTTCAGTTTGAATACTGACTGAATACTATTTCCTTATTATTATTTTTTAGTGCTGGAGTTATTCTCGCCTTAATGTTGGACTGCCAAAATTTAATCAAGAACCTGATAATGATTGCTTTCCCTTTGTGCTTAAATGGAAAGGGAAAAGTGGTTCTAGGACGAAATGCAATGTAGTCTCCTACAGAAAGGCTTTGGATTCTCTTAATCCATGTGGTGTAAGTGTTAATAATGTGGCTTATTTGATAAATTAGGCAGAAGAAAATAATAAATCTGTGTCGGTGTTGATACACAGGTTCAGTGGCTACCTTACAAGGACATGGACTGTACAGCCATACCAGAAGATATAAAAGCTAGTCTGATTTTACGGGCATCTAGGACAATGCTATTGTGTTTTGATAAGGCGGAAAGGCATCTTCCAGATCGTTGCTTGAGGCAATTTGGCATGCATCAAACTATCCCAAAAGATGCGGAACGATGGGAGAGGAAGAGCCGGATAGTGGATCATGGGGTAGACTTGAAGGGAAAAATGGACTTGGCTCTCAAAGAATGGTCAGAACGTTGGGTTCATGTTGTTGAAGGTGGTGACATGTTGGATGAGGCTAAGTACATGCTGTGGTACCAGAAGATTACCCGGAAATATATCGGGAGAGTCACATCATCCCTGGAGTCAGAGTATCAAAGATCGGTATGTCTTTGTTTAGCTATCATTACTTATCTTTTACTAGAATGTATGTTTTATGAATACTTGACAGCTACATGCTTTTACAGGTTACTGCTATGAGGGAAATTGCAAATATTGCTGATATGGTCTCAGCAGAAGGGTTGGATTCTCATAATAGAGAGGTGCTTGATGAAGTGAAAAATATTGTGCACCAATGTTTAACAGAGCAATTTGAAGAAATACCAAATGAGAAAGTAAAAAAGAAGGGCAATCGGAAACGTAGGCAAAAGGACCACCTGGGTATGGAATATGAATAGCACCAGTTTAGAGCAGTCCAAGATAATTCTGACCTTGGCCTACTGATACTTGTTACTTCAGGTTGGTAAAGGACAAAGGTATATAATCAAATGGTCAACACCACTACAAGAACATATTCTACAGAAGAGGATGGCATATTTATTAACATTAAAAAAAAATTGAGACATTTGAATGCAGATATTTGTAAGTATCTACTGTAAAGCTTCCATTAGATATTTGATCCTTTTTAGACATTTATTGGATCTACCCCCTAGTTGCTGATGTATGGCCTTGTTTTTAAATGTTTATTATATTAGTATGGGGCAGTTCATCTTTTCACTTGTCTTGCAATGAAGAAAAATTGCCTTCATGGTTTCTAGTAGTTGACCACCCACCACAATCTTTCTCTTTATCTGATAAATTAAAATGTTCATACTTCAGTTTGTTTTAATTTAAACGAGGCAAAGTTTACGCAAAATGCACTGGAAAGAGACAAAAACATCCAAAACACATTAACAACATTCACAATTTTGCAAGATATTGGGGGAAAATAACAACTGCATGATAGTAATGACGTGAAAGGATTTATTATAACCATAGATGACTCTCTTGAGGACAATGTCTCTCTTTTTGCAACTTTCAACATAATCGATAACTAGCTAGTTTGATAACTTATCTGTGCTTTCTTCTATGCATTCTGCTGCTTAAGATGAATGACATTATTGTTGCGTTAATGATATTTTGGGTCATAAATAGAATAAGTCAAAATAATTGTCATAACGAATATTCATCGTTCTTCCATTTCTCCCATGCATATTTCTGCTTAGTTTTCAATTGATTAGTGCTTTCTTCATGCTCCAAGCATTCAGTTTTGTGATCATGACATCAGAAGTTCCATTATTGAAAGCATAAAGTCGTGCTTTATCATAGATTGCCAATGTGGGATATACTCTGGCTGTGATGCAAGCCTTTCCTTCTCCCCCAAAACTCTCCACGACAGAATGATCAATCTGTGGAAATGGAAGTGACAAACTCGTACGTGCATTAGTAATTAAGAACATTATTAAAAAGAAAAACTATGAATGAAAAAACTTGCCAAGGTTCTCAATGATAGCTTCTCATGAAGAGGGTCCACGTCCATAAAAGTTCCATAAGTGATCAAATTATTGGCTTTATTTAAGGAAGACCTGTCATGCATGCATTTTTATATCATAAGAATTTAGAGAGAAGTTGATGAGTTGAAGGAACAAATAATTAGAGTTTAGAGGGCACAAGCAAACGCAAACCTGCTTTGATCACTGCACAAGAGCACCAAATATTTGTTTTGGTATCTGAATATTCTGAAGAAAACTGATGTGTACTCTTCCAATCCCTCTGATGCAAGAGCTAACAGACCAAACGGGCCAAATCCACTTTTAACAGATGAGCCCTTTTGACTACACAGAATCTGAGGGTCCGTCCAATTCTCCAATACTTCAGCCTTTCTCAATTTTTTCACTTCAAATGAAATTTCAACATCAGCCTGCCAAGGATGACAAATGATTGCTCTTATGTTAAAACACTTATAACTGTCGGTTTATTAGCATTATCTATTAATTGAGAAACAAATCTTTACTATTTTTAATCCAAGAGTTATATTAGTATTATTGTAACTTACCTGTGTCGCTGTGACACCATTAATTGGAAGCAACTCGCCTTCTTTTAGCACTTGGGGTGGCAAGTTGACTGGGTATGAACGTAGCTTTTCCATTTCCACCACTGGCCACTGCAATAACTGTTTGCCAGACTTATGCAGCCATATAGCCCTTGGAATTGCCTGCAAAATACGTGTGCATTAATTATTCATGAAATTTCTCCACCAATGTTTTCAAGTACGTACTGTTTAAGGTCAACGTCAATATTTAGAAGGAAAAAAAACACTATGAAGTAGTTTCACTCTGCCTCATGGTATGAACTGTCTAAAGCCAAGACCTATAGAGTCAACACTTTTTTATGGTTTTTTCAAATAAGAAATTGCAAACAACTTACATGGATTCCAGACCACCCTTTCTTCATATCATCATCAGAACTTGATGATTCCTTGACCCACGCAAACAAAATCCTTCTGTTTTTCCCATCATCAAAAAACGATTTTGAGGCATAGTAATTCCCATAATCATAGCTTGAAACAAATTCATTAGACCCTTCATCCGGGACAAATACATCTTTGTTGGTACTAGCATTGTAACTCCCAATCAAATAGTAATCACGTTGCTTGTCACTCAAGCTAGCCTTGAACACGTGCCTAACACCATCACCATTCACGGACGTGTCAACACCACCCAATTGGCCATCATTCAAAACAGGAAAAAAATCAGGACACTCCCACATTCCACTTCCTAAGATTGAATGCAAAGGTTGTTCAGCTTGAACCCAATTAACAAAGTCTTTGCTCCTATACAAAAGTGCAATTCCACTAGTTTCTCTTTTGCTTCCAACAACTACTCTCCAATACCCATCTTTGCCTAGCCATGCAGTGGTGGGGTCTCTAAATGAACCTGGGTCGATCTTGTTATCACTAGTTGGTTCCATTAGAGGATTTTGGGGAGACTTGATCCATTCTCTAAGAAATGGGTCAGACAAATTTTTGGGTAGGGCCAAGTTTTGAACTTGGTGATTCAATGGGTCAATTCCAGTGTAAAGAATGGCTGGTTTGTTCCCAGGAAGCAGTGTGGCTGATCCTGACCAACAACCATTTATATCGGACGGTTGAGATGGAAAGATGGCAGGATCTAGTGGTGTCCAGTTCACAAGATCCTTTGACACTGAATGTGCCCACACAATATTTCCCCAAGCTGCACCTTTAGGATTGTATTGATAGAACAGGTGATAAAGTCCTCTATATCTCAATGGTCCTATAAAAAAAAATATAAGTTATTTTTTACTTCACATTTGAACAATTCAAACCAATTTTTTAGTTTCCAGAAATTCTGAAATTACTGTATTGTAGTAATTTTCTGAAATGGATAGATAGTACTATGGATTGAAGGAAAATGCATACGAGAATATGAGAAAAAGTTGCACTACTGAACTGAGGGAGATTCATAAGTACACTAACCATTGGGATCTGCAAGTCCAAATACACCCATATATATGTCCATTTCAGGATGACATGCCCAATGACAAAAACAAGAAGCAAAGGAAGAAACTATATATTAGAGAGATAAAATATAATATTTGAACAAAAAAAAATGAAAAGAAAAGAATAAAGGGTACAAAAGAAACTTTTTAAGAATATTAGTTGAAGGAAATGTGTTATACACTACCATTTATCCAATTTTGGGGAGGTTGGAAATGATAAGCAGTTCTGTAAGGTTGATTGGAGGAATCAGAAGATAGAGTCTGAAGATTTCTGTAAAGATATTGATGGGAGGCTGCACTGCAAAAAATGACAGAAAAGAGAGTTAACAGCCAAATAGAAGGGATAGTCATGGTTGCTTTGCTATGCTGTAATAATGTTGTGGATGGGAAACAGGTGTGCTATGCAATACTGCATGAATGTGGTGGAATTTTGCATGTGAATGGATCAAAAGAATATTGAATTGATGAAAATGTTTACTAATCTTTCATCCCCTAATTTGGGGTGGATAATTAATTCGTTAGGAAAAATAGACAAGTATATGCAGTCACTTTGGACCATTTGTCAGAATTTTGAACTCAACTATTTGGACCGTTTCTTCAAGGTACGGATAGCAATAACTATCATTTTAATCTTGCCAATTAAGAAGTGCTGTCATTTTTTTTTTTCGCTGAATGAAGTGCTGTCATTATAACTTACATATTTGTTATTATAGTTTAATTTACATATTTTATTTATTTATTTACATATAATTTTTTTTCTGCATACATATAAATTTGTATAGTACATACTAGATGTATATAATTATAATAAAAATATTTTTTTAAGTATATTTATCATTTTAGTGGTCAACTAACTGATGAGTATATCCGTGGGGCGTGGGTTCGAGTTTGTATGTCATATTCATATTTTTATCTTTTATATAAGGTTTTAAATTTATTGGGTTTGAGTAATAAGTTGCTTAAATTACAAAAAGTAAATATGAAATAGTAAGATACTGTACTCATTTTGCAGTAAAAAAGATAAAAATAAGGCACATTTAAGAACTGATAAAAAAAAATCAAGAACTGGTCAAAACCTGAAAATATGAGTTGGGAGAATAGAGAAGACCTATTATTAATTACTTCTATATATATCGCTGTCCAATTAATTTTGCTACATAATGACTTGGTAAAAGCTCTACCGTTAATTCTTTTCCGAAATAAAGGTACCTGTCTTTAATTGCTCATTTAATCTTTCTAGTTATAAAAACATTTTTTATAGTCTCTAAAACATCATATTTTTAATTTTAACACGCTATTTTTAATTTCTTTTTTTCTTATTCACGTTACGCGTAAGAATTAA
Organism: Amphicarpaea edgeworthii; assembly: GCA_014843725.1. Lineage (NCBI taxonomy): Eukaryota > Viridiplantae > Streptophyta > Magnoliopsida > Fabales > Fabaceae > Amphicarpaea > Amphicarpaea edgeworthii. The sequence goes on along the minus strand of CM026320.1, from coordinate 2,088,432 downwards.
ATAGATATTTTAAATATAAATGTAAAAAAAAAAAATTATATCAAATATAGGAATGATAAAATAGATTACAACATGCAAATTAATCTACCAAAAAATAACAAGAGTAGAAAGTACTTCTAACCTACCAACCCACTTTGCCTAACTCGTCAATCTGTGTGGACTAATCCACCAACTCGTCTAGCCTATAAAATTATTTTTTATTATATTATATTCATAATTATTTAATTAAAAGTTTCAATAGATAATAAATAAATCATCGTGTAGGAGTTGAAGTTATGCATGAATGATGAATCAAATAATAATATAATAAAAAATCATCTAAAGAAATGAATATATTAATAATTTTTCTTGTAAAATGAAAATTTAATTAATTAAAATAAAGCAAAAATTGAAAAATGACTTAATCCTTTAAAAAAAATTATTTTATATTTACTATTTAATTTCTCTTGTTGTTATAATAATTTTGAAATTGAATAATTAAGAATAAAAAATATATAAATATAAGTATTTAAAAAAAAATTGAAGTTGACGAACCAACCCGCTTGATATAAAGTGGGTTGGCCTTCTAACCCATGTCAAACATAGACAGATTAATCATTCCTACCTATTTTTTAAGATTGATCCGTTTTATTACTTTTACGCAAAGTAAATAAAAGTGTAAATGCAATATTAATACTGAAAGCCTGATAACCCATGAGTAGGTAAAAGTTATACCTTCCATTAAGGGACAAATTCTTTGTCAGAAATTTAAAAATGTTTTGATAGTAAGCTTTTGACTAACAAAATAAAACTAAAGCTAATGCTCTACACTAATGCTATTGCTGACGGCCTAATCATTGATAAATTACAGTGGTTAACACGGCCAGGTATAAATAAGTAATTAAGAATAATTAATCTTATCGAGAGCCCAACCATCAATAGCAGTGGAAAATTTTCGATAATGCTTTGATCATTCTATGATTCTCAAGATCATTCAAGCACACACAAAACACACCTAAACTACTACAAATAAAGCCAACTTGATCAAATGTGAGGCATCAATCAAAACACACACTTAAGCTAAACTAGTAAACTTAGTTTTCTGGCAACTTATCAAATATTGAATCTGAATAAGATGAATGACAAGCATATTAATTATTGTTGCGTTAATGATATTTCGAGGCATTAATAGAAGAAGTAAAAAAACTAGCCATAATTGACTTTCATCGTTCTAATTCCATTTCTCCCATGCATAATATTTTGACCTAGTTTTCATTTGATTAGTGCTTTCTTCATGCTCCAAGCATTCAGTTTTGTAATCTTGACATCAGAAGTTCCATTATTGAAAGCATAAAGTCGTGCTTTATCATTGATTGCCAATGTGGGATAAACTCTGGCTGTGATGCAAGCTCTTCCTTCTCCTCCAAAACTCTCCACGACAGAATGATCAATCTGTGGAAGTGGAAGTGACAAACTCGTACGTGCATTAGTAATTAAGAACATTATTAAAAAGAAAAACTATGAATGAAAAAACTTACCAAGGTTCTCAATGATAGCTTCTCATGAAGAGGGTCCACGTCCACAAAAGTTCCATAAGTAGTTAAATCATTGTCTTTATTTAAGGAAGACCTGTCATGCATTTTTATATCACAAGAGTTTAGATAGTAGTTGAGTTGAAGGAACTAATACTAATAATTAGAGTTTAGAGGGCACAAACAAACACAAACCTGCTTTGGTCACTGCACAAAAGCACCAAATATTTGTTTTGGTATCTGAATATTCTGAAGAAAACTGATGTGTACTCCTCCAATCCATCTGATGCAAGAGCTATCAGACCAAACGGACCTAATCCACTTTTAACAGATGAACCCCTTTTGCTACACAGAATTTGGGGGTCCGTCCAATACTCCAATACTTCAGCCTTTCTCAACTTATTCACTTTAAATGAAATTTCAACATCAGCCTGAAAAGGACGACAAATGATTGCTCTAATGTTAAAACAATTATAACTGTCGGTTTTATTAACATTGTCTGATAATTGAGAAACATATCTTGATTGATTAGTAGTATTATTGTTACTAGCAAGATTATAATTATCTTACCTGTGTCGCTGTGACACCATTAATTTGAAGCAACTTGCCTCCTTTTAGCACTTGGGGTGGCAAGTTGACTGGGTATGCACGCAGCTTTTCAACTTCCACCACTGGCCACTGTACCAACTCTTTACCAGACTTATGAAGCCATATAGCCCTTGGAATTGTCTGCAATATACATGTGCATGCATTTTCTAGTACTGTTTAAGGTCAACTTCATTTTCTAAAGAAAATTTAAAAAAAAAACAAACTGTGGAGCCTCACTCTCACAACATGGTATGAGTTGGCTCATGTTATTTTAAACCATATTATTACATCTATCATAAACCGTGCCCAAAAAACAAATCTAAGTAATTGAGCCTAGAGTCAACACTTTTTGATTTGATTCTAGAACTAGAACATGCTGAGCAAGCCAATAATAATAACTATATAAGAAAATGCAATGAACTTACATGGATTCCAGACCAACCTTTCTTGATATCATCAGCAACACTAGAGGATTCATTGACCCACCCAAGCAAAATCCTTCTATTCTTCCCATCATCAAAGAAAGTTTTTGATGCATAGTACTTTCCATAATCATATCTTAAAAGAAATTCATTAGAATCTTCATCATCCGGGATAAACTTATCTTTGGCAGCATTGTAACTCCCAATCATATAGTAATCATGTTTTTTGTCATCCAAGCTAACCTTGAGCACGTGCCTAACATCACCATCATTCGCCGACGTGTCAACACCCAATTGGCCATCATTCAAAACAGGAAAAAAATCAGGACACTCCCACATTCCACTTCCTAAGGTTGAGTGCAAAGGGTGTTTGGCTTGAACCCAATTAACAAAGTCTTTGCTCCTATACAAAATTGCAAATCCTCTAGTTCCTCTTTTGCTTCCAACAAGTACTCTCCAATGTCCATCTTTGCCTAGCCAAGCAGTGGTTGGGTCCCTAAATGAACTTGAATTGATCTTGTTAGCAATAGTTGGTGCCATTAGAGGATTTTTGGGGGACTTGATCCATTCTCTAAGAAATGGGTCAGATAAATTTTTGGGTAGGGCCAAGTTTTGAACTTGGTGATTCAATGGGTCAATTCCAGTGTATAGAATGGCTGGTTTGTTCCCAGGAAGCAGTGTGGCTGATCCTGACCAACAACCATTTATATCGGACGGTTGAGATGGAAAGATGGCAGGATCTAGTGGGGTCCAGTTCACAAGATCCTTTGACACTGAATGTGCCCACACAATATTTCCCCAAACTGCACCTTTAGGATTGTATTGATAGAACAGGTGATAAAGTCCTCCATATCTCAATGGTCCTACCCAAAAAAAAAAAAAAAAAACCAGTAAAGACAAATCCTTATTTTTCAATTTCAGCACAAAATAATAAGAGATATATAGTAAATTAATGGCACGTATCAACTTGTGATTTTTGATTCTTTGACTAAAACTATTATTGGATTCAAATCATGAGTCCTTTCTACACGTATTTTTTTAATATTATTTTAATTAAAAAAACTAACACATAACGACACTTCCTCTCCTAATTTTATTTTTTTTGTTGGCATGTTATATTTTAATTAGATAGAAACATAAAAAAAAGATGAGTTTTGACTTCACTGTTATCTACATGCATCACGTTTATTATAATATAGAAAAAAGCCGACCAAATGGAAGAAACTTCTTAATCAATTATGAGCTCATTAATTTTCTTTAACTCTGGCCCTACTCTATATAGAGAGATCTAGCTCAATATATTTACGTAATGCATTTGATTTCTACCGCATTGTAACTGCCGTTGAACAAATTAGCTTTGGCAATCATTGTAATTTTCTGCACTCTTCCTAGCTAGTTTTCTTATATTAGATTTGAACATTTCAACCATTTTTGAATTTCCAGAAATTCTGAAATCATATTATATACTCCAATAGCTAGGAATGGTGAAGACGAAACTACAAAAAGAATGAAAAAAAGATGCACTGATCAGGGAGATTAATTCATATATATAAGAGATCGAACTGAACTAACCATTGGGATCTTCAAGTCCAAATACACCCATTTGTCAATTTCAGGATAACATGGTCAAGTGACAAATTAAAACAAGAAGATGAGTAAAAGAAGAAACTATACATTAGAGACATAGATTTTTTGACAAAAACGAAAAGAATAGAAAGGATATATGTTATACATACCATTTATCCAATTCTGGGGAGGTTGAAAGTGATAAGCAGTTCTGTAAGGTTGATTTGAAGAATCAGAAGATAGAGTCTGAAGATTTCCACAAATGAGAGAAAAGAGAGTTAACAGCAAAATAGAAGACATAGTTATGGTTATGTTGTGGAGGTGAGTTCTACTATCTATTTATCAAGACAATAACACTGCTGACTATATATGGTGGAATTTTATGAAAATTCAAAAACATGACAGAAGCTACGAGGAAAGTAACAAGTATTTTACACGTCAAAGTGTAAATAATATATTTAGTCTCAAAATTTTGAAGTCAATTATCGAAGAGCAAGCAACAGCTATGGATAGTATATTGTATTTCTTGTTAATTAATCTCTCAGCACAGAGACATAAACTAATTCTTAAGGACTTACAGTATTGAAGAGACAAATTAAAGATATTATTTATCAACTATATTATTTACCATATTAATTGTGTTGGTATACGCTGTCACTTGTAAAATGTTGTAATGTTATTTATGTGGTACAAGCCACTAGTAATTTAGGTTTTTTAACATATATAATAGGGGCTCGATTTATGATTATGTAAATAGAGCACCATATATAAAGAGTTATCCCTACTTAACTGGAAGAGATTAAGTCTCTTTCAATATAACATAATTTTCCTGTAATATGCAAATAATCAAATACGTTAGTATTATTTTTCTAATCTCATTGGGACTACCGTTGTGGTTGACCTGGTTAAATATATAAAAAAAAAATTAATTGATCAATAGAAACTTGTCTTTGAAGTTTGTACAATGAAATTTTAAACAAGGGGCTGCTCCTCTATTTGCGATAAGGAACATGGCGCCCTACCGCTATACAAATAAATTACTATATCAATTAAACTTTTTTTTTAAAGTTAAAACAAATTAATTATATATCTCTGCTTTTAATGAAGTGAAATGATAAATTTTCTATAAAAATTGAAGTGTATGAGATAATTTTAATTTATATAAAAAAAAATTCATTTTATCTTGTAATTTTGTTTCCTAAGCACATTTATATAAAAAAAAAAAGTATACCTAAAAGTAACCTCATATCATGAATATATAATGAAACCATATTTTTGTCAACCTCTTATATAATACGAGTGAGACCCGTGTGAAACTTATTCTACACCCCACTTTAATTAAATATCATGATCCAATTTAGTGTTCGATTTCTAACTTACAAATACTTCATCATAAATTTATAGTAGTATTCATCGAATTAGAAGACAGAGTTTTTGCCGTCCAAAAACCAGTGTCTACAAATCCTCATTTAATTCTTGCATTTCTCAACAAAATCATGCATGTACTCGTACGTCCATAAATCTCAATCAAATTGAACATTCTTCGAACTTAAATCTATTTGAACTCAGCTGACAGATTCCACGATCATGTCTATATGTAGATTGACATGATCAATTATGTTTTTTTTATTTATTATAGATTTGTTAACTGACTCATTGACATCATTAATGAAGGTTGCTCGATTAAAAATATAAATGAGATGCAAAATATTATCTAGAGTCCTATATATACACACATGAATACTTGATGTTTCACTTTTACTACTTTGCATGAAGAAAACTCTGCACATGGTATTTTCCACAATTCTTATAACCTATTTAGGCAATATTAATGATGGTTTAAACACATGTTCATATATATCATATTGAAAGCTATATTGGACAAGCCTAAATCAAGATATAGAGATAAAGATAATTGATCTTTTCAAGCCCATTGGATTGGTCAAAAATAATATCATTATTTCTATAAAAAAAAAAAAGTAATATTTATTGATTCTTTAACATTTGAGATATTGAATTCCAAATATTAAAATCTTACTTGCACAGTTGGAGTGCTTTTTATAGATACACCCCCTCTATCAGAACCAAAACTGAGAAGAATACAGAGACATCAAAAAATTAAAAGATTTTTGAAAGTAAAATGATAGTAACAAAAGCAATAATATCAAATGGAGAAACTTGTACTGATGATAAATATAAAAGATTTTTTACCATACTTCCACCTGAATTCCACATTTATTTTGAGGCGGAATTTGAAGGTAATAAACTAACTATATAATTGTATACTTTATTTTATTTTATTTTCACCGTAGATGTTTTCAATAGATTTGTTTAACTTTCTAGATCAAAGTTTCATATGTACTTAGATCCTTTTTAAAGTTTCGTATTATCCTTAGATTTTTCAATGTAAAAACCTTCTTACACAGAACACAAACTTTAGTTTACAGTTTATTAGGAGACAAACAAACTTTGTAGCTCATTCTCTTGCTACAGAAGCCACAAATCATGCATGTTAGACTTAAAGTTTTTCACCATATTCCTTCTTGCATCTTTCAAAGTATTATGAATGATATAGTCGTATGTAGTTAGTGTAATGTGATATTGTAGTATGAAGAAAGGTCTAGTAAATCAAATCATCAAGAAATCCTGAATTTTCAAATTATTGTATAGAGGGAATGATCCAACTTTATTTTTTTACAAAACCCAATCTTTTATTGTGGAATTTAATGTCGGGAAGAGATTCTAGATCTTCAAATCTTAAGAAAAACATAAAAGTTTAGCATGTTTTCATTTACTATTATAGGGGAAAGATACACTTAAAGCATCAATAATGGAGGTGATCTACCACAATTTATTCTTAAATAACTTATCTATTTTTCATGGATTAACCAAACATACATTCTTTCCGGTCAAAAAAAAAAAAAAAAAAACATACAGCATACAGCATACAACATACATGTTTTAAAAGTGTTTGACTTAGATAATTATATTGCAATTTTAATGTATATATTTAGTCTCCTTTATTTTATTTCTTTAGTATAATAATAATAAATTTTAAACTATTTTTTACTGAATAAATTTTGAACTTAGAACCCCATACACAAACTATTCAAACCTCTCATCATTATATTGATTCTAACAAGTTTTTTTTTTTTTGACAAGATGATTCTAACAAGTTATGTAGTGTTCTTTTATTATAATTACTCAAATCTAATTTTTCAACTTTATAATTATTACTGTTTTTATTATTCTCACCTCAAAGTAAACAAAAATATAAAGAACACGTATAGTATATATTATTGAATTGTATAGATTCATAATGAAAAAGCATATAAAATATTTAAATAAAAATAGAAAAAAAATAACTTTGTTGCATTTTATACGTTTCATTTAAGTATTTTATTCTTTACCAATCTATATATGTCAGATATTTATATTTCTATTAGTTATCAAACCAAATGCAAGGTAAGAGACATAATTTTAAGAATAGAAAATTAGTGAAAATAAAATACAAACAATTAAATTAACAAAAAAAATGATTAAGTATTACAAGTTTACGAATCAACCATTTCTTAAGTTATGGGTGTGACTCTATGAGACCATCGTCATTCATGTTTAATGACAACTACAGAGAACATATTTTTTTATGAGTTACAGTATTCATCGGAATGGATCGATCGTCAAGATTTAACAGAGAGATAAATGAAATTTTATTTATCTTTTTTGCTAATAGGCTGACTTATATTTCTTCCATGATATGATGAACTTAATGCATGCTTGTTTGGAATGCACAGATATGTAAATTCATGTTAGAATGAATAAAATACACAAAGCTTATACAAAAGTAAAAAATACACAAAAGCAACATGGAGCTGGTATATATAGCAATTAGCAAACATAACACTGACAACCGGCAAGAATTAGATTATGTTCGAATAAAAGTTAGAAACATGTTTTTGAAAATTTTAATTTGTTGTATCAAATTTTAAGACACAAAATAAAGAGAAAAAAAAAATTGTTTTTTAGAATTTTTTTTCTCCAGTTTCTCCATCTAGCATCCAAACATATGCTTAGTTCTCATTTACTCTTTAATTGAATTAAATATGGTTGTAAGTGTAATTATAAAACTATTTTTCTATTCTGTAACCATAATGTTTATTTATATTAACGCTTTTTTTTAAAAAAATCTATTGTTAACTAATAAGTAGCCATGTGAAACTTTATAAAAAAAAAAAAAAAAACGTTCATCCAACAAAACATTTTTACAAACACACAAGGGTCACACATTTTGAAGAAAAAAGTAAACATTGTAAGAAAAAACGTTCATCCAACATAACGTTTTTACAACACATATTGAGTCTGGGTCACACATTTGTTTTAAAAAAAGTAAACCACTCTTCGAATACGTTATCATTTGCCCATTGTTTTGTCTATCCTTGACATGGTTTTGTTTTATTGGGATTTTCTAACTAGGTTCTTAATGAGATGTGTAATAATTAATTAAAGGATGATATACTCTCTTTTTAATTATGCAGTTATCTTCCATGAATATATTAATTGCAAAATTAAAAAAATTAATATATTATTTTTTTAACAGTTATTTTCAACATTTATTTATTAAAACCATGCATCTGATCATTTATGATCAATTAATGACTTTTTTAATACTAATACTGAATAATTATTAAATTCATTAAATAACTGAACGTGGACATTATTCCATAAGATTATTTAATGCTAAAATATTAATATTTTGAAATACAGAGTGAAAAGTGTATCATTTGAAAAAATACATTAAATAATTAAATGTAGAAATTTGAATACTTTAAATGCATTCTTAAAAAAAATAACATATTCTGTTTTTAAAAATTATTTCCAACATTTATTTATTAAAACCATACATCTTATAATTTTTTATTAATTGTATTTTTTTATACTAATAGTGAAAAATTATTAAATTCATTAAAGGACTGAATGTGGACATTATTCTATTAGTTTTTTTAAAAAAACATATCAATTATTTTGGAATAGAGGGAGTAAAAAGGTTATCTTTGAAAAAAAAATACATATTGAGATTTGAATACTTTATTTGCAATCCTAAATTATTAATATATTCTATTTTTAACAATTATTTCATCATTTATTTATTAAAACCATTCATCTTATAACGTATGATTTTTTTTATACTAATAATGCATAAATATAAAATTCATGAAATAACTAAATGTGAACATTATTCTATAATACTTCATGGAAAATAATCATAAACATGCCTTAATTGTCACAAGGGGGTGAATAAAGATTATTCTTTCCTCTTTTTCTCCCATGGAAGAATGAAGAGATAGAACACCCCAAAAGGCCAAAGAAAAACATAAATATAGAGAGAGAGAGGAAGTGCATGACTTTGGTCGTAGTGCCAAAAAAGGCAATTAAACTATTGAATTAAATGCTGAGTTAGTAGCCGTAGTAATTTAAGAGAGTCTCAGAATCAAAAAAAATATTTAAGAGAGAGAGAGAGACACTCATCCACTTCTTCCATTTCCCCCCACCTTCACACAGCACAACACAAAAGCTCTCTTTAGACACAGAATCACCGTCTTCCTCCTAGGACCTGTCTCAGGTGCAAAACCCCTCTTCCTTTTTCAACTGCATATTGATTTCTCTTTTCATTTTTTTTTTTAATTGATAATTTGTTGGGGTGTGCCTTTGTGTGATTTTTTCAACCATGGAATGGTAAAGTTTGTTTTTTTGTTGTTATTGATCACTTGGATTTGATTGGCGGGGGGATTTTACCTGTGGGGTTTTTGGGTACTTAGATTTGGTAGTCAAGATTCAAACTTTAGTGTGTTTAAGGATTGAATTTGAAGAGAAGATTGTAAACAGCGAATTTTTGGTGTAGTGGAATTGTGGGAGTGTATTTTGATGGGTATGGCAAGTTATTTTCAGTGTGTTTGGGGATTGAATTTGAAGAGAAGATTTTAATCGGAGAAATTTTAGTGTAGGAGAATTGTGGGGAGTGTATTTTGATGGGCAGGGCAACTGTCATGTTTAAATTATTATCACAGGTTGTGTCAAAAAGATAAACACAATTTGCCTTGATTGTATTTCTAAGATGTGGATAACTTCTCTTATCTGAACAGACTGATTTTATTTTTTCTCATTATTTTTCCATTTTTTCTTGTTTTTGATTCTTCATAGAGGAGTACTGCTGCTGATCGCTGGATCATTTCAAATTTGGAATGATTTGATGGGAATATGACTGGTAGCTTCAACCAAACTGATTCAATTGAGTGCAAGGAATCTGAAATGCAGAAGGTTGATTCTCAGGAATCTGCTCCTCCATTGAAAAAGCCAAGAACCGAAATTTTGGCCCCTCAAAATGTAAATCATGTTGAAATGGAAGGATGCGGGGATAGACTCAGTGACCTGCCGGATTCTATTGCACATCATATTTTGTCATTTTTGGAAACAAAGGAAACAATTAAGACTTGTGTTTTATCAAAGCGGTGGAGATATTTTTGGGCTTCTGCTGCCTGCCTGAATTTCAGCAGCAAATCATTCACGCGGTTGGTTGACTTTAGGAAGTTTGTGCTATGGGTCCTAAACCATCGCGATTCTTCTCATGTCAAACGTCTTGTTTATGACCGCTTTGGGGTAGATTATACGACAGATCAAATGCTATTGAATAAGGTTATTGAATATGCAGCATCTCATGATGTTGAAGAAATCAAAATCAATCTTCAGGCAAAAACCTCTAGCAGAGCCTCTAGCAGTCCTCCAGTTGAAATTCCTTTGGCTCTATTTACTTGCCAAACTTTGAAAACGCTTGAGTTAAAAAATTGCCATCCTACAAATGTGTCATCCCCTATAGCTTGCACATCATTGGACATGTTGCTTCTGGAACAGTTTTCAATGAATCCTCCTGCAGCTGATTTTTCGAATCCATTTGCAAGTTTGGCAGAACTATTTGGTTTTACAACATTGACAACTCTGCATCTAAATAACTTCACTCTATGTAATACAGGAACTGACAGTTTGGATCCATTTGCTGATTGTGTCCATATGAAGAATTTGCACTTATGTGAAATGTCCTTTAAGTCAGATTTGAACCCCAAGGAGTTTGTGATATCTGCTCCTAACCTTAGTAACTTGAATCTGATGTGCAACCGCTTTCAATGCAAGATTGTAGTTGCTGCACCACAACTTTCCAATTTCACTTACTTGTATTCTACACCTTGTGCCTTCTTTGAGTTTTGTCTTCCTTCTGTGGATGGCTTGGTAATTAACATACATGAACCACATGATCCATTGGAAAAATGCCGTCAAAAGAAAGGGGAGGAGACTTTACATGGTTTGATCGATATGGTATGGGGACATCAAAGTACAGAAGATGTTAAACTTTCCTTTTGTTCAGTTAAGGTATGGAGAAAATTCTGTGTGTTTATATATATATATATATATATATATGGCTGTGTGTCTGAGGGAGAATGAGTTTCTTCATTGAATTGTCAAATGAAATATATTTTTATGACCCATGTTCAAATTTTAAAAACCTTTTTCAATCTCAGGTTACTTGTGGAGCTTCAGCCCTTGTAAGGCCAGAATGTTTGTCTTCTAGTAAACTGAAGTCATTGAACTTTGGAGTTGGATCAACATATAAAATCTTCATCAACAACCTTGACCATATAACAGCCTATTTCCGCAATAGTTATCAGCATGCAGACTTTGAGATGTTGATTGTTTAAAAGGTATTCACAAATCTTCTTTATTCTTAAATAATTATTCTCTTTATATTACTATGATATGATAATAATATTTCAATCTTATTTCTAATGTTAATTATATTCTTTATTTTGTCTGTCATAGCTGATCACATATCACTTTAAAATAAGAATAAATAAAGAGTCAAATGATTGGTTGTGGTTTCTAATAAGTGGATAATACTAAACTCCATCAAGTTTCTGCCAAGTCTTACATTTTCTTTTCTCATAGTTTTTTGTGTGACCTGAGACTTTTTGACAACAACTATATTCCTTTATATTTTGTATTTAGTTGGGATTTACTGATTTTCACTTTTTTTAGCATGTTTGAAAGTTTGATGGACTATTTAGTATGCTCAATGCTATTTGTTTGCACCATCTCTTTCTATTCATTGCTTGTTTGGTGGCTAGGGCCTAGGATAACAATAATAGAATAGGATTAGGTATCATATCATACTCAAAGTCCATTGTTTGTGAGTCAATAGGATAGAATAAGCTTATATAATTTAACATTTTAGTTCAAAATTTATCAAGTGGCAGGGCCTGGCTTAGAAAGAAGTAGGATAGATAAAAGTCTCCCCCACTCACCCTCATCCCCAACCCTTTCTTTCTAGACCTAGTTAGTTTCCCTTTTCATTGAATATGCAACATCTTTGTTTTTAATCTGTTTTATTGTTTAAGCCTTTTAAATACTGCCCCTATTAATTGTTGTTGATTGTCGGTTGTCGGTGATGGTTACTACTCCCATTGTAACATCCAAAACCCTAATAATGTTTTTTTTTTTTTCCCACTTTATGTCCCCACTCTTTTATGAGAACTCAACATGTTTAAATCCCTCTATTAAATCCCCCTTATTAATTATGACTATGTTTTTACTCTTTAGTTTTGTGTATTTTTGTGTTTGATATAAAATTATAAATTATGTATATTAGTTTCTAGACTTTGCAATAGCAGCCGTAGCATTTTTGGAGGTGGTTGCCATCTGGGATTGACTACTTAGATTTTGGGGCTCCAGTTTGTTGTTTGCATTGTGTTACAAAGATGCATGTCTTGGTTCAGAGTGGCAGTTCTTTGAACCTGAGTCCAAGGTGTTGTTCTGGGCCTTCTGCTCAGGATGAACTACAGGTTTCAGTTCCATTAGCTGTGAGAGACAAGTAGAGTGCCAAGGAGGTGCTCGGAGCGGTTGTTTGGATCAGATTTTAGAGATTGGTTACTGTATGTCTGTATAGCCAGAAAAATGAGGACACTGGTCTTCATGTTGAGCAGAGTGATGCTTTGTGTGATGATGAAGTAGCTGTCAGCTTGCTAGTATTGGTAATAATGTTATGGAGGAGGTTATTAGGAATATTTTTTAAGTTTAAAAATGGACAAATGTATAATATCTGTGTGTTTTGTCACATTTTGTCAGTTGCATACAATTTGTGACTTATTTTGGTAGGCTACCTAGTATGCATTAAACACTTCAGTCTTAAGAGTTAAGAGTTTATGCATGTGTTTGTTTCCCAGTTGGACTATGTTGGCACACGTTGTGTGAGAAGCTCCAAATCCCAACTTCTAGTTGAAATTACATTTGATAGGTTTTAAACGGAAAAACAAACATGCTATATGACTTAGATTCTTTCCTACTCTTATTTAACTCTCTTTTCATATCCGTTTTTGTCTCCCATCTTGGCTGCCAATCAAGGTGTGAAATTCTTAGTCAATGTGAATGTTTATAAAGTACACATTTAAAGTTAAAATCACAACTTTGATCTTTTTGATGTGATGACAAGTTGACAACCTAAATTGTGTATATAGGCAACTAATTTTTGTCTGTGGAGCAGCATGTATGCAGTTAGGAATGGTAATATGAACCCAGACTCTACGAGTATCCGCAAAAACACCCATACGCACGTAAGGTAATAACCCGCATATTTGGGAATGGGGATGGGGCGAGTATTTACCCGCAAAATCTCACGAGGATGGGTGCAGGTACAAGTACCCACCCCGTCCCGCACCTTGTGTATATACATATTAATTAATATAATTATAATTTTGTTATTTAAATTATTCAATTAAAATTATTTAATTATCTATTTGTTATTTTAATTATTCTTTTTATATGCTAATTTAATATTCTATTATGTTTTAATTTCTATTTGTATTAATAGTTCAAAGCAATATAGAAATTATGAAGATAAGTATTTGCAAAATATGGAGAAATTGATTCGGATGATGAAGTTAAAATATTATATCTATTTGTGTTTTATTTTTAATTTTTAATATATAATTATAGACTAATTAGTTTTAAAAATATATTAGTTTTTCCTGTTTAATTAGAATTTTTGTTTAGATTTATGTTGAATGATTATTTTTGTAATGTTATTTATTTATATAAATCAATATTTGTTTGATTTTAATATTATATAAGTTTTTTTTTTTATGATTTTCAATTTTATATATATGGAAAGTGCGGATCGCGAGTGTGAGTATGGGGATGGCGATTGAAATTGCTACCCATATGAGCATGGGACCGAATACGGGTACTTTTTTCAAACGCGGGTATGGGAACGGGTACTATAATACCCTACCCATTGCCATTCCTATACGCTGGAGAATGAGTTTTACCATAGTTATCAATGTCTGTATGTAGACTTGCATATTTTCATTTTTGCTTCATACTTTGAAGCACGGTGGAAGATAACCCTTTTGCACACTGTTTTAGTGGTCATTAAACCTTTGTTTAGTACTTTTATGCTGTGCCTGGGGCTATATAATAATTATTGAATGTTCTGTGTATGAAAAATATGCATCCATCTATTTATACTCGTTTTGAATGAACCATCATGGTTATATTTTTGGGTTGACTATTGATAAGGATTTCTTTAGCATTTTTTTGGGGACTTATTTTTATCTTCTTGATTTTGCAGATACTTTGGAGAGGAGGATTGGCTTTGAGGTGGAAGTTAACCCCAATACTTGGATCTTATGATCTAAAACAAGAATTGGTGTTTGGTATGGTTCGATTGGGAAAAAACTTGGGATATATTCATCATATATGGTTGATTTTTGAAAAACAGGCTGTAGTGGTATAGATATTTAAATACTTTTTGCAAGTTTGATTACATTTATGTTTTTTTTTATGACAATTGTTTTTATTGTCACTTTTACTCTTGCCTTTGTGGTTTGCACCTCGAGAAGTGGTTTTGATTTTGAGTCTTACATAGACCGTTTCAGTGACAATTGTTTTTATTATTATCATTATCATAGTAATTTTATCCTTTCAAGTATTTATAAATTGTTGCTTTCATTTTATGTTTTAAATTTCTTTCTTTCTGTTTTTTATTTATATTAGATGTATTAGAATTAGATGCGATCAATAAATGAATAACAATTTTAAGTCTATAAAAGTAGACTTCTGAAAACAGGAGCAAATCTAAATTGGTTAATAAATTGATTATGTGAAGTATTGGCATATAATCTTTGAACATTAAAGCGTAAACATACTGGTGGTAAAGCGGGCCAATCTGTCCAAAATGGAATGGGGCGGATCAGTCTTGTCAGGTGGGTTGGTCCGTCAATTTTTAATTTTATTTTATTTTTTAAAAAAAATTAAAAAATTATTTTTATATAATTTTTTATTTTAAATTATTATAACAATTAAATAAATTAAATAATAAATATAAAGTATTTTTTTAAAGAATTATGTGACTTTATGATATTTACTTTATTTTAATTAATTAATTTTTTTTACAATAAAGACTATTAATCCATTTTTGACACTCTTAATTAAATAATTTTTTTTATAAAATTTTAGTTAAATAATTAAGAATTATATATAAAAAAAAAAAACTCATAGTCTTATAAATTTATGTCTTAAACTATAATATAAAAATTACAAATTAATATGGAGCAGTTATATCTTTACATCCCATCAATACCTCTTGTTTTTTTTTTTCTATCTCTCTTTTTGTATCCCCCATATCACCTATCATACTTATATTTCTTTTTCTCACTAGGTGTCAACTAGCATTTGGATATAAAAATATATTTATTCTTAGTTTTAAATTACAAATACTAAAATTAAAAAAAAAATAAAAATAGATTGGTAAGTTGGAGCGAGGCGGGTTGTAGTGGATTGATCTAACAACCAGTTTTGTCATTCCTACTTAAACATATAATTATATGAACAAAATATTACTATATAATCTTTGAATAAATGAAAGTGTTTCAATCATAGTTAAAATTAGGATTTCAAAAAAGACTTTTTTTTTCATTTATTCTTGAGTATTCAATTCAATTCAAGATTTTTTTTAAGAAACTAATAAAATTCAGTTGATATTCAATTAATTAAGATTTATTATTTATGATAAAAAAGTTTTTTGATATCAAAAAATGCTCAATTTTTTTTTATAAATATTTTATAAAGTGAATTTTGAAGACTTTTATAAGACTTTTTAATATAAAATGTAAATATCATATCCATTAAATAATCTCACAAAAAAATCTTTAGATTTTGCTATACTTTTTTTCTTTGTTTTGGCTAGGTGCCAAACTTTTATATTTCTATCGTGTAATGGATTCTTTTTTAGTTGAAGTAGTTAGAACGGATGTTTTTTTTAGAAAAAAAAAGTATGTCATGATGATTTTTTTAATTGAATCCATAGATGGATTGAGTTTTTTTTTTTTTTTTTTTTTATCTTTAAAATGATCATTTTGAACTTAATAAGAAGAGGTGATATTAATAAGAATAAGTAATAGGTGAAACTAAAAAATTAATAAAAATAATTTATCCATAAAAAAAATTATAAAAATTTAAAATTTATTAAAAAATTAAAATTATGTGTGAGTTTGATTTATGTTGTAAATTATGTTGGAATGACTTTGGTTAGAATTGAAGAAAAATTATACCATCCTAATCCAATGCTACAGTCATTCTCTTCATCTCTGAAAACCTAACCTCATCCGCAAAGAGCTTTCCCTTGTGACCTTTCCTAGCCGCCTCTCCCCGCGAACCCTCGCGTTGCCGCAACGCCGTCCTCCACCTAGCGCTGCTTCGCCGCCGTCTTCGTCCCGGAGCTGTCGCGACGTCGTAGGCGTCGCGCTGCCTGCAACGCCGTATTTGTCCCACTGCCTACAACGTCGTAGTCGTCGAGCTGTTTGCGACGCTCTGCACCTCGCGCTGCCGCGACATTGTCTTGCTCGCCGCCGCCGCGACGCAACTTTTTCTGGCCACCGCAAAGAGCTCACTGCGAAGTAAGTGTGCGTTTTTGCACTCTGCCTCTGTATTGGCTTTTTGTACTTCCTCTGTGTGTTTTGCTTCCAGAATATTCTTGTTTGTGGCAGATCTGAGTTGGAAAACCCATATAATACAGGCCATAAAAGCAGATGAAATTGTTGATCCTGGACATAGACCGAGTTAGAGTGGTAGAGCACTGGAATTAACTACTTCAATATTAGAGGAACTTCTTTTGCATCATTCTTTTTTTCTTTGTTCCTCTGCGCCGCTTGTTAGTGTGTATGACTCTGACTCGGTCCAATGGGCAACTCAAATCACAGTTAGATTCACATCGACCTGTGTTTCGGTTTTCTGGTGGATATATGTCACATGTTAGGATCTGCCACATAATGCAAAAAGTGCGTTTGGAAAGTTTGATTTCTTTCCTTTCTTTTTTTCTTGGTTTCCTGGGCTTGGTCTTATGTCTTGCACCTTTTATTTGGTATCAGTTAGCTGTAATCACTAATTCTGACCGTGTTTGATTATGTTGGGTTATTATGAATGGATGCTAAGTTAGTTGTGTTGAATTGTTATTATTGCCTGTACTTCAGAAAAAAATGCAAATTATTTCACTGGGAAGTTGTTCATTTAAGTTTTTGAATGGAAGATTGTTTCTTATCCAGTTTCAGGCTATATTCTAGTTAATATATGTCAAACAACTATTGATCATTATCATTTCATTAGTGCATCATGTCAATTTATTTATTCAGCAAATTGTCAATTCTCAATTTGAATATTGTTGTATTTACAGCTCTTCATTGGTCGATGTACATCTCAGAATCTATCAATCCCTTGGAAAGAAGTGGAAAGCAAGCTATTTGCTCTTAATGCTGTGAGTATCACTTGCTGCTTTCATTTTGGATTCTTTATTGGCCTGTTAATTGTAGCATTCAGACTGGTGATATGGCATGCAGCAATATTATAAATCACAATATTGATTCTGCTAACTTCACTCAATTTACAAAGAAGTTTAAATCATAAATTAGCTTCGGCTTTGAATCAGTCACAGAAACATGCACAGACACACTGAAATAATTTAAAAACTGCAACAACAAAACGTTCAGAAACTCACTGAAATAAGAATGACTCAGATTTTTTACAACATTAATAAAGTAACAACTAAATTTTTTTATCCACTCATTTACGTGTCTGTGATTTCATTAAAGAGAGACTGAATATTTACTATCTCTTAATTAACAATATCAGATTTTTTTGCAAATTTTGACTATGGAGTCAACATTAGTGCAAGTGTCAAGGAACTAGCAATGTTAATCCTCACACAGGAGTGTCTAAGTTTAATGCTCTAAATAATTAAGATGAAATATAATTGATCCCACATCATACTTTGTAGCATCTTTAATTAATTTTTCCATACTGATAATGTGACCAATTTGAAATAAAAAATGAAAATGACTGGGTCGACAAAAAATGTGGCTGATAAAGATACGATGGGAATAAGAAAGATGGAGAGAGAGAAAGAGGGTTGGCTATGGGTTTGAGTGTTAGCTAGCTAGGGAGGTAGCAGCTCTGCCTTTCTAGATCCATATTCCACACAACCTAACAAAATATCTATAATATTAATTTGTTTAAAGTTTTTTTTTTTAATTTAACACAGTACCACCATGCAAAAATTTTCAGTATATTCAGCTTTTTTTATAGTCAATAGTTACAATGATGATGAAAAGAAGTTTGAATTAAATACAGATATGTAGTATAGTTTATAAAAAGAATTAAGGGAAAAGCTGTTAGCCATGCTTGTTAGAATTTAATCATGTTGCTGTAAAATGTAGAAAGCCGAGAGCTAGAAGGCTCTAACAGCCATGATGTTAGTTAAATAATAGAATTTGAACTTCTCTCTCTCACTCTCTCTATCTGTGTATACAAATGATACTCTCTTTTTCATTTTTCTTATCTGAACAGCCTTGATTGTATTTCTAAGATGTGGATAACTTCTCTTATCTGAACAGACTGATTTTTATTCTCATTATTTTTTAATTTTTCTTGTTTTTGTCAGATTCTTCATGGAGGAGTACTGCTGCTGATCGCTGGATCATTTCAAATTTGGAATGATTTGATGGGATTATGACTGGCAGCTTCAACCAGACTGATTCAATTGAGTGCAGGGAAGCTGAAATGCAGAAGGCTGATTGTCAGGAATCTGCTCCTACGTTGAAGAAGCTAAAAACCGAAATTTTGGCCCCTCAAAATGTAGATAATGTTGAAATGGAAGGATGCGTGGATAGACTCAGTGACCTGCCAGATTGTATTGTCCATCATATTTTGTCATTTTTGGAAACAAAGGATACAATTAAGACTTGTGTTTTATCGAAGCGGTGGAGGTATTTTTGGGCTTCTGTTGCGTGCCTGAATTTCAGCAGCAAATCATTCACGCGGTTGGTTGACTTTAGGAAGTTTGTGTTGTGGGTCCTAAACCATCGCGATTCTTCTCATGTCAAACGTCTTGTTTATGACCGCTTTGGGGTAGATTATGCGACCGATCAAAGTCTATTGAATAAGGTTATTGAATATGCAGCATCTCATGGGGTTGAAGAAATCAAAATCAATCTTCAGGCAAAAACCTCTGGCAGAACCTCTGGCAGTCCTCCAGTTGAAATTCCTTTGGCTCTATTTACTTGCCAAACTTTGAAAATGCTCGAGTTAAAAGATTGCCATCCTACAAATGTGTCATCCCCTTTAGGTTGCACATCGTTGGACACGTTGCTTCTGGAACAGTTTTCAATGCATCCTGCTGCAGCTGACTTTTCGAATCCATTTGCAAGTTTGGCAGAACTATTTGGTTTTACAATATTGACAACTCTGCATCTAAATAACTTCACTCTCTGTTATACAGGAACTGACAGTCTGGATCCATTTGCTGATTGTGTCCATTTGAAGAATTTGCACTTAAGTGAAATGTCCTTTAAGTCAGATTTGAACCCCAAGGATTTTGTGATATCTGCTCCTAACCTTACTAACTTGAATCTGATGTGCAACCGCTTTAAATGCAAGATTGTAGTTGCTGCACCACAGCTTTCCAATTTCACTTACTTGTATTCTACACCTTGTGCCTTCTTTGAGTTTTGTCTTCCTTCTGTGGATGGCTTGATCATTGACATACACGAACCACATGATCGATTGGAAAAATGTCGCCGAAAGAAAAGGGAGGAGACTTTACATGGTTTGATCAATATGGTATGGGGACATCAAAGTGCAGAAGATGTTAAACTTTCCTTTTGTACAGTTAAGGTATGGAGAAAATTCCGTTTGGTTATATATATGTGCATGTGGCCGTGTGTCTGAGGGAGAATGAGTTTCTTCATTGAATTGTCAAATGAAATATATTTTTATGACCCATGTTTAAATTTTGAAATCCTTTTTCAATCTCAGGTTACTTGTGGAGCTTCAGCCCTTCTAAGGCCAGAATGTTCGCCTTCTAGTAAACTGAAGTCATTGAACTTTGGAGTTGGATCAACGTATAAAATCTTCATCAACAACCTTGACCATATAACCGCCTACTTCCGCAATTGTTATCAGCATGCAGACTTTGAGATTGTGACTGTTTAAAAGGTATTCATAAATCTTCTTTTTTCTTAAATAATTATTCTCTTTATATTACTATGATATGATAATAATATTTCAATCTTATTTTTATGTTAATTATATTTTTTATTTTGTCTGTCATAGCTGATTACATATCACTCTAAAATAAGAATAAAAAAATAGTCAAATGATTGGTTGTGGTTTCTAATAAGTGGATAATACTAAACTTCATCAAGTTTCTGCCAAGTCTTACATTTTCTTTTCTCATAGTTTTTTGTGTGACCTGAGACTTTTAGACCCAAAAATATATCTGTTGCCTTTATATTTTTTGTGTATAACAACCCAAAAATATGTTGCCTTTATATTTTTTGTGTATAACAACCCAAAAATATGACAATGACGGTTCATTCAAAACGAGTATAAATATAGCATATTTGTTTTTTCCGTTTAAAACCTATCATTTTTTTGGGGGGGAACTTGTTTTTCATCTTCTTGATTTTGCAGGATACTTTGGAGCGGAGGTTTTGCTGATGCTGAGGTGGAAGTTAACCCCAATACTTGGATCCTTATGATCTAAAACAAGAATTAGTCTTTGGCATAGTTCGATTGGAAAAAAATTGGGATATATATTCATCATATATGGTTGATTTTTGAAAAACAGGCTATAGTGATATAGAAATTTAAATACTTTTTGTATGTTTGATTACAGACCCTTGTATCTTAAAATAATTCAAAAATAGTGTTTAATTAGATTATGATTTATGTCAGTTTATGTTTTTTTTTTTTCATGACAAATGCTTTTATTATTATTATTATTATCATAGTAACATAATTCTTTCAAATATTTATAAATTGTTGCTTTCATTTGATGTATTAGAATTAGATGTGATGAATAAATGAATAACAATTTTAAGTCTATGAAAATAGACTGCTGAAAACAGGAGCAAATCTAAATTGGTTAGCATAAATTGGTTGTGAAGTTTTAAGTTTTAACAACCAATTTGTAAACATTAAATGAGTAATGCAAACAAAAGTAAAGTATAAACATATAATCCTTGAATAAATGAAAGCGTGTTCCATAACAGTTAAAATTTCTGAAGTTCCCAAAGGATATATTTACAATTCTTTTTAATTTTTCCTTTGCTTCAAAATATAATTGTATTTGTCTTCCTTCAAAAGACAATTCATATTGTAGAACCTTTTTCTACCACTTCCAATTTTTGAGTGTGTTCCAAGCATTTTTGAAAGAAGGCAACAAACAACTTTCTGATCAAATATATTATGTAATAATATTTTTAGTAATATTAAGAGATGTTAAAATCATTATCAAATTTGTAGTTAAAATATAATATAAAGTTTACAAAAAATAATAACGTCGTTACATAATCATGAGTTGGCTTCCTTTCCTTATATATTTGATTTATTGAATACAAGATAAAGTAACAGCGATTAATGGTATGATTTTAGGAAATTGTGTTGGTCATAAATTTTTTTGCATTCTTATATGATTTTCACAGTAAATTACTGTTTCCTTAAGCAATGCTTTTAGGACAGCGATTAATAATATCCTTCTTCGAAATTTCAACAGAATAAAAGCTAAAAACTTGTGGGAATGTAATTTTTTTTGTTTTTTCAACGCTAGAAGTACATCGCCGCTGGTTTGCAAACACAAGCTACTTGGTTTGCGGGACACACGACACAACACACACGTGTGTAATTACACAAACACTAGACAGACACTGAATCAATCAATGGTGGTTGCTTCCATTCGTCTTCTTCCTTCTCCACTCCTCTCTTTCGCTTCTTGTTGCTCTGCATATTCATATTCATATTCATGGCGCTGCCGTCCCTCTTCCACCATTGCCTTTTCCTCCATCCACTCCAGTAACCACTACTTCCACCATTTTCCTTTTTTTTTTTTTTCCTATAACTTCTCTTATTGCAACCTAACCGTAATCCATGTTTTCGATTGGAACACTTTTGCCTGTTGCAAATTACACATCTTTTAATATTTTTATTTTCATTTCTGAAAAAAAAAATCAATCTTTTTGTGTTTTGCAGAAGCTTCTACTAAAGGAGACGGTGGAGTGGAACTGGGTGGTGATCAAACAGAGCTTATATTTTTGGGGACTGGAACAAGTGAAGGGGTTCCACGTGTCAGCTGCTTGACTAATCCTTTACACAAATGTGAGGTACATAACATTATTCAACCCAACCATGTTCATGTTATTGTAATTGATGAGTGAATATGACATTGCGGAATTGAATCTTTAGGGTTTTTATTGGTTTTGGTATGGTTGTTGGTTATCGCAGGTGTGTTCAAAAGCTGCTCAACCGGGTAATAAGAATAGGAGACTTAACACTAGCATCCTCATTCGTCACCCCAATTCCTCAGGAAAACACAATAATATTCTTGTAGATGCTGGAAAGTATGTTTCTAATTGCCCTATGTAGTATGCATTGAGATTGTGTTGGATTAGGAAATTAGGAGGATGGGATTTATCTTCCTTTTATACTGATGTTACTTCGTATATGTGATTGCGTGATGTGTTTTAGGTTTCTTTTTTGAACTTGTCAAGACTCTGATGGAACATGGTCAAATTAGTAGTTAGCTGTTGTAGCTTTCCTTGGATATGTTGCTAGTGTAATTTTTGTATTTAATGCAGAAGAAGCCCAAAATTGATACATTTGGAATTGAAGGATACTTCATTGTTTGTGTTCACTGTTTATTCAGTAGAAAAGTCTTCAATGACTTGAAGTGCTTAGCTGGTAGTATGTAAATGAGTACATATAGTATGCATCTTGGTTGTGATAGAGTTATGGGTGCCAATGAGTCTTTTCTTGTTTGTCTAAAAGATACTCTTGTATGTGTGGATTGGATTCAAATTAAGTTGAAGTTGCCCGCCCAGTCATGAACGATGTATGCTGTGTTTTAGGATATAATGATGTCTGAACCATGGATATATTGTAGATTTTATACTTTTTTATAACTGTAAGATGGGATTTAAAATCATTTGAGTTCAGTTTCAAGGCAAACCTGGATATGATTGGATCATGTGCTTCATTTGGGCTGATAACAAATTAATTTACTTGTTGCAGATTTTTCTATCACAGTGCTCTCCAGTGGTTTCCTGCCTTTGGGTTAGTTTTTACCTGTTATGGGCATTGTTACATGATATGGCTTCTCCATTTTATGTATTTTATTTTGTTTTTATTTTTAGGAAAAAAATATGATGCAACATTAATAACAATGGTTAGTAAAGGACATACAAGTTTGGAAAAGAAACTTGCACAAACTATGTGTGGTATATACACAATTGGACCATTCATAAAGGTATTTAAGGTTATCCAATAGTTTGAATGGAAGGCTGTAAGGAGTGTATGAGCATAAGTTTGTGCAAGCATCAATACCCATGCAAAATTAATTGGGCTTATCAAATATATGGAATGCTTTTTAATACAAACAATTTAATAGAAAAAAAAAATCTTAGAAGAGTTGTACATTAGTGGCATTTCTTTGTTGTTTTAAATGCTTTTTCTTGAGGAATCTTGATTATTGACCCTAAAATATATGAAGTAGATGGTGTTATAGTTTTTCTTGTATTTTTCTACCTTGATTTTATATCTCTGTAACTTGTATTTCTGTCAGGATAAGAACACTTGATGCGGTCATTATTACTCATTCACATGCTGATGCAATCGGAGGTCTGACACTAATATTCTGTGGATAATTATTATCAATATGACATGTATAATGCTTGGATGAAATCATAAGAAATATGACTGGTCATATAAACTAACTCTGCTTCTTTCTTCTACCCAGGTCTTGATGATCTTAGAGATTGGACAAACAATGTTCAACCTCATATTCCAATATATGTAGCCAAGCGTGACTTCGAGGTCCTCTCCTGTGAACTTTTCTTCTAAAATCCAAGTTGTCAATTTTACTTTCTGCTTGTTATCTGTATATGTACATTGTAATTATAGCTACTTAACGCCAATAATACATCTGCTTCAACATTTGCACAATTACACCACATAAATTCATTATACATTTAGAAAATATTTATATGGCTAATTGTAGTTAAAATCTGAGAAGGGTTAAAAGTTGGATTTGACTATACCTACCTAAACTAACATACTGAAAAGTGTGTGTACTGTAACCTAATAATAATGGTGATCTGAAAGAAATAAAATCTTCCTCTTCTGGTATATAGTCTGAAAACTTGAAAATTGTGTATCAGAACTCAGAAGATCCTATCTAATATTTCCAAAGGCTCAATCTTTTCTAATTTGCATGATGAAACATTTTTTTTCCACTTCATGAGCTTCCAAAATCATGCCTAAGAGAGAAGCTGCCCATCCTGCATTATAGTCATGATTATCTCTTAATAATCTACTATACTTTTAAGACAATTGCCATTATTTAGATTGTTGTTAGCTGAAAAATAGGTTTTAGGGGATTTTTCTTCCTTTTCAAATATTTTAATTTTAACTTTCAGGATGGAGCATAATAAGCTTGATTTCTTAAGGCTTACTTGCCATCTGTTCTAGATACTTAATTTCTTCTGTGCTGAGGATTTGGAGTTCCCCTTAATAGCTCTTGTAGCTCTACCCTGGAGCGGAGGGGAAAAACAAAGAAAGCTTGTGTTTTTCATTTTTAATGATCTGCTGAATCATTCACCATTTGTTACTTCAATGAGCAACTGTTTTCATATGTTTTTATAATGAATTTATTCTTGTATTGATTATTGAAATATGCAGGTGATGACGAAGACCCATTACTATTTAGTAGATACTAGTGTTATCTTACCTGGTGCCAAAGTCTCAGAGTTGCAATTCAATATCATATCGGAAGAACCCTTTTTTGTACATGGACTGAAGGTCAGTACTATTATTGTTTTAACTTTTAATATCTTAAAGTGGGATGTTTTTGTACTTTGTCTCTGTTCACTCTATTTTCTCACCTATTGCTGAATCAAGTAATTTTGATATGTTCCTTCTTGTGGGATGGGGCTTGGCTCTATTTTTTTCCCCCTTCTGTTATTGTACTTCAGTTCACCCCATTACCAGTGTGGCACGGCCAGAATTATCGGTCCCTTGGTTTTCGCTTTGGTAATATATGTTACATCAGGTAATGCTTCTAGCTAAGTGGAAAAGTACTTGTGTATATAATTCAGTTCAGCCCTTTCATCTATTTATGTGGGTTGATCATGTGTCTAAACATGCAGTGATGTCAGTGACATTCCTGAAGAAACTTATCCACTTTTAAAGGACTGTGAAATTCTAATCCTGGTGATCTACCCTCCCATCCTTTCTATCTTGCCACCACAGATGTGACTTATCTTTACATGAAATAACTGGGAGTACTTGTATGATTTCTCCCTCACTCACATGGTGTGTGATTTTACAGGATGCTTTGAGGCCCGATCGCTCTACTTCTACACATTTTGGACTTAAAAGGGTAATAATTAGTTTCACACTTGTTAAAAATTTCCTTGGATGAAGGAAATTTATTCTGATCTTCCATTTCAGGCCTTGGAGGAAGTGCGAAAAATTCAACCCAAAAGAACACTTTTTACTGGTAAGTTTAGCTAAGCCTTATAGTTAGCATAATGCTTGCTCTACTTTCTTGCCTTAATCTACTTCAGTTCATTGATCATGCATGCATTCAGGAAGCCTGATAGAACCTATTAAGGTTTTTTTCATAATTTTTCAATATCTCCTTATTGGGAATTTGAAGGTATGATGCATCTGATGGATCATGAAAAAGAGAATGACTCCCTCGCCAAACTATTGGAGTCTGAAGGCCTTGATGCACAACTGAGCTATGATGGCCTTCGTATACCAATCAGACTCTAGTTTGTATACACTCATTCATAAGACAGACTATTATTTTTTTCAAAGAGAAATTATTAAATAAACCTTCAAATGATTTTACAAGTTCTTACATTCTGCAGGTTCATGCATCTATTCTATGCTACCTTCTTCCTATCATCATTGATCCTTCTTTATTTTCTCCTTGCCATCTGTTAGAGACAAGAAACACCTAGGATGATATGATAAAAAAAAAATGAAAGATTTATTTAATTTTTTAATATGATCGTACTATAAGGAGAGCTAATAATGTAAAAATTTAATTCAAGTCCACATTTAAATACTGACCAATATTAAGAGTTGATGACATTTCAGTTTTTTCTTAGATTTCCTTCTAAACGTAACATACTCCCAAATGTTATAAACAGAAACACTTTAATGTAAACCTCATGGGTAGATCAGGTCTATGTATAACAAATTAAGAATGTTGGAGAACAGAATTGTCGTGTTTGAATTTTAGTAGATTTGTTTGGACAATGAAACTCTCACTATAAGTGTACTTTGACAGTGACAAGTGTATAGTATTGTTGGCCTATCATAAACGCAATTGGAGCTTATTACTATAATAATTTGTATTTTGGGGGGCTATAGTATATAGTATACACTATACAGTTCCCGCATGTTGAGTTGAGACTATGTATGGTCCACCATGTTTTATACGCACCGAGTCAATCAAAGATTAGTGTTACGTTCAGTACTTTTCTTTTTTGTTGGTCGCAAATTGGATCACGTAATGCCTGCACTGCAGTTTCATGAGTGAGTGGACGATACATTTTGCAAAGTTTTGGAATAATATAAATATATGATGATAAAGCAATACGACAGAATTGCCACGTTATTTGCTCTTTTTATTTCCTTTTCTTTTTCTCTCAATATTTTGAATTAGTCCTTATAATGTATGTTTGAACACGGATTGAATTTGAGTACAAGTATCGATAGATTCATTTAATACCCAATTTTCTGAAGGGTTAAAAAAAAGTGAAAAAGCATTTGGAAAGTAAAGTACAAGGTGAGACATGAGGGCATGTGAAAAAAAAAAAACATTTGGAAAGTTGGGCATGGTTTGCCTCTTGTTACGTCATATCACAATCCACAACTCCTCTCTTTCCGTATAATTTTTTTTTAAGGCACAATCATTAAGGATGATAATGGAAGTCCCATTCAACAAGTACTCCCAAAATTATTCATAACGAATAGAATCTTTAACTTTTTTCGTTAGATAACACTGTACAAAATTATTTACTAATTTACTAATAAGTTATATTCGATTATCTTTTGTTGATAAGAAAAAAAAAATATTAGTATAACTAATATGAATTTATTTTGAAAGACTACCCCATCTTTGTTTCCTTCTTTCTAATTTTCTTTCTTCATAGATATACTGCTACAAAAAAATAGAAACCACACCATCATAAAACACAATTTATTAGTCTACTTTCATTACTCGATAATTATAAATACACTTAAACTATTTATATCTCTTTATTTTTTTTTCTTTCATACTTAGATTAACGGTGATAAACTTACGCCATCATCATTTTTATGTTACATATTTATATTTTTTTTTTCTGTTTATGTTTTCCTCCACAAAAATGGAGCAAAGCTACGTTTGAGAATTGAGATTATTCGTGGTTATAATTATTCTGGCACATCACAG
Organism: Amphicarpaea edgeworthii; assembly: GCA_014843725.1. Lineage (NCBI taxonomy): Eukaryota > Viridiplantae > Streptophyta > Magnoliopsida > Fabales > Fabaceae > Amphicarpaea > Amphicarpaea edgeworthii. The sequence goes on along the minus strand of CM026320.1, from coordinate 2,060,254 downwards.
CACATACTTGATTCATGAGAGAGACGGGATCCTCTTCTCTTTTCACTTGTCCTTTTCACCCTTCACGAATCACGGGTGTGGCCTATGAGATTCAGATCATGCTCTGCTTTCTTGCCGGACCAAACACACACGTAGGCTTAATCAACTAACCTCTAAATCGTGTTTACAATTTACAGTGTTGTGTTGTGTTACTGCCATAGTGAATTAATTAAGCCTTAACAATATTATATAAGGTTGATCTAGTATCGAAGAGAAAAAGGAAAGAGATTGTAATTTCGATTATAAAGTCGTGATAATTTAACTAAAACTAATCATTAAGGTTATTTATAACCTAGTTGTTGTTTTTACAAATGAATCGACAATGGACACCTGAACTGAACCCCTTGGTGATATTTTTAATGTGGGGCCATCGATTTGATTTGATATATATGGCCATTATCTCATATGATATTCTGAAATTGGTACTTGCATTTGCATGAGGTGTGTTCCTCTATCTCTATACAGAGAGATCAGATAATTGTTTTTCTGGGTTTCACACTGTCTCTACTCTCTACCAAAGTTTTGCTTTACCTTTGCACGCGACAATTATACTCTCATCATCTAACTGCTAAGATTAAGAATCTTGTCCTTAGACCATTAAGTACACTTATAGTTATATTATTATGTATTTCTATTTTTAAATAAATGAAATTGTCTATTAATATAATATATATATATATACCAATAATTTAATTTCACTAAATATTATATATACACACACAGACCCAGCAACATCAAACATCATCTGAAATATCAAAATTAAAGCGTGCTTTCAAAGACAACTTTTTGGCCCACCAACCACTTAGCACAAAGTTAATTAATAATTATTTGGAGTCGCCATTGCATTATTGACATAAATAATAATATGTATTAAGATAAACTATATTCAAATGCTTTGAAATTTAACGAAATTTTATCGAGTAGTTCTTTTTTTTAATATTAATTGATATCTCTTGATTTATATAATTATGTGAATTATTAAGAAAAAAAGTATAGAAGTTTTTGTTTGTTTGTTTGTTTTGGTACATAGATAATATAAGGTTAGCAAAGAGAGAAGTATTTAATAAAATTTTGTTAAATCATAGAGGTATGGGTGTAATGTGTTCCCATACATTAAACTTAATTAGTTTTAGTGCCCTTATGGTACGTTTCCACGATAGTGACTAGGACGTTGCATTAACGCTACTTTGTAAATAAAATGAAGTGTAAGCATAAATTAATAAATAATGTTTATTTACGCATTTCTTATATGTTTAGCTGACTCACTTAAGTTCAAAGTTCAAACACGTTGTTTGGATATGTAAATGGTATCATCATCAACATCAATGCAAATAACATTTTTTTTTCGTTACTTTAATATTATATTTACGAATTCCTAGAGAGCATGTACATTATGTACTTTTGTCTTCATGCCACAAGTTTGATCTCGAATGCAGATGTTTCTGATAGACCTGACTCCAAAAATTGACCTATGTTTTTTTTATTTTTTATCTAATGCAAGCAACTGAAGTAATAAACAAGATGAGTAGCAGCATGAAAGTTAAGCAACTAAAGTTAGAGGCAGATTTGTCATGTGAGCCATCATAACCAATTAATATGTATATCAAATCATGTCAATAGTACAACTAGAAATTTTACTCTCAAAAAGTTGAGAATCAAGTACTAATTAATAAATTTATTTTATTGTAGTTAAACATTTAAAAACTTAGCTTGCTTACAACATAGAGTACTACAATCATCTCAACCCTCTTCTAAATATGATTGAAAATCAAATTTAGAATTTGGAATTCGATTTTTTTTTTTACAACTCAATCCTTTTCCTTAATTAGAAGGTTTTTTCTTTCTTTCTTAAAAATCTCTCTATAATTAACTACTAAAAAAGTTACAGACGGATAATTAATTTTCTTCAACTTTGGAACTGGTAATGGTATACTTTGATATATGGGATCGATTATGCCAAATGTGCATGATGACATTTTAATGAAAACTTTGCATATACTACAAAATATAACATTAAAATATTCTCCCTCACACTTATAATATAATAAATGTACTGTTGTATTCACCACCTTCTAGTTCTAAATTTCTGTTCAGTAAATAATACTTATCTTAATAGCAGGGATGAGCTGGGAGAGCATATTGAGACTCGGGTCACGCAGGATCCCCTTTTCAAAAAATTAATCATTGAAGAATAAAACAAGACAAAGACAAAATTAAAATGATTTTCTAATGCCAAAATTTTGAACCCAAGTCACGGTGTAGGGAACACAACCCTTCGAAAAGCTGAACAAACAGAAAACAATGTAGTTTTGCAAGTACTATGGATATTCAAGATTCGTGTATATATGACTGTTAACTATGCTCTTAATCTTTATCACTGTGACATCTTATCTTACACATATACCAAATCACAATATTTTATGCATCTGCTAACTTCACTCAATTTGCAAAGAAGTTTAAATCGTAAATTAGCTTCAGCTTTGAGTTAACAGTCACAAAAACATGCACAGACACACTGAAATAATTTAAAAACTGCAACATCAAAAAAGGTTACACAAACATATTTTTTCTAAGATCAGGAACTCACTGAAATAAGAATGACTCAAAATTTTGACAACATTAATAAAGTAACAACTATTTTTTTTAAACCACTCATTTAAGTGTCTGCAGTGTGATTTCAATAAAGAGAGATTGTGAATATTTAATATCTCTTAATTAACAATATCAGAATTTTATTTTTGCAACTTTTGACTATGGAGTCAAATTTAGTGCAAATGTCAAGGAATTAGCAATGTTTAATCATCACAACAGGAGTGTCCAAGTTGATGCTCTAAATAATTAAGATGAAATATAATTGATCCCACATCATACTTTGTAGCATCATTAATTAATATTTTCCATACTGATAATGACCAATTTGAAATGAAAAATGAAAATGACTTGGTCGACAAAAATTGTGGCTGATAAAGATACGATGGGAATAAGAGAGATGGAGAGAGAGAGAAAGAGGGTTGGCTATGGGTTTGAGTGTTAGCTAGCTAGGGAGGCAGCAGCATTGCCTTTCTAGATCCATATTCCACGGTACACACAACCTAACAAGATCTATAATATTAATTTGCTTAAAATTTTATTTATTTAATATTGAATACAAAGTACTACCATGCAAAATTTGTCAGAATATTTCAGCTTTTTTTATAGTCAATAGTTACAATGATAGTGAAATGAAGGATGATGAAAAGAAGTTTGAATTAAATACAGATATATAGTATAGTTTATAAAAAGAATTAAGGGAAAGGCTTTTAGCCATGCTTGTTAGAACTTAATCAATGAATCAATCATGTCGCTGTAAAATGTAGAAAGCCGAGAGCTAGAAGGGTCTAACAGCCATGATGTTAGTTAAATAATAGAATTTGAGCTTCTCTCTCTCACTCTATCTGTGTATACAAATGATACTCTCTTTTTCTGGTTGCTTTTATTTGCCCCCTTTTTTGTGCTTACTTTGCAAGAGAAAGCAAGAAGGGTGTATTTGAACAAAAGTTTTTTAGCCAAAACACTTTTAACCCTTATTTTGAAGCAAAAGAAAAACACACAATAAAGAGAGAAATATTGTAGTGATTTTTTTTTTTCTGGGGTTGAGCTGAGAAAGAGAACAGAAGAAAAGACAGAAAGCTCAACGTCAGAGTTAGCCGTAAGGTTCCCCTATTGTGTTTGTGGCTTTGGACTAGCTGAGGTACACTCAGGATCCTCTTCTCTCTTTCTGATAATGAGTTTAAACTTTAAACAGCAGGAGGGTCTATAATTTTGTTCATATTTGTGTGGCTATCCTTGGATTATATAATTATCAAGAAACATGGTTTTCAAAGCATGAAGGAGAAAATTTGCGGCTACACCACCATCTGCTTCACCTTCCATTCCACTTCTCTTTATAACAACTCCCTCTTACTTGTTTCTTCTGCTCTTTCTTAAAAAATAAAACTTGTCTCTTGGGTCAGTGCCAAACTAGTAACAAGTTTTCTAGTAGAGAGACTACTCACTACTGATCTCTCAGCAACTTTCATTCTTTTTTTTGTTTAATATTCCTGAGTTTTAATATCAATTTCTTTTGCCTCTTAATTTGTATTGTTGTGTTGTGTCTTGTTCTATCTCTTTCTAGTCTAAGCTTTGTAGACTGTAGTCCACCTTTTCCATTTTTCTTTCCTTTCTTTTTGGTAAGGTTTGTCCTTTAGATCCCAGAAACCTTCCCAGCATTTGATAAACCAAGATCTATGGCCTATACAATAAGTACCACAACCTTAGGTTTCTAAAACTTGCAAAAGTATATATGGAGATGAAGGGTTTTATGTTCCACCAACAACAGCAACAAGCAGTAGTAGTGGAGGAGAACATGTCAAATTTGACTTCTGCATCTGGTGAAGCAAGTGCTTCCTCAGGTAACAGAACTGAAATTGGAACCAGTTACATGGCTCCACCACCAAAGAAAAAGAGAAACCTCCCTGGCAACCCAGGTTAATTTCTTTTTCTTATTTAATTATTTTCCTGTTCAAACCTCTAATTTGTTTTAGTTTATCTGAGTTTTAATGTGTCTATTATTCAGACCCTGATGCTGAGGTTATAGCCTTGTCCCCAAAGAGTCTTCTTGCAACAAACAGGTTCATTTGTGAGATCTGCAACAAAGGATTTCAAAGAGACCAGAACCTTCAGCTTCACAGAAGAGGGCACAATCTGCCATGGAAGCTGAAGCAGAGAACAAGCAAAGAGGTGAGGAAGAAGGTGTATGTGTGTCCAGAGGCAAGCTGTGTTCATCATGACCCATCAAGGGCCCTGGGGGACCTAACTGGTATCAAGAAGCACTTCTGCAGAAAGCACGGTGAGAAGAAGTGGAAATGTGACAAGTGCTCCAAGAAATATGCAGTTCAATCAGATTGGAAAGCTCACTCGAAAACCTGTGGCACTAGGGAGTACAGATGTGACTGTGGAACCCTCTTCTCAAGGTAACTAACCTAAATCTAGCTATCTCATGTGAATTATACTTACAACTCCAGTTTAGTTAAGGCACCACACTCAAGAAACATCTTTCATTTATGGAGGATGGGATTTCAATCCTAGGTTGACTAGGATGGATTCAATTTACATACAAGTCATTTTTTATTTCTTTTAATAATAGTATAATATATGCTTTTACACATTTCTTTTATTTATATATATATATATATCCCTTCTTACACTGAGGAGACATTAAATTCATTACATTGATATAGCAGTCTCTCATAAAACATAATCCCTACTAGAGAGAGTTGGAAATTCCTAGTATGGAAATTTTTTTAATGGACTATCTACATGTCTTTAAAAAAACGTTGAAAAGTAAGAGAGAGAAGGAATTAAAGTAAGAAAGTAAATAATTCTATACTGTGATAACACAGTTTAGTAACATTTGTTGGTTTTGTAATTTTGTTTGTTTATGACTTTCCTTCCAGGAGGGACAGTTTCATAACCCACAGAGCTTTCTGTGATGCATTGGCAGAGGAGAGTGCAAGAGCCAATAACCCATCACCACTTCTTCCCCCACAACCACAACCTTCTTCCACCTCTCACCAACACCACCATATGATGAGTCTCCAAACCCAATTCAACCCTCATGGCTTCCCATTGAAAAAAGAGCAGCAAAGTTTCAATGTTATAAGGTCAGAAATGCCCCCTTGGCTTGGCCCACCAGCAACAGTAGTTGTTGATCATCATCTCTCATCATCCATAATGTTCTCTACTCCTCCACACCAAGAAAACCCTAACCCTAGCCTCGGTCCCACTCTTGCTGCTTACCAAACAGTCCCTAACCCTTCCCCGCACATGTCAGCCACAGCATTGCTGCAGAAAGCAGCTCAGATGGGTGCAACCATGAGCAGAAGTGGTTCTTCACCAGCCATGACTAGGCCCCACCATCAGGCTCAGCACGTGTCCTCTTCTGCTGATTCTGCAGCCACTGCTCATTTTGGCTTGAACCTGTCCTCACGTGAAGACACCAACATCAACACCTCAACAACAGCAACTACAACTACTAACACTGCTACAGTGTTCAGCCATGGCTTATTATCATCACCTTTGGGGAATAAAGCTGCTACTGCTGTGTCTTCTTCTGCTCCATCCCTACTTCTTCATGATGTTATCAACTCTTTCTCTTCTCCTTCTGCCTTTGAAGGAACCCCTTTTGAGGATGCGTTTATTGGTGGCATTCAGAGCTCAAAGAAACTAGATGATGATATTGATGATGATGGTCATAACTTGTATTTGCATGACACATTCTCATCAAAAACAAGTATTGGTGCAGCTGGAAATAACGAAGGGTTGACCAGAGATTTCTTGGGTCTTAGGCCTCTCTCTCATACTGATATTCTCACCATTGCTGGCATTGGAAATTGCATCCATGATCAGCAAAATCAATCTCAAAAGCCATGGCAAGGTTAGTTATAGCTGCTAGCTCCATATATATATATATATGGATTTTCTTTTTCCTTTAATCATTTATATATATAAAATTTTCCCTTTTAATTAGTATAACTTTTGTTTATGATCTTTTCGATCTTCCCAAAGGGAAGGACCTTTCTGAATCGATCCCAATGTTTTCATTCCTTCCTTATGTACTTATTTACGAATCGCGCAATATATTGTGTTCATAGATGAATCTTATCTTATATTATACGAAGACTAAATGGTTAACGGATATTATAAACATAATTATAATAATATTATTATATTTTACAACAACTTGAAAGTTGAAACTGTGAAAAATGATAATTTATGGCAATTTTAAAAACTTTAAAGATACAAACTAAAAATTTACATGATGAAGACCAATTAATTTTTTTGTGTGAAAATGCTCAATTAGTTCATATACGAGTTGAGTAATTTAACTTTATAATTCAAATATTAATTAATAGCATTAGTTGTTATTATTATGTGAATGTTAAAATCAAATGGAAGAAATCCATGATTATATTTTTGGAAAAATCAAATTGATTTATAATTTTTTTTTATTAAAAGAGACTATATATTGCATGTTAGTTTCATATTGGTAAGTATATATGGATATTAAAATTGATAATTTTTTCATATAACTGTTCTAATTTTGGAGTGCATGTAAAAATTATTATTATTATTATTATTATTATTATTATTATTATTATTATTATTATTATTATTATAATATACAATGGATTTTTTAGTTGAATTTAACTAAAAACACTATTTTTTTTCTACACTATATAGCGCATATAAGAAAGTAGTTAGAGAACTAAGTATTTTCAAGATAAAGGTTAATAGTATCTTTAGTTCCTTTGAAACAAGTATCTTTGATTCTAATTTTTGACTGATAATAGAACTATTGAAGACATTTTATGATTTATTGGTTCAATTCTGGTTAGCAATTAAATTTTTTTATTTTTTATTTCTAAATATTATCTATCTTTCGAAGTAATAAAATAATATAAAATTATAAGAAATCAAGATTGAAAAATATAAATTAATAAAAATGACTACATTTGCATTTTATATTTTACAAAATTAAAAATTAATAATATTTGAAAAAAATATTTTCTATCTATGTGTAGAATAAGTATGTGTTTTTATTTATCTTAAAAACATTTTAAATTAAATATAAAAAAATTAAAAATGTTTTTTTTTTTATATAAATACCAATTCAAACTTATTTTAAGTATTAGTTTTTAGCCAGTTTGACTAGTTCTTTACCCATTCTCACCAGTTTTAAGATGAGTCAATTTTTTGAAGTTAGCATAATTAATTTTAGTAGTTACTCCGATGACTTATCAACTTAAGGAATTAAAAAGAACAAGGGTATAATTATTTTAATTTATTGAAATCCGTATTGCAGAACAATTAACACTATAATCAAAATAATAATGAGAAGAGAGAATTTAGTTATCAACGTCATAATTTGTGATTTTTTTATTTACATAATATAAATATATTGATTTAATTTCAAACTTGATTACTACCGACATATTGAAAAAAAATGAATTAAAATAAATGTAAGACAGTGAATGGTTTGAGAATGCATTCTTTAATCATGTCATTGGATTTGATTTTCATTCGATATTAAAATACCCATCATATTTGCATAGCCTTAAGCCTTTCATTATCGATCCGTGATTTGTTATTAATTTTGGAATTGATGAAATGGAATTTTTCATATTATACTTTAAATATTCTTATTGTCAACAAAGTGGAAATTCTAGCTCCATCATATAAAATAAAATATTAATTTCTTTTTTCATCCACTTGAGCCGAATTTAATAAGCTAATATAATTTTTTTCTTAATTAAATTAAATGATTTTATGTCTTGGACAATTTGAGGAGGAATACCCAAATACAAGATCCAAACAAAAGCATGAAGACAAAACATAACCTGGCCACGACACATGTTAACAGCAACAATGCGTGATCTCCAAGAATAAAGTTTGAAGATTTATCCTTTAAAATGAATAATTCATTTGAGAGACAAAAAAGTAAAGAATTACAATTATCGATTAAAAATAAAATTTAATTTTAAATAATTCAAGTTATATTTAATTATATATGTACTGTATTATATTGTTAATTTTAATTATTAACTGTTTAGCTAATAAGTATAAGAATTTACTATTCACATGTATTGTTAGCGCGTAAATATATTACGAATCAATTATAAATAATTTATAATGTAATATTTAAGAAAATTGTTATAAAAGTCATAAATGTATTATAAATCGTAATTAAATGATAATATAAAAGAACTTAAATATATATGTTGCAAGTATATAAATAGTTTCTTATAAGGGATATACGTACACCATGGGATGGGCATGATGCATAAAAAACCATTGGATTCTTTGTGAAGGAGAGGATTTGTAAATATGATACAAATGCATCAAAGCATGTTCCCCTTGTTTAAATATATGTTGTCGTGATTTTCTAGAGATTTTTAAAATTAAACCTAAAAATAATTGAAGAAAAAGAAAAGAAAAGAAAGAAGAGATGCCCTTTGATACCTGATGTGTGTACAAATGGGATTCAATCCCGAGGGACGAACCTTTTCATCAACTTTTGTCTTTGTGAGATTTATTAATATTTATAATAAATTGATATTATTAACTCTAAACCCTAACCTTAACCTATCTATCCGGTATAAAAAGCTAAAATCTTGATTATTGTTCATAAGAAACTCAATGTGCATGGTTTGAAGAAATACTCGAATATGTCTGGGATTTATTATTTGAGGTAGAATATCATAGCATAAGTAAATGTATGAGTGACAACTTAATGAAACGTGACGCAGATGGTTAACCCTACCCTATATTATTGTTAGGTCAATACAATAGAGTAGATATAGGTATAATGAGATAAGGAAACTTTGAAAGTGGCGTTGGCACCTCTAATTTCATTGGTTTGTAAAGGCAAACCATATGTGCAGCCAAAGATTCCTCTGAATCCCGATGCAATCTATACATGAAAAAGGAAATAATTCTATATTTTTTTTACAATGTTTGGATAACATTGTATACATGTGAACCTGCGGGTTGGCTATTTTTTATTTTTTTTTATATTTATAATTTAAGATTAAGAATAAAGATATTTTTATATTTAAAATGTTAGTTGATACTTAATGAAAGAAAAAAATAATATATAAATATGATAGATAATATGATGAGATATGAAGACAAATAGAAAGAAACAAAAGGTGCATATATGGGATGTATGAAAAAATTGGATGTATAAATATTATTGCTCTAAGATTAATTTGTAATTTGATATTGTAGATTAACACATAAGTTTATGAGACTATGAGTTTACTTTTTTATTTTTCGTATACATTATTCTTAATTATTTAATTAAGAATGTCAACTGATAATAAATAAATCATCACGTATGAATGATAAATTAAATAATAACATGATAAAAAAATCATCTAAAGAAATAAATGGATTAATATTCTTTATTTAAAAAAATTAATTAATTAAAATAAAGAAAATATTAAAATGTCACGTAATTCTTTAACAAACAAATTATTTTGTGTTTACTATTTAATTTCTCTTTATTGTTATAATAATTTATAATATAATAATTAAGAATAAAAAAATATAAATAATTTAAAAAAAAAGTTAAAAATTGATGGACCAACCTGAAAGATGACGAGACGGGTTGGTCCATCTGGCCCACATTGGCCACCCTACCTCGTCACGTTTTGTTACCATTAATTTGTATAAGTATCAATTTATAATTAAAAATAAAATAAATTTTTTAAGAAGTAATTAGATAATGAAAAATTAACATTATACATAAAAAAGTATATATTAAAAAGCACTAAACACTTACTATTTTTAGTTAATAACAAATTAAGATTAAATTATGTTACCTTTGAAACGTGCATAATTTTATAAATTTTTATATGAATAAATAAATTATAAACTTTTATACGAATAAATAAGTATATACTTAATATTATGAAGTCTCTTTTTTTAGGATTTTAGTATATATTAATATATTATTTAAAAAATATATATTAATATATTAATTATACATAGGAGTGATGTCGATTAAAAACAAAAAAATATTATATATATATATATATATATATATATATATATATAATATGAGGAAAATACACCAAAAATAAAAAATAGAAAGTTGTAAATAAGTTATCCTATAAAAATAAGCTTAACACATCTTATAAATTATTTTAAGATATTTTTATAAGCTTTTTTAAACACTTTCACAAACATTTATAGTATAAGATAAGTTTAAATAATTTCTTGATAAACTATTTCAAAGATGGCCTAAATATTTCTTTAAACTGTATGTATTAACATCAATAATTTAAATATAAAGAGAGTGATCATAAATATGGTTTATGTTTTACCATAAAACATAGTATAGATTAATTAGCATATACTATTATTTAAATTTAATAGATACTATTAATAAATTTTTACTCAATTACCCCCTTTAATACTTTTAAAATAACTTTATTAAAGTGAATTTACTTAGAGTAAATAAAAAAGACAATAATACGAGGGTACTATTTTTATTCTCAAAATATTAAATAATGAAAGACAAAACTTTGTCAGCGTTAATAATGATATGGGGTTCTTAAAACAAGAACCCACCCGGCCTAAACTTCTTCTGAACAGACTCAGAGCATCACCCATTGTCCCTACGCAAATCAGTGTTGTGTTTTGAACGCTACACATGTTCTGTCAATTTGGAAAATTTCTTTGGTTTCAAAATATGATCGCATTGGTTTTCTCCAGTGCATGCTAGCTGAATATTTTCGGAGTAATTGTTCTGTCCTTGTCAGCCATTGTCTTATTGAAATCAACAAATACTTTGTGCATTTACCATTAACCCCTCTCGACTCGTTGCATGTGGCAGCAATGAAAATGAACTTTTTCAAGACACCAGTATGGAGATGAGTTTATTTTCCAACCGAAAGAAACCGTTATATAGGACTTACTATATATTAAGAAGAAGAAAACAGGATGTGTTAAAGATTGATAAACTGGAATGAACAAATATACATATATCAAAAGATTAACAATTGATATATACTCTACTACTCGTTACTGTTTGTATGTATGTGTGCTTTTTGTCTGGCATAGTCTCAATTAGCTAGAACTTAGAAGCAGCAGAAGAAACAATATGTAGTGCTATATACCTAGCTCTAAAAGCTGTGAGAGCTGCCAGAATGATTGATGATTGAAGTCTCTTTTGTTTTCTTGTGTTTTTTTAATGATGACCTGCCTTATATACACAGCCACAGCCCTAGTTGACTTGTCATTGTATATAGCACTAAAAAGATCGCTCGATGCTTTCCCTCATTCGAGTCCTTTCGCATAAAACAATGCCTGCCAACTTTACTGCTGCAATCTGCATGCTTTGACTAATCCCTCTATCTCTTTCTTCTCTCGTCTCTAGTATTCTCTTACTTCATTTCCAAGGCGTTCATCCATAGAGTTACACATCTTTCTTTAATGTAAAGAGTGCTTAGAGTTTTCATTACATGTATATTGCAATTGTGCTTTATTTAAATTTCCATATAAGTTGTGTGGTTTTCTTTTTTAGTCATTATCTAGTGAAATGAAAAAAAAAAAACCTACTAGCCAGTTTGTTTATATAAATCCCTTTATCCTACCTTTTTTTTTTTTTTTATGTTGGAAGTGCTAATTGATTAATAGAGTATTATGGTTTCAGATAGGACTCCTTTAGGACCTTTACACAAATTCAATGGCCCATCGTGTTAAATCACTTTATCAGTTCTCCTTAATGCTACAATAATTCTCTGACAATAAGCTCAAATGTCCTACCCTTCCTAGTTCCTCTCCATGAAAAGGAGAGAAAAAAGTTGAGCCAGTGAAAGCGATAATGCTAGCTAACATACCTATATTTATTATGCGAAAAATGCTTGCAAAAGCAAAACCTTTTTTGCATTTTATTTTCAATACTTGTTTTTAATATGGGAAAGCTCATACTACTCTCACTAATAGAAAATAGACCAAATTGTTTGGCAAAATCTATCGTGTACCCAATAATATTAAAATTTAGAAAAAAAAAGGTGTCAAAATATGTGTACCGTTAGATTGACAGTGTGAGGACAAATAGCTCAATTGACAGAAATGAACTGTGTGAATCCACTCCCCTTACAAAAATTACGATTGAGTGTATATTTTATATATATATATATTTTTAAATTACAACCTACTCCAAACCCATTTCCTAGATGTACTTTGAAAAATAATCTTATCTATAACATTCAAACACCACAAATTACTTCAAAGAAAACTCATTTCTTAGCAAAATATGATTTACAAAATCTAATTCACAATTGCTCCGCTGAGACTTTAGTTTTGTCTAAGAAATCCATCCGTAGGTCCATCTAAAACTTCAGGAACTGTATAAATTCAATGTAATCTTATTACAAGGACTTGAAGAGGTTATTACCATCTTTCAAGACTCAAGACTACAATTCGCATATGACCTCTTTCTTCCACTTAAATTCGGGAATCTTCAACTAAGCTACAGAAACTTACCAACACACAATGTAACACTGGAAGAAATGAAAAGAAAAGATACAGATCATTATTTTGGAGACTGTTGAGAAGCATCTCTTTGCTCTTGTTTTGACCCTGTTACAGCTGCAGTTGCTGCTGCCGTCATGGCAGCTGCAGCTACACCCATTTTTGCACCACCTGCAGCTTTCATTACACCTGCTATTTTAGCAAATGCTGCTATGCCTCCAACAAGAATAGCCCTTAATGCAACTGTTGGTTTTACCGCCATATCTATGTCAGACTAGCTGTAAAAAAGGTAAGTTAAACTAATGTCACCTTTAGAACCAAATAAGTTCATGAAACATGAACCAACATTAGAAGATAATAGCATGCCACATCACCATGGTTTACATCAACCCAGCAACATCAACAATCCAAATGCATGCCAACAACCGACCAATTGTGAACATTCATGATTGTTTTTCAACCCCTAAAAAGCCTCATTCTTATATAATCTTGGCAAGGTAGTAGAGATGACGATGACTTAAAACCATTATTTAACCAACAGTTTGTTTGGTTGTACAAAGGATTGTATACTTCAAGGGGAAAAACTAATATGCATGGATCATAAGAAAGAAAAATGGTATCCATGAAGTAGTAATATACTAATGTATCAAGTCCAAGAAGAGAATTACAGGACTTCACTTTCTGATGGTATGTATTCTAGCCAAACATTATAAATCTTCTCAGATTAAGCTTTTGAGGAATGATCAGAAGAACGAAATGCCCACACCAAAATGAAACTAGGAGATGGCTAATGACTTAACCCCTTCAAAAGTTGTTGTTCTTACCACAATACTAGAATTCATATCATTATTAAAACATACTCCATCCATTCTGCATTCTGATATATGGTTTTTGATAGATCTCAATGCACCAATTAATCCATGTATCTGATCCCCTATAAAGGAGTACGGCATGGTAGTAGTTGTATTCAATCCATTCTCACCAAAGAGTTCAATCACAAGACTAGCATAAAATGGTTTACCTTCCTAAAATTTACCCAGATTCAAGGTATTTGTGTTGAAGGTAGATCATCTGTCTAATGAGCAATACTTTTTTTCCTTATAATATTGACCTGTGAAACAATCCCTAAAATGGCAGGGGAGCAGATAATTTTTTGTCCCCAGGTTTCCAATTTCTTCACCAAGTATTAGAATTAGACTAGAATTTCAGATATCATTCTCAGGCATTGTCATATTCAGAAATCCTTTGAAAATGATTAAGCATGTCCCTTTGAACACAAAAGCAAGCAATATTTGATCCCAAATATCTTAATTAAGCAGAAGCAAATTAAATTAAAAAGCCACGGGTGCTGGGAAGTAGAACTATAATTTGGTTCGGTGATTGGACCGGACTTGCTGGATGATGGGATCAATCCATTGGATAAAATTCTACAGGAATTAGTTTTTTCATTCTTTGGTTTTCATTCTGAACCTCAAACAGAAGCCATTCTAACACACACACACACACAAAAGTTAAAGTTGCAAAGAAAAAGGGGAGCAAATTCAATAAAAATCAAACCTGGAATTAAGAAGAGGGGATGCACGCACGTGAAAGACGAAAGCTTTAAAATTATCCGAGAAGAGGGAAATAGAATGGATTAAACGACAGTGAATCTAAACCTCAACACACGCACACCGATGTTTCCCTACAAACAAGGAGGCGCTGCAGGAAACAGGCTTTAAGGGCTAAGGCTTTGTTTGGTTAACGGGTCCGGGCAAAAAATATCTCAAATCCGTACCGGCCCAATCCAGTTTAAGTCCATTTTAATCCGACCCGTTTAAAGTGGAAACCGAAACTGAAACCGAAACCAAAACCGGAAAACCCATTCTCAACTCGTGCTCAGAGTCTCGTTTCCATTTGTTTCTTTCTCTGTTCTATCGATCCGTAACTCGTAAGTCCATTCAGTGAATCGCGTATCGTGCTTTGTTCTCTGTCTCTCTCTGCAGGTTTGATAAAAGAAAATTAATCTTTTCCCTGATTTCGCTGAATCTAGCTTCTCTCAATCTAAACCTGAGAAAAGGGGTTAATTGTTTTGCAGAAGCAGTATAATTGTAGAGAGCGAGATGGATCACTATGGTTCTTCTGGAGGAAGCTGGACGATGATCCCAACCCACAATTCAAATATTCAATCGCAATCGCAATCGCAGTCCCAATCGAACCAGGACCCTAACCTCTTTCTTCAACAACAACAGCAGCAGCAGCAGCAGTTTCTCCAGCCACAACCTTATCAGCAAGCACTAACGCCCCAATCTCCATTTCAACAGCAGCACCACCTTTATCAGCCGCAGCAGCAACAACAACAACAGCAGCAGCGTCTTCTACAGCAACAACAACAGCAGCAACAGCCTCAGAACCTTCACCAGTCGTTGGCCTCTCACTACCATCTCTTACATGTAATGTAACAACCCCTTTCAAAACTTTAGTTTCATCTCCTTTTTCTTTTCTTTTTTCTTTTCAATCAATAATTGTTTGTTTGTTGTTGGCGCAGTTGGTGGAGAATTTGGCTGAGGTTATCGAACACGGAACCCCAGATCAGCAGTCAGATGCATTGGTTTGAATTTGTCCTCTTTTCGCTGTTTTGAATCGTCCATTTTCTTTTTAGGGTTTTGAATTTTATTGTTTCTTTATTGTATGATTTCATTGTCAAAAGATCAATGAATTGAGCAACCACTTTGAGAAGTGCCAGCAGCTGTTAAACTCAATCTCTGGCTCCATTAGTACCAAGGCTATGGTAATCTGCAATTCTTTAACTTACCCATTTTCTTGTTTTATATGTTAATTGTTAGGATGGGCAAGTTAGCTGAACACTTGAACTTCAAAATTCCGAGTTTCCATAGTCTGCTGAAACTGAATGGCTCTACTTTGATTTTGCCTTTAATCAAATGCACATTATGCTCTCTCTCTACTCCTATCTTTTTGTTACATGATCCATGCATGAAAATCTGCTGTCATACATCTCAATATACTTATGCTCAAAACATCTTTAACTAGTAGTTTCAAGCTAGGGTTATTCTTGGCCTTACGTGAGTGCTTTTGGATGCTGAATGCAGACAGTTGAGGGACAGAAGAAGAAGCTAGAGGAAAGTGAGCAATTGCTTAGTCAGCGAAGGTCTGTATAAATTGTATCAGATATTTCTGTGTGGCTAAGTTTCTAGATGCTAAATAAATGTGTTTGTTTTCCCATGTTCCAGTGACTTGATTGCCAATTACAGAAAATCCGTGGAGGAGCTTGTTAGATCTGAGCCATAAGAATGTTGTGCATTCAGATGGGTAAGGAACTGTAAATGGGGTTTTATTTCTTAATAGACTGTAGCCTTCATGTTTTATTAGGAGCGGATCACCAGTTTTATGATTAGCAGAAATGCTTATAATTATTTATACCTGATAATTACTTAAAGATGTATCTCTCAATACATGTTCTATTATCTGCAGATATTAAAAGATGAATTGTGTATAGCTATAGAAATAGAATAATTCCAGTCCTGGTTTTTAAGATTTCCCCTCCTATGCACTGATGTCATGTATCCATTCAAGAGATCATAGAAAGAAAGGAACAAAGTTGTTTGGGACTTAGGCCTTGTATAGTGTCCTTTTTCATCAAATTCCAAACCACAAAAAATGCAGACTAATTGGCATTCTCATAAAAACTTTTGTGCCACCATCTCAATTGCGTTCTAGTCTTGTTTGTTGATCTAAATATTATATTGTTACTAGGCTACTGGTTGAAGCTAATCACCAGCTTGGTTGTAAAGAGAAAAAAAAAAATAGTATCTCTATCAAATAGTCTGTATTCTGTAAAATGTGTAGTTGTATTTCCATTTTTTAAATCGTAAGGAAATGTTAATTAAGAGCATCAATTCCAAAACACACTTGATGGAAGAGTGAGAGTGAGTATACTAAATATCTCTGTCTTTCATTTATAATCTAGATGCTCTCATCTTTTTGGTTTTGATTCAATGTTCATTATCTATGTCAGTTAAACTTGAAGCTTTTTGTGAACGTAAGTTTTGATCTTATATTACAGATCTCACTGTAGACATGAGCTTTGAATTTCTCCGTTCTCAGAATATCTTGGGATCATTTATCTTCAACTACATAGGAGATTTATGCCTATGCCATGAATTTATAATTCAATAGATATTCTGCAAGTTACTTGTCATGTTTTGGGTCCTAGATGTCAAGGTTTCTATATCCATGAAACAAGGTTAAAGTAGGTTTAAATCAATGGTACATCTTCACTGATCGCTTTTGTTGCATGTATTAGAGAGGCAGGGCATTATATTAAGGGAAAACTCTGGCAGTTTGGAGGAAATGTTACTGATAGATGATATAAAAATGGTTAGCTCTGCGTTGTATTTGGGCCATTTATCTATAACGTTGGATTACCGGCTGTGTATTTTGAGTTATTTTTTCATTGATGTTGAATGATGTCTTTCATTATACTAATCAAAGTTGTTTAAAGAACAATGAATGTTTTGGGTAGACCGAAAGGAATGAAAAGTGAAAGGTGAAATGCAGTTTTCACAACTGTATATACGTGTCACGAGGATGTTATATGATATATGTATGGTGCGAAGTGGTGAAATCCTTGATTGTGAATTGATAATTTCTCATGCCCCAAAACAGAAAAATTGTGTTCATTGGTAAATAATCCGTGCATGAGTATCAGAGTTTTAATTGAACTGAGATTACTCCTGAAGGAAATATTAAGGTTAAATGGTTACGAGAATAGATTATTTTGTTATTTATAAAATTTGACATTTAGTGGCTCACTTTTCCCTTTATCATTTTTATACCATTTGATTGTGTTTTAATAATTTGAGCAATTGAGCATATTAGAAAGTTTTCTTTCTGACCGAATGTTTATGTTATTATGTACAATCGTGGCATCAATATGTGTGAAAGACACATGGTTTAGGGTTTTAGATATTAGGATTTATGTTTTTATGGTTTAATGTTTAAGGTTTTAATATTTCAACTTTGAAGGTTTTAATGTTTATGTTTTAGGGTTTAAGGTTTTATAGATTCATGATTTATGATTTATGATTTATGATTCAGGTTTATATGTTTTGGTTTTAAGGCTTTAGATTCATGATTTAATATTTAGGATTTTTGGTCTAGTGTTTAGGTTTGTATGGTTACATGATTCATGAGTTATGGTTTATTGTTCATGTTTTTAAGGTTTAGAGTTTTATGGTTTATGATTTAGAGTTCATAGTTTAAGGTTTAGCATTTTAGTATTCAAGATTTTAGGGGTTTATGTATTCATAGTTTAGGGTTTAATGTTTAAGGTTCTAATGTTTAAGGTTTCATTTGTTTATGGTTTAGGGTCCAGTATTCATGGTTTAAGGTTAAGTGTGTTTGGTTTATAGTTTAAAGTTTAGGGTTCAAGGTTTATGGTTTGAGATTTAGGGTTTATGAGTCCATGATTTAGTGTTTAGGGTTTATTATTTTATGTTCAATGTTTATGATTTATGGAGTATTATTCATGAATTAAGTTTTAGGGTTATATGGTTTATGATTTTAAGGTTTATGATTAAAAGTTCATCCTTTGCGGTTTAATATTTTAGTGTTCAAGGTTAAAGTTTATGATTTTAGAGTTTTGTGTTTTATGGTTTATGGTTTAATATTTAAGGTTTCATTGTTTCAAGGTTTTAATGTTTGTGGTTTATGGTTTAGTACTTTATATTCATGGTTTAAGGTTTGTGGTCTAGGGTTTTAGGGTCCATGGTTTATAATTTAAGATTTATGGTTTAATGTTTAAGATTTTTGGTATAATGTATAAGGTTTAGGTTTTTATGGTGATAAGGCTCATGGGTTATAGTTCAAGGTTTAGGGTTTTGAACTTTACAATTTTAGGGTTTATGGTTAAGAGTTCACTGTTTTAGGTTTAAGGTTTTATAATTTATATTTTTAAGGTTTAGAGTTTAATGTTTAAGGTTTCAATGTTTGGAGTTTCATTATTTAAAGAGTTTATGGTTTATGGTTTAAAGTTTAGTATTTGTTGTTTATGGTTTAGGGTTCATAGTTTGAGATCAATAGTTTATGGTTCCATGGTTTATGTTTTAAGGTATAAGGTTTTAGGTTTTTAAGATTGTCTAGTTTATTATTCAGGGTTTAGGGTTTATAGTTCATGGGTTTAAACTTTTTAGATTTATAATGCACGATTTTAGGGTTTATTATTCATTGTTTAAGATTTAGGGTGTTAGGATTCAATGGTTAGTGTGTATGGCTTACGATTTTAGGGTTCAATGTTTTAAGAATTAGTGTTTAGAGTTTAGGGTTTATGCTTAAAGATTTTAAGGTCTTGTGTTGCATGATTTATGGTTTAGGATTTAAGGTTTCATAATTTAAAATTTTTTGGTTTAAGATTTAAGGTTTATGACTTATGATTTTGGATTTCATGATGCAAGATTTATGGTTTCATGGTTTAAGATTTTTATGGTATAAGATTTATGATTTCATGATTTAGGGTTTCATAATTTATTATTTCATTTCATGGTTTTAAATTTATGATTTCATTCATGATTCAAGATTTCATGATATATAATTTACAGTTTCATTGTATGGTTTAAGATTTAGAAAATCCTAAATATTTAAAACTTCTTAAATGAAACCCTTAAACATATTTATCGTTTCATATGTGAAACCTTATTTTTTTTTGTTTCATTATTGAAATCCTAAATATTTAATATTTCATGATTAAGGGTTTCAATAATGAATCCCTAAATATGTATAAATATTTAGGATTTCATTATGAAATCCTAAATTCTAAATATATTTTAGGATTTTATTAATTAAATACTAAATATTTAGGATTTGAGGTTTCATTAATAAACCCTTAAATATTTTGGATTTCATTAATGAAACCCTAAATATTTAGGATTTGGAGTTTTATTAATGAAACCTTAAATATTTTTGCAAATATAAATATTTAGGGTGGAATTCAAAGTTTCATTAATGAGATGAAACCCTAAATAATTAGGGTTTTACTAATGAATCCTTAAATGTTTAAGGTTTCAATTTATGTTTTTATTTATGAAACCTTATATATTTAAGTTTTTAATTTAGGGTTTTATTTATGAAACATTGACTATTTAGGGTTTTAATTTAGCATTTCATTTATGAAACCTTAATTGTTTAGGGCTTTGATTTATGCTTTCTTTATGAAACCCTAAATGTCTAGAGTTTTAATTTATGCTTTTATTTGTGAAATACTAAATATTTATGATTTTAATATAGAGTTTTATTTTTGAAATCCTAAATATTTAGTATTATATTTATGAAATCTTCAATATTTAGAGTTTAAATTTATGATTTTATTTATGAAACTCTAAATATTTAATGTGTAATTTAAGGTTTCATTTATGAAATCCTAAATAGTTATGATTTGGTTTATGAAACATTAAATAATCAAGGTTTGGATTTTGGTTTCTATTACGAAACCATAAACAATTAGGGTTTCATATTATGATTTCATTTATGAAACTCTAAATATTTAGGGTAAAATTTTGGGTTTCTTTAATGAAATAAAAAAATAAATAGAGTTTCATATGAAATATTAATTGTTTAAGGTTTTGATTTATGCTTTTTTTTTTTTATGAAACCCTAAATATTTATAGTATTATTAATGAGATCCTTAATATTTATGGTTTGAATTTAGGAAACCCTTGATATTTAGGGTTTTATATTTGAAACTTTAAATATATAAATTTAGGGTTTCATGTATGAAACCGTAAATATTTAAGGTGGAATTTAGATTTTCATTTATGAAACAATAAATAATTAAGGTTTTGTTTATGAAACATTGAATATTTATGGTTTCAATTTAGTGTTTCATTAATGAAACCCTAAATGTTTAGGGTTTCGATTTATGCTTCCTTTATGAAACCCTAAATACTTAATGTTTTATTTATGAAACCTTAAATATTTAGGGTTTCACTAATGAAACCCTATATATTTAGGGTTTTGATTTAACTTTTATTTATTAAACTATAAATATTTATGGTTTTAATTTAGAATTTTATTTATGAAACCATAAATATTTAATGTTTTATTTATAACACCTTAAATATTTAGGTTCAAATTTAAGGTTTAACTTATAAAATATTAAATATTTAGGGTGAAATTTAGAAATTTATTTATGAAACCCTAAATAATTATTTTTCAATTATGAAACTTGAAATATATAGGGTTTCGATTTGTGCTTTCTATTATGAAACAATAAATAATTAGAGATTCAATTTATGGTTTTAGTTATGAAACCCTAAATAATTAAGGTGTCCATTTATGCTTTAATTTATCAAACTTTGAATAATTAGGGTTTCAATTAACATTTCATTTATGAAATCTTAATATTTAGGGTTTCAATTTAGGAATTCATTTATGAAATCTTAAATATTTATATTATAGTGAAACTATAAATAATTAGGGTTTTCATTTATGAAACCCAAAATAATTAAGGTTTCATTTATGAAACCATAAATGATTAAGGTTTCCATTTATGTTTCATTTATGAAGCTCTAAATAATTATGGTTTTATCCATGAAACCTTAAATATTTAGATTTTAAATTTAGAATTTAATTTATGAAATCCTAAATATTTAGATTAAAATTTAAGGTTTCATGAGTCAATTCCTAAATAATTAGAATTTTATTTATGAAACCGTAATTGTTTAAGGTTTTGATTTATGTTTCATTTATGACACCCTTAATATGTAGGATTTTATTGATAAAACCTTGACTTTTTACGTTTTCCATTAAAGGATTCATTGATGAATCCTTAAAAATGTTTATGGTTTTACTAATGAAACTTTAAATACTTAGGGTTTCGATTTATTTTTTCATTTTTAAAACTCTATATATTCAAGATTTTATTTTTGAAACCTGGAATATTTATATTAAAATTTAGGGTATCAATAGTCAAACCTTGATTAAATAGGGTTTCATTTAAGAAACTTTAAATATTCAGATGAAAATTTAGGGTTCCATTAATGAAACTCTAAATAATTAAAGTTTTATTTATGAAACCCTAAATGTTTAAGGTTTCAATTTATGTTTCATTTTTTAGGCCTTAAATATTTAGGATTTTATTGATGAAACCTTGAACATTTAGGTTTTAATTTAAGATTTTATTTATGAAACTCTAAATATTTAGTTTAAAAGTTAAGGTTTTATTAGTGAAACCTTAAATAATTATGGTTTCTTTTATGAAACCTTAAATGTTTAGGGTTTTGATTTCTTTTTCATTTATAAAGTTTTAGATATTTAGGGTTTTATTTATGAAACCTTGAATGTATAAGGTTTCTATTTATGGTTTTATTTATAAAACCCAAAATAATTATTGATTTATTTATGAAACTCCAAATGTTTAGGGTATCAATTTATGTTTCATTTTTTAATTCTTAAAGATTTAGGGTTTTATTAATGAAACCTTAAATATTTAGGATTTTAATTTAAGATTTCATATACGAAATCCTAAATATTTATATTACAATTCATGGTTTTAGTAGTGAAACCTACATAATTAGGATTTCACTTTATGTTTCGTTTATGAAACCTTAAATATTTAGGATTTTATTTATGAAATCTTGACTGTTTAAGTTTTCAATTGAGGGATTCATTGATGAATCCCTAAATATGTAGAGTGAAATTTATGGTTCATTAATGAAACAATATATAAATAGGGATTCACTAAGTACACTTTAAATGTTTAGTGTTTCGATATATATTTTCATTTTTGAAAGACTATATACTTAACATTTTATTTATGAAAACTAAAATATTTACATTAAAATTTAGGATATCAATAGTAAAACCCTAATTAAATAGGGTTTCATTAAATATTTAAAAGAAAATTTATGATTTTATTAGTGAAACCTTAAATAATTAGGATTTTAATTTATGAAACCCTAAATGTTTATGATTTTGATTTATGTTTCATTTATGAAGCTTTAAAGATTTAGGGTTTTATTTATGAAATCTAGAATGTATAAGGTTTCAATTTATGGTTTCATTTATTAAAAGCCTAAATATGATTTAGGATTTTGTTAATGAAACCTTAAAGATTTTTTAGGGTTTTGTAAATGAAAACTTAAATATTTAGTATATGGGGTTTCATTAATGAAACACTAAGAAACCCTAAATATTTAGTTCTTCGTAAAAAAATTAAGATTTCATTAGTGAAACCCTAAATAATTACGGTTGTATTTATGGAATCCTAAATATTCAGATGAAAATTTAGGGTTTCATTAGTGACACCCTAAAAAATTAGGGTTTTATTTATGAAACCTTAAATGTTTAGGATTTCGATTTAGGTTTCATTACTAACACCCTAAATAATTAGGGTTTTATTTATGAAACCTTAAATGTTTAGAATTTCAATTTATGTTTCATTTTTAAACCCCTAAATATTTACGGTTTTATTAATGAAACATTGAATATTTAAGGTTTTAATTTAAGATTTTATTTATGAGATTAAAATTTAAGGTTTTATTAGTAAAACCCTAAATAATTAGAATTTCATTTATAAAACCCTAAATGTTTAGGGTTGTGATCTATTTTTCCATTATAAAGCTTTATATATTTAGGATTTTATTTATGAAATATTAATTGTTTAAGTTTTCAATTAAGGGATTCATTGATAAATCCCTAAATATTTAGAGAGAAATTCATTTCATTAATAAAATACTATATAATTAAGGTTTCACTAATGAGACTTTAAATGTTTAGGATTTCGGTATATGTTTTCATTTTGGAAACCTTATATTCTTAGAATTTTATTTATGAAACCTTAACTAATATTTATGGTATCAATAATGAAACCCTGATTAAATATGGTTTCACTAATGAAACCTTATATATTCAGAATAAAATTTAAAGTTTCATTGATGAAACTCTAACTAACTAGGGTTTTATTTATGATACTTTAAATAGTTAGGGTTTCGATATTTGTTTTCATTTTGGAAACCCTATATACTTAAGATTTTAAATATGAAACCTTAACTATTTAGATTAATATTTAGGTATTAATAGTGAAACCTTAATTAATTAAGGTTTGATAAATGAAACCTTAAATATTTAGATTAAAATTTAGGCTTTCATTAGTGAAACTCTAAATAATTAGGGTTTTATTTATGATAACGTAAATATTTAGGGTTTCAATTTATGTTTCACTTTTGATTTCCAAAATATTTAGTGTTTTATTAATGAAAACCTTGCATATTAAGGGTTTTAATTTAATATTTTATTTATGAAATTTTAAATATTTTGATTATAATTTAAGGTTTTATTAGTGAAACCTTAAATAGTTAAGGCTTCATTTATGAAATTCTAAATGTTTAAGGTTTTGATTTATGTTTTGTGTATGAAACCCTAAATATTTAGAGTTTTATTTATGAAACCTTGATTGTTTATGTTTTTAATTAAAGGATTCAATGATGAATTCCTAAATATATAGAGTGAATTTCAAGGTTTCATTAATGAAACACTATATAATTAGGGTTTCCCTAATGAAAGTTTAAATGTTTAGGGTTTCGATTTATATTTTCTTTTTTGAAACCCTATATACTTAATACTTTATTTATGAAACTTGAAATATTTAAACTTGATTAATTACGATTTCATTTATGAAATCCTAAATATTTAGATTAAAACTTGGGGTTTCATTAGTGGAACCCTAGATAATTAAGCTTTTATTTATGAAATCCTAAATGTTTAAAATTTTGATTTATGTTTCATTTTTGAAGTCCTGAATATTTAGGGTTCTAATTTAAGATTTTATATATGAAATTATAAATATTGAGATTAAAATTTAAGGTTTTATTAGTGAAACCCTAAATAATTAGGGTTTCTTTTAGGAAACCTTAAATCTTTATGGTTTTGATTTATTTTTCCGTTATAAAGCGTTAAATATGTAGGGTTTTATTTATGAAACCTTGAATGTATAAGGTTTCAATTTAGGATTTTGTTGATGAAATCCTCAATATATAGATTAAAATTTCGGGTTTTATTAGTGAAACCCTAAATAATTAGGGTTTTACTAACGAAACCCTAAATGTATAGGATTTTGATTTATGTTTCATTTATGAAACCTTAAATATTTAAGATTTTATTAATGAAACCTTGAATATGTAGGGTTTCAATTTAATATATCATTTATGAAACCCTAAATGTTTATAGTTATGATTTTTGTTTTATTTATGAAACTTTAAATATTAAGGATTTGATTTATGAAATCTAGAATGTATTAAATATTTAGGTTTTATTTATGAAACCCTAAATTTTTGAATATTACTATAATCCAAAATATGATTTACAGTTTTGTTAATGAAATCTTAAAGATGCTTTAAGGTTTTGTTAATGAAAACTTAAATATTAAGGATTTGGGGTTTCATTAATTAAACACTAAGAAACATTAAAAATTTAGTTCTTTGTAAAAAAAAAAAGGATTTCATTAGTGAAACCTTATATAATTAAGGTTGTGTTTATGAAACCCTAAATTTTTTGGGCTTTGATTTATGTTTCATTTTTGTAGCCCTAAATATTTAAGGTTTTATTAAAGAAACCTGAAATATTTAAAATAAAATTTAGGGTATCCATAGTGAAACCTTGATTAAATAGGGTTTCATTTACAAAACCCTAAATAACTAAGGTTTTATTTATGATACCCAAAATGTTAAGGGTTTCGATATTTGTTTTCATTTTGAAAACCCTATATAATTAAGATTTTATTTATGAAACCTTAACTATTTAGATTAATATTTAGGGTATCAATAGTGTAACCCTAATTAATTAGGATTTCTTAAATGAACTCTTAAATATTGACATTAAAATATGGGATTTCATTAGTGAAACCTAAAATAATTAGGGTTTTATTTATGAAACCTTAAATATTTAGAATTTCAATTTATGTTTAATTTATGAAGCTCTAAATATTTAGGGTTTTATTAATGAAACCTTGAATATTTAGGGTTTCAATTTAGGATATCATTGATGAAATACTAAATATTTAGATTAAAATTTAGGGTTTCATTAGTGAAACAATAAATAATTAGGGTTTTATTTATGAAACCCTAAATATTTAGGATTTTGATTTATTTTTTTATTTTTGAAGTCCTAAATATTTATGATTTTATTAATGAAACCTGGAATATTTATATTAAAATTTAAGGTATCAATAATGAAACCCTGATTAAATAGGGTTTCATTTATGAAACTTTAAATATTCATATGAAAATTCTGGGTTTTATTTAAGAAACCCTAAATATTTATGGTTTCATTTTTGAATCCCTAAATCATTAGGGTTTTATTTATGAAACCCTAAATATTTAGGGTTTTGACTTATGTTACATTTTAGAAGTTTTAAATATTTAGGTTTTTATTAATGAAAGCATTAATATTTAAGGTTTTAGTGTAAGATTTTATTTATGAAATCATAAATATTTAGTATACAATTTAAGGTTTTATTAGTGAAACCCTACATAATTAGGGTTTCATTTATGAAACCTTAAATGTTTAAGGTTTTGATCTTTCATTTCGTTTATGAAATCCTAAATATTTAAGGTTTTATTTTTGAAACCTTGACTATTTAAGTTTTCAACTCAGGGGTTCATTGATGAATCCATAAATATTTAGAGTGAAATTCATTATTTCTTTAATGAAAGACTATATAATTAGGGTTTCACTAATGAAACATGAAATGTTTAGGTTTTCATTTTGGAAACCCTATGTACTTAGGATTTTATTTATCAAACCTTAACTATTTAGATTAATATTTATGGTATCAATAGTGAAACCCTAATTAATTAGGATTTCATAAATGACCCTTAAATATTTAAATTAAAATTTAGGGTTTCATCAGTGAAACCCTAAATTAAAACGTATTTAGTTTTTCATATGTGAAACCTTAATTTTTTTTTAAATCTGTAATATTTAGAGTTTTATTTACAAAGTTCTAAATATGTAAGCTATCTTTTACGAAACCTTAAAACATATTTAGGATTTCTTTAATGAAATTTTAAATATTTAAGGTTTAATTTACGAAACCTTAAATCATATATTTTAGGATTTCGTTAATTAAACCCTAAATATTAAGAGTTTCTTAAATAAAACCCTTATTATTTAGGGTTTTATATATGAAACTTTAAATATGTAGAGTTTCATTACGGAACTCAAATATCTTTTAGGGTTTTGCATTTTTTAAATATTTAAGGTTTCATTAACGAAACTCTAAATATTTAAATTTTTTGAAAGATAAAGGATCAAATTAAACAAAATAAATAAGATAAACGATCAAATAGGTCATTTAGCCTTTCATTTATGATGTCCTAAATATTAGGGTTTCATTTATGAAATTTGAAAACATATTTAAGCTGTCATTATAAAACCCTAAAAATTTGGGGTTTAATTTACAAAACCCTAAATCATATATTTTAGAATTTTGTAAATGAAACTCTAAATATTTAGGGTTTCATTAGTGAAACATTAAATATGTTTTAGGGTTTTGCAAATGAAACATTAAATATGATTTAAGGTTTTGTAAATGAAATCCTTAATATTTAGGATTTCAATAATGAAACCTTAAATATGTTTTAGGGTTTTGTAAATGAAACTTAAAATATTTAGGGTTTCATAAATGGCTTAGGGTTTAACCCTAAACTATAAACTACAAATTGTAAATCATAGACCATAAAACCCTGAAACAGTATGCTTTAAACTTTAAACCATGAACCTTAAACATATACCATGAAACCCTAAATACTAAAACATGAAACACTAAAAACATTAAATGTTAAATCCTAAATTGCTAAACCTTGGATCATAAACCTTAAATCATGGACCATAAAACCCAAAATATTTGAATATGAAACCCTGACACATTACTATGAAACCTTAGATCTTATACGTTGAACTTTAATCTCTAAAAGCATGTACCATAAACCATAAAACCTTAAAACCATATACTCCAAACCTTATACGAAGAATAAAAAAACTAATCCCTAAACCATAAAATCTTAAAACAATGAACCCTAAACTCATACTATGAAATCCTAAACATTGAACTCTGATTGATGAACTCTATACCATAAAATCATGAAGCATAAATCCTAAAACTCTAAATCATGAACCCTAAAAATCTATAGAATTTAGGGGTTTATGGTTTCATGTGTTATGGTTTATGATTTATAATTTTGGGTTTCATGAACCATAAACACATAACCTTAATTTTATAAACCTTGAACCATAAACCCTAAATCGTAGACCAAATAACCATAAAACCATATGTTCCTAACCTTAATCCATGAACCAAAAAGAATGAACAATAAAAATTTAAAATAATGAACTTAAAACGCATACCATGAAACCCTAAAACCTTGAACCCTAACCAGTGAACACTAAACCTTAAAATCATGAAACTTAAACTCTAAAATCGTGAGTCTTAAACCCTAAAACTCTTAACACTAAACTCTAACAATCTTAAACCTTGAAGCCCCAACCCATCAACAATGAAACCCTAGATCCTAAATCCTTAAATCATTAACCATAAACTTTAAATCATAAACCATAAAACTCTAAAACGATTTGCTATAAACCTTAAATCATAAATCAAAAATATTGAACTCTAAACTTTAAAACATTAAAACATGAACTTTAAACTTTAAATTGTGAACCATAAATCCTAAAAACATGAACACTAAATCATAACAATAACCAATAACATTGAACCCTAAACCATAATACTAAAATCTTAAAACCTTATCATATAAACCTTAACTCATAAAACTTTAAATCATATAACATAATCCCTAAATCCTTGAGTCCAAAATCTTTGACTATAAATCACAAAAACATAAACACTAAAATCTTAAAATTGTAAATTATAAATCCTAAAATCAGATGTTATATGAAACTTTAAATCACTCGCACACTTTCAAAACGGATGCTTGAGTTACTTGTACGCATTTTATATATTATGCTTTATTTCTACTTATATTTATTCATAGTAATATAAAAAATTATAAAGTATAAACTTAATATCAGTGTAAGATACTTGTTTGTTATTGTGCTAGCTAGTATATTATAAAATTTAGTACACATACACACGTTGTAAACTATATTGTGACACGTTAGTCGTTAAATTAGTCAAACGAGATTGATGTAAGCGAATACTGAGCCACTAATATATTACACATAATCCTTCACCAGCCGAATGAATCGCTCAATGGGTACAACTATAGTCTATATATGAATATACAGCAATAGAATAATTAAAATCTGGAGGTTTGACTTGGCTTTCAAGATAATATGAATAAGAAGAAATATAAATATACTAATTTAGGGTGATGGAATAGTAACAAAAATAGAAGGTTGATGGAGTCCAAAAATAACACAAAACCGTTAAGATCCGTAAGTAGTGGGTATTATATCTATCTGTCCCTCCTCCAGCTCCCATTTCTTCTCTCCATCTCCCAAAATAAAGGCGAGAAAATTAAGCCCCAGAAAAGGTCCCCCCCCTTTAAGCACCTTACCCGCCGGAGATGCAGCCGAAATCTCACACTACTCCTTTTTTGGTTCCTCCCCAAAAGGCTATGAACAACAACAACAACAACAGATCAATCTCAACGCCATCGTCAAGAAATGGCAACAGCACCGCCCAGGCTTGCGCTGCATGCAAGTACCAACGCAGGAAATGCGCTCCCGACTGCATTCTCGCACCTTACTTCCCTCACGACCGCCAGCGCCAGTTCCTGAACGCTCACAAGTTGTTCGGAGTGAGCAACATCACCAAGATCATCAAGCACGTCAGCCCTCAGGACAAGGACCAAGCCATGCGCACCATCATTTACCAGTCCGACATGCGCGCCACGGACCCCGTCGGCGGTTGCTATAGGTACATTCTCGACCTCCAGGCTCAGATCGAGTACCATAGGGCTGAGCTCGAACTCGTCCTTCAACACATCGCCATTTTCAGAGCACAGGCTCACCAACAACACGGTAGTATCTTTGCTCCAAACATCGCTGTGAATGGCGATGGCGAGGTTTTGAATGCTGATCCCATGGGATTGTATAGCCAGCAGCAGCATTATCAGCAGTGTCTACAGCAGCAGCAGCAGCAGCAACCGCAGGAGCAGTATGTTATGATGCATAATAATAATAATAATGAAAACAACAGTAACGTGGTGGTCGAGGTCGAGAATTGTTTGCAGGAACAAATTAACGCGTGGGCGGTGCAGAACACTGCGGTGGCACTTTCTTCATTGTCGTTGCAAGGTCAGGGTAGTAATCTTAGCAGCGATGACTATGATATTGATCACAAGCCGGTCATTGACATTGATTCTGATGAGAGAAGTGAGTTAGGCTTCGAGTCTGAAGACTTAGTCGTCCATCGCAGGTATATGTTTTTCATATGCATCTTCGTTTTAATTAATTTGTTGATATAAACAATTACAATATGCATGCATGCATGCAGTGATGAAGCAGTGTTGTTTAAGATAGACGATGCAGTTATAAAAGCCGAGGCTGACTGCATGCAACAAATTCAAGACCATGATCTGAAAGGTGCAGCAACATCGTTTACCCTCACAAATTGTACTTGCTGATGTCATCGATGATGAGCTGTGCTCTTAATTAATTAATTAGCGTAGATTAATATTGTAGAAGATGCTTCCAGTTCCAGGCATTAGGATATATATTCCGTTTAGAGGTTAGGATTAATTTTGCAGCAACAATCATACATGCACGCGGGTAGACTTATTTATTTATTTACACGATTTAATTTCTTTCATTTTATTACTATATATTCTTTTTTTTTTTGTTTTAATCAATAAAAAATAATGTATTCCCGCTCCTGGATGTGATTCAATGAAAGGAATATTAGGGTTGTGTCTGTGCCTCTCGCGAGGTGTACGTACCTACACAAGAACTACAACATGCATTTTTGTATGGAGAAATTCTAATTTATGCACTGGTGGCTCACACAAATGTATCAAATTAAGTGTATTTTTTATTTTTAAATAATTATAAAATTATTAAACTGGTCTATAAAAAAATAACATTTTCCCTCACTTGAAAAAGCATAAAATATGTTAAAAGATAACTTATTCAGAATTTGGTTTATTTATAATTTTGTGATTCTAATTTATCAGGGTTTTAATTTTAATGCTTTTCTCAATTCATTAATTTTAGTCCACACGTCGTTTACCGATATTATTTAGTTAAAGATATCAAAATATTATAATTTAATTTTTGAACAATTAAATTAATAATTTTTCATTTCGTAGAAAAACTAAATCAACAATAACTTTAGCTTCCAAGAATTAGTAAGCTATAAATAAATTAGATAGCTAGGTTAATAACTCATTCAATCATCGACTTGTCATTTCACGTAATAAAATTTTAGTTTTTTAATTAATTTTTAATAATTTAAATAAATCGTCTAATATTATATTATCTAATCAGTTTCAATATTGTAAGAAATTACTTTTTATTTTATTTTATTTTTTCTTTTAAATTTTAAACACATAACTCTTTGTTTTTTATATTTTTTAAATTGTTCAATTTTTTTCAAATTTTCAGGATATTAGTTTTGTTTTTAATATTTTTCAAATTTACATCTTTTTCCTCAAAATTTGGAATTTTTTTTTAAATTACCATATTTATATTTTTAATATATTATTCTTATTTTTTCATTTTTTTTTCAAAATTTTCAAGAGAATCCTCTTATTATTACACATTTTGTAAAATTTTCATTTTTTATAAAATTTTCAAGACATTTCTCCTATTTTTTCATATTTTATAATTTTCATTATTTTTAAAAATTTTTAATACATTCTTTTTGTTTTTTTTTATTTTTAAATTTATGATGACATCAATTTTTTTTTCATATTTTAAAAATATTTTATTTAAAAAAAAAACAAGAAATTTCTGTTTTTTTTTTTACATATTTTTTTTGAAAATTTTCAATATATTCCTTTTCATATTTTTATAATTTTCATTATTTTTCAAAACATTCCTATTGTTTTTTCTTAATTTTAAGATTTTCATTTTTTTTTCCATTTTTCAAGATATTTTTTTTTAATTTCAATTTAAAAAAAAAATCATGACATTTCTTTTATTTTTACATATTTTTATAATTTTTCAATTTTTTTTTCAAATTTTCTAAACATTAGTTTTTTTTTTAGTATTTTCAAATTTTCTTAAAATTTTGAAAACATTCCTCTTATTTTTAAATTTTTATTTTAATTATTTTAAAGACATTACTCTTATTTCTCAAAAGATCTACCTCTTTTTTCATATTTTTTTTCTATCTTTTCCGAAATTACTATTTTTTTAAAAATATTTTCAATATATTACTTTTTTTCATATTTTTATTTTTTTCAAAATTTTAAAATACGTTTTTTTTTTTAGTATTTTTAAAATTTTTATTTTTTTCAAAATTTTCAAAACATTTCTTAATTATGGTATTCTTGTCCTACTCCTATGTATTTGTGCAGCTTAGTTTATCCTGATTTTTAGTTGGTGATTTGTACTTCTAATTTTTAGAATAATTTGTTCCTAAGATTAGCTACTTATATTAATAAAATATTTAGCTTTTGAAAAAAAAAAAAAAAAAAGAACGTCAATATATTGATTTGCGTGCGCAAACCAAAAAGAAGTACTTAATTTTGCGCTGTAAAATATATGTTTCTTTTTGGAATAGCTAGCTAGCTAATAGCCTATGATATATATATATATATAAAATTTTAAACTTATTTTTAATTTATAATTTATTTTTAAATAAAAATTGGGTGAAATATTAATTTATAAAAATTTCTTAAAATAAAAATTATTTATTTTTAACGAAGAAAAATTAAAAATAATAAACTTTATAATAAGTCAATTAAAATTACTTATAAAAAAAAAATTTATGTCTCTTTTCGAATTTTAAAATAATTAATATTTTTTTATTAAAAAAAAAATATTAGTAATTAATTTGTTAATTTTATCATTAACGAAGGAAGTTGAACCAAAATCTCTATTATATTTTTAACTTAAAAAATTTTAAGTTAAAAAAATAATAATTTTTTTTTTTTTAAGTTTTTATTTTTAATTTTTACTTAAAAATAACTTATAATTTAAAAATAAACTGTAACAAATATAGCCATCGGAAAATAAGTATATCCATATATGCGTGTTTGGAACCATGTTCCAACACCACGTTATGACGCTGGAGCAAAGCAACCACGTTATGCCAAAACCAATGCTTTATGCTTCGTGTTTATGACGACAGTGCTTTATAGCTATGCACTGTCCTATAAGGTGATCGGAAGGAAACACACGAATCTTTAGAATAATTTGTGCATGAGATTAGTTATTTTATGTATAAACAAAATTATTTGCTTATAATTATCACCAATATGATCTCAATCTCATTCGTTACTTAAGCTTTGATTTAAATATAATATTTCCTCTCGGTTTTGGGGTTAAAATTTTGCAACAATATTAAATGCGCGGCTGCTATATAATATAAAACACTTGGATGATGAAAATGATACTGTGACAGCATTAGTGTAGCTCCACCTGCCATTTTATCCTCGTATAGTATCAATGCTTTATGCTTCCTGTTTAAGCCAGTCCTTTAGGGTGTGATTGGAAAGTGCTATGTATTTGTGCTACTTGACCTATCGTCAATGAGGTGATCTCAGCTGTATGATATCAGTTATTAGATTAGATAGTTATATATTAGCTAGAATTCACATATATTAATTTATTTTTTTGTTTTAATCAATAAAAAATAATGTATTCTATTCCCGCTCCTGGATGTGATTCAATGAAAGGAATGGGCAGATTATTAGGTTTATGTCTGTGCCTCTCGCGATTTGTACGTAAGTACATGCACAAGAACTACAACATGCATTTTTGTATGGAGAAATTCTAATATTAAGCTGATGATCGAAAAGGAAAAAAAATTGGCTATGCCATACCCATATATATATATATATCTGAAAGACATGCTTAATTTATGCACTGGTGGCTCACACAAATGTATCATATTTTAAAAAAATTTAAGATATTATTCTTATTTTTTCATATTTTTAAATTTTACTTTTTTACAATTTTCAAGGTATTTTTTTTTCATATTTTTAAAAACTTTTATTTTTTAAAAAATTTTCAAGACATTATTCTTATTACTACATATTTTTTTAATTTTTAATTTTTTAAAATTTTTAAGACATACTTCTTGTTTTTTTTTTTTTTTTTCAAATTTTCAATACATTAGCATTTTTATAATATTTTCATTTTTTCCTCAAAATTTCACCTCTTGTTTTTTAATATTTTTAAAAACATTACTCTTATTTTTTTATTTAAATTTTTTATTATTATTTTTAAAAATTTTAAGACACTACTTTTTTTTTTAATTTCATTTTTTTTCAAAATAGTCATTATTCAAGATAATGCTCTTATTTTTACATATTTTTAAAAATTTTCATTTTCTTTAAATTTTTTTTCAAATTTTAATTTTTGTTAAGATATTCTTCTTCTTCTTCTTTTTTTTTTTTTTTTTTCATATTTTTATAGTTTTTAAGACATTCTTGTTTTTTTTCTTAATTTTTAAAAATTTTCATTTCATTTAAATTTTCAAGATATTCCTATTGTTTTTTTAAAAAAAAAATTTTAAGACATTAATTTTATTTTTTCATATTTTTAAAAAAATCAAATTTTTTATGACAATCCTCTTTATTTATGGTGGAGGTACTACTCGTATACTGGTAGAAGTTGATTTGTATGATATAAGTGAGTGCTGAGCGTGAGAAATGAAATGTGTAGAGTACTGATCGACCAAGAGAACAGAGAGGAAATGTGAGTGGAGAGGGGAATATAAGGAAGAAAAGATATTAAAAGGTTATACTATAACTTATTTAATTTTAAAAGATATACAGTATTTTTGAGAATGAATGAAAGAGTGTTTATGACGCAGGAGCAAAGCAAAACCAATGCTTTATGCCACAAAATCAATGCTTTATGCTTCACACTGCCTTTGTGAAAGGAATAACGTTCTCCAATCTTTGCCAATCCCTTAATGACCAATGACTAATTCTGCAATTGCTTTTACTCTACCATGCATGCCCAATAAGTGACAGCTTTCAATTTTCAATTTTAATTTCGTGGGAAAAGAATGGAAAGAATGTTGATTCATTTTATGTAAAAATCACATTAAATTAAGGATGTAGATTGTCAATAGAATTAAAATTTCCACATAAAGTGGAAGTGATTCTTGAAAAAAAAAATCCATGAAATAAATGCAGAGTTTTACTTAACAGAAAAATGCATCATTGTTTCGCATAAGTTTTACTTTTACAGATCAAGAATTCTTAAATAGGGAACAAATATCCTTTTCAACGAAAACTATAAAGCTAACCAAATCCCAAAATGATTTCGTTGAAAAGGATATTTGTTCCCTATTTAGGAATTTTTGATCTATAAAAGTAAAGCTTATGTGAGATAATGATGTCTTTTTCTGTTAAGTAAAATTCTGCATTTATTTCATGGATTTTTTTTTTCAAGAATCACTTCCACTTTATGTGGAAATTTTAATTCTATTGACAATCTACATACTTAATTCAATGTGATTTTTACATAAAATGAATCAACATTCTTTCCATTCTTTTCCCACAAAATTAAAATTGAAAATTGAAAGCTGTCACTTATTGGGCATGCATGGTAGAGTAAAAGCAATTGCAGAATTAGTCATTGGTCATTAAGGGATTGGCAAAGATTGGAGAACGTTATTCCTTTCACAAAGGCAGTGTGAAGCATAAAGCATTGATTTTATAATAAGAGGAACGATATAATCACATTCCCTAACATATTTCCTTAACTACACCCTCATTGATTGGGTCACGTCACCTATTTTTTTATGCTAAAGAATGTGATCATAACATTCTTCTTTACCATAAAAATAGAAAAATAATTACTAAATAAAATTAACTGGTTTTAAAAACTAATGGGAGTCGAACCAAATTGTTTAGAAAAAATAAGTCAGTTTGTTTAAAATAGAATCGGGTTTAGTACAAAACTTATTTGGATCGATTGGATTCATAACCAATTTGGTTCAAACCGATTTAAGTGCACACTCCTACTGAAAGACAATTCTTAATTATTACTGTATAATGGCCTATAGGGTGATTGGAATTTGGAAGGAAACACATGCACCAATCTTTAGAAGAACTTGTGACTTGTGAGGATTAATTAATTAGGATAATTCCTCTTCTTTTTGAGGCGGCTGCTATATAAAACACTTTGATGATGGAAACATTAATTTATCCTCATGGTATCAATGATTTATGCTTGCTGTTTAATTAAGCTAGCCAGTCCGTCTTTTATTGTTGTTATGAACTAAATAGATGATTCCTATGGTTATGTTTGAACTTAGAATTAAGTAAAAAAACGTGGCAAAATGTCCATTATGTACGTCCATGCATGCATATATATAGACGACGGCGTTTAGCATGAATTGAGTAAAAAATAGCATAGCATCGAGATATGATGGGTTGTTTGCCGAACAACACTAACAACAAAAGTGGGAAGCAAGGGACGACGGGGTGCGTAAATTCGGGGGGATCGACATTGGGAACAAAAAACAACTCGATGTTCCTAAATTGCCTTAAGCTACCGGGTGGATTCTGCTTACCCTTTACTTGCCTTACAACATGGCTTTGTGCCAAGTGCAACCCATGCTCATGCTACAGCCTGCCCTGCTGCCCTAAATCAGTCTGCGCCAATTGCTGTTGCTGTTGCTGCTGCTGCTAGTGCTGTTGTCCGTATTTACTTTTAATAATTAATAATGTAAAAAGAGGGACGTAGGAATGGAATCAGATGCTAAATGAACCTGCTTCTCCAATATATATATATATATAGACAAGTAGCTAGTGAGTCGAAAATAGCAGAAACATGACTTCCTACAAGAACAATAACAATGGTAAGCAAAGCACGTGGGGTTTGGTTAATTCAAGTGGATTCACAGAAGGTACTAAAAACAACTCCTTGTTCGTAAACAGCGATAGGCCACCAAAATTAGGATTTATGGCTTGGCTTGCAGGATGCCTTTGTGCTTGCTGTCTGCCCCTCCATACATGCTGTTGTGGTTGAACCTTTCTACCACTTCTCCCTCTCATGCTACCTTCAACCATCACTATTCACCTTGTTCTGCCTTGTATTGTTGTGTGTACTGTGTGTTGTCGATCTATTCCCAGCCAAACAAGTGCTTAAATTAATAAAATACCTAATTTCGTACTAATATTAATTGTCATCTGAATTTCATTTTTCTTTTTGATAGCCATCATTATTCCTTCCATTTTTTTTAAGTGTTAGATATTATTATTATTATTATTATTATTATTATTATTATTATTATTGTTTCAGTGTTTCTGTACTTGTTTAAACAATACATGATAAAGAGTGATTGTATTTTGCTCTTGTACAAATAAATAGTGAGGAAGAGAAAAAATTGAGAAGCGTATGATAAAAGGATTGATAGGACAGACAAAGATTAAAAAAAAAAAAAATTAAAAAAAAAAAAACAATATTAGTATATAAATAATATAATTCTGTGATAGAAAGTTAATATATATATAGTCTGTATGAATGTGATTTTCATTGCAATAAATTTGATTGGAACAAATTAAGTACGTCAATGTGGTGATCTCACCCTGTATGACCTCATATATGTTGAGGAGATTAATTCTTTTGAAAACCCTTTCATCCACGTACTGTCACTAATTAACTACCTTCGCATCTGTCCATTATATATATTCCTGCATAAATCAATCATAAAATATGCTAAGGTACAGACATGATATCATACGGAATTAGACGCTAGCTAATTCACGGGGTGAAGATTCTCTGCAATCAGAGAAGAAGAAAACTTTAATCTCAAGTCTCGGTCTATATAGTTAGTTATATTTATAAAATTAATAAAATATAACAATTTTTTTTTTAAATAGCAATTAAATCATGATGGAAGGATTAAATGTGTCAAATCTGTGCAGTGTCATTTAAACCATATTAGAGTACTTAAAAGTAGTATAATAATAATATAATATAGTCTATGATTTTCACTTGTTACATAAATTGGATTGGAAAACCATATACCTATAGAATGAGAAAAGTTTTAATACCTGGTTGGACTGAACATATTACTTTAAAACTAAAATGATTTCTAGGTCAAAAAATATGAAAAAAAAAATTTAACTTTTTTAAAAATTAAAATTAATTTATCTAATAACTAATATAAAAGCTTCACATCTTTTAAAAGAAGATATATAAATTTTTTTTTACTAATTAACTATTTAACTTATTGAATCAAATAAGCTCTTATAAAATAAATATTCAGCTGTTTATGAATCTTTGGATAATCTAATTTTATTTTTTCTTTATATTTTCTTCTCATATATGTCCTTATAAAATAGTCTAAAGGTTATTTTTCCTAAAACAATGTAAATACTAGATAGAAAGGTTTCATAATTTTAACCTCACTCCTTAAAATACAAAAGATTTTGCCACCCAAGTTTATTCCTCAGCCTCAGCTATATCCTTCAAAAGGAAAAGCAAAAATCCGATATTGGTACAAAAAAAATGTCTTGATCATCTGGTAAAGCAAGCAAGTTAGAGGTCCAAATCATCCATATCTGGCACCCGACTGGGAGGTTTATTTTTGTCATGTGGATTATCCACCACAGCTGCCTCGGTTGTTGTCAGTAGCAATGACACACTGCATCACAACAAAATAGTTCAATCAATAACAATAAAAGTCAAAGTCAATTTAGTGATGCTTTTTCCAATACTCTAGGCAAAGAAAATGCAGTGCGATGATATAATTTTACCTGGCAGCATCTACCAAAGCTGTTCTAACAACTTTAAGAGGATCTATTATTCCAGCCTTTACCATATCAACATAGATACCTGCTTTAGCAGAATGAGCACCAACTAAGCATAAAAAGATAACTTGAAAAAAAAGCTTTCTGTAGAGTATAGTAATTATTCAGAATTTTCCTTTTAAATGTCAAGTGAAATAAACAAGACAGCAAATGGTGCAAAGTGCAAACTGGAAACTAGTAATAAAGATTGTAGCTAGTAACTATATGAACAAAAACAAGCAATCAAACCAACAGGAAGCTTGCTCCATTATATTGGACAGAAGTCAATGAACAAAATAATACTAACAGGTGGTAAATAATAATTGTAATGGATTTCAATGTAATTTTATACATGCAAACTGGTTACAAACCCTTAGCAGCATCAAAACCAAAATTATGATCATCTTGTTCCAACAATTTGCTGTGGACCAAAGCACCATCAAAACCGGCATTTGAAGCTATTGTAAACGTAGGTGCCTAGGATAAATAACATGCATTGTCAGGAAGGATAAAAAATTACCAGGAAAGTAAAAGAATCAAAATAGAGAGGAGAAACCGATGTTTTATGCTACAAAATAACACAGGTGCAGTGAATGGTACTACCTTGAGTGCATTCTGAATAATTTGTACTCCTCTTTTCTCATCTTCATTTTGGGTTTGAAGGTTATCCAAGACTTTGGTAGCATATAGGAGAGCAACTCCACCACCTGGTTCAAACAATTACATATTAACTTTAATCGATGAAAGAGTGTTCTAAGAATGGGAATAGGAATACAAAGTGCAATCCCTTGCCTCTTCCGTATACTTATTATCCCATCAAAAGAAGGAAAAATGAATTACCTGCAACAATTCCCTCTTCCACAGCTGCTCTAGTGGCATTTAAAGCATCTGTTACTCTATCTTTCCTTTCCCCAACTTCGGCTTCACTAGCCCCCCCAACCTGAAGATTTGGTTGCAGCTTCCATGTGAGTTAATGAATATAAATGAATCATTATAGACTAGTATTCTTAAGGATGAGTAACAAACTTTGAAAACAGCTACACCACCCGATAGTTTTGATAGGCGTTCCTGTGCTTTTTCTTTATCAAACGTGGCAGAACTCTTATCCATTGCTGTTCTCAGCTACAAAAGATGTATGATTTTTAAACATCATACGTCAATACTCATTGAACAACTTTTGACTATAAGCTACATGAAGGCAATCTAAATTGAGTAATGGCAATTGGAAAACATTGTCATGACATGTCAACTTTTTAAAACTGAAATGTCATTATGTATAATTTTAAGGTCAACACATCAGATATCACTTGATCAACATAGCTGCAAAATTGGAAATATTGCAGTACACACAAAACACTAAATGGCACAAACCCACTAAACATATAATAATTCTTGCGAGTCCTATAAGAAAATAACTACAATATAAAAACATTATTGTCATGTAGTGCTGTATGTAATATGTATGTGGAAATAGGATAAACATGGCAAAGAAAAATTGCTCCAAATGCATGCATAGAATAAGGCCCAAGTTAAGAACCTAGTAATTATGTCCATTAAAATCAATTAGAAAAGCAGAAAACAGATACATATAAAAATTATTCAGCTGAATGATTAGAATATTTAAAGAAAAAATGTACAGGTAAAAATCTAATACTTCAAATGTAAAATCAATAATTAGAAAAAAGAAGATACCTGTTCACATCTCTCTTCAATGGCCTTCTTATCCCCACCACCATGTAGAATAATAGTGTCATCGATGGTGATAGTAACCTGTTGCACATTATAATAGATTATACATTATATAACAGTTTTAGAACAACATAATGCTGGTACTAGGTTCAAGCCACATGCCTTTTTTGCAGTGCCAATCATTTCTGGTTGGATTTTATCAAGAGACAAACCGCGCTCTTCTGTGATGACCTGTTTTCAAATTCATCATAATTTTTTTCATAACATACAACAAATTTTAGTCCCAAATGCAACACCTTGAATAGATGAGTTGTTATTAAAATCTTGAAAAGAAAAAAAAAAAGTGCACCCTTAATGGGTATTAGACAAATAAAATGTGGATAGAAAATCACCTCTCCTCCGGTAAGAATTGCAAGATCATCTAGATTTCCTCTTCTATTATCCCCAAAACCAGGAGCTTTTACTGCACAAACCTAAAGTACAAGAAAGTTGAAATCAAAGAAAGTAAAACAAGTATTTATACAAAATAAAATTCCAAGTAGCTTGTCATACTACGGTCAAGCACATACGACATTTTACAAATCCATAAATAATACTTACCTTAAACAAACATGCAAACCAGAAAAAACAAGCATGCACCAGATACACACTCTTTTAGACAAGAATCCATCATTCAAGTTCATTGAAGCATAAGGTAGCAGGAAATATAACTAAGGAAAAAAGCTGTGTGATTGATCACCTTAAGCCCTGCGTGATGCTTGTTGAGTATGAGCATAGCCAATGCATCACTCTCAACATCTTCAGCAACAACTAGGAGTGGTCTTTTTTTCTGATTAACATAAAAATAGTGACGTAAATAATGAGAATGTTGAAATTGCAAATGAAAATAAGCCTGTTGAATCAGGATTAGCTTATCCACCGTTACTGCCAGCTCCAGTATTTTCAGTAGTGAATTCATGTCTGAAATTTTCTTGTCATGGATGAGAATAAAGGGGTTCTCCAATTCCTAACAAAATTAAAATTACCCTTATTAATATCACATACATCTGAACCGAAGGAAAATTAACCAAATTGAATGAAGCTTTTTATTTGCAAAATGCGTCACATTGAAATAAACCAGGAGACTTTTGTCAAATTGAACTTTTAGCTTAGCATGAAGCCATTAATAATAAATATCAACAAAAATTCATATTAAAAAGGTGAAAATAGGTTTTGGAGAAATGAGATGGAACCCTATGTCCTTACCAATGACTACACGATAGTAAGATAAAAAAACAATAAGACTACTTTCACAGAGCAAAGGCATGAACTTCACAGTAGACAAAGGGGACTATGAAATACATACTAATACTAATAATAAGAGAACATTTGTCCAAACGTACATCGTTTTCAGATTTTAATCAAAGGTAAATCTATTGTAAGACAAAACATGCTTGATATCAGTCCA
Source organism: Amphicarpaea edgeworthii (assembly GCA_014843725.1). NCBI lineage: Eukaryota > Viridiplantae > Streptophyta > Magnoliopsida > Fabales > Fabaceae > Amphicarpaea > Amphicarpaea edgeworthii. Next base: position 2,018,083 of record CM026320.1, on the reverse strand, counting down.
AACGTACATACTCCCTCGGTCTCCAATTTTGATATAAGAAAAAAAAAAAACTAATTTCACACTTATGAAGGAAATTAGTTAATTTCATTAAATTGAGTCAATCAATCCCTATTAATTTTTTCCCTAAACTACCCCTTATTGGAACTTGATATCAAACATAAAAAAAAGTCTCTGGAAATAAAATCCCTACTAAATGAAGGGTATTTTGAAGATAGTCTAATTAAATAAGGCAAAATTAGTAGAGATTTTCTTATATTTGAGAGACCAAGATACAAGGAATTTTTTTAGCCTATATTTGAGACCGGAGAGAATATATGTCAGAGACAAAAGAATAAGTTTGTGCTTACACATTTCTGGGTCTTCTGATCAGTAATAAAATAAGGAGATATGTAGCCTCTGGTTAACTTCATTCCTTCTACCACTTCCAACTCATTATCCAAAGTATTCCCATCCTGAAAGTTTGGAAATTATAGATACGACTGAAACATTGTTGTGTAATAAGTTCACAAAAATGGACAAATTTGCTTACAGCAACAGTAATGACTCCTTCCTTCCCAACTTTCTCCATTGCCCTTGCTATCAATTCCCCAATGTCACGCTCCCCATTTGCAGATATAGTTCCAACCTACTAGTCATATAAAAGAAATGAATAGCCAATAAACAAAACATAACCCAGTATAATGAATGACACTTAATTTATCCATCAGGAAGATAAGTAGCAACATAGGGTTTTTTATAAAAACAATTTACAGACATTTATCAGATAAGTAAAGTGTAAGCAATACCAAAAATATTCAATGCCTATGCACCTATGACTAATAATAGGAGGCAAGCAACAAGAAGCATCATACAGGAAATCCAGTTTCTTAACCAAATTCATTCAGCAAAGGAAAAGTTTATTGAGAAGGCCTTGCACCTGGGTTATCTCTTCTGGAGTACTTATCATCAATGCTCTGGTCTTCAAGTCAGTAATTACAGCATCAACTGCCTTATTTATTCCATTACGTAAATCCATAACATTTACACCGGCGGCAATGGATTTGCATCCTTCTGTGAGTATTGCCTGAGTCAAAACAGTTGCACAAGTTGTACCTGGAGTCAGAGAAGAAGCATTGACTTGTAAGATATGATATGAATGGGTTATTTTCACTTTCGACATAAAAGGTTAGGTTTGGGTTTGAAAAGAAAAGTAAAGACCGTCTCCAGCAGCAGTGTTGGTAGCCTTGGCCACCTGCTTGACAAGCTCCGCACCAACATTTTTGGATTTGTCTTTAAATTTGATACTTTTGGCCACAGTCACACCATCCTTGGTGATCCTCGGATTCCCACGACTTCTCTCAATTATCACATTGCGACCCTGATTCAACCAATTCAAAAAAATGAATAATTTGATCATGTTGACAAAATTGAATTGAACAACATCGACAGAGTAGCAGTTATACTAAAAGAGTGAGCATACCTTGGGTCCCATGGTAACTTTGACTGCATCAGCAACTTCAGTTACCCCCTGAAGGATTGAGGCACGAGCCCGAACCCCAAAGTTTATGTCTTTGCTCACATAATTTCTGCTTGTCAATACTCCACCGTATACCTGTTACTGTCACTGTGAGATGACTTTAAGAAACCGTATATATATATACACACAACAACAGATCAATGGCAATTCAGAATGCAGAAAGAAACAAACTAATTTTCATCCACTAGCCAATGTATGTAACTGAGATTAGCTTAAAGAGTAAAGAGTGAGTGAGTGATAAGAAGGTTGGTCCCTTACGGTTACGGGGTTCTTAGCAATGGAGGAAGCTACTCTACGAGCTAATCGATACATTGCAGTTTGAGTTTGCAGCAATAATCGAATTGGAAATCAAATCAAATTCACAGAAAATGGCAACCAATAGAACAACAAGTAGAAGTAGGGCTTTACAGAGGGTTTAACTTTATCCTTTGTGTTGTGACTTGTAAGTTGTGACTTTGCTTGCATTTTTTGTTCCTTTTTTGTTTGGGTTCTGAAATTTTCATTTCTCTGCTATGTTTGGTCCATAATCTGCTACACGGACACACGGCCCAGCCCAATAAGAAATTTCGAAGGGATTACCTCCTGAGTCCAAACTTTTTAGAATTTAAATATTTTTTGACTTTTTGGAATTTCAATTTTTAAAGCATAAATCTTTGTTTGACTGATTAATATTTTTAAACTTTTTTTGTTAAGGCTTTTTTTCCCTAAAATTTTTTTTAACTGGTCAAAATTCTTCAACTTTTTTTTGTTAAGATTTTTAGTCCCTAAACTTTTAAAAATTATTTTTTATCCCTGAAAATTCATTAAATAAAAAAAATAGCTTTCAAATTTATTTTAAGGACTAAAAATTATTTTTTTATAAATTTTTGAAACTTTGACCTGTCAAAAAAAGTTTAATCAAAATATGAGAAGACTTAAAGAATAAAAATATAATTAACCTTTATTTTTTAATTAATTAATTAATATAATAATGCATGCAATTATATACTCCCTTAAACTGGTTATGGGAAAATATCAACAATTAGTAGAGAAAGATAAGATGTCCTTATATGAAAAACAATATTTTCCTAAATTGACAAGTGATTTACTCAAATAAATTTTGTATCATAATTTTTTAAATGAAAAATTATTTGAGAGAAATAACAGTTTGCTAAGAATACAAGATGTGAAAGACAAAATGCCACATCATTGAGCATGACAAGAAGGAAAAAAAAGTTTTTAAATTGAAAAACAAAATCATTTTTATATTTCTTAGAGTAATTAATTTAGATCTCTTATTCTCATATATATATTTATTTATTTTTAACCTTATCACATATTCTATTTTATATTTTATTATACTTTTCTGACTTATTTTTTCTCCGTTATCTTATCTTATGTATAATTTATTGTAAAAAAATATATATATAAAAGAAAGGAGCATGTAAAAAATTGACGTCCATGTTAAAATTTAAAAGGCATCACATCATGCGCATCATCCGGTCGGCCATGTCTCCAACTACTACAATTTGTTTAATTTAAAGTCACTGTCAAAACAAAAGAAAAAATGGTATTTATTTATTATTATTTTCCAATATAAAAGCAAAGTTATGAATAGAGTCATCTCCATTATACCTGAGACTGAGAATATATATATATATATATAGTGTTGTTCTACTTCACAGACACTGACACACCTATTATAGCAGCATATCCATGGCTTCTACTTCTGCAGTAGCTGTTACAAAAAAATATGATGTTTTCATAAGCTTTAGAGGAGAGGACACACGTGGTGACTTCACAAGCCATCTTCACGCTGCTCTCCGCAGAAACAGAATCGAAACTTACATAGACCACAGAATCCAGAAAGGAGATGAGGTTTGGGCACAGCTCGTGAAAGCCATCAATGAATCCGGCATCTTCTTGGTTATCCTTTCAAAGAACTATGCATCCTCTAGTTGGTGTTTGAATGAACTGGTTGAACTATTGGAATGCAAGAAACAAGGAGAAGACGTTCATGTTATTCCAGTGTTCTACAAAATAGACCCATCTCAAGTACGCAAACAGACTGGGAGCTATGACATGGCTTTCAGAAAACACAAGGAGGAAGGGAAGGTGAGTGAGGAGAAGATGCAAAAGTGGAAGGACGCTCTCTATCAAGTAGCCAATATATCTGGCTTCCACTCTAATAAGTCATACGGGTACGTAATACGTATGCTCTCATCTCATGCATATATATTATACTTATTTTTTTAGTTCATTTATGGATTGTATTGTAAAATCTTACATGGATAACTTTTTCCTTTTCTTTTGTTCAAGATTATCACACCAGCTACTTTTATATCTTTAGATTAATTCGAATACTACGTTTTTTTTTATATGAAAGTTGTGTAAAAAATTTCTCTGGATATGTTTTACCTCATTAATATATACTTCAATTTCTAATTTGCTACTTAGTTAATTTTTTCTTTTCAGTTTGTTCCCTAATTTATAATTTTTTTTATTTTAATTCTTCCAGTAAAGTTTGAGCGGTTATAAATCATTACTATTCAATTAAAAATTATTAGAATTAATTAAAATAAATAATTTATGTCAGTTGCAATCATTTAACTAATGACTTAAACCTAAAATAACTTTTTAAATATTAAGGAACAAAGAACAAAAATTTATTAGAAAGCAAACATAAAATTCTAGTATATATTAGAGAAGTAAAATATATTTAATATGAGAGAAATTGTTTAGTTTTGTTGGAATTAAATGCTGACACAGCAAATTTGGTAGATGTAGAAAAATTTGAAAGTAGACATTTCATACCATTAACCTAATAAAAAATAAAATACAGAAGTTATTAAAATCCAAGAAATTAGATAATGTGTGTGATAGTATTTCACAACTTTAAAATTACTAGAAGGGTAATATCCCCATTGTCAATGTAGTTTACATTATTTGTGGATCTTACTTTCTAGAAACAAAATCTAGTGGTTTGTATTATGTTCATCTTTATTTTCATCTTTGTATAGGGCTGAATCTGACTTGATTGAAGACATTATCAAAGATGTTTTACAAAAACTAAATCAAAAGTGCCAATATGACTTTAGAGGTCCTTTCATATATGATGAAAACTATACAAACATTGAATCATTACTGAAATTTGATTCAAAGGAAGTTCGAGTCATTGGAATTTGGGGCATGGGAGGTATTGGTAAAACAAGGCTTGCCACTGCTATTTTTCATAAGGTTTCTTTTCGATATGAAGACACTTGCTTCTTAGAAAATGCGACTGAGGAATCAAAAAGTCATGGACCAAATTATGTATGGAGCAAAGTTCTTTCTAACTTGCTACGAGAAGATCATCGTATTGACACTCCTTCATTGATACCCTCAGATGTCATAAGAAGACTAAGACGTAAGAAAGTTTTCGTTGTACTAGATGATGTGAATACTTCACAACTTTTAGAAACTTTGATTGGAAAGGATCGTGACTGGTTAGGAGCTGGTAGCAGAGTCATTGTGACAACTAGGGATAAGCATGTACTTATGAGTGGGAATGTTGACCAAATTCATGAAGTCAAGGAAATGAACTTTCATAACTCCCTTAAACTCTTCTGTTTATATGCCTTTGACAAAACCTACATTGAAAAGGGATATGAAGAGTTATCAAGAAGAGCAATGGATTATGCCAAAGGAAATCCTTTAGCTTTGAAAGATTTGGGATCATTTCTTCGTTCTAAAAGTAAAAATGAATGGGATAGTGCACTAGGTAAATTAAAGAAGATTCCCAATAAGGAAATTCAGTCACTGTTGAGATTGAGCTATGATGGACTAGATGATGAAGAGAAAACCATTTTTCTAGACATCGCTTGTTTTTTTAAAGGAAAAAAAAGAGATCATGTAACAAAAACATTAAATGCTTGTGATTTTTCTACAGATATAGGGATAAGAAGTCTTTTAGACAAATCTCTTATCACTATTACTCCATGTGACGATTGTATAGATATGCATGATTTGATACAAGAAATGGGAAGAGGAATTGTTCGTGAAGAATCTATTAAAAATCCAGGGCAACGAAGCAGATTGTGGGATCGTGAGGAAGTCTATGATGTGTTGACAAATAATAAAGTAAGTGAATGATACTTGAACTTGCCTGATGATCTTAAACACTATCTCTATAAAAAAAAAAGTGCAAACTAATAAAAAAGAACTAACATTAATTCTAATTGTTTATATTTGCCAGGGAACTTGTGCAGTTGAGGGAATATGGTTAGATATGACTCAGACTACAAATATAAATTTAAGTTCCAAAGTATTCAAAAACATGCCGAACCTGAGATTTCTTGTTTTTCAATCCCTTAGGGAAGAATTGGAGAGTATTAATTCAGTGGACCTTCCAAAGGGTCTTGAATACTTACCTAGAAGCTTAAGAAAATTTGAATGGAATGGATATCCATTAAAAATTCTACCGTCAACTTTTTGTCCAGAGAAGCTTTTTGAGATTTCCCTGACACACAGCAATGTTGAAAAACTTTGGCATGGAGTACAGGTATGCATGGTTTACGTATTCATTAGCATTTATGTTGCGCTTTTGCTTTTGATAGAAATATTGAAGTCTATTTCAAGAAAAAAAAAAGACTTTTTTCTTGAAAATGTACTAACTTATTTGGTACATTATACTTATGCATTGTACATTGTTGTTGTGGGTGCAGAATTTGCCAAATTTACAGAGAATTGACTTGTATGGCTCCAAACGCCTTGTGGAGTGTCCAAATATGTCTCGTGCCCCAAACCTTAAAAAGGTAGAAATAGGCAAATGTGAAAGCTTGAGTTATCTTGATCCATCAATTTTGAGCCTCCCGAAGCTTGAAATGTTATATTTGAGTAGATGCACGTCGCTTAAGAGCTTTAGCGGCAACTTTTGTTCAAAATCTCTCCAACGATTGTATTTACAAAATTCAGGTTTGAATAAACTACCCCCATCAGTTTTGCGTATGAGAAATCTGAAAATATTGAGCTCTTCATTTCATTATTTTCTTGCGGATCTTCCTGAAAACTTTGCCAGTCAAATTATGCTTTTCGAGTCAAGTAAACATGACGACCCTTTCTGCATCTTACACAAGGTACTGCCTAGCCCTTGCTTCCGGTCACTAACAGGTTTAATACTTTACAGATGTAAAAGATTGTGTGAAATACCAGACAACATCTCGTTGCTCTCATCATTGAAATTCTTAACCCTGTATTCTTGTGCCATAATAAGGTTACCCGAAAGCATTAAGCATCTGCCGAAACTCGAAGTTGTTGAAGTTAGTGATTGTAAAATGCTTCAATCTATACCTCAACTTCCACAATCCACTCGGGACTTGCATGCCTGGGCGTGCCAATCTCTTCAGACAGTGTTAGTTTCCATGATCATCGAACCATCCAAAACACCCAAGCGTGTTTTTCTTCTTCCTAACTGCACCACATTGGATCAAGATTCATATGATGCAATTTTCAAAGATTCCATTGATAGGATTGAACTTGGAGTTGGAGCAAAACCACCACCACCATCAGTGTTAGAAAATGAACAAGATGCATCCACGGATAATTATTTTTATGAATCAGCAAAGATTTGTTGCTGTTTACCAGCGGCTGGAAGTAGCAAAATTCGAGACTGGTTCCATTGCCAATTTGCAGATACATTGGTCACTATTGAATTTCCCCCTAATTTGTTGGGTTTCATTCTCTACTTGGTTCTTTCCCCAGGCGAATCACCCCACATTGCATGCTGTAGAAGTCTTGGATGTGAATGCTCTTTGGAAACTAGTCAGGGTGAAAGGACCAACATAAAAAGTTTCTTTTTAGATAAAGATATCATGTTTTACCATCATCGTAAATATGAATTTATGACAGATCATATATTTTTATGGTATGATGCACCATTTTGCAAGAAGATAATGAAAGTAATCAAAGAAAATAGTGGTGATACAAAGCTTACATTTAAGTTCTTCACTCCAACCCAATATAACCAGGAAGCACTCAAGATAAAAGAGTGTGGGTTTCGTTGGATTTATCCCTTTGAAGAAGGAGGTAAATTTGAGAGCAACAGGGAAATTCATCAAGTAAACGCCAATGTTGTCCCAAATAAAGTGGAGGACTCCGACTCCGAGTCTAATGAGCAAGAAGAAACGGAAGAGTTGAGGTAATCTTCCTAACAAACAGAGTACCAAATTTAGTTTACATTTTGTCGCCATTACAGCAAAATAAGCTAATAACATTATTATGTAAAAATATTGTTATTTATGAACAGGCATCGTATTGAAGAACTCTTGCATATTGGATTAGGTGGAGGCTTCATGTAACAAGATGGTAGTGGTGCTTCAGTTATAAAACTATCATGCACTTTGAAGGCATGCAAACAATAATAAGCATAAGCATAGGTCGGATATGAACTGTTGTTTTTAAGCTGAAATCAGTAAACTTGGTAAAGGGTGGAACACACTGTCCTTAATAACTTGTCCGTTGTATCCGATGCAGGTTTCCTAGAATACAAAACATGGTACTATGATAAAGCATTAAGTTGGTTTTGCAGTTCCTTGTATTTTTTTAAGCTCAACTAATTATTTAAGAGTAAACTATATTTTTCAGGCATAACAAGCCTTTCATCAGGCCCGATCTACAGGTAAGAACCAACTTCATTTGATCTTGATGGTACCTATTCCTATTGCCTGCTTCTATGAATTTAAGATCCAATTTCCTTCAATCCAACAGTCGTTTGGAAAAATCTTTGCAGCTATAACAAAAAGACCAATAGTCAATTACCAAAGTTAATACGACAAACATAGTGGGGACGTTGATAGATTGTAATCTTTGCAAAAATCTAATAATGAAATTGTTCCTTCTCTGTGAAACCAGTTTAATCTCGCATAAATATTCTACCCCTGGATCATCTCATCTGCTATGCGCACATAGTTTTCCCTCACCCGCATTATATATAATCACAGATAAAGTTCAAACCATGAAAGATTATTTGAATAGAATTCATTAATTTGTCCAACTTGAAACAAATTATAAGGAAATATTTAGTTTTAAACTATGCCTGATCAAGTTAAACAATACGCTAAGGAAACTAGAAATATGGAAGAGAAGAATGTGAATTGTACTCTAAGCCAAACCAAGCATAAATTTATTTCAAACTTCTCAATTTATTAGACATCGATGTTCTCCTCTACACGTGTAGAGGACACAAGCAAACCATAACTTCATTGCAATCCGAAACCACTATTTGGAATTAATTGTAGACAGGCTGCGATATGAAGGTTTTTCTGTTCACCACTAAATTAGGCACCTTAACATATCCCACATGTGAGGAATTAGCCACTTTAGTAAGGGTTTGCAGATCATAAGCTATCCAACACCTCGAGTTCTCTTTGTGGTAGAAATAGCCCACACACTTGCAGTCCTTGGTACATTTGTTTCCACAGCTACTCTCACTTGCTTTATCCCCCTTGGTGTATTTGCTAATGTAGTGCTCAACTCCTTCAAGTTTGTTGTAGTGGAACTCACTTGCTTTGCATGATGTCACAGGCTTGGCAGTGCAAGTGTTGCTCCAACCAACCAACCCATTTTCCAATGGGCAAGCCACACATTGGTTATTTTCACACAGCCCAAGTTTCCCACATCTCTCAGGTAATTGGCACTCACTCTCATCAGAATCTCTGTCAAATAGAGTGTAGGTCACTTGCCAGACACCATCACGCACATCGAGGAAGTAAGTGTGCAGCTTGATGTTGCCATCAATTCCAAGCCTAAGGTATGTCAAGGTGCTGTTGTTCACTGGCCTGCCAATGATTCTATTGGCCATTTGGTAATCTAATCCAATTTCAAAAGTCTCTGAATCAGATGTGAGGGTGACATTATCCAATAAAGAGCCTTGTTGAATGAACAACCAATCAGATGAAAACCAATAGAGACTTGGTTTAGGAGAGTTCTTGCTCTTGTAGTACAAGGCCAAGCCTTTAGGCTCCAAAACCAAGCTATAAGGCCCATCTACATTTTCCTTTTCTGAAAGCCTACTAACCAACTTGGATGGCCCTTTTGATCTAAGATACTGACCAACCAAAAGGGTATCAGTGAGGTGATCAAAACTTTGCCAAAGGAAGTTACCTTGGGCGTCAAGGAGGACCATGTTACCATTTGGAAGCAATCTGAAGGCCACAACACCCTTGTTGGCAGTGTTGGTTTGCCAAGCAATTCTTCCATCAGTATCAGCCAACACAAGGTTCCCATCGGTCCCAAGTGAAAAAGTGGCATTTTCTCCAACTGAGTTGCCTCTGTTGGCCTCCCACACCCAACGAAATAGCTGCTCCGAGCGTTGAAGCCCCACACGTAAAGCTAGAGTGAAGGCATTTGGGGTGGTGTTGTAGAAACCAACTTGGAAAGGAGTGTTGAATATGTCTATCATTCGGTAATCAGCACCATACTCAACAATGAAGGGCCCAAGTTCACCCGAGTTCTCAAATTTGAAGGTCTCGTTCTGAGGAACGATTGCATGAGCAGTATTGATGGTGAAACTGAAGAGTGAAAAGAAGAATAAGGTAATGAATGTTTTGGGTTGAGGCAGAGAAGCCATTGTTGTTGTAATTGGTGGATATGTTATGCTATGTACGAGGATAGCCTATGCCATATATAGTAAGAATTTAGAACTTAGAATGAAGCAATAAATTTTTTTAATAATAAAGAAGACCAGTTAACATTGTTCAAGTGACCTGACCTGACCTGAAGGCATAATGAAGCGCATGCTAGCTTATATAGTTTTAAAAAAATAAATGAGATTTATATTAAAAAAAAAAAAAAAGCAGAATGAGGCACATGATAGCACGATATCCCATCAATTACAACAACATGCAAGCTGCAAGCACATACTTCACTCTAATTAGTATCCATCAATAATAACAAACGAATAAATTTTAAAAAACAAAGGTACCTGTTCCTTTAAAGCAGATTTATATTGAATTTATAAAGCGGAATAAAGCACATGTTTTGAAATAATAATAATAAAGCACATTCTAGCACTATATATATGAATCAATTAAAACAACATTCTATAACATACTTCACTATAAGAGCTTGTTTGGGATTCTAACATTTAACCTTTTTTAACATAATCTAAACTGTTTTTAAAAAAATAATATGTTTGATAACATAACTTAAATTTGCAAAAAGCTTTTTTCCTAGAAAATAAGTTGTTTTTCATAATCTAGAAATTTAGAGTTTATGATTACTATTCAACAACTTATTTTTTTATTTCAACTACTTTTACACTCTCTTATCTTACAAAAAAATTATTTTTTTTATCCAAACAAAATTAATTATTTTTAAATCATTTTTCAACAAACTTACCTAAATAAACTAATTATAATTATAATCCATTATAACAATAATCAATTATTCATATAATTGATTATCGAAATAATCTAAATTTTTTATCTAAACAGAGTATCCATCAATTATAACAAACAAGTAAATTTTAAAAAAAGAAGGCAACTGTCCCTCTAAACCGGAATAAATCACATACTGCCTTCCAAAAAAAAAAAGAAAAAAATAATGAAGCACATGCTAGCTAGCTTTTATGGTTTATTATTTTGTATCCCCATAGCCACCATTTTTTTTCGCTGAGTAAAAAAAAAAAAATCCAATGACCCAACAATAGTTATCTACTTTACTGGCTATATCCCCCTTTAGTAATAGAGCCAACAATTAATAAAGCTGTGTCATCGTCTATACATGCTGGTTAATTAATTAATTAGAGAAGACTTACTAACTTGCATGATTAAGTCAAGAAGTATATTATTAATAATATAGAGTAAGTATACAATGTATGTGTATTGAGTACAACGAGTTCCTGAAAAGGACCTTAGGACAAAAATACAATGTCTATCGAATAAAATTAATGGAACATCATCAATATATTTATCATTAATTAGGTGTGAATGGGCTGGTCTGTCTGCTCATATTTGGAGAAGTACAAGTTTCAACTTCCAAATTAACGTTGTCACGGGAGTTGGTTGACTATCATTAGAGTAGACTTCTATTAAAAATCTCTTCTAAGAGAGCCTTGCTGGTTTTTTTCTTAACATATGAGCTAGCTGTTTATCCTCAAATTAATGGAGGCTGAAATGGAATAGATATACAAATCTTGCAAAATTCTTAGCTCGCATTTCCTAAAAAGGGAGTATTTCAATACTAGATTTTGTTTAATTAAAAATCTCTTAAAAAATGAAGGCTTAAATTGAACTAAAACATATAACTAAGTATTTGATCTTCTAAATTATTTTTAATTGAATCCCTTAGTTTTTAAAGTTTAACTTTTGATAGTTTGAAGTCGTCAAAAGTCTAAGATCTTAATTGATACTGTATTAAAAGTCAAAATATTTGTATCAACTTATTAATTTATTTGTTTTATTAATTAAGCATACAAATGCAATGTTATGTTTAATTTTATTTTTAGAAAAAGATAATAACATTATTTGACTTTAATATTTTTTAAAAGAAAATTAGTCCATAATGAAAGGTTCGGATAAGCATGAAACAATTCAACTACACTTCTGAGTTCTGACTTGGTTATTGGAGTCTATATAATATGTAGGTGTCGCCACAGATGTTGTCATCAACCATGGAACACCGCAAATCCTTCTCCTTCATGATCAGCACCACACAACAATTAATTATATTATATAAATTGTAGGCCGGTCAAACACATTAATGGCTATATAAATTTTACTACATTGTTAACGTAAGTAAATTAATTTGTGTTACTTTCAATGAATTTCTTAAACTGCAAGGCACGCAGGGTGACGCTCCATTAATGACTGGTTCTCACCAACGTCAATTATTCATTATTGGCCGATGAAATTAAAAGTAACATTTATGTATTTAAATTATACACAAAAACAAAGATATGAATATAATCCTCTCCATTAGTACATTACATTCTCTAGCATATCCATAATCGATGGCTTCTTCTTCTATTACAAAAAAATATGATGTTTTCATAAGCTTTAGAGGAGAGGACACACGGGGTGACTTCACAAGCCATCTTCACGCTGCTCTCTGCAGAAACAGAATCGAAACCTACATAGACTACAGAATCCAGAAAGGAGAAGAGGTTTGGGCAGAGCTCGTGAAAGCCATAAAAGACTCCAGTCTCTTCTTGGTTATCTTCTCAGAGAACTACGCGTCCTCTAGTTGGTGCTTGAATGAAGTTGTGGAACTAATGAAATGCAGAAAACAAGAAGAAGAAGTTGATGTCATTCCAGTGTTCTACAAAATAGACCCATCTCAGGGCAAGCAAACTGGGAGTTACCGCGCCGCAGTCGCAAATCAAAACTGGAAGGACGCTCTCTATCAAGCAGCCAATTTATCTGGCTTCCATTCCCACGCATACAGGTTCGTCTCAAAATCAAATTACAATATCAAATTGTATTTTTTTTTTTTTTCTCTCAATGTGAATATGTCAATTTTCAAAAAATTGTTTCACTTAAAAAAAAAAAAGTTAATTAAAAGTGAAATAAAATTACATATTTTCAAACTTAAAATTGTGTCATTAATTAACTTCACATTTTTTTACACAAATGGAAACTTTAAAATATTCACGTGAAAGCAAAAAAAGAACATTAGCCAACAAATTGACACAAAAAATAGGACCGACTCCCTTTAAACCCTTACCCAACCTCCTTAATATAGATCTGGTGTTAAATTCCCTTGTTAATTAGGCTAAATAAAAAGAGAATTATTATAATTGTCATTCAATTGAAATTAAAATAAAGATGTGATATTTTACAAGAATTATTAATTTTTTTAGAGAGTAATATCCAGTTATAAGATTATTGTAGTATATGTTTATATTATATGTGGATATCATGCATGCGTTATTTTACTTTAGGTTTAATTGTATTTTTATTTTCTTAATTAGACATCACAATTATGTAATTTTACTATTTTAATTTCTAATTGCGCCACTTAGGTCTACTAGGTATTCACCAAAAAAATTGGGCTATTAGGTATCAAAATTGTGCAATTTTTTTTTTTAGGGAGAAAATTAATCCATGTGAAATAACACGTACAATTCCAATACGTAGAGAACCAATTTTTTTTAGGGAACTTAGAGAAGCCATTAACACAATTGAAACATGTGAAATAAAATCACACAATTGCAATACTTAAAGTATCAAAAATGGAATCAAGCTAGCTTTTACTTTAATTAGGGAGGAAATTCTATTTTGTCTAGCTATCTATTATTTCTCCAAGTGGAATCTAGTTCTTATTAAATGAAAATCTTATCTTCTCAATATTGGTTTATTTTTATTTAAAGTTTATTACTTTTATTTATTAACTTATTATATATATGTAATTTTATTCTTTTATTTAATTTTGTATAGGACTGAATCTGACTTGATTGAAGATATTATCAAAGTTGTTTTACAAAAATTAAATCATAAGCACACAAATAATTTTAGAGGCCTTTTCATATATGATGAAAACTATACCAACGTTGAATCTTTATTGAAAATTGATTCAATGGAAGTTCGAATCATTGGAATTTGGGGCAAAGGAGGTATTGGTAAAACAACTCTTGCTGCTGCTATTTTTCATAATATTTCTTCTCGTTACGAAGGATATTGCTTCTTAGAGAATGTCTCAGAGAAATCAAGAAGACATGGTCTAAATGGCATATGCAACAAACTTCTTTCTAAATTACAAAGGGAAAATCTTGATATTGACACTCCTAAAGTGTTACCCTATCATGTTACAAGACGTCTTAAGGGTAAGAAAGTTTTCATTGTACTAGATGATATGGATACTCCAGAACTTTTGGAAATTTTGGTTGCAAAGGGTTGTGACTTGCTAGGACCTGGTAGCAGAGTCATTGTGACAACGAGAGATAAACAAGTACTTATAAGTGGAGATGTTGACAAAATTCATGAAGTCAAGGAAATGAACTTTCAGAACTCCCTTAAATTTTTTAGTTTAAATGCCTTTGTCAAACCCCATCCTTTGGAGGAATATGAGGAGTTATCAAAAAGAGCAATAGTTTATGCGAAAGGAAATCCTTTAGCTTTGAAAGTTTTGGGATCATTTCTTCGTTCCAAAAGTAAAAAAGAATGGGACAGTGCACTATGTAAATTGAAGAAAATTCCCAATAAGGAAATTCAAGCAGTGTTGAGATTGAGTTATGATGGACTAGATGTTTATGAGAAAAACATTTTTCTAGACATAGCTTGTTTTTTTAAAGGACAAAAAAAAGATAGTGTAATAAAAATATTGAATGCCTGTGATTTTTTCGCAGATGACGGGATAAGAAATCTTATAAACAAAGCTCTTATCTCTACTACTATAGATAGTTTCATAGATATACATGATTCTACTACATATAGTTGTATAGTTGTTATGCACGATTTGATACAAGAAATGGGGAGAGCAATTGTTCGTGAAGAATCTATTAAAAATCCTGGGCAACGAAGTAGATTGTGGGATCCT
This sequence comes from Amphicarpaea edgeworthii, assembly GCA_014843725.1. NCBI lineage: Eukaryota > Viridiplantae > Streptophyta > Magnoliopsida > Fabales > Fabaceae > Amphicarpaea > Amphicarpaea edgeworthii. The sequence goes on along the minus strand of CM026320.1, from coordinate 2,003,076 downwards.
GAAGAAGTCAAAGATGTATTGACAAACAATACAGTAAGTTAATCATACATTGACTTAATTACCTTCCTAAAATGTGTCTTTGTATATACAAAATGCAAATTATTACTAAAGAACTAACATTAATTGTAATTTTTATTTGTCAGGGAACTATTGCAGTTGAAGGAATATGGTTAGAAATGTCTGAAATTCAAGATATAAATCTAAACTCTGAATCATTCAGAAACATGCCAAATTTGAGATTGCTTGCTTTTCAATCCCTAAATGGAGATTATAAGAGAATTAATACAGTGTACCTTCCAAATGGTGGTCTTGATTTTTTACCTAAAAACTTAAGATATTTGGGGTGGAATGGATGTCCGTTAAAATCTCTACCATCAACTTTTTGCTCTGAGAAGCTTATTGAGCTTTCCATGCGATATAGCAACGTGCAAAATCTTTGGCATGGAATACAGGTATGCATGGTTCATATCAATTATGTATTTATGTTATAGTTTTGCTTACGATAAAAATTAAGTCTATTTGAATAATAAAAAAATGAAATTTCTAGGAAATGTACTAACTTTTTTTTTTGATATTACGGAAATGTACTAACTTGTTTGGTCGTTTACTTGTTGCTGCAGAATCTGCCAAATTTAGAAAAAATTGACCTTTTTGGCTGCATAAACCTTATGAATTGTCCAAATTTGTCTCTTGCCCCAAAACTTAAACATGTATCGATAAGCTACTGTGAAAGCTTGGCTTATGTCGATCCATCAATTTCCTCCCTCCCGAAGCTAGAAATTTTAAATGTGAGTGGATGCACTTCGCTTAAGAGCCTTGGCAGCAATACTTGGTCACAATCGCTCAAACAGTTGTATTTAGAAGGATCGGGCTTGAATGAACTTCCCCCATCAATTTTGCATATGAAAGATCTAAAAATCTTAGCCTCTTCAATTAATTATGGTCTCATGGATCTTCCTGAAAACTTTTCCAATGACATTGTACTCTCTGAACCAAAGAAACATGATGGCAACACTTTCTTCACCTTACATAAGGTACTGTCTAGTTCTGGATTCCATACAGTAACAGGTCTAACTTTTTATGATTGTCATAGCTTGGGTGAAATCCCAGACAGCATCTACATGTTGTCCTCATTGCTATTCTTAAGCTTCCTTAATAGCAACATCATAAGCTTACCCGAAAGCATGAAGTATCTTCCAAGACTCCATCGTCTTTGTGTTGGTGAATGTAAAATGCTTCGACGTATACCTGCACTTCCACAATCCATTCAGTGCTTTCTCGTTTGGAACTGTCAATCTCTTCAGACCGTGTTAAGTACAACGATTGAACCATCTGCAATACCCTACTGTACTTATTTGCTTGCTAACTGCATAAAATTGGATGAACATTCATTTGATGCTATTTTGGGTGAACCAATGCCACCCATATCAGAAGATTTATTCGCGAATAACTATTTTTTTGAATCAGCAAAGCTTTGCTACTCTTTACCAACAAGAAGTGACAAAGTGCGTGAGTGGTTCCATTGCCACTTCACACAATCTTTGGTCACTGTTGAAGTTCCCCCTAATGTGTTGGGTTTCATTTTGTACTTGGTTGTTTCTCAAGTCAAATTATGCCACATTGGATGCTGTGGAAGTATAGGATGTGAATGCTCTTTGGAAACTAGCCAGGGTGAAAGGATCAGCATAACAAGTTTCGTTTTAGATAAAAATGCCCTGCTTCTTCATCCACTTCCATTTGAATTTACGACAGATCACGTATTTGTATGGTATGATGCACCAACTTGCAAGCAGATAATGGAAGTAATTAAAGAGAGGAGAGTCCTTAACGGTGGTGATCCAAATCTTACATTTAAATTCTTCACTCAAACCCAATATAACCAGGAAGAAGTGAACATAAAAGAGTGTGGGCTTCGTTGGATCTGTTCCTTAGAAGAAGGAGGATGTAAATCCGAGAGCAGCAGGGAAATTCAAGAAATTCATCAAGTAGAAGCTGCTGTTGTTGTCCCAAATAAAGTGGAGGGCTCTGATTCTAATGAAACAGAAGAATTGAGGTAATGTTCTTCCAAACAATCATTAAACTCATAGGGAAAGGCACTAATTAATTTAGTTTACATATTTTGTTTCCGTTGCATTTTTTATCCTACCGGATTGTCCAGAACTTTCGAACACCATTTAGTACCCTTTCAGCCATGGGTTTGGAATCTTTTCCAACTCGGCCTAGAAACAATCCTTATAATTATTATAATTAAAGTATTAAATAATTAAGAATAGATTATTTATGGTGGTAATAAAAGAAAAAAGCCTATAGATAAAAGCTTATTAATATATGTATAAATAACCATCACACTATTAAACACTATTAAGTAAGGATACTTTTTTTAATATACATGCAAGTATCCCACTCTTAGACGTAACATATTTATGAGAATTTTGAATATTCCGCATCATATAATTAGGAGTATTCAAATCATTCGTCATCACATACGTTTGAGGATTCGAACCATTCGACGGTACATAGACGATACGAGGACTCTGGGTATCACGAGAAGCAGGAAATGAAGTGTAACTTATAGCAAAATAAGCTAATAAAATTTGTGTAAAAGTACTGCTGTCTATGAACAGGTATCGTATTGAAGAAATCTTGCATATTGGCTTTGGTGGATACCCTGTAAGTACAACAATATGAAATTGTGGTGCCCTGATTATAGCACTATTTCAATCTGAAGACGACGTACAATTGGAGGCAGAGGCATAGATCGACCACGATGGAATGAGGTAATTCAATCAAGTATTACAAATAATTTTAAAATTAAAGTGATTTTTTATGATTAAATCCGGTTTTAAACAAGTTTTTAAATAATCTAAACCAATTTTTAATATTCATATCCATTTTATTTGGATATGGATTTAAATCCAACCCATTTAAATATGGTCTGGATATGAATTGATTTTAAGAAAATCAATTTTAGGCTCATTTATTTTCTTAGCTCTACCTATAAAATAAAAAAAATCAGGGCTTGTATTCCAAATGATGATGAATCATGGTCCTTGAAAGTTTCAGAAAAAATATACGAAATGAAAATCAGAATTACAACAAATGTAAGAGAAAAAAAAAAGAAGAAAGAAACACAAGAAGCACAACATATATATGTATAACATCAAATAAACGGTGTAGGTGCATGTATGCAAATGCAACCCTTCTGGTGCTCCCTCATGATCATCCTACAGTCCATTTCCAGACCTTGAACCTGACATCCACTTGGCACTCCGTATTCTCAGCGGACGCCGTCGCCGGCTTCGCGCCGTCTGGGAGAGAGACGGCGACGCCGTCGCACAAAACCGTTATTCCTACTCGCGGCGTCTGGAACACGCTCATCTGGGCCTCCACTTTGGTCTCCAACTTCACCTTGAGTGCTACCTCGCTCTTCCTCTTCACGCTCCTCTTCAGCTCCATGGCAGAGTCGCTATCCACGGCTTCCTCGGTGCTAGTAACATAAGCTTCGAGCACGGTGGTGTTCCTTTGGCGGTGGAGGAAGGAAGGGATGGTGGTGGTGGCGATGGCGGTGTCGCCGTAGAGGAGGGAGACGGAGGTGGGGTCGTAGGAGAAGATTATTTTGTCGTTGGGGTTTGTGGTTGAGAGACTGAGGTCGAACTTGGCGTTGATGGTGGAGGGAGAGGTGAGGTGGAAGGAGGAGAGTTTGAGGGAGGTGACGGAGAACGTGGGGCGGTGGGGGCGGTAGAGGAAGTAGAGGACGGTGCCAGAGCCGCCGATGAGGAGGAGGAGGAAGAGGAGGATCAGGAGGAGGTAGCAGCATAGGGTGGAGGCGCATCCCCGGCTGCGGCGGCGGCGGGGTGGTTGGGGGCGGTAGGTGGGGCGGTTGGCGCCGGAAAGCTGCGATTTCGTGGCGGGGAATGTCTGTTTGGGGGCGCCGTTGGTGGTGGTTTTGGCCGAAGGGTGCACCCTATCAGTCATGGTGGCGTGGAGGGAGAAGTTTAAGAGAAATGTTGGATGGGTTAATTTATGTGTTAAAGGAGTATGGAGTTATACTACTGAATTAGAAGGGTGGAGTGGGGTAGGAAGGAAACAACAGATGCTAACATTCCAACACAATCAATGCATATTTGGATGATTAGGAATGAAATACAAGAGAAATGATGTATGCATTGTAAATATCAGTCATACAATCACTTCAAAGATATTAATTGATCATTCAAATATAAATGATGTATACCATTCTCATTTCACGTAGTTAATAACCAAATATTTTCACTTCATGTTAATTAAATGCATGCATGTAGAGTTAGATTAGTTCTAATTAAATATCGTATAATATATATATATTGGTAGTATATTGTTATCCAATTACGACATTGATGATATATTAATCAGACGGCATGCACTTCACAGATCGATACATATATACTACCTACCTAGGTGTAGTAGTATCTCACTGTATGTGATTTTATATATGTGAATGAGAATATAATGAAAGAAGGATTAATTCATACTTCAATGCATGAGAGTGAACCTAATTTTCTCTTCCCCTGCCAGTGGTTAATACATAATTGTGATGTTAAGCGCTACCATACTTCTGTGTTAATTAATTATCTGCTATATTTAAAATCTCTGAAACTATATATAGTAGTAAGCCATAATTATATATAAGGCAGTTGCCCATCGATGACATCTGAAATTCTCAATTCTAATTCTAGATAAAAAATAAAAAATAATATATATATATATATATATATATATATATATATATATATATATATATCAGATTTCCTCATTAGAACAGTGATCTATGATACTTAGTGTCTTACCAAATCATTGCTCAAGTATCTAGAAAGAAAGAAAGAAGAAAAAAGACAAATAACATCCCACAAGGGTAAGCAGTCCCATTGAAAATAAATTAAGTTGCAACCACTACACTTTCTTAGAATCATATTATTTGATTAATCATTAACACAAATGAAAAAGCCAAGTAAGAAGTGTAAGAAGTAAATAACCAGATAATGGAAAATCGATTCATTACCTTCTTATTCATATTTTATTTCTTTTTTTTTTTCCACTGAAATTGATTTCACACCTTCCATTGTTTATAGTTTTCTATATATATATATATATATATATATATATATATATATATATATTCATCATCAATTAAACTGCGTGCTGCTAGCTATATATATAAGTTGCTGAATTTTTAAAAAGTTATTTCTGGATAAATTATTTAATTAATAATCGACCTCTTTACCCATGTATGTGACCTGATCTTCTCACAAGTTAAGCATTTTATTAATTAAACCCCTTCTGAAACACATAAAACTGTTCTGCTACATCGCAATTCACAACATAACACTAACTAGTTTTGTGATAAATATGTTTTGAACTAACACTCTTTGTATTGAGCAATAGTATTAATTAGCTAGCTCTTTTGAAATAAAAGGATTAATTAGCTAATTTATTTTAGTTACAGTTAGCCTATTACATTATGAACCGTTTCGTATAATTTTCATAGTGTTTGAATTTAGATAAATTTCATATGGTGTTTGAATTAGAAAATTTCATATTCTAAAATTAATTAACAGTTAACGCATCATATGTTGCAAAATAAATCAACAAAACGGTTAACATATCAAATGTAGACGATTAATCAGACGTATAAAATCCACAATTAATCTTCCGTTTAATTAATTACTCATGTCGGATAGTCTAATTTTTCTAGTAATATTTCTTCAAAAATAAAATCTTCTAGTAATATGTCCCTTTCGTACGAGATGTGTTTGTAATTAGGCTTATGGAAACATCATAAATGATATTTTTATATTAGGAAAAGAGAAAAAGAAGGAAAAAGTTTGGAGCAAAACGTCTGTTTTGTCTTCAGAAAAAAAATAAAAACGTCTGTTTTGATAAATAACTTAATTAAGTCATTATTAAACAACAAATCATCCTTTAAGAACTTATTTATATAAGTGAAAGAAGATTTTTTTTTTTTTGTATATTTATTGAATTTTATAATAACTATCTTAAAATTCATAATAATAGTAGTATATAAAAATTAAACTCAAATTATTTAATTTATTTGGATACATCATTTTATAGTATTTTAATATATAAATTCTATTTAATTATTCATACTAGATTTAAATATATTAAAATCAAAAGTAGGTTTATAAAAATATGAACTCAATAAAATACGTGAGTTGTTGTAGACAGGAGTTAGTTCGGTGATCCAATTTCAAGAAGCTTTGTCTTTAACTAAAGAAAAACCACAAAGGACAACTTGTGAGGGCTTAGTTGCTCTGGGCCCGCTAATGGGTCCAAGCCCAAATTTTACGTGGGCCAGGTTAAGCGCATCCTCCTCTGTATCATGGGCTGATATGATAGCTCGTTTTCATCAATATTTCTTTCCCCTCACAATGCACATGGTTTTATCGTTAGCAACTAAACTAAAATTATTGATTCGGGTAACATTAAAAAATACATTATTATACCCCGAGGGAAACAACGAAGGAAAGAATGTGAGAACCAGTTAAGTTTCTTCCTCTTACTGTATTATTGAACTAAAGTATTCCTATACTGTTCGGAAAAGGATGGGTGCGGAAAGTTATATTCAATTTGTACGACAATGCACTTATATGAAGTGCATTATTTGGATTCATCAACCGCGCGCATCAGGGCAATAATTTAACCAAACAACGAGGCTTTGTCATTTTCAAATTTAGTAGCAAAAATGAAATCACCGACAGTTGTGTCAATTGTGTATTTTTGTGTGGTTTCGGGTCACACGTTGTTCTCATGGTTTTGTTACAAAGAGTGAAAATGATAAAGCAAAAGGTAGAGTCCGACACTGCATTCTAAAACATTTAACCAAAAATCTCAAACTTGTGTCTGTGGTGGGTCACCATGTGTATCTCCATCACCCAATTTTGCCTAACTACCATTTTTTTTTTCTCGAATCCTTTTTGTTAACTTGTGAGGTTATTCAGTTAATTAACACAAAAGGTGACAAATTGATCATGAGTAATTGTAAAACTAGTTTGGGATCATGTTCCACTCTAGAGACATTCACCGTACACCGCTACTGATGCCACCGTCATATTTGTGAGAGATTTAATCTTTGCATTCCTAATGTTTATCTTACTCAAAGATAAACAAAATAAATAAATAAAATAAACACACAATTCAAAGTTCAAAGAGAAAGAAGTTCAAGTTCAAATATATATATATATATATATATATATATATATATATATATAAAAGTGAGCAAAATCAGCAATAGTTGTAAAAGAATTGTGACATTGACATACCGCTAAATCATGTTCATCCTTAATTTGTCACCATCATTTGATAATGTCCAACAGTATGTTGTTGGTTCATCAATACATATAAATGAATGTGTCTTCATTATGTCAATTACATAGAAGATTATTATTGAGACTGGTTTAACGTTAACTAATCATATTCTTTGCATCATAATTAGAGGTAATTACGCTGATCTTATTTGAGATTAATGTGTAACCTTCGGCCAACTATGATGTCACAGTTGATTTTGCGGCCAGAAGGAAAAAAAGAAACCATCGAAACGGGAGCCTATAAAGTAGACCTTTGGTTTAACGTTGAATTAAAGTTACATAGAATAGTGCGTGTTTTCTACGAGAATTGTTTTTTTTAACAATAAATAAAATATAGGACCAAAGTCGAGTGGTAATCTTGTTGAGTCTCGACATTACTACTTTCAAAGCTAGAGATAACCGAAAGAAGAAGAAAACGTTCTGGGTATTTTAATGTAGTGTGAACCATTCTTCAACCTAAGATTCGCTAGTTGAAATTTTAATACTACTTGGTTTAATTATTGTAAACCATGAATAAATATGAATAAAACAGTCCTAAAAGTCTTACTAATTTGATTTCTTTCTAAAATGTTCTCAAAGTGACATTGTATATAAAAGTAATAAGATGATATCTAATCCCAAAATCCCATCTTGGTGTAGGTGAATGAATCATTGCCCTGGATAAACTGAAAAGAAGGTCAAGCATTAAGGTATTAAATAAGTATTAATTATGTTCAATCAGTCTTTTACTTTCTCTCTCTCTCTCAATCAAACACACACTCACACTCACACATGTCCAACCCCACACAAGCTCGAGTTACTGTGCTTTTCCTGCTTAAAGTGTAGTGGGGTTGTGCGTTTTGGTTTCATCTTCTGTTAGATTTTTTCTGAGCAACAATGAAAACAGTTGCTGCATCACAACTCTCATGTCTGCAAGCCTTAGAGCTTTAGTTCTGAAAAATATAGAAAGAAAAAGGTGGAAACACGAGTGTCTTCCACCAAGATCATTCTTGTGTCATTATTGAGGCTATGCTTTAATTACAGAGTTTCTTGTGCTTGTCCTTGAATGTGACAAGCAAGTTTTGCTTCACCATGTGCTTCTGCTGCTGCTTCTACCAAATTCTCTTCAATTTTACTCTCCATCATGGGGTGTTGTTGGTGAATGAAAGCTGAGAGATCTTCGGAGTTGTTGATCTTGTTTTCCTTCAGGAGAAAATGGTACTGCAGCTGATTTTTCTGCTGATTGAGCTGCATTTAGTTGTCACCACTCAGCAGGTTCATGAATATGCAGGTATGAGCATAATTGAGGTGTTCTTTGTTAGTTTTTTAATGTTGGATCATATGGAAGTTGAGAAACTAGTCACAAACTTACTGTTTGAGTGTTGTATGTTTCTGGTTATATATGTGGTTCAAAATTTGTTATAGTTGACATATTCTATGTCTTTGGATGTCTATAATCTTTGCTGAATTGGGTTTCTTTGATGTTTCTCTGCTTAAAGTTCATACTTCTGCAGTTCATATGAATCAAAATTGGTTTTACCTGTAACTAACTCGTATGCTAGATTGGCTTTAGTTCACATTCACAGTTCATTACTCGCATTGGAAAATGTTTTCACTGTTGAAATGCTGATGAAAACTCTAATTTTACTACAGTCCAATTCTTTTAAGAAAAGGTTAGATACCATCCTTATATTTTGTTCAGTTTGGTATAATAAAGCAATGCAATAACTTTGGATAATCATCGTGAATTTATTCAAAGTTTTCAAATTACGTAAAAGAAATAACATTTGAAGTGAATTTTTCACAAGGGATCTGGATCAGTATAGTTAATTAGTTCGATATTTGCTGACTAATATCATATACCTAATTTGAACTGGGATTCTTAGGAAAAAAAAAAACTTAGTGGTAATAATAGCCTTAATATTTCAGTGTTAACATTTTAGGCACGGGCCATCATTTTTGGTTAGTATATATGATAGTGATTAGTGAGTGTGCAACCACTAGGCACTAGGTGGACAACAGGCTTTGGATTGTATATGCACCAGGTTTGCTCACTTTTGGTGGGGACAGTGTCAATAATTTAGCAACTTGATAATCAGTGCAAGTATTCAAGTAATATGCAAAGAAATCAGAAAAGAATTTTGTTTTTGCTATGAGTATAGATCTGTGATAGTCAACATATGAGTATGGCATTAGTTGCCATTACTTTCTGCACGAACAAGATATTATGAACTATTTATTTCTACATTAATTTTTGTGCTAGTCATCTCATTGATATATCTTTTATTTCTTTAGGCTAATTCAAGTTGCATGTATTTGATAACTAGAAGGAAACACCAATACAAAACAGATGTTCTTACTGCTTTGATTTTGAATGCCTTGGGACATGGAGTGCAACCATGACTGAACTCAGTGATAATATCAACATACAAATCAATGTTTTATGTATTAAAAAATTTCCTGGTTACACTGTAACAAGGTTGATATGAAATCCCAACAGGCCATGGTTATAGTATAAAATCCATGAGGATATGGAAAGTTCCGGTTAATTAACCAAAGCAATTTCTCTGAGGAATTTAGATTTCTAAGGAAGTTTTACATTAACTTATTCTATAGTTGATAACCTCATCTATAGGAAAGTTCATGCACATAAATATCCTAAACTAATATGTATCTTTCCAACTGTAGCCACCAAGCTGCAACATTCCAGTGACAAAAGCCATTTTAGTATTGCAATCCCACCATCAAAGTCATCTTCTGAAGGTCATTCAAGTATTGCACTTTCACCTTCCAAGTCAATTCACAAAGCTCCTACAATTATATGGACACATGGTTCTGTGGATTCTCCTATCTCACATCATAAGCATCACTATTCCAAAAGAAAGTTCCACTATCCAACTACAGCGGCGGCTCCAACCTACCCAGTCCAGGCTCCCACATACAGTCATCAAGGTTTGATTCTCCAATTGAAAGATCTTGAATAATTTTTTTCATTTATTGACATTAGAATGTTAAAATTAATTTTATTCTTCTGTAAACTTCTATGGAATAGGTCCTTCAGTCTTCAAATCACAACCTCCTTTCTCCTCACCAAATATTAAGGATATTCATTCCCCTGCACCTGCACCATCGCCAGCAATTCTGGATGGTATAAATTTTTATATTTTTATTGCTTTTACAGTTTACTTGTGTTCTTATATTTCATCTACCTAACTGTATATTGTATCCTTTTTGGATCAGTACCCTCTTCTTCACCTAGAATTTCTCCTCTAGGTTCATCATTGAAGAAGAAAAAGACTCCACCACCAGCATATACATTGGTTCTGCCACCTCCACCTCCTAATAAGGGTAATCTAATATTAATCCTGAAACTGTATTAGCTTAGAGTATTGTTAAAATTACATTAGTTTTCTCTTTTCAATCAACTCATGAACACTATCTAATGTTGATTCATCCTGCATGTAGATTGTGTGTCAGTGACTTGCTCAGAGCCCTTGACGTATACACCTCCTGGGTCACCTTGTGGTTGCGTGTGGCCGCTTCAGGTTAAACTCCATTTCAACATTGCAATATACAAGTTCTTTCCTCTGGTCTCAGAGCTAGCCAAGGAAATTGCAGCAAGTGTTCTGCTGAACCACACCCAGGTTCGCATTGTGGGAGCTGATGCAGCTAATCAGCAACTGGAGAAAACCACTGTTCTCATAGACTTAGTACCCAAAGGAGTAAAATTTGATGATACCACCGCATTTTTAATATATAAGAAATTCTGGCACAGGGAGATTCTGATAGATGCTTCAGTCTTTGGCACTTATGAAGTACTCTATGTTCATTATCCAGGTTATACATTGATTATGACTTTGTTAGGAATTTTTTTTTTCTTTGTAAAGTGAATTTCTATGGTATCTTTGGTTTTATTAGTATTTATCTCCCCCTACATTCATACTTTTCGATGACAATTGCAGGTCTTCCACCATCTCCACCTTCAACTCCCTCAGATGCTTCTGGTATAGATGATGGGCCAAATCCAGGACATGCCAACGATGGAACAATGGTGAAACCTTTAGGAGTAGATGTCCCAAAGAAGAAAAAAGAAGGGAATAATGGAAGAATGATTGTTATAATTGTTCTGTCATCAGTTACTGCTTTTGTTGTAATCATTGGCCTTGCTTGGCTTTGTCTACTGAAATTCCGCACCTATGTTGATGAACATGAACCAGTCCCAGATGGTTTATCCTCTTCAAAACAATCAAGTAAGTGCAATTAATGACTCTGTCAAAATTTTGTTGGCAGTTTAGAGACTGTACAAAGAAAGAATTGATTCCATTATAGATGAATTATTTTATAAAAACTTTTTTTGAATGATCACATTAGTCTAAAAATTTAATTCATTTATATGAAATGTGTCATGATTTGTATATTACCACTTGTGATAAGACTTCTAAATAATTTGATATCAAATGAGCTCTTTTCAAATCAAAAGTTGGAATTTGATAAACGTTAGGTTATAATGCTATTTCATAGCTATTTATAGATCAATTTGTTTTTCCATCTTTGGTTGTATCATGTATGTATGTGGGGAAAATTGGAATTCACTGTAAATATAACTAAATTTACTCTTAGCAGGGGCTGCTAGGTCATTGAGTCATGGGATCAGGCTAGGCTCTGGATCAGGATCACAGTCCTTCAATTCTGGAACAATAACATATACAGGGTCTGCTACGATTTTTACTTTGAATGACATGGAGAAAGCAACAAATAAGTTTGATTCTTCAAGAATATTAGGAGAAGGTGGCTTTGGGCTTGTTTACAAAGGTATTCTAAATGATGGGAGGGATGTAGCCGTGAAGATTCTCAAAAGAGATGATCAGCGAGGTGGCCGTGAATTCTTGGCAGAAGTTGAAATGCTTAGCCGTCTACACCATAGAAATTTAGTTAAATTGTTAGGCATTTGCATAGAGAAACACACTCGCTGCTTAGTTTATGAGCTTGTCCCTAATGGAAGTGTGGAATCCCACTTACATGGTAAATAAAAGCACAGTTCAAGAATTTCATCAATACGTTTGGAAGTAAAAAATCATCATTTTTTTGGAAACTGACTTTTGAATACTCTCTATTTTCCCAGGAGCTGACAAGGAAACTGATCCACTGGATTGGAATTCCCGGATGAAGATTGCTCTTGGTGCGGCTCGGGGATTGGCCTATCTGCATGAAGATTCAAATCCATGTGTCATACATCGGGACTTCAAGGCCAGTAACATCTTGTTGGAGCACGATTTTACACCCAAGGTCTCAGATTTTGGATTGGCTAGAACAGCACTGGATGAGAGAAACAAGCATATCTCCACACATGTTATGGGAACATTTGGGTAATAATCTCTTGCTAGCCATTTCATGTTGATGCTTAGCTGAATGTGATACAAGTGGTTAGGTGATGGCATGTAAAAAGTTTTATTTCAGCTCTTAACAAATGCTCAAGATGAAAACTGAATTCATCTCATTGACATGCTGTTTTGCAGCTACTTAGCTCCTGAATATGCAATGACTGGCCATCTTCTGGTCAAGAGTGATGTTTACAGTTATGGAGTTGTTCTCCTTGAGCTCCTAACTGGAAGAAAGCCTGTGGATTTGTCACAACCACCAGGTCAAGAGAATCTCGTGACATGGGTTCGTCCACTTCTCACAAGTAAGGAAGGTTTGCAGATGATCATAGACCCATTTGTAAAGCCTAATATTTCTGTTGATACTGTGGTAAAAGTTGCAGCAATTGCATCCATGTGTGTGCAACCAGAAGTCTCTCAACGTCCTTTCATGGGAGAAGTTGTTCAGGCCTTGAAGCTAGTATGCAGTGAGTTTGAGGAAACAGAATTTATAAGATCAAAGAGTTCTCAAGAGGGTCTTCTAACTGATGTGGAAGGAAAGTTTTCTGATGCTTCAGGTGAAAAAGTGGAATTTTCAGAGTATCAAAAAACTCTTTCTGGCTATCAATCTGGTGATGAAAAGGTAAGATTATCAGCATCAGATTTGCTCAGTACTTCAGGTCAGGAATTTGAGTCATTCAGAAGGTATTCTCGTTCAGGGCCTCTAACTATTGGGAAGAAAAGGCAGTTCTGGCAGAAGTTGAGAAGTTTGTCTAGAGGTAGCTCCAGTGAACATGGATTTTCAACTAAACTATGGCCTGGATCCCGTTAAGCTTTTGCATACCGAATTTATCGTTCCTTCCATGAATCGCATGTTAGATTCACTTGAAAGAAAATATTATGATAATAATGTAAAAAGTCACAAACTACAACTACTTGTCAATGTTTTTTTGCCCATGTTGGTTTCTAGGTTACTATGTCTGAACAATTGGTACTACAGATAATAGTAACAAGTGGTACATGTTGTCTGATCTTTAAAAATGGACTAATTTGTCGAAAGGAGTCAAGTGACACGTGCAGATATATTATTATATATATAAAATATGAAGGGAAAGCAACGAGTTTTGCTTTTTACACAGATTGCGTTGATAGGACACTACCATTTTGTTTCTTTCCCTCTCTTCGTTTGTTTCTAATATTTGCCTTCAAGTTTCTAAAATTTAAAACAAGTCATTACAATAACTTTTTCGTCCCAAAATAGCCATAACTTTGTTGACTACTAATGAATCACCCTTTGCTAGAAATTACTTCCAATCCTACCACTAACACTTTTTTTTTTCTTCTTGATGTGCAACAGTGCTTCTCTTATACACACCTTTTTTCAAGAATATTTGCTATGATTTAACATGAGGCATTCCTCCTTATATACCAGCCAATTTCCCCAACCTATCTCTCAAAATCTTCAGCCCCATGTACCTGTCACAAACATAAATAGACTATTGACATGCAAAATAAAGATGTTGGTATCATAACTTTTGTAATCAAATTTTGTGCAAACATTTGTTTGCTCAATTTCATGATCACATTGTACATACCTGCCCATCATCATGACAGTTGCTTGAGGATTTGTTCCTGGTGATTCATCAAATGTTGAGCCATCCACCACGCGGAGTCTGTCAACGCCAAGAACCTTGTAATCAGGGCTGATTACCTTCCCCACATGGCACCCTCCATGGTAGTGCCAAATTGTGATCACAGTGTCTTTGCAGAACTGTGCTATCAACGACGTGTCATTGGGATGCTTGGGTATGAAGTTGACATTAGCCTTGACAGTGAGGTTGAGCAGTTCCTCTGTGGTTTTTTTGTGACACTGAGTGTAGTTTGTGAAGTATTTTGACTGGACAACCTTAATAGCCAAGCGGATCCCCTTGACACAGCGATGAAGATCATATGGATGACTGAAGTAGTTGAAGGTAACCACAGGGTTGTCCTTCACATTGGTGTTGTTCAGCCTGAGCTCACCTACTGACCAAGGATTGGCAACTTTTGACAGAATAAAACCTCCCTTGAATAGTTCAACCGGTATGTCTTTCTTGTTCTTGATAAATTCTTGAACCGCTTCTCGTGATCTTTGCTTAGGAGGAATTGTGGACAGCTGCCCAATCTGGTGTTGCATCATGTCAAAAATGAAAAATGACTTCAATTTCTTGCTAGCTAGCTGCTAACCAGTAATGCAGACCTTATTATATACCATGTTTAATATATTAAAATGCTATGTGGAATTTGGACTCTAATGTTATAAGGATTGGCAATTTGAGCTCTAAGATTGAGGAAATCTTGTATTATTCAAGAGGGATGACTATAGGACTAAATGATCCTTTTTTATGTGTTATTAAGCAATAAGTTAGAGAAAGGACAAAGTTAGGAAAATATCATAAATACTTTTCTGGTACAGTAAATTGACAGATAACTTGAAACAAAAGAAATATTATTTAAAGCAACACTTGTTTCAAAATGGAGGAAGCAATTGTTAAGGATACCAATGTGCTCCATATTATTTATAGCCACAATCTCTAAATTTAGAGAAATATTACATACCTCAGCTGACATGATACCATGGTGACAGTGAATGCTATCATTGGACTGACTAAACCCACTGCTAGCCTCAATGTACACCCCCTTCTTGGTGATACCAACAGTTTCTATGAGTGACTGATAAACTGGTCTTTTAGAAGGAACAAACATTGTGTTCATGGGATTGTCTACCATTCCTTTCCCAACAAAGTGGTTGTCAAGGACCACTTGGATGTTCAATTTCTGGAGTTCTTCTTTTGGTCCAATTCCACTAAGCATTAGCAACTGAGGAGTCCCAATTGCCCCACTAGACATTATCACTTCACTATGGCTATCATTTGACAGAAAAGCCTCATGCTGTTTCCCATGTTCATCTTGGAAAATAACCCCCACAGCTTTTGGTTTCTTTCCTGCAACAATAGCATTGCCTTAAGTTACTTGCAATTTGCAAAGCCATAAATCTTTTGGACTTTATATATGTTATTAATATAATATATGTACCTTTTGTATCAAACACAATCTTTTGGACACTGGCATAGACCAAAACAGTAAGTTTGTCACGGTTCCCTGAAGCAAGCAATTCAGCAGCCGTGTGGCGGCGGCCAAATCTGTCGAAAATGGTTCCACCAACCTTTGTTCCATAGAGATGATCATAGGTGAAGCCATTAAAAGGTGACACACCAGAGTCTAGAAGACTGTCTCTCACTGCTCTCTGAAAAGCTGAAAACTTTGGACGGTGAACAATTTGCTTCTCAACCCATGGATATGACTCATTTACTAGCTTGGCATCCCACCCCACCTTCTTTATAAACCTGCATTCCATAGAAATGTTGAGACAAGACATTTGAGATTAAGATAAATGTTCTTCAGCTGTATGATCATGACTAGATTGTTGGCTCAACCAACTCAAATTTGGTGAGATAATGTCACAGTTAGGTGCATCAGTGCATGCGTTAGAGGCTACTCTTGAGTAGTAATTACCATAAACAATATAATTATGTAAATTTATCAATAAAAATATAATTTTTTAGCAACATTTAACAGTTACATTTAGTAATAAAAAAAAAGAAGATATATACATTAGTTACATGTAACTAACTTCATCTTTTATTTTTATAATTGCATTAATTAATACTAAAAAAAATAATTCAGATATATGTAATATAATGATCAATTACTTTAATTATACAATTTAAAAAAATACATATATAATTTTGTTTTAAATATTTTTTATTACCATAATTTTTGCGTATTATAAAATCACTTCCAAGGCATAACATAGGGTAACAAAGGACCACAGCAGCATTTAATTGTTGAAAAGAATTTCATATAATAAATGCTGTGAATATGAGAGAGGGGGGTCACTCTGACCAATCGATGCTTTGTAACCTTTTTTGGCAATTTTGTCTAACCATTTTCTTGCTCCTTGTTTCCTACCTGTGCAGTGTGCATGCTTCTAATGTCGTCGGCACATAACTACTTTTAATTACTATATTAATATTGATTAAACATCTAAATTCCTCATCAAAAGGTCAGCATATGTTTGGATTTGTATCTCTTATCCATATTTTCATTGACAATATGCATGTGTACTTGAATTTCAGAATACGATTGCACGTGATGGTGTATACCATTACATAATTTCAGTTGACCTACTCAGCTTTTAATTAGGTAGTTATATTTTTACATTAGTATTTTTTATAAAAGAAATCTTATTACTATTTCAATAGCGATTCACTTAAATATTTTGATTAGATAGTGAGGACCTTAAGTCTGCAGGTTCTAATAATTGAGTGTTGAAAGAGTTGGAATGAGAGCAGCATCTTATCTTTTGAGTAGATAGCTAGGTCGGATTGATTAACTATCTTATCTTTTAAATGAATTAGAATCTTATTTATTTAGATTTTTTTGTCTTTTGTTTGGTCGTATTTATTGAGGATGACAAAAAATGCTACCAAATAAAAAAAATAAGTGTTTTTTAGAACTATTATTATGAAGATAAAAATACATAAATATTAAAGTCTATAATGATAATATTAAATTTTAAAAAAAATCATTTCCTCTCTGGATTTTTTTTTTACGTATGCACCACGGTTTTATTTTATTCACTTTAAAATAAGGTGTGTTTTTTACCAAGAGTAGTTGAACTTTATTGACACCCTTCGCCAGCAAATTCATTACTAGAGTACCCGCTGGTCCAGTTTAATAAAGTAAAATAGATAAATACATTAAAATAACAGCAAGTGAAAATCTTTTAGAAATATTAAATATTATGTAAGTCTATGTTAAAATGTGTGGTTAAGATCATTAAAAAAATATTTAAAATAAACAAAAATGTATTTTATGCTGTGCAATCCTTATCAAACTTTGACAAATAAAAGACAAATAATTAATATAGCCAGGTCATGTTGCACAAACCTCAACTATATTCCATGTATTCTACCAATAATAATAATAATTACAAAACTCATACACAGTTTAATATACAGTGTATGTTTTTTATGTTGTTCTACCATCATAATTGAATTTCTACTTCAACTATCTACGTTGATTATTTAATACAAAGTTTTATTGTGTAATTTACTGAGACAAAATTTAATTTTAATAAAAAGAAAAGAACCAAAAATATTCAAGAAACTGCATCTAAATTTTGTCATAATAAAAATAAAAATTAAAAAAAAAATTATGATAAGTTAACTTTTATAAAATAATCTTAAATGACATTCAAATAATAAATTATAAATGATTAAAAGTATAAAATTACAGAGAAAGAAAAGAAAAGAAGGAAGAATAGAAGAGGTTATGTGTTATTACCTTGGGCTTGCTCTAGTGTAGAAGCCAGCATTGATAGAAGTGCCACCTCCCAAGACCCTTGCCCTTGAATTGTAGACTCCATCAGTTGAAATGAAGTATTGAGAAGCTGAAGTTGGTGAAATATCTGCTAAGGTAATGTGGAAGTTCTCAAGAAATGAAACATTGGGGTTTGTGAAAGGAACACCCCCTCTTTCAAGCACCAAAACACTGAATTTCTGAGATAGTGTTGCAGCCAAAGGACACCCTGCTGTGCCACCTCCCACTATTATGTAGTCATAAACCATATTGATGGTGGTTGTTGAAATTGATGGTGATTGTGATGAGAATGAGCTTGCATTTCTTATAAAAGGGTATCTATTCTTATGCCAGTGCTCACTACCTGCAATTCAGTTCAACTTTGCTCATCAAAATATATACTAGTTTAATTACAATATTCTCAATTTCAATGTAATATATTCTTCTTATTATTGTTATAATTAGAGTTAGAGTTAATCATCCATCCTCTACAAAAGATTAAACAGAAATGGGAAAATGTTGAACAATAAATTATAGTATTTAATAAAACAAGGTGGGCCAAGTCTTTTTTAATCGAAATGTCCTTGCATACATAAATACAGACATATATGTGAGCAATATGATCAAAATCAACAAAACAGATTAATAGACATTTGTTTATGATCTAGCCGTACATAAGCTATAGAAGTGAAACTCCAAATGAAAGTACAAGAAACCAGAACCACTCACGCTGGTTACATATTTCACCAGATTCTGAGATATATAGATTTCTGCCACAAACTACATTCACAAATTCTCATCTATGTGGCAACTTCCTAGAAACCCAGATTCCATTAGCTAACAAAAATTGAGTTTCAAAAGGACAAGAAAGAGAGAAAAAAACATTTTTTTTCCAGAGAGACTAATGTTGAAAACAGAAGGTGAAGGAACAAAGATCGATGATGGAATTGAATAATAATGTAAGAAATAAGTGCAAAGGGTGGATATATGAAGATAAGTAAGTTGTAGTGGATAGAACAGAACAAACCTTGAGATGGAGGTAGAAAGTTCCAGAGCCATAGAGCAAGGCACAAGAAGAATTTGACTGCACCAACTGAAGCCATGGAATCTCACGAGCCAGAAAAAGCACTCACTCTCTGAAGAAATTGCTTCTTCCCAACCTATAAGTGTCTGCTTCTCATTGGCCTTGTTTTGTGTGTACATCATATAAATATGTAAATTCATGTTTATTATTGTAACATAATCTAACAGTTAGGAAGAGAAATCATGAAGAAAATCTAAATTAAAAACACATAACAGTGCATTAATGCCACTCCCCACCCCCACTATACTTTTAGAAACACTAGAAAATACATTACTACTCTAAGAAGCATTTAATGTGGAAATGAATGCCGCGGTTACAGTCAAGACTCTTTGGCCGTTGGATTTGACATTGTTTTTTTCTGATCACGTTCCTGAGTTTGTACAAAGACAGCTCACTCACCAGCCTACACTATGAGGAGTAAAGCTTCCTATTTAATATGCCACCAAAATTTTGTGAATGCTTTTTCATTTTCTTTTTTTTCACTGATTGATTAGATTAGAGGGAACTTCCTGAATATTTTGTCCCTTCTTCAACTAACCCTTTAATATTAACATTCACTCATTCTCAGCATCCTCAAAACTGCACTATGAAAGAAAAATAGATCACAAGCGTATTGTATTTTGGGCTATTAATAGGAATTTCTTTTACTTCTTTGCATTGTCTTTTATTCTGAACATTATAATCTGCATGATATCACAGCTGGTATTGTTTGGTAAATAGATGTTAATGAAAGGGTACAATTAACGATCCACTAATTTGATTCATGCATATAAAATTAATTACTAACCCCTTTTGATTTTTGATACCAACGATTCAACGAACCAACCAAACTTAATTGTACAAATGCTGCAACTGTTCTGAAGTGTGGGGGCAAGATCGAGCATTATATTAATATTTGGAAAGGGAATGGGTCCATTCTAATTAACAAAGAAGCATATATATTTGAGAAAGCCACAATTTCAAGAAGAAATGACACACACAGACAGAAGGGGGAGGAGCAGTATATATATGCAACTCGTATCTTAATAAATGTAAGGATATGAAAATATGAATGTGATCATTGTATTATTATTATTTTCTTAGCTTATTTATGAGTTAGATTGTCAACGTTAGCATGAGTCCAAAATGAACCTCTAAAATATTGAATACTTGTGATGTAAATACTGTCTGATTTATCTTGAAATCGGCGGAGGAGAAAAGAAGAATCCAAATATTCAATTCATCCATCTGAGTCTGCGAACTTATAGTGATCTGTTTGCATGTATGTTCGCATCAGAAACCTGCATGGCCAAAGTTATTTCCTAGAGAAATTGTTGAAAATAAAATTAAGGAAAAATATGAGAACATATATGCATCATGACAGTAATACAATACAAGAGGATACTGTTGGCAATACGTGGCGGAATTCATTCATTTATTTAATTTAATATTATATTATATTAATGCTAGCAATGACCAGCTTCGATCGATCTCATTGACAACCGAGAATCATTAATTTGCACATGCATGCTAGTATGACATCAAATATGCATATCTTTGTTCCCTTTTTATAATTCATTTTCAAGTAAAAATCAAAGGAAAATAATTTTCGAACTTATCAATTCTGCATGATTTACTGCTTTAACAAGGTGTTGCCAGTTAAATGCAAGGAAAAGAGAAATGAAATATTTACACTTAGCTAGTGAGAATCCAAAAATCATCACAGAAAATAAAAAAGAATTTAATACTCAGGCCATTTTTAATGACTTTTAAAATAGTTTTACATAACTATTTTTTTCAAATAAAAAATCCAAAATTCGTTATTGCTGGGTGCCACAAATCTCAACCTACTTTTTGGTCATTTGATCAACCGTTCCTAGGCCAAAAATAGGTGGGAGGGGCCCACCGCCACCCTTCAATGAATGACATAGGTTGGTTGTTTCGAGCCTCCCATGCTGAGCTGTGTTGCCTTGCCAATGTCATTTGATTCAACTCAAATTCTCTTGTAAAGTGGAAGTTAATTAACCACATATCATATATGAGGCCTTAAATCCCCGAGGCTATTGGGTGGGTAGGTAGGTAGGTAGATAAGTAAATACTAAATAGCATATTATTGGATCATAATTAATTTACCATTTTGTTTAATAGAGATTCCCATACCTTTTTCTTTTTTTTTCTCTTTCAAGGTCAAATATTTATGAGTTTGGTTCGACTTTCACAAGCATTGGACATTGGAATTTGATTTACTAATTGTTGAGCCATTCGTTACATGTTGGTCGATCGCTTCAAGATTGGAAGGGGCAATCTAGTAGGATGAATTAAGTTGCATACTTGCATGTCATCGACCCATCCATGCATAAGTTATAATCTGTCTTCACTGAAACCTAATTTATATTAGTGCAAGTATTTGTTTTTTTCTTGATTTACAGCTATTCAGTACCGATCTTGTGGCAGATAACAGAGCAGTTAATCTTGTCACAGTTATTATATATGCATCACAACTTAAGAGTTAGGCAGATTTTCGCAGCTTT
Source organism: Amphicarpaea edgeworthii (assembly GCA_014843725.1). Classification (NCBI taxonomy): domain Eukaryota; kingdom Viridiplantae; phylum Streptophyta; class Magnoliopsida; order Fabales; family Fabaceae; genus Amphicarpaea; species Amphicarpaea edgeworthii. The sequence continues at coordinate 1,981,382 of CM026320.1, read as the reverse complement.
ATGGTGGTCACGTTCGTCCTTGACCAAAGTCACAAAAAGAACATTAATATGCCGAGATCAAAGGTTCGTGAATATCGGTAATACAGTATTAGATAACACGATGCATACATATACTAGTACTATGCATTATTCTGTCGACACGTTATCATCATATTGGTGTTGCTTTGTTAGAAAATGAAAGGCAAATTAAAAGGGCTTCAGAAAAAATATGTTGTAACTGATAACTCTTGCCAAGAGCTTCTGCAAAAATCTGGTGGAAGGTTATACATCAAATGGCAATGGCAATTCAAATGGATGTTAATATATTAATAAATTCATTTGTTCTACTTAAAATGGTGATAGAATGGAAACGGCAAAACAGTTATATTATGATTAGTCCATGGGGTTATTTTAAGTTTTAGATGTGATCCTTAATCAACTTATTCCTGTACTTCTTCAATTTAGTGATACTTCCAATGGTTGTTACAGGCTTACACATAGATATTAGGTTAGATATTTGAAAATATATAAACAATATCGAAATTGAAAATAAAGAATATATTTTCTGTGAAATGTTTCAATAACAGAAACGATTGAAAACAGTAGCAACCTTGTCATATTTGAATGACTTTCTTTTAACCTATTATTATTATAATATCACCTCATTCCAATATTGACAATTAAATAATAGCATGAAAGAGGTAAAAAAATTAGCTCAAAAAGGGGATCAGCGTTTGCATTATTTTTGTTTGGTAAAACTTTGGAAAAAAAATATTCGTCTGCAATATTTATTCCCTAACGCCTCAGGTCAACAAATCATTAATGGTCACTGTTCATGCATTAAAACAAACACGGCTTGGTTATTCATTATTAAAGAATCAATAAACAAAAAAATTATTAAAAATATAGGAATGTATTTATAGCATTAAATGTCAACTTTCATCTAAAACTTTGTTTATATTTTATTTTTGTCATATTAATAATTAATTTCTGCAAAAAAAAATTATTAGCTATCTTTAGTAAATTCATCTTCCAATCACATTTTTCCGTTGACCAAACTTGAATTCAAAACATTGATTAAGAAGACAAGCTAATGTCACTTAAACCGTCAACTTTTTAATAAATTTTGTTTACTTTTAATTCCTTAACCATGTTTCTTTTAAAATAATTATGAACAAAATGGAAACAAAAATAATCTTGAAATTTTAATTGATTCAACATTGACAAGCATGCCTAAAATTCAAGAAATAAAATAAAACAATCTCCTATTATCCTATCTTCCAAGACCAAGACCATGTTATTACACGTGAAACAATAGTTCGGATTACAAGCAACAAGCACGATCAACTCTGGTATCTCTTTAAAAAAAAATCTAATATAAACACACAAGCCAATTAATATTTTTTCCAACAAAAAAAAGCACTCAGTACACTGATAAATTACAAACAAAATTGATTGCAAAACCAGTATAACCATCAAAAACCATGTAAAATAAGCTATAACTTCTCCAACTAACTGAAGCACCTAAATTGGAAAAGATAAACTATCTCAAGGGGGGGACCTACATCAACAAAACATTGCCCCCTGTATATATGGCACTTTCACAAAAAAAAGCCAATGCCTTTGAATGTCTTCATGAATTTTGTGGACAAGCATGAAGCCACCAGACACACACCACCATCTTCCAGCAGAAGAAATTGGTTTTCAGAAACTACTCATCTTTTACTGGACTCGCATATTCGCTTCCGTTGTCCAATGCAGTCAAGTTAGATGATGCGCTGGATGACACGGCGTGACCCTCATTATTGTTGTAACTGTTTTTTGATGGGGTTCTTCTTTGAGGATTGTTAGCTGCAGGGTTCTGTCCCTCTTCTGCTAGCTTTTGCACAAGGTTCATGATTGTCGGAATAAACTTGCTAGACAAGGATATGATTCCCGGAAGCTGAAGAATTTTAAAAAAAGGTAAGAAACAAGGCTACTATAAATTTAAACAGTTGGCAACAGACACTTGAACACTATAGAATGCGTAGTAGCTAATTAGCTGAATTTGTTACAAATGCTCCCAGATTGCAACAAAATTAAAACAGGCAAGGCAGACACAGATTGTCAATACCAGGATTAGACAATAAATTATAAAGATCACAATAGCTTATACTCACGGCTCCATTGCGAAATTCACCCGAAACGTCAAGCTGCACCCATAGGGCTTTAACGAGAAGATAACCAACAAAGATGACACCCAAATACAAGGGATTTCTGCCAAGGAAAATATTAAACTTGGGTGAGATCAATTAAATAGTACAATAAATGTAAGAGTTTTCTTAAGGTTTGTGCTTTAGGTAACATTATTATGTTATTAAAATGGCCATCACATACTCAAAACAGATTATTATCTCCAACACAAAAAAAATTCTCATTTTACAGTTACTACTTTTAGACTGAGCAGCTGTTAGAGGAGCAAGATGCAAGTTAAGAGCAAGATAAAACCAAAGAAGGAAAGCTTAAAAAAAACTATACAGCAGATGAGTACGGTTGACATGCACCTTAGAAGTGTCATAAATTCATTAAATCCCAGGATAACCAAAGCAGCTATTGCCCATGGGGGAGGTAACCAGTTGTTGTTGCGCTTGCTGGCCTCCTGAAAATACAGAAGAATATATTACATCAATAAGTAAAAATAGTAAAATGTTTTCCAACAAGAAATTCAAATGTCTTGATAATTTTATGCATCATGCCTGTGCAGAAATGGCTTGAGAGACACTGTACTCTGTCTCTGTCTTGAATTGCCTCCACAAAGACTTGCACTGGACAGGTGTAATCAATGTTTTAGAGGATGAAACCTGCATGGAAATTTCACACACAACAGATCAATGCCCAATATAGAAAATGCTCTCAAAACTTTAAAGAGAAACCAAAATACAGAATGTTGCAGCCTAAAATATATATCAATCAATTCACAAGTCATCACAGCAAGGGATATATTTATATTCAGTTTAGGGTAATCAGATCACTAATTAATGCAATTCAGACCATTCATCTACCAAAATGGGTTCACAAGTCAATTCTTCATCATATAGAAGTAACTAGCAGTAGCAACAATTAAAATGCACCTGTTCCCAGCTGCTAGAAGCTAGTGGATCAAGCATTGTGATGCTCCTTGTAGCATTACTACTTGATGATGAATCCACCAATGCAACAGCTAACACTTTCTCAATATTGTCAGTGTCATCATCATCCACACGAATTGCAGCCATAACAGATAGCAACTTCAAAGACTGCAAAGCATTAAATATGGTTTAAAAGATTTTTAAAAAATGCTATACAAATTCAATAACAATATAATACTTATAATCATGCCATACAGCAGAGCGAGCAGTCTTGGTGATGGCTCGTATGTCTTCTTTACCCGTCCAAACACGAGGCATTGAATCAGAATCATGGCTAAACAACATCGTAAACCTGCATTCAAAGTTAAGGTAAGTGCATCTAAAGTAAAACTCAAACAAAAGGTAAAAGTCAACTTAGAAGTTGCATAAGATTCATACCTGTCCTTCATGCGGATTAGAACTCTTCCAGCTTCTTCCCTAGCCTTTCCTTCTACAAGACCCCTTGCATAGTCCTCTAAACTCAAAATCATTTTCTGCCTTGTTTCTTCATCCATACCAAACCCAGTAAGTGCAGCAGAGAACCCTGAAACAGCTGGTTCAGTCTCACGCCTAAGAAGGTTCCTTATTGATGGCCAAGTATCGTTACTAGCTCCATCCAAAAGAGCTTCAACAGGTCCAGACAAAGCTTGTTTAAGTTTTTCCTGCAATAGTACTACTATCAGAAAACTTCCCAACAAGGTAGTCCTTCTAATTAAGAAGCAAACCAACTGGAACAACCTAATAAAATTTCATAAACTACGTGCCTAAATCACTGTGGTCACTAAGCATAAGTATCTTATACTTTTAACTTGTCATTATTAATAAAAAAAGTATTGAAAACATACATTGTATCAATCGATCCCTTACTAGAATGATCAATGCTAGAGACGTACCTCATATGATGAAGTAAGTTCAGAAATCTTGGTTGCACGTACAGTTGCAACATGTGCATCAACATCACGTAGCAGTTTCTCTCGCACTTTAGATGTATCCCAGTTTGTTTGTTCAATAACAATATCTGCAATGATAATATATCAGTTTCATTTTATAATTCAGTTAGAGTAAGATGTGTGCTTGCAACAAATATTATCAAGTTTGATTTATTGGACAGCAGACACTGTAATGAACCAAAACCTAGCAATTTTGCACAACATCAAATTAAGCATTGTACACAATCAACTCATTGTTTATCCATATTCTCAGTTTTCCCATTCCAAATGTTCCTTATATGCTTTGGCCTTCAATTTCAATTTATTGTTCACTAATAAACAGAATAAAGAAATTTTTTATTACCTGTACATGCTTCATCAAATTGAACCATACAAGACCCAATGCAATTATTAGCAGCCACAGAAAACCTTTCTCCTCCTCTCAAAGCCTTGTCAAATGCCTCCTTGAATTTATCCAAAGTTCCAGTTCTTATATGTGCCAGCGCAGATTGGAATGCTGGTTGGACAAGCTAACCAATTGAAAAGGTGTTAAGCACCAGTGCACCACTATAAACCTCACAATTCTATAAAAGCTACTGAAGAGAAAGAAGTAAAGGCCAATACCCAGTATCTATAATAGTCATTATTGATTAAAAAATCATCAATTGTTCAATTTTCTTTCAATAGTTATCAATTCATTTATGTTTATGAAGCAAAAAGGTTGACCCCCAGTTGAGAAGGATTACTTGGAACAATTTTTCTTGTAGTTGCTTTTGTTTGGAAGACCTCACACCTTCATCAAAATAGGTGGCTTCAGCATCATACCTTTAAAAGAAAATGCAATAGCTCAATATACCTTCACTCCACATAACCTCATTCTTACATGATGCAACAGCCAACAGCATGTAACATTAAGACAACAAAATTCTGAGATTCAATTTCAAGCTACGATTTACTTGAAGATTACACAAAAAATCACAGCTATAAAACGGTCCTTGATATACAAAATAATGAGGTGGTATTGGAAGAGAAACCAGAAAGCATTAGATGGTATTACTGTGTAACACACATAACTACCAAATTCAAAGACTACAGTATAAAATAAATAACAATACTAAATATGGCATTCCTATTAAAAAAAAAAAAAACCATCCAATAATGAATGTCAATCTTTCTTCTCCGACCTTGAACAATCAAAGCCATTCACTTCTGTTGAATCTGGTTGAGGAATCTGTCTAGATTCATAGGAGCTAGTTTAGGAAGAATATATCTGAATCAAATCAATTCAGATATGCTTAGAAAGTCATGTATCTTTATGATTTTATTTCCTCATTTTTCTCCTGATTTGTAGGAGATTTGTTTCTCTGTTTATTTCCATATTTGTAGCAGAATTAGTCACCTGATTCTGTATAAATATCTATGTACCATTCTTTAATCACAACAGTGAGAAATAAAATATTTTCTCTAAACCTACAGCTTCACTCATGGAGTCATGGCATGGAATCTAGTTAAGTAAAATTTTCACATCAAAAAATGAAAAAATATTAAAAACAGCATGGGGGTGAGAGAGTCCTGATGCTCTACTCAACAGAACTGAAACTAAAATATTGTAAAAAGCTAACAGAGTTAGACAAAAAGCTTATAACATAGTATAAGGTAATGTAGTATTCTATAACTGAGCCATTACAAATACAGATGTCATAAAATTGAACTATACCCACCCTGATAAACAAGTATCCAGGAGTGAACTGAGCTTTTTCCCAAATCCAGGAATAGGGCCAGATTGCACAGCTTCTTCCAATTGACACCAATCCTGAGTGTTGATTGAAAGATATTTCCACAGCATTAGTAAAACTAGGAATGTCAAAAAAATGTTGGAGAATTACACCAAAATAAATGTCAATACCTCATTTGCAACAAAAGATGCATATTTCTCATTGGTGATTTCTTCACATCGTACAGTAGCAACCATAACCTACAAGTAGGTTGACCCATAAATCATTAATAAAAACAATGTTAAATTAAAAATTTAGTCGCTACACCTGACATTGCTTTTCAGTAGTTTAGTTCCTTCCTACTTCCTACATAAAAAAAAAAAAAAAACCCTACATTTTGGTCCCTACAAGAAAAATGTTTACGAAATGGTTCTTGGCTCCTTGCCGACATTACAGAAGTATTAGATTTAGTTCCTATACTTGCCAATATTTTTCATTTTAGTCCCTATATGAAACAAATTTACACTTTGGTTGGTCCCTACATGAAAAAATCTCTGCATTTTGGTCCCTACACCTAACACATTTTTTTTCGATTTAGTCCCTACAGGAAAAATACTCTAACACCATTATAATGTCATTCTGTCAACAAACAATGGGGACTAATTTGCAAAATAAAATCATGTATGGATCAAAATTTATAGTTTTTCATGTAGGAATTAAACTGAAAACAAGTGTCAAATGTAGGGAGCAAATTTTATATTTATCCTAAAATCAATACACATGAAATGATGAAAACAAAAGCAGCATCTTCATAGCATGTATATTACCTTATGTGCAGGAAGGTCGAGATCTTTGTTCTCCTTAATGACTTTCCATATATGCTCAGAACTAAAACAAAAGCCAGAAGCAGGAACTACTCCACGCCGATCACCTGCAAGCCCACCAGGAGTGATAGAATGCTGGAACCGTTGCCGCAAGCTGGCAACCTACATTCAAAATAACCAGAACAGAATATATAGGCAAATTAGACAAACAAACATTCAACAAACCAAGAAAAAAGGTCTCTTTCCCACTATGAAAGGCAAATTAATACAATACTTTATGCACATGGATCAAGGCACAGGAGCACATAGTCACTGATGCAGACATGGAGATACAAACAACCACAAAATGCTTATAATGGGTCATATTAGCGAGTAAATCAGAAGGAAACCTCATACCTGCTCTCTAAATTGCTCTTCCTTTTCTTCATAACTAGAAAGAGCAACAACTTCAACCTGGTCATTTGTTGCCAACGGTAAACAATTACTATAAACTTGAAATAAAATCCTGCTACACAAGAACATCAGTAGGATTAGCAATATCAAAGGAATAAAGAACTTACATTGAAAAATTCACTCAATGGGGTTTCCTTGTGGGCCTGTGGTTTAGGAACAGAGTCCCATATCTGCAGAGGAAAAGAGTAAAGCAAGACAGGTAAGTAAAAAATCTATAACAATTCAATAACAATATATGGAGATGAAAGCACTTCATTACCTTCTGAATATCTTCCCGCAAAACAGGTTCTAAATTTTCAAGTGGTGTCTATAAAAGGGAAAGGTTAACCACATGTCCACATCAACAACAAATAAAAGTATTTAGAATTAAAAATTAAAAATATATAACAAACAAATTATTAATATACATCTATTACACACCCTTGTTTTATCACGTATGACAAACAGCAATGTTGTTTTTCGTGGACTAAACAATCTCATCATGACCTGAAAGCAAAATTGAGCATGCAGTTAAATAAATGACAATTGACAAGATTCAAGATAATTGCTTGTAGTCAATAGGCCGACAACGCATACCTGAAAGACAGTTTTCAAAAGTGGCTTATTTGCAGCTTGCTCACGGCCAATGTCATGGCACCACCTTTACAAAGCATTGCAGAGGGAGAGAGAAATTAGTTGCACAAAGAAAGAAGATTCAAATGGAAAAACATTAAAATAAGAAATACAAGCAGCTACAGACTTAAATATTCTGAATTAGTCAGTATTAAAGATGTAACAAGGGTGAAAACTGAAAAGGGGAAAAAACTCACATGTTTATTAGCACTATATCTGAGACAGCAAGAGCAAATAGAGCACTCTGCTTTTCAAAAGCAGTGTCATCCTGAGAAAAAGACAATTTCAGTATACAAGGAGAACGAAACGCAGAACTATCCATCTATAGTACTTTGTTCTAATTTTTGCCAATGACAGAGAATAACATGGTTAAATCAAGAGTTCTGATTACTAATGAACTATTCCTAATCCATCAGAATGCTAACACAGATTAGAATTGTTATGGAACTCTTTCTTCTGGTTACAATTTAATAGCACAAATAAAACTCAAAGAGATCAAGAGGATATGTTACAAGTAAATATTGAGAACAACAGGAATGTATGAACTCAACAATTTTTTATAATAAACATCCAGATGGAATATTTGCAGAATGTATGAGCATATGATGCCTATTATGCACCATATTTGCGTTCCACAAGGGCTAGAAACACCCTGGCATATTTGCATTCCCAATTGAAAAATATATGTGCAAGTGGAAATTGGACATTGGCAATAGATTGTATTGTGACCTTGGCTATTAGTACTAAAGTAAGTTAACATATATGTATAACCAAACAAAAAATAAAACACCTCTCCTCGTTCTCTTCCATCTGTACCCTCCAAATCCATCACAAGTGTACAAGGCTCTATGCCAGCACATCTAGCCATCCAGATTCCTTTGGTTGTTTGAGACCTGAAAACAAGCACATACATCAGGTCACCGCCCCGTTAGTTGAGAAGGGTTTGTGTGACATGTCAAAATTGCAACAACATACCTTCCCTTAAAAGCATCCATCTCTCTGAAGTTGGTTCTAAACAAATTATTTAAGAGCGTGCTCTTGCCTGCCCAGAGCAAAGAAAACAAAGAACTAGATATTATAAAGATCCTTTTATTGGGAATAGTAATCATCTCATTATGCTAATAAATTTAAACAAATGCAAAATAATGAAGTAAAATTAAACAGGAGAAATAAATTTAAAAAGGTTAAATAATTTTTTCATAAAATTAAAAGGGCCAAGAGACCAAATCTAATAATCAGAAATCACTATTTTATATAGATAATGAAGTCATAAATCTAAGCCCCTACAATTGGGCTAGTAGAGGTTCAAATCCCATTACTACTCATGTAACAAAACAAATTGTAAATTTATATCAAATTCAACTAGGAGGCTATTATGCATTAAAATTTTATTTAACCGCTCCATGAATCTTAATAAAAATCCACCTCCGCCATTCAGTGTCAAGTAAGATATCTTTTAATTACCTAAAGATCCTCAGGTGCACAGACAGGTTAAAGCAATCACAAAATCCAATTAGCTTGAGGAAGGGAAAACAATAAGGTAAAGGAGACAAGAGAGCATACCACTACTTTGTGGACCCATTATAGAAACTACGGCATAAGAAAGCCCACATTCAGCCAACTTCACCTCCTTCATGAAACTTTCAATCCCAGAAACATTGAATACACCATCTCCATCAATAACCTGAGTTGAACAACAAGTCTCACTATTTGCTGGACAAGAAGATACATCATGTTAGTAGGGTGAAAATTGCTGCAAGAGACTTGCACTAGCACTAATTAAGATTCACAAGAAAAATCGGAAATTTAGGCATGATTGCAGCATTGCACTGTGACATATAAACAACTGGAAACACATTTAATCAGGAAATTCAACTTGATCATCCAGCCCTGGTAAGAACATTGCATTTCATTCTCAGTACCCAAAAATAAATAAACAAATCTTTACACTTATTAGCTGATTCCACACTCCATTCATCAGTTCAAACCCAATACTTCCACTAGCATAGAAAAACCTGAGCAGGGACACTAATCTCCATTCCATAAAACTAAATTATCCAAACTTCTAATAAGCACTCCCTTCTCAACTTTTCTTCTCTCCTTTAGCAGATAGCAACAATCTAAACCTTGCCTCGGATCCAACCAATCAGCCATACAAAACACAAATTATGGATCAAATTGTCAAAATCAACCACATCACCAAATTCCCATAAATCCCACATAAACATTGACTCGAAACTGAAAAAAATAAAGTTGAAATAAAACAACAACGAAGTTAAACAACAGTTACAGAAAAAAAGAATCCAAAAACAAAACGCAAGTAAGTGTAACTACTACCAATTTTCCATTAATACCCAACAAGCATCATCTATAAAGTATCGAAACTTTGATGCGAGCTAGAATTGAGAAAGCAGACAGAAATCAAAAAGTGAAGAATAAAGCTTTGATGATCATCATATGATGGAGAAAAAAATGCAGGAATCAGATCGAGGATGAAGAGAATGGAAAAAGCGTACCCATTAGCGTGGGATTGGAAATGAATGATTGTTGAGAAATGAAGATCGAAAGAGAGAAAAGCGAGGGAGCGATCTCAGACTCTCACAGAGGCGTTAGCATTACCATGGCATCACCATAACTACACATATACTTGATTCCAAATTATGATTCTCTCTCTTTTTTTTTTTTTTACTTTTCTTTTCTTGTTTTTTTCCTTTTTACTTATTTTTTTTTTCTTATGGGTCGGCACACTGATTAAAAGTTGAGAATTTGGAAACAACTTTTTAAAATTTTGTTTCTGATTTTCAAAGAATGAGAGATAAAATCAAACTGAATTTTTCTTTTGTTTTTCTTAAACTTAGGTTGGAGGTTTTCCTCTTGAAAATTTCTTTGCATACTCGTATTCGAAATTTTTTTTATAAAGAATTATATCCGCTTAAGATATTAGAGTTAATGAAAATGAAGTCAAAAGGAGAAATTTTCCAATGTCGTGTATAAGAAATTTTGTTCAATTGTTTGTGGCACGATCCGTGGTATGAAAAGCAACACTAGTAACATGATCGTAAGATGTTTTCTGATAGTTATTTGGATTTAATATTGTATTATTAAGTCAAATATCATGTTCATTTTTTTAATGATTTAGGTCCTTTTTAAATATACAATGATAGCTTTTTATTATTATATTTTTATTCATTATCTTTCTGATGGTTAAAATTATTAATAAAAATATTATTCTTAAATTATATTTTTCATCTAAATTTAATGTATGAATAGAATAAAACATTTTTATTTAAAACTACATGAATTTAATATTTTATTTATATAATTAGACTGAAATGAGTAGTATATGCAGTGTAAAGAATTTTAAAGTAGTTCTCTCTAATTTGATTTTTATAATAATTATTTTAAATTTTATCTAGAGTTATATTAACTATGAATGAAAAATAATCTCATAATTATCCATAGTTAATAAATTATGGAGTTTTGTAAATTAGTGGTGAAAATGAAATAAAAAAGTTATATCTCGAGTATAAAAAATAGTAAATAATAAAGTAGAAAAGTATTGGTAGTTGAAAACGCACAAAATTGAGGGGAGGGCCAAGGGGGGCGGTGGAAGAATGGGACCCAACAATGCCACCCTTTGTTATTGCTTTCGGCAAACGTGGAAATGCCACTTTTTTTTATTAGAGCGCGTCAAACTCCGTTTCTCGTCTTTCTTCATTACAGTCTATAATCACTTACTTGCGTTATTCCACGATCAAGCTTTTGCATTTGGTCCTCATGTCCTCATGTCCTACATTCCTTTTATTCATTTTAATATTCAAAAATCCAAACACTACTCACCTGTTAAAGAAATCATTATTTATTTATTTCAGTCAGTCGTAGAAAAAACAAAGCAAGAATCTGCTTTTGTTTTTTCATAATTTTATTAAGGTTCATCACAACATTAGAAGGCATCTACAATCTACAACGTCATGTGTTTTAAAAGTTTATATTTGGTTTTAGATTATTTTTTAAATATAATTTTGAAAGTTTCTAGATAATTTAGTTATCAATGTTTATATTTTGATAGTTTGAGTAAAATAAATGTTTGAGACGTACAATTATGGTCAACATTATTAAAATTGTGTCGATAACTGGTTTGAGTACATGAACTATTTCAATTCAATTCTAAATATATAGGAGATGAATTAGTATGAATTTTATAAAATATTTATAGTGTAAGTTTCATGAGAAAAAGTCGAAGTAAAGAAAAAGAAAAACTTATTTATTTAAATATACATTTTGTTATATAAGATTCTATTTGATATATGGTTATTAAATTAACTTACAACTACAGGTGATTTTTTTTTTTTTTATAATTTGAAATGAAATTGTACAAGTGGCCCGGTCAATAATTCCTTGGGTGGTGAGGTGAATCTGGTGATCAGGTGGATGCCATGCCATAATAATAATAGTGATAAAAGGGAACAAGAACATATGAACATGCAACATTGGAAATAGGTCACAAAGTGACAAACGAGAGAGTTAATTAAGCATGATTCATGAATGCTGGAAATTTATGTGTCTTTCTGGGCTTTTATCCTTCCAAGACGTTGCTTGTTGCTTGTCTTCGGTTCCGTCCTAGAAAGAGTGAAACAACCTTTCTTTTCTTTTTTACCATTCTCTGCTTCATTGATCAAAACCCCATTGGGGAGATCTCAAGGCGGAATATTTCTTGTGATTCAAGGGACATTACTTCTATTTTTTTGTTTTTGGAAAAACTAATCTTTTTGGGTTTGGTGAGATATTTTGGGCTATCTTCAGTCAAATTTAAATGGGCTATTACTATTCCCACACCAAATCCACTTTTCCCACCCCACACTTTTTACACCTCTCAAGTCTCGACCCAGGGTTATCACTCATAGTACTACACCACTCTCCTTTCTCCATCAAAACATAAGACTAGTTAGTTATCGTAGAAAGGTATTAGTAGTAAGCAATGTTATTATACACAAGTTGATACAATGTTGTAGTTTCTCTATATATTGTTTGGAATATGATAGTTGTTTGTCTGTGGATACAATGTTATTAAGAAGTGAAATGCACTATACATTCTTTATGAGAGTGTTTAGCAGAGCCTAACACCTTGTCGTACAATTCATTATTGTAGATGGTTGAATGCTTGACCCACTTGCTTATATAAGGAAAAATAAAATGTTTCTTAGTTTCTACTTAATAATCCACATTTATTAGTTGATGGAGACCTTCCTCTTAATTTCTGCTTTCCTTAGCCCATCACTTTCTACTGATGAAGACATACTGCATCCACATATATCACATGTTTATATTGAATGCTAAACATCTGTCGAAGTCTAACAAATGGCACTCCAACCAGAAAGAAAAAAAAAAAAAAACAAAGTAATTTATCACGGTGCTTAGTCAAATTAACAATGGATCTTTTGTTAATGGAATCTAATTTTTTTCTTTTGCGAAAAACCTTTTGTTTTTTACATTTTACTGTAAGAAATGGTATTTCTGAACATTCACGTACCTTCTAAATCCTATTTAGGTGGGAGGTGACTGTTGATTGGTTGCTGCTCCTTACCTTTATATATACACACGAGGATATTCAGTAAAAGAATATTTGTATGAGAATATCACATTCATTAAATATCTGTAGTTGATTCCGTACATTCTATTTTTAATTTATATTCTAGAAGAAACAGAGTAGAGAGTGGTGAAATCCAGTAAAGATAATACAACAGACACATACCACCTTATACAGGTAGTACTATTCTACATTTTTATTACTATGTAACAAAAAAAAAATAAAAAATACTATATTACTATTAATTAATCTATGGTAACAAAGACTTAATTTCTTAAAGTTTTAACATATACGAAGGATTTAACGTGACTCTCAGTTAATTATTTTCTTATTCAATGATTATTTTTTGTAATTTAAAATCGTTGACACCATATTTTTTCTTCTTTTAATAATATATATATATAATTTCTTTACATATTTTTAGTGAAGATAATCAATGTGTAGATAATGTAACTAATTTTGGTATAAATAAACTTGTAAAGTTTATGTACTGGTCTAACTTACCTAGTTTTATTTCTGATTAATTTTTCCTGTGATTATTGTGAACTGTGATTTTGCTAATGATTTTTTGGATTTGATTTGATCTGTCAATTTCTTTATATTTTTCTTGCTCATTTAATAATATAGAGCTTAATCTTGATGATAAGATAGCTCAAGGGATATCTTTTATCACTCTTGAGAAATACGGTGTTTCAAAAAAAAATGTAAATAATAATTTTTATGGTATGTTTATTTATTTGCTAACTTTTTTTTTTTATTAAAATTCAATTTTAAAGTTTTTATTCTGAAATTTTATTTGTATTGTTTTGTTTATAAAAGAAAATATTTTTACTTTTCATGAAATACTAAGCCTTTAATTTTAAGATATTGATTTTAGAAAGAATAGATGTAAATAATAAAAGTTAGGTGAAAGATATTACTCCAGTGACATGAAGCAGAGAATCAAGATTCAAATATTAGTGAGAAAGACATTTATTTACATTGGGTATCCAATTGTACATCATGTAACCTTATCTCTTATTTATCAAGAGTGTTAAAGATCCGTTCTGTATGGTTAGCACACCCAATATGAGTTTGAATTTTAGAAATTAACCTTGCCATGTTCTAAAGGATACGTTGAGACTGTACTATTTCAAGTGGTCCAACACAACAAGATGTGTCATTTAATTTTAAAATTTACACTTCTTTTTTTTGAACAAAGCCAAAACGAGATTTTATTCAAACCACAGCCAATCAGGTACAAGGAGTACCAAGATTGGAGACAAAACAATCCAAGAATACAGCATGAATCAAAGCATGACAGTAGAACATAACCAGAAATTAAGCCATTCATAGCATTTCAGACCCAGAGAACAGACAGCAACTAAATGGAGGTGCACTGATTAGAAACATATTTGATATTCCCCTGCTACCACCGATGCAATGTAAAATTTACACTTCTCCTAATAATTATGTATTGTATTATGTTAAGAAAAATAATGTATACTTAACAGTTTAATTTACAAACAATATCAATGTAGGGAGGTTTTCTTTTGGTGATTATGTAAGGAGGTTTATATTGTCAACTAATTAGACAGTAATACAGGTAAGATTTTTAAAGTAGTAATTACTAAAAATGGATCATTTGTAACTAATTTTTTTTTATGCTTATCATTTGTAACTATATCACAATAAAATGATTGAATATTATAAAAAAAAAAAAAGAGTTATTATTAATGTATTTTAATTAAATTCTTAATAATGAGATCTTTAATTTAATTAATAACATTTTATAAAAATCAAATAAGAATTTAATTAAAAATATATATATTTATAACATTATTTTTTATGTTGATGAACAAGGTTCAAATTCAGATTAAGCTTAGTATTATTGTGTCTTTCGAATATGATTAAAAATATGGGGAGCAAATATTCCTTTAATTATTCATTAATAGTAGTTTATTACAGTAACCAGACTTAGGAGTAGAGTTAACAGGAACAGTGGCACCTCCTCTTTGGTTTTATTTTCTCTATATTTATCTATCTCTCTGCATCATAATTTCTCCTCTTTATTTTTTTTTTCTCTCACCTCACAACACAAGCAATAATGAAGAAGAAGATGATGGCGAGCACCGCCATCTCCGTCGTCTTCGCCGCGCTCTTCCTCTTCTCCTCCGTCCACTCCTTCTACCTCCCCGGCGTCGCTCCTCGCGATTTCCAAATTGTACGTTTTCCATTTCTTCTCTCTTCCCTCTCTCGATTCCTTCGTTACTTTTCATATTTTATCTGAATTTCCACGTAATAGACTTCGTTCGCTTCTCGATCACCTTTAATCCGTCGCAACAATGCTCGGATCTAGGGTTTTAGCTCTGATCTGTGTCGAATCGGTCTTAAATTCGCTTTGCACTGTGTTTTTGGATAACCGACTTTGTGTTCATGAAAGGTCTAAATTACCGTTGGATGATTCCTATGTTCTGATGTTGTTTGATTGACTTTACTCTATAATAATGTTATGTGATGGAATCGTTAGTTCTGTAGAGTGATAATCGTGCTGCCAATTCCGAAGACGGAATCTAAAGAGATCTTTGTGTTTAGTTTCGAGCTCTTTCGTCACTGTTTGAGTTTCTCTCTACGCTGTTTTTAAGGCGCTCCGTCACTTGTGATGAGTGATGAGTTATATTTTGATAGGTGCACATGAAAACTGTATGTGTAATGTGGCTCTTTATCTTCTTTTTTTGTCTGAGGAAATAAAAAAATGTAGTGTGTCACTTTCGAATTGGCAACTGATTTGAGAAATTTGGTTGAGATTGGGAAATTTTTATTTCAATTAGTGTTGTAATTGTTTGTTTCAAAAATGAAGATATATTGAGTTATTGTTTCATGTGTGGGACCAGGGTGACCCCCTCTATGTCAAAGTGAACAAGTTATCATCTACCAAGACTCAACTTCCATATGACTACTACTTCTTGAAGTATTGCACACCCAAAGAGATATTGAACAATGCAGAAAATTTGGGAGAGGTTCTTAGAGGTGATCGCATTGAGAATTCAGTATATACGGTTAGCATCTGTTGCCTCGTCCTTCGACATTTGGATAAGATGATGATGAATTTCGGTGATCATTGTTTAGTTGTGTCGACTTAAAAGTTTTTCTTTTTCTTTTTCAGTTTCATATGAGGAAGGAACAGTCTTGTACTGTTGTTTGTCATCAAACTTTGGATACTGAATCTGCAAAGAGTTTTAAAGAAAAAATTGATGATGAATATCGAGTGAATATGTAAGTGATAAATGTATGGGAGCTAGTGTTTAGTTATGCAGTATGAGTTTGTTTAATTAGTTTGATAAGATTCATTGGCCTGTTAGGCGCTTGTCTATAGGTTTCTGCTATTTATTCCCTTGACCCTTGAAGCCCTGAATTGAATATGCAGGATCTTGGATAACCTTCCAGTTGCTGTTCGTAGACAAAGGAGGGATGGAAGTCCATCAACAACATATGAACACGGTTTTCGTGTTGGGTTCAAAGGAAACTATCAAGGGGTATAACTCAGCTTGAATTTTGTTATATAATTTCAAGTATCATTTTTGTCACTCCATATTGTTACAAATTTACGATTTTCCTACAGAGCAAGGAGGAGAAATATTTTATCAATAACCACTTGAGTTTCAGAGTCATGTATCACAAGGATCCTGAAACTGGTTCTGCTCGTATTGTTGGATTTGAAGTCACCCCAAACAGGTCTTGTTCTTCTTTCTACCATCTTTCTCTCTCTGTTAAGGGACTGTTGTATTCTTATGTTGGGGTGCGTAACATGGTTGAGTTTTATATTTTAATATTTTATATCTGGAATAGGGTGCTGTTCGTAAGAAAGAAAAATGAAACAGATTAGTTGGATTTTTCTCTAATCAATCTTACCTTCTTCATGATGTCTCTTTTGTTTGAAGATAAACAATATTTAGGCCTTAGAATCTTATAAATGGGCTCTTAGATAATCTTTTCTTATTTTGTGGTAAGTGTCATGACTTGTGCATTTCTGTATGTGTTGAATTTATTTCTCTAAAATTATGCACTTGTATGTTCAATTTCTTGTTTGATTTCAAATGACTGCTTAATGTGTGTTCTGTCTTTTTCTTAAATGAACTCTGTAACTGGAAACAGTATAAATCATGAATACAAGGAGTGGAATGACAAGAATCCACAAGTGACAACATGCAATAAAGATACCAAGAATTTGATGCAAGGTAGTACTGTTCCACAAGAAGTTGATACAAACAAGGATCTCGTATTCACATATGATGTTTCCTTCAAGGTATTGCTGATTAAAATCATGGCTACTCATAAACTTTCACCTCATTTATCATATGATACGTTAAGCCAAGTTTGCTGGTATTTTTTCAGGAAAGTGATATCAAATGGGCATCACGGTGGGACACATATCTTTTAATGAATGACGATCAGATCCACTGGTTCTCCATCATTAACTCACTGATGATTGTTCTTTTCCTGTCTGGAATGGTGGCAATGATCATGATGAGAACCCTTTACAGAGACATTGCCAATTATAATCAGCTAGAAACCCAAGATGAGGCCCAAGAAGAAACAGGGTGGAAACTTGTTCATGGAGATGTTTTCAGGCCACCAATCAATTCGAATTTGCTTTGTGTTTATGTTGGTACCGGTGTTCAGCTCTTTGCAATGACACTTGTGACAATGATATTTGCTTTGTTAGGGTTTTTGTCTCCATCTAATCGGGGAGGTCTCATGACTGCGATGGTTCTGTTGTGGGTTTTTATGGGCTTATTTGCTGGATACTCCTCAGCACGTATGTACAAGATGTTCAAGGGTACAGAATGGAAAAGGAACACCTTGAAAACTGCATTTATGTTCCCAGGCATTCTTTTTGCCGTCTTCTTTGTGCTGAATGCTTTAATCTGGGGGGAGCAGTCCTCCGGAGCAGTCCCTTTTGGAACAATGTTTGCACTAGTCTGCTTATGGTTTGGTATATCAGTACCCTTGGTCTTTGTGGGGAGTTACTTGGGTTTTAAAAAGCCAGCAATTGAAGACCCAGTGAAGACTAATAAAATTCCTAGGCAGGTACCTGAGCAGGCATGGTATATGAAACCCGTCTTCTCAATTCTTATTGGAGGCATTCTTCCATTTGGTGCAGTGTTTATCGAGCTCTTCTTTATCCTGACATCAATATGGCTGAACCAGTTCTATTACATCTTCGGCTTCCTTTTCATCGTGTTTGTGATCCTCTTAATCACCTGCGCCGAGATTACCATTGTGCTATGCTACTTCCAATTGTGCAGTGAGGATTACAATTGGTGGTGGAGATCTTACCTCACTGCTGGGTCCTCTGCCCTGTACCTCTTCCTCTACTCAATTTTCTACTTCTTCACCAAATTGGAGATTTCAAAGCTGGTCTCGGGCATCCTTTACTTTGGATATATGATAATTGTTTCATATGCCTTCTTTGTGTTGACTGGAACTATTGGCTTCTATGCTTGCTTCTGGTTTGTTCGCAAGATCTACTCATCGGTGAAGATTGACTGATTTCAGGCATCATATAGTGGATGATTACAAAAGGAACCCGAGAGGCTATAACAATGAGAGAGGACTCGAAGCAGATACTGCTGGGAACTTACCTTTTTCCCCCACCTTTGAAAACCCTTTTTGTTTATTGTTAGAACAGTAGATGGATTGTTAATTTGTTACACTGTTTTCAAATATTGTGGTAGTTTATGAAGTAATGATATGTCTGCATATTTTCTACATGACACAACGAAGTGATGAGATATTGAATTTGTAAGGGAACGTTTGACGCGAGGGTTTTTTTTTTATTACTCGATATTATACTTAAAAAAACAAAACAAAAATTAAAATCCAACATACTATCCTTAACAAAAAATGTAGTGATTTTGGTTCCGAACTTTTTTCATGTTAACTTTAGTCCTTGCTGTTAGATAATGGAAGTTAATTACATCTATTGTCAAGTCACTTCATCAAAGAATTTTGGGATTGTCATGCATAATTTTTTTTAATGTGTATTTTTAATTTCTCATCAAGTCTCACAATTTTTAAATATGTATTTTTAAATCTGACATTGTTAACCGATTTAAAGAAATTATCAAGTCTCACAATTTTTTTCACTTTTTATATTAGGCGTTGATATTCTCTCTTTACTTTTGAACGTGCATTTAACACCCTATTCTTTAATTATCTAAAAAAATTCATCTTAATTACCTCTAATTACTTACATTTTATCTTTAAACTTGATAATATTAATCGTTTATTCTTTTTGATCTATTATATTTTATCTCTACCCCTATTGATATTTTTAATCAACTATAAAGATAGCATTTTAATTTAGTTAGGGTTTCTGTTTTATTTTTTAGCTTATAAATAAATAAATTTCTTCTTCCCCCAGCCAGCACCTGCAGCCATTGAATATACAGAAACTCTGATCGAGTTGCTTCAGTGAGAAGAGAAGAATGATTGACAGACGAAAAAGAGAAAAGATAGAATGAGTGAATTACCGGACGATGTTCTCATTCACATTCTTTCGTTCCTTCCGAGCAATGAGGCCATAGCGACGTGCTTGTCGTCCACACGATGGAGATTTCTCTGGAACGCGGTTCCGGCTTCCGACTTTGAATGCAGCAACAAATCTCACGAGAAGAGGATTGATAAGTTCCTGAGTCTACGCGCCGCAAAACACAGTTTGATCATGACTAGGTTTAATCTCATCTGCGGAAGCCATACCTGCGTCAAAAAAATGGGTTTCTTCTGCAGGCATAGATGGAAAAGTCGAACAAGTGATCGATGAAAATATTCTCTCCTTGCACAACTTGTTCACCAGTGCCACCATCGTGACTCTCAAGCTCACCGGTTTCTACAATACTCTCTCTCTTCCTTCTTCCGTTCATCTCCCATCTCTCAAGATTATGCATCTGAATCTGAAACTAATTACCTTCCCCGATTAGAAGAACCTTGTGAATGGTTCTCCCTCTCTCGAACTGTTTCACCTCGAGCAGAGACGGAGCTATCGCATGAAGGAACTTACGATCGTGCGGCGTCAGCGTAACTTCCGAGGTACACGTGTCCTCGAACGCATAGGGATGAGTATGTGTGGCCTTGTTATACAAAGTGATGATCCTCATTATGATTTTCTTCCGATCACTTGAGAAACGTGGTGAAAGCCAAGGTTTACATCACAGTACATGACCACAAGCGTTATTTCGATGTCTTCCCGTTTCTCAGAGCACTGCGTAATGTTGAATTTCTGTCTTTAACTGATTTTAGGGCAGAAGACATTCATGAGGTACTTGCTCGCTCATCTTCTTCCACAACAATTTAAGAACATGCGTCAGTTACAAGACACTCATGACTCGTTGTTTAAGAAACTAACTCCTGTCAAGTGCCCTAAGCTCCTAGTTCGTGAATTTATTACCATGGATGGTCTCAATAAGAGATCTCGGTATCGTATCAGCGGCGGAGTATGGGAGAATGACCCGCTGTTCTCACTGCTTTTGTTTCTACTATCTTATCTTCTTTTCCCTGTTTACTGACTCAACTCTAAGTATGTGCCCTTTTAACTCTTACTTTTATTTTTTAATTTATGTTTTTGATTAATTTTCTACGTCACATTGTAAAAGATTATTTTTCTTCCTGATTAAGTTTTCAAAATGATTGTCATGATTGCGGAGGTTTTCATCACTATCGCCGCCAATATTTTATTTACCTAAATCATTGTATAGTCATGGTCCAAAGCAAGAGTTGAAATTCTTAATATGATAAAAAAAAAATCATTAGTCTAATTATTACACTAGTATTTTGATTTCCTATGATTTATTCATTATTCAAATTAGACTATTCTTGAAAAAAGTATTAAATGTGTAAAAAAAAATTAAATATTTATGTTTGAACCCTTACCAAAAAAATACATTTATGTTTCAATACATGTGCAAATCCTAAAAGGAATTTTTACACTATTTTTTTTTAGGTAATAAAAAAATAAAGAAAATATATCACGTACTAATTATTCTTCACCTTGTAAAAAAATGACCAAAATCATTGTAATGAAAAATGTCTATATAAATTAATAACTAAATAATATACAAAAATATATAACTTAATGCAAATAATCAGACAGTTACCGTACTAGTTTCTTTTAAACTTTGAACCTCGTAAAATTTGATCATTTTCATCAAAGTAACACAACACAAGAAATTTAACAAGTGATCGGCATCTATTGAATAACGATATTAAATAACAAGTAATTTTCATCAAGTGATTGGCATAATTAAATAAGTCATTTTCTCGAGCACATGAATGTCTTCTTCAAAAGTTACTTCATTAATACATATGATGTTGGAAACATAAGTACAGCGTATGGTCAATTTTTCCTATGAATTTCTCACCAATGACAATTTCTTACTATGTCTCCTTTTTTTCCTCCTACGGACAATTTTTTTTATAAAAAAAAATGCTTTGCTTTAGCCTCAATTTATCACCATCAACATTTTCATTTGAAATGTAGAGTATTGTTGGAAGATCTACTCAATCAAAATAAATGCAAATTAACGTCAGATTAACTTATCTTTATAAAAATATAATTAACAGTAAATAAACTTATCCTTATTCATCTCAGGTGACTACAATACTTGCCTCCTAAGTCCTAAGTTTGTTTTTGACCAAAAAGTCTTTTAGAACTCAACATTAAGATCAAGAGCAAACCAAGGCATGAAATACAAAAAATGAAAAGAAAAAAAAAAAGAAAAGCCAACAACATATCCTACAAACACTCTTTTAAACTATCTTTATCGTTGACTCATTTATTGAATTAAAAAAATAAGGTAACTCATCAATTTTATAATTTTCAATCCGTTTCAACTAAAAGTAAAAAAATGAATTAGTAACACTTTCTCGAAACAAGAACAAAGGAAGTAAAAAGCAAAACATGATTGAATTAACATACCTGATGTTATTACATTGGGTAGTTTTTTTATAATAAAGCACAAAAATTGCCTTCTCCTTACAACTACAAGGGGTAATATTATAACATTACAGGAAGCAAGAGACTTCCACACAAACAAAAACCAATTTGCACATGGACTCAATCGATGTCGTCTCAATGTGCATCAGGTAACTTTTCAGCTTCCTCCACCTCAGACTCAGTATAACAAGCACACAACCAATTCCAAATATATACACACAAATCCACAATCATCCCATCAGGCTTTTAACCACATGGTGTGTTGTGTTCATTTGCAACTTCACCTTGGTAAAGCCAAATTAAATGCCTGTGGTGGTGGTCTACAAGTGTAAACTTAGCTTCTGACCCAAAAAACCATGTATTCAATTGCAGAATAAATCAATATGGAACCTTTATTCCACTTATTTCCAGAGGTTGAAAATGATCAGGTGCAAATGGCCTCCACTGAGAGCTTCTTCATTACACTTGGACATGGATCTCCTCCAAAAATTTCAGGAGACACTGTCACTGTGCACCAGCTCTGGCCAACACAATTCTGCAACAACAAAGTCATTGTTCAATAATGCATTCAATAAAAAGGATCATAAACTTGAAATTGCAGAATTTAACTAAGAAGTTTTAACACTGAAAACAAAAATGATGTTCCTTCTATGTAATACCTTTTGGAAAGCATCATATGATTTGTGAGCATGGCAACTTCCTTCACGGTAGTTTCCACAAGACCCTACTGGAGTGCCAAAGCTAGCAAATTTGATTGATGAGATTTTTTGTCCAGGACCGCATGACAAATGTGCTTTTGGTCTCACAGGACTTCTGACTTTGCCAGAAGCTTGCATCTGATAACTTACAAGATTTGGCTGCCACTCATAGATATCAGCACATACACTATCTATATCCCTTCTAACCAAAAAAATCCCGTTTGGATCCCCACCCAATTCCTCAAACACAACCAGTAAATTCCCAGTTGGCTTCAGCCATGAATGAGGAACATGATACCTGAAATTATCAGCCAGCAATTAGTATGTCAAGAGTTTCTCACCAATATTAAACAAAATTGCAGAACAAGGTAGATATTTCTCAGTTCTCACCATCGTTGAGAAGCCTCGCCACAGTTACTTCCACATTTCTTCTCATTATAAGTTCCAGCATAGTTACAGTAACCACAAGAACCGGATGCTTTGTATGCAGGCCAGTAGCGACCCACACTTTGTCCATTTATCCACGCTTGACCTTTGCCCATGCTGCCCATGTCTAAAGCCAATGGTGCAACACCAGCTGGGGCATCAAAGCTAGTCTGTAAAAGTATAAAATGGATGTTACTTACAGCACAAAAGGGTTCCTGTTCTTACATTTATACCAAATTGTCTTATTCTTAATACGTTATTCTTACATTACTTTTTTTATATACTAGTGATAGAAATAAGCCTAAGCATATGCTTCTTTAACTTTTCAAGGTTATAGAAGCATCACAATACTCACTTTGTACCAAGTCAATGGCTGTCTTCTGGAAACTAAATACCCTTGAAGCCAATCAACAGAGGAACTTCCACTAAGAGAATGAAGATCCAAGGCTTCACCTTTAAGACCAACCTAAAACATGCATTCAAATGAATCTCAAGCAAACTGAAGCAATAATGAGAAAGAGAAAGCACAGAGAATGTTTGAAAAGAACCTTGTATGACCACTTCTGCCAAGTTAAGTCCCTTCTCCCCTCATTGAGACCACTTAATGTAATTGGGCCAAGAACACCAGCATTCCATCTTTCAAAATGTGGACCAACATTCTGTATGTCAATAACAGGCAGCAGATGAGTATATATAGTCATGTTCACAAATCAATGTTCAACATTCTAAAAAATTGGTTTTGTTTGGAAGTACAGAGGTGCATCTGTTCTGACAATATCATTTAGACATGCCCGTGTGTGCATGCAGTGCTCACACTAGAGAGAGAGAGAGAACAAACCGGAAGCCCAACTGCAACACTTAGAAGAGAGATTTTGTTAACACCAGCTCTGAGCCTCACACTTTCACTAAAGGTTAGTTTGGGGGCCTCTAAGCTTCCATATGCAGTTCCTGATCACAAGAATATATATAGTAGGTTCAGTATATGAAAGATTATGCTGAAGCTATTGGACAATTACTAGCTTCAAAAGTGAAATAATGTGCTTGATAGTATCCACGACAGAAGAATAAATGGAAATAAGACAAAGTGGTTGGAGTTAGTCAGGTAGTAATGGATAAACTACTCAATCATCATGATATACAAGTTATAACATGCAGTTGTCTAATCAATTGAATTCTTAAAAAGTATATATCAACTACTTATAAGGATTCCCTCTTCTTACTCTTGGATCATACCAAAAAAAATACAATTATAGAAATTGAAACCTGTAATATTCCAGAAGAAAATGGTTGTTTGTAGTTGAAATAACTAGTGTTACTGAAATTGTGTAAACCAGCAGTATACAACTCACCTGACAGCTGATTGTTGATAAAAACATGCAAAGCATGCCCAGCAGATAAAACTGTAAGAAAAGGATTCTTTCCATTCCTCAAAAATCCTTCATTGGAATTGATCACAACACTGGCACGAAAAGGAACAATATAAGTATTCAACGTGGAGAAACAAAATGAGCAAATATATCAATAATGTTATAACCAGGATTGAAAAAGAAATGAAGAGTAAAAAGATTAGAGTTATAGGTCACACTCACTCGGTGGAATACCACAAGTAATCAGATAAATCTCTGGTTGCATTTATCTGCTCCAACAGGCCAGTCACAGTGAAGGAACTATCATCAGTAGTGGTTGTCTCTTCATTGAATGCTTTCCAAGATAGTCCTCCATGAATAGGAACACGAGTCATCTTCATCGTTGTGCTCTGAGAACCAACCTGTAAACAGATTTGGAATTATCATTGCTGCCGAAATCTTCTGTTGAAGAACTATTGAAAAGAATACTGTTCTCTTTATTGTAAATGAAACTATGGGCAAACAATAACAAGTAAAGGTAAATAAGACCCAAAATAAATATCATTACTCCCTTTTGTGTATACTTTCACGAAACAGAAAAGTCACAAACCTAAAACTGGGTATAACTAATTATTAAAAAAAACTGTTCAGTCCAATTAAATAGCACATACTTGGTCAAGCTTTACCGTGATAAAATCTCCATTGTAAGACATAACTAACCCAGCTCTAGTAATCTGAAATAAAAGTTTGTTTGATTTTTGTCTCACCCTTGCAGTGTTATAAACAGTGTGCTTGCAGTTAGGAAGAATGCTTATAGACCAAGGAGGCAAGTTGTAATGCTGATTTTCAAATCCCACTGTTGCATAAGATTGTGGGTTATAGTTTGCAAGGAATGCAGCACAAGCTCCAGACTTTGATCTAAACACATGAGCCTGTACATTGGTTAAGATAGTTAAAAGCTTAGTATAGTTACAAAGATATTAGATAGGATTGATAATTCTCAGATAACTGAATCAAGTTATACCTCTTCATAGTTTCCAAGCCGCTGTACAGTAGGATCTGCAGATACTAAAGCAGGTTCACAGAGCTTTATTGCTCTATGTAAATCCTTCAGATGACCCCACTTTGGCTGTCTGGGCAATCCTGCATAGAAAAAATAATAATACATAAACTTAAATCATGCATGAAAAAAATAAATATAAGCACTAACTTTGTTTTCCTCCTTATGTGCATACCATATTCATCAA
This sequence comes from Amphicarpaea edgeworthii, assembly GCA_014843725.1. Taxonomy (NCBI): domain Eukaryota; kingdom Viridiplantae; phylum Streptophyta; class Magnoliopsida; order Fabales; family Fabaceae; genus Amphicarpaea; species Amphicarpaea edgeworthii. The sequence continues at coordinate 1,955,446 of CM026320.1, read as the reverse complement.
GAGGTGCATCGTAATCATAGCTTGTAGCAATAAAGGGACCACCAGCAGTTCGACCAAAATTTGTTCCTCCATGATACTAGAATGAACAAAACAAAGAGGCTTAATTGACTAAAAAAGAGTGAATCAAATCCAAACATTGAAATCAACAGATGTTTTAAGTTACCATATAATAATTGACAAATGATCCCCCTTTCTGTATAAACCTTGCAATTGAAAATGCCAAGTCCTCAGCAGGTCTGTGAGGAACTGCACCTCCAAACTCAGTAAACCTACAAGTTTAAAAAAGCAACATAGGCAATGAGCACCTCTAAGAAGTAACAAGGCACCAAATACAAGCTACAAATTTATTATACCAGCCAGTCCAAGCCTCTGTCCACATCTTTGGTTTGTAAGCCTTATTTGGAGAGAAATAATCACAATAGAAGCCATTGCAAGTGTTAATCTGCAAAATATTATATTGGAATTAGGAGCTGGACTTTGACCCTGACTGGAAAAATTGGATTTACATGCATTCATGCAAATATAATATTTTTTGAGTATATAAAACTATATTTCTCTCTCCATCACTAATAATGAAAATTCACAAGAATGTTAGATTTTAAATTTCCACATGTAATCACTAATCAGGGTAATTTCACTACGATTATGGTAGTCAATAGCCAGACAAGATAGTGATTACAGTATTAAAAGGACTGAACAGGGACAGATCTCAACCATGAACAATGATGAATAATTATTCATTTCCTCCATTAGCAAATGGACAAACCATACTTTCTCGCAAGTATCCCCACCAAAGACAACGAGCTGTTATTATAAAGATAAAAGAACATGTCTATAAAAGGTACAAATAATCTGAACTTACAATAGGATCAGGAGCATCGTCTTGCTTGCACATGATCCATGGAACCCCAGTGCCAAGTCCTAGAGCCATATGTGCTGCCCATTGAGTGTAGGCTTTACCAGGACCACCAATTTCATACTCCAATGGTCCATATTCATTTTCAATCTGTGCAAAAACAATGGTACAAAAACATAATGTTTTCTGTATATATATTCCTTGTTACTCAATGTATGGTAAGGTGAGGCTATAACTGTTTTCAAATTAAAAAATGTTACATGAAATTATAAAAACAAGTGATAGGATTAAGCAGAAGGGTAGCTGCATAAGTAATCTACCTGGGATAGAATTATTGGACCGCCCTGAGACTCGTATAACCTTTCTGCTTTCATCATATCCACAATCTTCTTGGTAAACTTTTCCATTTGAAACTTCAGCACAGCAACATTAGGGAAAAAACATTAGTAGACAAATTAATAACATAAAACAGATATGAAAAAAAAGGAGAATTTTGTATGATTCTTAAATAAAAGAAAGAGTGTTATCTCACCTTAAAGGGTCCATTGTCTGTTCTGAAGTTGATACCTGGAATGTACTTGAGCCAAACAGGGAAACCTCTGAAAAATTAATAAGGTAAAGCTGTTAAGAAATTTCCAAGTTCCTATATCAACAAGGATGTTTTGCCAATGTAAATAGGAAATTCATCTCTTTCATTACCCGAAGTTCCATTCAGCACAAACATAAGGACCAATTCTGAGGTTAACATAGAGGCCTGCTTGCTGCACCAGCTTTATGAACCTCACCAGATCATAGTTTCCCCCAAAATAATACTACAGTAACCAAAAGAAAGAAGAATATTAATTATTAATTATTCTCAGCAGCTGAACTCATTAAAAAAATAACAACAATAAATGCATTTTTCAAACAGTGCAAGCAAACATTGTTCATTACTTTGCCAGGTGAAGGTTCATGTCCATTCCAGAAAACATAAGTTTGAATGACATCCAAACCTCCTTCCTTTGCCTTCTGAATAAGATCTGGCCACATCTGAAAAGGAAGAAACTTTAAGGTGCCCATTTTTTTTATAAATAAAAAAGGCCAAATGGAAAGAAAGAATGCTGAAACACATTTGAGTGAAGTACCTCAGGGGTGCTTCTGGGGTAGTGAATGGAGCCAGAAAGGAGTATCCTTCTTTGTCCATTGATGGTGATAGCCTTATGGTCATAGGACACAGAAGCTGAAGCATGACCAATCAGTGAAAATGCAAAGACCACCACATTCCACACTATGAGCTTGTTGAAGCTCATGACAACAAACAATGAATAATAATAACAATGGTAAACAACACCCTTGTTGTGTTGTTCCTCAGCTTGGTAAAGCAGTGGCCCTTGCTTGCACACTTTATTCTGTGCTTCTGTTCTGTGCTCAAGTCTCCTACTTTTTGCAGAATGATTGAAGAAAAAAACGGTGCGAAAGGAAGAAAAAAAAATGGGAAGTTGAAACTTGAAAGAGTGAGAGAGAGTGATATACTATATTTTCTTTTCTTTTGATTTGTTTTCACACTTTTGAGGGATTAAGATACTTTTTTATGTGAAGGGTTCTGTGTTGGAGGAAAAGGGTGGTGCTTTGCAGCTGCTTTTATAAACACTGAGGACTGAGGAGTGGACGGTCTTTGAGAGAGAGAGTGGGACCCATACCTTGTTCTTACTCCATCCACTATAATTCTTTTTTATTAACCTTTCTTTAATTGTCTAATTTTTATTCATAAATGTTTATTTATTTAAACACATTTTTTTAACTTTTGTGTTGATAATATAATACTACACAAAACAATAATTAAATTTTTATTATTTAAAAATCTATGATGACTATTTATGAGTTTTTAAACTATAATTTTAATAAAAAAATGTATTTTTCTCGGATAAAACTATATTAACGGACTCACTATTCACGACCAATTATCCGAATTCAGAAGTGGTAGTAAACAATAACGAGGTTATGGGAAACCCAATTTTGTGGAAGATGTGTTTGGTTTTTTTGGCTAATTGCTGAAAACGCGTTTTCTGTGTTATCTTAAACGCAACGAGTAACGACAAAAAGATTCTCCGCCCAATTCCACTCTCACACGCATCGTAGAAACTGAAGGCACAACCAAATGAACCAATTAACCTTTTTTTTTTTTTTCATGAACCATTCAAGTAAGAATAAGCTAACTGCTAAAGAAAAGTATGAAAAGTTCAATGAAAATAATTATATGTAACTGTATTTAATTTTCGTTTAAATGAACTTATGTCATGAAAATAAATTTTTTTCAAGAATTTTTGTTAAATAATCGATGAAAAGTCAAAACAAACATACGCAAGTCTTTTTTGTTTGTTTGGTTTTGGTATATGCAAAGACATGGCAGAGGGACAGTGCGATCCAGAATAGATCATCACTATTGGGTTGCCTCATTCATTGCACTTCTCAGTTCTGACGGTATTTTGAATTCAATGACTATGACAAAACTCAAATATTTATGTGATTTCAAATTTGCAGCAAGTATTTGGTTGGGAGTTACCAAATGTATATTCAAATATATTAATAATAATTTATTTTCCCACACGTAAAAAAACAAATATATTAATAATTCTTATTCATATTTGAATTTATTAATTGAATGCATTGAGGATACCTATTACAATATTAAAAGAAATACAAATTTTATTGAAGTTATATTTAATAAATAATTTTATATTGTAAATCACAAGAACAATGTATTAGTAATTTTTACAAAAAAAATACTTTTTATTTATTTATTTTCAACCAGTAACCTAAGTATTTTCCTGTAAATCAAAACTAAATTTAAAGGGCTTTTAACCTTAAACTGACTTAATGTAAAAATGGATGACAATACCAGTAATGTTTAAAATTTATTCTTTCAATTTCAAGTTATATATATGGACACCATTTTCCAAAATCTTGTTGCATGCTTAAAATTTCCCGAAACGAAAAAAGAACAAATAAAAAAATGAAAATGTCTATTTGTCACTATTATGAAATGTAACAACCTAGTCAAAAGCATGAAGCAACCTTTCACTTTCGGATTGATGGTGGTTTACTTGGCGGAAGGAGAAAGGGAAAGAAAAACAGAAAAGAAACAGCAATTGAGGCCCTTTATGTCATGAGCATCATCTTATTATTGATTGGATTTCCGTTATAACTCCCAACAACAAGTCCACTTCCAAAGCAAAGATATGCTATGCAATATATATGCATAATGCATAATGCATGCATAAGCATTTCTCTCCCACTCACACCAACCTGCTGGCAAGTGCCAACATAAGGAGTTGTGACTCAGATTAAATAGAAGAAAAATTAGATGAGTCATGAGTGTCATTGTGTCACATAGAAATTCCAAGTACCTAGAAAATTATTAAGGGATGTCTGAGATTTAAATGTATAGGAAAGTATTTCTAATAGACAATCATAATGCTCTTGTTCTAGTTCTAATTGAATACTATAGTTTTACACCTTACACCAAGAAAGTGCGAGGAAAGTTTCCCAAAAAAAAGATCGAAATGCTGAGAATAATATAATGTTAGTTGTTCATGAAAAAACAACTACTCAACAAATAATGTGGATAAGATTTGCTTCATTTGAAGGAATACAAAACCTTTGTGGACTAAATCCAAAAAAGTTGATTCTTGGCAATTATTGGAATAATTTTAAATGGTGTGGGAAACTTCCTTTTGTTGTCAAGCAGATCAACATGAAACATTCGGATGCTGTGGAACTATTTGATCACAGAAGATTGTTGAAAAATATTATAAACAAATAATAATGGGACTAATTAATTAAATTAAGAATGGGATTTGTATTATATGTAAAAGATGAGTAAAGAGTGTTCCAAACAACTCATTAAAGTTAATTATGAGATTTAAGGATACATACATATCTTGCACGGAATTGCTTCTCTCAGTGTCCAATAAACTCATCATAGCTTTTAAATGCACCTAAGCAAGGGCTTCTATATCTAGTTGGAGGAGCTTGTAATGCTAACTCAGGCTAATATGCTAACATGCTTAAAATAGTTTATGTGAAATTGTGTATAAAATAGTCACGTTTCTTCTTTCTGGTATAAATTGTGACTTTTGTGGTGCTATATCAGACAAATTTTTAACTGCGTGTGGTTTTGTTGTCTTGTTTATTTTCACGCTACTTAAGCCCATCTATTTGGTCTCTTCATCAATTTACTTCTACTTAAAACTCTCAAATTATCTTCTATCCAAATAACTGAGAGACTTATGATGGGATTATATTACATATTGTGATATTCTACCAAAAAAAAAAATCCTTAGTAATTAGTTAATTAATTAAAATGTAAATTTTATATACGAGCATTTCTTTATTTTAAAAATAAAAGTGAAAAACAAGAATGATCTTTTAAATAATCTAATTCAAATTTATTCACTGCTCTGGTTTTTACCTTGTTTATTTATTTTGTCTGCTTCTTGACTAGTTTTTTACTTGTTACCTTTTTCTTTTTTTTGAAACAAAGTGGTTGTTAATAGTTTTTCTTAAAAAAAAAAAAAATGGGTTGTTACTTGTTGGTTGTTACACTACACACACTTACACTTTGCACACATTTTTTTTTTTTTTTGTTTATTATTAATATAGTACCTTGTTTGTTACGTGAATATCCGTTTTCAAAAATTAAATGGGAGAGAACTTCCCGCCATAAAGTCACATAGGGCTGCGTGAAGCAGACTACACTGTGGTTAAGTTCAGTGGTTCCTTTCCTTTTAGCCAAAAGTCAGTAAATTTTCAGATTTTGAATTTCGCACCGCTTAACTCTTCCATTTTTTTTAATGCGTTTAAGTATATTTTATTTTCAATATTTTGCATTGATATATTGAAACTTTTTTTTAAGAGTACATGCAACACTTTTTTATATATATTAATCATCACGTGTTTTACTTGAATAGTTGAATGTAAATAAAAAAAAAAAAAAAAGAAAACAAGAGTAAGAAAGAATGAAAATATTTAAGTTTAATTATTAATTAAAGAAATAAAAAGAAAGAAATATTTTTAATTTACCCTACATATAAAAAAAACCATCCCTAAAGTAATTTTTTTTGTTTCATTTGCTTTTTTTTATTATTTTAAAATAAGTATATTTTTTATAACATACCAAACAATAAATTATTTTCTATTATAGAGTAGTAAGTTTAGTTTATTTTACTTAAACAAAATTACAGGAAACAAAGTTCTTGCTAATAAAAAAATGATCATAAATTAAATTACAGCTATCTTATGGGAGGAAAAAAAAAGTAGTAAATTGGAACAGTCGGTTTGGTTGCTTTTACGCGAAACCAAAGAATCAATGTCTGCCTCGGCATTCCATGGAAAAGCTAAAACAAAATAGTTTGGTCTGGTGAAATTTCTCAAGGAGTAATTTATAAACCACGTTTTTACTTTTTACATGTAGATTGGTGTTTTCAATCCACAGTTATGGGAGGAGAATGTGACGATCAATAAGGAGTTTCGTAAACGGGTAAGTATTTAACTGTTTCAAAAATTCATTTTATTTTTTAAAATAAGATAAATATAAGTCATTTATAAATATTTTGAATTTGAAATCTTTGCGTACGTGCCTCATAATCATAATGGGTATCATCCCCTCCCCTTACCTTATCAGTGTCACATACTTGATTAATTGAAAATGATGGAATCTAAGCGATCCATAAAAGGAATTGTCACAAATAAGTGCTCGTGAATGAGGTCGTTTTCGTTATATATATAACTTGCCATCCACCCGCATAATAAGGCAATTTTCACATGGAAAACTCTAATAACTTTAATATATTGGGTTAAGTACTAGTAATATACGGCATTTATTCACTTCACGTGTGTCTTTACCAAAAGTCTTCCATTATAAGTTTCAGACTTTGAGTTCTACGACTCAATGACTCTTGAATATTTGAGTTATGTGAATTACTATCTGTGAGATTTTAATTAAAGTCTCTTGAATAATTTGCTAAGCTAGCTTTACATATATAAATTTTTGTTTAAAAAAATAAATAAAAAACATATTTTTTGTTTTAAATATATCGTACAATTAACACAAGTGATTAGTGTTGCAGAGACAGTAATTAGTAAGTGCGGGGTTCATCCCCCTATAACACTCTTCCCCTTTCTCGTAGTAATTAAGTGTGATTCTCTTATAGGGTTCACCCTAATAGTGAGACGCTCCATTCAAATTTAAAGAAGAAAAAGTCATCAAATTAGATTCTAGAAACTAATTAAAAGTTAGGCACATACATTAATTAATTGATTATTTGTAAATTTAAAATATGTAGTTGCATTTGATCAGTCTAAGTGTCTAAATACAATATTAATCACAGTGTGATCGAAACCAAACTTTTACTTTAAATTAAACCAATTAATTATGTATAAATAGTCAGTTTTAGACATGAGATGGAAACATCTAAAACAAAACAGCTACATATTAAAAATTTTAAAAATGTATCAGATCCTTTAAATGAGCCAAATAGTTTAACTACATATGTCATTATGTCAAACAATAAATAAAATTATTTTCCCTCACGGACGTAGCTGGAAACGTTGACTGTCAGTCATATATCAGAATTCGCATGAAATGTATTTGATTAACTCCAATTATTCTTCGTGTTCTGCATGTTTTTGCTTGAATTTATATTTATACATTAATTTCAAACTATGAAATAGAAGCATTGGTAAACAAATGACTAGTTTTTTCTTGTGATAAGCCTCTATAGACTATACTCACCCAGTTTCTCACATGGGATCATGCACATTGATCAAAAAGTTAAAGCAACATGTGAAAAAGTTTTAGATTAGATGCCCTGTCTTCCACTAATCATTATTCCTGTTTTGTTGGTGCATCCCTTTCATGGTAGTAGCACTAGCTAGAACCGTTAAATGATTTTCCCTTCGTGTTTCAATTTTAACAACTTAACTTCCTCGATCTTCAACCTTTTAACTTTTTTACCTAAATCTAATTGAAAGCTAAATAAGTCTTAGTTTCGTGCTTTGTATAGTGAGAAACAATAATAATTAAGTCTTAAGAGCAGAGGTACCACTAGTCAATCACCATCTACATAGTTGGTGATTAGCTGTGAATCATATAAGTCATCTTCTAAACAAATATGGACCCTATCTTAGCCTTTTGCTTCCTTATTTCTTGACCATAATACAGAGCCAGCTCATTTATCTTTCTTCTCAACCATATTGGATACATATAATTCATTATTTGTAAGCTTAATTAATTAAATTAACATGCATATGCCAAGTCCATTGCCGGTAACCTAATTTTTATTTGATGGCACATCCTCCTCGCGTTGCACATTAATTGATGAACATGATCCACTCTTGTTAGCGACAATTCCCGCAAAGCATGTACATGGGCTGTTTGCAATCTGGATTTTTTTTTTTTGTTAAGATGTATGTTTTTTTTTTTTAATTCATAGAAATCGAATATGATGTTATAAATAATTTATAATATTCATGTATTTATTCAAGCATTTGAGTTATACTCTTTTTATATTTTTTTTAAGATGTATATTTTTTTTTTATTCATAAAAATAAAAAACAGTATTATAAAGAAATTTATAATATTCATCCACAGTATCATAAAGATGTACGTATTGTGGACTTTTGCAAATGATGAAGCCATGAAGGAATATACTATAATGCTAGTCTAAATATAAACACTGTGATAGTTGTTTAAAATTAATTGGTAAACAGCTGAGTTCCCAAAAATGTTTTCAAACTTTCAAAGGGACGAGATAAGCATAATAGCTGGACAGAGAGAAAAATCACATCAAAAGGGAACCAACATAAATGGAGTTAAAATATTGAATATGAGAATTGGGAGTGATTATAAATTTAATAAGTTGTGTCAATTTTTTTTTCTTCAATAGTTGCAGAAAAATCTTCCCGCGTTGAAAATCTTTTTTTTTTTTTTTTGCATTATTAAATATTCAAACATAAAATGAAAGGGATTTTATGGATCAAATAAAGTTGTTAAGGGGATCCGATTTCATTTTATTTTATTCTATTAGCAGATATTAAACTTCTAGATGTGATTATTTTTAATTTTAGACTTGATTTGGCTATTGTCTGTTGCTCGTAATCTTTTACTTAAATGCATTACGTGCAACTGCTCAAGTAATCATTGAAGTATGAAAGTGATTGTAAATAAAATAATAAGGGTTTATTTTACAATTTCTTCAATCAATGAATATATTGCTTATCTTCTAATGGTATATTGCAAAGGTGAGGACAACGAATTTTATAAACTTATCCAGTTATCCTCAAATAGGAGAAATGAGTCTTTGTTCTTTTTGGCGACCTAATTGTTTCGTACTGCCTTAGCTTTCAACCCAAGCGAAGAATATTTTTCTCTCAATCATATATAGTATTTGATTAATTTCCTTATGGCACGTAAAAAGATAAGGGGAACATAAGAAAACGATGAGTATGAAAGTACCTTACTGTACTTATAAAAAATCAGAAAAGAGGACCAATACACATCAGCAACACAAATTGGAAAAAAAGAAAAAAAGAAAAAAAAGGGACACACCAAGATGAAATTGCCACATAAACTTTGTAAGAGGGTGAGTTTGCCACATAAACTTTGGTTTGTAATTGTGGCGTTGTGTATATCTTAGCCCTTTCAAATTTCAGCTTCCCCTAGTCACCATCACTGGCCATTGGATCTGGTAGGCCCTAATGTTTAATTAATCAAACACAACATTCATACAAAAATGTGTGGGCATAAAAGTGCATGCGTGGGACACATAAAGAAGGACCAAGAGCAATTCTTATCCCTCCTCATTAACTCAATTATTGCATTCCTAATGCAAAGTAACTAACCATTTTTAATTTTTAATGGTGGTTCTTTAGTTATGTTATGTAGAACACTGTAAAGAAGTAAAATCAAAGTGTTTACTAGTACTTGTTTAATTCGCGATAGTAGTAGTTTGTGCTATAGACTATTTAAGTATCAGCAACCGTACTTATATGACTTTAGAAGGGTATTTTAAAATCTCAATTGACGTAGGTGTTAATCATAGAGATTTATTATCAAATAGATTGGGTAAGTTAAGTATAATTCAAATAATATATATGGGAGATTGAGTTGTACACGGCAATCAGATATAGTCAATAAACCGTAAACAAGATGATGTTATAAATTAAGAAGCATCAAATTAGACTCATGGTGTCGTACATTCGAAATTGATGGCAATTTTTATTAACCGGAAATATTGTTTTAGAGGGAAGAGGGGTCAGCAAGGATTTCATTTTGTTAAAAAGTACCTATCATGTGTTTCTCTTGCTCTATAAGCTTTCTTTAAATATGTGCATGCATGCATTAATTTACTATCTTTTTTAAATATGGTGGAGCTTTGAAATTGTCTTCATTCATTTGGTTCACATTAATTCAAAGAAAAGAACGACCCCCCTCTTTATTTTTTTTTATATATTCCCCTTCCTTTCGTTTTCTCTATAGAGTGGAGAGTAGTTATGATAAGTTTAGTTAATGCGCCAAACTATTTAGAATTTGGATGTGTACTTAATTAAATTAATAAGTTGAGTTTTATATTGAAATTCGTTTCATAGAGAAGAGAAGGTTTACTTTTCGTCGTATAGTTAGCAGCTAGCACCCCATCGTAGAATTTTCTTTTTCTAAATAAAAATAATATACATTTTGTTTTATGGGGCAGGAATAAATTAGAGACAATATTTTTAAAATATAAAGGAAAAAAAGTGGATTAATAAGTATTAGCTGTAAACAATTAGTATGGCTGAATCATTAATTTGGTTGGGTTATAATGAGCATCAAGGGTCCATCCTCATAATGTGATGTCTCACCAGTCACCCTCGTTTCCCCCATTTTTGTAACCACATAGACTTCTACATAAATATTGATCGAAAAGAAAAACCCATTTACATCAATCTCCCTCAAAAAAAGAAAAGAAAAGAAAAACTAAAACGTTTTCCATTCATAGTCTTGTGACCGTATATTTAATCAGTCATTACTCTATGCATATATGACCTTAATTTACCTTATCCTTGTTATTATGCATTAATTTTTGACTCATTGTACTAATATACGAGGTTATTAATTAATTGAGCTGCAATTCACATATTTGTCATTAAACACGAGGAGTGTTCATAAATCGAACTAAACTGTCGGACGGTTAAAAAAATAAAAAATTGATTAAATAAAAAAATTACATAAACCAAAAATTACATAATTTTTGTGGTTTGGTTTAATTTTTGGATTTTATTATAAACTTGAACTAAACTGCATATTATAATTATATTAATTTATTTTTATATATTTAATATTATCTAATTAATAATATTTTAATTTTTTATGATTCTAATATATGATTTATAGTATACTTTTTTTTTATAATAAATTTGTAATATATAATACATATTTTACTTTCATATTTTATAAAAAAAATATATTGATATTATCAAGTAACATTAAAATCAAGTTAAACATAATTTATTATTATGTTAAAAAAAATTGGTAATATCATTTTATAATAATATTAAATAGAAGTAAAAATAGTATTTTTTAAACTAAAATATGTAAATCAAAATTTAATAAAAAAAATAATATAACATAATAATTATGTAAATTTAATTTTAAAAAAAATTAAATTATGATAATAAATTAAAAAAAAAACTATCAAATCGAACTAAACAAAATAAGAAAAATTGATTTAATTTAATTCAGATTTAATATTATGTTAAAACAAAATCGAACTGCGACTTTATTTTAAGTTTGATTCAGATGACTTTTTACTTAAAAATCAAATCAAACCTCACCATCCCAAACACCCTTAGTAAATATAGTATTATCATAGTAAAGTAAACATAGTATTACCATAGTAAAGAATAATGATTTTTATCCTTAACTATTTTACATCATTAAAAGTTGTTTTTTCCAAAACACTTCTTCTTCCTCTTCAGTAAGCAGACATGTATGATAAGATGCTAGAATCCGCATGTCCACTTTTGGTTAAGGATGTTTGAGACCAAAAAAAATCTGAAAAGTGGTTAGAACCAGTTGGTGTGGTGCATAAAATTTTGGTTCATGTTCAACTACCATTGCCTCTAAGATTTGAAGCTCAAAGGGCAAATTATTTGCTTATAGATAACTCAAAGTGCCCTGTTTGTTTATTTATTCCCAGTGACTCCTTTTGCCTACTTGTTTAGAATTTGAGATGGGGCCAATTCCATGTTCTAAAGTCCTAACGTTTTGCATTATTTCGTTAAATGTCATTTCATATTGGCTTGGCTCACAAGACAGTGCCAATAAGGATATCATCATCATGTGTCTAATGAACCAAACTAACCGAACATAAAAGATAATATTGGCCTAAACAGAATTGGAGTAAAGAGCTTTGTTGTTTATTGCAACAGATTTTATGCTTGTTTTGGTGGGAAAGAAAAAAGGGCCTGACCATGTTACCTTAAGTTATTGGACCACCAACCAACCCAATTCCAAATGCCACTAAACACATTCTTTCACTTTTTTAATGAAAAGGAAAATAACATGCATTTTGGGGTACATACTATATAGATAGATATATGTAGTTTTGGTTTATTTATTTCAGTTCTCTGCATAAAGTAGGCCTAATTAAGCTAACAATTAAGGGATTTTAAACAAATACTGACACCACTAAAAAGGTATATTAATTAGATTGGAGGATGAAGATTGAAATGCTCAATCTTATCAATACTTGGACAAGTCCCTACTTCTAAGTTCTATCACTAATACTACACAAGGCAAAGATAGGCTTTTGCTTTTATCCATTACAGTCAGCAACTATCATTAAGTATCAGGAACATGTTTGTATTATTTGGTAATGTATGATAGGCCTATAAATCTATATACATAAAATAAATCCATTTTACTTTTATTTTTTTTTAGAAATATCATATTCTCATTCATAAAAAAGTAGTTCAATTTAGAATGAAAGATTTTCTGTACTACTACACATCATTTCATTCAGTCTATCCAAAATTCTTTGAATGTGTAGGAAGAAATAGACATATTATCTACCTATGCGATGGGAATGCATGCCCAATGTGCTTTTATTTTATTTTTTCAGCTGAAAGGAATGTCACATATTTGGCAAGACCCTAAACAGTACCATATCCATATTCCAGAAAGGTTTGGGCAAGTTGCATCATGCATGAGTGTCCTCCCATACCTCATCCAAATGAGAAGCCATGCAATGCAATTACAACTTCATCATCAGTAGATAGCATTCTTTTTGAGTCGTCATTAATTCGTTATTATCCAATTGCCTTTACCTTATCCATGATGATGTTGTTGCCATCAACGTCTATTGTCACACATGACATTCTCTCAAAAGACCTATGTGGATAATATATAAGAAATCCAACGCATTACGCATATCATATCATATCCACATAATAAAGATTGTTTAATATTAGATGTGCCCCTGCAAGTGAAGTTACTGTTCAGTATTCAGAACTTGTGTCGTGTGTGCTACTACGATTGTTATATATATAAAAAAAAAAGGTCTTAATTTTGCATGTAGAAGCAAAGATTAATTATCCCAAGTAAAAATAACACAAGAAAAAAGAATCTGTCAAAGAAAGAAGTTAATGTTCTGGACTTTAGGACAAAGACTCCAAAATCACAAAGGTATATATTATTCCAATTCCAACTTACACTTGTTCCACGTGATGATGACAAAGCAACCACGGTAAAAGACCTTGGGACTTATCTTGATCAGGGAATCTGGACTCTTGACTAAGATGACCTATCATGTCTTTAATTCACTTAATAACTCTTCTAATGTGAACACAGATTAATCATATTTAAGAGATAACTATAAGAAAAGACACTAAAGGAGTTTGATGAAGGTGAACAAGACACTTGTATTCATGTACAAAATAGGAGTGGCAAGTATGTAAGTATTATAACAAACAAACTGATTAATAGTATATCATCTTGACATATTTAATTTGGAGAAAATTAAAGGCAACTTCAGGACTTCATTTATAATAATATGGAATATAATTACATAATAACCGAAAAAAGTTAATTATTTGTTAAACACCATTAACTTTGTAATCACATAATTGGACTACATTGATCAAATGAACTAATTATCAACTTGATCAAATTCGTACATGTTGTAACTAGGCACATGTACCAAAGAAGCTCAACGAGTGAAACTTCTTGTACATCCATATTTCTCTTCCTAACTCTCCGTAATGCAAGCAATAGGGTGTAGGAAGCAAAACATGAAGGCGCAGGAAGCAACCCATTCAAAAATGGGTGAGTTTGAACCCAAACGGCCCAACGAAAACGTGACTTGGGCCAGCAAAGAAACGGCCCAATTATATGGTAGAGAGAAACTGAAAAACGCTTCCATGGTGTTTGTGGAGCTGCAGCAAGAAAAAGAGGAAGCAGTGTGTGTTCGACTTCGTGAAAAAAAAAGCATCATGAGCCGCTACGACAGCCGCTCCGGCGACCCAACTTCCTATCGTGACCGGAGGAGGTAACCGCCGCTGCCATTTTATTCTCAACCCTAATTTTCTGAAAACAGACATGCCCCTTTTTTCTGTTCTAATTCAATTTGTTTCATTATTACACTCCCTAGTTTTGTAGCTTTTGCACGTCGATTTAGTTAGATTGTTAGAATTTCACTCCGGTAGCTATAGTTGACGTTGGTGACTTCAGTAATCCCCGAATATAAATGTTGCCGTTTTTTTTACCTTTTTATTTTTTTTATTTTTTATCTCCGACTCAATCGTATGTTTTTTAGTTGTATAGAGTGTAGATTTTTAGGGTTTGTTCATGGAGGAAACATTTACAGCTGCTAGTTTAATCCACCTTAGGTCCAATGGTATCATTACAGCAGAATGAGCCGGTGTCAATAAATCCTATCAATTTCTATGTTAATTTCACTTTCATAGATGTTTTTAAAGGTTTTTCGTTTTGGATCCATGGAGAGGCTTGTAGTAGGCCTTAGAAGGGAGAGGGATTAGGGAGTGAGGAAGGATTGAACTTATGCGCTCACAATAGATGTCCTGCAGCCCAACCATTTTTTTTTTTGTTACCATGTTATTGATACAGAGTATCCATTAGCTTTGCCAATGACTAATCTCTTGATTTATCATTTTCACAGTTGGCTGCAATGCACTGCTATCTGAGATTGATATATTCATAATTCTTGACTTGTTTAATTTTGATTAGATGTCTAGTAGACTGTCAAGTATTAGTATAATTAAGGGTTAGAGCGTTGTATTTTGTAATGCATTATTACACATATGCTAATATTACATTCTATTATTGAACAATATATTAATATTGTATTCTATTATTAAGAGTTTATCCTCTCTTTCCTTCTTCTTTACCCAAATGCCTATAATTTCAACAATGGTAGTTTTATCTATATTAAAATGTTTTGCTGAATTACTGTGTTTGTTTTGTTAGTGATTCTGGGCTAGGTGCACCTACAGGGTTTGGTGGTTCTGTACAACACTCTTCATCAAACAGGAGGGATTATGATGATGGTGGGTCACCTAGGAAGAACGTCAGCTTGGATGGTTTACCTCATTTTGAGAAAAACTTCTATGTTGAGTCACCAGCTGTAAGGGCAATGACAGAGGCTGAGGTTAATGAGTACCGGCAGCAGAGGGAAATAACTGTTGAAGGTCGAGATATCCCCAAACCTGTCAAGACCTTTCATGATGCTGGTTTTCCAGGTCTTTCTCTCCCTCTTTTTTTGTTTCTATTTCATCAGTTTTGCTTTGCATCTTCTTCCTTAAAAGTTAAAACACATGACTCTTGATTCTTTTTTTTATTGCTTTGTTTTGCACAAAACTGTGTCAAGAGCTGGTAATTTGGAGGGAGTATTAGTTCTATGGGCAAGATTATCAAGCAAAATAGTGTGCTAAAAGTATTTTCCCAATGGTTGAAAAATTGGTTGGTTTATTTTATTCAGTAGACAGTATGTGATTTCATTAGATTGAAGTGGTCATAATTTCCTGTTTGAAGAATATAAGGCAAACGAAAGGGAGAAGATCATTAATCATTTTGTTTATAATTGATTAAATTATATGATTATCTAGCAAAATTTATTATCAGATTATGGAATGACATGTTTCAAACAGCATACTGATTTTTCGGCATTGATTTAATCCAGAATATGTGTTGGAAGAAATTACAAAAGCTGGCTTTACTGAACCTACGCCCATTCAGTCTCAAGGTTGGCCCATGGCTTTGAGGGGGCGTGATCTGATAGGAATTGCAGAAACAGGATCAGGGAAGACACTAGCTTACTTGTTGCCTTCCATTGTGCATGTTAATGCTCAGCCGATTCTAAGTAAGGAAACTTGCTGACTTTTATATTGGATGTAAGAGTGCCTTTACTGACTTTGCTACCTCTGTTCTGCTGTCCATTCATTAACGATATTTTCAGATCCTGGAGATGGACCAATT
Organism: Amphicarpaea edgeworthii; assembly: GCA_014843725.1. Classification (NCBI taxonomy): domain Eukaryota; kingdom Viridiplantae; phylum Streptophyta; class Magnoliopsida; order Fabales; family Fabaceae; genus Amphicarpaea; species Amphicarpaea edgeworthii. The sequence continues at coordinate 1,939,079 of CM026320.1, read as the reverse complement.
GTGTTAGTTTTGGCTCCAACTCGTGAACTTGCTGTCCAAATACAACAAGAGGCTACTAAATTTGGTGCATCATCTAGGATTAAGAGTACATGCATCTATGGTGGGGTTCCAAAGGGACCTCAAGTGCGTGATCTCCAGAAAGGTATGTGTTGGAGTATACAAAGCCATGAGTTCTGTTAAACAACTTACTGACTGCTTGTTGTCCCTTTGTACAGTTTTTATTTGTTCTTTTCATGACCATGGATTTTATATTGCTTCTGTTATTTTTTTGTGATTAGGTGTCGAAATTGTAATTGCCACTCCAGGAAGGTTAATTGATATGCTTGAGTCAAATCATACCAACTTGCAGAGGGTCACATACCTTGTATTGGATGAAGCTGATAGGATGTTGGATATGGGGTTTGATCCTCAGCTACGGAAGATTGTCTCTCAGGTTAGCTTTATTTTATGATGTTGTAAATATTTTGAAATAGTAAAATTTCAAGAAATGGTGTAATAATTAATATTGTATTATAAGTATTGTTTGTCAGTGTCAGTCAAGTTGTTCTTCTTAATACCTCATTCGCTTATTATGAGTAATGTTCCAGGCTTCTAGCTACATTGCTAGTGCATTCAGGGGTATGAGCTCACTTTTTTTTTTTTTTTTTTAAAATTTGTCTTTCAATGTTAATTTATTTATAAAAAAAGAATCTAATTTGGTTCACTAACAATACTATTTTTCCTATTTTGTCCCCTAACTATAGTACTAGCTGCACCTACCAATTAATCCAAATTAATTTAGAAAGACAGATTGCTGAAGCTGCATTTTAAAATTTCTTTAATTTGCTGGTCATCTGATCACTGTTTATTGTTTTACTTAGATTCGTCCAGACCGTCAAACTTTGTATTGGAGTGCTACCTGGCCAAAGGAGGTCGAACAATTGGCAAGGAAGTTCCTTTATAACCCATACAAAGTAAGATATTTTCATGTTATATATGTAACTGTATTTTTTTCTTTTAAATTTCATCCCTCAATGCTGAAATGCTTTTTGGTCTAAAATGAATTGTCTTTTAAGAAGAACGTATGATGTTGTTTATGTATAGTATTGTATTTTGTGAGAACTTTATTTATTTAAGTATCCATTTCTGTAATCATTGTGCAGGTAACTATAGGCTCTTCAGATTTAAAAGCTAACCATGCAATACGGCAATATGTTGACATTGTTTCGGAAAAGCAGAAATATGATAAGTAGGATGTGTTCTACCTTATTTTCATTCTTGTTGCATTTAACACCTTATCACATATGGTCACCTGATGGAGTCTTCCTATTTGTCAGATTGGTAAAGTTGCTAGAGGACATCATGGATGGCAGCCGAATACTGATATTTATGGATACCAAAAAAGGATGTGATCAGATCACTAGGCAACTCCGCATGGATGGATGGCCTGCACTTTCAATTCATGGAGATAAAAGTCAAGCAGAAAGAGATTGGGTTCTCTCAGAATTCAAATCAGGCAAAAGTCCTATTATGACTGCAACAGATGTTGCAGCCCGTGGTTTAGGTACAATTGTTTTTGCTTTACTTAATTATTTGACATACTCTTATTCAGTGGATGAAAATGAATTATTGATATAATTTTAGTTATGGAAATACTCAGTACTTTTATTTATTTTGGAAATATTAAATTACTGTTATCCTAGCTTCCTTCAATCTTATATATTAAATGCTTTTTTACTTGATATTTTTTTTGTACTTTTTTTCAGTCTTTGATTACTTATTAGATTATGCATGAATTCTTTACCTTTTTAAGTTAGAATTACTGATATAAAAAAAAAGTTAGAATTACTCATCTGCTGCTAGAGGTCTATCTCATCATTAGTCTGAGCTTCTTGTTGTGACAAATAGGTAAAAGCTGCTTTTGTGATTTTATGATTTCCAGTTTACTTTGTGACTTTTTAAAGTTAACAAAAAGCATTGCTTATGTATATCTTAATCCTTTCTACTATATGATTACTGTCAGATGTGAAGGATGTGAAATATGTAATAAATTATGACTTCCCGGGGTCACTTGAGGATTATGTTCATCGCATTGGGCGGACAGGGAGAGCTGGTGCAAAAGGAACTGCATACACATTCTTCACAGCTGCTAATGCCAGATTTGCAAAGGAACTTATAGCCATACTTGAGGAAGCTGGACAGAAAGTGGGTCCTGAATTAGCAGCAATGGGGCGTGGTGCACCACCTCCACCTTTAGGTTAGTTAACTGTACCCAAGTATATAACCAGAGCTTACAATGTACATATTATTTTTTGGTTCCCTACCTATTCTCTTGATTGTAGTTGTAGCTGTGAAGGGTTTATGCATATAATCTGATACACTCATCTCACCTAGAAGAAACAATGAATACTACTAAAAGAATAACATTAACATATTGTTGTGTTTGATATTTTTGAGTGGGGTTTGCTTTGTTACTGTTTCGGTGTATTTGATTGCTCTGGAGTCTTCTTTTGAGCTCATTTTGGATGGATTAGAAATATCATTGTGGTGTTCTGCTAATGGTCTTTTTAGGGGAGGGTCTTGAATAGATTTTGATTTTCAGAGATTGACATGCTATGTTGCATGGTTCTTGATCCTTACTTTTTGATTTTGCCTGTTAAGTCTTTATTTTGAAGTATTTTTTCCCTTGAGGATTTCTTATTCTCTCTACTTTTGTATCTTTCTCTTCTTTCCAAACGAATTCTGTTTATAAAAAAAAGTTTCTTCCTTCCCAAAAATACATTAACCTTCATCATGTAAAACTGTGGCCACTGTTTATCTTGTCATTTTTATCCAAAGGAAAATTGTGTCCTTGGCCTCTGAGACTTATTCAGAGTTACTACATGCTGCAATTATACTCACTAGTTTGCTAAGTTTGTTGCACACTTTTGGTTTCTAAATTTCTCCTTTATTCTTGTATAACAATCAATTAGGACCACGAGGTTTCCAAGACCGTGGGAGGGGTTATGGCAGTTCTCGTCCATGGAGCTGATTGAGGGATGATGGTGCAGAGTGCAGACAGACCAAGACCAACTTGATTGACGGAGGAAACTCCCAAGAAAGAATCATGCCATTTGTGTTACTACTGACATTATATTGTCTTGATTATTAGTGTAAACTTGTAAGCGTAGTGGTAATAGGAATTCTGTATTCGTGTTATTCAATTGATGTTCTTCAAATGTCCATAGAACATGTACCATCAGACAATTGTTCATAAATCATAGTTCATACCGCAACAATTCATTTTCCAGTAAACGAGGATAGTATATATATTATTTCACATTATTGTTTTGAAATCTGAACACCTAATTTTTTTTTTTTGTTACTGCATTGCAATTTGGTAGGAAGAGAATTATACAGGAATTTAAGAATTTATTATGAGTTTCGTTTTTCTAGATAACTTTTTTTAGCTATCATCTAGAAAAAAGAAGCTAAAAATCATTTTTTATAGATAATAGAGTATTTGTTTTAGCTTTTCAAAATAATTCAAAATAAAAATATTTAAAATCTTATTTTATTAACATTTGAAATTATTTTGAATAATTTGTAATTTTTTTTAAAATAAACCTAAAATAAATGACTAAATTAGGTTAAAAGTCCCTTTTGAACGACTTGATTTTTTCCCATTCCTAACTAGAGCTGGAAAGTAATAGAATCAATTAATCATAATGTGTACATGGAATACATTGACATTTTGTTGAAATGATAAGTGACTTCATAATGGAATGATACATTTTTTCAAACTCTCCTTCAAACAATGGTTGAAGACTTGAAGTTAGTTCCTCAATATTAGGGTTAAGATAAAATTTGTATTTAACAAATTGATATAGAAAAACATCTTATTAGCGAATAATAAGGTAGATACCGTGGAGTAAAAGAAAAGAAAGTACAAAAAAGAAAAAAAAAAGAAGGAAAAAAGTGATTGGTTGCGTTTCATATGCATGGGATCTAGTAGAGTAAAGAGTTAAGAGTGAAACTTGAATGGTGGAATAGGGTGAACTGAAGAGTGAAGAGTGAAGAGTGAAGAGTGAGAGACAAGAAAAGAATGAGTGAAGAAGGTCCTCCAAAGCTATATGCCAACAAGCCCCGAAAAGGTTCATTTTTTTTTTTTGGCTAAGAAAATTTGTGGAAAATTAACTCAATTCAAATCTCTTGTTTTGATTCAAGCTGTGTGTCTTTGGTAACAGCGCAACTAAAGCAGTTTCGGGGGCAACAGAATTCGAACGAGTTCTCCTCGCCGGCGGCGATGGGGACACACGCCGCTTCTCCGCCGCCGCCGCCGCCAAAGCAACCGTTTATTCGGCGCTTCAAGTTCGTATGGCCTGTGCTTTTGGCTGTGAATCTCGGTGTCGGAGGTGACTTTCTCTTCACCCCAATGACCAAAAAATGTTTTTTTTTTGGGTTTGAGGTTTTGACCCTTGTTGATCATTTGGGGATTTATGAGATGGGGTTTGTTTGTTTGGTTTTGATATGCCCTTTACCCTGAATGAATAATGATAGCTTAATTCTTCTGTTTTAATCATTGGTTTTTACTTATGATTTATCATTGGGTGCGAGGGAAAACATAATTTTTCTTTGGGGTTTGAAATTTCATGGCTAAATTGACACATTGAGTTAGGTATTAAATATTTGGTTTGGTCTACCAGTGTTTATTTTGCTCCTCTAATGCGCAAAATACTCCCTCAAAATTAATGTGCTGATATCAGTTGAGGTGGGTAGGAAGTAGGATGATACTACATTAAGCTGTATCTCAAGACTCACTTTGAGATGATTGTTCATGAGTGTGATGAGTGAGTTAGTGAGAAGATCATAACTCCATGAGGGTTGGTGGTGGTTTTTTGGGGAGGATTGGTTTAATGATCTTCATGTTCTGCAGTAAAATATCTGCTTCTGAGGATGAGTGGGGAGCCAGTGAGATAATGAGTTAAAAAGCATTGGATCTGGCCATGACTAACAAAATAAATAAAAATAAAAAAACAAGAAATCACATGATTAGAATGGAAAGCTTTGACTTTATGTCTGAGGATGGTTCTTTTTTTATGAAAGGCCAAAGAAAAGGCTACCTTGTGCCTTTATTGCTACGATGCATGCTTGGTTGTTATTTTCTTAATATATGATAGTTGAGGTTGTTAGAAGCATCATTTCTAAGATCAGTGTGCTAGTTTCCTATCATTGTAACTTTTAGGTTGCATTTAGAACTCAAGGTTTGTGGTTTTGACAATTATTATCATTTTCTTTACATTGATGCATTGAATAAGGTTTGACAAACAAAAATAATCAAGGTGATGCCTTAATCATTTTTGGGATTGTATATTGGACTACAGCATGCTATAATCATTTTAATTTCATAATTTATAGATTAATCATCCTATATACAGCTTTATACTTTTTAAATTTCACTAAAATAATGTGTTCAAACAAACCTACAATATTTGCCACTGATCTTATGGAAGATGATTGATAAACATGATGTCCAAGCACTTTATCCTATACATGATTTAGTTTAATAAGATAGAGTGGAAAAGGTCTAAAAATCAAAGGTGCGCAAAATACACATTTCTGCTATTATTTTTAATCTGTATAGTAGCTGCAGTACTGTTGTGATAATATGGAATTGTAATTTAGTTTTGTAAATGTAGTTATCACTTTTACTGGTATTCTTTTACACTTCATATTCTGACAGCTTGTAGAATTAAGATGTTTAAACTATACCTTTCATTTCCCTCGTCAACTTGAGTGGAAAAAGGTGTTGATGAATCTTGTAACTAGTTTAATGATAATTTAGCCAAAGTCGGCTTCTCAGTTAAGGATTCACATGACTGTACAATATACTGAAAATTTATTGTCACACTTATTGAATACGTTTAACATGTGTCATTAATATATTTTGAACAAGCAACTACTCTGCTTTGCTACCTTGTCATTTTTCAGTCTTATATCTTGCTCACGTTGTTTTTCTGATCCCAACTCTAGTAAGGCTGAATGAATTTCTATTATTAAAACATATATTGGTCTTGTTGCTAGATATTAGACTGATAAGTGTCTGAACTCTATAGCTTATTTATTTTTGGGGACAAAGAAGAAAGATACTGGTGAGGAGGAGCAAGATGCAACTCCTATCTCAACTAAGGATGCTACCCCTCATGTTGTTGAGATGCCTGTGTCGTCACCAACTATTACAAATCCTGTGATTAAACAAGAGCCAATTCCAGAAAACCAACAACGTGAACTCTTGAAGTGGATATTGGAAGAGAAGAGGAAGGTGAAACCAAAAGATGCAGAGGAGAAGCAAAAAATTGATGAAGAGAAAGCTCTACTTAAAAAGCTTATTCGGTCAAAATCCATCCCAAGTATCTAATGGTGGTATCTTTATCAGCCAGGAAAAAGAAGTTCTTGAATTCACATGTACTTGAATCGATTCATCCAATGTTTTTCTTTTCTGTTCATCTGGTTTGTTGATGGATTTTATATCATACATTAGTGAGATTTGAGAGTTCAGGGTCCTGACATCCTAAATTGTCATTTGCAAAATTTTGGATGTGGTTCACTGGTTCTTTTTGTTCTGACAATAGTACAAGTTGATGGCACTTGATGTACAATGCCCGTGTTCTTTTTTACCCATAGATGCCATTTGGATTTTCAATATATTTATTGGTTTTGTGAATAAAGCCAGATTTGAGTTAGATCCTCAGCACATGGCTAGTGCAGAGGCTGGTGAATAGTGTTGCTTAGGTAATTTAAAAGCACTAAGGTGAGGGTACTAATTAAATTGTGCAAATGCGATGGAATTTTATTGAATTTGAGTATTTACTCTAAGTTCCTTTCATAAAAAACGTTCTGCATGGATCTAGGCATATAAGACAGTCATTGATCGGATTAGTCGTTGGAAGACACCATTTCTATTAGAATCTCAAATCTACACTAAATAAATAGAAAAGATGGGAAGTTTTCCGAATAATAATTTTATGGTCGTGTTACTCTATAATTTCATGAGTAAAACATTGAACTATTTGACCTTTCTCTGTCTTCAACTCATCTCATCTCCCTTTAATCATCTCATTGGTTATTTTCCAATTTCCAAGCCAAACATGCATATTCTCCATGTTTTTTTGGGGTGCTGAATTGCATATTTACCATGTTGAGGTTTGAGAATAGTGACTAGATAGATTCACATGGGCCTAATGTAAGCATGCACAATTCCCCAAAAGGATGTGGACACGGATGGCACTGTGCAATCTGGCAGGGTTCCCACAACATGCATGCAAGCAAACCTCCATCACGAAGCCAACCGCTAAAATACTATTAAGTTGTTTTCTTAACTACTAGTTTTCCTTTTCTTTTCTCTTTACTTTTTGAGAGAAAAAAAAAAAGATTTTCTTGTAGTTGATGGTCCAAGTTCCTCAAACTCCAAGAGAATAATACAATATATATGAATTTCTTTCTGGGATTCTCACTGATTTTGCTTAATACTTAAATAAAATTCAGAACAGCGCCGAATAACCTCTGTTGTCAAAATGATATTAAAGTATGAACGTTGAATTGGTTGCCTGAATCTGATAGGTTTTTTCCCCTTTAAACTAAGACATAAAAGCTAAATCAGGAATTGTGTTTAGAACTAGGCCATTGTGATAGTAATATAAAAAAACAAAAACAGAATTGTTGACTAAGGTCAAAGAGAGATTTATAAAAGCTTAATCAAAGTTGGGGTAGGCATGCATATGAAATAATCAACTTGGAGAAGAAGTGAATTATCTTTAAATACCATCTTTCGTGCAATTTTGGCACTCTTATTCTTGCTTGGTCCATTAAAGGAATGTGGCATCACTGCCCAATACATTTTTAAAGTCATACATAAATGTGGGGATAAGATAAGTATTTTTATTTAGTAAAGAGAAAGAAGAGGGTATGTGGCCTAGCCTCTGGCATATAATATGAGAAAGGATGGAAATGATGATAACGTGAGAGGTTGGAGAAGGCAATGGATTGAGCAAAAATGTTTTGAAGAGAGAGAGAGAGTAGTTTTGAGGCCTTGTGATGATGATGGATGAATGTGGTTGGACTTATTGAGTTTCACATGAAGGCACGAGGCCCTCCAACTGCTACTGCCAAGGGGGGGACGCCATAATCCAATGTGCTACACCAACAATCATGCCCTTCTGTGGGGACTTCTTTTATTGTATAATGTGAAACTAAATCATAAACTAAGCAAAACCAGATATGCATTATCAGTTAATATTTCACCATCTTAGCGTATAATAAAAAGGCTTATTCTCTCACTTTTCTATAGTATTTGACAAGTCCTTTTTAGATCAAATTTGATATAAATATTATCATAGATAGCATGTATTTCTTGGAATTTGAATATAGATAATAAGCTATGATATGAAACCGACATTCCCAACCCGATATTAGAGCCTCATAGCAAAACTGTTGACCCAGTTAAGTCTTTGTGCATTGTGAATAAAATAATTCAACACTATGCTTTTCTTAATGTATACATGAATATTTATATTCTCCCTAACGCAAAAAAGTTAGCTCAGACTTCATAAAACCTCTCTCCTTCTCCCTCTTCTTGCACGCGTACATGCACACTGAAATCTTTCATAAAGAAAAACGTGGTAATGGCTGTGGCCACCATATGATTACGCATATTTAAGCCAAAGCTAGAAGTATTATAGAGTGTGTGAGAAAATAATGGACAATATTTGGATTGTGTTTGTGACAGTGTTTCTCTTATGCACTGTGATCCTCTACAGGAACAGGCTTAGCCTTATGCTTAAATCAAAACATAAGAATAAGCTTCCATTAGGCACTCTTGGATGGCCTTTTATCGGTGAAACCATTGAGTTTGTTTCTTGTGCTTACTCTGATCGCCCTGAGAGCTTCATGGACAAGCGACGCCGTATGTAAGTTCATATCAGCAATCATTTTCCATGCACCACTTACTTAAGCATGCACTTCATTTCACTTTAATTCAGCTTCATTACATGTTAGCTTCAAGTTCTTTCATGCCATCACATGTTAAAGTCTTAAGTCTCATCATGTCTTGGTTTTGTGCACAAAGTTGAATCTAGAAATTTATGTTGTTTTCAACAGGTATGGCAAGGTGTTTAAGTCACACATATTTGGAAGCCCCACAATTGTTTCCACGGATGCTGATGTGAATAAGTTTATACTGCAAAGTGATGCAAAGGTTTTTGTTCCCTCTTATCCCAAGTCTCTCACCGAGTTGATGGGAGAGTCTTCTATTTTGCTCATCAATGGAAGCCTTCAGAGGAGAATACATGGACTCATTGGAGCTTTCTTCAAATCTCAACAGCTAAAGGCTCAGGTCACCAGAGATATGCAAAAGTATGTCCAAGAATCCATGGCAAGTTGGAGAGAGGACTGCCCCATATACATACAAGATGAAACAAAAAAGGTTAGTTCTTGTTTCCTTCACTTCTCTCTGACTCTGAAGGGGTGGTGTGTGAGTGTTTGTACATGAGTTCTTATGGCTATCTTTGTTTGCCTCTCTCTCCCACGTGTAGAGGTCAGAATCTAGTTTCAAAGTTAGCTCACGGTGACTTCTTGATAATAGTTCCATCAGACACAAAATAAAACAAAAGATGCTGCTTCTCTTAAATCTATACTTGGCATCTTGTTATATGTTAAGTTGTTTATATGAAAACATCCACTTCTCCAAAGTTTTATGACTAAGTGACCACACTTTCTTCTTACGTTTATGTATGAGTTACTGAAGTAATAATTGGTGATTGAGTTATCTTTCTGGCAGTCTCCTACTCATGTTTCAAGATGATATAATATAATTATAAATTGAAAATTCAGTTATCTTTACGGGGTTCATAATCATTTTGTAGTAATCATGCTACATTGAAATTGAGATTACCAATTATAATTTACTCTTTTCAAAGATACCAGCAGGTAACATTTACTTCCTTTTGTCCTCAGATTGCTTTTCATGTACTAGTCAAGGCATTGATTAGTTTGGATCCAGGAAAAGAAATGGAACTTCTAAAGAAACATTTTCAGGAATTTATCTCAGGCCTCATGTCTCTACCAATAAAACTACCAGGAACTAAACTCTATCAATCTTTGCAGGCAAGTTCATTAATTAGATACTGATTTCTTTTTTTTTTTTACCATACATGTCATGTCATGATGATGGGCATGGCAGTAATGACTTCACTTTTTGGTTTTAGGCAAAAAAGAAAATGGTGAAATTAGTGCAGAGAATTATCCAAGCTAAAAGAAATAATGGCATCTGCAAAGTTCCAAAAGATGTGGTGGATGTGCTTCTTAATGATGCAAGTGAAAGATTAACGGATGATTTAATAGCGGATAATATTATTGATATGATGATTCCAGGGGAAGACTCAGTGCCACTTCTTATGACTCTAGCTACAAAATATCTATCAGAATGTCCTGCTGCTTTGCAACAATTGACGGTATGCTAAATCTTCCCTTAAGAAGTTATAATGAAATTCACCTTACCAAAATCATAAGCATTACTGAATTCAAAGTATTTAGTAGTTAAGCACAGGATTCCTACTCCTAGTAGTCTAGTCTAAAGACTAAAAGTAGAAAATCATTTTGTTGTCACCATTATGATTCATTTCAACTATGCTATCATAGATTTAGAGTTTTTCTTAGGGACAATTGGCTAGTAATGATAGGGTCATGTCCTTCTACACTAGATATATATGACTATGAGCCATTGAGCCCTCAAAAGAGTGGCCAACATCACACTCACGGCAGATACGTATGGATTTTGTCCTCCCACTTACCAAAGTTTTTGAATAATCTCTGTGATCGTGGCATATCATGAGATTGAAGCATGTGCCCTTAAAAAAGTCTTTGAACTAATTTCCTGATTAGCTTTTGGCAAACTACTTTTAATGATTCTCAGGAGGAAAATATGAAGCTTAAGAAACTTCAAGATCAGTTTGGGGAGTCATTGAGTTGGAGCGATTACTTATCATTGCCATTTACTCAAACAGTAAGGCAACTATAGCTTCTCATCAAAGACAAGTAAAAATAATCCAGAATTTTCAGTTAGCTTATTATGTGCTATACTTTTATACAGGTCATCACTGAAACTTTGAGAATGGGAAATATTATAATTGGAGTTATGAGAAAGGCCTTAAAAGATGTTGAAATAAAAGGGAACTTAATACCAAAAGGGTGGTGTGTGTTTGCAAATTTCAGATCAGTTCATCTAGATGACAAAAACTATGAATGTCCATATCAATTCAATCCTTGGAGGTGGCAAGTAAGAGAAATCCCCTTCTGTTAGTTTGTTTGTATGTAATTTATTTATTTATCTTAACTCTTAAGTGATGAATTGGTGAACTTCAGGACAAAGATATGAGCAGTTTCAATTTCACTCCTTTTGGAGGGGGACAAAGGCTGTGCCCTGGCCTTGACTTGGCCAGGCTGGAAGCTTCCATCTTCCTACACCACTTTGTCACTCAATTCAGGTAATTATTCAACACTTCACTTCTTTTTCTAATGAGTGAACATAGTGAATAATTATTAAATGTCATCATGCCCAAATTTTTGACCTCTCCTTATGACATAGGAGCAAAGGCAAAATCATAACAGCAAACATGAAAATTTCTGTCACTCTGCGGACCAAATGGCTTTGCATGGACCTTTTTCTTTACTTTACATTTTCACTCATGATTTTCTCTTTTGAATCTAAACATGATAGCTGAAAAAATTACATATTCCACATATAAATATCCTGGTGGGTCAATGGCATAAATGTCTCTTTCTTGCATATGGACAAAGGAGGAATCAAAGTTGTAAAGTTTAGGGGGCCAGAATGCCTTACATGCTACATCAGAATTCAGAAAAGCCACTTGATCCTAATCTTTGGTGTATAATAATAATAATAATAATAATTAATGTGTTAATCAAACTTCTTATAAGTCGATCCTAACTGTGAGGAAAGCCATGATGCTTCTTGAATGTATCTAAACTGTTAGTACAGTTCCAGGCTTGAGGATTTTAGTTATAATCATGCTGCAATCTCACACTTGCTTTAATGACATACAAAATAAATACGAGTTTGACTAGTGACAATGGTTCACAATCTCACAAGAAGTACAAGATTATACCGACACAGACAGAAAGAATGTTATTTCATTAGAGAAGTACATTCACCTACTGTCTCTTGGTACTGTTTATTTATTTATTTTCTAGCTTGAACCAAACATACCTGTTATTGAAAACCAATTTATTTTATATTATTCCTTAGGACTATAGGTTTTGACCTCTAATTGCACCTGGTTCTATGAATATATATATATATATATGGCCTAAAAAAAAGAAAGATGCTACAATAAGGAGCTATGTTGATCAAATCATGTTAGGTTGGTTGACAAAAAGTGTTTGATGATATCAGGCAGTCAAGCAGCCTAATGATTTAGGTTTTGCTAGCTAGGTATGCATAATGTGCAATCCAATAGTGCATTTTATGCCTTTCTTTTCTAACATTTTTTGAACTCTTAACTTCTCTCAGCCTAGTTTGTTTCAAGCATTTTAATGCCATGCAATGATAATTAGACAAGTTCAAATTGAATGTTTTACATGCAGGTGGCATGCTGAAGAAGATACAATAGTGAACTTCCCTACAGTAAGAATGAAAAAGAGGATGCCTGTGATGGTAAGGAGAGTGGAATCTTAAGCCAAAAAGTGTGGAGCCAGAACAACAACTCTTAAGAAAAATACAAAATGTGAAAGAAGAAGAAGAGGAAAAGGGGGGAGGGGGGACCAGAAAGATTAGCTAATGTGGACACACGTGTGGTGAACTTCATAAGCCTTTTTTTTGTCCCCTTGCATTAGTCTTTCCACATAAAGACAATGGAAAGTTTCATCTTGAGGGACCCTTAAATTAGGTAGTATTTACTTTTCACCAATTCTTCTTTTTCCCATTTTACCAGCGTGGTAGGAAAATAAAGGTTGAATATTGTAAGGGAGAGCACTTTTATCTTGTTTTTTTTAATCAGAGTTACTTTTGTTTATTTTTTTCCCTTTCTCTTCTCCACTTTATTGCATTGTTCTTTCTCCCTTTTCTCCTTAATTTCTTTGGAAGAAGAGGAGGGAAGGGAGGATAGGATTGAATAAGGTGTATAATTGGACACGGACGATAATTGTTTGAGTTTAAGGGTCCCATGAATTAATGTTATTCTTAGAACAACTTGCTTGAAGGTTCATTTTAAATATACATATTTATTCATACTTTAGATGGGGATGATTGAAGAGAGAAAGAAAAGTGAGTAGTGTACACAAGATCCACCATCCTTTTGCTTGATCAATGATGTGAAGCATCTAAACCTGAAAAAAAGGCACTAAAATCATTAATGGATCTAAGATTCTTGCTTCCGTGAACTCCAAGCTCGAATTGTGGAATTGATAATGAACATTCTTTGTTATGAATTGAAAACATGCCATCTATCTTTACCTTTTTTTTTTTTATAGTATTTCTTCCTTCCTTTAATCTGATGCTTCATTTATTAAAATGTTTTGGTTTCAACACTTCTTGATTAATGACAAATAATCATAAATAAGTGATATTAATACTAGTTTCCAAAATATACAATTTATTGAAGAACATAAAATAATGAAGAATGTATAATTATTTTTTGCTTAAGTAGGGATTTGAGAAGCTAAAGAAAAATTGAGAAAGGATGGTAGGTAAATTGTACAAAGAAGAACAACATAATAACTTAGGTGATTTTGGATTTTCAGGATATATTTTCGATTTTCATTTTCTAAAAGTAATTTTCATTTTCATTTTAAAAAAATTGTTTACAAAAATGAAAATGTTGAAAATAAAGGAGTTGAAGAATGAAAATATTTATGAAAGTGAAAATGTTAGAAAACAAAAAAATCTTTGTTTTCAATTTTTAGCCTTTTTTAAAACATATTTTCTCTAAAATTATTTTAAAAAATTAAAACAAATAAATTTTTAATTATATTTTCCATTTTATATGAAAATGAAAATAGAAAATAGTGAAACCAAACGTAATATTAAATTAACAAAAATATACTTGGATATGGCAATGTTTATCTTATTTTTCCATTTCTTTCTCCACAAATATTGCAAAATGAACCTTTGAAGCAAAATTTTGTAAAAGAGATTTATGCAACACTCTTATTTTATGAATTCGTTAAGATCTATTATTATATTATAAAAGAAAGTTTTGACACATGAGTAAATGTCACGTATCATCACTATATTTATTTTTATTGAAACTATTTTTTTTAATTCATATATTCACTTAACTATCTTAAATATAATAATTTAGATTATTACAATGAGTATATATTTTGATTTAATTAATTAATAAAATTAAATCATTAATTATTAAAAAATTTCTTTTATATTTCATTGTAATCAATTATTAAAGTTTTATAAAGTATTTTTTTATAATGCTATATATTTTTGTCTATCTAAATTTAATGATTTTTCTTTTATTTTTAAGTTCATATAAAAAATATTATATTTAATTAAATTACCAAAGGACCATAAAAGACACTAGAAAAAATCATAAGTGCAAAAATCATTAAAATTTTAAGGTTTTGTTTATGGTCTCAAGCTTTAATATTCATGATTAAGGTTTTATTCATGGTTTATGTTTTAGGGTTTAAGTGTTATGATTTTGGATTCAGGGTTGAAGATTGATGATTCAATGTTTAAGGTCTAAGATTTCATGGTTTAATGTTTAGAGTTTATGATTCATTGTTCTAGAGTTATAATGTTTTAATGTTCATGGTCTAGGGTTCATTACTTTTGGTCCATGGTTTAGGATTTGTGGTTCATTGTTTGGGGGTCTAGGGTTTATGGTTTATAATGTATGATTTATGGTTGATGGTTTATAAGTTGTGATTTTAGATTTATGATGCATGGTTCATTATTTAAGGTTTATAGTTTAGTATTTAAGGTTAATATTTTACTATTATATGGTTTAGGTTTCATGGTTTATGGTTTGAGGCTCATGGTTTTAGAGTGTATGGTTCATGGTTTTAGGGTTTCATCATTTATGGTTTATGGTTTAAAGGTTATAAGTTATGGTTTAAGGATTTTAGGTTTATGGTATATTTATCATGCATTCCTTAGAGTTTCAGGGTTTAGGATTCACGATTTCAGGGTTAAAGGTTTAGGGTTTTATGGATTTGAGCTTCAATGCTTATGGTTTCATGGTTTAAGGTTTAGGGTTCAGAGTTTCACTATTTAAGTTTTAAGGTTTCAATGTTTAAGGTTTCATAGTTTAGTGTTTTAGGTTCATTATTTTAAACTTTTAGGGTTTAAAAGCTGGTGTCTAGGGTATATGATTTAGGATTTTATGGTTTAATGTTTCATGATTTATGGTTTAGAGTTTTAGGGTTCAATGTTTTATGATCTAGTAGTTAGAGTCTAGGGTTTATACTTTAAGATTTATGAGTTTATGTTGCATGATTTATGATTTAGGATTAAGGGTTCTATGGTTTAAGATATAAGGTTTAGGGCTTCGTGGTTTGGGATTGAAGGTTTCACTACATGGTTTATGATTTATGGTTTCATGAGGATTTATAATTTGTTGTTTATGATTTAGGGTTTCATTTCATGGTCGAGGATTTCATGATTTATGATTTAGGGTTTCATTTCATGGTCTAGGATTCATGGTTTATGATTTGGGGTTTCATAGTTTAAGATTTAGGATTTCATTTTGTGGTTTAGGATTTAAGGTTAGGGTTTAGGATTTCATTTAATGGTTCCAAATTTCATTAGGATTCATGGTTCACAATTTAGGGTTTCATTTCATGGTTTAAGATTCAAGGTTTCATTTAGGGTTTAAAGTTCATTTATGAAACCCTATATTATGATTTGGGGTTTCATTATAAGAGTTTCATGGTTTAGGATTTAGAGTTTTATTATAAGGGTTTCATGGTCTAGGATTTATGGTTTCATAAATCTTGATGTAGGGTTTCATTTATGAGACCTTAAATCCCTAGAGTTTCATAGTTTGAGTTAAGGTTTTTTAAATGAAACCCTAAGGATTGAAGATTTTGTAAATAAAACCCTAAATATTTTGGGTTTCAAAAATGAAACTTTAAGGATTTGAGGTTTAGTAAATGAAACCCTAAGATTAAAGATTTCATAAATGAAACCTTAAGGATTTGGGGTTTCAAAAATGAAACCTTAAAGATTGAAGATTTTGTAAATGAAACCCTAAGGATTTGAGGTTTTAAAAATGAAAACTTAAGGATTTTAGGTTTAGTAAATGAAACCCTAAGGATTTAGGATTTTGTAAATGAAACCATAAGTATTTGGGGTTTTATGGATTTACTTTTAGGATTTAAGGTTTTGTGGATAAAAACCTAAGGATGTAAGGTTTTGTAGATGTAATCCTAAGAATTTGAGGTTTCGTGGACTTAATCTTAAGGACTTAGGATTCCGTGGACAAAACCCTAAGGATGTAGGGTTTTGTAGATGAAACCCTAAGTATTTAAGGTTTCATGGAGGAAACCCTAATGATTTAGGATTTAGTGGATGAAAACCTAAGGATTTAGTGTTTTGTGCATAAAAGCCTAAGGATTCAGGGTTTCATGAATGCAACACTAATGATTTAGGATTTCGTGGATGCAACCTTAAGGATTTGGGTTTCATGGATACAACCCTAAGGGTTTTAGGATTTCGTAAATGTAACTTTAAAGATTTAAGGTTTCGTTGATGCAACCTTAAAGATTTAAGGTTTCGTGATGTAACCCTAAGAATTAAGGGTTTCTTAAATGCAATCTTAAGGATGTGAGGTTTCATGGAAGCAACCTTAAGGATTTAATTTTTTTCTAGATGTAACATTAAGAATTTAAGGTTTTGTGGATAAAACCCTAAGGATTTAGGGTTTCGTGAATGAAACCTTAATGATTTAGGATTTAGTGTTTCATGCATAAAAGCCTAAGATTTTTAGGTTTTGTGAATGTAACACTAATGATTTAAGGTTTTGTGATACAACCCTAAAGATTTAGGGTTTCGTGAATGCAACCTTAAGGATTTAGGGTTTCATTGATGCAACCTTAAAGATTTAGGATTTCGTGATGTAACCCTAAGGATTAATGGTTTTTTAAATGCAATCTTAAGGATGTAAGGTATCATGGAAGCAACCCTAATGATTTAATGTTTCTTAGATGTAACCCTAAGAATTTAAGGTTTTGTGGATAAAACCCTAAGGATTTAGAATTTCGTGAATGAAATCCTAATCATTTAAGATTTAGTGAATGAAAGCTTAATGATTTATTATTTCGTGCATGTAAGCCTAAAGATTTAGGGTTTCATGAATACAAAACTAATGATTTATGGATTTGTTGATGCAACCTTAAGGATTTAGGGTTTTGTGAATGCAACTCTAAGGATTTAGGATTTCATGGATGGAACCCTAAGGATTTAGGGTTTTATGGATAGAACAATAAAAACCTAAACCCTTATCCTTAGGATTGCATTCATGAAACCCTAAATCTTTAGGGCTACATTCACAAAATCCTAAATTATTAAGGTTGCATCAAAGAAACCCCAAATACTTAGGGTTATAACCACGAAACCCCAAATTTGTAGGGTTGCATCCATGAAACCCCAAATCCTTAAGGTTGCATCAACAAAACCCTAAATTCTTAGGATTGAATCAATGAAACCCTACATTCTTAGGATTGAATCAATGAAACCCTAAATCTAAAAGGTTTCATCCATAAAACCCTAAAATCCTTAGGATTACATCTACGAAATTCTAAATAATTAAAGTTGTATTCACGAAATCCTAAATCATTAATGTTACATCCATGAAATCCTAAATTCTTAGGGTTGTATCAACGAAACTTAAAATCCTTAGGGTTACAACCACAAACCTTAACTCCTTAAAGTTATAACCACAAAATCCTAAATCCTTAGGATTGCATCATGAAATCCCAAATCTCTTCAAAGAAACCTTAAATCTTTAAGGTTGCATCAACGAAATCCTAAATTCTTAAGGTTTTATAAATGAAACCCTAATTTATTAAGGTTGCATCAATGATATCATAAAATCCTAAGGGATGCATTCACAAAACCTTAAATCCTTAGAGTTACATCTAGAAAACCCTTAATCATTAAGGTTGCATCCAATAAACATTAAATTCTTAGAGTTACATCCACAAATCCTTAAATCATTAGGGTTGCATCAGCGATACCCTAAATCCTTAAGATTAAATCAATAAAACCTTAAATATTTAGGATTGCATTCATGAAACCCTATATCCTTAGGGTTATATCAACAAAACCCTAAATTGTTAGGGATGTATTGACCAAACTCTAAATCCAAATTGTTTCATCCAAGAAACCCTAAATCCTTAGGGTTGTATCAAAGAAACCTTAAAATCCTAAGGATTGCATCCACGAAATCATAAATCCTTAAGGTTGCATCCACGAAACCCAAAATCTTTAGGGTTGCATCCACGACTCCTCAAATCCTTAGCGTTGCATCTATGAAATCTTAAATCCTTAGGCTTTTATGCACAAAATTGTAAATCCTTAGGCTTTCATCAACTAAATCCTAAATTCCTAAGGTTTCATCCACGAAACCTTAAACCCTAAATCTTTAAAATTGCATGAATGAAACCCTAAAATCCTTAGGGTTGCATCGCGAAAACTATTAATCCTTAGGGTTGTATCCACGAAACCTTAAATACTTATTGTTGCATCCATGAAACCCTAAATCCATAGGATTTTATTGATGCAACCCTAAGGATTTAGGGTTTTGGGGATGCAACCTTAAGGATTTAAGGATTTAGGGTTTTGGGGATGCAACCTTAAGGATTTAGGGTTTCTTGGATGGAATCCTAAGGATTTAAGGTTTCATGGATGCAACCCTAAGGGTTTGGGATTTCAAGGATGTAAGTCTAAGGCTTTGGGGTTTCGTGGACTCAACCCTAAGGATTTAAGATTTCGTGAATACAACCATAAGAATTTAGGGTTTCTAGATGCATCCTTTAAAACCCTAAATCCATATCCTTAGGATTGCATTCACGAAACTCTAAATCCTTAGGGTTATGATAATCATTTATATACGTAAATATTGCATCATATTTTGTAACGATTATCCAATGTTCTTAAGAATTTTAGCTTCGTTTGAAATCATTTAATATAGATTTGTATAGTTTGATAATTCTAACCTTAGGAAGCTATTTTGTGAGAAATATACTCTAATTTATGTTTGCAGGCCTAAATTCAACAATTAAGGAAGAACACAAGAAGAAGACAAATCTAGCTTAGCGACACATCTCGCTTAGCACTCCTCTCGCTGAGCGCAATGTCGAGCTACGCGAGACAGGCGGTTTATGAAACGCTGAGCGCCATCTTGAGCTAAGCGAACTCTTCGTTCAAATTGAAGATTCGCTTAGCGTGAAATCTCGTTTAGCGGAAGTCTCTTTCGAACTGAAGATGCGCTTAGCGGACGATCTCGCTTAGCGATAGTTTCTTCGAACTAAAGATGCGCTTAGTAGAAGATAGCGCTTAGCGGAATACCTGTTTCTAAGATGCATTCTGTAGTATCCTGCGCTTAGCGAAATGTTGCACTAAGCAAAGGTCCACTATATAAGTTGCATTTGTAATATTTTTTTTCAGACATTTAAACCTTGATTGGATTTTCAGTTGCTTCTTCCTCTATTTTCTTTGTTCTTCCCTCTCCCATTCTGTAACATTTTCAAAGCTTCTCATGACAATAAGAGGATAATTCATTAGTGTTAAGGACTTGGAACTAGGTGCCGAACATGTAAACACTTTCTTTCATATTTATTCAATGAAATATTCAGTTTAATGTTCATTTCTCTGTCTGTATTCTTGTTATATGATTTGATCATTTATATATGCATGTTTTAGAGTTTATCTGCCATTGACAAATGCTTTTGAACTTGGAATTGAGTTTGGACTCTAATGGCGTGTATTTCTAGACATAGGATAGACTTCATTAGCTTTGTAAAGATATCTAAACTTCATCAAACCACTCAACTGAACTTACTAAGACATCGGAAGTGAGGTTGAGCAATTTAGGCTCGATTTGATGAGACATCACGTTTTGAGCACTTTTAAATCGAAGTTAATATAAACTATTACTTTGAATGGAAAATATATCTTGTATGTTTACATGGGAAGCAAACCGGTTGAATCAAATCCTCAACATATCCATCATTCCCTTCTTAAACTCAAGCACGCCAACTGTTCGATCATAGTCTTGAATCACCATTGTTGTTTTATTGTTTATCTTTAGTGTTAATTGTTAGTGTTTAGTTTAATTTTCTTCTGTTACTATGTTCTACACATAAAGAACTTTTGAAAAAAACCAAATCAGTGTTTAAGAATTGATTATTTTACTAATAGTCAAATACGAACAATTCTCTAGCGATTCGATATTAGGATCTTCCCTTTTAAACTACTTATGCGATATTTGGTACGCTTGCCAAAATATTTCACCAGGTTACATCCACGAAACCTTAAATCCTTAGGGTTATATCAACGAAACCCCAAACCCTTAAGATACAACCACGAAATCCCAAATCCTTAAGGTTGTATAAATGAAACAAAAAATCCTTAGGGCGTCATCAACAAAACCTTAAATCATAAAAGTTTTATCCACAAAACCTTACATCCTATTGGTTTTAGCTAGGAAACCCTAAATCCTAATGGTTTCTTTCATGAAATACTAAATCCTTAAGGTTGCATCAACGAAACCCTAAAATTCCTAAAGTTGCATTCACGAAACTTTAAATCTTTAGAGTTACATCCATCAAATCTTAAATTATTAGAGTTGCATCAACGAAACCCTAAATCCTTAGGGTTACATAAAAAACCTTAAATCTTTAGGGTTGCTTTCATGTAACCCTATATCTTTAGGGTTGCATTAATGAAACCCTAAATTCTTAGGGTTATATTAACGAAACCCTAAATCCTAATTATTTCATTCATGAAACCCTTAATTCTTAGAGTTACATCAATAAAACCTTAAAATCCATAGGGATGCATCTAAGAAACCCCAAATACTTAGGATAAACACTTTCGGTTGCATCGACAAAACCTTAAATCATTAGGGTTGCATCCAAGAAACCCAAAATACTTAGATTTACATCAATGAAACCCTAAATCCTTAGGTTTCCATTCATGAACGCTAAACCTTTAGGATTACATCTATAAAACCTTAAATGATTAGGTTTTCAAGCAGAAAACTTTAAATCCTTAGGCTTTCATTAATTAAATCTTAAATCCCAAGGGTTTCATCCACAAAACTTTAAACCCTAAGTCCTTAAAGTTGCATCAATGAAACCCTAACATCCTTAGAGTTGTGTCGATAAAACCCCAAATTCTTTAGATTGCTTCCATGAGACATTAAATACTTATGGAAGCATATATGCAACCCTAAATCTTTAAGATTGCATCCATGGAAATCTAAATCATTAGGGTTAGATCAATGAAACACTAAATCCTAAAGGTTTCATCAATGAAACCTTAAAACCCTTAAGGTTGCATGCACGGAACCTTATGTAAGGTTTTGTATATGCAACCATAAGAATTTAGGGTTTCATGGATGAAACCCTTAAGATTTAGGGTTTTGTTAATGCAACCTTAATGATTTAGGGTCTCATTGATGCAATTCTAAGAATTTAGGGTTTCATGGATGTAATCCTAATAATTAAGGGTTTCTTAAATGCAATCCTAAAGATGTAGGGTTTAATGGAAGGAACGCTAAGGATTTAATGTTTTCTAATCTAACGATTTGGGGTTTCTTGAATAAAACCCTAACGATTTAAGGTTTAATGTTTTGTGGATGAAACCCTAATAATTTAGGATTTAGTGGATGAATGCCTAAGAGTTTAGTTTTCTGTGCATGTAAGCCTATAAATTTAAGGTTTTGTGAATGCAACATTAATGATTTAGTGTTTCCTTGATGCAACCCTAATGATTTGAAGTTTTATGGATACAACCCTAAAGATATAGGGTTTCGTGGATGGAATCCTTAGGATTTAGGATTTCTTGGATGACACCCTTATGATTTAGGATTTCATGATAGTAACCCTAAGGATTTAGGGTTTCGTGGATATAATCCTAAGGATTTAGGGTTTTGTCAATCCAACCCTAAAGATTTAGGGTTTTGTGATACAACCATAACAATTTAAGGTTTCGTAAATGCAACACTAAAAACCATAAACCCTTATCCTTAAGATTATATTCACAAAACCCTAAATCCTTGGAGTTACATTCACGAAACCCTAAATTGTTAGTGTTACATCCAAGAAACCCTAAATCCTTAAGATTGTATTAACGAAAACCTACATCGTTAAGGTTACAACCATGAAACCTTAAATCCTTAGGGTTGCATCCACAAACCTTAAATCTTTAGGCTTTGTGGATTTACGGTTTCGTTTATGAAACACTTAGGATTTAGGGTTATGTTAATGAGACCTTAGGGATTAAAGGCATTGTTGATGTAACCTTAATGATTTAAGGTTTCATGGATGTAACCTTAAGGATTTAGAGTTTATGAATGTAATCCTATGGATGTAGGGTTTCTTTGAATGCAATCCTATGGATGTAGAGTTTCATTTAAACAACCCTAAGGATTTAATGTTTTCTAGATGTAACCCTAATGATTTATGGTTTCATGAATAAAACCTTAAGGATTTAGAATTTCATTGATGAAAACCTAATGATTAACAATTTAATGGATGAAATCCTAAGGATTTAGGGTTTTGTGCTTGTCACACTAATGATTTAGAGTTTCATTGATGCAACCCTAATGATTTAGGGTTTTGTAGATGAAACCTTAAGGATTTAAAGTTTTGTGGATCTAAACTTAAAGATTCGGGATTTCATGGATTTAAGGTTGCATCAAAGAAACCTTAAATCCTTATGGGTTCATCAGTGAAATCTTAAAACCCTTAAGGTTGCATCCATGAAACCTAAATCATTTAGGATTTCATTGATGCAACTCTAAGGATTTATGATTTTATTTATGTAACTTTAAGGAAAAAAGGGTTTGTCAATGTAATCTTAAAGATGTAGGGTTTCGTGGAAACAACCTTAAAGATTTAATGTTTTCTATATGTAACCTTAATGATTTAAGGTTTCATGGATAAAACTTTAAGTATTTAGGGTTAAGGGTCGCAGATGAAACCCTAATGATTTAGGATTTAGTGTTTCGTGCAAGTAAGCCTTATGATTTAGGGCTTCATTGATTCAACTTCAATGATTTGGGGTTTCATGAATGGAATCCTAAAGATTTAGGGTTTTATGGATAATACTCTTAGAATTTAGGGTTTCATGGATACAACCTTAAGGATTTAGGGTTTTGGTGATGCAACCTTATGTATTTAGGTTTTCGTTGATGCAACCTAAAGGATTTAGGGTTTTGTGGATGTAATCCTAAAGATTTGGGATTTCTTGGACTTAACCCTAAGGATTTAGGGTTTCATGGATTCAACCCTAAACCCTTATCCTTAAGATTGTTTTCATGAAACCCTAAATACTTAGAGTTACATTCATGAAACCCTAACATCAACAAATTCCTAAATCCTTAAGGTTCCATCAATGAAACCCAAATCATTAAGGTTACAATCACAAATCCTTAAATTCTTAGGGTTGCATCAATGAAATCTAAATCATTAGAGTTGCATCAACGAAACCTTAAATCCTTAGGGTTGCATCAACAAAACCATAAATCCTAAAGGTTTCATCTATGAAATCCTAAATCCTAAAGGTTTCATCCATGAAACCCTAAATCCTTAGGGTTGTATCAATGAACCCCCAATCCTTAGGGTTACATCAATTAAACCCTAAATCTTTAGGGTTACATCCATGAAACCTTATATCTTTAAGGTTACATCAATGAAACCCTAAATTGTTAGGGTTGTATTAAAAAAATCTTGGATCCTAATTGTTTCATCTACGAAAATCTAAATCCTTAGGGTTGTATCAAAGAAACCCTAAAATCCTTAGGATTGTATCCATGAAACCTTAAATACTTATGATTGCATCCACGAAACCTTAAATCCTTAGTGTTGCATCCACAAAACCTCAAATACTTAGGTTTTCATCCATGAAATCCTAAATCCTTAGGGTTGTATTCATAAAACCCTAAATCCTTGGGGTTGCATCCATGAAACCTTAAATCCTTAGACTTTCATTAGCTAAATCCTAAATCCTTAGGGTTTCATTCACAAAACCTTAAACCCTAAATCCTTAAGGATGCATTAATGAAATCTTAAAATCATTAGGGTTGCATCGATAAAACCTTAAAACGTTAGGGTTTTATCCATGAAACCCTAAACCCTAAATTCTTAGGGTTTTATTCACAAAATATTCAATCCATAAGGTTGAATCCATTAAACTAAAAATTCTTAAAGTTGAATCCATGAAATACTAAATCCTTATGGTTTCATTTTTGAAACCTTATATCCTTGTGGTTTTATCCATGAAACCCTAAATCATTTGGGTTGCTTCCACAAAACACTAAATTCTTAAGATTTGATGTATGAAACCTTAAATCTTTAGGGTTTTATCCACTAAATCCTAAATACTTAGGATTTCATTCATGAAACCTTAAACCTTAAATCCTAGGATTTTATCCACAAAACCTTAAATCATTAAGGTTGTATCTATGAAACCTTAAATCCTTAGGGTTGCATCCAATAAATACTCAATCCTTATTTTAATTTTTTTCATACTTCTTAAATTTTCATTTTTTTTTCATTTTTCATATTTTTTTTCAAATTTTAAAGATAATACTATTGTTTTTTCATATTCTTAAAATTTTCATATTTTAAAATTTTCAATACATTAATCTTTGGGTATTCGTAATTTTTAATTTTTTTTCATATTTTTGAAACCATAAGTCCTTAGGTTTAAGAGTTTATGATTTAGGGTTTTGTTCTTGAAATCCTAAGGATCAGGGGTTTTGTAAATGAAACACTAATAAGGGTTTCATAAACGAAACCTTAAGGATTTTTCATTTTTTAAATGAAACCTTAAGGATTTAAGGTTTTGTAAATAAAACCTTAAGGTTTTAGGGTTTCGTGAATGAAACCCTAAATCTTAATATATGATTTTATTTATAAAACCTTAAATTCTAAACCATTAAAAGAAATCGTAAATCCTAAATAATGAAACCTTAAATCGTAAAGAAACCCCAAATCATAAATTATGAAATATAACTCTAAATCCTAAACCATGAAAGCTTAAACAATGCAACACGAAACCCTAAAATCTTAAAGCATAAATCCTAGACTTTAAACATTAAATCCTAAAACATTGAACCTAGAAATTCTAAATCTTAACATTATAAACCATAAACCTTAAAATCCAAAAACTTTAGAGGTTAAATACTAATGTAGGGTTTCATTTATGAAACCTTAAATTCTTATGGTTTCATTTAGGATTTAATGGTTTAAGATAGTGTTTCAAAAATAAAAGCTTAAGTATTTAGGGTTTCATAAATGAAAGCTTAATGGTTTAGGGTTTCATAAATTCCCTAAGGATTTAGGAGGTAAATGAAAACCTAAGGATTTAAGATTTCGTAAATGAAAAAATAGGGATTTTGGGTTTTATAAATGAAATACTAAATATTTAAGGTTTTGTAAATGAAACACTAAGAATTTTGGGTTACATAAATGAAACCCTAAGGATTTAGGATTTTGTGAATGCAACCTTAATTATTTGGGGTTTCTTATATTCAACCCTAAGGATTTAAGAATTCATGGGTTTAACTTTAAGGATTTAAGGTTTCGTGAATGAAACCCTAATACTTTAGGATTTCGTGGATAAAACCTTAAGGATTTTGAATTTCGTAGATGAAACCTTAAGGATTTAGGATTTCATGCATGAAATCCTAAGGATTTTGGGTTTTGTAAATGCAGCTCCGAGGATTTAAGGTTTCATTGATGCAATTGTAAGGATTTAGGGTTTCGTGGATCTAAACTTAAAGATTCGGGATTTCATGGATGCAACCCTAATCATTAAGGGTTTTGTGGATGCAACCTTAAGGATTTAATATTTTATGGATCCTACCCTAATGATTTAGGATTTTATTGATGCAACTTTAAGAATGTAAGGTTTTGTGAATGCAACCCTTTGAATTTAGGGTTTCGTGAATGAAGCTTTGATGATTTATGGCTTTGTTAATGAAACCCTAAAGATTTAAAGTTTCGTAAATGAAACCTCAAGAATGTAGGTTTTTTTTAAATAAAACCCTAATAATACAAGGTTTCGTAAATAAAACTTTAAGGATGTAGATTTTCGAAATGAAACCCTAAAGATGTAAGGTTTCAAAAATAAAATCCTAAAGATGTATGGTTTCGTAAATAAAACCCTAAGAATATATGATTTTATAATAAAATCTTAAGAATGTAAGGTTCCGTAAATGAAACCTTAAGGATGTGGATTTTCGTGAATGAAGTCTTAAATCTTAATATAGAATTTCATTTATGAAATTCAAAATCCTAAACCATGAAATAAAATCCTAAATCTTAAATCCTTATTTTTTCATATTTTTAAAACATTTCTCTTATTTTTTCATATTTATAAAATTTTCATTTTTTTTTCAAATTTTCAAGAAATTACTATTATTTTTTTCATATTTTCTTTTTTTCCAAAATTTCAAGGCATTACACTTGTATTTTTATATTTTTTAAAATTTTTATTTTTTTTCAAATTTCAAGACAATATTTTTGTTTATACATATTCTTAAAATTTTTTATTTTTTATTTCAAATTTTCAAGATATTACTCTTGTTTTTTCCTTTTTTTTTTTAAAATTTTCATATTTTTTTTTTCAAATTTTCAATACAATTATCTTCTTTTTTTTTTCAAATTTTTCAAGGCATTACTGTTGTTTTTTCATTTTTTTTTTATATTTTTACAAATTTTCAAGACAGTAATATTATAATTTTTTAATTTTTAAAAAATTTTAAGACATGTTTCTTATTTTTTCATGTTTTAAAAATTTATATTTTTCTCATAAATTTTCAAGACATTAAAATTTTTGTTTTCTTTTTAAATTTTCAAGTCATTACTTTTGTTTTTCATTTTTTTTTAAATTTAATTTTTTTCAAAATTTTCAAGATATTACGCATAATTTTTCATATATATTTTTTTTTCAAATTTTCAATATATTACTTTTATTTTTTCAAAATTTTCAAGACAATTACTCTTGACTTTTCATATTTTATGAAATTTTTTAAGACAAGATTCTTGTTTTTTCATATCTTTTAAATTTTCATTTTGTTTCATATTTTTAATACATTACTCATTTTTTTTTATATTTTTAAATTTTCATTTTGTTTCATATTTTAATAGATTACTCTTTTTTTTTTTTTCAAATTTTCAAGATATTACTCATTTTTTATTTATATTTATTAATGTTTTCATATTTTTAAAAATTTTCAAGACAATGTTCTTGGTTTTTGATTTTTCTAAAAAAAAAATTCAAATTTTGAAAACATTATTCTTGTTTTTCCTTTTTTTCAAGATAATTATCTTTTTTTATAATTTTAAAATTTGCATTTTTTTGTTCCAATTTTCAATACATGATACTTATTTTTTTATTTTATTCAAATTTTCAAGACATTACATCTATTTTTTTATATTTTTAATTTTTTTCATATTTAAAAAAAATCAAAAACAATATTTTTAATTTTTTTCATATTTAAAAAAAATCAAAAACAATAATCTTGTTTTTTTATTTTTTATTTTTTCAAATTTTCAGGAAATTATTCCTTTTTTTTTCATATTTGGTAAAAAAAAACTTTTAATTCTCAAGACAATACTATTGATTTTTCATAATTTTTAATTTTTTGTATTTTTCTAAAATTTTAATTTATTTTAATTTTAAAGCAATACTCTTTTTTTCATATTTTTTAAGTTTTCTTTTTCAAATTTTCAAGATAATACTCTTCTTTTTTTTTTTTTTGAAATTTTAAAATCATTACTATTGTTTCTTTTTATTTTTTTTATTGTTTAAAATTTTTTATTTCTTTGTCAAATTTTTAAGACAATACCCTTGTTTTTCATATATTTCAAATTTTCAATATATCATTCTTATTTTTTCATATTTTTAGAATATTTATTTTTTTTCAAATTCCTAAAACAATGCTCTTTTTTTTAAAAAAAAATTTCAAGACATCACGCTTGATTTTTCATAATTTTAACTTTTCATATTTTTAAGACAATATTCTTGTTTTTTATACTATTATTTTTTCATATTTTTAAAAAAAAATTAATCTCATACCTAATTAACATTAATTAATATATATCACTTTTTATACATTAAAAAATTACATTTTAATTTATCATTTTTCAAAAATAAATTTATTCTCGCATTACACTTTCCACGCTCCAAAACAAAGTAAAAGCTTAATATAAAATTTTGAAATGATTTGAAATTCTTATGCAACATATTCTTAATAGTACCAAATTTTTTTAATAGAATCTGGATATTTCCCCCAAGCATTGAAATAATAAATCCAAAATTCCATTACCAAAATCAAATTACTGAAAAATGAAAAACACTCTAGTTCAACTCCAAAATAGGTTTTGTTAAATCCTCTATCTATTCATAAAATATTGTTGACACCAAATTAAATCCTCTTTTAAAATGAATTCATCGATAAAATAAACAAGAGAGTATTTGTTATTAATTTAATTTAAAACACATTAGGATTTTAGCTCACTAAAATTTAATGATATATGCATCATCATTTCCTGTACATTTTACAAACAAATTATTGACCTATGACAAGTATTTCTGGTTTACACTGGATTATGTACAGGGCTAAACAGGGCTTTTATTTTTTCAATTAACATATTTATTAGCACACTGGTTAGTGTGTTTGTGTGCTCTAAAGTCATAACTCAATCATATATCTAAGTGGTAAAGATAGGGGGCAATATTTTAGACCTTTTACCTTTGACAAGAGAATTAGTATCAGGAAAATGAAGTCCACCAGTGAGATCTTTGACATATCCTTCTTGTGTTACTCTCACAGGGTAAGTTACAAGGTGCACACCTTCCATGTCCACAATTTCTTCTTCACTGCTGTAGATTTCCCACATTTCATCTCCTATTGACCGCATTCTCTCCACACAGTCCAATCTTTCTGGCTCTAAAAACAATTCATCAACACTAACTGTGTGCTCATACCATAGAGACATTCTATATGATTGAATATCATTATCATCTAGGTTCATTTGGTAGTTATCATCTCCATCTTGAGTCTGGTAGCATCCTATGGCAATCTCAGTGTCCCTTTTCCCATCCATGGATCTTTGGTTTACATTAGCTGATCCTATCAGTATGTACAGGTCGTCCACTATAGGCACATGCATGGAAACAAAATTTGTCAACCAACAATATCAATAAACATACCTTGTTACAACACATCTAAAATTCCTCTCATCAAAGATATTGGACTCGTTCAGGATCAAGAAAAGACCAAAAAGTTAAAAAGAAAAGACTAAATTACAAAAACAACCACTAAAGTTTCATGTAATTACACAAGCATTCTTGTTTTTTTAACCATTACTTTCGTCTCCCATAAGGGGTGTCAATGTAATATTTTGAAAGGAATATCAATGTAGTGTTTTGAAACACACAAGGTTGTTAGTGTAATGATTGCAAACTTAAAGGAGTGTTAATATAGGAAAATTAAAAAATGTGGAATTATGTGTAATTTGATAAATGCTCATCTGTAATTTGCTCAAAAGAAAATATGATAATTGAAGAATAATGCTATAATACCTATCATGAAGTTGGAGTGAACATAAACCATGAATCTCCTATTTTTTTGGGCATTCCAGTATTGAGTTTCAGGTTGGGGAGAGTCTAGTGGAAGATACTCCCCTTGTCCTTTCTGCTCCCTATTTGCAAGACAAAAGAAATTCAAGTAGTCTCTAGGGTGTCCTGGTTCTCCACTTTCTTGTATGGCTTCTCCAATCAACCTATACATCATTGCCACTGTTTCTCTAGTCCAATGCAGTATATCTTGAACAGGTTCACTTTCAGGCTCTCCTTCTGGCCACATTGGTATGACTATGTACACACCAAATCTCTCCTTTGCCTTAATCTTACTTACAACCTTGAGTGCAATTTCAATTGGAATTAGATTAGTGCAGCCACTGTGCCTATCTTTCTTCCACCAATGGCATCCCCCAATGAAAGATTGGTTTTCAATGTAAATGAACCTTTCAGCACGCCTAATTGCTTCAACATAAGCCTCATGGATGCTCCTCTCCACAGTTAACTTTGTAGACAAGTCACCAACTGAGACATGGTCAATTGACCTGTATACTTGAACTTTCCAATTCCTCTCTATAAGAGTGCTTGAGCTTGTCCTAGGCATGAGATTTGCCAAGGTGCTAGAAGGGACTAGAAAAGAAGGATCACATTGCTTTGTCCATCTTTGCTCAAAATTGGTTAACACATCCCAAGCAGCCTCACCAGTGACACAAGCATGAGCATCATGCCAAGGTGCTCTTGGCCCTCCTTTGTTGAGGCTAGCTCCTTCAATGCTTGTTTGGTAGAAGTCATAACAATGAGACTCCTTAATGAGTGTTTGAAACAAAGAATGTTGCTCTGTGTCATATCTGCCATCACACAAATCTAATCCACCCAGAAAGCTCATAAGTTCTCTGTCACCAACAGATTTGGGTGCTTTTGTGTCCACTGTTATAGTCTTCTGATGGTGAGCAAAGAGTGTGGGGAACATATAGTGTAATCTGGGACACTTTCTGCATATTACTTTTGTGTGGTTGAAATAAGCAAAAGCTTCCTCATCTTGGTTGTTCAATTCACCTTTGTTCTTAACAAAGGGCAAAGATGTTTCATCATCCCAAAGCATAACCCTCACAGCCACTCCTTCCTCTGCCTTCTTCTTCAATAGTTCACCTAACTTTATTCCTCTAGCATGTGGGATTTCTGTGTGAGGATCTCTAACCTGCCAAGGAGCATATAAGCTTCTCAAAAAATGTAAGAATTTCATGATGTCATGTTCAGATTTTTTGTCTCTCATTTCTCATAAATACTAAATAGTCCCTACCTAGTACCTATATCATGAGAGAATCCATTTCAGTCTAGAAAGATAAATTATTATATGGTTTAAGACTATACATGCTGTCAACCAATCTCTACATGAAACAACATTATGAACTCTTTTTTATAAGTTAAAAATTGTGATCAGTGTCACGTAGAGATTGATCAGAACCAGGTGGTTTTCGCCCTGTAATAATTTATTATCCAAAAGGAAGGTATGAAATGACATTGCAATTACCAGAACCATCATGGGATTGAAGGACCAGCCTGCAATATAAACTAAAAACTTAGCACCCTCAATGGCTTTATAGACATCCTCCCATAGTTTCCTTGGAGCTCCACATAGATCAAAGGGAGGTTGGAAAGCAGAAGAATGGTGAGCATCATGATAGAGTTTGACCTGACAATTGGACCTTAGTGGGAAGCTAGCCTCCCTCAGCCCTTGAAATTCCCATTCATTGCTCAACATCTTTGCCCAACTTGGTTCCAATTCTGCTGGCTTGAACCATAACTGGAACTTCAATTTAAGTTTTTGGTTTGGTTTTCCATTATCCATGAGGAGAGGGAAGAACCCGTTGATCAAACCTCCTTTCTTCAATAGCTGCTGAGCCTGAATATGGAACTTCCCCAATATGGAAGAACGTGATGTTTTCAGTGTGATGGTGATGCCTGAATCAGCTGGATGAGCACATTGAATCTGAAATGTTTGGTTCCACACACGGTTGCTTTCTTGGCTGGTTTTTGCAAACTTCTGGTTGTCTATCTTTATAGTCACATAAGCAGGATTTCCATTTGTTCCTATGCACTGAAAACAAGAAAAACGCTGAAAACATAAAGGAAAAGTTAATACATGGAATGAGTTTATGAAAACAATCAAGAATTTTCAGTCTAGTAGCTGCATACATGCATATATATCTACACATAATAACTGCCATAACATGTGTGTTAAATAAATTAATGGAGCTTACATTGAAGGGAAATAAAGGTGAGTAAGGTGAGGCATTGAAGATGGTAGCTTCAATTGTTCCATGGAGGAGCTTAGGAGTTTCCTCCGCTGCTCTTAAGGTTAAAATATTCATGAGGAAGAAACGGGAGAGATAGAGAACTACTGAGTTCTCGGTTTAATATATGATGGATTTAGTGCCAATTTACAATTAACCAATTGTTAAATTACATTTATATAGGTGAGTAGTTTACTGTTGTTGCAGATGAAGAAGCAAAGGGAACCTTGGAATGCAATTGAAAGTTGGAAAACTTGTGTAACTTTGTATTTATGCAGACACAATCCAACCTTCAAGTATTTGCCATCACAAGTTTTAGCTTCAAGCTAAGTTTCTTGAACCCAAATCACAATTTACCGTAATCAGTAAGTACAAATCAAAATACAGGTCTCGAATGTTATTAGTATATTGACTACATCACACACTAGTCAATCAAAAAATATATACTCTCTTAGGAGGATAATTATTTCATAATTAAGCCAAAATTATTACATAAACATTTACATGTCAATTGCCTTGCGGAATTGACACTTTATTAACGGAACGATTTCAGAGAAATGAACGTGTCCTTATGTCATATCACCCTGCTTTGGCATATCTTATTATTGTCTGTGGGTTGTTAGAAACATAACATGGGTCTGTTTAGCATACCTAACGGATAAGTTAGTTACAAATAAATGAAAAATCAGTTCCAAGTTAAAAACTAAAAGCTCATAAGTTATAGTATTGATTTAATTAGAACTTAGAAGTGTGTAATAAAATTATAGTGGCATTGGCATAGGAGGACATGTTTTCGTAGTGTTAATTTTTTTCACGAAAATAAAAATTACAATAAAAAATGTGTTTTCATTGTGCAGTTAATTATAAGTTATTTTTTAAAAAAGAAATATCTTTTAATTGAAACTAAATTAATTATGATATAAGTTATTTTTTAATAATAATTAAATTAATGATATTTGATGATTTATTGAATTCTTGTCAAGAAATTAACAGTCTATTTCTTTTAAAAATAATAAATCTTAAGCTTAATTGTGATTTTTATTTTTTTTATTTTTTGAAATGGCAATTTTCATCCTCCAGTTTTAAAAGTGAACAATTTCATCCCTCTGATTTTCTGAAATTACGATTTTCATTCCCGGTTTTAAAAGTGAACAATTGAGTCTCTTGGTTTAAAAAATGTACAAATTTCGTCTTTCTATCTATTTTAAAAACTTGACCGTTAATTTTAACGTTAACTTTATCTATTTAATATTTTTGAATTAACAATAATAACCCATATTTTTTTATATCCTAAAATTTTTTCCTTTAATGTTTTGAAGTCTCATTTTCTCTTCTCCTCCAAGACCCAATGACTCCGTCTCCCTTCTCTTCCCTTTCAGTGTTGGTTGTGTGAGCCATCAAAGTTAAAGGAGAAGATATCATGGAGGTTGCACGTCGCAAAAGTCTCATGAAGGTTGCACGATGGTCATGTGGTGATTACACAGAGGTCGCGTAGAAGGCTTGCGTCGCTCGGAGAAGAAAAGGAGAGGAGAAGGGAGGTAAGGTTGTTGGGTTTCGGAGGAAAAGAGAATATAAGAAGGGAGTCTGAATCGCTGATCTCGGAGGAGGAGAAGAGGAAATGAAATGAGACTTCAAGGAAAAAATTTAAGGTTTTAGAAAAGAGGAGAAGAGTCTTGGGTCATTATTGTTAATTGAAAAAAAAATATGGGTTATTATTATTAATTCAAAAAAATTAAATAGAAGTCAATTGTGTGTTTTTTTTTAAATAGATAAAGGTACCAAATTTGTGTGTTTTTTAAAGTAGGAGGATCCAATTGTTCACTTTTAAAACTAAGAATAAAATTGTTATTTCAAAAAATTAAAGGATAAAAATTGTCATTAAACCTAAATCTTATAAATTTGGTCCTTCTTTCTAAAGTTTCCCTCTGCCATTGCTGGGCATTGTTATTCCCACCTCACAATCGCTAAGTTCACCCCCAATTTTTAAAAATTATATTTTTGACAAAATTACCCTTGATGGAAACGTGTCTCCGTAGTGTTGATATATAGTGTAATTGGGTCCCTATTGTTGGTATCTGTTATTTGGTGCTAAAGCTAACTGAAAGTATAACTGGTTGATGTTAATTTCAATAATGGTGGTAAATCAGATTTGTGAACTTAAAGCTTGTTGGTGATTTTTTTTTTTTATCAATAAATGTTAATTGTTAGTATTATTAAAAAAAAAATTTAATAGGAGTATGTTATATGTGGTTTTTTTAAATTTCAATGCCATAAAACAATTAATTAGTTACATAAAGTCTTGAACATGGCAAAATTTGAATAGAAACATGTTTATACTTTATACCAATTCAAATAGTTTTTACATGCTGCCGATTCCACAATTTCCACAAAAATAGTATCCTAAAATTATGATCCACTCATTATCAACTATCAACTGATCAAAGTTTTTGACAAGTATTCATCTATAGTTGCGATAACTAATGAAGTTAGTGATTGCCTATTTGCTTGGCAAAGTTCTGGCTAACGCAACTCTAAATTGAAGCAATGCTTGCTCCATAATATCAAATATATGGCCATAATTAATCTGCCACATTTGAATAGTTGTCAAAGCTGGAATTGCACAGATCATATTGTAGCTCTGTTAACTCTTGATGTGGAAAGCACATTCCTTTCTTATTGTCTTCTTTGTTGTAAGCACATTTTTTCTGGTATTCTACGTAACCCAGGCCGGACTGTAGAACAAAAATGCTTGATGACAACCTTTATGATTATACATCTTGATTATGTTATGACAAGCATCTGGCAGTTAATGATAAGATCATGTTATCATAGTTAATGCATGAAAAAGCTGTGCTGCTTAAATCCCTTAACTAATAATAATACAACTATATTGAACTAGAAAAATGGTTGTAGGAATCTATTGTGTAATCAAGGCAATAGTGAAAATAACTTCTACAATGCATAATTCATCTCTTTCTTTTAATTCCCCATAGTCATAAAAAATAAAAAATAATGCTTTCATTCATGTTCTCATTCCATTGCTGGAGACCAAAGTAGGAAAAAGAAATATAAATGAATTACCAAGTATAGGACATTTTGCAAGTAGGGCTTAACCATAGATGACTCTGAGCTAGCCTTGGCTAAGGAACCAACCAATAAGAATCAGTTGAGGCTTCACCCTTTTAACATGGGGGTGGGGGGTTATGAGCAAAAGCTTTCTTCCCACTTATAACAGCCACAATTCAAATACCCACCCAATGGTGATTGGTGAATCCAAACCCTAAGATGCAAAAAGGCATTGTTGGGATGAACATCAAGACCAACAATGCACATATAGCAAAGAAAACTCAATAGAGTGTACCTGCATAATACTCTTTGGTCAAATGGGTTACATGCACACATGACACACCCAACCCCAATCTATTAAGATAATCGTTTCACCTTATTTTTTCTTTGGGTCTGAGCAGGACCTTTGCCATCTCTTTTGTTGAATAACCACGACAAAAAAACATGATTGAGATTTGATTAAGAGAGTCTAGCTTAATTGGTTGAGTAAGGTGTATGAGTTATTGTAAATCTCTAATACATGTTTTGGAATTTGAACACAAGTTAGAGTTCACAAATCTTTAATTGAGAAAACCAAAATAAAAAACAGAGAAAGATTCGACATACATTGGCCTTGCTGGCCTGGACCCTTCTGAAGTCGTTATTTCCTTGTCGTGGCGTTATGATTTGCCGTCCCTACTCCATATTATCCTTTTACAAGGTTAGTTGGAAGTGTGGGATCCTTCCACTGATTAAATAATAAAGCATAGCTGAGTTTTTGTATCCCACTATCCAATGACTTTAGTCTCTGTCATGTGCAATACTACAATTACAAAACAACAACTCAGTTTTACATGAAACATGGACTTCAAAATTCTTGTCCTCCAAGAATATTATCTTGTTTCTCACCTCTATGATGAATTTCAATTTCAAATCATCTGTCCTCTGTTCTTTTACCTCTTTTTTTTCAATTGAAAACTGATAGTTTGAGTCAGTAATTTCTTCTTTCTATTACTTGCTAATTTTGTGAGTGTATCGTTTTTAATTAAAAGGATCGTGCAGGGTAAGTTAAAAAATGAAAAATGTTGTCATATAAAAATCTCATTTTAACATTTTTTTCTCTATTTTTTTTTTATGAATAAGACATTCATACCATGATCATGAAATTAAGGTGTGAGCAAAGAATTCTAAGAGACCGAAATAGTAATGATGAAATGTATCATCTTCACCAAACTGTATCTTTTTACGTTTTGGAAATAAGAAATTTCAGGTAACTTAGCAGATTGTTGTTTAATAAGAAATTTCATTCTTAACACAAACTCTCTCATTTTGCTTTTTAAAAAATGGAGGAACGTAAGACATGTGAAACGCATTATGCATGGCTTTATGGCTCCAATGTATACCCTCTTCCTGTGAATAAATCAAGCAATCATGATTATCAGAACCATGTATCTGTATAACAATGGGTCCTATAACTGTTCCTCAAGCAGTGGACCGTAAATTTTTCATTTTTGTTACATTCTTACTGGAACATCATCATCTGCTCTGTTGTTGAATTAGGGATCTTCGACTTCAAGCCGACAGAATCAAAATTTATGCTATATTCGACTAAGTGCAAACCAAAAATAATATGTTTTAAAATGATCTAAGGATTTATAAGAAATCTAGTAGATTTAAAATCACCCAACTTTCAATAATACTCTGTTAGTGTCATAATAAAATGAAGTAAAACTATTGAAGTGCAAGATTAGATTTGTCACCTCACATTCTGAATAGGTTTCAGCATTACAACCAAGGAAGAAAGCAACGCCAACCTCCTTCCAAATTAGACAAAATAAATCCGTCACAAATGTCTTGACTCATTTGGAAACTCCATCCCTTTTGCCAATCATAAACTTGGAAATGTAAGTCCAGAAGCTCAAACCAAACTCAAATTAACATCAACCCCCAACTCACACCCAATCATAATTCACACATAATAATTCACCCATAAAGGTGAAAAAAAACATTAACAAAGTCACAAATGGGTAGGTCCCAACTCTCCCTATAATTATGAAACCTCAATAGCAATGCCATTTCACAGTGTCACACTTCTCTTCTCAAACATGACAACAACCTACGGCACGATCCCATCCTCGCCGCCGCCTCCGAGCCTAGAGTACATCTCACGCGCGAAGCAGCGGATCAAGGCTGGGCTGGGGACGCGGCGGCCATGGAAGGCCATGTTCAACTTCCGCTCGCTGAAAGTCCCCCGCGGCGGCGTGCCAGAGGCATTGTCGCGGATTCGGATAAACGTGTCGTATTTCCGCATGAACTACGCAATGGTAGCGCTGCTGATTCTGTTTCTGAGCCTCCTGTGGCATCCGATCTCGCTCATCGTCTTCCTCGTCCTCATGGCGGCATGGCTCTTCCTCTACTTCCTCCGCGACGAGCCGCTCGTGGTGCTGGGACACCTCGTCGACGACCGCCTCGTGCTGCTGGTCATGGCGCTGCTCACGGTGGCGCTGCTGCTGCTCACGGACGCCACCGTCAACATTCTCGTGGCGGTGGCGGTCGGGGTGGCGACGGTGGTGGCGCACGCCGCGTTCAGGAGGACCGAGGATTTGTTTTTGGGGGAAGAGGAAGAAGTTGCTGCTGCACCCTTGGCTGGTGCTGCTTAAGCTTAACTCATTCTTCTTCTTCTGTGTTATCTTTTTTTTTTTTTTTTGTGAATTCGCGGAAAAAAAAAAACATGGTTAGATTTAATTCGTTGTTACGGTTTATTGTTATATTTTTTTGGAAGGTGACTTTGTCACTTTGATCGATGGATCATGGATGGGTCTATTTTGTATTTGTAGCTACATCATTTTTTTTTCTTTTGTTCTAACTTGTGTTGAGGGTGGCAGCATCTAAAGGGAGAGGAAACTGAAATATGAAATGGGAGTTTTAGGAGGGAAAATCTGACATGTGATTGTGATTATGTGCCGGGGGTTGGGTATTGAATAGCAAGCTACAGGACAAGACTTTATTTAAATTGATGTGTTTAATCCAATTTAACATGCATTATAATTTTAATTTATTAAAGTTTAAATAAAAATATACCCTTTTTATATACTGTCAACATTACATACAGAGTCAGTTAGTCACGGCTGTGAATAGAATAAATTACAATTGAAAAGAGATTCATGAGATTTTTTTTTTGACAAAAATTAGTCATTTATTAGGACTTAATCTTGCTTAAAAGTTTAACCTTATTCTTTAAACTCAGCTAGTCTTTTGTCCTCTCCTATCATGTTAACCAAACTGACCCTAAATGCATATTGAATCAAATCTAGGTCATTCCTTATAATTCCAGCTTGTGAAAACTCTTTTCTCAATTATATTATTTTTTTATTCATAAGATTTGAATCATGAATGCTTTTTTATCCTTATAACCTAAATCCTTATTTTAATATTTTATTAATAATTTGAGGAAAAAAAAAGTATAAAAGATTAAGTATTTTAAGATTTAAATTCAACTATTTAAAAGAAAGGATAATTTTAAAAGTTTATAATTTAAAATAGGGAAAATTTTATTTTTGTTATCTATATTTTTGGTCAAATTTGATTTTGATCCATGTACTTTTAAATAGAAAATTTTAATCTCAAACTTTTAAAAATATTTAAAAATATGTAAATTTGATTTTGATCCATATATTTTTAAATACCAGATGTACTGGATGCAACTATTTTTTTTTTCAAAGTTTAACATTATAAATTTTAAATTAAAATAATTTTAAGTGTATTAAATAACGTGAACTAAGTTGAATAAGTAAATCATAACTTTATGATTGTCAAAACTACCACTAGATGCTAAGTTTAAATAAGAGGAGCTATAAAAAAAAATGAGAGATTTAATTCAAATATATTAAAAAGTTGAAGAATTCAATTTATATTAAAATTATAATTTTGGACTCTTGATTTTTTTATTTTGTTTTATATTTGATTTCCTAATTTTTAAACTTTACAATTTTGATTCTAGGATTAGTTTTTTTTTTAATTAATTATTATATTATTGTAGTTGACGGTATATTTGATGTGGAGATATATTTAAGATTAATTTTAGGCATGAAAATTGAATCCATATTTATGAATATACCCCATCCCGACCCCAATTTTGACAGGAAAAACTCGAGTTGACCGGATATAAGTGCAAATTTGGGTTTTTTTTGCTTAAAAAAGTCGGAGATGGGATTAAATTATATAGTAATCTACTATTTATCACATAAATTATAAGTTTAAAAATTTATATTATACATTAATTTTATTATATTTATTATAAAATAATATTTTTAACTCATTGTATAATAATTTTATATATAAAAGAAATTATTAAATAATATTTCTATTGATAAAATAAATGAAAAAAATTAATTTATTATAAAAAATAGAAGTGTGTTATACGAGGATGTCACACGTAACATTTGAGACTGT
Source organism: Amphicarpaea edgeworthii (assembly GCA_014843725.1). Classification (NCBI taxonomy): domain Eukaryota; kingdom Viridiplantae; phylum Streptophyta; class Magnoliopsida; order Fabales; family Fabaceae; genus Amphicarpaea; species Amphicarpaea edgeworthii. Next base: position 1,899,479 of record CM026320.1, on the reverse strand, counting down.
GTATGAGTAACAGGTTGGGAAACCCGATTCTTGAATGAGTCAAATTTTTAAATCTCGATAGAAAATAAGAGTGGGATGAAGATAATTTGGAATGTCTGAGATAGGTTGGGGAGACTAATCTCGCCTCGTCCTGCCCCACTATCATACATAATTAATTTCTTAAAAACATAATAATGATTATTGTTTAATTAAATTAATTAAAAATTAAGAAAATAATGTTTATGTTTTTTTAATTAATTTTGACCGTTATTATTTATTAGTATCAATGCATAACATCTATATTATATAAAAAAAAAAAAGAGTCGATTGATCTTTATATATATTTTTTTAACTCCTTAACCGGTGGTTAGCAAGAGGCAAAGTAAAGTGAAAAGAGTGTTTCAGAGACTCTAGCAAGCACCGTTCTGCGCCGGTTCCCTCCATCATCGGACCTTCTTCGGTGTCCACTATCGCAGCCGCAGACGACGGCACACATGGCTCAGCCACCGTTCGATCCGTACTACCTGTACCAAGCAGATGAGCGGAATAACATAAACACGCTGTTTGTCTCCGGTCTCCCAGACGACGTGAAGGCGCGTGAGATTCACAACCTCTTCCGCCGCCGCCCCGGCTTCGATTCCTGCCAACTCAAGTACACCGGCCGCGCCAACCAGGTACCACTCCACTCCTTGTGAATTGTTCCTTTTTACTTGTTATTACTACATTTACATTATGCATTGAAATTGAAACTCGTGAATTTTTTTCCAGGTCGTAGCGTTCGCCACGTTTTGCAACCACCCATCGGCAATGGCAGCATTGCACGCCTTGAATGTCAGTACCGTTAGACTGAGGAATATTATGATAAGAGGGTTATTTGTTTTAGTTTTTGTTCCTTAGAATGAACATTTTGGTATCATCTTCCCGTCTTTGGACTGAGGGTCTGTTTGCACAAACTTCTCAATTTGCACTTTAGAAGAAAAAAAGTAATTAAAATGAATTAAGGTTCTGCTAAAGCTAATTTATACAAACTCTCACATTTTGTTTTTTCAAAAATTCATTTTTACTTATGCTTGAGCTAATTTTAGCTTCTGAGAGAAGTTTTAAGTCATTTTATCTGTAAGTATATTGAGAACTTTATCCAAACAAAACTTAGTGAAAATGCACTGGCTTTGCCCAGATACTTAAGGAAATCCTGAGTTATGGGATTTATGATAGAGTGTGAAAAGAAATTGTTGATCATATTTTACTGAGAAGATGTTTGCAGTTTATAGAAATTGGTCTTCTATCTAATTCTTTTTTTCGTTGATGATCATCATCAGGGTGTGAAATTTGATCCTCAATCTGGATCTGTTTTACATCTTGAACTTGCCAGGTCAAATTCTAGGAGGAAGCGTAAACCAGGTATATATATTATATGCAAGCTTGATTAGGGATGGAAAATATGACAGGCATATATGATATATAGCATATGGATATCTTCTCATTTTTGTTCGCTTCTATTGCATTCAATTTAATTTCCCCCCCCAATTTATGAACTTTATGTATTTCTTTTGATGAATTATAGAGGAATTCAGTTTGTTTTACTTTTATGGTTTTACTGCCTTTTTAGGATGATTACTGGTCTTTTGTTTTGCACAGGTGGTGGAGCCTACGTGGTTATAGATAAAAGGTCCAAAGGGGAGCCTAATCTTCAGGGATCATCAAGTGATGATGGTAACGTTACTTTATTAAGTTCAAGGCAAAGTGTGTGTATTCTGAAATGACTATGGTCTAGCTTGTTGCCATTTTATTTTTATTTTTTTTTCCAATTTAAATAGGGTGGGTAAGATTAGAAAGGAAAAAGGTAGAGGAGTTGCACGGGGAACTTAGGTTTCATATTCTTGCTCCTCTTGTTTCTGTGTCTCACCTGCACATCTTTCACATTTAGGTGACAGTGACCCTGATGAACCATCAGACAGTGGCGACAACCAGGGTGATTTAGCAACCATGACAAGGTTGAGAAACAATAAATTTTAATAATTGTTAGCTCAAACGTTCAAAATGTGGCAAATTGTTCTCACACAAAAAAAATGAATGATAAAATTTTACCAATTCTTTGAATTTTCTAGTGGTTCACTGAGTCTAATATTCTCTGCTTGTATGCAGTGATGAAACGGCTGTTGGTTCTGACAATGCTGTATCTGTGGTAAGTTCAAGTGAAAATCAGAAATAAGTTGGAACTCTTGAGCCTACTACATTTGTAGAAACCATCCAAGATTTTCTTCTGCTTTAAATGCAGCACATAAAATTCATGTCATTTCCTTATGTGTTTCAACAAGCAGATGAAATTGTGTAGTTTGTAAAAAGTGTTGCTTCCTTTTCCAACTTCCGTACTACAATCCTTTCAAATTGGCTGCAGGAGCAACATGGAAAGGGCAGTGCCAGAGGACTGTGTTCCACTCTCTTTATCGCAAATCTTGGTCCAAATTGCACTCATGACGAATTGAAGCAGGTTTTTTCTGTGTGAGTTTCTTCTTCTTTGTGTTGATGAATCTGCAAAGGGGGGCCTCTGTTATTCAGATTGAACCAGTGCTGAGCATGCTGATTCTTGTTATATCTAGATCCTGCAGCGCTCTTCATCTACTTGGTTTGATCATATAACTTAATGTCTTTAATCCATTTTTCCAGATATACTGGATTCAACATGGTCAAAATGCGTTCTAGAGGAGGAATGCCTGTTGCATTTGCTGATTTTGAGGTAAATCAACATGAGCCTCTGTTGCATCTTGAGATGTCATTGTTAAAACAGTAGGCATTTATAACATTCATATAGTGTGTGGATGGATGTTCAAGGAAGAGAAAAAGAAGAAGGGCTGAGGAAGGGGAGGGGAGGAAATGATATATTAAACCTGTAGTAATAAGGAGGATTACAACATTAAATTTTTTGGTCTTACGTTTTTTCACAAGTTCTCCTGTTACTGTCACCAATTTCTTTTCTTTGGAGTGGTGTGCTGAGTTCTTTGTATAGAAACTCTACCTTTTCTGTATAGCATAAGATCAATGATTGTTCATGTCATCAATTTTTATTTTTGAACCATGTTTCTGGAAAACCCAATTTCATGTGTCTGTTTGAGGGAAGAAAACCATCTAGAAACTAGCTGTACATCCTCAGCTGTCCAGAAATGTCTAGTAGAACTAAATCTGATCAAGATGAAGTTCACTCAGGCACACATTGTAATTGGGCAACCCTGTTCCATGCCTGCTATTTTCTCATGATTCCTGAACAATTGTCTCTTTAGAAATATGAGAACATGGCATAGGCATACATACCATTGAATGCGACAAGGTTTATCATACCTTTGTTCCTTTGACAGGAATCTGACCAGGCTGCTAAAGTTCTGGAGGAGCTTCAGGGAAGCTTGCTGCCATCATCAGATCGGGGTGGCATGCACTTAGAGTATCTACTAATCTAATGAGTTCTATTAATTTTTATTCTGCAATGATTAGATACTTCATCTCTAACTTAGTTCTTTTATCTTACCCATGCTCTCTAGATATGCAAGGTCTAAAATGAGGAAGCCTTTAGGAGACACAGGGAGCTAGGCATTTTCTGGATAATTTGGTTCTTCGATATGGGAAGGTGGCCTATTTTGCAAAGTTAGACATTTTCTGGATAATCTGGTTGTTCGATATGGGAAGGTGGCCAATTTTGCAAAGTGATTATAGTTTACGTTGTTTTGGTGGTTATGCCTAGAGGCTAGAACCATGTACTGTGTTGGAATTTAAAAAACCAGAAGGTTGCAAAATGTTTGCCCCTATTGGCAGTAAAACTTATCTGCATATATTCTTTTGTAAAGGAGATATGATTTTTGTCAATGAAATGAAAAAAAAATGTAAAAAATTACAAGATTTAACTTCAATAAAGGACTAAAGGTAAATGGTATAAAAAAAATTTAGGAGAGCTGCATTAATCATTTATCGTGAGAAAATTATAGTAAATGGTATAAAAGAATTAGGAGAGCTGCATTAATCATTTATAGTAGTAAGGAAATTATAAACCAAGAATTATACCAACAATATCCATATGAACCAACAAATGTTAATTCTTAATTGTTATCTTTTGGTTAGAATTGCAACGTTAAACGAAAAATGCGCTTTTGAACATTTAAACGGAGAGCAAAGAAGGAATACCAACGAAGAAGGAATACTTACTACCCCTGGAGCGTCAATTTAAGTCAAAATCAACAATAAGAGGTTAGTCAATACAGAAGAGATGTGACTTCGTAACTCAGATTTTACGTATTGTAAATAGATTTCGATAAAATTTCATAGTCAATCACTATTAATCATTTACGTAATGTGTGCCAAGTTTATAAAAATATCACTACTTGTATTATCTAATTCAGTCCTTTTGTTTTTTGTAAGGGTATCAGAACATTTGTTAAAAGTAGAAAACCATTTTCCAAGAATATAGTTAAGATTACAGAAGCTTTATGCCAAAAACAAAATTGTTTTGTGAAAAAAGCCATTTAATAATTAATAATATAATAAATGAAACAAGAAATAGATCATCTCATTACCACGTGAAAATTGTGTACCTCTACAAGTTCGGAATTGTTTTACTTTTTTTTTTTTTAACAGCCGGAATTGTTTTACTTGACAACAACTTGAATCAGCTCCATACTCCAGAATTGGAAAGTAAAAAAAATACAAAAAAAAAAAGGGGGGGGAATAAACGAGCGGGATTTCACAAGCAACGCCGAAACTATACTGTAAACTTATCTTATCAGAGGAGATCAATTTTGCCACTCTCTACAAGTGCCTTTATTGATTTGTAACATATGAAGTGGAGGACACCTGGCTCCATCTCAAACAGCTTCGACCTGCAAGCGAGAATAATCGATTAAACTATTTTTCAAGACAGCAGAATTAATTCATCCAAGATTAAGAATAAGAGAATTGCCTGTCATCAACAGGTCCATCTTCGAGTTGAATGCCCGTGAGATACTCTTTACTTCTACACAAAACAAATGTGTCTAGTTGTGGTTCTGGGACTGAAATATACAAACAAAACAACACATGGTTCATTTATGTCAGAGGACATCATAGTCACAAGGAAATAACATATAATAATAGACCCATGTTGATTTACAATGTGTTGATGTGTTTGAAATAAGGGCTAGGACATCATTGTAGTGTAGAGTACTAACCCTTATTTATACTAATCATAATCCAAAACTAATTATGGAAACAACTTGCTAAGATAAGAAAATATACTAATATAGTAATCAATCCTAGGAGACAATGAGGAATCATGGAAACTAATCCTAAAAGATAATCTAAAATATGATAAGATATTTTTGGACATTCTGTATATATATTCTCACATTAATAACAATGGAAGGATGCAGTATCCAAGAGGTTGATGAACTTCAAAAACAACTTCGGTAAAAAACTGTCGGACTCTTCAATCCAAGAAATGTAATGTAAATTATTTCATGCTACTTACTAAAATGCTAACAAGGTAACAAACTTTATCTCTCAGGCAAAGCAAATCTGATTACACAGACAGGCACACAATGATCCAAAAGAAAATAATGAAATAACATAACCTAAATTGTCTACTAACTTCTAAGGATGATAAATTACCCATGTCATCCTCGACACTCATTGAAGATTGCTTATGAACAGAGTTATAACTTTCAGGCAACTTCGACGCAACACTCTCGTCCAGATGTTTGTTTAGGTCATTTTCACACCTGCAACAAGAAAATCAGATTCAAAAACCACAACAAGTACGCTTTTAATGCTGCTACCAGATAAAACACATTGCTAGTCTGAAAGGAGGATAGCCTTACGTTTTGGCAAAATCTTTCTCATCTTTAGATAGCCTGTTCTTAAGTTCATCAGTTCTCAGGATGTAGAACACGTGCTTTTCGATCTACAATACAAACACGGCTACAAAATCAAATAAAAAGCAATCTAATGAACAGAGCAATTAATCAAGTCTTCAATAAATAGTTTAGCAAGAGTGAAAGCCACAAAAACACTAGTATTAGGGAGAAAATATCTACGAAAAATGAGTCCACAGAAAATTCAATTCACAGTGGCCACGGCCATAATAGCTCATACTTGAGGTTAATTTTTGTCCATGATTTCAGAGTTAACAATGGAATTGGTTCGGTTCGGTGGATTTACCTTCTGGATGCGGATCCTGAGATAGGATCTTAACAGGAAGAGAGTTCTATCCAAGTCCATTTGATACAAAGACACTGAAAGAGGATCACTACCCCCACTGGATTTCTCGTCCACAATTTCTTCCTGCCCAAAAAAATAAAAGTGTTGTAAGTTAGTTAGTTAGGGTTTGACGTGTGAGAAGTAACGCACGCACCATGAGTTGAATCTGTTGTTTGACACGGGAAATCAAATGAGATTCGTAGTGGAGAATCTCGGGGGATGCCTTCTCATTGCGCCACGCTCGCTTGAGAAGCTCAACGTCGGTGGTTGCAATCAAGGATTCGTAATCCTCCATTGATACTCCTCCTTCCCCTTCCTCCGCCGCCGAGCTTGAAGCCATTGAATTCGATAACGAAAGAGGGAAGGGTTTGCTTTGCTTTCTGCTTCCAATTCCAACCATTAATTGAATTGGCGCCAAAAGAAAAAAAGGGACTTAACCTGCAGCAGCAGAGAGAGCATGTGCACGGTGCACCTCAATCATACAGCGTTTAATTAGGTTAAATTCTTTAATATTTATAAGATGTCATTTTGAAAAGAAAAACATTTTAAGTAATGAAAATATTTTAAATAATAATTACATTTGTAATACAAACAATATTAAAATAAAAAATAGACTTAATTGGATTATTAGACTAAAGTTATTTTGAGCACGTCAACTCATGTTGCTTTCTGCACCCTTTTTGGAATGTTTTTTTTTTTCCTTCCAAAATATCAATTCCAAAAGCTTAATGAATTTGCCAGATTGATCATTTCGGAAACCAAAGAGCTGCAAGAAGCAACACCCCAATCCTATGGATAGTGTACCCTTCATTATCAACTCCATCTGTCATGATACATTATGCAGAAGGCCATAATGGTATTTAATATTTTTTACGGGCCTGTAAATACTTCCCTAACCTTATGACTGTTCTTATTATCTGGTCTAATTATATAGTAGGTCTCTATATTGCATTCCTTACCAATTTCACTGATATTGTCACCATGCAAACTTATAAAATTGAAAATAATATATTTTGTGCTACTCTATTCATAGTCTCACTTTCATTTCCTCTAAAAAGTCTGCATTAACTTTTTTCTTGAAACTTACACAACACAAAAATATTGGAAGACTCAAAGCTGTGGGTTCTGCAAAGTTTTGTTTTGCTGATGTTGATTAATAAGTAAGATATATGGACAAGAATCAGACAGAGTCACCCCTCGGGATAAGGTGTGGAGGCTCTTTGTTTATAACTTGCCAATACATAACCGGGAAACAAGACACTTGATTGTATTATGTCTGAACATCACAGCCCTGTCACCATCAGCCAACCAATATATCTTGTTTTACATGCTACAAAAGTCAAGAGTTCAAGAAAAAAAATAACATTGTCATAATCAGCCAACCAAGGTGTTTTGATTTTGCATGCTTCACAAAGTTAAAACTTCTAATAAAAGCATTACAACTCCGATGGGGTCTCTCATTGTCCTGATTGCCAGTTTAGATGACAATCTCAGTTCAGTGTGTTCAATTCTCAATGCATGCATGTCTATGCACAAACAAACATTATTAAAAAAAGAGGGAAGAGAGATGAGAAATTATTATACGATCCTTCTCAATATTTTTATTTACCGAAGAGAACTAATAAAACTTAGTTGTGTTAGGTAGAGATCGATCAAAACCATGCAATAGATTAAACCTTAAGGGAGAGAAAAAGAGAGATGAAGAGTGAAGACCATATACATGATTTCTTGAATTTTTTTTTAATAATAGATTAAGCCTTAACTGCCAAGGTCATTTAAGCACAAGCACTAGTTTACATGATTTCTTGAATTTTTTTCAAAAGCTTTTCTATACTCAGCTATCCTACTTTCACTCTGCTATACAGATGCAAAATTAGATCTCATTGCACAAGAAAAAGGAATAAGAAACAACAAAAGAGGTTGGGGGAACAAACATATTTGATATTTAGCATAACAAGAATGCAAATTTTTCCATGATTAATCATCACTTCAAAGTTCAAATGTCATCATCTTCACATGAAGCCCTCCTAGGCTTGTCCCTATCTCCCCAATAGGAAGAAGACTTGTACTTGTCAAGGGATAGCTTTCCACTGAAGGACTCCAGAGGCAGAGGCAGAGACTCTTCTATAAGGGGACCACTATAATGGTGCTGCTGCCTTTGTAATGGCTCTGACCAAAGTCTACCACTCCTATTTCCAGCATCATAACCTGGAGTTGAGATGTAATTTGAGTCCATCACCATGTCACCCTCCAATATTCGGAGAACCTTCGATAAACAACCACAATTATGCTAAAACGGTTAGGTTGTTTTAGAATACAGCAACATGTTATTATTTCAGCAATGAGCATATTATATTATTAAAAGAAATTATTGACACTAAAAAGAGTTATTCAAGACAAACCATTATACTTGATTTTTAATGGCAATTGTAACAAATTATTTAAATATCAAACAAAGTTTGCCAAAAGAACAGAAGGTTCAAAACTTCCTTTACCTGGGACATGCGTGGTCTACATTGAGGATCTCGCTGTATGCATAATGATGCAGCATGCAGCATGCAATAGACCTCATGCTCTGAATAGTGGTTATCAAGCCTCGGATCAATCAGTTCCTCAACAGCATATTCTTCCAACAGTGGTCGTGCCTGTTTAATATCCAAAAGTTTGCACAATTAGACAAAACTAGCTAAGGGATAAATAAAAACAACAAAATAAATTCAACCTGGTTGTTACTTGAAATGGTGCAATCACAACACAATCCAATAACATAACAAATTCTCATTCTCTTCACTTACCCACTCAGTAAGGCACTGCTGTCCCTTTGGCCTAGTGAGATCCACAGCTTTTCTCCCTGTTACAAGCTCCACTAATACCACCCCAAAGGAATAAACATCAGCTTTTTCTGTGATTTGGCCACTTTGAGCATATTCAGGAGCCAAATACCTACACAGAATCGCCATAGTTTAGTTTTTGCAATCCCATATTCCATACACAAATTTAATGATGAAACTGATTCAAGATCAATAAAGCACTTACCCAAATGTTCCAATCACTCGAGTTTCCACACCTGTGTCTCCGTCAGGCTGCCACCTTGCCAGTCCAAAATCACCAACCTTAGATAACATAATTCAGCACAGTTACAATACTGATAGAAAATGAAGCACACATTCAATAATGAAGTAACGATGTCTTACAATATGTAAACTATGACACAACATTGTACAAAGGAAGCAAAGCACTACCCTACCAGAGGTTCAAAATCATGAGTTATTAGAATGTTGTTTGGCCTCATGTCACGGTGGATAATACAACCCACTCTGCACTCTTCATGAAGATATCGTAACCCACGAGCAGCTCCGACAGCAATTTTTTGTCGTGCAGACCATTCTAATGGATCCCGTTGTCGCCCTGAAATACTTTAAGGTATTAAATCAAGTCACCATATTCATATCACTGAATGTAACATGAAAATATCATGATGTTAACATACTATGCATGAAGATAGCCTTTAAAGATTAAAAAAAAAAAAAAATATATATATATATATATATCTCGATGGTTGGCATATCCATTTACAAACAAAAAAATGATTTTAAATTATCTAATACCATTTTCCAATTGTTTATTGACACTTAGAAATATGATATATATACTTCAAAACTGCATGTTGAATGTCTTCTTCACTAAGTTCAAGCCAATTCAAAATATATTTCTATCATAAAATAATTTGGTATATGAGCAAGAGAAATCACCATATAAATGTGAATCCAATGATCCATTGCATATATACTCATAAACCAGTAGCCTTCTCTTATCCTCAATGCAGAACCCAATGAGCATAACAACATTCCGGTGCTGAGCACAGCTCAAGACTTCCACCTCTGAGCAAAATTCAAGATCACCCTGAGAACTAGCCAACTTATGTTGCTTGACAGCAATGACTTGCCCTTCTGGTAAAACCCCTCTGTGAACAGACCCAAACCCTCCTTCTGCCAAGAAATTGGCCTGTGAAAATCCACCAGTAGCAAGTTCCAACTCAGCATAGCTGAACCACCTAGGAGGTTTTCCAAAAACAGGTGCCTTGTGTTGACATATTGAGCATAATGGAGGGGGGCCAGGTGGGACGTTTCCGGATAATGCTATTGCTTCTCTTAAATTTCCACTGAAATCCATCTCATTTCTATAGGTTGAGGTTTCAAATCCAGCTCCCTTGTCAAGCCTAGAATACTTTTCTAGGAAAGCTCTGGTTGTAGATGCTTGAGGCATACCATGAGATATATCCGATCGCTCTTCATTGTGTTGTGATGATTGTTGATGTAAAAGCAATTCTGTGATCCATGGCTGGTACCTCATGCTTGCTGAAGATGTGGACAGACTTTCACTTTCTGTGTCTGAATTAGTATCCACCAGTTCTTGACTTTCCTTGATAGTTTTCTCTTTTTTGGTCATCTCTGAGATGAAAAATGGTGAAGTTCCTGGATCAGAGCTTGAAACTGATGAGGTACCAGCTTCAGTTGCGGTGAACGGTGTCCCAAGCTCAGGGCTGCTAGTTGGAGTTACAGCTGGTCCTTTGATAGAATTTAAGGAATCAAGCTTTATTTTGGTTCGGTTTCCGGGTGTGTCATCTTGCAGAGAAGGTGATGGACCTGCTTGTTCTACATCCTTCTTCTGTGGTCCAATCAAATTCAAGCGCAGTACTTTCGGTTGAGAACGCTTCATAACTACAATGTTACACTGCAGTTCTTCCATGCATCGCTTTTCCTCGTGCTTGAGCTGTCTGCAACACCAAAAGCCAACAACACAAACTCAATTATAATCTCGGCGAAACAATAAACCAAAAATGTAGATATCATCCATCAAGTTTCATGGTTACAATAGCAAGCTTCTCAGTGAGGAAAAGATAAGAATAAGACAGACAATTACTTGTCTAATACGACCCAATTGGCTTGTGCTTTTTTGGCTTCTGCAGCCACTGCTCCACAAGGTGACCCGGCAACAATTTTGATCCTGACATTTATCTGCTGGAAAAAGATTGGAATAAGGACACAACAATCTCAACATTCAATTAATTTCCATGAACCTCGTATACTAACCTTGTTTGGATCATAGACGTTGTGAAGCTGTAGGATCATCTGAGAGCAAGAATCAGTGATATCCATCTTCTGCTCTGATATTGTTCCTGGAGGGTACTTCTTAATACCGCTGGCACAGTCACCAGCAAATCTTGGAAAACCCCATAATCTTCTGCCTGCATACAAGTAACAAAGTCCATAGTTTAGAACCAAAAATGCACACATTTATTTCCTTTCACTCGCTATCATGACATAATTTCAAAACGCAAAACCAAGAAACAATCCCTATTATTATATGACGAAAGAGGGGGATGAATATATGTGAGAATCAAAACCCCATTTTTCCAATTTGCCAGAAAAACAATACTATCTTGCAAGAAAAAGAAGCAGAAAACAAGATCAAATGCAGGCAAAAGAAGAATTACCTGAAGTTTGTGAAGGCACAACCACAAGTAGTGTAATGCAATCCCCAGGTTGAACTACATGAGAGAGGGACCAAACAAGAGCAGTCTTTGGAATTTCCCTTGAAGCCTTAACGGCAACAATGACCTTCTCAGCACCATCAGAACCTTTCTCTTGCTTCCCCCGCTTCTGTTGCTCTCGACTCATCGCCACCAATAATAATAATAATGCCTCAAAAACTACTACCTTGCTCAAAAGATTCAACTCTAAGCATGTGTTACCAATTCCTATATAGAAGAAAGAAAAGAGAAACAGAAGAAGAAGACGTTCAGTATCATATACTCTCTCAATCATTAGCCTGCCCCACCAAAACAATTATTATTATTATTATTTATCTTATCACCAACATGCTTGTACATTCCACCGGGCAATAAAAGAGACAAAATTTTATAACCAAATTCAAACCATATGTACCAGTATCATCACAGACTCAAAAATAAATAAATAAAACTCCCAACGTTCACAGAATCTTAGTTTCTTTTACAAGTACCCTCCCAAAGTAGTATAAAAATCCGGGGAGAATCAGATACCCTTTTGTGGATCACAAAGCAAGACGAGTTTGCTGGTTCAAAATGCAAAAATGCACTTGAAGCTTTCTGAAACTCAACAAGATTCAAACTTCAAAGCATTGATAGAGAACGTAGCTAGCACACTGCTTTGCTTGATGAGAGATTTGAAAGGAGGCTCTTCACTTCAGTCCACTAGCTGTTGTGCTTTTTGTACCTTCAAATCACCTTCCAAGTCAAAATAGTCGAAAAGAAGCTGCTTCAAAAAAGGTAAAGCCAAAGGGGTGTGTGATTTGGATCCAACTATTTGGCTCTACTATCGAAAACACTTAGATGGAAGCCTCCACAAAAGATTCCTCTGCATAAATAGTATCTTATCTTGTCCTTCCTACTACTTCAACAGAGAAAATAAAAAAAAAAACAATCCAATCCAAACTCCTTCAAAGTAAAGTTCACCCTCACTTTTTACCCTGCAATGCATACCCCAGATTCAACGTACATCACAAAAATAATAACAATATTGCAGAGTTAGGTGTGTGAAGAAGAAATGCAAATAAATAAATAGCTACATACATGTATGTACAAACATATGATATGATTTACTAATAACTTGCGACCGCCATCTTGTTGGTTTAGAAGGTCAAAAGCATCATTGGAGACAAGAAAAGAAAAATGGGGAAGGCCAGAATAAGATCCAGTCCAAAACTTTCATTTTCTTTATTATATTTATTAATATTATATTTGTCAATCAAGCACAATCCCTCTGTAGTGTGGACAAATGAACATCCAGCGAAAAAACAAGAAAAAGGAATATCACACCTTTTTTGAAAATAAATAAAAAAGTTTTTTTCTTACAATTATTGTCTTCAGAATCTCTTAAAAAATTGATTTTCAGCTAAAACACGCCTGAACAAATCAACTTCAATCAAAATGCCTCTTCCCTATTAAAATATGAAAATGGGGCAAGGAAAGCACACAAAAACACCGAAATGAAACAAAGTTTGAGGTTTTAACAAGAGATAAGCCAACCCTGAAAGAGAAACCAGTGTTGGTTGAGAGGAAAATGAGTAATGTGTACAAAATGGTTTCTGGGCAAGAAGAAGGATACTATCAGCTTTGTTAGTAGCCACTGAATATCCAATGGAATTGGAGACAGAGAAATCATAAAATGAGAAAACAAAACTTAAAAAATTTAAATGAAAAGGTAAAAAAAAAAAATTACAGTATTATAATAAAATTAAACTATTCATGTACTCTCATAATGGTCTTAAATTTTAAGTTTTAGTCTTCAAAAATTAGAAATGGAGAGAGTTGTTTATTACACTGAAAATAATTATAGCAATATACTGATTTTACACCGCAAGTGTTTTATGATATAAGCAACTGATAATAAAGATTAAAAATTAATTCTTTTTTTTAATTCATGAAGAATTTGACCTATAATAAATACAATTTTATTTCATTTACTTTTTATATAATCATTTAATCATAAATTATTTATGTAATATTTTTTTAAATCTTAAATAACTATTTTATAAATCATATTATGAAAAATTTGAGTGCAATTTTGTGCATACTAACAGAACAAAATGTTTCACATTATTAATCAGAAATTTCATTAACTATCGTTGCAAAAAAATAATAAATTTAAGACTTTTTGAATACATAACCATATAACATTCTTACATTATGAGTATATAGCTTAGTATTTATATTTTATATATCAAAATTAAATTACATGCACACCTATATTAAGTGATATTAATATATACTTATATTATTTTAAGAAAAATATAAATATTGGGAGAATAGGCAATCGTGTTCCTGTCTGAATTGGTGTACATTGTACAACAGTAAGGTGAAAAAATGCAGAGATCTGACACCTCAGTTTTGATTTTTGCAGTAAAATCACCTTCGAGGGTAGTCAGATTTGAGTGTGAATATGCCCCCATTTTTCATCTTAATTTTGGATATACCCCTCAGTTATGTTCATAGCATGAAACGGCAACGTTTGAGGCTCAAAATGTGAATATAAAAAAAATTTAAATGTTGATGCATGGGCGGGAGGGATCTTATAGAAAATGGTATCAAAATCTATAAGGGGTTTGCTCTGCTCTGAGCTTCTGTATCTGCATGCATTGATTGTTTTTGTGACTTATGTGACATTAATAAAAGGACAGCGTCGTGTTATGGTTGTGGTTATTTTATTAATGACAAAACTCACTGACTTTGGCTCACTGACAAACCAAGCAATTTGTTACTTGGAGCAATGGGAAGATAGCTTGGATAAGAGTGTTGTGGCCTTGTGGGGGGACCTACATGATCTCTTCTTGTATTTTTTTTTTGTTTTTTATTCTCTTTCTCTCATCTTAATAAATTTCAAATTAAAGAGTGTTGTTTTTGTTTTGGTTTTTTGTGGTGGTGATTTGAATGTGCTAACGTTTGCTTCTTCCTAAAGTTGTGTGCCGGTTAAGACCAAAACAGTTTGGGAGGGAAATCTGTGTGACATCATCACCTCACTTCAACTAAAATAGAGATGTGTGTGTACTTTATGGTGTTAATTGAGAATATTTTTTTTAGATAGATCTCATCATTGTCTAAATTAAAAAGGTGGGTATCCTTCATCTAGTGTCCAAAGTTGTTGTTTTTATTCCTTTATCATATATTACCTTCATGTGATTATGGAGAGCTAGCTCAAGTGACAGTCAAAGAAAGTTACTCATATGGGCATGATCAAGTGCGTGAGTACTGAGTAGGAGCTGCAGAGATAGACAAAAATCCCATGATAACAAATTGCTCAAGGTTCTTGTCCTCTTCTCTCTGATCCCACTCTATGTTTTTTTGATTTTGCCATAAATGCCATAGCGGTTAAACTTTAAAACGTCACGGTAACCATAACATTCAATCAATACTACGTGGAATCCTAACAGAGGCTCGGGTGGTACCACAAGGCCACACTCTCATGGAATTCACTCAGCTGAACACAACTTCTCATTAATGAATTCAATATTCAAGTATAATTTATATTCTAATAATATAACTTGGTAATCTTTCATAATAAAAAAATACATTATATTAATATTTAATCTATTGACAATGTATATTAGTATAATTAATAATTTATTTAAAATTATAATAAGTATTTATAAAATAAATAATTTTTAGATAATTAATCATTTCATAAGTAAATAGGATTTATTTATTTAAATAAACATAAAATAATTTATTTTAAGTAAAAATAGTTTAGATAAATATATTAAAAATAAGATAATTATTTATTTTATTAAAATAAGTGATTATTTTATAAAATAAATTTAAATAAATAAGCTAAATATAATAATTTTATTATTAATATAAGCCTAAAATATTTGTACAAATAATTTATTTTATTTTATACTGAATTTATATCAACAAAAACTAATACTAGTATAATTACTAAATCGTCTCAACGACATCGTCTTAGTATATTTGATTTGTGCCATGTATCCTGGATCGTGTCCCGTACCTTTCGAACCTACGAAATATTTTTTATTTGCAAGTTTTGAATAAAAAATCATAATATAATTAAACAACAAATAAGAGAGAGAAGATAAATATCAATCTCTCCGGATTTAACGAGGCCACAAGACACTAGTCAACTCAATTACTCTGAAGTAATATTTTTTATTGCTATGATATACTTTTTTAAGATAATTGCTATGATACTTAAAATGTTTGTAAGCAATATATTTGTCAATTTCGTACAGTCCCATAAAATATTTTTATTATTTACTTAATCTTATTGGAGTAGTAAATTAATCACAAATGTTAGTAATTAATTTTAAGTTTGGGAAATCATGTCTAATTTTACTAACGTAGATGAAAATAAATAGTATGTGAAATCATTTAATATTTAAAGGTGTGTCGTGTCATTCAGAAGAATAATTTTAAATTCTCTTAAAAATATTTTAAGATACTAAATATATTTATTATTATTTTATTTAATATTTACTTTGATATTTTTTTTTTTTAGAAGCAAATCTCATTTATTAGTAAATGGTGGCTAAACCGCAAGAAGTGACCAAACCAAAAACAAAACCAGTACAAGAGGATTGTTAATAAAATATTGAAAGTCTGAAACAGAAGGTTTTGTCTTTCTTTGGATACAGTTGGCCTAAACAAATTAGTCTATGATTAGACTTTTTTCTTTCTTCATTAGCTACATGTTCCAACGTTGGTTTAAAAATTAAAAACCAAATGAGGTTTTATTTAGTTTTTAATTGGGTCTGGTTGTAAATTGATGGAGTTTTATTTTAATTTTATCTTAAAACCCAAGCTTAAAATGAAAGGAAGCATTTAAATAAAATTTAATTAACGTGTGCACTTTTTTTTAACGGAATTCAATCATGCACTTAAACAAACACCAATGTATAATTAATCACACTTTTTGACGTTTAACTCGTTAAACTATTTTAGTAGGTTAGTTATTTATTTTTAACATTCATATTTTTTTTTTTGCCTTTTAATTTTACTAGGAAATGTTGCATATTAGCTCAGAAATAACATTCAAAAAAATTTTCAACTCTTATTCGACATCACCTTGTTGGATGATCTGGTGTGCAAGGAATGTAGTGATTTTTAACGATATAGTTTGGCTAGACTGGTATATTTATAACCAGATAAGTTATCTTTTACATCTATCCAGAGGGATAAGTTGGTTAATTGGGAACCTTCTCCACAAAACTACATTAAGATTAATACAGATAGTAGTTCCTTTAATAATTTTGGCTTGTCAGATTTTGGTGGCATTCTACGATATTTTACAGGTAATTAGATCACGGGTTATAAGAACAGTTGTGGTTTTACTTCAAACACCACGTGTTCATCCTTATGCATGTGTAATCTCGTCCATTCGTGATTATTGAAATATTAGCTTTGAGCATACGTTTAGACAAGAAAATGCTTTGACGGACATTCTTACTAAGTCAGGAGTCAAATCCTCCTTCCCGTTTATTCTATTAAATTATTGTCCGACTTTAGCTTTTAATTACTCAGTTATTAATATCCCAAACACTCTTTTTTATAAACCTTAGTGTCATTTTCTAATTTCATTATTCATAAAAATAAAAAATAAAAATCCTACCGACAAAACGTGTTAAAGACTCATGCCTGCAAAAATGATGAGGTTTAGTTTAAGTTTATCCAACTCGAGTACCCCACTATACATATTCAAATAAAATGTTTTGCACAAACTCTAAAGTGATATTAGACCTCCTAACATCTATAATGCAGTGCAGTGTGATATAAGATTTAAAACATAAATTAAACATATTTAAAGGTTAAATCCATTGCATTATGAGATAAAAGGTAGTATATGCTATGCAAAAACAAACCCAAACATTCAAAAGAGACAAACTGATCTAAATTTCGTAAATGTCAATTTTAAATTAATTTCAGAGTCTGAACTCCGAAGCTAGCACAGCCTAATTTTCTAAGCCCTAAATTTGTCCTATGCGCTCCTTGTGCTCCTACCCTATATTTTATTAAGAACAGTTGTGATTTTTGAAATTAGATGAAGTCATACATTAAGCACTTTAAAAAAGAAAATCATAAAATAAGCATCATTAATTGCACGTGGCACTAGAATGCTCACCAAAATGTGCAATAGAGTGTTGTGTCACCTTAACTATACATATTGGTAGAATTATTCTAGCTTAGTAAGTAATGCTTTTAAGTTTGAGTTTTAAGTGAAAATTCTGTTGATGGATATTTTAGCCGACTCGAACAAAATAAGAATACTTGTAATCTTTATAAAAGTAAAAAATAAAAACTAGTATTTTATAACTTTGGTATAATCTACACTTAAATAGTACATGTTTGGACAATTGGACATCCAACAAATCACTATGAAAAGTATAAACCCAGGCCCATAGTTCTCTTTTTTTTGTGTGTGCGTGGGTCCTGCTTATTTTATAAGTTTGATAACTAACACTAGGAAGTACTAAGTGGGTCCTCATTGATTCTTGAGTTAATTAGAGTGGCTACTTCCGTACATGATGCTGAAAATCGGGTCCTAACAACAAGATTTCGTTGTATAAACTCCTTTTCATGCAGGCATTGATTGCACAATTATTTTTAACTTTGTTGCATATCGATTTTCGTACACCCATGACATAAATGTTTTGAAGTCAAATTGGGAGGGAACATGTTAGGTGAACAAGCAGCGTGTGCTAAGTACTATATGATAATAAAACTCACTAATTAAGTTCATTCTAGTTTGTTTGCACACTAAGCATTGTGGTGTGCGTGGCCTACTTGCACAGTACATGTTTTCTTTCCTTTTCTGATGCGATTGAACCCTCGCATCTCATGTGTTAGCTTCGATCTTTTCATAGGAATCTCCTTTGCAATTTAAATCTTGTTTGGTCTTCCCTGTGATAAAAGTGGGTTGGGCTGTTAAAAGCAAAAATGAAAATTTCATAGTGTCATTTCGGAAAAGACGAGTTCAAACATGAATTAACTAACAATTTGATTGATCACATAAAGGGTAATGTGATGGTCATTCAGCTCGGAAACAAAAGCAATCGCAGTGCCACCACTAGTAATAGTTTTAAATTAGTGTTCAAAACTGAACCCAAAAGATAGTGTTCAAAGATATGAATACAAGTTTAAAGTATAAATATGATAAATCTATATATTACTGGCCTAATTTGTTCGTAATAGTAATTTTGATGGTCTGATTCGGTAAATAGTAAATACTTTGAGAGGGACATGGAAAATGGAGGGATGGCCCATGGCCATGACCATCTTGATTCTTGGCACTCTCTAATCCGTTATTGTGTATAGGAAGAAACTATGGTACAGCTCAAGAATTTGCGAACCATCATCACCTTTCATTCATAAACCTTACAACCTACCTCTTCTATAAAATTAAAATATGAATAATGCAAGGCTTCATGGGTGGGCCACTTATGGCACATGAAATTTCTCTAACATAGAGTGGACATGTTACATCCCCATATGTTCCACCTCGTGTCTATGAAATGATGAGACAACTGGGTCTCACTCCACAAGGAAGGACCTTTATTGTGCTACCAACATAACTGCATGCTTTATGTCTGTCTCAATTCTGAACATGCTTTTTAAAAATGGTCCACGATTGAGATTTTGACCACAATGTCAACATTTTTTCAAGTGTTTGCGACTACAATTGTGATCGCATTAGTCCATAATTTCCTATAATATCAAGAAACGCAACAAAACTACAACCACAATTTAAACCCTTGAATTAAAATGTTACAATTCTTTATCACATCGGTTGGCTGGCCCTTTTCTATTTATGGGTTTAGTTTTTCCCTGTTCTTCACTTTTTCTTTTGATCAATTTAATATTTCGGCCATCATTTCACTGTTATATATTGTGGGAATTGGCTGCAGACTCTGCTACTAAGACAAATTCAGCAGTATAAAGTGACAAAAACATCAAATATGCTGGCCATTGGCCAATGATCATTCTCCCTTAACCAAATTTTTGTTTTTTCCCCATGTTTTTGCTTTTCCCTCCCTTTTATCTGTATCATATGCTTGTTTGGTCTATCATTTATATTTGAATAAATTGGGTGACATTATTTTCCATAAAACTTAGTCTTGTAGTTTCAACTTTTAAACAAATGAGAGTAGCAACTAGAAATGTACATTTGACCCAACTTTAGTTTTTAATAATGGGCTACCTTCATTTACTTGAGGTGTATCTTCATTGAAGATTTACTTCCTGCACCTCCCATTTTGCTTCCAATGGACAAAAATACCCCTTCAGTCACTTGGCAAGTTTTTATAGTAGCCATTCTAGTTGCAGCAGTAGGAAACTACATTAAGGTTAATGTAATTTCTAAGCTCCCTATTTTCTTCTGTCCTGCTGTAACATAAGACGTGAAATAGTAACAATTATTTTGTTAGTAAGAATGGACAGAACAACAAAAGCTCGGCTTGTGAACTATGCAATGGAGACATCAGCAGGAGTAGTCACAATAAGAGCTCTTCATTATTCTAAAGTACCTAAAAAAAGCTTTTCATTTTTCAATACAACAAAAATGATAATCATTCAAAGACAACATAGATTGAACTTAGAAACATTAGAAGAGTATTAATTTCAGCCAACAACAGCAGATTGTAATCTCTGTCTGTCTTAATGATTGGCCTACTCAGCTTGGCTAAGGTGCCCTTCACTAATTTTTTCAATAAATGTGAAATCAATTTTTTTTTCTTATGAAAGAGAATGGAGGGGAGATGATAAATTTTGACCATTTCAAAAAGCTTGTAAATTGGAATAGAAATTAGCTATGGAAGTCTTCCATCAATCTATATTCGCTTGGGATAACGCCAACATAGTGATCTCCAAATATCGACGTATGGTAGATTCGGAATACAAACAAACATTATTGTTTGTTTCATCTACCATTTTCACTGGTTTCCATATTCGTTTTGGCTACCTTCACTAAATGATATATACACACAAAAATCTCTGGTGGCTTTTTTTCGGGTTGTTTCTTCGATGTGACCAACGACATTATTGTTATTATTCCTCCTAATTCTCAAGCTAATTTGAATTTGGTTTGTAAAACTGCTTCAATGATATTAGTTTTAAATATTTAGAAATTGTATTCCTAACAAATAACAATCAAATCACACTGGGAAACCAGCAATGAAAATGTTGACTTTTATTAGTATATCAGAAAGAATTACCTAACCATTGAACTACTACGTTCCAATAATAATAATAACTGAGTAAAAGATAGTAACATCCGATTCTTAATTTAAAAATCTGACATCACATTCTCTCAATCCATCATTTTCTGTGTTTTATTTTATCCACACACATGAAAGAACCAAGGATACCATCATCTTCTTCGTTGGAAGTTGGAACTAAAAGGAGAAGGAGAAAAAAATAGACTGAGTTCAAATTCTTTACTAATAAAAAACTAATGTCATTCTTCTTATATCATAATAACTGCAGTTTTATTCTTCAACTGCACCTTCTCATTTTTTTATTTAACTTCCTTCCTTCCTCTTCTCTTTTAAATTTTAATACTACTATACTACTATTATGCAACTATAGTTAATAGTTAATACGGTGTCTCTTGTTGCTTTTTTGTTTTGTCTGGGTCAAGAAATAGTAGGTTTTTTTTCTCAGTGAAACAAAAACCAAAAATTACAAAAACAAAAGAATGATATAATGGTGGAACTAGTATTATTGGATGGATTAGTGATTCAACTTTGATAACTTCGAGTCACATGGGGCCACAGAATGTTAACTTACAATAATAAAAGATGCAAATACAGTAGAAATGATCAAATCTCACAGATAACTACAGTTGATTAAATAATTTTTTTAAGACATACACTGTTAAATGCAATGACGTCTATACAATTATGAAAAAAATATGATGCACTCAGCCAGTAAAATAGTTTTGTAACTTGTTTTTAAGAATCGCTACTATTTGGAATGCTTACAAAAAAGAAAAAAAAATCATGTGTGCAAAGTTGAGTACATCACACTAATATTATGTCATAATTGCAAAAAAGATGAAAAAAAATGATAATACGTAACTTGTTAACAAGGCCGTGTGGTACACGACTTTCTTTCTTAAAATTTGTGCTGCTACAGAGAGGTTGTTTTGCTGCAAAATAGGAGAACACACCATTGAAATTCAAGTTCCAAAAATGGCTTATTTTGGGAGTATAACAGGTATGTTTTTTATGTTCTGCTACACTGTGGTTTGTGTTTTCTTTGTGAATCTGTGCAAGTTAGGGAGTGAACTTATCTCAGTTATGCAACTACAATCTGCTTTTGCTATACTAATATGTAACGATTTCTTGCTTTTCTGGACCATTTTTGTGTCACAGAACACGTCTTCTAATTTTATATGCATTAAAGAAATTTTAAAGGTCCCTTTTCATGTAAACAATGTCTTTGTCTACTTTCTTTCAGACAGCTTACTTTGGTTGTTGATTTTTATGGAGACTTTCGTATTAACTTTTGCAACTTTTGATGATTTCTCTTTAATGGATATGCAGATGATTCCTCATGGATTTGTCTGAAGGATTTTGATTTCACTTCTTTCTGTTCTCAAAGGACCACAATATATGTTATAAATCAACTTTTTGTCTGTGTCTTCTACTTGTCTATCATTATCAGTTCATTCAGAAGAAATTCTCAGTGTGGTAGTTCTAGCAAAAGCAGGTTTTTCATTCTTGTGTCTATCTTCTGTGCTATTATTAGCATTGTGTTTTACAGTATTGGCTTGTGGAATCTCATAGTCAATAACTCTAAGCAGCTGAGCTGGTTAGCTTGCATTGTCAGAGGATTCGTTTGGACTTCTTTGGCAGTTTCTCTGCTTGTTCAGAGACACAACTGGATCAAAATCCTTAACTCTGTCTGGTGGGCATGTTCCTGTGCACTGGTTTCAGCTCTCAACATTGAAATTCTGTTTCGAAAGCACGAAATAGAAATTTTCGATGTCCTACAATGGCTCTTGCACTTCCTTCTTCTCTTCTGTGCCCTCCAAAATCTTGGTTACTTTGTCACTCAAAGTATGCCAGAAAGTTTATCTGAGCCACTGTTAGATCAAGAATTTGACACTAAACAAACAGAACTAGGCCGTGCTAGCTTTCTAAGCAAATTGACTTTCTCTTGGGTTAACTCTTTACTCAGTTTGGGTTACTCAAAGCCACTTTCTCTTGAAGACATCCCTTCCCTTCTTTCTGAAGATAAAGCAGACTTGGCCTACCAAAACTTTAAGCATGCATGGGAATTCCTTGTAAGTGAGAGGAGCAAGGACAATACCAAAAACTTGGTTTATTGGTCTATTGTCAGAACTCACTTAAAAGAGAACATATTAGTAGCATTCTACGCACTACTCAGAACCATTGCTGTTTCTGTTTCTCCTTTAATACTCTATGCTTTTGTCAACTACTCAAATAGCAGGGATGCCACAAATACAGATATCAAAGAAGGTCTTTCCATAGTTGGTTTTCTTATTCTGGCAAAAGTAGTTGATTCTTTGTCCCAGAGACATTGGTTTTTTTATTCAAGGAAGTCAGGATTGAAGATGAGATCAGCTCTGATGGTGGCAGTGTATAAAAAACAGCTAAAGCTTTCTAGCTCAGCAAGGAGAAGGCACTCAACTGGTGAAATTGTGAACTACATTGCGGTTGATGCGTATCGTATGGGAGAATTTCCATGGTGGTTTCATATAACATGGACATCTACATTGCAGCTTGTTCTATCTATTGGAGTTCTTTTCGGAGTTGTGGGTGTTGGTGTTCTTCCTGGTTTAGTCCCTCTTCTTATATGTGGACTTATCAATGTCCCATTTGCCAAAATCCTACAAAATTGTATGGCACAGTTCATGATTTCACAGGATGAGCGTCTTAGATCAACTTCAGAAATTCTAAATAGCATGAAAATCATTAAGTTACAGTCCTGGGAGGACAAATTCAAGAATTTGGTTGAGAACCTACGTGCTAAAGAGTTCATTTGGCTGTCTAAAGCGCAGATTATGAAAGCTTATGGCTCATTTCTCTATTGGATGTCTCCTACAATAGTTTCAGCAGTTGTTTTCCTCGGTTGTGCTCTTTTCAATAGTGCCCCATTGAATGCTGGGACCATTTTCACAGTTCTTGCAATGTTGAGGAACTTGGGAGAACCTGTTCGAATGATCCCAGAGGCTCTCTCTATAATGATCCAAGTTAAGGTCTCCTTTGATCGTCTCAATACCATTTTGCTTGATGAAGAGCTAGACAGTACCAATGGTAACAGAAGAAATATAAACCCAAGTTCAATAAATGCGGTGGAAATTCAAGCTGGGAACTTTATTTGGGATCATGAATCAGTGTTCCCAACTTTAAGAGATGTGAATTTAGAAATTAAATGGGGACAGAAAGTTGCAGTTTGTGGGCCAGTTGGAGCTGGAAAATCATCTATTTTGCATGCAGTACTTGGAGAGATTCCCAAGATCTCAGGAACTGTGAGTTATCAACCAAACAAGTTTAGTTTTTTTTTCATGTCAAATTAATGTTTATAATCTTGGTGTCTAACACTTTTTTCTCCCTGAAATTTCACAATAACGGAGAACAGGTTAATGTGTCTGGCACCATAGCCTATGTTTCTCAAACTTCTTGGATACAAAGTGGGACAGTTCGTGATAATATACTCTTTGGCAAGCCAATGGATAAAACAAAATATGAGAATGCCATTAAAGTTTGTGCATTAGATAAGGATATTAATGATTTTAGCCATGGTGATCTTACAGAAATAGGTCAGCGAGGGATTAACATGAGTGGAGGACAAAAGCAAAGGATTCAACTAGCTCGTGCAGTCTACAATGATGCTGACATCTATCTCCTCGATGACCCTTTCAGTGCAGTTGATGCTCACACTGCTGCTATTCTGTTCAATGTAAGAAGCCATCACTTTTAGATTCTTAACTTTAATATCCACACTTTAGTGAATCAAACCACTTGCATTTTATATGCTTGCAGGACTGTGTAATGAGGGCTCTAAGAGAGAAGACAGTCATACTAGTGACTCACCAAGTGGAGTTTCTCTCAGAAGTTGATACAATCCTGGTGAGTGGTAAAGTATCTTATTTGGATGCTATTACATTACATTCGTATTATTAAGGGATAATAACAAATTCAGTTTTGATCTTTGTAATTTTAAATTACTGTTTCATTATTCTTAGTTTGTTGTTAGTTCTTATCTTTAGCTTAGTTTAGCTGGTTGTTTGGCTAGTTGTTATAGCTGAAACAAACCTTCTTTATGTGTATTCTCTTTCTATAAAAAGGGTGTCATTCATCCTTTAATTAATAAGAAGAATTACCTTTTCTTATATGTATATAATTAACATGAAATATTGTGGTTCAAATTCTAGGTAATGGAAGGTGGAAAAGTTACTCAATCAGGTAATTATGAGAATCTCTTGACAGCTGGGACAGCCTTTGAACAACTTGTGAGTGCTCATAAGGAAGCAATCACAGAGTTGGATCAAAATAATGAAAACAAAACTCATACTGAAGAGTCTCAAGGTTTTGGTCTCACTAAAAACCAGAGTGAGGGAGAGATTTCTACTGAGGGTCAGCATGGGGTACAGCTTACCGAAGAAGAAGAAAAACAGATTGGTGATGTTGGCTGGAAGACATTCTGGGATTATATTTCATTTTCCAAAGGTTCATTGATGCTGTGCTGGATGATGTTGGCTCAATCTGTTTTTATTGCTTTGCAGACTGCATCAATGTTTTGGCTTGCTGTAGCCGTTGAAGTTCCAAAATTAACTAGTGCCACCTTGATTGGAGTTTACTCATTAATTTCATTTTTGGGTGCTGCCTCTGTATACATAAGGTCTATCTTAGCCGCTCACCTTGGATTAAAAGCTTCTACAGCCTTCTTCACAAATTTCACAACTGCTATCTTCAATGCTCCTATGCTGTTCTTTGACTCAACCCCTGTGGGAAGGATTTTAACCCGAGTAAGATTTCATTCCCAATGGGAAAAAAACTAATCAATTTCCTTCTGTTTATTCATTACTATTTAATCATGTTCAAAATTTTGATCCATTTTTTCTCTCTTGCAGGCTTCATCAGATTTAAGTATTCTGGACTTTGATATACCTTATTCCATCACCTTTGTAGCATCTGTAGCAATTGAAATTGTGGTGACGATTTGTATAATAGTTTTAGTAACATGGCCAGTTCTCATTGTTGCTGTTCCAGCAATGGTTGCATCAAAATATGTTCAGGTTTACCAACTTCTTTATTTTTCTTAGTTTTCTATTTCCCGTCCCTGCTTAGGATCACAGAGCTAGAATTTTCTTAATCTTTTTTTTTTCTCTCTAAAAGGGATATTATCAAGCCTCAGCAAGGGAATTAATGAGGATCAATGGAACCACAAAAGCTCCTGTCATGAACTTTGCATCTGAGACATCACTTGGTGTAGTTACTGTAAGAGCATTTAACATGGTTGACAGATTTTTTAACAATTACTTAAAGCTTGTGGACACAGATGCAACACTGTTCTTTCATTCTAATGTAGCCATGGAATGGCTAGTTTTAAGGATTGAAGCACTTCAAAATTTGACAGTCATAACTGCAGCTTTGTTGCTTATTCTAGTTCCTCAGGGATATGTGACCCCAGGTAAAAGTTAATTATCAAAGTTAAGGCTTTATGCATGCATGCTATTAACAAGCTAATAATTCTTGACAATTATTCTCTTGGATTGTGCAGGCCTTGTGGGACTGTCTCTCTCTTATGCTTTCTCCCTAACAGGATCCCAAATATTTTGGACTCGATGGTATTGCAACTTATTAAACTATATTATCTCTGTTGAAAGAATCAAGCAATTCATTAACCTTCCAGAAGAACCTCCTGCCATTGTTGAGGACAAACGACCTCCATCTTCATGGCCTTCCAAAGGCAGGATTGACCTTCAAGCCTTGGAGGTAAAGTTGCATCCTTCTATTTCAATATTTTTTTCTTTATTTTATTACTATGTATTCATGTTTTTGTATTCTACATTGATTTCAGATAAGATATCGTCCTAATGCTCCATTAGTGCTAAAGGGTATCACTTGTACCTTTAAGGAAGGGAGTAGAGTGGGAGTTGTAGGAAGAACTGGAAGTGGAAAAAGTACACTGATAAGTGCTTTGTTTCGTTTGGTTGAGCCAGCTAGAGGTGATATTCTTATAGATGGGATTAATATATGCTCAATGGGGTTGAAGGATTTGAGAATGAAACTAAGCATCATCCCTCAAGAACCAACACTTTTCAAGGGAAGCATTAGAACCAACTTGGACCCTCTAGGCTTGTACTCAGATGATGATATATGGAAGGTGCAGTTGAAAAAAATGTTATATTTAAATGCCTTTATCTTCTGTGTAAGCTTTCCAGTAAGCATATGTTTGGTTATGTTTAATTTGTGTATAGGCTTTAGAGAAATGTCAGCTTAAGGAAACTATCAGCCATCTACCAAATCTCTTGGACTCTTCTGGTGAGTAAATTAAACTTCACATACTTGAAGCTACAAATCTGATATTAAAGTCTAATTCTGAAATGTGATACAGTGAGTGATGAAGGTGGAAATTGGAGCTTGGGACAGAGGCAACTGTTTTGTCTTGGAAGAGTACTTCTTAAGAGGAACAGAATTCTTGTTCTGGATGAAGCTACAGCCTCCATTGACTCTGCCACAGATGCCATTCTACAACAAATAATTAGAGAAGAATTTGTAGAGTGCACAGTTATAACAGTGGCTCACAGGGTTCCAACAGTAATAGATAGTGACATGGTCATGGTCCTCTCCTATGGTATGTATGTTCATTTACTTATTCTTTTCTCCTTTTGGGATACATCATATATACTTGTCTGGTTCACTCATATTTTTTTGTGGTTACTAAAGGGAAAATGGTGGAATATGAAGAGCCTTCAAGACTAATGGACACTAACTCTTCATTCTCCAAGTTGGTAGCTGAATATTGGTCCAGCTGCAGGAGGAATTCCTCCCCAAATCTTAGCAGGAATAATAACATCATAGAAATGGGAGAACACACAAATCGAAAGAAAATTGAATAATTCAAATTTTAGAAGGGTGTGATGTGAATACATTGATCGAGTTGTTGGCCTAAGTTCTACAAAAATGAAGAACAATTATGAAGAGTAAATAAATTGAATTTTGAAATGGAACACATTTATATTCGATCAAATTATTCATTGATCTCACCAGTTTCCAATAAGCACGGGTTTAATTAGGTTTGACTACGTTCAATTTTTACATAGGCTTAAGGAAACTATGCTGCTGTTTAGCCTGGTTTGTCATATTACAACAAATACTATATTCTATTGTGTATTGAATTCCAGATAAATATTCGTTCGTACACAACAAAAACTAATTTCAGTGGAAAAAGAAAAAACGTGATTGGGAGTATAAGAGAAAACTTCCAACCCATAACGTGCCTCCGTCACTGACTCACTGGTTGCACTCTGACGACGTTGAAAGGTTGACAACAATGACAAGTAACAACAGCATGATTATAGAAACATTTAAAACGTGTCAGTGTAATTTGTTGCACTCTGACGACATTGAAAGGTTGACAAGTAACAACACCATGATTACAGAAACGCAAAAGTTGGCAACACTATTCACATGGAAACAAAGATAAATAAAAATGCTTAGGGCTGCGGGAGTTATCTAATTATCTATCTATCACATATTAAAAATATTTTTCCTTTTTCTTTTCTTTACATAATAATAATAATAATAATAATAATAATAATAATAATAGCGACTCTGTTAAATATTCCTGACTTACAATACATACATATCTTTTAAATGCAACGTGCCTGTAATTAGCTACTGTATTTAAAAAGTCGACAAATAAAAATTTAGAAAATTAAATAATACTCTCATTCTGATCACAAACTCAACAGTGTATAATAAATGTCGCACCAAAGATCTTTTTATTGATTGATGATTGAAATGTGAAAATTAAATTTATTGCCACAAAATATAGTCATTATTTAAACTAAAAAAATTAATGTGTTTCGGTTCTCGACAAATTAAAGCGAGTGGGACTGGTGCACATAGTTTCTATTATTTATAAGTTAGCTGAGTGACTGCAAAAGAGAGCAACAACCATTCCAATCCAAGCAAGCAGCTGCAAAAATGGCTTATTTTGAGAAAACAATAGGTATGCTTCATGCTTATGCAATGCTATCATTCTTGTTTATTTATATGCACCATTTATGTCACAACACGCGTTCACATTTTATATACAACAATAAGGAGACTTTGAAAGCACCTTCTTTTTCATGTAAAAAATAAAATAATGTCTTTGCCTCTTTTTTGTCAATAAAAAGAGACAAGGAATTAATGTCTTTGCCTATATAGTTTCTTTCAGGCAGTTGCCTTTGATTGTTGATCTTCATGGACAATGTCTTATTAACATTTCCAAGTTTGAATTGTTGCACATAGAAGTGTACTTAATTGATCAATTTTTAATGATGATTTCTCTTTAACGGATATATATGCAGATGATTTCTCATGGACTTGTCTGAAGGATTTTGATTTCACTTCTTTTTGTACTCAAAAGACCACAATAGACACTATAAATCTTCTTTTTGTGTGTGTCTTCTACACCTCTGTCATTATCAGTTCATTCAGAAGAAGTACTATAAGCGGTAATACTAGGAAAAGTTGGATTTTCCTTGTCGTTTCTATCTGCTGTGCTATTGTTAGCATTGCATTTTACACTATTGGCTTTTGGAATCTCATAGCCAAAACTGATAACTCTGTTCAGTTGAGCTGGTTAGCTTGCATTGTCAGAGGATTCATTTGGACTTCTTTGACAGTTTCTCTGCTTCTTCAGAGACACCATTGGATCAAAATTCTGAACTCTGTGTGGTGGACATGTTCCTGTGTACTGGTTTCAGCTCTCAACATTGAGATTCTAATTAGAAAGCATGCAATAGAAATTCTTGATATCGTACAATGGCTTGTACACTTCCTTCTTCTCTTCTGTGCCTTCCAAAACCTTTGTTACTTTGTCACTCAAAGTGTGCCAGAAAGCTTATCTGAGCCATTGTTAGCTCAGGAAGTTGACACCAAACAAACAGAACTAGGCCGTGCTAGCTTTCTCAGCAAATTGACATTCTCTTGGGTTAACTCTTTACTCAGTTTGGGTTACTCAAAGCCACTAGTTCTTGAAGACATCCCTTCCCTTCTTTCTGAAGATGAAGCAGAATTCACCTATCAAAACTTTATGCATACATGGGAATCCCTTGTAAGCGAGAGGAGCAAGGACAACACCAAAAACTTGGTTCTATGGTCTGTTGCTAGAACACACTTAAAAGAGAACATACTCATAGCTTTTTATGCACTACTCAGAACCATTGCTGTGTCTGTTTCTCCTTTAATACTCTATGCCTTTGTCAACTACTCAAATCGCACGGATACAGATATCAAAGAAGGTCTTTCCATAGTTGGTTTTCTTATTCTCTCAAAAGTGGTTGATTCTTTGTCCCAGAGACATTGGTTTTTTTATTCCAGGAGGTCAGGATTGAAAATGAGATCAGCTCTGATGGTGGCAGTGTATAAAAAACAGCTAAAGCTTTCTAGCTCAGCAAGGAGAAGGCACTCAACTGGTGAAATTGTGAATTATATCGCAGTTGACGCGTATCGAATGGGAGAATTTCCATGGTGGTTTCATATATCATGGACTTATGCAGTACAACTTGTTCTGTCTATTGGTGTTCTTTTCAGTGTTGTGGGTGTTGGTGCTCTTCCTGGTTTAGTCCCTCTTGTTATATGTGGACTTCTCAATGTACCATTTGCCAAAATCATACAAAGTTGTATGGCACAGTTCATGGTTTCACAGGATGAACGTCTTAGATCAACTTCAGAGATTCTAAATAGCATGAAAATCATTAAGTTACAATCCTGGGAGGACAAATTCAAGAATTTGGTTGAGAATCTACGTGCTAAAGAGTTCATTTGGCTGTCCAAGGCACAGATCATGAAAGCTTATGGCTCATTTCTCTATTGGATGTCTCCTACCATCGTTTCTGCTGTTGTTTTCCTCGGTTGTGCTATTTTCAACAGTGCCCCGTTGAATGCGAGAACAATTTTCACAGTTTTTGCAACTTTGAGGAACTTGTCAGAACCTGTTAGAATGATCCCAGAGGCTCTATCTATGGTGATCCAAGTTAAGATCTCCTTTGATCGTCTCAACACCGTTTTGCTTGATGAAGAGCTAGACAGTACCAATGGTAACAGAAGAAATATAAACCCAAGTTCAGTTAGTGCTGTGGAAATTCAAGCTGGTAACTTCATTTGGAATCACGAATCGGTAACCCCAACTTTAAGAGATGTAAATTTAGAAATCAAACGGGGACAGAAAATTGCAGTTTGTGGGTCAGTTGGAGCTGGAAAATCATCTCTTTTATTTGCAGTACTTGGAGAGATTCCCAAGATCTCAGGAACCGTGAGTTATCAACCAAACAAGTTTAGTTATTTGTTATGTCAAATTAATGTTAATAATCTTGGTGTCTAACACTTTTTTCTCCCTGAAATTTCACAATATTTGAAAACAGGTTAATGTGTCTGGCACTGTAGCCTATGTTTCTCAAACTTCTTGGATTCAAAGTGGGACAGTTCGAGATAACATACTATTCAGCAAGCCAATGGACAAAACAAGATATGAGAATGCCATTAAAGTTTGTGCTTTAGATAAGGATATTAATAATTTTAGCCATGGTGATCTTACAGAAATTGGTCAACGAGGGATTAACATGAGTGGAGGACAAAAACAAAGGATTCAACTAGCTCGTGCAGTCTACAATGATGCTGACATCTATCTCCTTGATGACCCTTTCAGTGCAGTTGATGCTCAAACTGCTGCTATTCTGTTCAATGTAAGAAGCTATCACTTTTAGATGCTTAACTTCAATGAAAATTTTATCCACACTTCAGTGAATCAAACCACTTGCATTTATATGTTTGCAGGACTGTGTAATGAGGGCTCTAAGGGAGAAAACAGTTATTCTAGTGACTCATCAAGTGGAGTTTCTCTCAGAAGTTGATACAATCCTGGTAAAGTATCTCATTTGGGTGCCTTTTACATTACATTCGTATGTAATTAACATGAAATGTTATGGCTCAACTTCTAGGTAATGGAAGGTGGAAAAGTTACTCAATCAGGTAATTATGAGAATCTCTTGATAGCTGGAACAGCCTTTGAACAACTTGTGAGTGCTCATAAGGAAGCCATTTCAGAGTCGGAACAAAATAATGAAATCAAAACTCATACAGAAGAGTCTCAAGGTTTTTATCTCACTAAAAAACAAAGTGAGGGGGAGATTTCTAACAAGGGTCAACTTGGGGAACAGCTTACACAAGAAGAAGAAAAGGAGATTGGTGATGTTGGCTGGAAGACAATCTGGGATTATATTTCATTTTCCAGGGGTTCATTGATGCTGTGTTGGATCATATTGTTACAATTTGCTTTTGTTGCTTTGCAGACTGCATCAACGTTTTGGCTTGTTCTAGCCATTGAAATTCCACAATTAACTAGTGCCACCTTGATTGGAGTTTACTCGTTAATTTCATTTTCTGGTACTGCATTTGTATTTCTAAGGACTATCATTGGTGCACACCTCGGATTAAAAGCTTCTACAGCCTTTTTCTCAAGTTTCACTACTTCTATCTTCAATGCTCCAATGCTTTTCTTTGACTCAACCCCTGTAGGAAGGATCTTAACCCGAGTAAGATTTCATTCCCACTCGAAAAAGCAAATCTAAAAATTCTCCAGTCATTACTATTTAATCATGTTCACTTGATCATTTTTTTCTCTCTCGCAGGCTTCATCAGATTTAACTACTTTGGACTATGATATACCCTTTTCCATCATTTTTGTAGTATCTATGCCAATTGAAATTTTGATGACAATTGGTATAATGGTTTACGTAACATGGCAAGTTCTCATTGTTGCTGTTCCAGCAATGGTTGCATCAAAATATGTTCTGGTTTATCCAATTCCTAATTTTTCTTGGTTTTCTATTTTTTGTCTCTTCTTAGTTCATAGAGCTAACAAATTCTTAATCTCCCTTTTTCCTTGAAAGGGATATTATCAAGCCTCAGCAAGGGAATTAATAAGGATCAATGGAACCACAAAAGCTCCTGTCATGAATTTTGCAGCTGAAACATCACTTGGTGTTGTCACTCTAAGAGCATTTAACATGGCAGACATATTTTATAAAAATTACTTAAAACTTGTGGACACAGACGCAACACTGTTCTTTCATTCTAATGTGGCCATGGAATGGTTAGTTTTAAGGATTGAAGCACTTCAAAACTTGACAGTCATAACTGCAGCTTTGTTACTTGTTCTAGTTCCTCAGGGATACGTGTCCCCAGGTAATATTACATGAAAGGTTACTTACTAAGGTAAGGCTTTGTGCATGCTATTAACAATCTAATAATTCTTCTGTGCAGGCCTTGTGGGGCTGTCTCTCTCTTATGCTTTCGCTGTGACAGGAACTCAAATATTTTGGACTCGATGGTATTGCAACTTATTAAACTATATTATCTCTGTTGAAAGAATCAAGCAATTCATTAACCTTCCAGAAGAACCTCCTGCCATTGTTGAGGACAAACGACCTCCATCTTCATGGCCTTCCAAAGGCAGGATTGACCTTCAAGCCTTGGAGGTAAAGTTGCACCCTTGTATTTCAATATTTTTTCTTTATTTTATTACTATGTATTCATGTTTTTGTATTCTACATTGATTTCAGATAAGATATCGTCCTAATGCTCCATTAGTGCTAAAGGGTATCACTTGTACCTTTAAGGAAGGGAGTAGAGTGGGAGTTGTAGGAAGAACTGGAAGTGGAAAAAGTACACTGATAAGTGCTTTGTTTCGCTTGGTTGAGCCAGCTAGAGGTGATATTCGTATAGATGGGATTGACATATGCTCAATGGGGTTGAAGGATTTGAGAATGAAACTAAGCATCATCCCTCAGGAACCAACTCTTTTCAAGGGAAGCATTAGAACCAACTTGGACCCTCTAGGCCTTTACTCAGATGATGATATATGGAAGGTTCAGTTGAAAAAATGTTATACTTGAATGCCTTTATCTTCTATGTGAGCTTTCCAATAAGCACATGTTTGGTTATGTTTAATTTGTATATAGGCTTTAGAGAAATGTCAGCTTAAGGAAACTATCAGCCGTCTACCACATCTCTTGGACTCTTCTGGTGAGTAAATTAAACTTAACATACTTGAAGCTACAACAAATCTGATATTAAAGTCTAATTCTGAATTGTTATACAGTGAGTGATGAAGGTGGAAATTGGAGCTTGGGACAGCGCCAACTGTTTTGTCTTGGAAGAGTTTTGCTTAAGAGGAACAGAATTCTGGTTCTGGATGAAGCTACTGCCTCCATTGACTCTGCCACAGATGTCATTCTACAACGAACAATTAGACAAGAATTTGCAGAATGCACAGTTATAACAGTGGCTCACAGGGTTCCAACTGTAATAGACAGTGACATGGTTATGGTCCTGTCCTATGGTATGTTCATTACTTATTCTTTTCATTAACTTTTTTCTCCTTTTCAGATATACTACTTTTATTCTCTAGTTCATCACTCAGTTAATTACCTCATGTTTTTTTGCTGGTTACTAAAGGGAAAGTGGTGGAATATGAAGAGCCTTCAAAGCTGATGAACACCAACTCTTCATTCTCTAAGCTTGTAGCGGAGTATTGGTCCAGCCACAGGAAGAATTAGCAGCCAGCAGCATTGAATTAATAAATAGAAGGAAAATTAAATAAATTTAAATCTTTGAAGAGTGTGGATACTTTTATTTAGTTCTACTTCCTATATTTTTGCTAGATATGTCATCACGAATATTGTAAGTTCTATTTGTGTGTGTGTATGGAGTGTGCAACTCAGACATACTCCACTGTAATAAAAAATGAATGAAAAAGAAAAAAAGAGTTTAAAAATATAATCGGATACAGAGGACGAGGACTGGAGAGTGGTGAGAAATTCGAAGAACTTGGGGATAACAACACCTCTTGTAATTAATCCATTTATCTATTATTTAAAATAAATGTCCTTTGATTCCGGGCAATTTTCCGTTCATAACTAACACAACCAACTCCGTTTATTGTACGTTGTCTATTCTTTTATTCTTATTAACTACTATTAATAAAACTGTCGGAAATTTGTACACACGTTAGTTGTTGGTAGATATTTTTCTGTCCTTACTCAAGTTTTCATTATTGTTTTAGTTAGTTTGTTTCTTATTTTTATTATTTGATTTTTCAGCACGTGTAAGTTGTAATGTAACACACGGGTATGCTATCTGGTTTCTTCAAAACTAAGTTCCTTCATTGAACCACACATTGTTGCTGTGCATGTTACTAGTACTAGCCACTCTCTGAACTACATAAATGGCATGCGTGGGAAGCACAACAGGTATAAAATTTGATTCACGCATAACATGTCTTCTTTAAGTTTTCAATATGGCCAGTACACATTCTAACTGTTTTCTGTGCCTTCCAAAACCATTGCTACTTTGTCCCACAAGAAACCATAGATGCCAGTTTATATGAGCCTCTATTAGTTCATAAGGACATGCATAAACAAACAGAACTAGGCCATGCCACCTTTCTAAGCAGATTCACTTTCTCTTGGATGAATGCTTTACTCAGTTTGGGTTACTCAAAGCCACTAGCACTTGAAGACATCCCTTCTCTTGCTTCTGAAGATAAAGCTGATTTTGCCTACCAAAAGTTTGCACATGCATGGGATTCCCTTTTGAGAGAGAGGAGCAGGGTCAATTCTAGAAACTTGGTTCTATGGTCCATTGCCCGAGTTTACTTGAAAGAGAACATCTTCATAGCCATTTGCGCATTTCTCAGGACAATTTGTGCTGTTGTTTCTCCTTTACTTGTCTACGCTTTTGTAAACTATTCCAGTAGCATTGAGGAAGAGCTAAAACAAGGAATAGCCATAGTGGGGTGTCTTATATTTGCCAAGGTGGTTGAGTCTGTGTCTCAGAGGCATTGGTCTTTTAACTCAAGGAGGTTAGGAATGAAAATGAGATCCGCTTTAATGGCTGCAGTGTACCAAAAGCAATTAAAACTTTCAGCTTTGGGTAGGAGAAGACATTCAACTGGTGAGATTGTGAATTACATTGCAGTTGATGCATATCGAATGGGAGAGTTTCCGTGGTGGCTTCATACATTGTTCTTTTCTGCATTGCAAGTTTTTCTGGCTCTTGGTGTCCTTTTTGGTGTTGTGGGTCTGAGTGCTCTTCCTGGTTTAGTGCCTCTTATCATTTGTGGATTTCTCAATATACCATTTGCAAAGATCCTTCAGAAATGTAGGTCGGAATTTATGATTGCACAGGATGAGCGTCTGAGGTCAACTTCAGAGATTCTTAGTAGTATGAAAATCATAAAGCTACAATCCTGGGAGGATAACTTCAAGAAGTTAGTTGAATCCCTTCGCGCTAAAGAGTTTAAATGCTTGGCTGAAGCACAATTCATGAGAGCTTATGGAACATTTATATATTTGATGTCTCCTGCCATCATTTCTTCGGTTATTTTCACGGGATGTGCGCTTTTCCAGAGTGCCCCTTTGGATGCTGCAACTATCTTCTCAGTTCTTGCAGCTTTGAGAAGCATGGGAGAACCTGTCACATTGATTCCAGAAGCGCTTTCTGTTCTGATCCAAGTTAAGGTGTCCTTTGATCGTCTCAACACCTTTTTGCTTGATGATGAGATAAAATGTGATGATATTAGAAGAACTTCAAAACAAGATTCTTGCAGCAAGAGTGTTGAAATTCTAGCAGGCAACTTCAGTTGGGATCAGCAATCAGGGGCTTCAACTTTAAGGAAAGTGAATTTAGAGATCAAGTGGGGGCATACAGTAGCAGTTTGTGGCCCAGTTGGAGCTGGAAAAACATCTCTCCTATATGCAATACTTGGAGAGATACCCAAAATTTCAGGAACTGTGAGTCATTGTCTCATTAACCATGCAAATTTAGTATATTATCATGAAGCAACTTAGTAAGTTCGATGGCTTTTAAACTCTTCTCTTTTTTGCTCTTATGAAAATGGAAAACAGGTTAGTGTAGGTGGAACACTTGCCTACGTTTCCCAAACCCCTTGGATCCAAAGTGGTACAATTCGTGATAATATTCTCTATGGAAAACCAATGGATGAAACCAGGTATGAATATACCATTAAGGTCTGTGCCTTGGATAAGGATATTGATGGATTTAGCCATGGTGATCTTACAGAAATCGGTCAGAGAGGGATTAACATGAGTGGAGGACAAAAGCAAAGGGTTCAACTAGCTCGTGCATTCTATAATGATGCTGATATCTATCTCCTAGATGACCCTTTTAGTGCTGTAGATGCTCATACTGCTTCTATTCTGTTTAATGTAACTTGAACCACTATTTGATTCTTTAGGAAAATTATGAAACCATTGTCTCATTTACTGGAAACTATTCTCATTTATGTTAATTACAGGATTGTGTCAGGGTTGCTTTAAGAAGGAAAACAGTTATTCTTGTGACTCATTTAGTTGAATTTCTCTCAGAAGTTGATAAAATCCTGGTATTGTGTCGCATACTCAGAAGTTGAATTCTGTATTTCTATTTGTTCTCTGCTCACTACTCACTACTCACTACTCACTAGTAAGCAAACTGTGTCTGCAATTTTAGGTAATGGAAAGAGGAAAAATTACTCTATCGGGTAGTTATGAAGATCTGTTGACAGCTGGAACAACCTTTGAACAGCTTTTGAGTGCTCATAGAGAGGCAATTACAGGGATAGAAAAAAGTAGTGCAAACAAAAGAGAAGTTGAAAATGTGGTTAGAGTTCAGCGTGAGGATTCTCATGTTTCTAATCTCACTAAAGGTGGAAGTGATGAAGACATTTCTACCAAGGGTCAACTTACACAAGAAGAAGAAAAGGAGAATGGTGATGTTGGGTGGAAGCCATTCTGTGACTATATTTTGTTCCCCAAAGGATCTTTGCTTCTATGTTTGAGCATATTATCACAGTTGGCTTTTGTAGGCTTTCAGGCTGCATCAACCTATTGGCTGACTCTAGCCAATGAAATGCCAAAAGTAACTAGCAGCATCTTAATTGGAGTTTATAGTGTGATTTCTTTTTTAAGCACTGTCTTTGTATATCTGAGGTCTTACTTTGCTGCACATCTTGGTTTAAAAGCATCTAAAGCTTTTTTCTCTGCCTTCACTGATGCTATCTTTAATGCTCCTATGTGTTCTTTGATTCAACCCCTGTAGGGAGGATTTTGACCCGAGTAAGGTTCCTTAATTTCTTGCTGTATTAAAAGACCTATCTCTATTCTTGGACTGTTCTTTGACTCAACATATCTCTAACTTGCAGGCTTCATCAGATTTGAGTATTTTAGATTTTGATGTCCCTTTTACCACCATCTTTGTAACAGCTGAAATAACTGAACTTCTGACAATGATTGGGATAATGGTTTCGGTCACATGGCAAGTGCTCATTGTTGCAGTTCTTGCCATGGTGGGCTCAAAATATGTTCAGGTAATTTTTTTCCTAGCCCTGCTCAAATGTAGGGAACAAGTAATGATTGTTTTGTTATTTTACCTGTTCCTTTTTTTGGATGAAGGGCTATTATCAAGCATCTGCTAGAGAAATTATACGGATCAATGGAACTACAAAAGCTCCTCTTATGAATTTTGCAACTGAGACATCACTTGGTGCGGTTACTATAAGAGCTTTCAGCCTGGCTGACAGATTTTTCAAAAACTACCTTAATCTTGTTGACACAGATGCCACAATGTTCTTTCATTCCAATGCTGCCATTGAATGGTTAATTCTAAGAGTTGAATTACTTCAAAATTTGACACTCTTCATTGCAGCTTTGCTGCTTGTTCTACTTCCAAAGGGATATGTGGCCCCTGGTATTGTTATTTGTAACTTAACAAAATTAGCATATATTCCATTTTCATGTTTTGTTCATACTTCATATATTTGAATTTTTTCATGCTGATAATTTCTAGAAATTTTTTGGGTTTGTCTGGTTACAGGCCTTGTGGGACTGTCTCTATCTTATGCTTTTTCATTGACAGCAACCGTAGTTTATCTGACTCGAATGTTCTGTAACTTATCAAACTATGTGATCTCTGTTGAAAGAATCAAGCAATTCATTCACATACCAGCAGAGCCTAGTGCAATTGTAGAGAATAATAGACCACCACCTACTTGGCCTTCGAAGGGTAGAATAGATCTCCAATCTCTTGAGGTAACAAACTAAACCAAATATATATTTATGTGATTGCCTCTCTTTTCCACCTTTATCCATGGTTCATGACAAATGAATTCAAGTCTGATTCTCTCTACAACGATTTCAGATTAGATATCGTCAAAATGCTCCATTAGTTCTTAAGGGCATCTCTTGTAGGTTTAAAGAAGGGAGTAGAGTGGGAGTTGTGGGAAGGACTGGAAGTGGAAAAACTACACTTATAAGTGCTTTGTTTCGCTTAGTTGAGCCTACTAGAGGTGGCATTCTTATAGATGGGATTAATATATGCTCAATAGGGTTAAAAGATTTGAGAACAAAGCTAAGCATCATTCCTCAAGAACCAACTCTTTTCAAGGGTAGCATTCGAAAGAACTTGGACCCTCTATGCCTGTACCCTGATGATGAAATATGGAAGGTAAATAAACCGGCTCTTCAATTGAATAAACATGCAGATTCAATAAATTACATTGTTTTTCACTATTTCTGTTCACTAAGAAAAGGTTTTGTGGGCTTTCATTTTGTACAGGCTTTAGAGAAATGTCAGCTTAAGGCAACAATTACTAGTCTACCAAATCTCTTGGACACTTCTGGTTAGTGAAATCTGTAAACTTGAAGCATTCAAAAATGAAATGGAAGTAATGACAACTAAACTTTATATCAATTGTTAGGGCCAACATGAATCAATCAATAAATGTAGTTGGTTCTATTCCATAATTAGCACAACTGTATTGTTGATCCACACCATTAAAGATTTGACAATCAAGATATAGGTAGAGAGATACAAAATACCAAAGTGGGAAATGCAAGCCCTTTCTAGCCTAAGGTGTTTTGGCTATCTTTTGAAATAACATGATCATATAAAAACTACAATGAGAGAATACAAATCCTGGTTATAAAATCTTACATATGGCCTATTAAAAAAAAAAAAAATGTGGTTGAAACAATCTAATTCTGACCAATTTAACAACAGTGAGTGATGAAGGTGAAAACTGGAGTGCGGGGCAGCGCCAACTCATGTGTCTAGGAAGAGTACTTCTTAAGAGGAACAGAATTATTGTGCTGGATGAAACTACTGCTTCCATTGATTCTGCCACAGATGTTATTCTACAAAAAGTCATCAGAGAAGAATTTTCAGAATGCACAGTTATAACAGTGGCTCACAGAGTTCCAACTGTGATAGACAGTGACATGGTCATGGTCCTATGTTATGGTACGTTACTTGTTATTATTATTGGTGTAAGGGGTTACAGATTATGCTACTTCTCTGTCCCTTTTTCCTAATGTTTATTCTGGTTACTACTGCAGGGAAACTGGTGGAGTATGATAAGCCTTCAAAGCTTATGGCTACTAACTCGTCATTCTCTAAGCTGGTTGCAGAGTATTGGTCCAACTGCAATACGCATTTGCTCCCAAAAGATTAGCATGTATCAACATTAGCAATATAATATGAGGGCTATATAGTATGTAAACTTTGGAGTATCCCCACCAATTGTTTTCTTTTATTCAATCTGATTCTGATGTACAAGTACAACTGTACAAGGCACTGCTGTTTGAGTTTTAATATATTGCCACATCTTGATTTTCAAAAATAAAATAAAAATCACACACTAGTGGCTAAAATGAGCCTTTAGGATTTAAGTTAAAATGATAAATAATACACGTAACAATAAAAAATGACAATTTTCTCCGGTGAAGAAAAAGTTTGGTTTAGAAAAAGAAATACACAAAATTAGAAAAGACTAATAATCTTAATAAGAATTTATTTTATCGTTCTCAAACTAAGAAAAAAAAACAGAAATTACATATTTTTAATAGAATCAAATTTTATTTGAGTCTATCGTAATTTAAATTATACAAAGTACATTCGTTAAACAAATCATTTACTAAAAAATATAATTATATTTTTCAAAATAATTGTTTTTAAAATAAATTAAATAAAACAATGACTAAAATTGGATTCCGTTTCATGATTCAAAATTTCATTTCCAGTTTCCCTCGCTCGTTGTTCCCACGATTTCCGTCCTCAATCCTTCTCTGAATCAAACTCGCCAAAGTGAGTGAAACTGAAACTCAGACATTGCAATGGAACCTTCAAACAACAACACTCCAACTGAAGAAGACGTAGAAGACAACACCGTCGCGCTGAAGAAGAAGAATAACAGTGCACGGCGCGTGACAACGAAATCATGACCGTCCACGTCTTCCACCGCGACGACGACGACGAATCTTCTCCCTCCGTCCACGTCCTCGCCTCCGGCAGCGACGACGCCGGAAACTCCTTCCTCCGGCCAATCGGTTCCCCCTCCCCAGGCGGCAGCAGCACCGCCGACGACGGCAAGCCCTAACTCTTCATTTCTCTTCGTTGAATCTTGCTCGCTCTCTCCGTAATTGATAAATCGTTGTTCATGATGTATGCAGATGACGATGATTTTCCGGTGTCAGCGTGTTTCATCAGACCTGAGCGGTTATCGGAGTCCGGCGTCTCCTCCGCGTTCTCGCTGC
Source organism: Amphicarpaea edgeworthii (assembly GCA_014843725.1). Classification (NCBI taxonomy): domain Eukaryota; kingdom Viridiplantae; phylum Streptophyta; class Magnoliopsida; order Fabales; family Fabaceae; genus Amphicarpaea; species Amphicarpaea edgeworthii. The sequence continues at coordinate 1,857,900 of CM026320.1, read as the reverse complement.
TTTACCAGAGTCTCGCTCGGTCGGATTCCGGTGACATCAAGACTCGCGAGTTTGGCCTCACGACGCCGAGCTCCGAGGGAAGGTTCATGGAGCTCACGGAGGCGAAGAGGCCGTGCGGGGAAGCGGTGCTCGATGCGGAGAGTGCTGGCAGAAACTCGAACGATATGAGCATCGAGGGAGAGCACCAAAGAAGTTATCAATTCGACAGAACCTCTCTTTGATGCAATTTTGGCAAAAGGAGCACCAAAGGTGACAAATAATTGTCTTTTCTTTGGTAACTACTTCTAGTTTAGGAGTTTTTTTTTTTAATTGTTTGTCATATATTCTATCTTTATAATAAAATTTAAATAAGTATAACATGTGGGTTTAAACAGTTGAGTGCATGGTTTAACGTTGGGAGGTTCCGGAATAGCCGTTGGCTCAAAAGCTCTAAATTCCTACTTGCCTAATGTGTATTGAAATGTGTGTCCATTTAATTTAAAATTAAATCAAACATGACCTTAATAAGCTGTCCAAATTTTATAATTATAAACTGAAAACTGACGTGGTGTAATAAGTATGTATTTTACCTGACTGTACTTGTACTTGATTCTTTAGGATTTTAGTAATTTTGATAATCTGAGTTAAATGTGAAAAGTGAGTTTTGATTATAAGGTTGTGAGTAGTTACCGTTTCCTACAACAAAGAGATAATGTAGCTTATGAATTAAATATTTATATAGATATATATAATTTTTGTTTACTGCAACAAAGAGATAATGCAATATAGTTACTACCATTCACTGCAATGAAGAGATAATACAGTATAATTACCATCCGTCACAACGAAGAGAAAATGTGGTCTATGTGCATATAGTAAATTGAATGTTAGTATAAATATCAGTTATGCTTGTGTATGATGCGTAATTTTATTCCTGAAGAGTTCTTAAGTGAGTAAATGTTAGTCTTCAAAAGTGAATTGTGATTTCTTTTCTCTTTTACTCTAAATCATTTAAATTATTTGAATGCAAAATTCTTACAATGGTTGTTTACTTCTTTTTGTTCACTTTGTACTTTACGCTCTCATTAAGTCCTTGTGACTTACCCCATTCTCATTTCTTTTCCCTTCAGATTCACAAGTATTAGAGTAGCGAGTTTCCTGAGATTTGTTGATTTATCCAGGAATTGTTCGTCTTTTTAATAGGCCTCCATTACCTATAATGGAGAGTTGTTTTGATAACTCCAATATGATATGATGTAGTTGTAGCTATAAGGATAGAGTTAGGATTAGAGATGGGTTGTTAGTGAATATTTTTGAGTTATAAGGAGGTTCTCTTGCATTGTATGTAAGTGATGCATTTATCATGTTTTAAGAAACTTTGAATATTTTGTAAATGATTCCTATTGCGATATGAACTGTTTGTTGGATCTGATTATATATATTTATATATATGAAATTCACAAGTGAGTTTTGTATGTCTTTGTCCTATTTATAGGGAAGGTTCTGCTGGATTTTTTATAGCCCTTTTATGTTTATTTTAAATTATATTTTAGTGAGGTTTTGTTGTCAGGCTAGCCAGGCTAAGAGAAGTATAGCCTGTGTGCCGGTCATGATCCTAGCGTGGGTCGTGACAATTTTGAAGATGAAAACTCTTGAGGCTACTCCTACCACGTCTAGTCTCAAAGAAGGAATAGACAGATTGAAAGCTAGATTATCAAAACACTCTCCTGGTTTTTCTCTGTCAAATAAAAAAGATTGTGAACACAAGCAAGTTGAAAGTCACCAAGCTCCTTTAGAGGAAGAACTGTTTAGTTTAACTCCACAGAATAACAAACATAAAGGTTTGGTTGATTGCAGAAATCGTGGAATTCAGTCTTTTAACAATGTTTGCAAGTCAAGTCAAGATGAAGAGACTGTGGACACTCAAATGGGCGAGGAAAACTTAAATTTGATTTCAGCTCATGTTTCTTACAATGATGAAAATCCTAAGGCTGTGGAAATGGTAGCTTCTCCCTCACAGATTACTCATTTAACAAAGATGGTAGATGTGGACCTGGCAGACAGCATGATTGAGAAAGGGAAAGATGAAATTCTAGTTCCAGGCCCTCCAATCCAAGAAGTAACAACTCAGTTGTGCTCCCTGCAAGAGCCTCCCAGTATGCAAGAATTGTCTCCCAAGGGTAACAGAGATGGTCATGGTCATCATAACAGCTACCATTCAGTACTCCAAGTAGCTCAAAGCCCTCTTACCAAATCAGGTATTGAGATCTCTTCTGGGAAGAAAAGAAAAGGTGTCGAGATACTAAGCAATGGAGACAACATAGATAAAATAGGTAGAATTGATGGAAGTTCTGAGGTTCATAAAAATGAGAATGGTGACCTACAGTTAGTTTTGGAGCAAACAGATTCTATGAGAAGTGAAAGAGAGAAGCTTGGAGATCAGACTTGGAATGATGGGGATCTTGTATGGCTGCTGTTTTATGTTGTATTATATATAATTTCAGTTGTTTAGATGAGCCTCTGAATTTTTCGGTTACCTTGCAGATTCTTAAAAAATTCATAGCCAGAACAAATCAGTTGCTACCTCCTTCAGTTGATAAACTAAATTTGAGATTGGTATGTTCTAATATGTGGGTGTAGACTTAGAAAATGATAGTATTCACATCAAATTTTGAATATTGTTGCTTAGTTTTTTAGTTTTGATTGTTCATATAAATTTGTCATAGATATTTATATAAATAATTCTTTCCCCCCTCAATATTTAGATTGGCAGGCTGGAAGATATTTTGGTTCATCTGCAGAAAGTTAAGAAGTCAGAGATTCTTTGTTCTGAAATTCAATCTCAGGTCTGTTAGATTAGATTAGATAAACAGTTCTAATACACCTTTTATAAGGCTGGTACCCATTTATTGACATGGTTCTTTTTTTACAGCACAAAATAACAGATCCTCTAAACATTCATAGAGACAAGAGGTATGTTTTTGCCGTTTGGCTAAGTAACACTATGGAATGTGAATTATGCCGTTTGATACATGTTATAGTTATGGAATTGTTTTGGATATGATTGGTGATGTGAACTTGACGTTATCTTTTGCAGAATTGTCGAAACAAGAAAGTTGCTATATAATATAGCATGAGAAGGCAAAATTACAGAAATTGCAGGTGAAGCATGAAAAATTATTGGTATTTTTTATTACATTTTACATGTTAATGTTAGTATTTAGCAATGCTCACAGTTGGTGATATGAACTTCCGTTGTACACAGAAAAAGGTACAACAGATAAGCTCTGGGCTTCAAGAGTGTGAGATGATAAAGTTAAATTTCATCCCATCTTCATCTAAAATTGGGGCAATGGACACTCAAGCTGATGATAGTCATATTCGTACATGTAAAAAAGTATTGGAAAAGAAGCAGGAGCTTGAAACTTTGGATTCAAAAGCTAAATCTTTAAGTGAAATCTTGTACAGATACTGCATGATGGAAGGGGATCAAAGCTATACCAATACCATAAAGCTGTTTCTGGTCATTTGCAGAAGAGAATTACTTGCAAGTCTATATTCCAGAATTTGAAGGTCTTATGACTTAAAATATGGTTCTTGTCCAAATACAAGATATAATATCATTTTCTGAATTTTGACAAAACATTCTCTCTGTTTCTACTTTTATGTCCCAGTTGTGGGAAATTGACGATTTTGAGTGCAAGGATGGTTGGTACAGTACTTGCCTCAACTATTGTGGTTATATAACGCAAAGGTTAGTTAATCATGCTTTGTTTCCTTATTTTTGTGATTGGAGCTTAAGTATATCTTTTATAATATGACTAAATATGCAAGTTCCTACTTATTTTTATTGAATGTAGGTTCACAGTAAATACTGATCAATCTAGCATAATAATAACAAATAACTTGAATGATGTGAATATCGGGAAGGTAATTTGGTTGACAAATTATCTGTTTCATACTTTTATTACAGCATTTAATTTTCATACCTTTTTCTTTTCTAATATGCCGGTATGTATTTTTCAGACTTTCCCAAACTTGGATGCTTTTTCTGCATTCGTGTTTGTCCTAAGCCCTCATACCACTAAGAAATGCACTGGTTCAAGCAGTATGGCACGAGAAACACAGGTAGATTACTTGATTTCTTATGATAATTGTTTTGTAGAAAGTTAGTTTTTTTTCCTTTAGTAGGGATTACTACATTTGTTGCTATTAATGATGATGATGGTGGTGGTGGTATACAATTAACATTTGTATTTCAATATATGACATGGCTAAATATAATAGTTATTGTTGGAGAGCAGTCTCACATGGTGAAACTTAGGGATTGATGTAGAAAACAAAGAAGAAACACAACTATTGCAAAGATGACGAACAGTGATAATTCAAAGTAACTTAAAGATCAGTGGGGTTAAAAGTTGATCACATAAATATACATTTTTATTTCTTGGGCTAAGAGTGTTCTTTTACATCCTCATGGGTTTCAAGTATTAAAATAACAAATGATGGATACTATTTTCCAACATTCTGTCGTAGCTGACCTGCTATTCTACACAGATAACAAGTTCACTGCTAAGTAATTTGCTAGATGTGGTTGAGGAGGTTCAATCAGCTGGGATAGAGATTAGGAATTTGGTCAAGGCAAAGTTTTATTCTCATTCAGGTAAACAAAAATTTTATTTACTCTTTGAAATATTACTATTAAGTTCTATTCTCATTCAGCCTTTAGAGTTGGATCCTCAATTATGTGCAGAAAATTCTTCCAATATTTGATTGGAAGTTGATCCTACCTTGCATTTTCTTTGAATTTGGTTGATAAGGACAGACTGCATATTCACTTTAATTCATAATGCTTTTGCAGTTCAGCGGCTTGATTTGCAGCTGTCTATCATTGATTTCTACAGTGGAAGGAAGGTGAAAGTGACCTTTGATATAACATGCTTGAAATGGTAAACTTTAATTTGGCATCTTTTTTTTGTTCAGTTTCATTTTAAATTCCTTCCGTGAGATCAACTTGATTTGTGGTTAAATGTCTTTGTATTACCAATTAATAAAGACACGGATTGATTTGAAAAATGGGTTCTGAGCATGCAGTGGGGTCTATCCTGCTGAGGTCCTTCCATTTCCATCCAGCGAGGAAGAAAAGTCTCTGCCTTCATCACTTGTAGAAGAAATAAGAAGTGCAGCATAGAGTGTGAGAGTTGGGTATTCAAGAATTATTAGGCTTTCTAGATGTATTTCCCAAGCAGTTCAGCCTTGCAACAAAAGCAGATGATGATTGCCAAATTAATTTTCCTTCATTGTTCCCAATTTTGGGTTCATTGTTCTATTGTATGTATATCTTTTACTTCATGGTGTTGCTACAAACGGGTGCCATTTCTCATGCAGCATGCGAAATATTCATGCTATTATCAAGTGGATAATGCTGCGATGAGTTTGTACGTTAAGGTCTGTAAAATTTCAATTAAAAAGAAATTACTATTGTTTTTATTTATATTTTTTGTTTATTTTCTTTACATATAAAATGAATAATTATGAAAATAAAAAGAGATCCAAGATCAAAAATTGAAATTGATTACAAGCGATGAAAAGGGCCATTAAGGAACAATGTTTTACATGTAAACGGATTTCGTTCTCTATTTTTTCTACTGAAATACAGCCTTTCTGTGATATTTTAATTTTCACGTATGATTACAAAATCTTGTTTTACTCTTTGGTCATGGTTACTCCAACTTTTCGATGACACCACCATATACAAGATGTGAATTTAAGTGGGTTGAGCTAATGTTTGAGTCATGCACTTTTATTTTTATCTATTGTTATATTCTAATAATGGTTTGAACACTGCTATGTAGTGATATTGGGCAGTTGAAAGTGGATGAAGAGACTAGAAATGTTAAAAATAACTAACTAACTAACTATATATATATATAAGAATTAAATATTAAATTTAAATATTTTAAGAACTAAAAACAAAAAATGATAGGATTAAAAATTAAAAGTGATAATTTAATAAGGGCTAATTTTTTTTTTTTAAGTACTAAAAGTAACATGGAAAACATGGATTATATGACAGTTTTATATAGTATTATGTGATATCTCCATCATAGGAATAATGTGATTGTGAAGTTAATATATGTAAATAAAATGGGAAAAATAATTGAATCAAATTATTTAGAGACTAGAGTTGTCACGAAATTAAAATTCCTTCCTGAAAGGGAACCTTTTTAATGATACAATGGGTTACCCTTTTTTTTTATCAATACCTTTATGCCTTTATTCCAAAGATTACGGGCATTAATACAAACAAGTGTTTACCTGTTATGAGGTCAACAAATGAGGTGAATCAACACTATAGGGGGCCAGTTTCTGATTTGAAAAGTACATTTCATTCACTAAATTTTGTTGGTTATCTTCAAGAATTTTTTATCTTTATTCCATGAATGGACAACCAAAATCCAATCTTTCTTCTAGTAACAAAAAATATCTAAGCTCTTTTTAGTTAGGCTTGAGGTTGAAATTATAGAAGCTGTGTTTAGTTAAATAGTTTAATGAAGTGAAAGCTCTAATTATATGAAAACTTATGTCATAAATATTATCGATCATAATGTTTATTAAATGTTAATTCTTCCAAACAGTACTCATATATAGTGGATATCTAAAGTGCACGCAGCATGCTGCATGTATTTCACACAACACAACTTCTCTATAGTTTTCAAAGAGGCTAAAGATGGAACTCATTACTTACACGGAAGGAGTTCCAGCAATAAGGAGAATGCATGATTTTTGTACTTTTTTTTTTCCTTTAAACCTTGTTTTTTGCCCTATTATCCTGTCTTGTGCTTGAGATTGGCCTAAATGATAGTGAGATGTTTTGTAAGAATTAGATCAATCTTTGCAAGAATTGATGAATTGTCAAATTTAGTTTATAAAAAAAAATAATATATAATGCAAAATATAAAGTTATATAGATTTAAAACATAAGTGCATTGTTTGTCATAAAAGAAGAGCACGTAGCAAAAAGACATGGACACAATTAAAACATGATCCTGCTGATGAGAAATTAATAATGCAGTATGTGTTGCTTGCTAGCTAGTGTTATAGGTTTGGTTGATAATATCTATGCTATGGTTACAGTGTTTTCTTTGCTTTCATATATGCTTTATCTTTTTCTCAAGTGAGATCCAACTTGTGTGCATTCTCTAATTAATGGTAGTATAAAGCAATTGCTAAAGGTGGTTTAGTGCGCATGAATCATTCATGATAGATATATACACTACTCAAACGAGGAAAACTGATCATGCATAGAAGCATATATATACATAATAGCTATAGCTTTTTTCCTGATTCAATTACGTGTACTTTGAAGAACGGACTAAACAAATCCAGCAATTGGAGAAGATGACAAATTAATAATGATAATGGAGAAGCCATGTTGCAGCTAAAAAGTGATCCAGATTGGATTTTTCTTAGTAAAGCATTGACCGAAATCATGAAATAATTGGATTGTGGTTTTGTAAGTAGCATGTAGTGTCTATTTTCAATTTATCTTTAGTTTAATTTAATACTGTAGTTGAAACTTACTTTAACATGGAAAGTAATTTGATCTGATTGAAATAATTCCCTGCTTTTCAAAAAAAAAAAATATAGCTAAATCTAATTAATTAAGGTTACCTTTTATATATGTAAAGAAACTCCTGTGGTAATTAATTAATTAAGCTTCTCTTTCCACATTTAATTTTAATTACAGAAGTTAAGTTATCTGTCCTAGCACTAGGGCAGAATACTGTCTAATTTTTCATTGTTAGTGTTAGGACAGATAACTTAATTAGACAGTATTCTGTAATTAGACAGTATTATGATGATTTTCTAATGTGCATCCTCGAAACATTGAGAAACAACACCAAAAAAATATTATACTAAGATCCAAATGACAGTGTCACTGGCAATTACAATGGGGTATTGAATTGACTATTGCGAATGTGTTTGTATCTTTAATTTTCTTAGCAAATTAGTAAAAAAGACATCCAAAACTCTTATAATTACCGAATTTCTTGCTACCTAGAAATCTATTTGTATATGGCAAAAAAAAAGAAATCTATTTGTTTGAATTTTCACTCTACACCAACAAGAAGACAGCCATTAACAACCATTTGATTATCTCTCAATATCGCATGGTATCATAGTCCTTTTACTCTTTTGAATAAAGTAGTCTCAATTTGAAATTTTTATAGAGTTGCATTTTAACATGAAACAATAATGGGTTTTTTCTAACGTATCTCATCCATTTTCAACAAAATAATTGTCGGGTAAAAAAATCGTGTTAAAAGGCAAAAGTCTTATTCTTAACTTTTTAGCTAATAATTCAAGCTTTTATTAAGAGAAAATGTTATTTGACAATGGGCATGCACCACAAATTACTTTAGCCTTTTGTAAACTCTTATTCAACATAATATAATATATTTTATTATCGAGAAGGACCAAAGCACGATCTCATAGATTCATTGCCTGAGAATGCAACAACAGTTCTAATAATAATTCAGAAATTGACAAGACACTACAATGGCTCTTGTTTTTTTTTTTTTTTTAGAGCTCCAAGACACTGTAACGGCTTTAATATATAACAAGTTAAGATAGTTTGTCTAATATCTAAGACTATTACAGTCTAGACTAATCTTCAAATGCCACATAATACTTAATGTGTCATACAGAAAGAGATTAGTCGACACCATAGATAACTTTGTTGCAGATGACTAATCAATGAGGAACTGATAGGGCTTTAGGCAAAGGTTGATGAGTATCAATTTGAATTGGACTCATCTTGCAATCAACTGAGACTTTCTGAGTAGAATTGTTATTAATGATGTTTCCTTCCCCAATAGCTTTGTTGATAAGATTGAGCAGAACATGTTCAAGCTCTTTCCCATCTCTCCAACCATGTACCTCAGCCTTTATCTTATTAGAATTTTTGGAAACTAAATCACACAATGGGAAGTCCTTTCTAGGCATCAAATAGTCACTGTCTTTGAGCCTCAAACTTGGGCAAAAATCTCCATTTCCATCTCCAAGATAGATTAGTTTTGCTGCTGCTGCAAGGGAATTTTGGATCCTTTCTATCACCAATCCCTGCATGTCATTAGAGAGTACTTGTCAGGAAAAATTAAACAAAGTAATATTTATGAATTTTGAGACATAATTTGGTCAAATGTTGCCTGGATTGTGACATACAACAAATGACAGAGACCAGAAAAAGTGGAGAAGGTCAATAATTTCAAAGTGTTAAATTTAATATTGTCAAAAGTGAAATGACCAAAGCATCCTCTATATGAGTAGCATGCATGCATAAGTATGAGAATTAATGACTGGAATTGCCTTGCACATGTTTGGTGGACAAAGATTGCATCCATGAGAAGATTTTTTATAATCATGGTATGGAGAAATATTGAGCCTTCCTTCATTGACATGGCTAGGGTTGGCAATGATCTCTGAGAAACAATTCCACACTCCATGATGCTTCAGAATTGTCTCAATAAATAATATATTTGCATCACTTACAATCTTCAGCTCACACCTGATCAATACAATGCCACATTTTATTTTGCATGTGATTTATAAAAATAAAAAAGAGAGAAATACGTACCCAAGAGAATAAGCTGCTTGAATAGCAGGGACAATGCAAGGATGTATTGGTGTCCTCTTCAGAATTTCTTCAATGTCTTCAATGCTTTTCCCCTCTGAATGAAGTTCATTCATCATCCTATCCTGCAAACATGAAAAAAAAACATAATTAGTTAAAAAAAAACCAATTAAACATGAAAACAAATTAATAAGCTTGAAAAATACCATTAGAGGGTTCCAAAGCGTGGTAGGAAGAAGCTGATAGAACTTATCAGTTAAACCCATGTCATCAAGCACCCAATTATCACTATCACACTCAATGATTGTTGAGTCAAAGTCAAAAATCACTACAATCCCACCACCCATTTTAATGAATGAATGCACCAAAACAAATGTGAGGTCGATCATGCACTAATTGAGAGAGGGTATTTATAGGAAAAGAAGGTGAGAACTTGCATTTAGATTCCAAGGATATTCACTATTGTAGTCAGAGCATTTAGGAAAAGGAAAAACCACTTTTTCACGCTTTCTTTTATTGGGACAAGTAATTTATTTATTTAGAAGGAAAAACATGGACATTCTAACACGTACTAAAAGGTGCTAGAGCACAAATATGGTACGGATAGATTGTTGTATACGGTCATTCAAGACGCTCCTCTAAGGATCATTGGCCCAAAACAACTTCTTTTTTCCTTATTGGGCTCATCTGGTCCATTTATTTTTTATTTCATTTTGTTGTTCTTTTTTATTATTATTTTGAGCCTGAAATAAATTTATTAAATGTGTAATATCATTATTAGGACCAGAAAAGGAAAATAAATATACATAAAAAATAATGAGACAAAATCAGGTGTTAACAATGTGTCTCATACAGTATATGTTTAAATGACAAACTATACCCAGAAAAAAGGAAAATAGATATAAAAAAAATTAATGAGACAAAATTAGGTGTATATATATATATATATATATATAAAGTTAGAATAGCAGAAGTTGCAATTTTCATTCATTACTGAACCATTAGGAATTGCAGGGCTACCACAGAAATAGCAAAATCTCAGTAGCTTCCATTCCCTCCTTGACAGAGAAATTCATCACTCGTGACTCGTCAATTCCAGAAAGTACAATATTTCAATGGCATTGGCATGTAATTCCTTTTCTACGAGTCCAATAGAAGATATTTAAGTAATTTCAACATTTTTAATGGGTTAGGGTATTGAGCCACCGTAACATTACATTTAACTGTCATCTCAATAACTCAATGTTATTATAGCTGGCATTAATCATTAATTTTCGAAACAGTTTTCATTTCCAGTTATATATTTCTTATGAGAAGTGAAATTTCATCTCATACAAATCTTTATTACACAAATTATCAAGATTTTACTCTAATTTTAATTAGAAAACTCAAAACAGCACCAAAAACAGTAGCTGTCATTTAGAATCATTCTTCACACTAGTCACTACGGATGTTTAGTGTGGCCCTTTTTATTATTATTATTATTATTGAGATGTTTAGTGTGGCTTTACCCTGTAGTAGTAATTCCTTGCCGATACTAACTGGTTAAGTTTTTGTAGTAATATACAGAAAGTTACATTATTTGTATTATGTTTATATAAAAAAAAAAAAAAAATTATTTGTCTCTTACATTCCTCATCTTTTCTCACTCTCTACTTTTCTCTTTTGCAGAAGAAAATTGTACAAATATAATTTCTCATGAAAAAAATCATAAATATAAATATCCTGTATATTTATGAATTTACAAATTCCAAATAGAAAACCAAGTGGTGAAAAGTAGCCAATCCCAATGATCTACTGAAAACTTGTATTTGTATTAGACTTGATATTTGATATATGTCCACCTTGGACCACTTCCAACACTATTAATGAAGGTTGATCAACAAAAAAAAAGAAAAACCCTTTTAAGTTATGCTACATTTTGAAAGATACTAAAAATATAAACTAAGAAACTATGGTCGAACTGGGAGGACTTTAGGCAAAACCCCATGAGCAGAGACACACTGTAGCTTGCAATCAGAAGCAATTAACTGAGCATTTTCCTTCATTGTAATTTTGCTGATTAAATGCAATAAAACTTGCTCCAACTCTTGTCCATCACTCCAGCCATGGATTTCAGCCTTAACAAGCAAAGGGTCTTTGCATATCAAGTCCCACACCGGAAAGTTCTTCCTTGGCATCATGAAGTCTCTCTCTTTCAGCCTCAAGCTTGGGCAATAGTCACCACTTCCATCACCAAGATATATCATTCTCTTGTTACCCTCTTGCGAAATTGATTCTTGGATTCTATCTATGATCAAACCCTGCAATGGTTCAAAATAAAATAATATTTTAGAATAATCATAATTATTTCGGTCACAAAATTCCAAATGATAGAAACTTCTTAATCGGTATAAGAAGCTTCAATCTAACATCATTTGGTAGATAATATTTTATTTAATTTGAAATATTGGTGGGCCTAGGTCAAAATTACAGATTCTTTGCCATAATCAAATCCAGTGGGCACAAATCAGAGCGACGAAAAAAAAAAACCACGATAGAGTGGTTGGTTGGTTAACTCAAACAGCACTGAGGGTTATGTGATTGCAACAATTTCCGTTTTGTTGTGTTTAGTGACACACCAGAACATTGACAATAAGCTTTTCACTTGAATGTATCAATAGCAAAGTATCTGCTGCAGGACCACTGCAGAGTACATTGTTCCATTTTGCCTACAACCAGTATGTTTCATCATTAAACTCAAGTGTTTAAGTTATCTGTATGCATGTAAACTTCTGGAGCCTAATGACGGCAAGTTAAAATATCTGGAGAAGGGTCTTCCACAACACAAAGCAGCACCTTTGTTTGATAGGCTTGTGTTTAATAAGACAAAACTAGCACTAGGTGGACATGTTTGCATCCTGTTATCAGGAGCTGCTTTTTTAAAGGCCAAAAAAACAGGAGACAGCACTCCATTGTTATAGGATCAATTCATGACTCATGAACATGTTGTGTTACGTTAGCACCTATCTTCATAAATTAAATTAAAAAAAAATACAAAACAATACTTTCCCAAAAGCTTATCAATCAACTTGAAAACAATATCATTCATGTTTTGCTGCCAACTGTTCGTACAAATCGAGTTTTGAATTTTTAAACTAACAAGAGTTTCAATTCAGAAAATAAAAATTATATATTTATCAAAGAAAGATAAGGTTATAGATGAAAAACGATACCTTGCTGAAGTTTTGTTGAAGTCATGGCAAGGTAAAATCCTTGACCTTCCTTCTTCATTAACATAACCAGGGTTAGTATTGATCTCAGAAAAGTATTCCCTTATTCCCAAGTGCTTCAGAATGGTCTCAATGAAGAACATGTTTGCATCACTCACAATCCACAAATCACAACTGAAAAAAACAAATGCCACCCTAAATTTCCTCCATATTAAAAAAAAAAAAAAAAAAAAAAACTGTGCAAGAGGATGCATCGTTACATACCCTAAAGCATGAGCAGCTTTAATAGCGGGAATGACTCTAGAGTGCAAAGGAATCATATGCAGAACCTCTTCGATGTCCTTAATGGTTTTGCCATTTGAATGAAGCTCCATCATCATCCTATCCTGTAAATCCAAAACCGAAAAAAGAAGACTCCGTTAAGTTATTCATGCCATTGAGACAATGTTGCATTTCGCAAAGTTAATATTTAACGATAAAAAAAAAAAAAGGACTTTTGAGAAACTTAGTAATAAAAAAACATAAAATGTGACCTGGCAAGACAACAAATGCGTACCATGAGAGAGTTCCACGGCATGGTGGGAAGGAGCTGGTTGAACAAATCGGTGAAACCCATTTCGTCGATGACCCAGTTGTCACTGTCGACGTCGACGATGGTCTTGTCAAAGTCGAAAACAATCACAATTCCAGACATTTTGTTTTTGGAGAATGGTAGAAAATCTCAATGGCCCAGAAGAAGAAACCTATTTGGGTGTGTCGCAGTGCTCTCAAGATCGGTTTTTGGCTTGATGATTTTGTAGCTTATAATGAAAGGGGTAATATTTAGTGAATTTGGGTTAAGCCTAAACCTAAACCTAAAACTAAAACCCTTCCAAAAACAGAATCTTTGATTCCAAAGGAATATTACATTGTACATGGGATAGTCCCTGGTAGGGGAGAAAAGGAGGCCATCAAAAACTGAAAACCAAAAAGATGCAATTTTTGCACTCAAAATAATTTCAAATTCAATCTTTTACCGTTGGATGCACTGAAATTTAGGTGGGTCAAAGAATCGGAGGGTTTAGGCCTTCAGAACAAAAGGCGGGAATAAAAGGGAATATTCGAGAGGGGGAATTGGATGCATTTTTTTTTAGCGCTGAAATGCACTTCTCTCTTTCTCCACGAGAATATTCTGGGTATAGTCTGGTTCCACGGAAGATTATTTCATGCAATTTATTGCATTATATCCTAGTTATTGATAATAAATTATACTATTTATATTTATTTACAATCATAAAAATGATTTTTTTTAAAAGAAATATTTGATTTTAGGATAAACTATTCAAAATAGATTATGATTTTATTATTTTCAGTTGTAAATTATTTTGAAAAATTGAAATAAATATAGAAATGTACAAAAAAAAGTTTTTTTTTAATATCTCTTAAAAAAAGTTATGATAAATGGCCGTAAGCATATCTCTTAAAATAAACATTTAATCATCACTCACTTTTTTATCTCTTTTTTTCTATTACATCATATATTATCTTATCATGTTTTTTTCTTTTTTTTTCCCTTTCTCATTAGTCATTAGGTATTGAATAGATTTTGAGTGTCCAGATATATTTATCGTTAAAAAAAATATAATTCATCCGTGAGGCATAAAAAATTATTGTTAGATATAATAAAATAACATGTTGAGAAACAACATTTTAAACCTAGAAATTGGTCTTATGTTTTTATCATCCTTATGTAAAATAAAATATCTAATACATTATTACTATTTCCGGTTCTTGCTATATGGTCTAAATTAAAAGACTAGTTTGATCTTTTAATAAAATCTAATATAAAAGTTTTTAAATGGTGTGATAGTGAAATAGACATAATTTATAATGTAATGCTGATGTTAGTTTTGAAAAAAACAAATTTCAAATTTCAACTAAATCAACCAAATTATTTGATTCTGATGAATAAGTGAATTAAATTTTATAATAAAAACATGAGATAATATTTTGAAGGAAACACAAATTCATAATACACTAATGAAAAGTCTGTCTCTTCTTTATTCTCAACGGTAATAAGTCATTTTTAGTAGAGTATTTTTTTTTTTTTCAATCGCATTTTTCTATCCTTTCCTTAAGAAATCTCAGTCTAGTGTCACTTGGATCATTCGAATATTGATAGCATTATAAGTGTTGTTCGGTGAAGAGCGAAGTATTTAGATTCTAGTCAAATATTTCCCACAGTGAAATAACGCTGAACAAACAAAAATGCCAATCCACAAGGATCTAGAGCAAACCGGTATTTGTATTCGATAGAAGTTGTCCACTTTGGACCGATTCCAAAGTTAGTAATTATAGTGATCGAAGGTTAATCAACGAAAAAGAAAAACTGAAAAACCCTTCTGAGTTATGACTTATGACACAATTTATAGATACTAAACTAGGAAAACTATGGCCGAACTGGGAGGGCTTTAAGCAAAGCCCCATGAGCATGAGCAGAGACAGAGAGAATTTGTAGCTTGCAATCAGAAGCAACTAACTGAGCATTTTCCTCCATTGTAATTTTGCTGATTAAATGCAATAAAACTTGCTCCAACTCTTCTCCATCAATCCACCCATGAATTTCAGCCTTAACAAGCAAAGGGTCTTTGCATATCAAGTCCCACACCGGAAAGTTTTTTCTTGGCATCATGAAATCTCTCTCTTTCAGCTTCAAGCTTGGGCAATAGTCACCACTACCATCACCAAGATATATCATTCTCTTGTTACCCTCTTGCGAAATTGATTCTTGGATTCTCTCTATGATTAAACCCTGCAATGGTTCAAAATAAATTAAGACTTTAGAATCATAATGATAAAACTAAAAGAAATTTCTTAATTGGTATATGAAGTTTCCATCCAACATCTTTTGGTGGGTAATTCTTTACTTATGTTCTATTGCAGTCAAATCCAGTGGGCTCAAACCACAACAGAGTGGTTGGTTTGTTAAGCAGAATTTTTTAAATTTTTTAAAAGGCAAAAAAATCATGAGACACCACTCCATTGTTATAGGATCAATTAATGATGTTAGCAGCCATCTTCATAATTAAAAATAGCTAATAATACTTTCCCAGAAGCTAGAGCCAGTTAAGATCAGCTTGAAAACAATATCTAGAAACGTGTATTGTTGCCAACTGTTCATACCAATCGAGTTTTGAATTTTTAAACTAACAAGAGTTTCAATTCAGAAAAAAAAAATGATATCTTTATCAGAGAAAGATAAGGTAAATGATAGATAAAAAAAAAAGATATTTGTATTTACCTTGCACATGTTTGGAGGGCACAGAGTGCAGCCATGGGAAGTTTTGTTGAAGTCATGGTATGGTAAAATCCTTAACCTTCCTTCTTCATTAACATAACCCGTGTTAGTGTTGATCTCCGAGAAATATTCCTTTATTCCCAAGTGCTTCAGAATGGTCTCAATGAAGAACATGTTTGCATCACTCACAATCCTCAAATCACAACTGAAAAAATAAATGCCACCATAAATTTCCTCTCCAAATTATAATCTTTAAAAAGAAAGAGATAATAAAACAGAAACAGAAACAGAATTTTGTGTAAAGAAAAGAGAAACATACCCTAAAGCATGAGCAGCTTGAAGAGCTGGTATAACTCTGGGGTGCAGGGGAATCCTACTCAGAACCTCTTCAATGTCGTTAATGGTTTTCCCATTTGAATGAAGCTCCATCATCATCCTGTCCTGCAAATCCAAAACACTCATTTAAGTTATCCTATCCATGCCATTGAGATAATGCACTAAATATTAAAAAGGACTTTCTGAGAAACAGTATTGAAAAAACAAAACACGAAAGGCTTACGTACCATGAGAGAGTTCCATGGCATGGTGGGAAGAAGCTGGTTGAACAAATCGGTGAAACCCAATTCGTCAATGACCCAGTTATCACTGTCGACATTGACAATGGTCTTGTCAAAGTCGAAAACAATCACGATTCCAGACATGTTGTTGTTGTTTTGGGGAATGGCGAAAATCTCTGTTTGGGGCGTCTCGTAGTGCTCTCGAGATCGGTGGTTCTTGGCTTGGTTTTGTAACCCCAAGACTCAGGGTATTTATAGTGAATGTGGGTGAAGATAAAAAAAGATAGAAGAATAGAATCTTTGATTCCAAAGGAATATTACATTACATTGCACATGGATAGTTCCTGGTAGGAGAGAAGGAGGCCATCAAAAATTGAAAACATAATAGTTACATTTTCAATTTCAGTGTGTGGCGTTTCATGTTGAATCTCAAGCGTTGGATGTGATGAAATTTGGGCGGGTCAAAGGATCGGAGGGTGTAGGTGATTTTGGGCATGAGAGCAAAAAGCGGGAATAAAAGGGAATATTCGAGAGGGGAATTAGTTGCCTCTCCTGACTGTGAAATGCACTTCTCCACTGCCAGAGAATATTCTTGGTATAGTCCGGTTCCACAGAAGCTTTAATTCATGCATTCATTTATTCTGCACTTAATTCAAAATAAATAACGTATTTTACTCATTAATGCATCAATATATATTTAAATTTTGATAAATTAATATTTTAATATTTAAATTACATTTGTACCCCAAACAAATAAATTATATTTTAATATAATGTTAAATGATTTATTGATAAGTTTTTTTAAATATAGAAATCTAATTTAAAAATAAAGATGAGAAAAAGATATTAAAAGATATAAGGGATTAAGAAAATAAGTATACAGATAAAGATATAAAAATATTTGTTATTTGAGATAGTTGAGAAATATTTTTTTTTATCTAGTTGTTAAATTTAAATTGAAACTAAGAAAATATTTTTAAAAAAAAACTAAGATAATACACGTGACTTGATGAGAGTGAAAATTATTTTAATATTTTCATTGGGGGTGAGATTAACCGTTGAAAATACTCTGATTCAAATATAATTCCTGAAGTTAATAATTTCATTGTTTTTACACAAAAAAAAATCATTTGATAATAATTTTTAAAAACATTTTCATTTAAGTGGTAGATTTAATTATTAACGCCGTTAAAAAGGTTTTGATATTTAAAAAAAAAAAAGGTTTTCATATGTTAAGTATCGGTTTTAATAACTTAATTAATATGAGAGTCTAGTGAATAGGTTAAAAAAAAGTTAATGGATCATTTATAGAATAATCAAATAATAATTAGTTTAGATAAAAAAAAAAAGTAAAATAGTCTAATAATAAATGGAGACGAAAATAAAATAATTCCTTATTTTTATCTTAGTTATAGTTATAGATAATTCTTTTCACCAAAAAAAAAAGTTATAGATAATTCTTAGGTATTTCTTAAAAAGAATTAAGAAATTAATATATAAATAAACTTGTTAATGTTTGGGAATATTGTGTGGATGTTGAATTGCTCGCAAAACATGTGCGTATGAAAAATCAATCGAGCTCAAATTGAAGTCTACATCGTGTTTGAGTTTTCTTTCTTTTGTCGCTTTGCAAACAAATGGGAGGTCAAAATTCAAACTTCGAAGGTCCCCTGAAAGTCTGAAACTGGAAACATGGCTGCCACCATTGCCAATCTTGTTCCCCTCCACATTATTTAGTTTAAATATTTGTGGCCATTCATTATTTTGGAAAAAAAAAAAAAACACATTCGTTTTTCATTTGTTACTGCCAGAACAACAATTAGTAAAAGTGAATAAAGTTCATCAATAAATAAATAAAATATACGAAATGCCAGCAAACATACTCTTTTTTTTTTTATTGTCTAAAAATTATTAAAAAATCATATTTTTTTTGTGAGTCTTTCATTTAATGATTTTTTCTCGTAAAATATATATTTTTTTAAAACAACTAATTTAAAAAATGTTAAAAAATATATTACTAAAATTTATCTAAATGTTATTAATACACAATATAATATCAGAGATACTTGTATATGTCTTTCTTTCATATTTTAACCAATTTATTGAATTTAATCAACTTATGGATCACGACTAATTAGACAAAACAAGACATAGATTTTTTTGATTCTATGTCCCATATACTTAGTGGGTTTGAGTAAGACTCGTTTAATTATTATCAACATGTTTTGAATTGTAGTGTTATCCAAGAAAGAAAGAGAATTGATTATTTATGCATTATACTTTTAATTATTTTTGTTTCGTCACATCTTATACATCAAAAGATAGATAGTGTTATCTTTGGTGGCTTTGACCTACTTAAATGGATTCGTTTCTGGCGCCAGTTCTTTTTTGTTTTGCGTCTAAAATTGGTAATCCCCGCTGATTTGTATATTAGAGATTATCTGGTGATGACAAAACAGGGGACCCAATATGCATGTTGTTTTTTGTACGCGATTGTGGTAGTGTTTGGTTGCATCAGCATTTTGATTTAAACTAGTTATTAGTAGAAATGAGTATAAAAGTTTGAATCCATCACAAAAAAACTACAAATTACACTAACTGATATTTCAACGTGATTCTAATCACGTGCCTTATCAAATTTTTTTTTATTAAATTGATTTTTATATTGGATATCACCAACCTTGACTGTCATACTCTGCATAGTATACTTGCATATTATTGACCATTTGACCTCAAATCGTCACTAGCTTGTTGCATGAATTGAATTTGTAATTCGTGATTAGTATTCTAGCTAGATTAGTTTGTATGAACAAATTAAGTCTGAGTGGAGGGATTACATTATAATCGTTTGAATTTAAAAACTGAGTTAAGTTCTGGTTGGAAGGCCAGAGATCCTTCTGTCGCTGTTTAATTTACCGTGAGGAGAATATTAATTCGTAATATTTTAAAATTTTAAGAAAACTTAAAAAGACTTGAAGTTTATTTAATAATAAACATTATA
Source organism: Amphicarpaea edgeworthii (assembly GCA_014843725.1). Classification (NCBI taxonomy): domain Eukaryota; kingdom Viridiplantae; phylum Streptophyta; class Magnoliopsida; order Fabales; family Fabaceae; genus Amphicarpaea; species Amphicarpaea edgeworthii. The sequence goes on along the minus strand of CM026320.1, from coordinate 1,838,237 downwards.
TTGAAAAATGTTTCAAAAGACACACGACCACGACTATCCTTTCTTGTTGCGTAGAATTCAAAAACTGATTTATGCGCATGCCCTACCTTTCAGTTTGCAATTTTGCATTTGTTTGTTCCCCCTCCACTCCAAGTAAGCAAAATTCTATTATTAGAAAATGTAGTTTATTTGAAGTTGTTTGTGATTTAAAACAGAATAAAAAATATTACTCTTTATTATTATTATTAAAGTAAATAGAACCCTAATTAATAACACATCCTTAGCTTAAGGAAAATTTGAAGACCGTTTTTTGGTACCATTATCTTTAGAGGTGTACGTGGCCTGACGTTTGAGGGTATGTATGGCGGTAACAAAGTGAGTTGTCATTTGCCAAATACACAAAAATTAAATGCAAAGAAAGCAAAGTGTCACATTTTTAGTTAGCTTTGAAGACACGTGGTATCCATAACGGGGGTGATCGATCTTTAACTCTTACGTACGTAATAATAATACTACCAACCGAAGCAAATCATGTTTCGACATTGTTCGTGATTTCGTACGTGCAAACCGCGCGCGCATGCTGAGCGGTTAACACTTAACACAACACAACATGCATTGCATTGGAAACTGAAACTCCACATCATCTGTTTGCATGGCATGGCACTAATGTGATGAAGCTCATCACGAGCAAGCATTTGCAATCAATTGGTTGTCCACTTTCAATTCCCTTTCATTTTTATTTTTTTTTTAACTTTGTGGTTGATGATGATGATGATGATTCGATACGAGACCCGTTTCTTCCACTTCTTTTACTTTTTTGGAAATATGTATGTACGTGTCTTGTAAGGTTCTAATTCAAGCCAATAAATCCCAACAAGAAAAAAGATAGAGGAACAACTCCTTTCTTGAATGATCTACTCCTTTTATTTATTTATTAGTTAACTAAAAAAGTTATTTCAATTTTCTAGTGCCCCAAATCTCATTCAATATCAGTCTAGGCCATATTCTCATATGTTGAGTGACAGCTATTTAATTACTAGTTCGGTAGAGAGTATCACGGAATTAAGAACCCAATAATATTGACAAGTCTGGCCTTCACAATTCACACTGCTTTATGAATTGTGATGTGCCCTAAACTTCTTTTTTTAAAATATGCAGTACTAAGAGATGACAAAGGAACATTGCCAGACGCATATTCGCTTAAACTTTAAATCGAGAGGGGCATATGACAAGACTGATAGCTATAGGGTTTAGCAAAAGTTTTTGCATTTGGGATTGAGGAGGAATAGGTGGTAGTGTAGTGTGGTACTCATTTAATAGATTATAATACTTATTTTAGATTTATTGGTAAAGTTTAATGTTTTTATTTAAGAATTTAAATTTAAATTAAATATATTGGTATAATCAACCTTGATTCTCTTCAGCAGTATGACAAAGCTTATGCCTGCTGCTTTATTTTATTCTTTTTGATCTGTAAGAAGAAAAAGGAATAAATTAAATGAAACCACCCATCGACAATATTCCTGGTATAATCGATCGAAGTTTTGGGAGTGTTCTGTGTCGTTTATAGGATCTATACCCTATCCAAGTCACATGGTCACTACTCACTACTGATTGAAAAAACATTATATGATTGATGAAATGAGTGTTCGATCCACAAATACAATCCTCTCTGAAATTTACCATTTACTATATCTGACTAACGTGGTATGTATCGTATCGATTCCATTGATAACTAAAATTGTCAAGGCTTTGGTGGGTCGGTGAATCTAGCCCTCACAAACAATCACTTTAATTAAATTAGCTAAAGTATATTAAAAATTAACCTGGTTAAATAAATGAGTCACACTTAAATTACATATAATTTAATTAATTTTCTTTATGAACCAGTTCTGTGTGTATATATATGTGTGTGTTTTATTTTTATTTGTATAACAAATTAAAATAAATAATATAAAAAGTTGAACAATTGCTAGTCCATCTTGAGCTGGGATATTGATTATTGAGTCCAGTGAAGATAATTACATAACAACATTTGGGGCCTATTGATGTCCCAATAATGTGATGAAGCCGACAAAAGTGCTCAAAATTCATTCCCAAAAACATCGGCCCAAGCACTCCGATCAGGTAACAAAAAAAAACAATCTAACCCAATTTTGACATTGTTTTGCATTCACACACACCACAAAAGGAAACTGCAAAAGGTTTTGTTTTGCTTTCACACAATGTTATACATTTTTTTTTTTATATCGTTTCCGATTCCTACAATAAAAAAGATATTAGTTATTGTTTATTTTTTATTCATTTGTTCGTTATTGGCCTTATCTAGACCATATATATAGTTGATGCGGCGCGATTCAACATGAATATTGAGAGACAATTGTTTAATAGTAGTATTTCACTAGAAAAGCATGTAGGGTATAAATAGCAAAACGCCGGATGAGAGTAGCAACTCGAGAGAGAAAGGCCCAGATATTGAGGTGTTGATCCAATGGGCCAAATATTAGTATAAACTTCATTGAAAACTTGAAGCGGACATTTCATCATGGTTAAGGTCTCGGCTTAAAAAATGGATCATGTGTTTAGATCGGACTATATACATTAATAAAAGCTAAATACCTAAACAATCAAAATATATATCTTTTTTTTTCATCATTTAATACATTTGGTTGATTTTGTTATAAAAAAAATGACTACCCTTTTCTTATTAATTTATTGAAAGAGATTTATAAAATTAATAAAAAAAAAACTTAAAAGTAATCATTCCAACCATGCAAATCTTCTATAGTTAAATATTTTTAAAAAAAATTGCATCTGTACATACTTTGGATTTTGGATTTTGGATTTCAAAGAACATTCCAAACAAATAAATCGACTTAACTTTCTCCAAGTCATGACGAAATTGGATTGTCTTTCCGGCAAAGAAAAATCCAAAAATTGACCTACAGCAGATTTATATACATTTCAAAAATAAAATTTTAATAATATAAATAAATAATCCCGACAACCTTCCAAGAGCGTGTGTTTTTTTTTTTCTTCACTTTTTTGGCCAATTGTATCAGACCCCAAATGTTTGTTTGGTCATGATGAAGATAAGATAAAAAAAAAAAAAAAACATAATGCAAAAGAAAGAGAAAATAAAATAAAAAAGTAAAACCAACTTTGATTCGTGATTAGTATTGAGCTTCATGTTGTTTTTCGTTAATCTGCAACATCATTCCTATTCTTAATCCTTAACATGGTAATATGGAATGTACATTGATTTTTTTCCTAACAAAATATGGAATGTAATTTGATTTTTTCCTAACAAAAAAACATGGTAATGACCAATTCCATGTTAAAGACAAATCAATGAAATCATTGATATTATCGAGCACACAAATCAATTAATATGATTTTATTATGATTTAATTATTAGTTCTGAATTTAAACTTTAAATATACAATTACATTAAATACTCAACACAGTGTTTTATTATCAATAATAATTTTACTCAAACAAATGATTTATTTTTTCTCAAGCAAAGACAAAATAACTGTGGATACAAAAATGTTTATGGGATGATGGGGTTGAGTGCAAGCACTGAGCATTGAGCAATATCCATCAGTCACACTCTATTACCTGCATATTCCATGTATCCATACGCCATTCTTATTCTTATCATGTAATGTATTTCACGGACTAAGATTTCTTAATCAATTTTTCTATTAAAATAATCTTACAATCCTTAGCCGTTTGATCATGGTATTGTCTCCCCTGCATGGCCCACTTTCTGATATCAGAGTGGTGGTGAAAGAATATCTGAGGGGAGAAAAGGCAAGGACAAGAATGTCATTTCTCACAAATCTCACCTTAACCATTCACATGTACTTAGTTAATTAATGAAAAATTCAACCAGTCTAAAAACTATTCTCTAACCTCATCCGCTGTCACAACTAATATGTCACAGACGTCAGATATAACGACATTTCACCCCGACCACCCATCAAAATTCAACCAAAGACAGCACATTCACAAACCGCGCGTGACCGACGCATGAGGTTATCACGGACGAGGAAATTATATATATATATTTACGTACGAAAAGAACAAACAGAAACCTATTATTGAGAGAGAGAGTAGACAGAGAAGTGTGTGTGTGCGTGCGTGTGTGTTTTTTTTTGCATCTCCAAACCCAAAGAGAACCGTTTACTCGGCCATTTTAATCCCCAAAATATTCCCATTTTACTCCTTTTAGAGAGAGAAAGGATTGAGGTTTGAAGAGAGAGAAAGAGAAAAAAATAGGATTTTTTTTTGGGGGTGTTCCAATGGTTGAACTGGAAATCCAAAGAAGGGTGTGAAAAAAAAATTGCATCTTTGTTTGGTGGGTGTCTCTGAAACTATGATCTTGTGAAAACCCAGAAAGGAAACCTTCGATGCGCGTTGGTAGATAGTGATTGTTGTTGGGATTTTCTGAGAACCGTTGATTGAGAAATGAACGGTGGTGATGAGGTCATGGCAGCTCCGGCGGGTCCACCGCAGCCGCTGGAGTGGAAATTCTCGCAGGTTTTCGGGGAGCGTACGGCGGGGGAGGAAGTTCAGGAAGGTAATTGTTCCTACGTTGTTCTGTCGGATCCAGTTGTTGATGTGTTCGGATTAGGGTTTGGTTCCTTGCTTTCGATCTGTTTCGGATCATGTTCTGTTGCTTCCTTCTTGTTTTGGATTCTGGGTCATTGCCTAATCTGCGTGTGATTGTGAGGGTGTTTTTTGATTTGTGGGGGAAGGGAAGTAGTAGTTTGAGGTTGGGTTTTGCATTGTAGATTTTTACTTGGTTGGATTGGTATGGGTGTGTGTAACTGAGCTGTCGGACTTAAGGATGGTGGTTTTAGTTTTTGTGTTTTTAGCTTCTGGTTGTGTTGGTAGCTGTTTGTGGATTGGTTTGTTTATTTTTTTAATGTGAGTTTGGCTGCTAGGTGTTAGATCTTAATGATGTGGAGTTTAGTGAGTGGCATTGGAGTTTTGTGATTGGTTGGAGTACCACTGTTTGGCTTATATTTTTAAGAATGAGCGTGTAGCGAACTTGTCCATGACGTAGAGGAAGAAATCCCATTTTCTGACAACAAAGGGGCATACTAATATATTTTGATAAAATTGAAGCAATGTGATGTTACCATTACGCTAAGTTTGCATTTGGTATTTGGGATTGGGTAGTTTTGAGGGAAGATAGAGGATGAGTATGCATCCTGCATCTAGATGAGGATGAGTATTTATAGTAATGCGGATTCAATATTACGTTTGTTGCTAATTTATGTTTCTATTGCTGCAACTAATAACCTATATGGTTTGGAATTATTGTCTCTGGTTCAGATGGCAGAGCTGTCTTCTAATTTACAGTTTATGAGTGATAATTGAAGAAAAGTAAATTACTTAGTATCATTGAAGTTCAATTTCCCAACCCTCACCAAAAATGAGAGACAAAACAAGGACTCAGAGAGAGTAGATAAATGTTTGATGTTTTGGATTGAGTGTAAATGGATTGTAAGCTTATTTAATTTAATCATTTTTTATATGAGGGAACTAAAGACATGTAATTTTCTTGAAGTTGTATCTATCTGAACTGATTTGATTTTAAATTTGGATAATTTTGGAAATTTTTGGCATAATATCGACAAGACTGGTGGGAGAGATTTGGACTTGGTGAATGGGAATAACCTGATGGGTACTGTTGGGTATTTATTCTCAGCACTAACCTGAATCGTGGAATCTTCCAGTATGAGTGATTGACACAATTGGATTAGCTATTGTTTCCGTTAATGTGTAAGTGTCCTAATTATTTACCCAATTTTATTTCTTCAGTGGATATAATTTCTGCTATTGAATTTGACAAGTCTGGTGATCATCTTGCCACCGGTGATCGTGGTGGTCGAGTAGTTCTCTTTGAGCGGACAGATACAAAAGATGTAAGTCTGATTTTTGCTTCAGCAATTTCTTTTATAACTAAAATTACTAAACTTAGTTTTGAAAGATTCTATTTTACACCCTTAATTTTCTAATATCATGTATACTTTAACTTGTAGCATCGTGGATCAAGAAGGGACTTGGAGAGGATGGACTATTCTATTGGTAGACATCCTGAGTTCCGTTATAAAACAGAGTTTCAGAGTCATGAGCCTGAGGTAATTTTCAGTCACTGGTTAATGCTGCCTGAAATTCCTGTATGGCAGAAATTTTAAGATTTATGACATGTGATTGTTGTTTCAGTTTGACTATCTTAAGAGTTTGGAAATAGAAGAGAAAATTAACAAAATCAAATGGTGCCAAACAGCTAATGGTGCTCTGTTCCTTCTATCTACAAATGATAAAACCATCAAATTTTGGAAGGTATGAAGTGAATGCTCACTTGTGGGATGCTGAATGCTATTTATTTATTTATTTATTTTATTCAATTTATATATGAATGACACACATGGTTACATTCCTGTTGAACTAAGTTTGGTTCCTTGTTTCACATGCTTTGATAGTTATGAAGATTTTTTATACAAGGCTCATATATCTGGGTACTAATGGAATTTGTTACTTGGGCTTAGCATTTGCAAATTATATTTTTAGTCATTGGTTACTATATACTGAACCACTTTTCAGTTAATCAGATCACTCTGTGATTTGAGGGTGACTTTTTAGGGTGCATGTGTGTGTAAAACTGTTCTTTTTAAGTGCATTAATGTCATGACTTCTTTGCGGAGCGATGCTGTCTTTTAATTACACTCGTTGAAACATTTTATAATTCATTATGTCATCGTTGTTTCTAACTGATTATATGATTGTTACTTTCAATATTTTATAAGGATAAGCAAATATGAAAGATGGTCATGCTATTCAATAAATCCAAATGGACTCTGCCCTTGGTGTTTGCTTGTGCATATATTAAAAATGAAAGTGTTGTGTGATTGCGTTCCTTTAGTTTTTTTTTATTTTTTATTTCATATGAATACGAATTCACATGATTGATCTGTCTTCTAGGCTACTTATTTGTATTTTTGTCCTTACCTGAGTTAAACAGGTTCAAGAAAAGAAGGTCAAGAAAGTTTCTGACATGAATGTTGATCCTAAAGCAATGGGAAATGGCTCTATTGCTAGTTCAAGTAATTCCAGTAGCTCTAGATCATATCTTGCAAATGGAGTATCTCCAGATGGACCATACAATTATTTAAACAACGATTTCTCATTTCCACCAGGAGGCATACCTTCACTAAGATTACCATTGGTAGTTGTGTTCAGCCCTTCCAATTTATTTATTTTTTTCCCATATTTGTTTCTTGGGGATAAAAATTATAGTATGTTTTTTTACTGTGAACAACCCAGAAATTCGTCAATTAACATGAAAGAGACTAAGTTCAGCAATGCTTATGATGGATGATGGATCTACCTCCTGTCTGAACAGATAGTCACAACTTTATTTTATATTTTTATTATGGGAGAGGGGTTTCTCAAAATGGGGATATAGTCATGAGTAATGAATGACCTTTCCATATGCCATAGACCTCCTGGAAGATATAGGTTGAATGTACGTGGCCTGGTACAGTTGCAAGAAACATTTTTTGCTTGCTTTCATCGTGGTGCTTTAGATTGCTTATTTTATGCATTGTTTGGTTCAAAGGAGGGGAAGGGAGGAAATGAGAGGGTTATTCTGTTTGGTTCAAGAGAAGGGGTGAGGAGAGAAAATAAAACTCTTACTTTTGTACTCTTATAAGCCACTCCTGCACATAAAATGCAAGGATAATTTAGTCAATGTTTTAAAGTTTAAACCCAACTCCTCCCTTCAATATTGGAGGGGAGCCAAAATTGAGTGAGGGCGGAGGTTGATCCCCTCTGTTCAACCTTTTCCCTCCAAATCATTAGCATTAAGTTTGTTGTTTTTATTGTTCCTTCCTTGTTTGTGACTGTATTTTAGTATGTAGTGGAGCTTGTTTTCAAGTCTTGACAATTACTTGTTTTAAACTTTGTAGTTTAGCGAGTGCTAATTCATTGATTGTAAAATATGTAGGTAACCAGCCATGAGACCAGTTTGGTGGCTCGATGTCGTAGAGTATATGCCCATGCTCATGATTATCATATTAATTCTATTTCAAATAACAGGTGATTTGAAACTTTGAGGGTTCCTGTCATAGGCTGTTCAGTGTCGAATCTTTCTTTTTGGTTATCTTTATTTCTATAATGTAGTGTTGATTTGAAATTTTTGACTACTTTCTTTTTTGAGTGTTGGTTCATGTATGCTTTATTTGCACCCTTGATTTTTTTTTTTTTCTGTTTATCATGCGTTTTTGAAATCTGATCAAATTTGGACCATGGTATGTTTCAAATATCTGCTAGCGATGGTGAAACTTTCATATCAGCTGATGATTTACGAATAAATCTTTGGAACCTGGAAATTAGCAATCAAAGTTTTAATATTGTTGATGTAAAGCCTGCAAATATGGAGGATCTGACTGGTAAGTTTTCACTATTGTTTTTTATGCTGTGCAGAAAATGTTCTTTTGATAACTTGGTTAAAATTTATCCATTTAAAGGACAACTGAGATACAGTACAGTACCATAGTTAGCAGTGGGTGGTACTTCTATCTTATTAAATCAAAGTATAACACGAAATATAACATTGTTACCAAGATTTTAGTTATCTAGATGAAATAGATGGCCATATTGAAAGTAGAAAGCAGTTACCTAGATGAAACATAACACTTGGCCAATTTTGATTGGAAAACAGTACCATCACCAGTAAGTTTTGTCTTTTAAAAAAATGATAACATGCTAGTTGTAGTTATCTGAGTATTGTTTATTTATGTGTGTAAATCATTATAGTCTCATCTCTGTGATGTTGAAGGGAAGTAAGATTGGGATTTAACTTATATGAGAATCAGGGTTTTCTAGGTGAATTAAGGGTAGATAATAGGTGGACTGAAGTTTCATTGGTTATATGTCTTGGTAAGGGGATTCACAAGCAATTGGATTTGGATGGAGTTTTATGGTTGGATTGATGGCTCTTTGGTTTCTGTGAACAATATCTATGGTTTTAGTGTTTAGGCTTAATGGGTTTGAGGAAGAATCAACTTGGGATTTTATAGGGTGAATTTTAATGATGTCTGCCTAAGAAATATGATCTTTGCAATTGTTGCATCTAGGATTTGATTGCAGCATATTGTCAGGCATGTGGCAATATGTTCTCATACTTTATAAGTCTGATCTTTTGTTTAAAACCAAGCATCGCACTAGTTTAAATATAGACCTTCTACAAATTATCCTGCATGAATGAGTAAAATCCTAAACCTGTAAGTATTAACATTTCATCATTCCACTTAACAATGTAGGAAAATATGCCAAAATGGTGTGCTTATGATGTTGAAATGAGGTGCCAGAAATGGGTCAGCATCTCTAGCTAATTGAGGTGTTACCCCACCTCTGGAGCCTTAGGCAAGCCTGTGTGGTTCAAGCAAGGCATGCTCTAGTGCCTAGCTGGTATCTATGGACCCCCCTCCCCTAAAAATGAATAAGCCCAGCAGAATTTTAAAGAAATAAATAATTGTTAGTCTTGTAGATTAGGTATCATAAAGTGAACCTTTTTAAAATATTTTTCTTATTTCTCTTTTTTTTTTTATAGCTTTGGTTGAGCCTTGACCCTATATACTATTTATGGCAGAGGTTATAACATCAGCAGAATTTCACCCTACACATTGTAGTACATTGGCATATAGCAGTTCAAAGGGTTCAATTCGTCTTGTTGACTTGCGGCAGTCAGCATTATGTGATTCTCATGCTAAACTGTAAGCTTATCTTTTGCTTATGTTATTTGTTTCCTTTATGGCTGACACCTAACAATGTTGAGGTTATTGGGTAAAATTAAAGGGAAGTAGATGATTTGATTCCTTCTTTACAGGGGGCCATTGAATTTTGAGTTTTTCCTACAAAGAAAAGCATTTTTCTGGAGCCTATTATATGTATTCATTTATGTGATTTGTTTTGTGGTAGAGACTCAGTTATTTTTTGTACAGATTTGAGGAACAGGAAGCCCCTGGGTCCAGATCATTTTTCACAGAGATTATTGCTTCAATCTCAGACATAAAATTTGGGAAGGATGGAAGATATATACTCAGTCGTGATTACATGACCTTAAAGGTTTGAGATCTTTATTATACCAAAATCCATGCTTCTTCCAATAAAGCTTTTCTGAGTATTTTGGATGGAGTTACTCTAAAGTTATTGAATTGAACGCCATGAGACATGGGCATTTGGTCTCAATGATAAGATTCTTGCTTAGGCTCAAGTTCAATTAGATTTTATGGATTTTTCTTTTTGCTAGAATCCATTGGTGATGGTTGTTGATACCATGAGCCAACAACTTTCTGTTCATTTTTTTTAATTTACAACTCTTTGTTCTTTGGCCATTCAATTGTTTTGGGCATGTAGAACAAGCTATGTAATTGATTTATTTTACATTGTTTGGATACCATCTCTGTTTCTTATTGACAAAATCCCTCAAGTCTCATCTTTTCTTGTATTTCAGTTATGGGACATCAATATGGATTCTGGTCCAGTTGCAACATTCCAGGTTCACGAGTATTTAAGGCCAAAGGTTAGATTTCCCATGTTCAGATAAGCAATGAGCAATGAATTTCTGCTGCTTTATCAAGTCATAGTAACTGGTTCTTGTTTTTTTTTTTCGCCAGCTTTGTGATTTATATGAAAATGATTCAATTTTTGATAAGTTTGAGTGTTGTCTAAGTGGTGATGGATTGCGTGTATCAACTGGCTCTTACAGGTATATATGATTTAAACTTAATCTATCTGTGGCTCTGTTACTGTTGAGCCTGTATCTTACTATTTTGTTTCATTTGATACCAGCAATCTATTCCGTGTGTTTGGTTGTGTTCCTGGAAGTACTGAGGCTACGACTTTGGAAGCCAGTAAAAATCCAATGAGGTAATTGTATACATTAATCTCTAAAGACAATTATGATTTGGTCAGGCTCTGTAGCATTCATATTAACTTTTTGCATTTCCTCAGACGCCAAGTTCCAACCCCTTCAAGGCCATCTAGATCACTGGGAAACAGTATAACAAGAGCTGTTAGACGTGGTCAGTTCTCTATTTATTAACTTTGTCAGAGTTTTCATGATATAGCTTGTTCTTCTTGTATTATTGTATCAAGACCTGTTGCAATATGTTGTTAATCTTGAACAGGAGCAGAAAGTGCCGGTGTCGATGCAAACGGGAATTCTTTTGATTTCACCACTAAGTTGCTGCACTTAGCATGGCACCCAAGTGAGAATTCAATTGCTTGTGCTGCTGCAAATAGCTTATACATGTACTATGCTTGAGGAAGAAAGATGATTGAAGAGCTTTGGTTGAGCTGTTTTTGGGGTTGCTTTGCTGTGGAGAAGGCTTCTTTCCCCTTCTTACCAACCAATGAGTTGGAGGCTACATTAACTCACACACTACAAGTGCCCTTCAAAATCTTTAGCAGGAGCATGCATTTAGAAAAAAAAAAAAAAGATCCAGAAGTGGCTGTTTCAAAATTCCAAGAGCATCTCTTTTTTTGTTCAATTTTCCTCCTCTTCCTTCCAACCCTAATATTCTTTCCCCCCTCTTTCTGTATCTTCTTCTTATAAAAAGAGAAGGTGCAGTCAATGCTTCATATTGTGTTTGGCTTGCAAATGAAGAAGAAAAATGTGATTGTAGCTCTCCTACAACAAATACTAAAGGATGTTCAATATCTGCCACTAGGATAAAAAGATAAAATGTAGTTCTTTTCTTTTACCCAGATGTCTTGTGGGATGGAGCAGTGGAAACCTGCAGTGCATCATTTTTTCATTGATTATTTTTGTGTTGGGAATTAATTTGACAGTTTCAAACTCTAATTTTTGCTGCACTTGCCACTTCGTCAATTTTTGTGTAAAATGTCAAAAGGAAAGTAATAATTCTAGGTTGCAATGATGTGGGATAAACTGAATTGTCTCTTCCTACCAAATTTTGATGGTTTTCTTTCTCACTTGTTGGATTTTTTTTCCTTTTGCCTTGTGAGTCTTGTTAATGTGTTGCCCCAGAAGTGTAAGGGAAGGTTATCTAAAAGCAATTAACAATTTCATGATTTGGTTGCTGAACATTTCTGTTATTTGTTTTGTAAAGTACAATTTTATTTTTTTTGTTTCTAACGACTAAACACGTTTTTAGAAGTTAGACAACTTACAGAAATGGAAAATCGATGATATATATTTTTTTTTTCTAACGATCAGTGCTTAAACATTCAACTTGCTTAGAGTTTGTGTTAAAAGTTAAATGAAGGAACTAATCAGATTATCAGAGTGGAATAACTACCTGCTAAGACAATTAGAAGGGCTATTTTTTTAAAAATTTATTCTAGTCCAATTGTATATAATATATATAATGAAAATTGGAAGTTGTTCAACCACGGCCGTTTTGGCCAACTTTCTCCATTTAAGTTTGGAGTCTGGCAGTGTTTGAATGAGTAATATGCTGACCCTGAGTAAGAAAAATGAAAATAAAAGTTCACATCCATCTTTTGTTGAAAAGAAATAAAAATTGTCTACCTTTTCCATTTCTCCACTTAAAATATTGGCGCAATCTGCTCACATTTTCTAGAACCAGAAAGTCAAGCTTTATCTTATTAAGTAATAGCACAAAAATTTAGGGTTTATATGTTATTGTTAAAATTTTAGGATTTACAATTTATGATTTTAGAATTTAAGATTTTATGTTTTAAAGTTTAGGGATATAAGATTTGTGACTTGTGATTTTAGGTTTAAAAGATTTAGCGTTTAAAGTTGAGAATTTATGCTTTAAAATTTTACAATTTTGTTATATATATATATAATATTTTATATTACATTATTTATGATTTCATTAATTAAAATTTAAAGTTTAATGGTTTCACGGTACGGGGTTTCGAAGTAACTCCCCCCATGCTCATGGTGTACGTGTGTGAACAAGTCAATTCGTGAAATTTGATAAGTTTTCAACTTTTAGTTCATTTTGGATTGTTATTTTTGTATTTGTCTATCACCTTACTGTGTGCGATCAATCATCTTTTCTATTGTAGATTTTGATCATTTAATTCATGGATTGAGATGTTCATTTTACATGACTCGTGTTTCCATAATCAAATTATTTGAGCACGATCAGTCAGTCGTGTGAAGATGATGATGGGGTAGCAAGTGGAAACATTGTGACTAATTGAAAACCTAACTTGCTAGCCATAATGACTGGCATACATATGGGATACATTCTTCAAATTATGTTCTAAAATCTAAACTAAACCCTCAATTTTTAAGGAAGCCAGAAGAGAGGGGATCGAGATTTGGCCATTGGGAGTTGAGGTTTATTTTACATGAATAATCTGCAAAGTGTGTTTCAAGTATCAGTCACCTAGTAATCATTCAAAACACAGGCTAAACCAACTACTATTAACTTCCTTATTCATCACGCTAAAACAATATCTCTAAACATAATGTATTCCAAATAATAACAATAATCTCCACTATTAACTTCCTTAATGCCCGATAAAAAAAAAAAAAAAACTCTTCTATTGTGTATATCAGTGACATATGTGCATAATTATAAGTAGTGTAGAGGGATAGTGTTGATGTTGATCTTGGTGTGAGTGTGGCGTGCGTGTTGGACAGACAGGGAAACGACACGGACATGACAACATTGTCTTGCTTTCCTTTGTTGACTTTCTTTCTCGTGTTGTGTCTCGCCATATATTCACTCTCTGCATCTGCATGCACCAACACGGAACCCGTTGTATTTCGTGTTTGTAGTATTCATGTAATGTAACACTACTATATAGTACTAGTATTAATTAATTACTCTCCTACCTCTGCAAAGTTACAAATATAAAACCCAGTTGTTTTTATTAATTATACTGTCACATTTCATAAATGCACTAATGAAGGAATCACATTTCATAAATGCACTAATGGAGGAAATTGATTTTGTGTCTGTTATTACAAATCAGAGTAATATATATAAGATATAAGCGCCAAGATAGGCTACAAATTAGCTAACTAATGGCTAAATATATGGTAACAAATATTGTCTAACTAAATAAAGATATATACAAATAATAAGAGAATATATGCTAAATATATTCTAACACTCCCCTCAGTTGAAGCGGGAGGCTCTCGTATGCTTAGACTGTCCCTGAAATCATTAAATAGAACGCGCGGAAGCCCTTTTGTGAAAATATCAGCAATTTGGTAACGGGACGGCACATGAAGCACACGGACTTCGCCACGAGCCACTTTCTCACGAACAAAGTGAATATCCATCTCAATGTGTTTGGTGCGTTGATGTTGAACAGGATTGCCGGATAAGTATATCGCACTCACATTGTCACAGTAAACTCTAGAAGCAGGTTTCTGATCCAGCAGGAATCAGAAACAACATTAGCCACACCCCTGTATTCCGCCTCTGCACTGTTGCGGGAGAGAGAGTAGGCTGTCGTTTGGAAGACCAAGATATCAAATTATCTCCGAGGAAAACACAATACCCAGAAGTGGAACGACGGGTGTCAGGACACCCACCCCAATTAGCATCTGTATAAGAGATTAGTCTATCAATGGTGGATTTGTACAAATGCAAACCATGGGATAAAGTACCTTGAAGGTAGCGTATGATACGCTTGAGAGCACTCATATGCTCATTTGTCGGAGCATGCATATGAAGACAAATCTGCTGCACGGCATAAGATATATCAGGCCGAGTGAAAGTAAGATATTGAAGAGCCCCCGCAAGACTGCGATATTTGGTTGGATTGTTAAAAGGAGCATCGCGGTGGCACTAAGCTTGGACTTAGTGTCAACGGGAGTAGGACATGAACCGCAGCTTAGACATACCGCACGTTCAATAATTTTTGCAAAGATATTGTTTCGAGATAAAAATAGACCATGGGCATGACGAGTAATGAAGAATACCCGAAAAGAAACTCGGGGGCCTAAGTCCTTCATAGCAAACTCATAACCCAAAAGAGTCATAAAATACTTACGAAGACGATCGGATGAAGCCGTAAGTATAATGTCATCCACATACAACAGAATATAAGCAGTGTCAGAACCATTCTTGTAAATAAATAAAGAGTGATCTGACTTACTGTGAGAGAACCCAATGGTAGTAACAAAATCAACAAACCTTTGATACCAAGCGCGAGGAGCTTGTTTCAAACCATATAAAGATTTCTTTAAGAGGCAAACATGATTTGGATGATTTTTGTCTCGAAAACCCATGGGCTGATGCATATAAACTGTTTCATTAAGATGACCATGTAAAAAAGCATTCTTGATATCCATTTGATGGATAGGCCAAGATTTAGAGACAGCAATACTGAGAACTGCTCTTATGGTAGCAGGTTTAACCACGGGCTAAACGTCTCATCACAATCAACACCTTGCTCCCGTGTTTTTCCATCTCCTACAAGACGAGCCTTATAACGCTCAAAAGAACCATCGATTTATATTTATGGTGCAAAATCCACATAGAACGAATAACATTCACATCCGGTGGCCTAGGCACTAATACCCAAGTCTTATTATCAATTAAAGCAAGAAATTCATCTAACATTGCACGATTCCAATTTGGGTCACGGAGTGCACTAACGGGATTTTTTGGAATAGGAGAAATGTCCTTAGTGGTGGTCGCGTGACAATTGGTAGAGTACTTAGGATTTGGCTTATGAATGCCACTCATAGAACGAGTTGTCATGCGGTGAAGCATGGGGTTATTGGGCCTAGGAGAGGAGGTGTGGTCTTGAGGCTGGGGCCCAGGCCACGTGAGATGGGTGAGGCCAAGATAGGAGAAGAAGTTGGAGGGGGCTGCTGCAGCGTCGGTGCTACATGAGGAGTGGGCCGAGACTGAGCAGCATGAGAAGTTGGGTCTACATGAGGAGTGGGCCGAGACTGAGCAGCATGAGAAGTTGGGTCAGGCTATGGATTTTGTGGTGCTAAATTCTGAGAAATAACATGCATGATTGATGGATCAATATTATCACTCAGAAAATCATAATTTGTAGGAGTGGTTTTGTGGAATTTTGAAAAAGGAAATTCAGTTTCAACAAAACGCACATGACGACAAATTATTATTTTTCCACTAGACATATCATAGCATTTTGAGCCACGATGGTTTGGAGCCGAACCAAGATAGGCACAAGGGGAAGACCGTTCTCGTAATTTGTTTATAGTAGTGGAGGGAAACAATGGAAAACATAAACAACCAAAAACACGCAAATCGAGTAAGAAGGGTTACTTTGATAAAGGATTTGTGTGGGTGATAAATAATCTAAGACCTTAGAAGGAAGGATATTAAGAAGATATGTCGCCATAGATAGAGCATGATGCCAAAAGGACGGTGGCATAGAAGCATGAGCTAGAATGGTCCGAATGATATTATTGATGGATTTTATGTGTCTTTCGGCTTTACCATTTTGGGACGATGTGTGAGGACAAGAAAGACGAAAGACTAAGCCATGATGATCAAAGAACTGCTCAAGAGTGCCATTAATATATTCCGTGCCATTGTCACATTGAAAAGATTTTATATTACGTTCAAATTGAGTTTTGACTAAAGCATGGAAAGATATGAATAATTGTTTTACCTGTGATTTCTTTGCAATAGGAAAAGTCCAAAGAAATTTGCTATAGTCATCAAGAAAAAGAACATAATAACGGTGCCCGGAAGAGCTGACAATTGGAGAAGTTCAAAGATCATTATGAATAATATCAAACTATAGAAAAGTGTATGATAAAGAATCATAAAAAGGAAGTTTAACATGTTTTCCAAGAGGACAAGATGAGCAAAAAGTCTTACAAGCCTTAGTACATTCAATTAATTTATTACTA
This sequence comes from Amphicarpaea edgeworthii, assembly GCA_014843725.1. Taxonomy (NCBI): domain Eukaryota; kingdom Viridiplantae; phylum Streptophyta; class Magnoliopsida; order Fabales; family Fabaceae; genus Amphicarpaea; species Amphicarpaea edgeworthii. The sequence continues at coordinate 1,821,379 of CM026320.1, read as the reverse complement.
CGAAGAGAATTGATAATAGTATCGCCAGGATGACCTAAGCGATTATGCCAAATATCATGAAACATAGTAGTAAAAGCTGAATGTTTGGGTGATGTGGCTTGAGAATTTGAGAAGAGTGGATATAAGTCCCCAACGCTGTCACATCTCATTAGTCTGGTCCCCGTCTATAAATCATTGACCGAAAAACCAAAATGGTCAAAAGAAATAGAAACCATATTGTCAGTAGTAAATTTATGAACAGAGATCAGATTTTTAATGAGTTTGGGAGCATGTAACACACTTTGAAGAACAAAGGGAGGATGAGGTGGGGGTAAATTAGTGTTACCGTGACCGACAACCGAAATTAAATGACCACTACCAACAACAATGATATGATTTTTAGTGCTTGAATTGAAATAAGACGAGAGAATACCTGCATCCGCCGTCATGTGAGATGTGGCACCGGTATCCATGTAGTAGTTTCCATCAGGTTGAGAGAAAGATAGAGCATGCATAGCGGCCTCAATATCAGTTGGCGTGTAACTAGCAGTAGATGGAGTCATAACATTGAAGGCTTGAGGTTTGGGCCCAAGCACGCCAGGCCTAGCAGGTGGTCGTTGGGCCGTGTAATTAGGTCGTGGCTGCCAAGAATAGGCAGGGAAAGGACATGGTGGAATGGTCCACCCTCCCCAATTTGGCTGCCACTGTGGCCATTGAGACTGAGCTTGAGGACGTGGCTGCCACTGACTGGACTGACCACTACTGCCCCACCTTGCTGATCGGATGCTTTTCCTTTCCCCTTATTTTTGTTGTTGTTGCGCCCTTTGTTGTTACTGTTGTTGCGTTTAGGAGTAGAGGAGGAGTCATTGCTAGTTGCTGCAACCATGGCTGTGCCACCGTGGGTCCCGGATTCACGTGCGACACGTGCTTTGATGGTGCGTTCTGCCATTTTCAACCGTGATCGACAACTTTCGAAAGAAGGTAGGGGCTCTTGATTTTGGATGAAATCAACCGTACCACTGTACGCCTCGGCAAGGAACCCGTGAGACGTAACACGAGCCGCCCATTTGACACCGGGCATCAACAATATGGCCGGTCTGCAAGAGATTGAAGGTAATTGTAGTAGGTGTCGATGGTATGGTGTTCCTCGAAAACGGCATCGGTGAAGTCTTCTTCGAGGAGGGTTGCTCGCGAAGCCTTATTGTCTTGAAATAAAGCTTGGAGCCGTGTCCATGCTCCCCTACCGTGTCATCACGTCGTAGGATAGCAAGGAGAAGGTCGGAGGAAATGATGCCATATATCCACCGGAGAATCGCAGCGTCAAGACGTTTCCACATGGCAGGATCGATTGCTTTTGCGGCAAGGTATCTTTGCTCCTCGCGGAGTTCCTCTGTGGGTGGGACAATATGATCGTAGAGATCGTGAACCCGAGTAAGATTGGTAAACAAGGCAGCCCATGAGTGATACAGAGCTTGCTCGTTATCTAATGTGACAGGAACAAGAGATTTCACATTGGTGATAGTGAGGGCAGGGTGAAATTTGGCGCTTTCTGCCATGTTTGAGAGTGAGAAGAAGAATGGAGGAAGAAGAAGAAGATGAACAGCTAGGGTTCAAGAGATAGGATTGAAATCGTCTATGATACCATGAAGGAAATTGATTTTGTGTCAGTTGCATTACAAATCAGAGTAATATATACAAGATATAAGCGCCAAGATATGCTACAAATTAGCTAACTAATGACTAAATATATGGTAACAAATATTGTCTAACTAAATAAAGATATATACAAATAATAAGAGAATATATGCTAAATATATTCTAACAACTAATCAATCATCTACCCAGCTATAGCTGTACATATATTATAGTATATGATTAATGAAAATATTATCTACCTTTACTTGTTATGACAATGGCAAACAACACGTCTAGTTCTTGCTTGAAGGCACTGTATTATCCACAGAGAAAGGGAAAAGCTTCATTTGTACTACTCTTTTAGATCGTGAAGTCAAGAAAAGTGGTAAAATAATATATAAATATTGAGTGAGGAAGGAGAGGAGAGCACATATCCTTCAAATCATAACCGCGCACGTTTTGAGATAATAATAATTCTTCTTCTTCTCTTCATGACCCAATTCGGAATCCTAGCCCTTGCTTGGATTATTATCATTATTTCTCATAGTAAAAAGGTGGGTCCACTCTTCCTAGTGCTCAACGGAACCCATAATTCTCTTTACCAGAGCCCAACTAATTCTATCCAATAAGTACCAGTGGGCCTCAACTAATTATGTTTTTATATATTTTTTTCTTTAAGTAACTGTTGTTTTTTCAAATATAAATATATAATTCCACACTGATTCGTAAAGTTTTGTCATGTATTGAGTACAGAAATGAACTATATATTTACAAATGTCTTATAATAATTTAACATGTAATTTTTTTGTCCTCTACATTAATTGTCAGACCATCTTTCATCTGTTGTGATGTTAAGACTATCTTTGATTTGACTAACCTCCTTGTAGATATTTTTTTTTTCTAGACCATAGTTATCTTTATCATAAACAATTTTCTAGACTATAATATTATTATTATAAGTAACAAAATTCTTATTTTAATTCTAAATATTTAATACAATTGTGTATTTAAGATTTAAACTTTAAACTCTAATTAAATTGAAATAATTCTTTTAACATGTGTACCGTTGTCTGTTTAGATGTTACTTTGAAGCAGTTAACGAAAAAATATTTTATTTTATCACTAATCTATGCTCTAGCTCTAATTGAATATATTATGCAATGTTTAAAATTAGACGAATGCAGTCTCAACCAATATTTTCAGCAACTAATAATGTTGAATCTAATTACAAGAATATTACTACATTATAGGAAATATGTGATCCACATGAGCAAGCACATCAGAGTTCAGAGATGACAGACACCCGATCCACGTCATCATTACAAAATGACAAAACCATGAACTATGAAGGCACAGTATTTTAGCTGTCAAATGCACTCACTAGGGGGGTTCCGCCACGTGTTGCGGGTGACATTCGCCAGTGCTGTGGTGGGGTGACGGTAACTCAACGCAATGAAACGGACCATTCCCACTTCTTCAAGCATCGACGTCCCAGATTCTCTTTTCTAAATATCAACGGCCCTGATCTTCCCAAAGAAACCCAATGATGCCTCTTCGCTTTGTTCGCACGCGAGGTTCCCTGGCCCACTGCAAACTCTTTGCTTAGAGACACATATGTCGGTCAAGATTAAATATATTTTTACTCTACTAAAATTAACATTTTGATTTCAGTTTTTATAATATTTTTTATTTCTATTTTTCATCTTAAAAATTAATTTATTATTTTTAGACCTTATTATAATATAAAATTTATTAATTATTTTTGACCAAGTAACATTTATTAATTATTTATATTTAAGCGACCGTTTTAAGTGGCATTTATTATCATTTGACATATCATGTTAAATTGTCAGCATATAATATCTTAATTTTTTTTAATATGTATATATTATTCGCTTTAAAATGAACATAAGAGATAAAAAGTAATTATTTTAATTTTGAAGAAAATAAAAAAATATTTATTTTTTTGAGACTCAAAATATTTTATAATGATGAAATATGATTTTTTTTTTGTAAAGATTAAAATAAAAATGCACTCGTTTTATATTTTATAAGTATTAAAAATACCTTTAAACCTTACTTTTGTTATTATCTCGAGTTATTAGATTAGAAGGCTATTAGTTGATAGTTGTGCTTTGTGGTTGGTGGACTAATTAGATTAATGAATATGATAGAGACATTCTATTATCACAAACTAATGTTACGTGTAAAATATTAGCAGTAGTATAATATAAAAAAATAATCTTGTTGATTTGTCTATTGCCATAGGAATTTTTGTTGTTATTGCACCCTACTTTTGCCAAAAAAAAATAACTAACTTGTGTTCCTTTTATATTTTATTGGTACTTTTCCATTACCATGCAGTAGTCCAGCAAACTTTTGGTCATGGTGTGGAAAGTGGGTCATAGGCTATATGCATGGATTTTGCCTCTTTTCAACTGGAACTTTACTTTGTAAGAAAGAGAATTATAAATTATAGTAGTAATCAGTAAATGCTAATTAAAAAGTTAAATAATTTATTTTAGAATTTAAGGATGCACAAACATTATAAATTAGTTATGATAAATTAATTTACACTGTGTTAGTGACCTTAAACTCTTTTTATTATCTACCATTACAGTGTCTTCTACAGAATAATCCTATTCCGTTCTTAAGTTTTTTTTAGAATATTTATAAAGACAAGATGAAAGTTTTAATTCTTTTCAAAATTTACAAAATAAAAACTACAGTTGTTCATAATTAAGTTTGACAACATTACATACAGACACAGTTGATAAACAGGTTAGAGAGAGAACGCAGTATTGTGATTCTATTTGAGTTGTGAGCTTCCACGCGGAAAAACTCATCTTCATCTTTGTCAACATTTTCATGCTCTCCAAATAAATATCGGATCTCTCTCTCATTTGCTCTTCAATGCTCCATGTTATGTTTTCTCCACTTTAATCTGTGTGCTTTTCTCCTAAGTCACTACCACAGAAATCCAACAACAGTTACACAACACAAACACAAGCTTCAATCTCTCTTCTATGTAGCCTATAAAACAAAAACAAAAACAAAAACCTTCTGAAATTGTTTTTCATGTGTTTTTGGTCTATAGACCTCCAAAATCCAACCTTTTTGTCCTCTTCCTACTTCCTCCTCATTGGCAATTCAATTACTTTTTGCCACTTCACATCCTCAAAACCCAATACCAACACCAACAACAACCGTTTTCCTGAAGCAAAAACTTGGATCTTCCTACACCAACCACTCACTCATTCACTCATCTCTTAACTTTCCAAAAACACCACACCCTTTCAAAATTGAAGTTCTTTTAGGATGCAAGACCCAACAGCATTCCAATTAGGAGTGAAGCCACCACCCCAGTTTCCTGAACAAGAGCAACTCAAATGCCCTCGTTGTGACTCCATAAACACCAAATTCTGCTACTACAACAACTACAACCTCTCTCAGCCACGCCACTTTTGCAAGAACTGCAGAAGGTACTGGACTAAAGGTGGTGCTTTGAGAAACATCCCTGTTGGAGGTGGAAGCAGAAAGGCCACAAAACGTTCATCATCAACCTCAAAACGCTCTTCTTCTTCCTCTGCGGTTTCGGATCCTGACCCGACCCGGATTTGCACCAACCCGGTTGATCAAGACCAGAGGGTGCTCAACATTGGTGGTAGCAGCTTCAGTTCTCTCTTGGCTTCATCTGGGCACTTTGGAACATTCTTGGAGGGTCTGAATCCAACTGGGTCAGGTCTCAAAATGGCTGATTTTGTAGAGGGGGTGAGTTCTGACCCGGGTCCAAACCCGGGTTTGCAGATTCAGAGCAATGGGAATTCAGAGAGCTTTCTAGGCATGCAGAATGGTGATTCAAGCTGTTGGAATGGTACTCATGGTTGGTCTGATCTTGCAATATACACACCTGCCCCAAGTTTTCAATAGAAGCTTTGTGAAAAAAGTTTAAGGCTTTTTGGCTTAATCCAGCTTCTCAATTATATGGTGATTGGTCTTATATATATATATATATAAATACACTCAAATACTATGGTTGTGTGTGTTTTTGGGTATAGAAAAGTTTAGGAGTTTCATCTTGGGAGTTCATAACTGGTGGCTTCACGGTTCAAAAAGCACTTAATACAGGATATTCAAATTCACATTTTTGTGAAATATGAATTCTATTATTGTGTTTGGTGTGATTGTGTAGAGAGTTATGTAATTTGATCAAGCCTATGGATAGCATGCTATGGAGGATCATACACACACCAGAATGTCACTGAAACAGCAGCATCTTTTAGGTAAGTTTTTTTTTTTTTTCAAAATCTTTTATATGCTTTTGATTGGGGTGTTCTTCAAACTTACCACTAGTGAAAAATTGAAAAAAAAGAGGAAGGCATTTTTTTTTGTGGAGACATCGCGGAGGACGAGAGATGTTATTATTGTAGTGACTGGTTATCACATGTAATTTGGTATATATGTTTTTGCATAGCTTTTGAAGCATCCTTGGATATTTGGAAGTTTACTTTGACAAGTTGCTGTTGTTGACTTCTTGTTGTGCATTATATAATTAGATAGATATATTCAAGGGGGATGTGGGGATGATATGGTGAAATCTAAAGTACACCCTTTGAAGTTGTATCTTGTTTGTATCTTATGATCAATAGAGGACCTGACAACTGACACCTTGTTTCTTTGCTCTTATGTTCCGTCTTGGTCAATGTTTTCAGATTAACCATTCTCATTCTAAATTATTGATTTAACTTTAACATGCTTAATAGTTAATCTCTATAATTTAAAGTTTAAATTTATTATGGCTTTAGTATCCATTTTCCAAATATGTTATTGTGTTCACTCTATTTCTATTTATAGGTAATGTAATTTGAAGTCAATATATGTGGGTTTGCAAGATCCGTCCAAAGATTGTACTTGTACCTTAATGTGCTCCTCCCATAACTAAACCCAAGTTGAATTAATTGACTGTGCTTTTGTGATGGAGAAGTGTGTGTTCTTTAATGGGTGTGTGATCATGATCTTAGTTCTCAAGTGGTATCCACATACACCATGATGTGTTTTGAGATGGACCACTTTGTGTGTGTTTTCTTCCTCTCAGTTACCATTTCATTTACGACGCCGCACATGTGTGGGGTTGCCAGCTAAGTTTTTCGACAGATTCATGTATATGTTTAATTTACGGAACTTGTGGAAATTATTCTATCCTCTAGGAAATCAAAACAAGTTAATGGAAAAATAGTTAGCATTTTAAACAGTATATGTGTTGGTTTTTTAATTACTATATAGAGCAAGAGTTTTAAAGGTGTTTAGTGACCATGTTTAAAATAGTATATTTTGATAAACTAAAGAGATTCGAGAATAAAATATAAAATCGTTCCGTTTAGTACATATTCATTTTCTGATTGTCAATCTCATTCTTTATTAGGTATCCAACCATAACCTAATTGTTACTAAAAATATCTACAGCTTAATTTATTAGATTGGAGAAATAAAAGCTGTTTAATACAAACTCTTAAATCATCAATTGATATTAAATAATTTTGTATTGATTGTTGAAGACTGAACTTTGACACGCAAATTGAAAAAAGAAAAATGCCAGGTCAGAAACTTGGACAAAGAAAAAGAAAACCGATATTTTCTTTCACAGTTGATATGGTTCCATCTGAGTTTGAATTTGCGGTGCTTCGTATTTTTGTCTAATGTCAAACACAATTGGAACCATATTTATGTTCTGTGTAGAATACCTCCCCCACACAAAGAAAAACGTGTTTTGTGTAATCAAATTGATGGACATAACGTGATGTCAATAGTTTCCTTACCCGTGCTCAACGTTGAATGAGAGACGGGGAAATCAGAATTGTCATTGGTGAATTTCAAACTTCACATTTCGAATTATCACAATCGACATGGAAGCTTTGACTAAGATTGTTATAAATGAACAGGAAATAAGATGTGGCTTAGCTTCTTCCCTATGATAAATGTGTTACACGTCAACTAGAAGATAAATCATGTATCTGAGGCTGCGATTCAACAATGATTGTTTCTCTCAGATTGTCATCCTCATGTTTGGCCATGAACTTTTGTCTCATACTAAATAAAAGGTTAATTATATTCATACAATTTGCTTTTAAAACAATACAAAAATCATAATACCATAGCGTTGAAGGCGATCAGATGTGTACGTCATTGCGATTTTTGTGATGTTTAAAAATCATCATATTTTGCAATTTAACAATTATGAAACCTTAAATCATAATTTAGGGTTTTACAAATGAAACACTAAATTTTAAACCATGAAACCCTAATGATTTAGAATTTTATTAGTGAAACAATAAATCTTAAACCTTTCAAAAACAAAATCCTAAATTATAAATAATGAAAACCTAAAGATTTAGGGTTTCATATATGAAATCTTGAAGATTAAAGATTTCATAAATGAAACACCAAACCATAAATTATAATCCATGAAACCCTAACTCTAATTTATAGCTTTTATAAATTAAACCCTAACTTCCTAAGGGTTTCTTAAATGAAATCCTAAATATTTAGGGTTTCAATTAAATGTTTTATTTATGAAATCCTAAACCCTAATTATTTAGGGTATTAATAATGAAATCTTAAGTTTCACTATAAATTGAAATCATAAATATTAAAGGTTTGATAAACTTAACTTCATCTATTTAGGTTTCATTAGTGATACGCTAAATATTTGGAGTTTCATTAATGAAAACTTAAAACTCACTCTAAATATTTATGTTTTAATTAATGAAACCATGAAATTCTCTCTAAATATTTAAGGTTTCATAAATGAAACCATAAATCAAAATCCTAAATATTAAGGGTTTCATAAAGAAAACATAAAATTTAACCCTAACTATTTAAGGTTTCATAAATGAAACCTTAATATATTTCGTATTTTATAAATGAAACCCAAATTATTTAAGGTTTCGAATATGATACTCTAATTATTGTAAGGTTTTATTAATTAAACACTAAATTTATGAATGAAACCTTAAATATTTAGGGTTTCATCAATGAAAATTTTAAAAAATATGCAAAAGTAAGGATAATGTATTAAAAAAGTTTTTTTTTGAAAAATATGAAAAGACAAGTTAAATTTCTAGAGAGATTTAAAAAAAATGATAAACTAAGAGTAATGTCTTAAAATATTGAAAAAAAAATAAAAAAACAAGAGTAATGTCTGAAAAAAAAAGTTGAAAAAAGATTAAAATTTTGAAAAATATGAAAAATCAAGACAAATGTCTAGAAAATTTAAAAAATATGAAAATCTAAGGGTAATGTCTTTAAATATTGAAAAAAAATAAAGATTTTAACAAAATTGAAAAAGCAAGATTAACGTCTCAAAAAAGTTGAAAAAAATGAAAATTTTGAAAAATATGAAAAAGGAAGTGTAATGTCTTGAAAAAAATTAAAAAAAATGAAAATTTGTAAAAAATTCTAAAGATTGAAGGCTTTAAGCTGCTTTTGGTATTTTCATATTTCATTTTATTCTTCCTAAGTTTCCAAGTTTGCTTATTTTTTTTAAGTCAAAACATGTATGGATGTTGACTTTATATTGTTTGTTTTACACTAAGAACTTATGTGCCTTGGTGTGCCTTCTTTAAAATTGTAATAATCTTTTCAAAAACTTTTATCTCATTGTCTTAAGATGATATTGAATTCATGTTTATACATTCTTAGCATTTCAATCGATTACAATATTACGTAGTCAATTACAATTGATTGAATTAGAATTAGATTGTTCTGTGACTTTAAAACATTTGATTATATGATGATGCAATCAATTACAATGAAAAAAAAAAAAGCCAAGAGTAATGTCTTAAAATATTAAAATAAAATGAAAATTTAAAAAAAGAAAAAAAAGAAAAAACAAGGGTAATTGTCTTGAAAAAGTTAAAAATAAAAAATAAAAAATATGAAAAAACAAGTATAATATTTTGAAAAAGTTGAAAAAATTAAAATTATGAAAAATTATGAAAAAACAAGACAAATGTCTAAAAAATTTGAAAAAAAAGAAATTTTAAAAAAAAATGAAAATCCAAGTGTAATGTCTTTAAATATTAAAAAAATGATTTAAAAAGAAACAAAAAAATAAGAGTAATGTCTTGAAAAAGTTGAAAAAAATGAAAAAGAAAGTGTAATATCATAAAGAAAAAGAAAAAGAAAAAGAAAAATAATTTTTTTAAAAAATTGAAAAATTAAGAGGAAAGACTTTAAAAATGATACCATTATTTAAAAATTCCGTGTTTCATAAATGATACCATTAATCGAATCGCCAAATATTTAGGTTTCATAGATAAAACTCAAATTATTTAAGATTTTGAATATGAAATCCAAATTAAAGGTTTTATTATTCAAACACTAATTTGATAAATGAAATCCTGGATCTTTAGGATTTCATCAATGAAAATCCAAGAGTAATGTCTTTAAATATTGAAAAAATTGAAAAAGTAAGAGTAATGTCTTGAAAATATTTGAAGAAAATGAAAATTTTGAAAAATATTAATAAGGAAATGTAATATCTTAAAAAATCAAGAGAAATGTCTTTAAAAATGGAAAGAAATTGAAAATTAAAGAATATATGAAAAAACAACAATAATATCTTTAAAGAGTTGAAAAATAATGAAAATTTAAAAAATATTAAAAAGAAAATGAAACGTCTTGGAAACTTTGAAAATAAAAATTAAAATATTAAAATATGAAAAGATAAGAATATTTAGGGTTTTGTTTATATGTTTTATTTATGAAACTCTAAATATTTAGGTTTTCATTTTATGGTTTCATTTATGAAATCTTAAACCCTAATTATTTAGGGTTTCATTAATGAAACATTAAGCTTTACTCTTAATTAAAATCACAAATATTAAATGTTTGATAAAAGTAGCCTTAATTATTTATGATTTCATTAATGAAATGCTAAATATTTAGGGTTTCATGAATGAAAACCTACACCACACCTTAAATATTTATGTTTTGATCAATAAAACCATGAAATTCTCCCTAAATATTTAGGGTTTCCTAAATAAATCCATAAATCAAAACCCTAAATATTAATAATTTCATAAATGAAACTCAAAATTTAACCCTAAATATTTAGGGTTTCATAAATGAAATCATAAATTGAAATCTTAAATATTCACAGTTTCAAAAAGGAAACATTCAATTGAAATCCAATATATTTAGGGTTTCTTGAATAAAACCTTAATTATTTAGGATTTCCTAAACGAATCCATAATTATTTTTGGTTTATTAAATGAAACTTTAATTATTTAGGGTTTGATTAATGAAATCTAAAATATTTAGTGTTCCATAAATGAAACCATTAATCGAAACCCTAAATTAGTTAAAGTTTCGAATATGAAACTCTAATTATTATAAGGTTTTATTATTTGAACACTAATTTTATAAACGAAACCCTAGAATGAAAATTTTTAAAAATATGAAAACACAAGGGTAGTATCTTAAAAAAGTTTTTTAAAAAAAATAATTTTTAAAAATATTAATTAGCAAGTTAAATTTCTAGTGAGATTTTAAAAAATGTGAAAATTTGAAAAAAAAAACATCAAAAACAAGGAGAAATGTCTTGGAAAAGTTGAAAACAATTAAAATTTTTAAAATTATGAAAAGGCAAGTCCAAAATCTTGAAAAAGTGGAAAATATTCAAATTTAGAAAAAATATGAAAAATCAAGGCAAATGTATAGAAAATTTGAAAAATATGATTTTTTTTAAAAAATTAAGAAAATCCAAGCATAACGTCTTTAAATTTTGAAAAAAATGAAAATTTTGAAAAAATTTGAAAAAGGAAATGGAATGTATTGAAATAAAAGAAAAAAATGAATTGTTTTATAAAATTAAAAAATCAAGAGGAATGCCTTTAAAAATGGAAAGAAATTAAAAATAAAAAATATATATGAAAAAACAAGAATAATGTCTTTAATGAGATGAAAAATAATGAAAATTAAAAAAATATTAAAAAGAAAATGGATCAATTGGAAAATTTGAAAAAAAATTAAAAATATTAGAATATGAAAAGATAAGAATATTTAGGATTTCAATTAAATGTTTTATTCATGAAATCCAAAATATTTATGGTTTCATTGATGAAACCCTAAACCCTAATTAGTTAGGGTTTCATAATAAAACATGAAGCTTCACCCTTAATTAAAACCACAAATAATAAAAGTTTGATAAAATTAGCCTCAACTATTTATGATTTCATTAATGAAACGCTAAATATTTAGAGTTTCATGAATGAAAACCTAAAACTCACCCTAAATATTTATGTTTTGATTCATGAAACCATGAAATTCTTCCTAAATATTTAGGGTTTCATAAATGAAATTATAAATTGAAACCTTAAATATTTAGGATTTAAAAAATGAAACATTAAATTAAAACCCGAAATATTTAGGGTTTCTTGAATAAAACCCTAATTATATAGGATTTCTTAAACGAATCCATAATTATTTTTGGTTTCTTAAATGAAACCTTAATTATTTAGGGTTTGATTAATGAAATCATAAATATTTAGCGTTTCATAAATGAAACTATTAATCGAAACCCTAAATATTTAGGTTTCATAAATGAAATCTAAATTAGTTAAGGTTTCAAACATGAAACTCTAATTATTTTAAGGTTTTATTATTTAAACACTAATTTTATAAACGAAACCTAGAATGATAATTTTTAAAAATATGAAAAAGCAAGGGTAACATCTTAAAAAAGTTAAATTTTTTTTTTGGAAAATATGAATTAGCTAGTTAAATTTCTAGTGAGATTTAAAAAAAAAGAAAATTTGAAAAAAAAAAAGAAAGAAAAACAATGAGAAATATCTTGGAAAGGTTGAAAATAATTAAAATTTTGAAAAAGCAAGTCCAAAATCTTCAAAAAGTTGAAAATATTAAAATTTAGAAAATATATGAAAAATCAACGCAAATGTCTTGAAAATTAAAAAAATATGATTTTTTTAAAATATGAAAATCCATGCGTAAATTATGTAAATAATAAAAAAATGAACATTTTAAAAAAAAATTGAAAAAGCATGAGTTATGTCTTGAAAAAATTAAAGAAAATGAAAATTTTGAAAAATATGAAAAAGGAAGTGTAAAGTTTTGAAATAAAATAAAAAATAAATTGTTTTAAAAAATTTAAAAATCAAGAGGAATTTCCTTAAAAGTGGAAAGAAATTGAAAATTAAAAATATATAAAAAAAAACAAGAGTAATGTCTTGAAAGAGATGAAAAATAATGAAAGTTAAAAAAATATTAAAAAGAAAATGAAATGGCTGGAAAATCTGAAAAAAAAAAAATATTGAAATATGAAAAGATAAGAATATTTAGGGTTTAGATTAAATATTTTATTTACGAAACCCAAAATATTTAGGGTTTCATTTGATGGTTTCATTTATGAAATCCTAAACCATAATTATTTAAGGTTTCATTAATTAAACATTAAGCTGCACCCTTAATTAAAACCAAAAATATTAAATGTTTGATAAAAGTTGCCTAAACTATTTAGGGTTTCATTAATAAAACCATGAAGTTCTCTATAAATATTTAGGGTTTCATAAATGAATCCATAAATCCAAACCCCAAATATTAATAGTTTCATAAATAAAACCCAAAATTTAACCTTAAATATTTAGGATATCATAAATGAAATCATAAATTAGAACCCTAAATATTAAAGGTTTCAAAAATGAAATATTAAATTGATAGACAAAATATTTAAAGTTTCTTGAATAAAACCCTAATTATTTAGGATTTCTCAAACGAATCCCTAATAATTTTTGGTTTATTTATTGAAACCTTAACTATTTAGGGTTTCATTAATGAAATTCTAAATATTTAGTGTTTCATAAATGAAATCTAAATTAGTTAAGGTTTCAAATATGAAACTTTGATTATTTAAAGATTTTATTATTCAAATACTAAATTTATAAATGAAACCTTAGAATGAAAATTTTTAAAAAATATGAAAAAACAAGGGTACTATCTTAAAAAAGGTTAAAAAAAATAATATTTTGAAAAATATGAATTAGCAAGTTAAATTTCTAGTGAGATTTAAAAAAAATGAAAATTTGAAAAAAAAAAATGATGAACAAGGAGAAATGTGTTGGAAAAGTTAAAAATAATTAAAATTTTAAAAATTATGAAAAAACAAGGGAAATGTCTAGAAAATTTAAAAAATATGATTTTTTTTAAAATATGAAAATCCAAGCATAATGACTTTAAATTTTGAAAAAAAAATGAAAATTAAAAAAAAGAAAAGAAAAGCAAGAGTAGTGTCTTGAAAAAATAGAAGAAAATGAAAATTTTGAAAAATATGAAAAAGGAAGTGGCAATATCTTGAAATAAAAGAAAAAAATGAATTGTTTTAAAAAATTGAAAAATCAAGAGCAATGTCATTAAAAATAGAAATAAATTAAGAATTATATATATATATATATATATATATATATATATATATATATAATATTAAATAACAAGAGTAATGTCTTTCAAGAGATGAAAAATAATGAAAATTAAAAAAATATTCAAAAGAAAATGAAAGGGCTGGAATATTTGAAAAGAAAAATTAAAATATGAAAAGATAAGAATATTTAAGGTTTCGATTAAATATTTTATTTATGAAACCCTGAATATTTAGGGTTTCATTATTTAGGATTTTATTTATGAAACCCTAAACCTTAATTATTTAGGATTTTATTAATAAAACATTAAGCTTCACCTTTAATTAAAATCACAAATATTAAATGTTTGATAAAAGTAGCCCCAACTATTTAGGATATCATTAATGAAATGCTAAATATTTAGGGTTTTATGAATGAAAACCTAAAACTCACCTTCAATATTTATGTTTTAATTAATGAAACCATCAAATTCTCCTTAAATATTTAAGGTTTCATAAATGAATATATAAATTAAAACTCTAAATATTAATAGTTTCATAAATGAATCTATAAATTAAAACTCTAAATATTAATAGTTTCATAAATAAACCCAAAATTTAACCTTAAATATTTTGAGTTTCATAAATGAAATCATAAATTGAAACCCTAAATATTCAGGATTTCAAAAATAAAACATTAAATTTACAGACAAAATATTTAAGATTTCTTGAATCAAACCTTAATTATTTAGGGTTTCTTAAACGAATCCCTAATAATTTTTTTTTTTATTGAAACCTTAATTATTTAGGGTTTCATCAATCAAAATCCTAAATATTTAGGTTTGATAAATGGAACCCAAATTAATTAAGGTTTCAAATATGAAACTTTAATTATTATAAAGTTTTATTATTTAAACACTAATTTTTTAAACGAAACCTAGAATGAAATTTTTTAAAAAGTACGAATAAACAAGGGTACTATCTTAAAATAGTTTAAATTTTTTTTTTTTGAAAAATATGAATTAACAAGTTAAATTTCTAGTGAGATTTAAAAAAAATAAAATTTGAAAAAAATATGAAAACCAAGGAGATATGTCTTGGAAAAGTTGAAAACAATTAAAATTATGAAAAAGCAAGTCCAAAATCTTGAAAAGGTTGAAAATATTAAAATTTTGAAAAAATATGAAAAGCAAAGCAAATTTCTAGAAATTTTGAAAAATATGATTTTTTTTTAAATATGAAAATCCAAGTATAATATCTTTAGCTTTTGAAAAAAAATGAAAATTTTAAAAAAAATTGAAAAAGCAAGAGTGATGCCTTGAAAAAATTGAAAAAAATATGAAAATTTTTAAAAATATGAAAAAGGAAGTGTAAAGTTTTGAAAGAAAAGAAAAATGAATTGTTTTAAAAATTGAAAAATCAATAGGAATTTCTTTAAATGTGGAAATAAATTTAAAATTAAAAAAATATATAAAAAAACAAGAATAATATCTTCAAAGAGATGATAAATAATGAAAATTAAAAAAAAATATTAAAAAGGAAATGAAATGACTGGAAAATATTAAAAACAATAAAAATAATAAAATATGAAAAGATAATAATATTTAGGGTTTTGATTAAATATTTTATTTACGAAGCCTTAAATATTGAGGGTTTCATTTTATAGTTTCATTTATGAAACCTTAAACCCTAATTATTTAGGATTTCATTAATTAAACATTAAGATTCACCCTTGATTAAAACTACAAATATTAAACATTTATTAAAAGTAGCCTAAACTATTTAGGATGTCATTAATGAAACGCTAAATATTTAGGGTTTCATGAATAAAAACCTTAAACTCACCTTAAATATTTATGTTTTGATTAATGAAACATGAAATTCTCTCTAAATATTTAGGGTGTCATAAATCAATTCATAAATCAAAACCCCAAATATTAATAGTTTCATAAATGAAACCAAAATTTAACCCTAAATATTTAGGGTTTCATATATGAAATAATAAATGGAAACCCTAAATATTCAGGATTTCAAAAATGAAACATTAAATTGAAATTTGAAATATTTAGGATTTCTTCAATAAAACCCTAATTATTTAGGATTTCTTAAACGAATCCTTAATTATTTTTGGTTTCTTAAATGAAACCTTAATCATTTAGGGTTTCATTAATGAAACCCTAAATATTTAGTGCTTCGTAAATAAAACCATTAATTGAAACCCTAAATATTTAGGTTTCATAAAAGAAACCCAAATTAGTTAAGGTTTCAAATATGAAACTCTAATTATTTTAAGGTTGTATTATTTAAACGTTAATTTTATAAATGAAACCCAAGAATGAAAATTTTAAAAAATATGGGTAATATCTTAACAAATTAAAAAAAAAAAATTGTGAAAATTATGAATTAGCAAGTTAAATTTCTAGTAAGATTTATAAAAAATGAAAATTTGAAGAAAAAAAAAGAAAAACTAAGAGAAATGTCTTGAAAAAGTTAAAAATAATTAAAATTTTGAAAAAATATGAAAAAGAGTAATATCTTAAAAAAAATGAATAAAAATGAAAAATTTGAAAAATATGAAAAAATAAGTGTAATTTCTTGAAATAAAAGAAAAAAAATTAAAATTTTTTTTCTTAAAATTTATAAATAATGAGAAATGTCTTTAAAAATGGAAAGAAATAAAAAATTAAAAAATATATGAAAAAACAAGAGTAATGTCATCAAAAAGTTGAAAAATAATGAAAATTAAAAAAATAGAACATGATACATCTTGAAAATTTGAAAAAAAAAATGAAAAGATAAGAATGTTAAGGGTTTCTTAAATGAAACCCTAAATATTTAGGGTTTTGATTAAATGTTTTATTTATGAAATCCTAAACCTTAATTATTTTGGGTTTCATTAATGATAGATTAAGTTTCACCCTTAATTAAACCATAAATATTAAAGATTTCATAAAAGTAGCCCATCTATTTAGGATTTGGTTAATAAAACGCTAAATATTTAGGGTTTCATAAATAAAAACCTGAATCATAATTTAGGATTTCATAAATGTAACTCTAATTTCTAAACCATGTAATCTTAAGGATTTAGGGTTTTATTTAAATTAGGATTTTAAAAAAATGTCTTCAAAATTTGAAAAAAAAAAATGAAAATTTTAATAAATATGTCAAAACAAGAGTAATAATTTCTTGAAAATTTTTAAATTATTTAAAACAAGAGTAATGTCTTAAAATTTTTGAAAAAAATATTAAAAAATGAGAGTAATGTTTTGAAAATTTGAAATAAAAAAAAAGAAATAATGTCTTAAAATTGTTAAAAATAATATTTTTTAAAATAACACAAAATAAACAGAATGTCTTGAAAATATTTTAAAAAGATTAAAGACGACTTATAGACTTTTTTGTTTATTTTAAGTATGAGACGTTTCAAGATGTTGATGGTGACAAAGATAATAAAATAAGCATAGAAGAATGGATGGCATTTGTTATCCAGCACCTAAGTTGATGATTCTCATTAGGAGGTTTGCATGGCATTGGTTGGGACTAAAATTCATGATTTTCATTTTTGTTTGGTTATTGGCCAGGGACATCACCACATTGTTTACTAGTTTAATTTTCAACACCGAAGTTGATGATTCTCAATGGTAATTATAAACATTGAGGAGTGGAAGCTTGTTTTAATTTGTTGCACCAGCTGTTGCTGTTCTGAGAAGTAGATTCTAACAATTCCACTCTCCCAATGTTGACTCCATCACTCCAACGAAAAAATTCATGGAAGTGGATCAAACTACCAAAGAGTGTTAAAAGTCTGATCCAAACCAGTAAAGGGCTTAAATGGAATCAAATTACTGTTTGGTTTGATCAGCTCACTGTACAACTCGTTTTGGTGCGGTGTACAAAATTTATTTGTACGGGAAAGCATTTGAATAGCTTAAATGTAATGTGCTTATTATATAATCATAATTTAGATTCTTAAGGACATAAATTCTTAAAAGTGAAATTATTCTATAAAATTACTCAGTTAATAAAAATAAAATGATAAACATTAATCATCCTAAAATAGATTTCAAGGTTTCAAGGTTTTGGTCTACGTGTTTAGGATTTAAGGTTTAAGATTTAGGGGGGTGTATTGAATTAGGATTACTTAGGATTTTAATGACTTTTTTTTTTTTTTAAATGTCTTGAGGTATTCAATCAGGATTGTTAAATAATAAAAAATAATATGATGGTATTCAATCAAGATTATCAAGATTTTTTTTTGAGGGTAACGAAATCTTGTGGTATTCGATTGAGATTTTGAATAACTTAAAAAAAATCATATGTTATTCAAAATCATAGAGATTTTATGGACTTTTTTTTTAATCATATAAATACTAAAACCCAGCAAACAATCTCATCCAACTACGATAGATTTTTCTTTCTCATCACGGACTTTTTTATTTCATTTTCTCTGTTTTGGACATAATCTCCCACCCTACATCTGTTTCAAGGTGAGACTTTTCATATGATCCTAATACTGATGTGTTTATACCCAAATCACTACGAATCAACTTATAAGCCTACGTAGTCCACTATCTCATTACCTTTTAGGTTTATAAATTCCTAATGAAATGAAAATAGATAAGTAGATCTGAGCCTAAAGGAAGTTTTAACTCAGTCACGAGACAAACAATCAAGTTAAAGTCTTAAAAGACCTTTTTAAATTATTGCAATTAATTTTGAAAAAATATACAATTAATAGAGAAAACAGAAAGTAATGTTTGGAATGCTATAAAAGAAATCTCAAATTTATTTATATATAAATGGAAGAATGTTTATTTTGTATATTCTTTTAAGCAAATGATTAATAGCAGTTTGTAACTTTGATTTAGAATTCATGTACGATATTAACAAGTGAGAGGGTTCAACTCATAATGACTTGTGATTAGTTTGTATTCAATGATATTTTCAAGCACACTTTTATTGGCTTGTGTTTAGTAGTTTTGAATGTTTTTTTTCTAGAAATTCATAGAATCTTTTCAAATCTTATAAATTCATGAAATCTTTTCAAACCCTATATTCTAAATCCATTAAACCAAACTACAAAATCCTAATCACAAAAGTCATTTTAAAAAAATCTTAAAAGTTTTTAGTTTTCTACAAAATCCTAATCCAATACACCCCCTTAGAATTTTAAGGTGAATGTGTTTAAGGTTTTACGATTTATGATTTATAGTTTAAGGTTCACTATTTCAAGGTAGTATTGCTTACAATTTCGGTTCAAAGGTTCAAAGTTTATGATTTTGTGAGTTTAGGTTTAGGATTTAAAGTTCACAAAATCATA
Source organism: Amphicarpaea edgeworthii (assembly GCA_014843725.1). Classification (NCBI taxonomy): domain Eukaryota; kingdom Viridiplantae; phylum Streptophyta; class Magnoliopsida; order Fabales; family Fabaceae; genus Amphicarpaea; species Amphicarpaea edgeworthii. Next base: position 1,802,036 of record CM026320.1, on the reverse strand, counting down.
TAGAATTTATGGTGTAAAATTTATAGTTTTATGATGTTTAGTGTTTAGTGTTTATGAGTTATGGTTTATGGTTTCATGTGTAGGTTTATAATTTATGATTGCATTGCTTAAGATTGTATAGGTTAAGGTTTAATGTTCATGATTTAGAGTTTAAGGTTTATAGTTTATGATTTAGGGTTTACGGTGTTAAGGTTTTGGATTTTGGATTTTATGGTTTAAGGTTTCATGATTCATAATTTAGTGATTATGGGGTAGGCTTCAAGTTAGGGTTCAAAGTTTAAGGTTTTAGGGTTTGGGATTGTATGGTTTAAGGTTTCATTATTCATATGTTTGGGTTTTAGTGTTTAAGGTTCATGGAACCCTTTAGGATTTAGGGTTATTATTTAGTGTTTAAGACTTATGGTTTAGGATTTTGGGTTTTTGTTCATGATTTAGGGTTTTATGATTCATGATTCATGATTTATGGTTTGGGTTTATAGGTTTTAGGATTTTGGGTTTTATGGTTCATGCTTTATGATTTCATGCTTATGGTTTTATTGTTTAATGTTTAGAGTTTATGGTTCATGATATATGATTTATAGTTTATGATTTTAGGGGTTTATGTTTATGGTTTGATGTTTTATGGTTTCATGATGTAAGGTTTATGTTAGTGTTTAATGGTTATGGGCTAGAGTTTATGTGTTTATGGTTATGGTGTAAGGTTTGGGCTAAAGTTTATGTGTTATGATTTATGGTTTAGGGTTTTATGGTTAAAGCATTAAGGCTTATGGTTTAAGATTTTAGTGTTTCGGGTTATATGATTTTATTATTTAGAGTTTCATGATTCAATGTTTAGCATTTATGGGTTATGAGTTATGGTGTGAGGCTTTAGGTTTATGTTTAGGATTTTATGGTTAAAAATTTGGGGTTTAATGTTTAAGGTTTTAGAATTTTAAGGTTCAATGTTATATAATTTAATGTTTATGGTCTTATGGTTTATGCTTTAAAATTTTAAGATTTCATGTTATATGGTTTAAGGTTTCATTGTTTAAAATTTAGGGTTTCATTCCATGGTTTAAAATTTATGATTTCATTAGAATTTAGATCTCATGATTTAAAATTTATTATTTCATTGCATGATTTATAATTTAGAGTTTCATAATTTAGGATTTAGGGTTTCATTTAATGATTTAAGATTTCATTATATTTTATGGTTAGTGATTCAAAGTTTATGATTTAGGATCATTTCTTGATTTGGGAAGGATTTATGGTTTAAGGTTTAGGATTGTAATAAGATTAGTGATCGGTAATCATCAATAATCTAAATAATCTAAAAAAGAAAGAAAGGAACTACCAAGTAAACCACGGCAAAATGCATGCTACTCAATTTATATCAACGGTTGCTTAAAAGGAAAACGTTTATGTGCAAATCGTTAATGACTTATGTATTTAACAGTAAGTTAAATGACCATTTCAGGTAAAACCAGCTAGTTTTTGTGGTACAATGTCAACATGTGATACTTACAAAAAAACCAATATTTTAAAACAAATGTTATTTATCTACCTTAAAATAAACTTTAGAGATAAAAAATAATAATTTAAGATTTGGAGATAATTAAAATAAAAAAATTACACAAACCAAAACCAAAATTCACTCATTTTATACTGAGGACTACGACCATATTTAAGTCTATTTTCATTTATAGCACACAAATAGGGGAAGGAAGCAATATATTTCATCCAGTTTCTTGGCTTGCATACAAAAACTTGAGTTTCGTTTACAAATAGAAAGAACAAGAAGGATGTTAATCGTATTTTGTACCAGCACCAAACATCTATATAAGTAATCAGTCTATCAGTTGATAACAATATTACAATTCTAACCTAAAATTAATTATTACCTTACGTTCAAAAGATAGAGCACAAAGGGTTTTAAAATCAATCTTCTCATCGGTTTTCCGAGAGCTTGAGACTTTAACATCCTTCAAGTCATGCCACCAACACCTAGCATGACCAGAGCTGCAAAAACACTCATCCTCTTTTCTGCCCATCAGCATATCGTACCAACACTGTATTATAAGAAGATTAACAAATAGAGTTAGGAAACATTTATATTGATAAAGCCATTTTAGTATAAATGTAACATGTATGGTATAAAATGAACACTTGGCAAGACAAGCTTTTCTTCTTCCATTATACAAGACAGGATATCCACAACTTTGTATGATTCTCACTGCTGAAAACACGGTTATAAATGAAAGAAACCTTGGAGACAATGACATACCTCAATGAATGCGCTGTTGCATGCATAATAAGCACATCTCAACGAAATACTTGCAGGGCAGCAACAGGAAAGTATAGTATTGACAAGAGGCAGATGCAAAGTTTCATTCTCCGTATCAATATGCACGTTCAAATGTTTGATGCTTGGTGGAGCGGATGAAACTGGCAAGATCTCTATCTGTATGTTCAACTCATCCTACACAATCAAGGGTGTACATATAAACAAATAAGTAAATATGCAAATGGAATGAATCCATCAAGTGACTAATTTTTACTTACCACTCCAAATGGATTGCTGAAAGATAGGGATAGCGAAGTCAAAACATTTTGAGGTTTAATGTTTTGGATGATTTCCCTCAAGTTACCAATATCCATAAAATAAATGGAGATAAAAGCCATGACTTCCAGTTGACTAGAACTATTCAGAAAAGAGACAGCAGGTTTTGAGTCACCATTAGCAGAATATTGACATGACAATAAATTTGGAGCATCAATGTTGAGCTCCTTCATGTCGGAGCAATTTATTAACTCCAAGACCTTGAGTCGGGCACTTGAAATATTAATTGTCTCAGACATTGTGCAACCTTGTAATTTCAAACTCTCGAGGAAGGGAAATTTAGGAAACAGGTCCAGAAACCAATTGTTTGTTATAGGAATGCTATACAATAAATGCAAGGATAACTCTCTCAAATTTCTGCAATTGTCAAAACTTATCTCATAAGGTGCATCTGTATCATCAGGAGAAAAACATATATACTCTAGATTTGGAGCATCAATGACAAGGTTCTGTGTTACTCGAACATCAACTCTCTTGAGATTTGGCAGACCAAGCATGGTTATAGATTGCATCCTAGAGATCCTGTACTCAGGTAGATCTCCTATGCCACTCTGGTTCAACACGTAACAGAGGTACAAAGTAATATCTTCAATGAAAGGACAACAAGAGATGAGATGCTCAATCACATGTTCATCTCCCACAAAGATAAAAGACAAGGACAATACTCACAATGAGAAAAACTTGACTTTATGATCCAGGAATGCTTCATCAACATAGATTCTACCCCTCAACACTAACTTATAAAGTGATTTGGCATCAATGATACCAGTTGGCAAGATATAGCATTGGTTCTCCTCATGTTCATCATTCTCTCCAGCTTCATCATGCAGGCAAAGTTCCAGTACCTTAGCACCACGTTCACTAGCCAACTTTATCCAATGATCAACATCATCAGACATGACCAGAAGGTCAATCACATTGACACTAAGCTTAAATTCTTTGACTGTTAAGACCTGGTCACGGAACCTTAGTAATGGTCTCTTCACAAGATCAATGAATTTTTCCAGCAAAATATCGTCCACCCAAATCTTCCGATACTTCTCTAAAATTAGAGTATCAGAAAAAGACAAGATGAGAAACGTAGAATATATTTCCCTCCACCTCTTGGACAAAAAACTTGTCCTAGAAGCATCTTTCTCTGGCAGTCTTGACAGAATGTTATGGAGGATTATTTCCGGCAGATCTGATATTAGGTCATTCTCCATTTTCTTAACTACAAACAGAAAAAAAAGTAACACAGAGAGACCATGTTAATTACATGCAAGTGCTTCAAAAGAGCAACTACTACTACAGGTGAATCAAAATTGTTCAATAGAATAGACACCCTTTACCTTTAATGGGGGGATTTACAATTACAACTAAATTCTATCAATGATTTTCCTAATTACCTACATACACCTTACAAAACCAACCCTTTTAAACCTATTTTGTGTCCCTTAAAATCAATTCAGGGATTAGGTTTTCATAAATTTCACACCAAAAAATTGAACTTTAGAGTTTAACCTATACGTACCTCACACCAGACAAGAGCACTATGATGATGATTGGCAAATAAACAAACTTTTTGTAAATGAAATCAATACGTGAAAGTTCGGAAATTGCCTGAGAAATGGCTAGAGATTCATCCACGGCCGCGGAAATCCCTTCGTTCTCCCATTTACAATCAAACTAAGCGGCAAGCTACAGTCAGAGCAAATTAAAACCATATTTATAGATTCTTTTTTTTTTAATATATTTTTTACTGTTTTTTGTAAATGTTTTTATTAGTTTTGCTTAAATATATTTTTTACTCTCATTATTTTCGTTTTTATTTTATGTTATAATACGTGAATAATATTTTTTTAGTCTATACTATATCGTTAGTTCATTAAAAATGGTTTTATAAAAAAATTACATAAAAATATAAAAATAAATTATTTGAGCCACATAAATCAACTTTATAGTATATATAATGTGTATGAATTCAATTTTAAGAAATTAATTTCCAATTTAAGATACAAATAGTATTAAAATTTAAATCTTCTAGAATAGAAAAATAGTTATCACTTAATAGCAGTAATAAAAATTTACAGAAAAAATGTAAAATATTATGCATATATTTAAAATAATAATAAAAATGTCAATTAATAATTAATTAATTAATATATATATATATATATATATATTATAATCTGAAAACAAATGTAATTAAAACTAACACTGATAATAATGAATATAAATAATACACATAAAATATAAAGAAATAGTACACTAATAGTATAATCTTAAAGAGAAAAAATTCTACAACAAAAATATAATAATAGTCTAAATCTAAAATAGTGAAAAAATATTATAAAGAAATGTAATATTCTGAATAATAATAAAGTGTTATTATAATAATAATAAAAAATAAAAAATAAATTAAATTATAAAACAAAAAAATTAATATTTAAAAAATAATAATATTTGTACCCGTGCATCAATACCAAATCTAGTATAAATTATTACACACATAAAAGGTGAGAATCTACTTACTGTATGAATAAGTCTTTTATATTTATATTATTTAATAACTTGTCATGAATGTTAAATTTTATAAATCTATCTGATAAATTAATTTATAATATATTTATAAAATTATGTGCCAATTATAAAATTATATATTTATAAATGTTCAATACTTTAATTCATTTAAAATTCAATGTATACAATTATTAAGATAACATTGTATAGTTGAATTGTTAGACTTTTTGATAGTGTTTTATGACAAGTCATCGAACAGGATAAGTGTCTAAATACACATTCTTAAAGTAGTAAATTGTTCGTTTAAGTTGCAATATTAACAGGTGATTTTGGACAGAATGGTATACAAATATACAATGCCAGTACCAGTGTCCTTCACCCAAATAATTGTTAAGCCTGAATTTTTTTTCTCTCTTTATTTAGACATTTTTTTTACCTGCTCTTTCCTATTTTTCACTCAACAAAATCATTACTTTATGGCATAAATGACAACTCAAAAGGGGTACATGCATATTTTCATCCAGTCTCTTGGCTTACATAGGTTGAACTCACAGGTAGAAGTAGAACAAGAAGGATGTTCATCTTATTCTGCAGCAACATCAAACTTCTACAAGCAGTCTATTAGTTGATGATAACAATACTACAATTCTAACCTAAAGATAATATTTTCCTTAGGTGAAAAAGTCGGCAATGCATCTAGCATAGTCTTAAAATCAATATTCTCATCAGTCTTCGTGGTGCTTGAGACTTTAACATCCTTCAAATCATGCCACCAGCACTTAGTATGACCAGAACTGCAAAAACACTCATCCTCTTTTCTTCTCATCAGCGTCTCATAGAAAAACTGTAATACAAGACGATTAACAAATAGTTAGAAAACATTTATATTGTTAAACAGTACCACCATTTAAGTTTAAATGTAACACGTCTGATATAAACTGACCACATGGCAAAAAATATCTTCTTCTATTAGATAGGACAGGTTATCCACAATTTGTACGAGTATCACTGCAAGAAGCATGGGTTTTAAATGGAAGAAACCCAGGAGAAGATGACATACCTGAATGAATGCTCTGCTACAGAAAAAAGAATGCAAGCTCAATGAAATAGTTGCAGGGCAGCAACTGGAAAGTAAACTAATGACAAGAGGCAGATACAAAGTTTCAGTTTTTGGAACAGCTCGCAGGTCCAAATGTTTGATGCTTGGTGGAGTGGATGAAACTGGCAAGATCTCAAAGTTCCATTCATCCTACACAATCCACAGTACATATAAACAAATAAGTAAATATGCAATGGAAAGAGCCAATCAAATAGCTAAATTTTACTTACTACAATTGGCTGGTGGATAAATAGGGATAGCGAAGCCAAAACATTTTGAGGTTTGAAGTTTTGGATGAATTCCCTCACATTTCCAAGGTCCATAAAATCAATGTGGATCAGAGCATTGACTTACAGTTGATTAGAACTTTTCAGAAAAGATATTATAGGTTTTGAGGCACCATCACCACAATACCCACATGACAATAAATTTGGAGCATCAATGTTAACCTCCTTCAAGTTGGAGCAATTTGATAACTCCAAGACCTTGAGTCAAGCAGTTGAAACATTAATTGTCTCAGACATTGAGCAATTGACGAATTTCAAACTCTCAAGGAAGGGAAATTTAGGAAACACATCAATAAACCACTTGTCTGTGATAGTAGTACTCTTCAATGACCATAAGTATAATTCTCTCAAATTTCTGCACTTGTCAAAATTCATCTTAAAAGGTGAATGTGCATCTCCACTTGGACAAAAACAGAAAGACTCTAGACTTGGAGCATCAATGATAACCTCCTGTATCCCTTGAACATCAACTTTCTTGAGCTTTGGCAGACCAAGCATACTTATAGATTGCATCCTAGAGGTCCTGGGCTCAAGTAGACCTCCTATGCCACCATGGTTCAATATAGAACAGCACTTCAAAGTTACATTTTCAATCAAAGGACAACAAGATATGAGATGCTCAATTGCCTGTTCATCTCCTGAAAGGACAAGCCACAATGACAATACTCTCAATGAGAAAAAATTGACTGAATGATTCAGGAATGCTTTATCAACTCTGATTCCCCCATCATCACTAACTTATAAAGTGATTTGGCTTCAATGATACCAGTTGGCAAGATATAGCATTGGTCCTGACCTTCCTCATCCTGGTCAGGGCCATCAGGCAGGCAAAGTTCCAATACCCTAACACCACTTTCACTAGTCAACTTCAACCAATGATCAACATCCCGGGACATGTACTGAAGGTCAAAACAGTTGATAATGAGCTTAAATTCTTTGATTTCTAAGCCCTGGTCATGGAACTTCAGCAATGTTCTCCTCACATGTTCAACGAAGATATTTCTTTTCCTCCAAAAATCCTCCTGGGGCTGTGGAAAAGTCCCTACAATTTTACTATCAGAAAAATACAAAATGGGATACATGGACCACGTTTCTGCCCAGGACTTGGACAAAACACTTGTCCTAACAGCATCTTTCTCAGGCATCCTTGACAGAATGTCATGAAGGATTGTTTTCGGCAAATCTGATATCAGGTCCCTCTCCATTTCTAAGATTTCTTATGTACAAAAATGCCTGAAAGCAACTACAACAGCAAAAAAAGATTAACTCAGAGACCATATTAGATTATATGCAAGTGCTACAGAAGAATCACTACTACTACAGGTGAATCAAAATATCTTAATAGGGTGTGGGGAAGGGAAAAGGTAGAGAGACCTGTACATGATGGTGGGGAAAGGGATTAAAAACTAAATTCTATCAATGATTTTCCAACTTACCTATATACACCTTACAAAACCAACCCTTTTAAACCTATTTGATATCCCTTAAAATTGAGGGCTTTTTTTTTTTTTTTTCATGGATTAGCTTTTCATACAAAGCTAAAAAAATTTACCCCAAAGTAATCCAAAAAATTGACTTTAGTGTTTAACCTATACCCACCTCACGTAAGAGCACATCATGAAACAAAAAAAAAAATAAAAAATGGAATCATGTGAAAGTTCCGAAATTTTAAGGTTTAGATATAAAGAATTACCTGAAAGTTAAGGTAAGAGATTCTTCGACGACTGTGGAAATCACGTACCCGATCCCTTCTCCCGTTAACAAACAAACAAGGTGGCTTTCTACGATCAAAGCAAATTGTTCAAGAAATCGTTTTTGTTTTTCCTCTTCTAATGTTCATGAAATCACTACTACATTCATAACCTTTTTTTTTTTTTTTTTTTTTTATATGCAAGCTGCATTCTATATTGTTTTAATTTTAGTAAAATTAAAATTGTCCCGTTATCATAAAAATAATAAAATAAATTTTATACTTTAATAATATCATAATTCGAATATAGTATTATGAACTTAATTTAAATTCACTGGATTCTCCCTCTATCATCCACAGTATTCTCTTCAGGTTACTTATGTTCTTTTGTTTATTTTCTTTAGGTAGGAAAACAAAAGCATTACTTTAATCATGGGATTTAACTTTGATGGTTAAGTAATGTGCAAAAATTATTATAAATCTCCCAAAATCTGAATTCAATTCCTATAAATTAAAAAAAAATCAACTCAACACTTCATACAATTTAATGATGAAAAGATTCAATTAATCTTAATTTAAATTGTTGGTTTTTATAGGTGGAGGTGTTATTTTGTTTATTTTATGTATGTAGCAAAACAAAAATATTACGTTAATCATGGGAAAAGTAATGTGCAAATATTATTATAAATCTTCGAAAATCTGAATTCAATTAAAAAAAAACATAAACTCTAACACTTCATAAAATTTAATGATTGAAAAATTCAATTGATATTATTTTATTTTATTTTTGTTAATAGTTAAACCCATTGCATATCTCTCTCCTTTTGCCTTCAACATCAACTTTGTCATTTTTATTTTTTAATTTAGAATTAGAGAATAAAGGTTCAACATTAACAATGTAACAAAAATTTACATTTTCGTTGGTTCACAACCTTCTATTTATATAACTTTTAAAATAATTTTATAAAAGTCAATTGTTTTATTATCCTACCTTATTTTCTTAGAATTAATCATAAACTCTAAACTTATAATGTATAGACTATAAATCACTAATAATAAACCTTAAATCATAACTCATAAGATCCTAAAATCTAAAATCTTAAATCTTAAATCTAAAATTTTAAATTTTAAATCATAAATCATGAAATCTTGAACCATAATCCTAAATTCCAAGCCTAAAACTATAAGGAATAGATCCTTAATCTTTGAAATTTGAATCTTAATACCTGAATCTTTAAAAGGAATAGAGAATTAACTAAAGAAAACATGCAGGCTAGAAAAGGTATATTATTTTATCAACATAAGAGTGTTTATAAAAGTGGGTGAAGGAGTCTTGATGGTAAAAAAAAGTCTTATTTTATATTTTATAATTATTTACAACATTACCTTTTAATTTAAAATCAGCATATTCTTAAATAGAATAAAATCAAATATAATAAATTACGTACATATACATATTAAAATAAGAAATTTATCATATTATTGTTATTCATTTATTAAAATATTTTTTTCATCTAATTTAAGATATTTATCCTTGAAGAGAAAGAGTGATATTTTGCGGATCTGACCTTATTTTTAGAAAGATAATACATCCTCTTATCTTTTAGAAAGATAGTCAAGTAAAGATAATCTAACAACATTAATTTATAATCTATTTTGATATATAAGATTGATTTTTTTTTTTTTTTACAGTATGTATAAAATTGATTCTTCTTAATTAGTTAATAATGATTACAAAAAGATTTATAGCCTAATAGATAACCAAAATATTTAGCATGTAATTAAGTATATTGATTAAATATCTTTAATTTAAAAAAAGATAAAAGAAATCAATTAGCAAGAAGGAAACCGTGTAACAACATTTGACATAATTGGGGAAACAATTAATGAGGACCATATTCATATCCAAAGATATATCTCATATAACTAAATACCTATTTTTTTCAAAATTACCAAAAAAAAAAAAAAAACAGCTGTAATAGAGTCTGTCTAACAGTGATTACTGGCTAACTTGAAGAGAAACTTGTTATTATATATAAGTCAGTTGTAATAGCTAAGCTTGCACCACTAAACTAAAAGCTACTGAGATTGAATCCTCCAAAGTATTGTATACAATGGAAAAAATCAATCATGGAGAAGTTGCTGCTGCTGCTGCTGCATCAAATAAGTCAGCAACAATGAAGAAGGATATTTGTTGCAAGTATTGTAATAAGAAGTTCTCTAGTTACCAAGCCTTGGGTGGACATTATAATGGTCACAAGGCTGAAAGAGCTGCAGAAAAACAAAAGAAGATTCGTAGCAATGCTTCTTCTTATTGTAGAAAATCATTTGTTGGTGGATTTGCTAATTCAAACCATGCTTATAATGGGTTTGGTGGAAAAACATTAGGTGTTTCACCACTATCCATGGCTCGTTTTAAGCCTCACCATGGTTGGCCTCATATGGGTGTCACACATGTTGCATGGCCATGGCACCAAATTTTGAATCCTCCTCCTCCTCAACCCACCATGCATCAATTCATGGCTGAAGGGAGTGGATTTCATCAAAATGATCACAAATCATATCAACCTTTGATTTCTTCTGAAGGACCAAATTCAGGGTCACAATCACAACCACATTCATTACATCCTAGTTTATTTCAAGAGTTTGGTCAAGCAAGCAATTCTTCAATCATAGAGAGGCCTGATGAGAATTCTGGTCAAGAAAACAGTTCTTCTTCAATTTCAATGGCGGCAAATGGAGCAGTGAAGGAGCTTGATTTGACTCTCAAGCTTTGAAGTCTCATGATAGTCTAATTGCATAATATCTGGTGATCACTTCTCTGGTGAATTTACTAGAATATGCTAATGTTGAGGGATTTATTGATTTGGTTGAGATAAGAAATTCAGGAAATTAGATTTTGTATCCGGTATGCATAATGTCGACAATTCAGGATATTAGAGATAAGAAATTCTGATGATCATTATCATAACAAACATACTACTTCAACTGAGAGTTTGTATCAATATTTGATCACTTCTTTTATTAAAATTATTTAGATCATTTGGACTTTCAATTATCAGCACCAAGTTTAAAGGGTCGTGACTAACAGCTAGCAGTGTTAAATTTTCTGTGTTAAGAAAATGTCAACAAAACTTGAAAACAATTCTCTTACCACCATTAACAAGTGTTTTCTTGCAAATCCCTATATTAAATTGCGATCTAGCTATCACTAGTCCGTACCATTTTGCGTTTCAAACTTGTAACTTTTGAGTGAGAACATATAGATTTGCAGGAGTTTCCATAACTTGCTTCTGTTATGAGTGCTAAATTAATATATTACGAAAAGAGGAAGATATGGTGAATTTTGATTTGAGTTATGAGCAATCAAAAATGTGACGAAGAAGATGATTTAATAAAGTGGTACATGCCCTTTCATTTAACATTAATGGTAAGAGAAGGCGTTGGGAGAACGAAGTCGAAAAAGAAAGTTCCACATGCTTAAGAACATACTTTTGGGGCATCATTGCCTTTGCTTTGAAGAAATTGTGACACCATTGTAAAATTCATTTTCAATGTCATACTATTCCAACGAGTTAAAAAGCTACAACTTCTGTCGTAGTGAAGAGGAATCCAAAATTTAAATTGAATTGCTATCAATGAACAAAAAAAATATTATTATTATCATTATTGTCTTTATAAATCAAAAACACATTCTATCATTTCATCAAGCATACAATTTCAATCTCTTATTTTTTTTTCATTTGTAACTAGTGAGCGTATTTAATTAGCAAAAAAAGTACCACCTGTATGTAATAACAAAAAATAATTGTATGAAATAGCTAAAAAGGTAGAACAAGAAGGATGTCCATCTTATTCTGTAGCAACATCAAACTTCTACATATGCAGTCTATTAGTAGATGACAACAATATTACAATTCTAACCTAAAGAAAATAATTTGATGAGGTGAAAAAATCGACCATGCATCTAATATGGTCTTCAAATCAATATTCTCATTAGTATTCCCAGTCCTTGAGACTTTAACATCCTTCAAGCCATGCCACCAGCACTTGGTATGACCAGAACTGCAAAAACACTCATCCTCTTTTCTTCTCATCAGCGTCTCATAGAGAAACTGTAATACAAGACCATTAACAAAGAGTTAGAAAATATTTTAAAGAATAACATGTCTAATATAAAATGACAACATTGCAAAACAAGCTTTTCTTCTATTAGATAGGACAGGATATCCACAATTTGTATGAGTCTCACAGCTGGAAGCATGGTTTTACTTACATGAAAGAAACGTAGGATACAATGACATACCTCAATGAATGCTTTGCTGCAAAAAAAAGAATTCAAGCTCAACGAAATAGCTGCAGGGCGGCAACTGGAAAGTAAACTATTGACAAGAGGCAGATACAAAGTTTCATCATTTGGAACAGCACACAGGTTCAAATGTTTGATGCTTGGTGGAGTGGATGAAACTGGTAGGATCTCTAAGTTCAAACCATCCTACACAATCAAGGGTACATATAAACAAATAAGTAAAAATATGCAAATGGAATGAACCGATCAAGTAGCTAATTTATACTTACCACAGGTGGCTGGTTGATAAGTAAGGATAGTGAAGCAAAACCATTTTGAGGTTTGAAATTTTGGATGAATTCCCTCAAGTTACCAATATCCATCAAATTAGTGTCGATCTCAACATTGACTTCCAGTTGACAAGAACTTTTCAGAAAAGATATAATAGGTTTTGAGGCACCATGACCACGATATCGACATGACAATAAATTTGGAGCATCAATGTTGACCACCTTCAAGTTGGAGCAAATTAATAACTCCAAGACCTTGAGTTGATCACTTGAAATATTAATTGTTTCAGACATTGTGCAATTGTGGATTTTCAAATGCTCTAGGAAGGGAAATGTAGAAAACAGATCAAGAAACCAATTGTCTGTGATAGTAGTGCCTTCCAATGACGACAAGGATAACTCTCTCAAATTTCTGCACATGTCAACATTTATCTCAGGAGGTGCATCCCAATCACCAGCACAAAAACAAAAATGCTCTAGACTTGGAGCATCAATGATAACCTCCCGTGTCCCTTGAACATCAACATTCTTGAGCTTTGGCAGACCAAGCATACTTATAGATTGCAACCTAGAGATCCTGGGCCAAAGTAGACCTCCTATGCCACCATGGCTCAATATAGAACAGCATTTCAATGTTACATCTTCAAGAAAAGGGCAACAGGAAATGAGATGCTCAATCGCGTGTCCATTTGCTGAAATGACAAAGCACAATGACAATACACGCAATGAGAAAAACTCGACTTTATGATTCAGGAATGCTCTATCAACTCTAACTCGCTCCATCAACACTAACTTATAAAGTGATTTGGCTTCAATGATACCCAATGGCAACATATAACATCGGTCCGGATCTTCCTCATCCTGCTCAAGGCCATCAGACAGGGAAAGTTCCAACACCCCAACACTACTCTCACTAGCCAACTCCAACCAATGATCAACATGCCGGGGCATCTCATCAAAGTCAAAATTGTAGATATTAAGCTTAAATTCTTTGATTGATAAATCCCTGTCACGGAACCTCTGCAATGTTCCCTTCACAAGATCAATGAAGTTCTTTCTTTTCCTCAAAAGAACCTTCCGGGGCTGCCGAATCGACCCTATAATATCATCATCACAAAAAGACAAGATGGGATACGCGAACCATGTTTCGGCCCAGAACTTGGACAAAACACTTGTTATAACAGCATCACTCGTTGCCATCCTTGACAGAATGTCATGAATGATTGGTTCCGGCAAATTCGATATCCTGTCCCTCTCCATTTCTTAACTACAACACTACTGCAGGTGAATCAAAATGGGGGAATCAATGCTCGACAAGAAACATATGAAAGTTCCGAAAATTTAAGGTTGAGAGAAAAACAGAATTACCTCAAAGTTAAGGACTTAAGGTTAGGAACTGGAAATCACGCACCCGATCCCCTCTCTCTCTCTCTCGGCGTGCTACGACCAAGGCAATCGTTAATGAAATCATATCTGTTTTTCTTATATTTTTTTATGATGAGTTTTTCTTCTTATATAGGAAGGAATATTCATGAATAGTCTACCTACTACCTAGTACCTAACATTGACCAACGAGGGTGAAGAAAACAGATATGATTTTTTAAAATAAATATTGTTTAAAAAAGTTCAAAATATATCAATGAGTTTAAAAAATAAAAAACATGGTCGTTCCATATTAAATCGTTGACTAAAATATAAAAATGTTTCTTTAACTATTTTTTTCTAAATTGTTTTCCTTACTTTTAAAAGTTTTTAAATGGTCTCTTTATTTATTTAATTCATGAGAAGTTTGATTATATAAAAAAAAACTTATCGTTTTTTATTTTCGAACCAGATTTTGAATTTTTTTTATTGATATAAAATGTAAAATTGTCTCATTAGATATATTTTTAATAAAAATTATAAAAATCAATTAATGTTTGATAAAAAAAAAATCATAAATATTGTAAAATTTGTTTGAAAAATAAATTATGGCATCATTGTTGTATTTTAGCCTAAATTTTTTTAATATTACATCCTTGCATTTATTATTGAGGATTGCTATTTGTTAAGAAGATTTTTAATACGAATAAAAGTAGCATCCAGCAAAGCAAATCAGTTAAGAGTTGGATTGCAAAATCAACATTTATTTTGAAATTAAATTAATGAAGATAATGCATTGACCATGAATAAAATAAAATAATAAAAGGGTTGGTAAATTGGTGTAATGTAAGGTATACACGGTCACATGAATCAATTTAATGAGAGGTTTCATTCAATTTTTATCTTATTTAAAATTTTTTTGTCAACAATCGTCATTATTGTAAAACAATGTTATCAGATTTAGATGGTCATTAACTTGATCAGATATCGAATCATTGAATTAGAGATTAATCCAATAAGTCACTAGACTCTATTTATATTAAAAAAAAATATTTTACAAACTTAAACATTTAAAAATTTAAAATTTAACAAAATCAACAAATTTAGAAATATAATTATGATTTTTGAATTTTTTTTTAGCAATATACATTTTCATAATTTATCATAAATAACTTATGCTAGAATATAAAATATACTATTATCTTTATTTATTAAAATATATTTTTATTGTGCACTAACTAAAATACATATCTTTACAAAGTTGTAAAACTATGTATGGGTAATAAATATAAAAATAAATTCAATGAAATTAACACAATTAACAAAACTTAATTTATTCAGATAATACAAATTTTCTATTCTTCTCCTCGTTACTCTGATAAATAATAAATATTTTTTTCAAATTAATAAGTCTACTAGTTGAAATAAGATAAATACAAATTTAATTCATGCATAACTATATAAGTAAAAAAAAAAATCAAATTATAAATAACAACAATTTTATCGTTTTAAATTTCAAGATGTGGTTATATTTGATAAAAATAAAAATAAATTTAACCTAACGTGAAGTATAAATTGAATTTTTTATAAATAATTTTTTTTTTTAAAAAGGTTTGACTCATCAAGTTATTGATTTAAAGTCGAGTCAAATCAAGTTGTATTAGATTACATACATATTCGATTCAATTAATGACTAAAACTAGTTGAGTGCCTGATTCCTAAACTAACGAGTCGATCCGACCAGTTTAAGTTGGATCTAATAACACTCAAAGCGAGCATGATTAGTTACTTTAGACACCGTGATTTCAAATCTGAAAAAAAAAACATTAAATAAAATATTAATTACTAATGGAATGATGCAGTCCATCAGTCAAGTAGTTTCATGAATTATAAATTGTTAAATTAATAATTCAAAGAGTTTCTTGAATTATAAATTGCTCATTCAGTTTCAGTCAAAGACTTTCATAGATGATAAATTATTCGATCAATAAATTAATAAGTAAAGAGTTTTCTGGATTATAAATTATTCAGTCAATGAGTCAAAGAGTTTCCTAGATTATAAATTCTTAGTCAATAAGAATAAGAGCTTCTTGAATTATAAGTTAATGAGTCAAAGAGTTTCCTGGATTATAAATTGTTTAGTGAATAAGTCAAAGAAACCCCTAAATTGTAACTTAATCAATAAGTTAACAAGTTCCCCGGGTTATAAATATATTTTTATATACTCATAAAAAAAAAAGATATTTTTATATGATATTTCTTTCATTTCTGATATTTACTTTAACTTTTTACATAATAACATAATAATTATTTAATTTTTAAAAATATAAATAATTGACATTACTAATAATTTGTAGACTCTTAGCTTATATGTTCTCGTATCTTTTAGAAAGATAATCAAGTAAATTTAGTCGAACAACATTACTATAAAATCTAATCAAAGAAAGGAGTCCAAAAGATTTAGCATGGAATAAGGAAAAATTCATGTACTTAAGATGTCATATCAAAACCAAATAATCAAGTATATCACATATAATTAATTATAAATAAATAAATCTGATAAAAGTAAACAAGATTATTCTATTGGCATCGCGGTCCAAAGTCAAAAACATAACCAGAAACTCTTGTAATATTATTTATCATAAAAAGCAAAACGGTTATTGAGGTTCATATCCAAAGATAACTAACATCACAAATAAGATAGATATATCCCCAGATAATATTGAATTGAAATTTCTTTCAAAATGATAAAAACAAAATCCCTACAGTAATTTTCTGACAGTAATTAATTAATTACTAACTTGAAGAGAAACTTGTTATATATATATAAGTCACTTGTAATAGCTTTACATCACAAAGCAATCTTGTTGGCAACAAAAGTTAACATGATGAAAAGCAATCTTGGAGCAGAAAGTAGCAATAATAATGATGGAGAAGTTGTTGTTGCTGCTGCTGCTGATGCTGCTGCAGCAGCATCAAATGAGTCACCACCACCACCAGTGAAGAGGGAATTTTGTTGCAAGTATTGTGATAAGAAGTTCACCAGTTACCAAGCCTTGGGTGGACATCACAATGCTCACAAGGCTGAAAGAGATGCTGAAAAACAAAAGAAGATTTTTGGCATGGCTTCTTCTTATAGCAAAAAATCTTCTGTTGCTGGGTTTGTTAATTCAAACCATGCTTATGGGTTTGGTGGCAGAACATTAGGGGTTTCACCACTATCCATGCCTTGTTTTAAGCCACTCTATAATATGGGGGGTGTCACACATGGCTATGTTGCATTGCCATGGCACCAGATTTTGGATCCACCTCAACCCACCATGCATCAATTCATGGCTGAAGGGAGTGGATTTAATCAAAATGATAACAAATCATATCATCAACCTTTGATTTCTTCTGCAGGAGGACCAAATTCACCGCTGCATCTTAGTTTATGTGATGAGGGGAGTTTTGTTCATGCAAGAAATTCTTCAACAGCAGTACCTGATCAGAATGCAATCATAGAGAGGCCTGATGAGAATTCTGATGGTGATGAAAAAAGTTCTTCTTCAATTTCAATGCCTTTGAATGGAGCGGTTAAGAAGCTTGATTTGACTCTCAGGCTTTGAATGATATTCTAATTGCATAATGTCTGGAAACCACTTCTCTGATGAATTTACTAGAATTATGCTAATGCTGAGGGATTTTGTGATTTTGTTGAGATTGTAAATTCAGGATAGTAGAGTTTGTATGATCTTGGTGTGCATATTCCATAGTATGGAGTATGGACAATATTTAATCCTCTCCTGAACATAATAAAACTTGTTTTTTCTTTCATCAACTGCGTTCAATTGTTATTATATTGCTTAATGACAACTGCTTCACTGCAACTGCAAATTAGCAAATAGCAATCTTCACTATTCAATTAGCCATTTTTTATGTTGACAGATTCACTTTTTTTTATATAGAAATTAAGTATCATAGTCATTTGGAATTTCGATTGTCAATTAAAAAGGGACGTGAGCAACAACAGTGTTAAAGTTTCTTTCTGTATAAAAAAAATGGGAATTATATTTTTTTTGCATCAATTTCTCTGAGCATTAGTTTTATTGAGCCCATTTTTATTTATTGAAAATATGAAACAAAAAATGATTAAGATTAATTTTTAGGAAAGCCTATGGTCCACACACATGTTAAAACAACAGGCCCAACCCAGCCCAATTGGAGGGTAAAATACAAAGAATTGAAAGAATCGATGCACATGAAAATTGAACACCAAATGAAACTATCAATGACTGGGAGATTGTAACAAACTTGATATATAAATTTGATATATAATAAGTCAGTTGTAAAAGGTTTACATTGAAAGTAATTGAGAGTGAGAGCAATGGAAGAAGAAATGTGTTGCAAGTATTGTGAAAAGAA
This sequence comes from Amphicarpaea edgeworthii, assembly GCA_014843725.1. Classification (NCBI taxonomy): domain Eukaryota; kingdom Viridiplantae; phylum Streptophyta; class Magnoliopsida; order Fabales; family Fabaceae; genus Amphicarpaea; species Amphicarpaea edgeworthii. The sequence goes on along the minus strand of CM026320.1, from coordinate 1,783,515 downwards.
GTTCAGTAATCCACACGCCTTGGGTGGACATGAGAATGTACACAAGGTTGAAAAAGAAAAGAAAAACAAGATTCTTCATTTTCTTAGCGTCCAGTATTCAAAATCTCCTTATTATAATATTGGTTATTCTGCTCCTTTGCCACCGGCTATTCTCAACCCTCCTCAACTCACCTTCCATGATTTTATGGCATCTGCATCTCAACCACCACCACCAGCTCATTCCAATGTCAACATTATATGTGATGATCAAGCAATCGATTTTTATTTTCAAAACACCTCTTCTTCTTCTTCTTCTGTCAATGCAGGACCAAAGAAGAAGAACCTTGATTTGACTCTCAAGCTTTGAAACTCCCGAGTAATTCTATTTTCATGTTCTTTTTGCTTCATTTATTCACTAGTAGTCATTTTGCATCAGATACCAAATTCAGGATATTAGTACTGTTTATGCATAATATAGACAATTTTGTCATTTAATTTCTTCGAACATAGTAAGACTTGCTTCTTTTTTTTTCTGATCATTATAGATCAACTGTGTTGAATTGTTATATTGCTTCAGCCCACAATTATAACAAGTATGAATGAATGTTTTGGATGATGCCAAAGCCAGATTAATCATATTTGGATTTCTATTATCAGTACTAAGTTTTCTTTCTGTTAAAAAAATGCAAACCACCATTAACAAATGTGTTTTCTTGCAAATCCCTATGTTCAAATTACATAGCTATATCACTAGCTAGTGTCTGCCATTTTGAGTTTCAAATTGTACTTGCAACTTTTCAGTGAGGACACTTTTTTCTTGCAAGAGTTTCCTATTTTTCCTTCTGTTATGACTTATGAGTGCTAATATAATAAAAGAGGGATATGATAATACAAGCACAACAAGCTCTAAAAGTTTTATTTAGGTCAACCTATATCTCCCTCAGGAAGTTTAAAGTCAATTTCTTGAAGTATTAAGGTTTATTTAAAAATTAATTTCTTTTAATAAATATTAAGATTTAATTAAAAAATTATTTTTTTATACACAAACCTAAAGATCGACTATTTATGCAACATATATTTTAATCTAATATATCGCGTTGTTGTTTTTACTGCATCTATATATCTTGTTATTCTAGAGATTAATTGAATCATTTCAATTATGATATAAAGATCCAATTCTTTATAAATTATAACATAAAGAAAGTCACAAGAAAAAAATGAGTCTGAAAACTAAAAGGGTGTGTTACTCTTAATAGAGATTTCATGGTAAAAGATACTAGTATTAGAGAGAATAAGAATAAGTAGTCCTTTCAAAGGTAGTAAAAAAAAAGACACAAGCCATACACTCTCAAACACTCGTTTTCAAATTTTCCTTATGATGGGTTAAAATGTTTTGAAAATCCCAAATTTGATTGAGATCAATTAAATTAGGAAATAGATGTAGGATAGAGAGAGAGTGCCTAGCACTCAGAAGAAGAAAAAATCTACAGGAAAGAGATGTATTTATAAAAAGTGAGTGAAGGAGTCCAGATAAATAAAAAGAAACAAATTTTATAATTATTTACATAATCTTCTTTAAGATTAGCATATTCTTAAAACGAATAAAATCAATCAAATCTAACAAATTATGGACATCTCTCGTAAAAAAATAAAATACAAAACAAATTATGGACATTTAGAAATCTACAAATTAAAATAAAGATATTTAAAAGAAATATATTACTATATATGAATATTATTTAACGTAATCAATCAAGAAATAGAGTAACAATAATGGGAATCATATCCGAATATAAATTAATTCACAAATTAAGATATATCCCCAGATAATTTAAAAAAAGGAAAAAAAAATCAAAATTACCAAAACAAAAAAATTTCTAACAATGATGACTAACTTCAAGATAGACTTGTTATATATAAATATAAGACACTTGTTAATAGCCCTGCAACTCCAAGTTTGGAAGCAAATTTTGCAACCAAGATAAAATAATGGAAAGCAATGTTGAAGCAGAAAGCAATCAAGGAAAAGTTGCTGCTTCTGCAGCACCAGTGAAGAAGGATTTAACATGCAAGTATTGCAACAAGAAGTTCAGTAATTACCAAGCATTGGGAGGGCATCAGAATGCACACAAGGATGAAAGAGCAGCAGCACAAAAGGAGAAGATTCTAAGCATGGCTTCTGCTTATGATCACAAAAATTCATATGCTGGTGGGTTTGTTAATTCAAACCAATCTTATTACGGATTAGGTGTGTCACCACTATCCATGCCTCGTTTTAAGAGTAGGAGTTGGCCTCATTTGGGACTACTCAAACAACATCATCATGTTCCATGGCCAAGGCACCACCAGATTTTGAATAGTGTTCAACCCACCATTCATCAGTTGCAAACTTTGATGGCTGAAGGGAGCGGATTTCTTCAGCAGCAGCAGGAGCAGCACCACAAAACTTTAGCTTTTCCTATACTTAGAGAAGGAGCACTGAATCCATCAGGGTCACAATTATTGAATCCTAGTTTATGTGATAAGGGGAACGATTTTGGGCAAGCAAGCAATTCTTCAATAATAGAGGCCAAAGGGTCTGATCATGAGAATTCTGGTGAAGCAAACAATTTTTCTTCAATGCCTGCCAATGAAGACGTGAAGGAGATTGATTTGACTCTCAAGATTTAATTTGCATAGTATATGCTATTGTTGAGGAATATAGTGTTTTGCATGATATTAAATATTCAGGAAATTGGAGTTTTGTTTCTATGCTATGTTTTTGGTTATTTTTTATGAAGTGACAGCTACACTGAAGTCCAATGTATTAAAACTCTTTTTTTTTAGTGCTTGTTTAGATAAGTGTTCTTTTTTTAATGTCTTTTTTTATGCTTCAGAATACATAAATGCAGAACGACAGAAACAAAAAACAACCTAGTTGTGCCTCATGAAATTTATTCATTCACTTTTCACTTCCGTCGTATCCTTTATTGTTTAATTTAAAATTACGTCCATATATTACTGAACTTTTTGTTAACGAAACAGAAATATTTTTCTCATTTTATTTTAATTTTATGAAATATAGTTTCACTGAAATTTAATAAGATTAGTGATTAAATTATATTTCGTCCTATATTGCATCCGTCGTATTTCTCGTTATTATGATGGGAAACAAAATTCTTACTTAAAAAAAACTTTTTGTCTTTGCTTGCTTACTTCTAAAGCAAACCAGACTGAAGAGAGTAGAGAAAGACTTTTTTATTACGTTATCCAGAATGCGATGCCCCAAGGCAAGAAAGTAGCAATCGGCTTTCAATCCTATGATTTTACTCGAATAGCTGATGTCAGATCTTCCATATGGTTCTGTAAATAAATAAACTCTGTCTTGGTAAACCCAATACCTGTCTTTTCAGCTTTGAATCCAACAACAACCTTATAACATCATCGTGATACTGACCAACATTAGAACCCTAAGTGAAAGACTTAGCAATCCCCGACAGCTGACTGTAGAAATTGTTCCAGAACTGCTCAATAGTACGAGACTTACTGGAATCAGCTCCAGTCTTACAGCTGGTGAAATGGATCAAAAGCCTGTCTTTGTCTTTCTCGGGTTTTAACCGTTCACCACGACATCTACATACATTAACCCAGGAAGCCTTCTTCTCGTGTCGTGAAAGTCCTTTGCTCAAGCCAAAAGGTTGATAGATTATTTATTTATGAATGAGTATTAACTAATTAAAAACAAATACTTCAAATATTATATATTTCAATTAATAAAAATTATTAACCATATAACTTAAACTCCTCACTAATTGTCTTTGATATTTAATGTTATCTATTTATTTTATTCTGACGTAGTCAAGTTTGATGTAATTCTTGATCGGTTATAATACAAAATGAATGAATTTATATTGCAAAATAAATGACTATCTTAATCATCAATTTAATTTAATGAATTAGTAGTTTAACTTTGTGAAATTCATATATATTATTTACAGGTTCACGGTGATTTGGTTAGTTTCTATTCATTGATATTTTTAAGCACACTCTTGTTAGCTTGTGTGTAGTTTTAAATGTTTTTTTTTTCCTAACAATCTATAAAATATTTTCAAATCTTATAAATTCATAAAATCTTTTCAAATCTTATACTCTAAATCCATTAAATCCAACCTATAAAATCTTAATCACAAATTTTTTTTTAAAAAAATCTTAATAATTTTTAATTTCTTACAAAATCATAAAAATCTTCAACATTTTTTTATGTCAAAAAAATATTTTAAAATCTTAATCTAATACATTCCTCTAAGATGAGAAACAATTTTTTTTCTTAAAAAAACTTTTGATGGATTATTTATTTATGAATTAGTATTTTTTAAAGAGATTTATGAATTAGTATTAAATAATTAAAAACAAATACTTCAAATATTCACTATTATCTATTTATTTTTTTCTAAATAGAGTTATTTTTTTTAATAACTAGAGTTATAAAGTAGGTTAGAGTTATAAAGTAAGTGAGTTGGTGGTGACCATTGAATTTCACTCCATCTCACTAACAAACTAATATATTAACTACTAACATTTGTCTAATAAAAAAAATTCTTTTAAATAATTCTTTATGTTTAAAAAGGAATGAGTGTATCATTTATTATGATTTATATCTTCAATATTTAATAAGATACATTAATTATCATGGTCCGAATGAAAATTAGTCATCCACATAATTGGTGGGAACTTTTTACCAATATCATGGTTAGTAAAAATAATATGATACATTAATTGGAATTTTGAAATTAAAGTCAATTAAATTAAAATCAAATAAAAAAAGGAAAAACTATATATTTTTTTTAGAACATATATTTGAATTTTCTTGATATTTTTAACAAATTGATTAATTATATGAGAATATACATTTTTAAAATAAAGAAATACTACATCAGTATTTTTTGTTATTATCATGTAAATCTTTTAATTATTTATTATTTTTAGAATTACTATTTTAATTGTTTCTTTATTTGATTTATTTACAATTTACTTCTCATTCCAGATTTATTATTTATATTTGTCGAGATAAAGAAACATGTAAATTTACTTGTCCATTTATACTTGCATATTTTTTCTGTTTATTATTGAATTTGAAAAAAAAATGAAATAACCCTCACTTTTGCAGTTAATGTCTTTAGTTCTAAATTGAATTTTAATATATTTAAAAAAAAAAACTATCAATAACTAAAAATAATAATATATTATAATATAAAATATTGATCATAAATTTAGAATATAATTTATAAGTAAAAATATATATACTAATTCTATTTTTTAATTAGAATTTATATTATATATAAAAGTACTTATTTATTATCGTAAAAATTTTAACCATATAAAACAAATATTCACTTTATTTAATGTCAATAAGTTATAAATTTTTTAGATAACGAATTTATTTGTTTGCAATCATGTATGCATAAAACATTATACAAATGACTAATTTGTCATAAACAAATTTAATTTTCAACTACTTTATAACACAAAGAAACCTCATTTTGTTACATTTTTTCACGAATGATCAAGGCTTCGACCATTTCATGTTCTAACCTTGGAACACCAGTGACAAACTCAAAAGCTAAAGGATGTTTACGAAAGATTTAACGTGCATGACTCAAAAATACCAAACAGGATGTTCAAGTCTCGTATGTGAAAAGATATCTATCTCTAAAGAGCATGTTATTTAAATAAAAAAAGCTTGCAACAGCTAAATGTTATCCAGTAGTAGTACCGTTAAAAAAACTATATAAAAATGATACATTACTAATACATTATTATCATGATTTTAGTTTAGAAAATTAGTTGGTTTTTTTCAAGGCACCGATCAATAAGGCCCAAAGATATGTTAATTAAAAATTTTATATAAAAGTTAAATAGGCAACGCACAAACAGGCCATTCGACAAAAAAATAAAAAATGATTCACTTATCATAGTCAAATTAAACATGATGTATTGTCTGCTAACTAAGCATTTCATGGCGTTTGATTCATAGAAATAGACAGACTAGGCTATTCAATTTCATCATAGAAATTTATGCCTCTTGGACCCTGTCGATGGTACCATGCTTCAATTCAATTCAAATCCTTATACATCCTTTAAAAAATACAATACCTAAAACAAATAACCACTGACTAATGAGACATCAAACCTCAGGAGTACAATACAATGATCCGGATAAACCATTTCTCAATCTCAAGTAAAACACCAAACCAGCTCTTCCTAGCAAATTACACAGATACAACACGAGCCTTGTACATGATTATATACGCCATGTGCCAATCACCTACAGACAAATATGACAGCAAATTTTTATTGAATCATCTGAACAATGATTGTTTCATATTGGGGAGAAATGAGAAGAAAGAGGAGGGGGAGGAAGAAGCAGTAACAATGATAATTTCATATAATTAATTCTCACCTCCTCCAGATAGTCTAGTGATGTCTTCTCCTAATTTTGGTTTGGGATTGTCATCATCAAACTCTATCCATTTCCCTGCCAACAACAAAATCATTTTTATTCCTTGAAAGAGACCAGGACAGATGTCAGATACTACTAACACAAAATCAATTATGTTTCCTAGAACCAACCATTTTCTTGCTTGACCCAACCAACATAATGTCCTGAATCAGCACTTCTACCCTTGTGGGTTAATACAGCAACCAAATCATAAATTCCAGTCATCTGTGTTTCCTTTTCACCTATAGACAGAGAATTGAGAGTAAAAATCAAAAGGAGTATTGAGAAAACAAAAACAAAATAAATGAGTAGCAGAATGTTGCAGGTATTTACCCTCCTCCATTGGAATTACAGATGGCTCCCCTCCTCCATTTGATGATCCCTGAATCAATGAAAGATACAAAGTATAAGGGATTATGTTTATTTATGCGGATGGTAGCATGTGTTATATGCAATGGTGATTCAATGGAATAATTGAATGGAGCAAAATGACCATTCCTATTTTCCAGTTTGGCAGCTTTAGGAATGAACGGCTTTTATAATTGATACATGGAATCAATGTAAATCTAAAAACAAGGATCAATTTTTCTCATAAACAATATGAATCTCGCTAACTAGAGGAGTGCCCTAAGAAAACTGGTTAAGAAACCAATAAATCTAAGGTTTATATTGGAAATCATACTGGAAGTGCATTGAAAATCATGGTAGGAGTAGGTTAGCGAACTTGATTCTCCCCTCCTAATTATATGGCTGAAGGATGGGATGAAATTACTACTCCAAGCAAACAACATGGCAATCATTGAAGGGTATCACAATTACTGCATATCAAGCACAATGTTAAGTTTGGCTGTTTCCTCACCTCAGCATCAGACATTTTTACATCATTTTCCTTCTGAACAGAGCTTTTCTCATTCACTTTCAGACCAAGCTTTTTGCCTTCCTCATTTCTTAGGATCTAAAGGTACAATATCCAAAATGAGAATATAAACCCACATATTTTACAAAGCAAACACCTTTTTTCTTACAAACAACCATAAGATTTTCATGTCAAGACAAAGAGGATACCTGTCTAGGAGCGTCCAATTTTTTACGAAGCTCATCTGAACAAAAATCATAAACATCCAACTCCAGAGGATAATCTACTTTCTGAGATAAAAAAGCACAATGACATTATAAAATAATTTTCAGAAAGCAAACAATCTTCTGGGGATAATTTGTCCAACCCAACACTAACTATCAAAAACACACAATAAAAAGATAGTGAGGTTTACCCGCAAAATCTTAGCCTTCTGGTTGGATTCCCTCTTCCAAAAGAAACGGACAAACTGAACAGTCAAGTACCTGAAAAAGGAAAAAGTTGAAAATCACATCACTCATAGCAATCACCAAGGAAGAAATAACACACAAGATAGCAAGTTATACCATAGAATCTTAACAACTCTTTCAAATAATTATAGAGATGTAAAATTAAAATTTGGAATATCAAAGAAATATCATTTCAAATAAGAGAATATCAACCTTGGCAGGGCATTGATGCGTGATTCCTTCAAGTATGTAGCACTACGGCCCAATGCAGGCGAAGCCTTTTCTAACTCGGATTTTAACCCCTAAAAAAGTCAACTAGGTTAAATAAAAGTTCATAAAAAGTGTATTCATCATAAGGAATATGCTGTTACACATTAACCACTGCATGAAAATCATGAAACAGTTAATTATTTCTAAACAGGAAAACTTTACCAATAATTCCTTATTGTAAATTATAAGTTTAAGTAAATTTCAGCAATCCAATGTATCATTGCACTTTCACTAACGTAATAGCATAGTTATACAGCTTTATCAATACAAAATTACCAGTAAAATCTTAGGAGTGAATTAATGAAGAGGATTGAATAGTAGGGAGAAGAGATGGAAAGATTAATATAGCATTAAGGATGCAAAAGTTAGACAAGCAAAAGAAAAACATAAAAATGGGGGGTTAGACTTGCAAGGAGAAAATAACACTTAGTAAACAACCCCCCACCCCAAGGCCCCAACACACAAACACACATGTTGTCGATGGAAAGAGAGATGCCTTGGCACTTACATGTTTTATCCCTTCATGCAAATGGTTCACCTCCTGCGATATGTGGCATTTAAGTGAATAAACAGACTCTGTTTCTGAGCTTTCTTCATTACTCTCTTGACAGTGAATCCTAACAAGTTATTACCAAATCAAGATGGAAAATGATTACATTAAACAGGATACAATTTTATAGACATCAATAAGCATTTTAATAAACTAGATACAAGAAAACAACACACTTTAGGATAAGAAATCACAAAATAACTATTGATCAGATGACAATTGAAACCTGGCTACCAGAGGCTTGCAGAAAAATAAAGCATAAAGAAGATGACAATGAGATGTCTACAAGTTAAAATTAAGAAAATAAATAATTTACTTGATTTTTCATACACTCAAGGAAAGCCTGTCAAATCACTAGACTAGCTACAAATAGTAGCTAGAACAATGGTACAAATGAGAACAAAAAATTAAGCAAAGTACTTTGAGGATGTAATTAACATACTGCACATCAGTAGCCAAATAATTGGGAAGAAAGTCTTAGACTATACCTGCTAATAAGTTCTATACCAAAGAGGGCCTTCACAGCATCAGGATTTTCACTGATAATTATAATAAAATTTGTTAGAATGAAATTAACATTCTGAATTGAATGATAATTATATAGAGTAATATATAAATCAGGAAAGTTCGTAAATCACAGTAGACCACAATGAAATTGTATTTTAAACAAAACTAGATTGACCAAACCATGGTAGTTAAATCGGGATACAAATTGTGAACGGTAAGCCTATGTATTGAATTGTATCATTAATCGTAAGATGTCAGATTTTCACTTAAAACCAATTGGCATTAAGGGAAGTTGCCCAACAGATATATAAGCTACACCCAGAAACTAGAGGCACATGATGTGGGACTTCCTAACACCCCTCCTCCACAGATGCCTGCCAAAACAGGCGAGCCTACTGGAATAGGCGATTTACCGTGATGGGCTATAAGCTTTGATACCATGTTAGATTTCCACTTAAAACAAATTGGCATTAAGAGAAGTTGCCCAACAGATATATAAGCTATACCCAGAAACTTGAGGTAGGCGATGTGAGACTTCCTAACACCCCTCCTCCACATATGCCTGTCAAAACAGGCGAGCCTACTGGAATAGGCGATTTACCACATGGACTATAGGCTCTGATACCATATTAGATTTCCACTTAAAACCAATTGGCATTAAGGGAAGTTGCCCAACATATATATAAGCTACACCTAGAAACTTGAGACAGGCGATGTGAGACTTCCTAACATAAGATTCATGATCAATAATATAAATATATAGAGAAAGAGAGAAGAGATCCACTTACTCCAAGAGTAAGTACAAGAGTTACTCTTAATCTCCACCATTAGAGATTTCAAGAAAATGAATGATTACTCTTGGAGTAATTGGATCCTTTCTTATATATTAAATATTATTCATTAGTTTATCATTACTATTATCAATTAGTTTATTGATTATATTTTATGCTTTAAATATTATTTTTTATATTTTCATTATTATTTTTTAGTTCATTATATTTTTATTATTATAACTTTTTAGTATATTATATTATATATATATATATATATATATATAATTTTATAGTTTATTATATTTTACTCTTTAAATAGTAAAAAAAGGAAGTTAAGCTGAACTCAAATTGAAGCCCAACAAACAAACAAAAAGAGAAAAAAATGGGGGGAAAAGGAACTTAAAATGGAAACACAAGATTAACAAGGTTAAATTGGTAGAAGTCTTAAAATGGGAAAACGGAGAAGACAAAAGAATTAATTTGGGGTGGGGGACAAAAACAGTAAGGCATCAAAACACCAAACTCTAACCCGATATGTTGCTCTACGCAAATTAATTCATTTTTTTTCACGGCAGGAAGAGTGAATTGAAGGGTGAAAACATGCAAGCCAGCAACTAGGCAACACTGGTTAATTTGGTAGAAGTCTTAAAATTGGAAAACAGAGAAGACAAGAGAATTAATTTGGGGTGGGGGACAAAAATGGTAAGATCAAAATGCCAAACTCTAACCCGATATGTTGCTCTACGCGAATTAATTCATTTTTTCATGGCAAGAAGAGTGAATTGAAGGGTGAAAACATGCAAGCCAGCAACTAGGCAACACTGGTTAATTTGGTAGAAGTCTTAAAATGGGAAAACAGAGAAGACAAAAGAATTAATTTGGGGTGGGGGACAAAAACGGTAAGATCAAAATGCCAAACTCTAACCCGATATGTTGCTCTACGCAAATTAATTCATTTTTTCATGGCAAGAAGAGTGAAATGAAGGGTGAAAACATGCAAGCCAGCAACTACGCAACACTGGGTTTCCTTGGAGGGAGAAGATGAGCACATTCACTCTCTTTCCCCCTATTTTTTCAAAGAAAAAAAAAAGTCATTTTTGGGGTTTTCGTAACTGGACTATGCATGATCCAACCCGGTTTGGATGTGTGACCTGCTTGGGGGGCAGAATCGTGTGATCCATAAAAAAAATTGTGATTCCTGTGATTCAGCTACAAAATCGATACACACTCCAATTTGCATCGCTGGCCCTCTGAATCGAATCGAATCGCATGTATCGTATTGTGATTCAAACTATACTTACTACCATGGACCAAACAGTATGTCAAGAAAGAGAGAAGTGCAGAGAATGGAGATCAACTGTTTAGTAATTCAATTTAAATCTGCAACATGTTTCTAAACAATAAGCATTAATTGTGAGATACAGCCACAATTGCATTTAGTTAACAAGAAACAGACACAAAGTTACCTAGATCCAGGGGATCTGAGGGACTGAGAGAGTGTGTATAGAAGTTGTGTCCAACATTCTTCAGCATCCTGTTAGAGATGAGAAATAAAATAGGTAGGTATACAGATTCACTACTAGAGCAATAAAACTAATTCCATAAAGTTGCATGCAACTTATAAACCTGTTGCATGAACACTCCATTATGCAGCTGGCCAAATTGAGGATATTTTTTCCGCAATACCTGGCAATCCAGGGCAAGGTCAGAGCAGTTAGCAACCATTAAAAAAATAAGAATAAAACTTCTCAATATACAATGACAGAAAATAGCTATCCTACTCAAATGACATAAAAGCAGTAAAATAAAAGTGGAAGAGGTGGCTGGTTGCCAGCATAGGGTTAATATGGGCCACAATAAAAGGTAGAACTTAGACACCATACAGAAATGCAATAATCCTAAGATCTTGTCGAATTGAGATTTAAAAGGTGTCAACAAAAAAAAAAAGTAACAAAATAATTTAACTGAATTCCTGAAACCATAAACTTGTGCTAACATATTTATGTCCATTCAAAAGGAAGACAAAAATATGTTTGTACAAAAATGGGCACAAAAAAGAACAAAGTAACAAAAGAAACAAGCGTTATTAACTTATTATAAAATAATACTTTGTTTTCAACTTGACTTCCTGAAACCATGAACTTGTGCTAGAATTAAAATTACGTGTTTACTATGAAATTTTAAGTGTGCCATTGTAGTGTTTTACATAATACTAATCACAATGACATTTCAAAAAGAAAAAAGAAAAAAGTCTTCCCACCCAAAAACATACCACATATAAAAAAACAAATTAACAAAAATAGATAAATAAACAATTATATAATAAACATTATATAATGTACCATCCAAAATTGCATTGGTGCCACAGCCTTGACACTTTTATCAAGCTCGTTGAATAAGTCACGGGTTGCAATGGTCAACATATGAGAAGACTGATCAACATCATTGTTTCGTCCAGAATGTGAATAACTGATTCCAAGAAAGTTAATATATTATTCATCACATGTCAGCCTCAAATGCAGCAAACAAAATGTCAAATTGTGTATTAGAAAAGACATACGTAGTCAAAGCTGACTTTAACTCGGGCACGGAATGGAGGCATTGTAATGTTGAATTCATATAACACGTATTTCCCAAATTGAAAAGACCAGCAGAATGTCCCTAGGAAAACCAAGAGAGAAAAAAATCAAATGCGAAAACAAAAAAAATTGCATATTCCTTCCCTGGTTATCAATTAGATAAAACAAGTCATTCAATGATAAATAATTAAAATATATCAGTGTTTCATCCTTTCAGGACCAAATTATTGCCAATCAAAGTGATGCCAAAATGTGACACTGAAGGACCAATTTGATATCATGTATGCTGTTGTGAACCAATTTGATATTGTGTTTTAATGGATGATCAATGCAACGCTATGCATATGTTTAGAGGGTCGAGCAGAACCTAGACCCATAGAACACGTGAATCAAACACTATAATATCACCAATCAAAAACACATTTATGGACAAAACACAAAATCTGATATGGACAAGACAATAAAGGTCATTTAAGCTGTAAAAATGTGATTTCATAACATTTTTTTTTCATGAGGTGCTATTTTTTAGCTTTTAAGAGAAGCACTGGAACATTTGTTGAGGTACATATGTGCTTTTTTGGGGGTGGGGACATAAATAATTATTATAAGTTTTTTAAACATTCAATTAAAAAATACTTTTTCTTTCAAAAGAACACCTAAATCAAGTAAAACCATAATTCTAAGAAAAAAGTTAGTGCAGACTGCAGAGTCTGAACACAGCTGCAACAAGCTCACTTTCATGTCCAAAGTCCAATGCTAGGCCACGCATCAAAGTTCAAAGGTATAGACCATGCAGTGTTTGACATGCTCAAGCTTCTCATCCATCTCCCAAGATGGTCCATGGAAGAAAAAAGTGAATGGAAAGAAATGAGTGCTGAATTGTTTCTTTTCAAATCAAATCTCAGGGTTGGCTGGAGTTTTAAGAAAAGAACAAAATTGAAGACAAAGGGAGTATTGTCAATCTGTTATTGACAAGTATTGACTTTACAACTAAACGACAAAATTACTTGCCTTTGGTATTCCATAGATGACTGACAGCATAAGGAAAAAATACAAGATTAATATATTATACATCAGTTAAGATGCTTATGACTGTCGCCCGTTATTTTAGAGCTACACTGTTATAAAAATTACATACACGACTATTTGCAGTTTAGCTAGTAACATATGCGTGTTCGTATTTAAGAGCTGAAACTTACAACAGCAACTACTTGTTCTTCTTCAGGAAGATCCTCAACAAAAACAGTTCCCTTTTCCGGAGTCTTCACAACTTCATCAGCTGTACCCATCATCATTAGTTTTTGTCCCTGGAAAAAGGAGACCATGCAAATCAATTAAATGAAAGGATGCATAGAATATAGTTGAACGGTAATGAAGAACACAATCTAGCACCGCTAACCGCTTTCACCCCTAATGTTGACCAATCAGCATCATCCTGCATTGAAAGAGGAAATTAACGGAAGAAAAAAAGAGTCCTAAACAACTTCATTCAACCAAAGTTTTCCTTTTACATGTATTGTAGTAATCAGTTCAACAATCTACTTACCTTCAAAAGACCACCCTTGACCATAATTTTTTGTCTTTCAGGAGGCACACCAGTCAAATCATACAATTGGCATTTAAAAACATAAGGAGATTGGGTAGTGTCAATTTCTACTTCTTTGAAAATCTCCTTTTGCCATTTTACGCTTACTGCAAATAAAAGACCATATAAAAAATAAATCAGGAGAGTTCGTAAAACCCATGAAAAAGTATTTAAAATCAGTTGAAGACCCGTCGTGATTTCCTGACTATTCCTATAGCATAGTTAGAGTTCAAACGAAGTTAAATGCAGCAGCTATATCTCCACTTTCTTCGAAAGTTCCACTAAACAAAGAAACACTGAATAACGATAAAAACAAAAGCTAAGCTCACACCGAATGCATTAATAAGTTAATTTCAAAAGCGAAGCCATAAATAAATGAAGCTCAAAAGGCAGCACATCCCGTCAGAATTCAAAATGAAGAAAATATCCTTGTCTCCTTAGCACAAACCCTAAATTACCAACGCCGCATCTCTTAGATTTCGAAACACACGCACGCACGAACGCACGCAGCAGATATAAAAAGGAAAAAGCAGCAGAAAATAAAATCATGAATCGAAAGAAGGGCGATGAATGCGCAGGGGAGAAACGAATAGTAGGATGTTGAAAATCAATCGAAGAGAGCAGAGGTGTGTGACCTGTAATCATGGTTGTAAGGGAGGAGTGAGAGAGGAAGAAAGGAACAAACGAAGAGAGTTGGCTTGAAGAAATGGCAAAACCAAATTGAGGCCTTTCTGTGTGTTGTTTGGGGCTTTTATATTTGGCCCACGAGACTCTCTTTTTGTTGGATTGATCGCGAATGTTAATTAAATAAAAGATTTAATATTTATTTTAGTTCCTAAATCATGATGCTCAAAAAATAAGTGTATAAGAGCGTTACTCTTAATTTCAACTTTTTGAAATTTAATAGTTAATATCAATTACTCATTACAATCATTAAATTTCAAAGAAAATGAATATGAAGATTAAGAATAACTATTTTAAATGAGTATTTTTAGAATTTATTATTCGACAATAATTTTTTTAACGAGTTCGTTGGTAGGGATTTAATAGCATAAATTTCTTTCTCTCTTTTTTCTTACAGAAATAATACCATACCATGGTTGGCCACTTTTAATTTCTAACACAGAAAATGTCTCGAATAAAATTTTGAAATACATATCTACAGGCTCTTTCGAAGGAAAACTTCTAAACAATAAGCATATTCCATTTGAACACTAACTTTTTTTTATTTCAAATCTCAATATCCAAATATTTCTCAAGTTTGGAACAAGCATCAAACAAACAGGGTTTAATAAGCCAAGGACAATTTCTCCTTTTTTTCTTGGCAATAATAAAGATGCCTATTCTGTTGTGAAACTAAATATTTTGTCCTCCAAATATTTTACTTTTCTAAGTCTAAATTTTCTTACATATTTTACAAGGAAATATACTTTGGCAATAGTGTGTCATCCTATCATTTGACAATTTGCACTGTAGCATCAGGCAGTGATTTGGACTATTCGGTGAATGCAGATTCCCAACCATAGTGCTATTTGGTTAACATCAGTATTTGGATGCATTCAAAACTTTGCAATATGAACCTCTATATAGAGCCTTGATCAGTCATGGCTTGAGCAATGGTTAGAAAGGCAGAGATGACTGCTCCATGTACCAGAGCCCTGACATAGGAAGCATACAAATATTAACTAGGGCTGCATATTTAGAAGAAAGATACTGCAAGATGAATGATTCATTGCAAGGAAACTACACTCACAAGAATTTACAGTTGCCATACAATGACACTAGAATGCATTTTACCTTTTTTTTGGATAAAAAGGTTAATAAAAGGGCATATAGGTGTTCTAAGTTTCTTTTTAATTTAAAAAAAAACATTGCATCTCAACAAATGTTATCTTGTTCATTGAAAAATAAACTTCGTCAAGACAGATCTTGTAGCTGAAGTGTCTTGTAAAAAAGTAAAAGTATGATATTCTTTGCAATTGCTCATAAGATTCGGTATCACAAATTCATGATCACTATAATTCTTCTAAATTAGCATACTCAATACTCAGAAGTCAGAACAGAACATGAAGACAAAGATCTTTAGAGAGGAAAATCATATATATTGTGGTAGGACAGAAAAATAAAAGAGGGAGGAGAGGAGAAATAATCAATTAGGACGCCTAAAGTATAAGGCTTCCATCATTGTTGTAATGTTACTGAAGAAAGAACTTACTCAGGGCTTTCTTTTTGATAACCAAAATCAGTTGCAGCTTTGATAGCTCTCTGATAAGTCTGCTTCATTGCTTCCTGCCCAAAGAAACAGCAAATTTGAAGACACGAGTTATTGTTATAAACAGTATGTGGCCGATATTACTCCCCCCTCCCAAAAAGAAAAAAAAAAGTAATAGCAATTGATTTCACAAAACTACCTGCAATTTAGATTCAAAGTCCTCTGGTGACCAGTGCATCAAACTACATTCATGATTCAGTTCAAGTTCTCCAGCCACAACCTGCAAGCAAGGAGAACGGAAGATTAAAGAAAGGTCCATCCAAATGTTATGTCTAATGTTTGGTGTTGAAATTGAATCTTCCAGAAGTTGAACAGATCAATTAAGGTGGATAAAATTTACATTTTCATCATGGCAGTAATAGATATGTGTACACTACACAATATACATAGGAGATACAAAGTAAAAATCTCACCCCTCCAGCACCAGCAGCCATTGCAGGAGCAATGAGAACACTAGCTTTCCTCAGAATCTGAACTGCCTCAGGGTTACAAGGCATGTTTGAACCTGGGATTCAAATTAAGCAGTAGCTTCCATTAGTATATATGAGGAAGAAGAGGAGGAAAAAAACCAATATTGCATCCTACAAGAACAACTACCTTCTACTAGTATACGACAACCTGAATTAACCAAATTAATGGCATCAGACTGATCAATTTCATTCTGTGAAGCACAGGCAAATGCAACATCACACCTTTCACTCCACGGTTTTGCTTCATCATAATATTTGGACCGAGCATAGGTCTTTGAATAGTCTCTGTATATTGTCAATTTATGAACAAGGACAGTAAAATCATATATAATAGCAAGCATAATGCATAAACAGACAACAGAAATGATACAAACCGTAAACTTCTTTGTTGAGCTTTGATGTCTCTCAAAAATGATATTTTCATGTAATCAAATCCATCCTCATCAACCAAATATCCTCTAGAATCTGTCAAATGATTTTGTTAAAAAAATAATACTCCTTGAAAGGATCAGGATACACAATGGTACTCAATGATATAAGAATCCTAAATTCAACTAGAACTATTCTTAATGATGATTAATTTAACAAAGCACAAGTTTTCATTCTTGCTAGAATAAAAAAATACACACAGCATCTTAGCAGATGCAGTAGCTCCCCCACCCCCGCTCCCCATTCATAAAAACCAAAATTACCTGATACTGAAATGGGAAGAGCACCATAAGCAATTAGCTTCTCTAAGACATGCATTGCGATCTTTCCAGAACCACTCACAACACATCTACAGGAAATTATAAATTAGAAGAGTACTAGGATCATGAATGTGTGAAATCAATTTAGAATGCAACAAACTCCACACTAGGTAATTGTCTTAAAAAGAATCTAATAAGTTAACAAAAGAAATGATTCAAAATGGGACTTTCCTATTATTAATGGAATTTTGAATTGAAGAAAAGAAAGCTACCAAATTGAAAAGAAAAGATTTAAATCCTCATAGGGGATATTGTAACAAGAAATGAGGGTCAGAAAGGTAGCACCAATAATGAATGAGTTATTAGCAAGTAGCAACATTGTTTAAGAAGTGGTCTAAATTAAAATATAAACCTTAATCCTTTAAGTTCTTTATTCATGTCAGCCAGCATGAGTTGGGCAAAGAAAACCTGCAGAAGCATGACAAACTTGTAAAAAAATTTAATAACCTGAAAAAATAGATGCAGGGAACATTTTATGATGATCTTGGCCAGAATGGACTTTGCATGTTACATTATTTTTGTGCTGAAATTATGAGTTGGCTGATATGAGGTTGTAGGCAATAATGCTTAAAGATTGCTGCTCGTATTTTTTTTATTGAACAAGGATATGCACAAGAAATTGTTAGGACCTGCTGTAAAAGGATATCTTAGACAGAAATACCAAAAAAGGGAAAGAAAATGGAATGCTACTCATATTTCCACATTTCACCATATATCCACAGAGAGTAATAATTAAAAATTGAAATTACCAGCCCATAGCCAGTAGCTTCAGGTCGAAGACTGGAGCCAGACCAAAATATCCTCGGCCCTGTAAAACTTCCCTGCATAAGTAAGGCATACATATGAAAAATACCCAAAAAAACAAAACATGGTTTTCCTTTCTGCCACAAATGCCAACATAATCCGTATCTAAAAATTTCATGTTCCTAAACTGATTAGATATGTTACACAAACTACATATGATGCATATTGTGCAAGATATGCAACATTCATTTCTGTACAATAAAGCAATGATCCCCAAGCACATAAAGGCAGAAAATAACCACAAACAACAACCATTTAGTTTCCTAATAGGCTGGGTCCATAGTTATCTCTGAGTTTGCTCTATCTATTCATTTTTCCCTTGGTCATTGGGATTTATTCTATTGTTTTTACATAAAGTGCATGAAGCAATTCAGATCTGAGGTATATACGTACAGGAGAAAATATATGAGAAACAAGGTAAAATATTTGTATTTCCACGAAATAGTTTGTTAGGATTTGAGAATGTATGAAATTACCTGAAAATGACCAGCTAGACGTCTATACTGTCCAAAAAGATACCCCATTTCTCGAGTACCAACACCCATTTCCTCTGATGGAAGGTCCTAATAGACATCCATCACAAGAATAATACATGAAATAGGCCTTGAATGTGAAAAGGTTAGAAGATACAGAAAAAGAATATGCTTTCAGTTACCTTGTCAGGCCCTAGGTAGCGATACATTTCACTCATGAAACTTTGACAAAATCGCATAATCTGCCAACTTATCAAAGTAACATTTAGTAATTATAAAACTACTTAAGTAGATATTGAATTGAAAAGTTGAAATTTTACCTCATTATCACTTTTTCCTTTTGGATCAAAATCACTTCCACCAGCTGCTCCTCCCAATTTATATGGTGATAAGGCATTTTTTAAAGTCTGCAGAGAAGGATGTGTCATATAAGTATAAACTATAAAGTGGTCCAATACAGAAATGCAGCACAGGATCTAGATTCTTTAACTAATATGTGAATCTCAGTATATTTGTCAAATATAAACAAACAAAGGCTTCGACATATACATCATTACTCAACCAAACTCAAGACACTGGATGATTAATATTTTCTGTCCCAATCCTTACATTTCCTTACATAAAGTACATAGACCACACAAGTCTAGGCATGTTAGAAATATTTCAAAGATCCCCTTCATCTTTATATTAGGAAATATTTTAGAAACATGCCATTTAGTGGTTTCATATTTTTAATTTTTTACCACGGGCAGATATGAAATTTGAAGGTTTGCTTATCAATTGCACATATACAGCATACTTGCGTGTGTAAAAACACAAACTCTCAAACACAAGCCTCTTAAGTAGTATAATAGGTACCAAGCGATCTTAGACATCTAAGATAATGACACCCCAAAAGCCACCCTAAGAGAGAATTTAAAAGAACTCCAACACTGACCCTGCCCCCCTCTATTCCATTGAATACTCTCACCATCTTCTTTTTACTATCATTCTGGCACTTATTCCCTCTCTCTCTCTTAATTTTTTATCAACACTATATATGCATGTGAAAACTGCAAGCACGTATGTTAGCTTATTTATCCTCTCATCTTTTCATGTATTTATTCTCTTCTTAAAAACAAAAACCAGACTACTACTATACAGCACTAGAGTGACATCACATCAATGTTAAAAAGATAATAATTAAAGAAAAAGGTGGGTTCTGCCATATGGTGATGAAATGCAAAAAGTGCGTTAACATACAACCGAAATGTAGGGGATTAAGGGTGTAACTTAGATCCCCCTCCCCCTCCCCACCAAGAAAAAAAGGAAAAAAAATATTTTACACATGCTGTGCATTCTTGTGGTTGACAAATAGCCTAAATGCTTGAAAGAAAGAAGCATATAGGCTTCCAAGTTCCAAGTCATGGGAAAAAATGTGATGGCATTAAAATAGGCTAAATTCTGCAGGAGTTAAGTCATTACTTGTAATAAATAATTTCTTTTAAGAATACCAAAAATACTCATAATACCTGTTCAAAACCAAGGAACTTGGCAAGACTTAAATTCATTGATGGATGAAAACGAATACCACCCCTACATGGACCCATTGACTGGTTAAACTGTACCCTAAAGCCCCGATTCACACATGTTTCACCCCTATCATCCACCCATGAAACTCGAAAAGCAATCATTCGTTCAGGTTCCAACAAGCGCTCCATGATGTTAATATAACTGAAACATGAGAATATTGATGAGAATCAAATGCATCAAATACTAAAGCATTGGCTTTGTCATCTGTGGATGAATAAATATATAATTATAGCCGTTTGAATAAAACACACCGAGAATTTTTTGCTATGACTCTTTCAAGGGCTTGAACAGCTTCCTGGACTGCCTGAATGAATTCAACCTCATGAGGATCCCTTTTTAGCGTAGCTTCAAGAATTGATCCTGCTGTTTTTGACATGGCAACTTCAATTATAGAATTGTCAGACAATACCCAAGAACTGTCCGCATTTTTATAAGAAAGAAGATGACTTCTTATAAATCCACATATTATTTAGTGTGTAGATAATCAACATATACTCATTTCAAGAAATTGATTATGTCAATTGTAAAATAGAAATTCTATCTCACAGAACAACAGAAATGAGCTGAAATTTGCCATAGTAACAATAATCTGAATCTTAGCTTTAGGTATCAAGTAAGAATAGAAATAAGAACTAAAATTATTTGTACCATCTACATATTCAGGTCTGGGATTAAGAACCAGATCCTGAGATATAGCACAGTTTACAGCATAAACGAGAAAGAAAATAGAAAGAGAAACTCTCTTAGGCACTTCATGAGGCCCCTCATTTCCGCCCTTTTGGCTATGATCAGGTGCATCGCACCTTTAGGCCTTTCCCACATACACTTTCAAAATCACGGGCCTCTTAGGCATGTATCATTGACATTAAATGTTGAATTATAGGTCAACAGAAACTGAAAGAAAATAAGAGAAAAGGAAAGAAACCTGAGAGAAAAAGTTGAGAGAAAATTATCTATTTTGTATCTAGTACAAAATTGATTAAACATGTACTCTGAGTGCAGCTCTGAATATATAGGGAAACTGTGCGGCGAATACTGTTGCAACTGAATTAGTTAAGTTGTAACAGAACAGTTGGGCCACTAACTAACTAAGCAGTTAAACTGATCTGTTGGTTATTACTCTAACAGAATGAGGGTACCCATGCTGTGTTTTAAAGCTAACAATATAAAACTACAGTATATAGACACAATCGTATAATCTACTACTCTAATATTAAACAAAATGGAAAATTAATATTATACTATATTATTCCGGACAAAAGCAGAAAACAAGCATTTGAAAGTGTGTGCAAAGAAACTAAATTTTGCAAAGCAACCATTAAACAAGTGGAGGGAACAAATAAAAATGGTTGGTTTTATGCAATAGGATGCTGACAAATCAGTCAGTAATTTAATCTCTAAAAGAAGCAGTATAGTTCACAATTACACTCAGATTTATCTAATAACACAATATTTGCACTTCATCAACTAAAGATCAATTAAAATGTTGAATGCAGCAGAGAAGCATATTCCTATTATCCTATATAATTGATTGAATGCATCTTTTGTGAAATTTCAACACAACTAACAATATGTTTATTATGAACTTATGACCGCAAATCAAATTGAATTTGGGAAGAGCACAACAAATGGTCCAATTCAACTTAGAAAACACATTATACAACCATCAACATTTTCAAAATAACTGAAAATATTATCTGTACATGCCAGTTATTATAGCATGCTGAGATGGCCAACCTTTTACATAAACAGGCTTGTCGACCACAATTTTATCTTTGGATGCCATTTGAAGACGAAGAGCCTCTTTGTGAAGCAAACTGTTGTTGTGTTCTTCCAAGGCACTCATCTGCATATTACGACTGCCCTCATTCCCATAAGGATTTCTTCTATGCTTCCGGCCATACTCCCTGCAGACAGAGCAGAAAATCCTTGGTGTCCCATCCTTCACATCAACGTAAGCCCATTTATAGGTGTCTGCCCATTCTTCTCTCCATCTTTTAACAACCTTTTTCTTCCTTTTCACTTGTTGGGTCTTGGACATATCTTGAGCATCATTAGGAAGCTGAGAGACCATCCCCATCTGCTGCTTGCTCTCACCATGTTCTTCTATGGAAGATTCCCGTATTGGTGCACCAATTAGAGTAGTGTTACAAAATGACGGGTCATCCTCCCCAGCTCCAATTTCTAAATCAATCTCCTCACCAATCTCCCTCTCAACCAAGTGATGCCTCTGGGTTTGCTGAATTAAATTCATACCATCTATTGCAGAATTCATCCCTACTCCACTGGTTGGCAACAACATTCAGCATGACAACCTTCTCCACAATTTTAAAATACTTTGCTTTCTGTCAAAACAAATACATCGAATCACCAATTACCTAATTTAGAGTTAATGAAACAAACAATCAAAGCTCTTTTTCAAGATAAACATATATGTCTGGACAATTCAGCTTCATAAAACTGTTTGGCGTACTTGAGTTGGACTACACACACACAATACCCAAGAACATAAGTATTTTTATAAGAACGATGACTTTTTATAAATCCACATATTATTTAGTGTGCAGATAACAAACATATACTTATTTCAAGAAATTGATTATGTCAATTGTAAAATAGAAATTCTAACATATATAACAACAGAAATGAGTTGAAATTTGCCGTAGTAATGATAATCTAAAACTTGACTGTTAGGTATCAAGATCATGTGCTATAGCATTTAAGTATAGGTGAACATAAACTGAAGGAAAATAGGAGAAAGGGAAAGAAGCCTGAGAGAGAGTTGAATCTGAAAACGGTCTATTATGTTAACTGTGTACCTAGGGAATACTGTTGCAACTGAATTAGTTCAGTTGTAACAGAATTGCCACTCACTAACTAACTATTGAGAAAAACTAAGGTCCACATCACCTAGAGATAGTGTCAAGATAGAGTATATAAATGGGAGGCAACCCTCACCCTGAGCTAGCTTTTGAGGTTGAGTTAGGTCCAAACTCCCATTCTAAGATGGTATCAGAGTCTATCCTAAATCCAATAAAAAGGGTCGCCCATCATGTTATCCATGCACCAATCCCAAAAGTATTGGGTGTGGGAGGTATATTGGGAAAAACCCAAGTCCCACATCACCTAGAGATAGGTGCCAAGACAGAGTATACAAGTGGGGGATGGAACCCTATCTTGTGAGCTAGCTTTTGGGATTGAGCTGAGTCCAAACTCCAAACCCATATTCTAAGACTTTGATTTGTTGGTCACTTCTCTTAACTAACAGAATGAGGATACATATGATGCGTTTTAAAGCTAACAATATACAACTACAGTAAACAGATAATGGAACAAACAATCAAAACTCTTTTTATAAGATAAAACATATGTCTGGACAATTCAGCTTCACAAAATTGCTTGGCTTAATTGAGTTGGCCTAGACACACACAACACAAAACAAACCAACAACTCAAGTAGAAATCAAAACAGTGGCACTGTCTAGGACAGACTTCAGTTCTTCAAACCACAATTAACAAAAATCCCAAGCATGAATATCATTTCTAGTGCTTAGACAACATTTCAATTGTAGAAATCCCCTCAAAATTTTCCTCAACTCAATATTTAGCAAGCACCCATTTGAATTGACAATCATTTACATCCAAAGGCACATCATAAACCTCGGAATCCTCACAATACATAAAGCTAGAGTCCACAAACTCCACACACAAAAAAAATGTATTTTTGCCACCCACAAATCATAATTAAATTTGCAGAAATACCCCGAAGTTGAATTTAATCGGTGAGCTCAAATACCTCGAGAATTTGGACAAAAGTGGCAAACTTGAAAAGAGGAAGTTTTGAGCATCTCGTGGTTGGAGTGAGATCAAAGAGGGAAGATTGGAGCAGTGAAAAGAGGATACTTTAATTTGAAATTGAGGTTAGAGAGTGAGTGGTGAGTGGAACAAAACAACGTTTGGGAGTTTAATGATTGTTTTTGGGACTGTTTGTTTTGTTAGGTATTTCCGAAATCGAAGAAAGTGGGGGGAGTGAAGAGTGACGAGGATGAACGTATCATCATGTGTGTGATGGTGATGTTATGTCATGTGATGTGGATGGTATATATATCATCATCATCCATCCAATATGCATACCCCAAAAACACTCTTGCCACGAGCGTCATTTCATCAAATAATAACACTAAATTAATAATGATGAATTTTGGATAATTTGGGATATCATGATTTTTTTAGAACGGTTAAAAAATAGTTTTTTCTTAAGAGGTAAAATTAGTTTTGTTGGTTATGCATGTTTTTTTATAGATAAAAAAATTCTCATATATATATGAATGTTCATTTTTTCAGAAATATTGTTTTAGTGAAATAATTTTCATTTATTTTTTTCAAAGTTTTATTATTTAAAATTTTTATATTTTTATTCATTATATTATATGAGAATATTTTATTGTTTAAAAAATAATTATTTTTTAAATAACAAAAAAATTAACTCGACAAAGATATGTAATAAAAAAAATCAAAATTACGTAACTTTCAAAGAAGTGGATCTATAACACGACATTTTTATAATTTGAAAAGGTTAGAGATTATTAAGTCATTATGACTCTTAAATTTCTTAAAATGCGACCTTTTAGAAACATTTATTTTTGATAAGATAAAATTAATTTGCTATAAGAGGATTAAATTTAAGAAATGCAAATTTTATATTTTGCTTCGATGTAAATTAGTTAGACTCTTGTATTTCGTACTTGATAGTTGAGACATTCGTACCAATTAATTTGCATAGTTATGAACTTAAAATGCACATTATCAAATTTCTCTAGGACTGTTGAGACTCAAGCTCGGTGAATTTGTTAAATGGTATTAAAGAATATACAATTTATCTATCTAGACATAGAAACAAGATGAAGACCAGGCTAAGCAAAAAAATATGCCAGACCTATACGCAAAAGCAATAGACAAAATTTAATTTATACACAAATATATGGCTCTACCAAGAATAGTATCAAAATCTAGTGCACACCCAACCTACACAAAATTCATCTACCACCCAAAAGTCCTTAACCTTGATAAACAGGCTTCAATTTTTATCTATATATGGTACTCTTGTATTTTCATCATTTATTATACGAGTTAGCAAAGTCTTTGATCCTTCGTTTGAGATTCTGCAAGAGGGAAAAAAAGCGTTAGGAGCATGTAGAAAGAAGCAGTAAAACTACACAATTATGAGAAAAAGACAAAAAGTTATTTATTATTATTTAATAAAAATAAGAGTAAATATACAATTTTGACTCCAAAAATGACAATCTACGTTATTTTGATCCCTAAGTTTAAGTGAATCAACTTAGTCCCTGAATCTGTTAACTACGACCTTCTCTGTCAATTTGGTACCTAAATCTATCAACTTCATGACAAATTTAGACTCCAAATTTAGTCAATTTTAAGTTGGAAGATCTAATTTCTCATGAAATTGGCAAATTCAAGGACTAAATTGTGTATATGGAAACTTTCCAGGACCAAATCAATATCAATATAGGTTGACACTTCCAAGGATGAAATTGTATATTTACTCTAAGAAATAAGGGGTTAGAGAAAATGTAAATAAATTACCTCCAATTCCGTATGAAGAACCACAAATATTTTCTTCATTCTCTTGTGCCTCTGCAATTCACATCATGCCCACAAGTTTAGAAGATATATACTAAATACAAGAGCTTTACAAATTAGGTAATACATAAAAACTTAGAGAAAAGATTAAAAAACTATATCCCAAACACAAACTCTTAATAAAAAAAGATAAATCACTAATTTGTTTAACAATAAACTCAACCAAAATTGCATCAACTTGAACTAGACAATTATCAGTCAATTACCATTGCTGGCAGGCAATGCTATATTAGGTTGTTATTTAAGATAATAAGATGAACCAGCTCAAGAGATCAACATGAACACAAGGATCAACTGTCTAATGCACAATCGCTTTCAATCAACATAAATTCCTTCAAGATTATCGTACATGTGATTTAGACAGTACAAGTGTTTTTCAAAGATTTTATAATCCAAAACAGAAGGTAATGGACAACATAAGATAAAAGGAGCTTAACCATGAATAAAATTGAGAAAATGTTGAATGCAGAACAAGAATGCACTAAAATATTATTTATCCAACATTTGGGCTCTACAATACAAATATACAAATACTACATGCATGGGAAGGAGCCACATAGAACATACCGGTCCACAGCGTTGATAGGATTCCTTCAGCTGCTCCACGATGTCATAATATCTATCCATATCCCTGCCTTTAGCATGTTCTAAATCATCGCCTAGTTTCTGAAACTCATCCCTACAGATTATGGGTAAGATATGTTAGACAGAATATCAGACAAGTAACCAAACTAAAAATTTAACAGAAAAGCGATGAATCCTTGATTTGCAAGGGCATTTACCTGTATCCCTCCAAAATCTTGTTTAAGGAGCAGTAACTATCATATTTATCTTGAAACTCCTGCACATACTCTTTATATCTAGCATGGCATAGGAAAAAACATATCAGGTGCAAAAAAATCAAGTGATTTAACTCAAGTAGATCCCTATCACAGCATCAATCACTGGAACAATATAGAAAAAAAATAAAACAAAGAATAACTGCTTACTGGGAGAAAGTCCTTATCGGCCCCTTCAATTCAGGTTCATCCTTTTCATACTTTGAATAAGAGCAACTATTTTCATCTGAAGACGATTCTCTCTTCTTTTGATCGCTATGATTTCTATCAGCAAACACAGAATCCTTTCCATCAGCCATCTCTTCCACTGAATTAGGTGTTTGTCTTTTACTTTCTTTCAAAGGGTAGGAAACTATTCCGCGTTTACTGTCTTGTGGTTTAGATGCATTTGCAGGCGCTCTTTTATTGCTTTCACTACGACCTTCCGAATCAATATCTTGGCTCACCCCAAATTCACTTCTATATTTACTGCTCATTTCTGCCAATTTGTTTTGAGATCCAACTTCTGTATGATCTGCTTTCAAATGTTGTGAATGAGTCTGCATAACTCTAGAACGAGATTTTGTTGAATCTTCAAAATGATTATCCGAGTTCTTTTTATTAGTATTGTCCAAATTACTGGGAAAACCAGAATTTACAAAGGCTGGCGATGGCTTTCCTGAATCTGAAGTTGGTTTCAATGAAGGTTTTACTTTAGTAATATCCAAATTCCTGTCCTCTGAAGTGTTTGCTTTGTTTTCCAACTGTTTAAATGAACCTTTTCGTTCAAATTGCTTTGCAACATGAGTTTCTTCTGGAGTGGACTCACGAAGTTCACCCAACTCCAAGTCTGAAAGTTCTCTTTGAAGAGAGATACCTCGCCCATTAGTAGCAGGGGATTGATCAAGACCAATTTGATTGTTGTCCTTAGGTGATGTTCCCAAGTGTGATTGTGTACTTTGTCGGCCTTCCTTTAATTTACCAACCACTTCACCTTGTTTTTGGTAGTAAGAATCCATGGATGGTGGCTGTTTACTTCCATTACTACCATCCCTGGAATTCCTGGGGACTTTTTTCTCAATGGCATGAATATCTTCATTCAAGGCATCTCTATGAGATTTATCTTTCTGAACACGTGCATGGAAGTCCTTTCCTGAGTGTTTTTTAATGTGCCTTACACTCTCAACTTGCTTATCTGATTTTTCCAATGGGTAGGGAGGGTTTTCTGAAGGGATTTGAGCTGATGACCTTTGACCAATTTGTGGAAAATCTGAACTAGATTTTCCAGGAAATGCTCGATTGGGTCCTTTCTGTGAGCCAACACTTGAATTCCCTTGTCTCTCAGCTCTGTTCAACACTTGTACATTAGGTCCCTTACCAGTGTCTTCAGTAAATTCAAAAGGAGACAAGTTCCGAGAATTCTCAAATGTCTGCACATCTATAACAGGAGAAAATGTTTCCCGGGTCAAGTTTTCAGCTTTCAACCTCTTTGCACGTTCTGATTTCTCATCAATGTTCTTCGCATCAGAACCCCTCTTATGTTTACCTTTAGAAAACCTATCAGAGCTATCATACTGTTCAAGCCTAGAGCTATCTTTAACTTCATTTTCTCTTTCATCAAACAAACTCCCTATATAATTTTGGCGTTCCTGGAGCTGTTGATAGTCAAGTGGAAGCGGTCTCGTCTCTTCTGCATATTCTCCAACTATATTAGAAATGGTAGCCGGAGGTAGAGCCATTTCAGCCTCCTGTTCCTCAGGTAAGTCCTTTTCAATTTCAATTGCATCAGATTCATTACCATCCTGCTTCGCATCAACCTCATTCTGCATTGACCTGCCCTCAGGAGAATTTACTGGAATGGGTAAGGGCATCCTTTGATCAGAGACTTCTGTTTTTGGTTTTGACTCTTTTTCATCATCACTAGTCATAATATCTACATCCTCATCAGAACCCTCCAGTCCCTCCTTGCTGCTGGAAGATGCATCACTTTCACTGTCACTACTACTCCCGCTCCCTGTCCCAGCAGGACTTCTGCTTCTGCTTCTACTGTGGCTTCCACTATCACTTCCACTATCACTGCTGTCACTGTCACTGTCACTGTCAGTGTCACTTCCACTATCACTGGAGCTGCCTGCATGCCCTTCACTATAATCAGAACCTTTTTTGTCACCAAGGATATCAGGTGAAGTATGTTGGGCATCATTTTTTTCCAAATTGTTTGATTCTTCTTCTAATATGGATTTTACTTTAACCATTTCCTCCAAATCAATATCTGGGACTTTCTCTTCAGATCCTCCCTGTGGGGCTGATGTCTGATCATGAAACTCTTCACGAGCAGGTATCTGGCTGTGATTGTCATCAGGAGAACTGTACAAAAAAGACAACACACCTAAAATGCATGAAGAGACCCATAAAAGTGACACACTTGCAGTACTGGTATACCACAGTATAGTTATAGTTATATAAAAATCAAAGGTACCTTCCACTTTCAGTCTGAGGCTTATTTATGCTTTCCAAATCCACTCCTGGTTTCAAAATATACCTTCCTGGAGCCTGGTATTTTGCAACCTGAAGCTCAACATTAAAGGAAAAATTAGATAACAGTTGTATCATAAAACAATAGTCTCAAAAGAATCCCATCACTTACTTTTTTAATAATTGGCTCAATTTTCTTTATGGAATTTGGAAATGTGTCTCCAACAGCTTTCTCCAAGGCCTGTAATCAAAGGGGGAAAGCAGTAAAGAAGATAAATTAGATGAATCAAAAGTTAGAGAAATTAAAAATAAGCCTAAGAAGAATTATATACTGGATTTTGTACAACACCTTCAAAGACATTCCATTAGGTTTATCCTTTAGAAGAGAAATTAACATGCCCTGCAAATCTACTGGTTTAGACCCATTATTTCCCTTGCCTCCTGATGTGTTCCTCATAGCATTGTTTGTCCTGGTAGGGATTTCTTTCTCAGAAACAGCATTAGTATCTTGTTTGCCTGTCATTTGTGATGGCACAGCATCCTCAAAGCTCTTAGACATATTTACAGCTCCCATTGGAGAGGATGAACCAGCAAAAGGATCTGGTGGAGATGGAAGAGGGGATGAATGTCTGCCCTTGGTACTAGTATTTGTTGAAGTCAATCCAGATCTATGCGAAGTTTTTGGGGGGCCACCAACTATAATAAAAAAAAATTCAAGACAACACAGATGAATTACATAAGCTAACAGAAATTTAACCGAAGGGTTTCAATACTGGTAACTAGTAAGAAATGTCATTTTAAGATTGACATAAAATATGCTGGAAAGATGTAAATTTTAATCACCTTGAAGGGTTTCCACTTTCCTTTTCTTAAGTTGAGCCTCTTTCTTTTTACTGTAATTCTTCCATGTTGTAGCTGAACAAGGAAAGTATAAGGCTATTCAATAAAATAGTTCAATGTAAACATTATTAAACTAAATACAGTAAAACTGGAAGGCTTTGGCAGATGAAAATAGAGTGGTGATAAGCAAATAATCATGCCCAATATCAAGAAAAAATTTCAAGTTTCTCATCTCGATGACAATAGCAATTGAAATTTTCACACTTCAAATATTATAGGAAAAATTCATCCATAAAGTACAAGAAACAAAAGGAAAGTTACCTTCGACAGCTGCTAATGCCTTTGTCTGGCTCTTCATAGCCGGGTTCCCAGGCTCTAGGACAATGGCTCTGTTATAAACAACGTAAATAAATGAACGACTGACCAAAACAAGAAAGGTGGGGCTATAGCGGAAGTCATAATGGTTGAAATATATACAATATTACAATATATATTGATATACCAATTAAATATGTATAAAAAATTAAGTTGCAAGCAAATAAAAAAATACATAAAAACTGGCATAATATCTTGCCAGAGATGACAAGAGGATGCAGGACACATGCCACAAACACAACAATGGTGACAGTGCAATAGCAGACAGAGTCACACTGGATCCAAGAAACTCCGCTATACAATAGCGGCTATTTCAGAACACTGCTCACATCGACTATAGTTGTGACACAAACAGTGTTATCAATTGTGGATTGAAGAAAATGACAAAAAGCCAATAAGCTGCTATATCACATAACAGATAGCGTTGCGAAATAGTGAAAATCAGTGTTTCCAATATATGATATGTATCAATTATATATGTACAAAAAATAAGCTGTATGGAAATAAAAATAAAATGCATAAAAAATGCCATAATATTAACTCAATTGGCATGAGACTCGCCATAGATGAGAAGAGGATGCAGGATGCATGCCACAACCACCACAACCATGGCAGCCGCAATAGCAGACAGAATCATAATCATGGATCTGAGGAATTTGCAATGCAATAGCCCTACACTGTAGGAGCTATTTAACAACACTTTAGAGCCTTGAGTAATCCTCACCTCAAGGGCTAACTTTTAGGATAGGGCTTCCAAAGCCTTACAGTGCCGCTGTAACAGCTATTTAACAACACTATAGAGCTTATAAAGGCTTTGAGTAATTCTCGCCTCATGAGCTAACTTTTAGTGTTTGGCTTGCATGCTACAACGCCGCTGTAACAGCTATTTAACAACACCATAGCTTATAAAGGCTTGAGTAATTCTTACCTCGTGAGCTAATATTTAGGGTTGAGTTAAGCCCATAACTCATCCTAGTACGTAAATACAAATAATATACTACACATGTTCCTTTTATGTAGTAATATATGTGACAGAATTCTGAAAGAAATAAAAATCGTAGCAACAATGGAGAAAACTTATAAAAAATTAACCATCAAGGCTTCAAAACTCAGCTTCAACATTATTACCCTAGTGGTTGTTTGAAATTTGGACTTGGATCGTAAATAAGTTCAACTGTTTATGAAAAAATCAGTGGTTGATATTCCAACACATCCATGATTTATCATTAATGTGCGCTAATATCGACCAATGACTAATATTTCTTACTTTACACTCTAAATATATCAATTGACTTTTATCACATACCTTCAAATTTTGAAAATACTAGGTAATACTTTGAGAGATTGCTCCACCGGATACTGTAGAACAAATATATTAAAATATCTTTTTAACAGAAGCATCATATGCATTTTCTTATAAATGCATACAAAATGCAAGCGGTAACAAATTAACAAGGAAAAAGACAGAAAATCATTGAAACAGAAGACAAGGTTTACAAAGGGTGTGGTGCATAATATGAAGTGTGTGCGGTAAAGTATAAGGAATATCCCCAATTATGGTTACATACTTGCGAGATTTCATCTTGCGTTCAGCTTCCTCTGACCGTCTTTTGACATGATTCTTGGTGGACTCGTCCAAGACACGCTGCACATTCAGCTTGCGCCAGGCAGACCCAGATTCAACAAGCAAACCATTCCCATCTTTGCCACCCCGGCGCTCTTCGTAAATATCACAAAGGTCACCCAATTCCTTCGACCATGTAAATCTGAACTCCTTCCCACCAACATCAATAATCTGGGAAAAATACAAAACAGCAATTCCAAACTACAGATCAGAAATTGCTTAACAAATACATGATGAACAAATGGAAACAAAAGATAGTAAACACAAACCGAGCCATGCTGCAAAAATCACCCGCTTTCACTCCCGAACAGAAACAATATTGATAAGCTTACAAGTCAAATACTTAGCACATATCATTGAAAACTGTATCAAATTAGGCACACAAATACACAATTCAACACATGGTCCCTACTTCCTAGTAGCACTAGGATTACAACACCGTTCAAACTGGAGTAACGTTAATACAGATTTAAATTCAGTGAATGAATTTCACAATATGCAAAATTTCAAATCCAAAATTCTGTTTTTAAATGGTGAATTTCCGGTTACACCAGTTTATATTCACATTACTTACATAACGTTTGCTTTTTCTATTTGTTCCAATTGAACTTAAATGAGCATAACTAAAATCCAAAAACAACTGAATAAACAAACGTGTTAACGTTCGATTTGACAACCAACACTTTGCGAATGATTTGCAAAAACCAATAGTAGAAAGTAGAAAACCGAGCAAATTGAATTAGAAGCGTTACGTTTCCGCTGGGATTGTGTGGATTGGGGCCCAACTTCACGCGCGCGGTTCCGCCCTGTGCCTCCACGCGCCTGATCTCCTCGACGAGGTCGGGCGCGAGGCGAATGATCATAGAGAACGCGAGCGGGTTGCTGCCGGAGACGAGGCTGAAGGTCTCCTCCACCGCCGCCGCCACCGTTTCCTTGGCGGCGTTGCGGGCGGAGGCTCCGAGGGAAAGGCGGCCGCCGGGGCCAGAGGAACGGTGCGGCGCCGGAGGAGGGGGAAAGGAGCTGCGGTTCGAGGCGCCGCGGCCGAGCTTCGAGGAGGCGCCGCCGAACATGTTGGGATTGCGGTTGCGTTGTTTTCGCCTCCGAAATGCCTGTGAATTGTGATGATGATGATGGAACGTTCCACGCTGATTAAAAAAAAAATAACACGAAAATACAACAGCAATAAATAAAATAGAATTCTCTATTTTTATTTTTTTTCTCTCTATATAACTTTCACATTGCAATAATGCCCCCTATGAGTTGGTTATTATTTTTTCTTCTGCACTGACTTGCTTTGTGTTTGTTTGGGGTGGAAAAACATTTTCAATTGTTTACTTGATGAAGAATTGATGCACTGAAATAAAGTTTCGTTGTGTGCTTTCATATGTGAATGATTTATTTAATAAAAATTATGTATTCAATTTTTATTTTTTATTATATACTAAAAAAATTTAGGATGGAAACAATTATAAATCACATATATAATATTTTTTTTTTTTGAGATTAAAGATATTAATAGTTGTCTAGTCTAAAAAAAAATGAATAATTATTTGAATAGTAATATTTTTATATTTAATTTTTTTATACACCTCACTAATATGTCTTTTTTTTTTTTTATCTCTCTTTATATCTTATCATATTATCTATCATATTTATATTTTTTTTTTCTCTCACTAAGTATCAATTAGTATTTTTGTATAAAAATATCTTTATTCTAATTATTTACTTCTTTTGTTAAAATTGTAAAACGTGTATATTGTTTTTCATGTTTTAATTTTTAAGTGAGAATAGAAACAATTATGAAAGTAAGAGTGGTAAGTATTGATAAAGTAGGTGTCGAGAAGTATAAAAAAAAAAATGTATCTTTAACAAAAGAAATACGACGAAATAAATACTAAAAGTGATTATTTATAATCATAGAAGGAATCATAACGATATGAAGTATTAAAAAAAAAGTACACATATTTAGAGAAAAAAAAAATACGGTGGTAATGGATGTGTTTGTCGATTTTTTGTCTTTCCTTAATCCTGGCACTCGACGTTAGCCATTGATGTTTTTTGTTGGATAGTCTATAGTCTATATGTTATTCTTTCTTATCTCTTATGATTTTATAATCTATTATTTAAATATTTTGGTAAGAGAAGGAATCTACTCACCAAAATAGTAAGACAATTACTCTGCACATTATGCTGTTAAAAAACCAAAAAGAAAAACCACATTGTGTGTAAATATGAAACTCCCAAGGCCAGACTTTGTAAGTTGAATATTTGAAAAAAGAAAAATGATTTCTTGACACCGGAAAAGTGTAAACACCGAAAGAAAGATAATAAAACAGATAAATAATTGATAAAATCGGTGATGTGAAAAAAAATAAAATAAAGTCCGATGAGTGTCACGTGACGTTGCACTTTTGAAGTCTCAATCAATTGGAATTTTTTTGAAAAAAAAAAAAAAAAAAAAACTACCTAAACCCCCGGTGGGATTGCGGTTGCACCATGGAATTTAATGGGAAAAAAAGGTGGGGGAGGGGGTCTCTTTACAAAGTTAGTGAAACTGTCCTCTTATGGGTACCATGGACCAATCAATGGATCTGGTCCTTCAAACTGCAATGTTAATGCAATAAACTGCAAAGGATCTGGTCCTTCAGAAAAAAAACTCTAATGCAGAAAAATATGTTTCAATAGGTATCACACGTTTATAAACTTAGAATGGATTCAAATTCAGACATCTCCATACTCGATTTGAAAGGTCAAAAAGGCAGAGGAGTATTCTTAGTTTCTTACAGAATACTTCTGCATAGATACACACATTCATAATGAAATAAAATTATTTCTTCTACTTCAAATTGAGTTATTTATCCCTAAGTCACTGATTTCATGCAATTCAAGGATGATGACTACAAACAAAAGATATTTCTTTTATATCCAACAACAGTATTTAAGTGAAATACAATATGACCCATCAAACTCTTCTGCATTGTACCTTTGATAATATCATAAAACCAAATCCTCCAGTCCTAGAAAGATGGCACAAACTCCCTCAAAGTCAGCGAGGTAAATTGTAAAACTCTGCCTGATATGCAAACTGTAAAACTCTCCCTGATATGCGGACATATTCAATTTAACTAGCTCTCATGGAAGAATGTGTAGATGAATCGGATTTTTCAGCCAGATAATGCTCAAGCATATCCTCTTCTTCATCATCTGCCATGACAAACATAGAACATATATTTTATCATTATATACAAAATAAGTATTTGATTCAAAGAAACAACACGTGTGTGCATAAAGAGAGAAAGAGAGAGGGATACCTTCAAAATCATCTTCATCAAAGTCAACATCTTCCTCAACCTCCGCATCAGATTCCTCAGCAACAGCAGCCACACCTTTCTGTGAATGAACAAAAATATATGGTATAATTTATATGTTCATAAAATTTAAGAGAATTACTGTAATATGCCAGTAGGAATGAAATTTTAAGAATAGAAGAATCATTATGTTATGAAGTGCTTTTAAGCAAGAATCATAATAAGGAGGAACCTTGGGTGATTATATTCAACAACCAAGACACATTAACCACTAGTGTGGTTAATCTTCATATGAAGTGAACCAGAGGTTACTGTGATAGATTTTACAGCCCACATGTTCTTTGTAATAATTATCTCAATTTTTAATGTCTAATTTAGGAGGCACCATTTACCAAGGAATTTTTTATATATAAAGCCCATAGGCCTTTTCTCATACATTACCAATTCCAAGTTGTGGTTTCTTTTTAATTTAATTTAATATAAAACAATCTAAGGTTAATTTGTTTTAGTTGCTGGTACCAAATTATTAGTTTGAGTTGTTGAACGTTTGACACAAAAATATCAATTTAGGACATCAAGGATAGGAATAACTATAGTAAGGACAAGAAGATACCGCTCTTCCACTTTCAAACCACTGTCTACCACTGAGCTTCTTTTCCTTAGGAGCCGAGAGCACAGCCTCCGGCATTAGCCTGCAATCAGAAAAAATTGTTTTGGCATCAAAGGGAAAGTTGCTACAACATGAATTTGGGAAAGATCAACTAATTTTTAGTCTATTATGATATTTGTTACAATGTCACTTTTCAAATTTACAATCCTCCCACCCCTACTCTCTTTTCTCCTGTCTTCTTCCTGCCATACATGATAAATATGTTTTTAAAACCTCTACCCCCATAAATAATCATGTGTCACACATGTAGAACATTCATACATTTTCAGAAAATCTTTGTATTTCAAAATTGTAGATATTAAGGGATTGAGAAAACTAAAAGGAGCTTACTTGGCTCGTTCCAATGCTAGCTCAGCTTCAAACCTTTCTCTCCATGCCAAAAATGTTTCAACAGTAACTGGTTCCCCGTGGGGTATCACTACCTAAAATGTTGGATATATATATATAAGCACATTGGAAAATAAAATGGAGATTGGAAAAGATAGCATCAAGGGGTGGCAGAGATGATGAAACATAAAACTAGATTTAGTAACTATCCTGATTGCAGCTCCTCCAAAATGTTTCACCCTCTCACATATTAGCTTAAGTATCTTGCCATCTCAAAATAATACAATTTAAACACACTAACCAAAACTTCAAAATCATAAAATAGACAATAGTCTTACATCATCTTTGGCTGCCTCTTCTGCTTCAATACCCCCATCAACATCGTCTTGACAGAACCGTTCAGACAACCACTCTTTAGCTGAGGTAACAAGGGTGTAGATCATAGCCATACCAAGATTTTCAGATGCCTGTGGAACACAAATTTGGCATCAAAAATTTGAATTTCCATAACCTAGCAAAGTATACAAAACAAATGTAGAGTTCCATAACCACACTTGTTGTGCAACATGAAAATGCACACATAATAACAGCAAGCATATTAAATTCAGAGTGACTATTTAAATGTCTCTCAATCTGAATGACAACCAATGCAAGAATAGCACAAAGACTAGATCTGCTCAAACTTTAAATAGAAAACTGCATTGTAAAAGACTACCTCTTGTTGAAGTTTTTCTTTCAAAATCCTTAGATCTTCACCAGATATTCCTTGCAAACTGTTAAGTATAAATGAAATATAGACACATCATATAATAAATGAATCAAAAACATGTGATGCACTTGACATTAACTGAACAGAGAAACAAAAATATAATAAATATTAGACAATTATAATAACAATACTGACCTTTTCAAATTTAAAAGTGGAGGTTCATCAGGATATCTTTCTGTGTGTGCAAAGATCAAAGCCAGTTGAGCTGCAACAAAAAATAGCAATTGCATCTTTCATATATGCAGTAAATAATCACCAAAAGTAAAACAATATATTAGGATATAGGAAGAAAGATATTCGAAAATTTATGGTACATGTCCAGTAAAACTGAACAACAAAATGGAAAAGAAAGAAAAAATAAACCTGGATTGGTTATTAGCCCATCCACATCGTCATCCTGTTCAAATGAATGATATTTAGATAAATATAAGGGTAGTTATTTGATAGGAAAGACATCTCAGTTCCCTAAGTATAATGCACCAATCAAAGGTCAAAGGAGGAGGAAAAGCCACGGAATTAAACCCAAACAAGCTACTTTTTACCAAAATAAGACATCAATATTATTCCAAATATTTTCAATGAGTGTCAGCAGACTACATAGAGCAGGAAAATGTTCATCTCTTCTTCTCAACAACAGAAGAACTTTACATAGAAAGAAAGAAAGAAAAATAGTAAAGAATTAATCAAAATATATGGATCACAATAACATAAACAGAAATTGTTTCCATCATAAATAAGCTGCATAACAGCAACCATCAGAGTTATCCACATCAAAGACTTCAACAACAACGAAAATATTTTTCACCAGGTAAGGCCAGCTATATGGAATATGGATCAAACAATACAACTAAGTTCTGTTACAAACCTACACTTCAGACTTAATAAGAACCAAAAAAAAATTTAAAAAAAAATGCATAACATGAGAAACCACACTAAAAGGGGGAGAAACATTTACCTGCGCAACAACCTTTATTTGGAAGCACCGATTGGAAGTACTTAGGCCACTTTCACCAGAGTGTATTTCTAGCATGGGATGTCAAACAGAAAAATCAGACCCTTTTTTTTCTCAGTGTAAATTGGGATAACAATATAATCTATAGATAGATATTTAAAATGGCATAAATAAAAAAACCTTTGAACTCATCCATAAGTATAGCTTCTAATGCTTCAATCTCCATGTCCTGTTCTTGTGTGTAGTCTGCGTAACACAACACATCATCAAATAAGGCTTAATTAACGCTACTGCTGCAATGCTATTGGGAATTTACGAACATAACAGAATAATCAATTTGCAACCAAAAGCATGGAATGAAATTGAAATATCATGCAATTGCAAACGAAAAAACTAGAAAGGGGTGAAAAAAAATGGGAAGATTAAGATTAAGGAATTACCCGTCATGGTTGGAAATTGAATCGAATGAAAGTGTAGAGAGAGATGGATGATGGGATTATCAGAGTGTGTATTGTATAGAGTATAGGGTGCAGCCGTGCAACTAAGCACAGAGAAGACCTAACCACTGAAAAGTGAAGACAGTGCTTCTCTTGAAACGTACGTTTTAACCGGTGAGAAGACTAGGGTGTGAGAATATTATGGATTTATGGTCCATTAGATATATTAACTTCTTTTTTTTTTTTTACAAGATTAGATATATTAACTTTAAATTTGATGATTAACATTTTTTTCTTTGCTTTGTTTTCCAATTTACCCTTCTAAATGTATCCAGTCTACTCTATAGTGAAAAACTAAACTCTGATAGAATTCGGGTTTTTAAGTAAAGTCTTAGGTGGAAAATCAAATTAAGGATGATTAGGTAGGTTTTTTTTTTTTACAGAGATTAATCATTGATTAAATTAATAAATAGTTATAATATGATTATTCAAAACAATTAATCTTGATCTGGAATCGCGTGGTAGGAAACGAGACGGTATAGAAATTAGGCGATGAGAGGTTTATGGGCATATCCGGAAAGAGGAATAAAAATAATTTTAAAAAAAAAACAAATCTCATCCGTTGATTTTATAACTATTTAATTTAACGGATAATAGATAATTACGCATGGGAGTCATGATTTGCTCTCCCAGGATTATGACACAGCGGAGAATATAAGATGAAAATATAATGGAATTTTTTAAGAACGGAGAAAAAGGTGAATAAGGAGGGAGAAGAAAAAAAGTATTTTAATGATGACATAAAAGTCAAAATGTTAGAGAATTTATATAATGGAAAATTAAGAGAAAAATATATCATAAAAAAAAAGAAAAATATAGGATTATGATAATTATGAATGCAAAAATTAAAGAATCCTTATCACTTTTTTCAACATCTTATAGTCTTGTAT
This sequence comes from Amphicarpaea edgeworthii, assembly GCA_014843725.1. Classification (NCBI taxonomy): domain Eukaryota; kingdom Viridiplantae; phylum Streptophyta; class Magnoliopsida; order Fabales; family Fabaceae; genus Amphicarpaea; species Amphicarpaea edgeworthii. The sequence continues at coordinate 1,743,941 of CM026320.1, read as the reverse complement.
GCAATATGTATAACGAAAAAAGATATGCAACATGAAATAATGAGAAAAATATGAAAATATCATGATTCCATAATTATACTGGTTCAATCGAGGATTAATGCTTTGTGCAGTCCAGAACAACCACAAAATTTGATTTTAATTGAATTGATGACGAATCGATTCAAAATCGATAGTTTGATTGATTTTAACAAATCATTAGATTTTTTTTAAAAAAAAATAGATAAAATGGTATCGTTTTGTGTTGATTTTTATTTTTAAATGGACAAAATGGTGTTGTTTTAGCTTGGGATTTTTTATTTTCCCCTTTCTTTTTCTATCTATACGAAGTTATTCTTCACTCTTCAATGTTCAAGAGAACCCTAAGTCCTTAACCCAAAAGTTAAAACTTTAAAACTCACTCTCTTCCCTTATTTGTCTTCTCTAGCAATGCGTTTCTTTATTATGCATCATTTTTACCTCTGATGACAATTTCACATATGAATGATCGATTATGACAATTTTAAGAAGAATTTAATTTTTTATTTTTGATATTATAAAGTATGCATATTATGTTATTTAACTTATTTTTGTTTAATATTACTTATTATTTTATATTAAAAAAATTAAAAATTACTTTATTGAAACTGGTTCAACTAGTTCAATCACACGATTGAACCATTGAACTTTAAACTAGTGACTTCATCGATTTAGTGATCAATCTTATTTTGAAAATATTGGAAAATATTAAGGCCTCATTTAAGGTAGTTACCCGCCAATTTTCAATTTATGTTTTTTAAATGACAAAAAATGGAGCGGATTTTAACTTTATTTCAAAATAATTTGACAATATTTTCAAAAGAATAAGACAATGCTTTGTGAATTTGATTTTTAATTTTAAAATATATATTTTCATCATCATCACCACTTTCACTCCACTGATTCCGCCACCATACCATTGTCATCGCCACCACTACACACCACACCACTACACCCTTTACTATCATTGTGGTTGTTTTCACCATCATCATTTAACCACTGTTGTCATCATAACCAGCATTCCATTGTCAATGTCATTATTATTGTTATCATCATTGTTGTACTACCACCACACTAGTATTGTTGTTGTTGTCTTTTTCATTATCATTCTACCATCATCAATGTCACTATCTTCAATTTGCAACAACTTTTTAAAAATTAAAAACAAGAATAAATTGAAACTCAAAATTAAAACTAGTTTCGATTTTTTTTAATTTCAAAACTAGAAACAATAATCACCCCGTTCAAGCCTAAAGTGTCAAATTTTATTTTGTATGTTATTATTGCTTTCATTATCAGGAAACAATGAGATGACAAATTCATTAAGATGTTGAATAAAATAAAGTTGGCTCTTGAACAAAGTTTAACATTTTGATGGTTTGTAACATGTTATCATAGACAAAGTCAACCAAAAATTGTAATGGATCTTCCCATTTTTTAATTAACATGTCTTTTGAGAATTTTTATTTTACTTTCATTATTTTCTTCTTCATTATTATTTTCAATCCGTAGAATTCAATCTATGAACTCTTTGATATCATGTCAATCTACATTATTAGTTGTAGCACCTAACCTCACATTTGTTATAAAACTATTCCAAATGTTAACAACATTTATGGTCAAACTAACAAAGGAATAAATATTATTTTTAATATATCTTTTATAACTTGTTTATCTTTTGCATTTTCTTTGTTATTTTCCCATATCTTTATTCCCTTTGTAATATTCTTTAAAATGTAAACCCATTATTCATTTGCAAGTGTGTGTACAAAACACCAATTTTATCAATCTATTATGAGTATTCATTTTTTTATATTGATGGGCCTTAATTTTTGTTTTCCACTCCTTGTAACATGGTATTAGTGAAACTACCCATATCTTACAAAGCCCAAATTACTCTCATAAACAACCTTATGCCTTCTTTGCTTATTTCACAGACAACCCTAACATTTGTTTCCAAGAACCTTAAACCCTTTTCCGCGGCTACACATTTCTTTGCTTGTAAATCCATCTCCCATGGCTGCAACAAACAACACCACACATTTCACTTATTGTAACACAAACCAACAATATTTTTGTTTCGACCACTTCCTAATAACAGGTAAAATATATTTGCAATCATCATAAAAAATAACTACTTTTTCTCCAAACAATTTTTATTGCGTTGTCCTTATTTTGAGATGTTATAATATCCCACAATGTTCGTTGTAATGCTTCAAAGCAAACCTTATTCATAATTTGGTGCCTCTAACACTCTTTGGTTAGTATTACAGGTTGAGTCATCTTAAATAACTAATGATATGGAAAAAGTTGAGTGGAAAGTTCGTCCTCAAGGCAAAAGTAGAGAGATAATGTCACTAAAAGCAATATTGATGATGATTAATTCCTTTGATCTCAATCATGCAACTATTTTACTAGAAGGGGTGAATACATAAAAGTATTTCCCCTTTCAGGTTAATTATAAAAGTATTTACGAATCTGGGTGATTTTGATTTTAGGTGGCACCACATGGCCTAGGATCTTCAATGTGGCGCCAAAAAATATGGAATCATCATACTAATGGCGCCACTAGATGAATGGACTTCAAATGATGCCACAAAACAAACCAAATCTGATGGGGCCCTGTCTTTGCAGGTGGCGCCACAAGCTTAGGTCCACTTCTTTTAGGCATTGTTTCGTCATTGGCAAGTGGATTCCATTCACCAGAATAAGCCTGAATAATGTTTTCAATTGAGTAGACTTTATCTACAAATTGATAAAGATTGATGTTCATATGAGTGCAAACTGCTATAACGTGAGAGCAATGATATCAGTAAGCTTAAAAGCGCCACACTCACATTAATTATCCTTTACCACCCCTTTGAGTGACATGGTTGAAAGGTTCTTCAACTTCAAATTTTGTGTAGGTAATGTCAAACCTTTTAACCTTATAAGTATATGCCTTGTGTACTCTTTTTCATTGCTTTCAACAACTTATTGCAATAGCGATGTCCTTGTACATATTCAGATTTTGCTTACACCCCTCTTTGGACAACATATTCAACTAATATTTGGTGAGTACACCTTACCAGTGCTGTTATTGGCAAATTCCATGCCCCCTTAAAGACCTTATTGATGGCTTCAGATAAATTTGTTGTCATATGATTGTATCTATGATCATGCACATCATGTGCCACACTCCATTTTTCCTTGGGAATATTATCAATCCATTCCCTTATGTTGTCATCTTTTTCATATAATTTTTCAAGTTTACGTTTAAACCGATGCATGCAAGTTGTATAGCCTACAATTAAAAAAATTATGTAATAAAATCATAATAATTTGAATTTCATAATAATTCATTTTATTTTAACTAGGGAAACTTACCCAATGCTATCAATTCCTGCTTCAACTTTACATTCTTGAATGTGTGATTGAAGTTGTTGGCGATATGACGAATGCAATGTACATGGTAAACATGTGGTGGTTGTCATTCTCTTGATGTTCACTTTGCTTCTATTATACTTTTATGTTTGTCTGATATAAGACATATACCATCTTTGTCAATCACATGTTGTCTTACTTTTGCTAAAAATCACTCCCAATCATCAAATATCTCTCCTTCAACAATTGCAAAAGCGATTGGTAGTATATATCCGTTCCCATCTTGTGTTGTTGCAATTAACAAAGTATCTTTGTATTTTCTATATAAGAATGTTTCATCAATTTGAATGATAAGCTTACATCACTTGAATCCGTCCACAGTTGGTTTAAATGTCCAAAACACACGCTTAAACTTTCTATATTTAGGGATAACTATGCCATCAAGTTTAAAAGGAGTTGTCTTTAATTCAAGAGCAAGAATGAAGCATGCAAGGGACCACACAATATAAAAGATGGAGGGAGCCGTGGAGCCATCAACAGGTTGCTGTAGGGAACATGGTGCCATCAATGTATAAGACACATAAATTCTAGCGCCACCTTCACCCTTTGTCCTATAGGTCATGGCGCCACCTTCAATCTTTACTCCATGGAGAATGACGTCATCTACATCGATCACTCCAAGGAGATTGGCACCACCTGCATGGCTTGCTCCAACCAGCCTGACGCCACTTGTAGTGCTTGCTCCAGATGCTTGGCGCTACTTGCTCACGAGGAAAAGGCACTTACGTGCACGAGAATGGGTTGACCTGGGGAAGGAGCGTTGACCAAGGGAAAACATAATAAACAATGATTATTGGTCATGCTATGGTGCCACATAAATGATTTTTTTAGTGTGACACCACGTGGGAGGTGGTTCCTAACCTTGTGACGCCACCTGCATGGAAAAGGGGGCACGTGGGAAATTATTTGTGATGCCACTTAGAAGATTGTTTCTAGTGTGACGTCACATGTAAAGATTAGAGTTGAAGACTTGTGATTTTGTGGCATCATTTAGAAGTCTCAGACTTTGTGACGCCACCTAAAATTAAAATCATTCTGTAAATATTTTTACAATTAATCTAGAAGGGGAAATACTTTTAATGTATTCACCCTTTCTAGTAAAAGAGTCCAATAATATCTTTCATAAATATGTTTTATTAGTATGGTCATATTTAATTAGAACCTAGACAATAATTTTCTTGTATAACTTTTTCTCTATTATCAACAAACTTCATGTATACGCCATTATTTTATATAGATTAATATTATTATAATTATAATATAATACAAGAAGTAAAACTAAATCAATACTCACCACCAAAAGTAAAATTTGTGTATACTAAATTTTCAAATTTTAGAGAGGAAATGATAATAATAAATACATGTATGCTGAAAACAAAGATGAAACCTGACAAAGGTTGTACTACATTGAACCGTATGTATACACTTTATTTTTAAATTTTTGTTACATTAAGAAAAAAGAAAAAAGAAAACACCAAAAACGAACACATCCCTTCACTCTCCCTCATTGTTTCTCTAATGGGCCATCTCGCCTAAAGACACCGAATGTCACGTTTTGATCCAAACACCAACCCAACCTTCTTCTCTCTCTTCCTCTCTCTTCTTAGTGCAGAAAACCGCTTTGCTTCACTCTTTTTTTCTCTTTCTTCCCTCACTCTCTACTCATTACTCACTCTCTCTGCTGTCTGTGTGTGTGTTGCCGCGGTTACCACCACCACCACCCTCTCATGAAATGTCAAAAACCCCTCTCACAAAACCCACTTTCCCATTAGATCCTTCCTTTCTCCTTACCCTCTCTTAGATCTTCCTCTGCATGCACCCATTACAGTTCCTAATGTGGTTTTAGCCTCTCAGCTTTCTGGGGTTCACCTGTTTTGCGCAAAAGTGAAACCTTTGAACCCTTTCTCAGCTGGGTACCTCTGCAGGGGCGTGCTTGGATTGATTCCTTTTAAGAAAAAAAAAGGGTTTAAGGGAAGAGTTTTTTATTTTTTTTTGAGAAATGGGTAGCTCCGGGGAGTCGAACCTGAACGGAATCGATGCGTCGGTGGGTGGGTTGGTTTGGGTCCGGCGGAGAAACGGGTCATGGTGGCCGGGTCGGATAATGGGTCTCCATGAATTGTCGGAGAGTTGCTTGGTTTCTCCGAGATCGGGTACTCCCGTCAAGCTCTTAGGTCGTGAGGATGCAAGCGTGTCAGTTCCTTCTTCTTCTTTTTTTTTTTTTTTTTTTTCTGTCTCAACTTTCTTTTTTGTAATTTTTGTTTTTATGTTTAACTCATGTTACTGTCTGAACTCTTCTTTTTTTCATCCTTAATTGGATGGTGTTGTAGTTGTGGCTATATGATATGAATCATAAGATACTAGCTTGATCGTTGGATTTTTATTTACTGTTTTTTTGGAGGGTGGGTGGGTGTGGGAGGGACAGTTTCTGATTGAAGTGCTGTTTTCACTCCAGATAATGGAATTGGGAAATTGAGATACTCGGGACAAGCTTTTCTGTAGTTTTAATTCATGTGATGTGGGTTTGTGCTAATGTTGTGGACCATCATTTTAAACTGATTTTCTAGATAGTTATTTTTTTTATGTTTCTGGTTTATGTCATTAGAGTATTATAGGATGGAATTGTTTTCTCTGCTTCTTAATCATGTTCCCCATAGCTTCTATCGAGGGGATGCTTTTCCGTTTTTTTCCTGAGTTGTTGGGAATTTTGCAGCCTCCATTGAGCAATGCAGCGTTTTAAACCTTTTAAATAAGTATGATTGATTTCTGTTGTTAAAGTTGTACAAGGTATTGAAGATGGAAGACGGATTAAATGTGTCTGTTACTGCTTCCTGTTAAATGAAGCATAGGAGTGAGTAGAACTGATTTATGTTTTTTTAAACTTATGATTGGAACTGTTTTGTTTTTACCAATTCGTTGGTTGTCCGAAAATATGTTTGAAAATGTTTTGTTTTTACGGATTGGTCATGGAGAAATACATTGATTGAGCCTTTCTGTGAATGTTTTCTTGTTATATTGTTTGTAGTTTAGTGTTCAACTTTTGATTAGAGTGAGACTAATGAAGTTGTTTTTCTTTTGTTACTTAAGATAAGTGGATGTAACTTGTTGATTTTCAGGACATAGGTAAAGAAATCAGTTTGTGAAGTTTAGTTTTAGTTGCTTTTTATATTTATGATGATTACCTTCAAGAAAGTTATGGTGAAGGTAATCAAATGGTTATTTCGGCAATTTGTGTTTCCAGAATGAGAAATTGAACCATATAGTCTTGTCATTCTTTTGGAGAAACATTATGATTTGTGATGCCTACTCCCTAGTCCCTATATGCTCAGATAGGCTACAAACATAGTCCCACTGTAACTTCCTGAATTTTATTCATTATTATATAAAAAAATAATCTCTCTAGCCTGTGTACTACAGTTGTCTTTCTTGAATTTGTTTAAGCTTTAATTTTATTGAAATTTGCATAAGGTTTGATTTTGGAAAAAAAAAAAATTTGTGATACAGGGATTGGTATAATCTTGAAAAATCAAAGCGGGTAAAAGCTTTTCGCTGTGGAGAGTATGATGAATGCATTGAGAAGGCAAAGGCATCTGCTGCTAATTCAAACAAGAAGGCAGTGAAGTATGCTCGCAGGGAAGATGCTATTCTTCATGCTCTTGAGTTAGAGAGTGCTCACCTGGACAAGGAATCATTAAGCTTATGCTCCGGATTAGATAAACCTGGTAGTGAACATGGAGGATCAGTTGGTGAATTGCCACTCATGTCTATTTCTGGTGAAGTCAATGAAGATGTGGCGGATGATCTGGGTGACTCTGATGACAATTCTAATGCAGCTCCAGAATTGTCACAATCTGGTATATCTTTTGAAGAGCCTAATCACAATGGTTCTGTAAAGATGCAACCTGTGCAAGGAAGGAGGAGAAGAACACCTAATGATTCAGAAGATGATGGATCTGAAGGAGTCAAGAGAATGAGAGGACTTGAGGACCTAGGCATTGGTGTAGTGTCAAAGAGAAAGGTCCAAGGTACAGGTGCAACTGAGATTGTTCAGCACATTAGTGCTTCACTCAACAATTCAACTGCAGGGAACTGCCTGGCAAATGGAACTTCTGTAAATGGTGGTAAAGGTTATTTGTCAACACTGAAAAGGAAGAGATCACAAGTGGCAAATGCTCATGAATTATTGAAAAGGAAAAATCGACGCCGGCCCTTGACTAAGGTTTTGGAGAGTACGGCCATGGTGTCAGTTCCTGTCATTTGTGATCAGCTTCCCAGTTCAAGCAGTTCTCCACTATGTGGGGCAACAGATGGAAGAATTTCAGGATTAGATTCTAATGGTTCAAAGAAAACTTTTCCTACAACAACCCATAATTTAGATAGTATTGAGACTGCTTGTGAGAATGGGACTTCATTAATTGTTCATGACCATGGTAGTGATGAAGCTTCCCAAATCAATCATGAGGTCAAGGAGAGTGAGACTTCTGGCATACCAGGGCTAGTTGGCAAGGATTCTCCTGATAAACTATTTGATGTGCCATTTGTTGGGGTTCTAGGGGAGGAGAAACACACTGAGGGTATGCCACAGTGTCTCAATTTCCATAGTGTCTTCTGTACCTGCAATGTTTACAATTGTTATCAGAATGCATTGCAGTTCATGATCCTCCACCCCCCTGCTTGTGAATATTAATTTTCTTTCCTTTTTCATCGATATTTTAATTTTTTCCTTTTTTGGTTTTGTGACAGATTTAGGTCTTTAGATGGGTATGTTGAATAAGTTTGCTAAATAGTTTATGTAGACTTGGTCAGATTATGAAGCTCAGGAAAAAAGAGGGAAAATGAATGTGGATTCTGGAAGAGGCACAGTGATTGTACATCATTATTAATGACAGTTGAATAAGCTAGGTTGAAGCTAGATTCATTGACCTTCAATTTTGCACCTGAGCAAGTGGCACTCATGCTGCTAATGTTTCAGAAACAGTTTTATCTGAAGTGTTTGTAACTTGCACCCCTTCCCCTTCTCCATTGAGTTTGTCACTTGCTTTTGTCTGTTTTTTCATGGTTATTGCTTATGTCCCAATATTATGTGTACAAATGGATTGGTTAAAGTTGCATCATTGAGCTGTAGAGTAATTCTAAATAGCTCAATATATTAATTTTATGTGATTGTGTTCTTTTCCTGAGGTTTGCAATCAATGCTACTGCTTCCTTATTTCCATCTGTTTATCTTTGATCAATAAAATCCTTTTTTACCCATTGTTAAAAGCTGTAGAATATAGTTAAGTTATATTTTGTCTGAAGTGCTTCAATTTATTTAGTCGTACTACAACTTTGCTTTTCTGTATGTTGTGTTTTGAAAAGATGTGGGCTGGATAATTAGCATATACTGATGTTAATTTCTTTTGCCAGATTTCTCACCCACACCGGTTTCTTGTTCATCTGGAAAGCCTCAAGTTAGTGTGTTGGGAGAACAGTCTTGTAATGCTAGTCAAAGTGAAGCAGTGTCATTGAGAAATGAGAGCAAGAATGAACCTGGTTGTACCAGTTCAGCTGCTGGTCACAGTATTGTTGGCAATAGAGCAGACAAAGGTAGTTCAAAGTGGCAGTCAAAAGGAAAGAGGAATTCCAGACATACGAGTAAAAATATAAAACATGCCTCAAGAAAATATGTCGACACAGACCACCAGTCCAGTGCTTATTTGCCAGGAATAGGGAACTCGGATGGAATCAATCAGGGTGCTGGTCAGAAAGTTGATTGGAATGGCATGGGTGCACCAAATTCTCAAGTTAAGTGCAAACCTATTGCTGAAGGCCAACTAGAAGGATTTCGGGAATTGAACAAGCATGTCAAGGGGACAACAACAGAGGCAAAGCTATTGCCTGATGGATCTCTTGCACCTCAGAGATTGCTTCCTTATCGCCATTCGCGCTTCACTGTAAACTCCAGATATCAAATGGCAGATTTCCCTGGAAGGAATTATTGTTCTGATGCTTCATTATATGATGTTAAGCTAGAAGTTAAATCCAGCTACCGGCCACAACACGTCCCTTTGGTTTCTCTTGTGAGTAAACTGAATGGTGAAGCCTTTATTGGACACCCTTTGGCGGTTGAGGTCTTGGTTGAAGGTCATTGTGATAAAATGTTGAGTGACATTGGATGTGACTTGGAAGTTGGTGATGTGTATTGTGCAGCCAAGCCAAACTCAGTGACCGGAAGAATACATTCCAAGAATTCAACGCGATTTTCACCTAGTAGATCTTCCAAGATGAAGAAAACTGGGCTGTTGAATAAAAAGATTCGGAAATTGTCTTCATTGACAGGTCACAGGCAGTCAGTAGAGGAGAGAAAACCAGTGGTAGATAAGCAGCTCAAGGGTCCTGTTATTGCATGTATTCCCCTCACAGTAGTATTCAGTAGGATAAATGAAGCAGTGAGTGGTCAGGCACGGTCCATGCACCGTGCATTACCAACATCATCCAACCCATGACTCGTGGTGGTGCGGATAATTGCTTCTTTGGTAATTTGAGAGATTTTGGTTTAGTTCTGCAGATCATAATATTACCTTCTTTTTAACTAAATGCACAGTTTGCACTTTGCAGCCCCCACCATGAAGGTTGAATCTTCTGTACAATTTCAAGACATTTTCATGTAGAACTAGTAGGAAGTTAAGTTAAATCATCTGAGGCTTCTCTTGGCTCTGTAAATAATGTAACATTGGATGAGAGATGTAAAGAGGGATGGTCTAGTATTAGGTGTTTGACCTGATATTAGGTTCTTAAAAAGTAATGAATTAGGATGTTACTGCGGAGGTTCAATAACTACATTTTATACTCATGTTGGATTGGAACTCGATACTTTATGTCGAAGTCACCTCTATGAATCCTAAATCAAAGAAAAGTGCAATTATGAGAACATTTGGATCAATCCCCGTTTCAATTTTATTTTGTTTGTTTGTATGGAAACTTGTTATGCCATCAATACATATTATTAGCATTTTTCTTTGTTGTGTATGCTTTTCATTAGCGTAAATATTTATTTAGTTGCTTTCTTGATGTAATTATCTTTTTTTTTTTTTGACAAATGTAAATCTTTAACTAATATGTAAAAGTATATAACATGGAAAAGAAGGAAAAGAATAGTTATTATTCTATCAAATGCACTCCTTTCTTTCTAAACGTACATTTTAAAATAAAATTATGAACAAAGTAATTCTTGTGTGCTATCACATGATTGTCATCCCTCTCACTCCTCCTTCACTTCAGTTTTTTATTTTAAGAAAAATATTTTAAAAAAGAAAAAGGAAACTATGTTTAACCCAAACGGAATTTCCCTAAAAAAAACCCAAACGGAATTTTCTAAATTTATTTTTTAAATAGAAAATGTAATTAACCTAGCAGACATTCTTGTATAAACAATTCTTTGGCATAGATATTAGCACATGTTTGTGTTTGCTTAAAATCTAAGAAATATTTATTTTACCTTTTTTTTAAAAATTCAATCAATAAAATGTATTTTGTAAAAATAAATTAATTCAAATAGAATAAATTACTTAAAAATATGTTCGATGAGAACCAACCATGTTTATTAGTTTATTTATTTATTACTAAAATAAATATTAAGGCTGAGATTGATTTGTTTAATTTATCTTAATCTATGTTCATTATTATTTTTTATTGTTTCATTTTTTTTATGAATAAATAAATTTAAAAAATGACACTAATGTTTACAAAAGAGAGTGTCTGAGGCATCAGCAACTAAGTAATTCGAAGTTGAAGCTGGACAAGAATTTAATAAAATAAACGGGGAGGAGAATTTGGCTCCTGACTTAACAAGAATGTCTGTCACATTATTTCCTTGCCTAAGCGTATGCTTGAAGCTAATATTCTAAGGTAAACCACACCTGCATGAAGATAAACAACGTCGAGCCCCTCAATGATGAAGTTCAGAGAAGTGGTGGAATCCGTCTCACAAATAACATTAGAGAAACCTTTTGTGTGGGCAAGTTTAATGCTATGGAAAATAGTACACAGCTCAGCGGTGGTGTTTGAAATAAAACCACAATTGCCCATATAACCCGTGATCTTGATGTAGTTTTGTGGAGGAGGTTCCCAGTTAACCAGTATCCTATCTATTGAGGATGAGCTGGTCGAACTGGTCGAATTTGTCCCTTTGGCTAGATGTAAAAGAGAACTTATCTGGTTATGCATATACCAGTCTGGCCAAACTATATTGTTAAAAACCACCTCATTCCTCGCACGCCAAATCATCCAGCAAGTGATGTCGAATAAGAGCTGAAAATTTCCTTGAATGTTACTTCTGAGCCAGTATGCAGCATCATCAATGAAGAAATCAAGACCATACTGCAATGGATGTATTGCCATACCTTACATGCATAGGGACAATCGCGTGAATTCATGTTTCATTTTTTTAAGTACGTATTATCTATCAGTTTAGTGTTAAAATATATATTTTTATTTTTTTAATAAATTGTGAAAATTTTTATTTTATTATTCAATAATGGGCTATATAATCCTAGGTCTAATAGTAATCAGATCCAAATCCAACCCACGATACACGGATCTTGTTTACGGATAAATGGGTCGAACTCTCCGAACCCGGTTTATTCAATTTGACAAATTAGGGTTTCTTCATTGTCCTATATATATGAAGCCTAACGAAAAACCCTAGCTTTAGTGTTGCAGGCGAAGGAGAAATGGCGACAGTTCCAGGGCAACTCGTGTGGGAGATCGTGAAGAAGAACAACTCCTTTTTGGTCAAACAGTTCGGAAGGGGCACTCAGAGCGTCGAATTCAGCAGAGAGAGCAACAATCTCTACAACCTCAATTCGTTCAAGTACTCTGGTGTGCCATCATTCCAATTTTTATTTTTTTTTTGTGAAAAAAATTGGATGCTTTTTCCAATTGTTGAAAATGGGCACTTGAAACACCAATCCTTTTTATAATATTGAGTGAAAATATTTGGGGTTGAATTATTGGGGTAGAGCTTGTGCTGATATTGTTTTTATTTTGATGATGTGTTTATCTACTGATCTCAGAGTTGGCTTCATCTGAGAAACATTTTATGGATTGGATGAATGTGTTTCGATTGTTTGTGGCTAAATGTCTTATTTCCGTCATGGCAGGCTTGGCAAACAAGAAAACTGTTACCGTTCAGCCTGAGGGTAAGGATCAAGCTGTGTTGTTGGCTACAACAAAGTCGAAGAAGCAAAACAAGCCTGCTGCATTGCTCCACAAATCTGTAATGAAGAAGGAATTCAGAAGGATGGCAAAGGCTGTTGAGAATCAGGTAATTTACCAAAAAAAAACTTTGTTCCTTAGAGGTTAGCTTTATGATGTGTGTGAATGGTGTATGATAATGTTGTTCTAAATTCTTAGATGCTGAGTCTATTGCTGTTTCCAAAATTTGTTTAGTTTTGTTTTTTTAATGACGGCTAATCTAGTTTATGTCAGTGACTGAACTGTCCCAGTTGGCAATTTTGGTGTCATTTTCATATATGGAATGAAATTTATGTCATTATTGCGCTTGGATCTGTTGAAGTTACCTTGCCTACTTGTTTTTGATTGTCATTGTTGGGGGAATGGGATACTGTGTTTAAAAATACATTTTTTTTGTCTTTTGCCAGCAAGTCTCGCGGCAGTGATGAGGCTCTAACATATAAGATGAATCCTATTTTTTGGGTTTCTTCAATGAAATATGCATGTTACGCTTGGCTTCTGAGCTTCTATCATTCTGAAGTTTATTCATGAATTTATTCTCCTGGTTCTGTTTATAGAGAAAAGTTTATGTTTGCTTATGCTGTCAATCATTCTCTTATATAAGCATCCAAATTTGCTTTTATTTTATTTTGTGGTTCTTGTGTCTTTGTTGGGGAATATTGTGCTAAAAAGTACCTTTTTGGCTTTTGCTGACAAGATGCAGCAGTGGTGATGAGGCTCTAACATATAAGAAGAATCCTTTTTTTGGGTTTCTTCATTGAAATATACATGTTACGCTTGGCTTCTGAGCTTCTATCATTCAGAATCAGAAGTTAATTCATGAGATAACTATTCTCCTGATTCTGTTAATAGGGGAAAGTTTATGTTTCTTGCTTATGCGGTCAATCATTCTCCAATATCATCATCCAAATATACTTTTTTTATTTTTTTTTATTTTGTGATTGTTTGGTCTTTGTTGTAGAATATTGTTTTAGAAATACCTTTTATGTCTTTTGCAACAAGACGCAGTAGCGGTGATGAGGCTCTAATATATAAGAAGAATCCTTTTTTTGGGGTTCTTCATTGAAATATACATGTTATGCTTGGCTTCTATCATTGATAAGTTTATTCATGAATCTACTCATTCTGTTAATAGAGGAAAGTTCATGTTTCTTTCTTATGCTGTTAATCATTCTCTAATATCAGCATCCAAATTTATTTTGTTTTTTATTTTGTGATTGTTGGGTCTTTGTTGGGGAATATTGTGCTAAAAAAAATATCATTTTTGGCTTTTGCCAGCAAGACACAGCAGCTGTGATGAGGCTCTAACATATAAGGAGAATCCTTTTTTGGGATTCTTCATTGAAATATACATGTTACGCTTGGCTTCTGAGCTTCTATCATTCAGAATTGTTTGTTCATATATATATATTGTTCTTGCTTCCAAAAAATGGGTAATGCTTTTACCTCATTATACTGAATATTTCCAACTTTTATCTGATTTCTTCTTCCTATTTATGCAATGGGGCTCAGGTGGCAGAAAATTACTACAGGCCTGATCTCAAGAAGGCTGCCCTTGCAAGGTTGAGTGCTGTTCACAGAAGCCTCAAAGTTGCCAAGTCTGGTGTCAAGAAGAGGAATAGACAGGGCGTGAAGGTCCTTGGGAGGAAGTGAAAGGGAATTGAGAAGTGTTAGACTACATTCAACCCTCGTTTTTGCCCCCTCTTTTTTGTGTTTTTAGAACTCCAATCTAGATTTCCCGTGTTTGTTTTGTAATGCAATTATTTATTAAGTAATTTGCTATTAAACTTGAACTAGCATGTTATAGATTTCACCTTTGTTGATTTGTGTCTTGGTCTAATCGCCTTATGGTTGTTGCTTTAAGTCAGCTGAGAAAGTAGCTGGCTATTATTGCATCTTTATCAATGAAACTCTTGATTGAAAAGATAACTTCATTTCTGTTTGTCTTTTATCTTTCTAATGAAAGCAGTTGTGTAGAACTTGAAATCAGAGTTGGTGCGAGGATTGGGGGGTTGAAACATGGTAAGCACAGTTGCTTAAATGTTCACTTTATTCGGGGTTAACTTAAACTTGTCTAGATTATTAACAATGAAAAAGCCGAAGCCTATGCTGGGTTTGATTTAGTAATTATAAACAAACTTTCTCCTGTATCAAGATTTTGCCAATTTTGGTCTATTAAAAAGCAGTATCTTTTGCCATACAAGAGAAAAGTGGTAAGTATTTAAAGTTGCAGCATTACTTGAGGTTGATGAAACAAATTTCACATCACTTGGTATAAAGCTTGAAGATAAGATTAACTGTATAAAGATAAAACATCAGTCGATGAGCCACAAATCATAAAGGCTTGAGGGGGATTAAGCACAGGCTGGTTTTTGCAGTTGGTTGAACGATAATTTTGGTGTATAGAAAGAAAGATTAGAAACCAATCTCGCATGTCATAAGTAAATCTGTGGCTTAAACAACTTCCTGAAGTAAATCATATGCAATGAGTCCTAGCTAGTAACTAACTAATATTCAGCCATTCAGAAGTTTCGGACCTTGCTTCCAACGGTATACGTAGGTATAACATGTAAAATGTAAAGGGGATTTTCCTGGTACAAGTTGTCACATAATACCAAGGTTGACATGTTATTGGTAACATTTGGTCCTGTTATGCCTGATGGTTGACTGGCTTGTCCATGCGTGACCATCACGCCAGTCTTAACCCGTTTGAGGCTTAATGTTTTTTTTTTTAAAATAAAATATTTTCATTTCAAATTAATTATGTCTGTTTCGAATCTCTTCTCCTTTTCTATACAAGTTCGGCTTATACAAAAAAAAAAAAAACAAAAAACGAGAATGTTTATTTTGAATCAATAGGCCTCTCATATCCAAACACGGAAGAATTTGATACGCTTTAGCTTCTCGTTACAAATTTGCAAATAATCAAACTATCTACTATTATTCTTCATAGTTAAGTTAACGCAGTCTCTACTATTAGTACAGAAAATTTCCTCATGAATATTGTTATTTGTCGGCTCGTATTCGTATAGAAAGGAATATATCAAATTTTGAAGGGTAAACACCAAACATATTATATTCAATACCACTATGTTCATCCTATATACAAAACAAACATATTGCTTTTGTTTAATAATCAAATAATTACTTCTCTCAGACCAAAGGAAACACAAGGAAGAACAAAGTTAGAAAAATTACAAATTGAATAGTACAAGGTATTGATTAAACTTGTTAAGGAATCCTTCCTAAAAAGTGTTGACAAAGTCTAAAGTCAATGAAAGCATATTATTACACGCATTGGAATACCATGTTACTTGTCTTAGTGTAATTCATCAGCCTTATAAAAAGAGTTAGATAAAATACAGAGTTTCATAATTCGTTTGGTACTTACCGTACCACATTTTCTTTCACAAACTATTCTGGCTGCTGATAATACAGCAGCCATGTCTGTGAAGAAATCTGTGTCTCTGAATGGTGGAAATGAGGTTGCCAAGCTTAAGAGCCAGAAAGCTTCAAAACAGAGGCGTTTCAATCGTTGTTTCTCTTCAGTTGAGTTGTCTATGGAGCCGGGGAAGCAGCTGAAGGACATGGATTCCAACAAGTTGAAGGGTGAGATCAAGAGGTGGGCTAAGGCTGTTGTTGCATATGCACGCCAAGTCAGTGACCGTTTTGGAAAGTCTCATGGCTAAGTCACAAATTTTAACTTGATGGAATAACAAAGTTCTTATGATATCTAAGGGTCAGAATGAATGATCACAGAAATGGGTTTTGGATTTGGTTGATGGAAGAAATGTTGGTGGAGTTTGAAAATGAGCATAGATGTTAAAGTGGTGGTTATATATTTGTTGTGAGAAGCAAGGTGAATCAAATAATCAAGTCTTGTCAATTTGAAGGTAGAATGCCATATTGCAATACATTTAAATTTCACAAAGTAATATTATTGTAAATATCATCTGGAATTAGAGAGTATTTTTTTCTCTCTCAATTGAACTGCTATGTGCTAAATTATACTGTGATGCGTGAAATGTATACAAATTCTGCAGCACATGAGCTGCAGTATCTTCTTAGCTTGTGTCGTTAACAGTTAAACTAAATCGT
Organism: Amphicarpaea edgeworthii; assembly: GCA_014843725.1. NCBI lineage: Eukaryota > Viridiplantae > Streptophyta > Magnoliopsida > Fabales > Fabaceae > Amphicarpaea > Amphicarpaea edgeworthii. The sequence goes on along the minus strand of CM026320.1, from coordinate 1,727,174 downwards.
ATTTATCTATTGAATTTTCATAAATTCTATGTCCATTAGATATACTGCTACATATAATTACTTGTATACCTGCCTTCTGAAATTAGTGTTTTTTTTTTACAAACTGAAATGGATAGTTATAAAAGAATATACACACCATGTTTTCCAAATAAATATCTAAGTGTAAATTGCAAACTCCTAAGGAGAAGCAATTGGGGGTTAGAAATAGGAAATATTAGAGCCCGTTAATTTCTGTTAACATTTAACTTACAAAACTGTCAGTTTGTTGTTAATCTGTCACTTTATTTTTAATCTATTTTCTGTTTTCAAATATTATACAAAAAACATTGAAAACATTTTTAACACTTGTTCTGAATTACATTCGTTTCTCTAGTACACACACTAACTTGAGTGTCAGAAATATTTTCATGTAGTCACCACTGCTGTGTTGTCATCTGTCATCACCTTTGGTCATTCCTCAAATTTGTCATCAAACAACTATAATGAAACTTAAAATGGCTCAAAAAGATACAATACTGGTGTCACTGACTTTTGACAAAACTTGTAGTAATTAGCAATTTTCATATGTACAATTCAAAAGGGATAACACTAACTGTAGGGTTGTATGAACTATCTTATCAGCACAGGAGAGGGGAGACAAACAGATCAATCAAAACAAAGTCCCCTCTTAATATACAATTCAGCCATGGAAGATTGAGATAATAAAAGGACAATCCAGCATAAGCGTTCTTTCTCTCGTGTTGAAGTGGTAATGAAGTAAATGATAAGCTGGAGAAGGCATCATTCCATTTTTTTGTCCTCTCTCAAACTCTTCTCTCCTCCAGAAATAGTCCTTAAAAGTTTCTTAGAACACATAGCCTGTGCCTGTGTAGTGTGTTTTGCACGGTTGGCTCTTACCCAAGCAGGTTCCTGCAAAGAAAAAACAGTACCATAGCCTGTTATCTCTCATAAAGCATCTTTGAAATGGAGGAATGATTGTGGATGGGAAGCAAAACAATCACCTCAGGAATGAAGCGAGAGAAACCAAACTTAATCAACAAGAGGACATGCTCCATGATTAAAATTGCTGCAAGTCCAGGCTCTATTTTCCATTTTCCATCCTCATCATATAGCCATGCTAAAAGAGCACAATTGGTGCATATAGACATCAATATAAGAAACTGCAAAATGAATGTTCTCAAATTAGAGTGATATAAAAATCAAGTGTATAACTAATGGTGTTGATGGATCTTCCATATAGTTGGTTATTTGGTAAACATGTTTTCCAGTTTATAATTAACATGAAGTGGATTATCCAAAATAATTGACAAGTACCTTCCAAAGTCCAGCGTAAATAAATAAATACCTGAAATATGTTAAGCCAGGCTCCTACTGTTGCAGCAGCACGAGGAACAGGCCGTCTCAAAATGACTAGCAGCTTCAATGCATCTGTCCTTATCTCCATAAGGTTGTTCTGACCATGGAGGGAGTATGGTGTCAACAATGTAATATTTTATAAAAGCCCAAAATGAGTTAAAAAGAGCATTTATAGCAATGGTGAAGGCAAGCAAAAGCAAGTGCAAAAAAGGGAGGTAGATTAAAGTATTCATACCACCGCAGCAAAAGCAAATGCAGGTGGGAATGCACAAGCAAACATCATAATCATTCCAAACTGCAATGCCAATTCTAAGAAATCTGCAAAACAGGATAGGATAATGTCAGTCTCAGGACGCTTCTCGAACATGATGAGAAATCAAGCCTTTTTAGTTTAGATTGCTACATATGCATGCATATCTAAATGAAGCTACTTATATTCCATATGTTTAAGAATTAAATATATATCATACAATTTAAGAGTATAATGAATTTGGAAGTACCATCAAATAACCCATCTTCAAGCTCCTCACCAATGCTAGCGGAGTAAGAGGGCTTCAGGTATTCTTTCTCTACTCTAGAAGTAAACTGGAACTTTTCTCTTGCTTCTCCTTTCTCATTCTTCTTGTGTCTTCAGAAATAAAAGATAAATTAGCTATTGTATAGTGGTAACATGGTAAACCAGCATAGTCCATGTCCAAGGGGATGAAAAGGCTTACCGAACCCTGTACTTTTTATAGCTATACTTGAGATAAGGCAATGAATTTTCCAACAAGTTTTCCAACACCTGGAAAGATGTTTTCTTTTACTCCACTATGTTAAAGGAAAAACCCCAAACGAAAGAGAGGGCGAGAAGTAACGGGAAAATGGGAGAAGGGAGAGACAAGGATAACATGATAAGACTTTTCTTTTCAACCTCAGACAGAAGGAGCCGCTGAATCAAGACTTGGCGAAGAGTTGAAAAATTACGATGCAACAAGGCATGATAAAAGATTCCAATGTATGTCTGCATAAAGTACAAACCAAACACCTGTGGAAGAAAGTACCCAAGTTCAATGTTTAGGATAAGCTGAAAAAAGCAACATGGTACCTATAAATCCCCATTATTACCTTGTAGACCAAGCTGTCAGCCTGTGTTTCTGTGTTCTCATTGTTTTCATTCATGATAAGTTTTACAGAAACCTTGCCACAAATCTTGGTAATATACTGAATGGCAAAAAGGTATACAGCAGTGAGCCCAAACCTGAATCCCAACATTAGATGAAAGTGGTATTAATGAAGTATTGGACTCAACCAAATATAAGAATTTATATGACTAACAAAAGATACATTTTAGTATCAAATTACAGATTATTTAGTGAAGACAAGCTGGTCCCTTTCTAATGGGAATATGGTATCCAAATCCACAAGTTCAAAGTTATTTTGATGGTAACAAAAAATGTCATTCGTGAGTTTTACATGGATGACTGAGAAGCTTGTGGGACTAATGAAGAGCAAAACGAATCTCAGGTACAACGAAAAAAGTCCAAATTGACATGCATGAATCATGGGATAAATTGCATTTAGAAAAAACACACTGAACAGAAAAGATGACAAGTATTCAAAGAGAAATAGACAAATAGTATACCAAGAACAAATTGGATCATACAGTTAACAATCCTGGAGGGGTTATGCTTTACTTTACTAGATGGAGTTGAACTTTTTAGTTTGATAAACACAAGACTAAAGTAGGATAATTGCTACAACAGAATCAAAGAGGAGAAAATGAAGTTAAAAACAATCACATTGATACTCAAAGGAGCTGACATGTGAAATAAAATCCTTCATAAAAGTTGAGAACACCATCTCAGTAAAGATAGAAAATAGATGCTGCAAGAACTAATAATTATATGAACACAATGAAAGATCCTTTAGCTGAGAATCAAGAATGAAAGAACAAAATAGAATTATTGGAATATACAGAAAGAAATTGCCAAAAGAAAAATAACAGAATATTCAATTAACACCAACAAGTAGAAGCACACAAAAATTATATGTATTCTTACTTAATTATATCAGAATCAAGAACTTCATAAAGATGAGCATATGCCAACTCAAATGGTAACTGGAGGCATATGATGCAGAAGATAATGATAGCATCATTTCTGAATCTCATAAGACGCCCAAGCCACTCATGTCTCTGGAATATTTCCTTCTCTTTAGCTCTGTCAGTCTCAAATACTTTCAAGAGTTCTATTGGGGGCTGCCAGGTGTTGGCATTCCTGCCTGAAATCTTGTATCCTTGGTCAGCTGCAACTGTAGAACTAATAGGCCATCTGCAACACCAAAACAGGAGAGAGAAAAAGATGTGAAGGAAGAGAGAAGAATCTCAGCAAGCAAATGAGTAAAGTGATTGAACTGATCCCAAAAGAAGTAAAAAGTACAACATTACCTGGCTAAAAGGGCAGAATTTTTACGTTTCCAGAACTGAGAAAACATTATAGCCCAAAGTATCACCATGATGAAGAAAACTGGAAGCACGACTAATTTCAATGACCTAAATTGTAATATTAAGTCATAAAACCTCTTAATTAGATGCAAAACTAAAGAAGTGGTAGCATAAACAGAAAGCAACTGACAGATTGGCTCACCCAAAATCTATAAATTGCAAAGTGAGCCCAAATGCAGCAGGGAAGAGCATCCACTGTGTGAACATTCCAATAAAAGCAAAATAGATTGCAATCTGCACATTATTCATTCCTTCATTGGATAAGGAGAATGGACAACATCATTTTCATATAATGTTATAAAGCTCAGTCATATTCTCACCAACCTTTGCCCCATAATATGAATAAATCTCATCGATTGGCTGACTAGTGAAGTCCCACCATTGAAGTGCCCAACTTCTAAGAAGTTTCTTTCTCTTCTTTTCATCTATCAACCAAACACAATGTTAGTTCAAGCTTCAAGTCACACTAAACTAGAGAAAAATTGATGGCATGTGTGAGTAAAAACACCATGCAAAGGAAAGACTTGCTTAACAATGTCCACCGATTCCAATTTAAGAAGTAGATTCTCCCCAATTTCCCAATTGATTTCTTTTCCATCAAATTTAAGGATTTTGACTGACTTGCTTTTGTTTACCTGCAATTCAATTTACAAAGAGACCAAAATGTTAACGCATGTCAATAGAAGAGTTCATACAAATATGCAATTCCATGGTACTCATGGCCTTAATACTGATCACAGCGCAGCAGAGTTCCTTAAGAGTTTATCACGTTTTTTCGAGTTTATCTTCACAAGAATACATTTTCCTAATATTTTCTTGAAATAGAAATCTGAGACTTGGATAAAACAGGCGGCATGTGTGGAACTGGCTAACAAGTACACCCGAATTACAAAGAGGGAATTTCGACTTGTAGAGACAACAAATGGCTACGGAAAGAACTCACTATTCCATATATCAAGTGACAGTAGCACTGAAAACGCTCACACCAACTGAAAACAGAACCATCGGGCTGTTTCACAAAAGCTTCGACCTCCTCCACCTCAAATTGCAAATCCATACCTGCCATTTGTTACAACACATATGAATTGCACAACCAGTCACATGCTAGTTAGCACCATCAGACACGTTGAACTTAAATAGTAGTAATACGCAGAGCAGATGCCCCCATTGGGGGATTTGCAATATACCAATATGAGTCCGTTTCTTGATTTGTAGGTCAGCTGCAGCCCTCCCCAATGTCTCCAAAGGTGCAGCCAACTAAACAAATGATAAGTAAGTTTTAGTTACTTATCAAAAAGCTTTAATTAGACACACAACTGACTAAACCACAAGATTGATAGATCATGGAACAAAATCATAGGAAAATGCCTTTTTTAGAAAGAGAAAGGACTAAGATTTCCCTAGACATACCAAAATGCAAAAAAAAAAAAAAAAAAACCCAGAAATTTAAAGCGTAGAATTGGATGAAAGTGACTGATATGCAAACATAAAGAGGTTTTAAACATAGAAAGGAATTGAGAAAACCTAACCTTGATGAACTCATCTGCAATGCTAATAACTCTTTCAACTACAAGCCCCACCTTCTCAAATTCCTTTACAAGGACGCATGCACAGTCACATGATTCATCTTGTTCCTGAACCACTCTCCTAGGAATAACCACCCCAATTTCAAAAACAGGTTCTTCATTTCCATGCTCGTTCATCTTCAACCTCACTGACCCCAATGCACATGAGAAAAGACAAAAATAACAACAAATTCCCCCCTTTCCTCCTTCAACTATTCAAAGGGGTATTTGTTTTCACAAAATCAAAAGAAAGCTTCAAATGGGCAGAAGCAAGATCCGTTTTTGGCCAAAAGGGGCGAAGAAAAAGCCATAAAAATAAAGAATTCCGAGGAGAAATGGGTGTGCTGTGTTGGAAAAAAGCTAGCACTGTCCAAGGGGTGGAAAATTAAGACGGTGCGTTGTATCTGTGGGGTCAAACAAAGTGGGATGACGAGGATTCCTAAGGAAAGATTTGAATTGAATTGAATTGAATCGAAGAGGTGATAAACACAAATTAAAAAGGTGGTGGAGGGAAAACGACAGAAAGAAGGAAAATACGATGAGGATTATAACAGTTTGAGGAAGGTGTCATAAAATAAAACACAAATCAAACGGCCATCTTCACCACAAAGCTTTCAGGAGGGACAGACACATAACATCGACATAGGGTATTGTCCATGTGCATGTTTGCTATTTTTGTGTCTTTTTTTTTTATTATTATGAATATTTACGACTTTTTACTGTCTTTAATTAAGTTTCTTTCTCTTTTCAATTACATTTCATTAAATAAATAAATAAAATTTAAATTTGAAACTTTTAAAAAATTCAAATTTATAATCATTCGAACTAAGGTATTGTGACTTCTAGTCATTGAAAAATTATATTAATTAAATGAATCTTTTAAAATTACAAATTATTATCATATCAATTTTCATCTTATCAAATTAATTTTTTAATTACTAAAAATTATAAAAATACTATTATCATATTAATTGCTAAAATAATAAAACAACCAATCGCTGATGATTTAATTTACCGATAGATAAATCTTTGAAAAATTAAAATAGTGATGCAAAATGACTTTTAAGAGACTAATTTAGTCGTTATTTTTTATTTTTTATTTTTTAAATAACATAGTTGTGTGCATATAAGACCTTAAAATATTATTTTTTATTTATTTCTTCGAATAAACATGCTTGGTATTTAGTACTTATAATTATAACAATGATGAATTTTTGAACAAAATTATGTCTCGAAAAAAATATAGGTAGGCAAAAAATCTTAGGGTGTGATAATTAATATTGTACTATTATGAGCATTATGATCCTTCCTAAGAATAAGGTGTAAACTGTAAGGTCAGTAGAGTAGAGTAGAATGGTACGGCTTCCAATTCATTCTGTTTAAGTTTTTGGATTCCGGGAGAATCGGTGAGAAATTCAAAATCTCATGACATTGCATTTGCAGCAATGTATTACTATTAATTTGGCACCGTACGTAGTTACTAGATAAAGTTGGCTTTTTGTAACTGAGTTCAGTCAGGGTTACACGTGCTGCAACTATAACATAACACGCTTGCATGCATTTGCAGTGTAAGTAGCTTGAATTTTGCTATCACTTGTTGCATCTATGTATGCCAGCTGGATCTGCATGAGTATATTTTCCATTAATCTATGCCAGCACAAGAATAGATACTAGATGAATTCTTTGATACTAAGATTTGGAGAGTTATTTGTGTCGTGTGTCATTACTTTACTTCAATCCTTCCTCACTCGAAGATTTTGATTTGGTTGAAGATCATTTGTAACACATGCAATCTTCCCTTCCTTTCGAAATCAATGTTAAATATCGGCCATTATCTTTTTACAACCTATCTATTTCAGTTCATTATCTTTAACTCTAACCTGAATCTCAATATTTTTTTTTATTAAATGGCTAAAAGTTAAAGATATATACAACAATTAAAATTCACTATGATAAGGAACTTAATATAATTTATGTATTAAATTTCAATTGAATAAAATTAAATATTGATCCTATGTAATACAAAAGCAAATGTGATAAGTAACAGATATATTGAAAAAGGTGAATTGATTCTCATACTAATTGACAAAATCTATATATATTTGTACTGATTAATATTATCATCATCCTTAAGATAATTGATTTTTTTTCATCAGAAGATAATTCGTTGAATCTATGATAAGATAACAATTGATTTATCTTAATCGCTATCCCACGTATTCTGTAAAAATTGAATTTACATATAATTGGTCTTGTAAAGGATCCATGCACGAGGAATAAACTTCTTTCTATTACGATCAATGGAGAGACAGAGAGCCAATGATATTGAAGTTTCTGTGACAGAGAAGAATCCTTTGATCTCCACCTTGCCTGAACACATTATTCATGAAATTCTCAGTCGACTTACCATGCTTGATTTTGTTCGAACCAGTTGTCTTTCCAAGGAATGGAAAACCCTTTTTCTCTCTTTTCCTTGGGTCAATATCGACAAACAAGACTTTAATGATGTCCCTTTTGATGAGTTCAAGGATACTATGTACCACCATGTTAGAGAATGTTTGGTTATGTACAAATTCAGGCTACGCATGCATTATAAATACTTAAAAAAGGGCACAGAAGTGATTGAAGAATGCACAACGCTAGTATTGCAGACCAGCACAGTCAAAGAGTTTGATTTTGAAATCATGCCTGATTATTGTCCTCCGACTTCACATAAATGGTCAAAGCTTTTTCATCATATATATAATGCGAAGACGTTGGTGATGCTGAGGTTAAGTGGTTTGACAATGATCCAACCCTCTAATAGGGATATCAAGTTTTCCCACCTTGAGATTCTAAGGCTAGAAAATGTAATGGTAGAAAGAGAAAGTGTCATTGATGGCTTATTTACAAGTTGCCCTCTCATAAGGGAAATATCACTTGTTAAATGTTATGGCTTGGTGCATCTGAAGGTGTGTGGTAATCTTGGTCACCTCAAACTGCTCGAGATTGCTTTTTGTGAATTGCTTAAGAGTGTTGAAATACAAGTGCCAGGTCTAGAGAAGCTCTTCTTGTCCGAGATTGAAAGAAGAAGAGGAGATTATGATAGTTTTATGGTTTTGAAGATAGATTCGGAAACTAGTGAATCCTTAAGGGAGCTGACATTGTGCAATTCTATTATAGCAGGCACAACCTTCACCGAAATGTTTTCTAGATGCTCAAACGTTGAGTCTTTGGTACTTGATAGGTGCAACCGTTTTTTCAGGGTCAAAATTGCAAGTCAGAAGTTGAGAAAGCTTGTCTTTAAGAAGTGCTACGATCTTCTTTTGACAGACATTGACGCTCCCAATTTGACTTCATTCATTTTTTGCAATTATGTACCCTATGGATTTTATGATGATCACTGTATTAATGAAAAAATCCAGTATTGTGAGGAGATCAGTCAGCAACAAGAATGCATGCTTGACTTTAGCAATTTGCTCATGAGCAAAAACATATGGATATCTCTTTGGTTCGATAAATTTAACGACTCTAAAGGCCAAAAGATGATTATTTATCCTACAAAGGTAATTTACATGCAACCTATTCTTTTGAATTTATTGTTTCATTTGGATTATTTTGATTTGTAAATGTTGTTTTTCACGTTGGTCCCATGAATTAATTTAGAATTACAAAGGGTATGCTGTTGTGGTATTGGAAGACTGGAGTTCGATCGCAGAACTTGCACTTATGACTCAGATAAGTGAATCAGCGGGAAGAACAACCATTACAACTATGAATTTTCTTGATCTGGCTAATTACGTGTTTGGGGACAGTGGTAAGAACCTAAAAAGGGTTTTGGCAATCTCATCTTCTGGTCAAAGCAGATTACATGAGGTATCAGTATTTCCTTGGTGCCTTAATCTACTAGTTTTTGTATTTCTCATTTTATCTTGTATTTTTTCTCCCTGTTTCTCTCTTATTTATAAAAAAAAGTGTACAGATTTGATGTTGATATATAACTAATTTCTGATTACTCTTAATGGCTACAGGTCTTAAAGAGCAAGCCAAAAGTTTCATGTACGCAATGCTCTTCTGTGGTCATAACAAGAGCAGAAATGGAAGCATTTAGCACATGTTGGCCTTCCTTCTCAAGAGTTGCTCCAACTCTGAAAGCAACTTCATTTTCTGTTTCTTTCACTTGACATCCATAACACAGAAATTGGGGGAGTGGAGGCACAAGATTAAAGAAAGATGCATGTGATCATGCTTCTTTGTGCTGCAAAGATTCTCATCGACTCTTAGAATTCGCCCACACCTCTTAAGTTAGCTTTTGGGATTTGATTAGTTAAGCCCAAATCCAAATTTTAAGAAAGATCATATAAAGATGAGATAATTTTTTTTTTTTTTTTTTTTTTTTTTTGCATATTCTGCTCTTCTAGTTTCAGTTTAAAATGCAAGATCACTACTCATTGCACTCAAGTTAAATACTAACTAGTTACCAATAGTAATCATATCCGGCTTCGACAAAATTTTCTTATTTGAAAGTGAAAGATACTTGTAGTCTATCTGTAGAATATATGTATATATAGTCTTAAAAAAAAAGTATACATTACTTTAATGATTATTTTAATAAAAAAGTATACAAGATTTCTACCAAAATGATTGAAAAAAGAGAATTCGCTAAAAATATCAACCAAATTATTCGGATATTAGTTATGAATAAATTTCATAAATACTTAGCAACTAACCAATATGTCTTGGTGATAAAAAAAAAACCAACTAGTCGCACTAATATGTCTTGGTGATAAAAAAAAAACCAACTAGAAAGGGAAAAAAAACTAAGCTAAACCCTTCTATAAGAGGCATCATGTTTTGATAGATACTTTTGGTGTTGGCTTATAATGATAGGGAAACATATAAGGATGCTGCTTTTAAAGTTGGAGCAATTCTTGAGAAGTAAGGCCAGCATTTCGGGGACAAGAATTTAGCCACTCCCTCTTCTGTTATGACCACATCATAGCAATGTGTACATGGAACTTTTGGCATGTACGTCTTTAGGACCTGCATACATTAAACGACAAGCAGTCAAATGCTATTTATATACTGAAAAAATAAATTGTATCATCATTATTAAGTAGTTGGTGACAGACATGTGATAAATTCAGAAGCAAAACCTTAATAAAAAAAAAAATGGAATAAACTATTATGTTATACAAGTCTTTAAGATTGGAAGGATTAATCACTTTAGTTTTTAATTTTGAAATTTTTTTTATTTTAGTCTAATTTTATAAAAAAAAAAAATCAAATTTTGTTTACTTTATTATTTAACTGTTCACAAAAAAACAATAGTAAGATTAAGGTTACTTCTAAAAGCAAAAAACAAATATTCAAAAGTACAATATGCCTATGAAATTATGCCTGAAAAGTAATGAAAAATTACTTATATTTGAACATCAAATTTGAAATTTTAGAAAAAGGGAAAATAGAGAAACAAATAGTGTATAAAATAAAACAAGTACCAGAAATTAAACAAAATGAATGCATGAAAGAAATGCTGATACCTCGTAGAATCTGCTTTCATCAGTGAATGAGATTGCCAAAACACTACTCGACTTCTTATCATAACTCCCAAAACTCATAGTTGTAATGATTGTTCTTGCTGCTAGCTGCTTCACTTATCTGAGTCATTAGTTCAAGTTCTTCCATTGAACTCCAGTCTTCCAATACAACAACATCATAGGGCACTATGTTCTAATCATGAACAACAAAGATTACTCACATTAATAATCCAAATGAAACAATAAAAAAAAAATTGTTGCAGGTAATTAAATTTAATTTCGTACCTCTGGGTACAGAGTTGTTGAATTTATGAAACCAGAGAGATGTCCAAATATTTTTGCTCGAGAGCACTGCGTTAAAGTCAATCATGCATTCTTGGGGCAGGCTGATTTTCTCAGAGGCTTCCACTATTTGATCAGAAATAGGGACATTCCCATACACAAACAATCCAGGGAGTGCATAATTGCAAAAATGGAATGAAGTCAAATTTGGTGCTTCGATTTCTGTCACAAAAAGATTGTCAGACCTCGTCATGACAAGTTTCCTCAACTTGTTACTTTTAATATTTACCTTATTAAAACGCATGCACTTGCAAATTGTCAAGGACTCAACGTTTGAACATGTAGAGAAAATCTGAGTGAAGGTTGAGCCTGGTATGGTGGAATTGCACAATGTCAACTCTCTTAAGCTTTCACTAGTTTCTGAGACTATGCTTAAAAAAGCAAAACAAATATTATCTCTTCTTTGTTTCTCATTCTCAGTCAAGACAAGCTTCTCCAGACCTGGCACTTGTATTTCAACACTCTCAAGCAATTGACAGAAAGCAACCTCGAACACTTTGAGGTGACCAAGATTACCACACACCTTCAAATGAACCAAGCCATCACATTTAACAAGTGATATTTCCCTTATCAGAGGGCAATTTGTAAATAAGCCATCAATGAAACCTTCTCTTTCTACATTTACATTTTCCAACCTTAGAACTTCAAGGTAGGGAAAGTTGATATCCCTATTAAACGGCTGGTCCATTTTCAAACCACTTAACCTCAGCACCACCAACGTCTTTGCATTATATATATGATGAAGAAGAGTTTCATACGAAGAAAGCTTATAATAATAATAATCATGTATGATTTGGAAATCGAACTCTTTGATGCTGCTCGTCTCTGACAGTAGTCTGGTGAATCTTTCAATCTCTTCTTTGGCTTTTTTTACGTAGTTTTCATCCATGCATAGCTTGAATATGCGTATAACCAAACGTTCTTCTATGACCTCCATGCTTCTAACTTTCTGGGAATAAATTTCTTGAAGTCATCAATGTGGAGATGATCAAAGTCTTGTTAGTGTATAATCAAGCAAGGATAGCAGACATAAATTTTTCCATGTCTTGGATAGAAAACTTGTTCGACGAACTTCGGGCATGGTGAGTCGATGGAGAATTGCATGAATGACATGTCCAGGCAAGGTGGAGATGTGATCCTCCATGGTTAATTAATTAGCTGTCCTTTTGGGAATCAATATAGATCGATCGGTCTCAAGTCTCAACCCCAAGAGCACTGTATTCTCCAGCAGGGACAGAATCAAATTTAGATCATAAAGGAAACCAACCATAAAACGTATAAACATGCATATGCAGCAAATTTTATATAAATAACATGATTTAGGAACACAAGTCTTTCAATGTAAGAGGACCCATCAACTAACATATATGAATCATGACCAAATCATTTCAATTTTAGTGTGAATACCTAACATCAAACATTATCTATCATTTTTTTTTATATTTCTCTTTTTATTATATCCAATCATCTATCATATTTATATATATATATTTTAATATTTTATTTGACACAAAAAAAAAAAAAAAAGGATATATGAAAATAGAGAAGAGAGAAATAGGAAAGAATTGGAGTCAACAGATCCATTAAAAACAAATCATTAAATTTTTTTCATTAATCTCATAATATAGTAAAGAAATATAGTCTATATGTGGGAAAAAATATAGTATATAATATTTTCATTAAAAAATATTATAATTTTTTGCAAAGTATAATCTCATAATAAACAACTTATCCTATCTTTTATATTTTATAATTTGCTTTTAAAAAAAAAACACTTATAAGGATAACACCTATTTTTTCAAAGAGACAAAAAAATTATTTAATGTGTTATAAAAAAATAAATACTTTATGGGACAATTAAGGTAGATTTGTCTAGAGTTGTCAAAATTTTTCATGCTTGGACTCACTTGCTTTATAGGTAGGTTGATCAAACTCGACTCATCTTTTAATGAATCTTAAAAAAAATTAGTTTAAGTCGGCCCACTATAGATTTGTGGGTTAAATAGGTTGGTCTACCTAAAACTAAAAAAAACAATTTTAATTAGAAATTGCTTCCTTCACCCCCTTAATAATATGAATGGACAAAACTGTCTATGAGCTGAAAACCCTAGCATCTCCTTTTCCTTTAATCCCTACATTGCTAAGTACCTTGTTGCTACCACTACCGTTGAAGGTAGAAGAGGACACTATGCAAAGGCACAATGCGGCGATGATCTAAAGACGTCGAGACCATGAGAGCAACATGCAAGGGAGGGGACGATGCAGATGGTGAGGTGTGATTGTGGGACACGAGGGTGAGGCCACAAGGGAGAGGCGAATTGACAATAACGACATAATAATGTGAGGCCAAAAGTGTAGAACTAAGATAAGGATGAAATTTGGTCCTCTGAGTTGAAAAAGGCAAAAATGGGCTTAGAGTATAAGTCTATTGATTGAGTGGGTTGTGTGTCGACCTAGATAGTTGAGATATTTTTTACCACGAATTCAACCCAAGTGGGTTGGATCATAGATGTGTCAAATCCATTTTTAAAGTTAATTGAAAAACTTAATTTTTTTAGCACAAACTAGTGTGAACTCGTGGACCCAAGTTAATTGACTCCCGAGTTTTGACGACTTTAAATTTGCTCTTGAGTAGGATGAATTTTGTTTGTTTGATTTAAGAGAAATCCATACAATATAAATTTGAGAAATATTTTAAACACATGTTAATCTTTCAGTAGATTTTTTTTTTCTCTCCTTGAAGACTCTCACGTCTCTCTCATCTATATTTATTTTTTCTTTCTTACTTTCTTTCTTCTTCTCTATCTTTTTTTTTTTTTCCTTTCTATTATGCTTTTTTTTAATTTGTTATTTTTTTATTTTATATTTTATTATATATCTATTCATTATAATAAAATAAGTTTTTTTTATTATTTATTATACTCGAATTTTTTCTGTCTTTCTTTTCCATTTTTTTAATATTTTTTATTTTACATTTTTCTTTTCTTTTTTTCATTTTATAATTAGTTGAAATAATTTTATCCTAAAATCTTTTTTTTCAATTTTTTGAAATAATTTTACTTTATAGAAAAATAAACTTATTTTATTATTTGTCTTACTTAGCTTTCGTTTTTTTTCTTTCCTTTTCAGTTTTTCTTAACATTTGATTTAATTTTTTTCTTTTCCTTTTTTTTTCGTTTTATGTTATTTTTTAATTTTATATTTTTATTCCATATAATTAAACTTAAATGACTATTTATATGTAATAACTATATTATAATTTTCTAAAATAAATATTAATTTGATTCATTTATTTATATTAATTGATACATGAATTTATTTATTTGTAATAGTATAAATATAAATATTTGATTTTGAAATTTTTGTACTACATATTAATGTTCATTTCTATTTCTATGCATAAATATATAATTAAAATAGTAAAATGTAATTATTAAATATATTTTTAATAAAAAATTATTTTAAAAACTTCATCCATATTATTATTAATAAATTAAGTTAGTTTTAAATTTATTGTATGATAAAAATGACAAATATTATTCATAGAAGACAATTTTGTTTAACTCACAAAATGATTATAAACTATCAATATCATTTTTTTAATATTTAACATAATATCGTAAAGATTCCTTCAAGTATTTGTGATTTATATTGATAGTGATGCATAAGTTAATGATCCTTAATCATGATAAAATTAGTATGTTAATAACATTTTTTTTAATTTAAGAAAATTAATTAAATAATCACTATTAAAAAAATCATGATTTAACGATTGAATTAATTGATAATTGATAATGATCAAAATTAGTGACTAAATTTAATGGTCGGTTATTAATGACTAATATTAGCAATTTAATGATATTAATAACATATAACAACCAAAGTAATCATCGAAAATTAAAAAAATATTTTAGTCATCAAATTTTTTCAGTCACTATACAGTGACCGAGTTATATTTCGATTGTTAATGATTAACTACTTAAAGTTTTGAGATTGATTTATGTTTTATGTTTCCAACAATTTTTTTTATTACTTTTAATTTTTTTTATAAAGAAAAAAACTTCAAATATTAACAAAAGTCTACCTATATTAAATATTTTAAAAAAAAGTCTTAGACCTCGCTCATCGCCCGATGCTGATTTGGACTGGTTTATGTTTTTAAAATTGACCCGTGCAGTTTTTAGGATGGGCTCAAATTGTGGTTCGGGTCGTCCAATCTGATTGGACATTAATATTCTTTTAAAACTGCATATTCGAAAGGGACTTAAGAACTAGCATCATATGAATAAAATATCAGAAACAGGACAAATTAAATTTGTCATGAAGTTTTTCCTGTCTGTACCTGATCACACCAACCATTTGTACCCGTAGATTAGCAAAAGACAGACACGAGAATGATTACATTTACATGCAATCAAAACTTGTCAAATGTGCAGATGAATTTCACAGGCTATTGTCTTCTAGTTCGTTGGCATCCTAGCAAAGTTGAATCACTATTTCTTTTTTTTAAGTCGAGAGCATTCAGACTAATGATAATATTGGTCGTTTTGACTTATAAAAATATCTAATCACCCACTTTCTAAATTCTGATCATACTCAATTTTTTCACTATTCCACACCCACTTGTAGAAGCACAAATTTAACCATGCGTTTCTTCAACTGGCTCGATTTGTGTCAAAATGAGATGGAAACTTCCAAAAGTGGCACTGATATTTAAAAATAAAAATGTTACATGGACCACTTCATGATATTAATTTAACGAGACGGTTGTTTTATCGTTTGTAAGAGAGAAAGAAAAAAAAGGAATAAGAAAAGTACTTACTGTTATAAATTATTTGTTTCCTAAAAAAAATAAGTGCTAGTAATATATTCCAATATACCTTTTTTAATACATATTAAATTATTGGTTAAATTATTTGAAAAATACAAAAAAAACTGTTAAATAGTAAGTGATACTTATTAAAATTTGTATTTTTATTTAATAAATTTCACTGCACGAGAGAGGATGTATTTAAAAGAGGATGATGATCATTTTTTTTTAAAAATAATTTGAATCCGTGATTTTCGTAAAATTTAATAAAAGGAGCAATGCTGATCGTTTTGACTTGTAAAATATAGTTTTGATTTTTTTACATCAAGAATCAAGAAACACTTACTTGATTTCAAGAATCAAGAAAGACTTACTTGATACCTCATCAAGAAACACCTCATTAAATCATATCGCATATCTTTATTCTATAAAATATCTGCCCCACAACACAAGTTTCAATTCTGATCATGCTCAATCTGTGAACTCATTCAGGATGAATTTCTTCAACTGCGTTCATTTGTTCTTCGTGGTTTTTCATGTCTTTGCTGCAACACCAACATCCCACTTTTTCTCATTAGCAGATTCCTCCACACAACTCCCCACCAACTTTCTAGATGCTGCCAAAAAGCCTGAGGTATTCGATTGGATGGTCAGAATCAGAAGGAAGATTCACGAGAATCCAGAATTGGGTTATGAGGAATTTGAGACAAGTAAACTGATTAGAGAGGAATTGGATAAACTGGGTATCCCTCATAAACACCCAGTTGCAATCACTGGTGTTATTGGCTTCATTGGGACTGGAACATCGCCTTTTGTTGCAATAAGAGCTGATATGGATGCTCTTCCTATGCAGGTCATTTAACTTCTACATATCTTTTCTCTCTATGCTTATCATATATACAAGGTTTTAAATTGCAGTTCGATGCAATTCTTGATATTGCAGACAAATGCCATTACAATTGCACTACCCTAAATCCCTGACTTTGCAGTTGAAATTATAGTCGTGGACCTCTTTTAAAACCTAGCATATATTTACTTTATCAGGCTTTTGGCTTTTGATGTACGATGGTTTTCTTTATTGTTTGGTTCTGTATTGGGATAAGACAATAAAAAGAGTTTTTTTACTTGCCTTTCCTCAAAATTTATTGATGTTTTGTACTTTTTTATTGATTTATTTCCATATATAAACTTAGGAACTGGTGGAGTGGGAGCACAAGAGTAAAGTACCAGGAAAGATGCATGCTTGTGGTCATGATGCTCATGTGACCATGCTTCTTGGTGCTGCAAAGATTCTCAAACAGCATGAAAAGGAGATACTGGTTTGACTTTTTATATTGGCTTCTTTATTTCCGTTTCCTATGAATATGATGTTCTGCTTTATGGTTTTACTTACTTTTTCAGATACTGCTCTTTTGATCTCAGTTTAAAATATTTGGTCACTACTCATTGCTGTTCAGTTTGCCATTTTCTCAAGAAATTTGGCCCTCGTAATGATTTTAAACGCTTTTTATGTAAACTTTTGGTTTTATGATTCCAATCATGCTAGAATCAAACATGTGTTCTGTTTATAAGGTATTTGTGAATGAAAATAGCAACAAAGTTGGCCAACATATCATTCTACTTGACCAAGACAGTCTCCCACGTCTGCTACTTTACTATGAAATATGAATTATATATCTTGTTCTCTTGTTTCCACCCTGTCCCGGATCTATAATAATTTCATTATTTTGGTGTCTAAATAGGGAACTATAGTTCTTGTTTTCCAACCAGCAGAGGAAGGAGGTGGAGGGGCTAAAAAAATTTTAGATGCTGGAGCCTTAGAAAATGTTGCAGCTATTTTTGGATTGCATGTGACACCTAACTTTCCAATAGGTGAAGTGGCCTCTAGGTCTGGTCCATTATTGGCAGGAAGTGGTTTCTTTGAAGCAATAATAAGTGGAAAAGGAGGTCATGCAGCTATTCCTCAACAATCTATAGACCCAATATTGGCAACTTCTAATGTTATAGTTAGCTTACAGCATCTTGTTTCCCGTGAGGCTGATCCTCTGGATTCCCAGGTAAATTTGCTTCAACTTCATTTCTTCCTTTTCCCTTTCCACTTCCTACTCATTTATGCTTTCTGTTATTTTGGTATAATTGGGATTTGAAAGGCAAAACACTCACTTGACGAAGTGGGTGACAACCAGGCCGATTGATGTTCTTATTTGATTGCTAAATAAAAATATTTATTCTGAATCTATGGCTATGCAAAACTTATGCTTATTGCTTACACTTCAACTAAACTTAGCTTATCATTTAAGTAAACTTGTCCTTGTGTTATCCACATAAACTTGGGAAGTACCAGTTCCACCTTTTGGTCATTTTGTTTGAGACCTTACATATGTATATATCCTTGAATTAAGTACTAGAAGAGGCACCCATGACAATGATGCAGGTGTAAAGTAAACCCTGAAGAGAAAATTTAGCCTGGTAGTTTTCTTATGTTTACATTTATGTTACCAAACAATAGCGATTGCAATTCTGTAAAAAGAATTGGTTGGTTACGTTTAGTTTACAGTTTACACAACTTAGGTGAATTTTGGCCACAAGAATTTCTAGTGAAAACTGAAAAGTATGAGATGGCAGAACACAAGTCTAGTTCCTATCTCTAACAAAAGAGAGATATGAGATCTAAAGCTTTGGCCTTTTGAGCAATGTCTTATATTTGTGCATGTGTCAGTACATGTTTATGTGTGAAGTGTGATTATTACTGCTTATTGAGTACCATGAAATGCTGTTTCAAGAAGCACTTTCAATCCTCTCTGCCTTCCTAAAATAGAAAGCATCTCCCCACAGGTTGTGACTGTAGGAAAATTCCAAGGAGGTAATGCATTCAATGTGATTCCAGATTCTGTCACAATTGGAGGCACCTTCCGAGCTTTTTCAAAAGAAAGCTTCCAGCAATTAAGACGACGCATTGAGCAGGTATTCTTGTATTCTTGCAATTATCAATAAAAACATGTTACAGTAAAAATAAGAAACACCCTTGTACAATAATTTCAACTTAAAAACGGATTCACTCATATTATATACTAGTTTTCATTACAATTAATCCTGTCAGGTGGTCTAAGGCTGATTCATTTACACAGGTTGTGATCGCACAAGCTGCTGTGCTGAGGTGCAATGCAACGGTGAACTTCTTTGAAGACGAAAAGCCTTTCTTTCCTGCAACTGTAAACAACGGTGACTTGCACGACCATTTTCGGAGCGTTGCAGGGAATTTGCCCGGCATCAACAAAGTTAATGACATGCCACCATTGATGGGAGCTGAGGACTTTTCATTCTATCAAGAGGTTATGCCTGGCTACTTTTTCTTTATTGGAATACAGAATCCCTCACATGAAAAACTGGAGCAAGTACACTCACCCTATTTCAAGATCAATGAAGATGTGCTTCCTTATGGGGCTGCACTTCATGCCTCCTTAGCTGTTAGCTATCTTCTCAAACATCCGCAGGATGTGCCCTCTGCAGAGGGGAAACATCATGATGAATTGTAACATGGCTGTTTTTTTTTTGGTAGAAAAAACACTTCTGTTTATAATCATTAAATAAAAGCCAATGTATATTGTTTCTCTCTTGTAGCAAGGATAAAACAAGGTGGATTCAAAGAAATATTGAGATACCATCTCTAATCATAAAAAGCTTTCAATTTCTTTTTAAAAATCATAATATTCTTACAAAGTCTTCTAAGATTCACAGATTTTTTTATGTCAATAATTTTTAAAAATTCTAATCTAATATACCCCCTCCTTAGTATGGGTGTATTACAACATTTTATTTTAATATAATTAAAATTTAAAAAAAATATTTTTAAAATATAATTTATATATTTTTTAAAATTTATTAAATAAATATATTTGAACATATAAATTATATTCTAAATTTGAAATTAATCATTTAAATTGTGATATAATATTTTCTCAATATATATATTGATAATTACTTTTAAAAATGATTAGAAATTCAGTTTAAAGATAAATATAAAAAAAGAAAAAAATTGAAAACAATGACTCTTCATCTTATGTTGTTACATAACTCATTAGGCTTGACCTAATAATAGGGATTTGATCTAAATTGTTGTAATTGCATAGCCTATTTTTTTTAAAAAAAAAACAAAAAAAAAATACTACGAGTACTTCCACCCTTATTTTAAGCAATGTTAATTCTTCTAAGTTGCATTAGCCAAGTTTGACAATGAAAAGACGGAATCTATAATATGTTGAAGTGGGCCCCATACGATCCTACAAGAAAAATGTTATGTTTTAACGATATTATTCTAAAAATAATTATTTCACATTCACATGTTACTTAAGCTAAAACACTTGATTATTGTAAAAAAAAAAAATGAGAACAGTACATACAAACGCTTAAGCGTTATTAAAATTAAAAAATAAAATGTTTGCATCTAACGGCTATTAATCTTACTAATTCATATATAAATTATATAATTAATTCCTCACTCTCACCGTCTCACGTGCTAGTAGCACAAGCAAGACAGTCCCATATTATTACTTAAATAGACACAAAGGTATCAAATCTGATTTTTTAAATAAAATAATATTATTTAAATAGACTCGTTACACACATATATAAATTATGCCGTACGTCCTACCTACTCATATTATTATAGAAAATGTTATTAAAGACGTATGAACCGATAGGGTTGTACAATGTATACTAAAGAAA
Organism: Amphicarpaea edgeworthii; assembly: GCA_014843725.1. NCBI lineage: Eukaryota > Viridiplantae > Streptophyta > Magnoliopsida > Fabales > Fabaceae > Amphicarpaea > Amphicarpaea edgeworthii. The sequence goes on along the minus strand of CM026320.1, from coordinate 1,706,372 downwards.
ACCTTAGCTAGGTGTGACAATGAATAGAGACCAGATCTATAACAAGTTGGTCTTCGTTTGTTTCTATTCTCTCCAACACAAAAGAAACTATGTGTTTCAACAAATGGTTCCATTTGTTCACTATCTTCCATGTCTTGGCTGCAACTCCAATCCTCTCATTAGCCGATTCCTCAAACCAACTCTCCACAAACTTTCTAGAACTTGCAAAGAAGCCAGAAGTGTTTGATTGGATGGTCAAAATCAGAAGGAAGATTCATGAGAATCCAGAGTTGGGATATGAGGAAGTTGAGACAAGTAAACTGATTAGAGAGGAGTTGGATAAACTGGGTATCCCATATAAACACCCAGTTGCTGTCACTGGTGTTATTGGCTTCATTGGAACAGGAAACTCACCTTTTGTTGCAATAAGAGCTGATATGGATGCACTTCCCATCCAGGTTCATTTCATGACCTCTACGTACACATCATTTTTTTTTTCCTCATAAGCTTGAACCAGTATTTTTACTTTTTATGAGTCATATTTTTCTTTCTTCCAAATGAAAATTTATCTTTTTTAGTCTTTCAAAATTAAAAAATATTTTTTTTTAGTACTTTCACATCATATAAGAAATAAGATTTGTAATTTGTATCAGTTTTTTATCTATCACAGATAAAATTATGACTGTTAAAAAATTATCACAATTTACAAATTTCTTATTTTTTATTTGTTTGGTATTATTTCTTATTTGTTTGGTATATAAGGACTAAAAAAACATAAATTATGATTCATATTTAAACGATTAAAAATAAATCTCTTATTTTTTATTTGTTTGGTATCTAAGGACTAAAAAACAAAAATTATGATTCATATTTAAACGACTAAAAATATATTAAGTTTTTTTATTTTATGATAGTCTCATAGATTGGTTTTCTTTGGTTTGGTGGTAAGGGTACGACAACAAAAGAGTTATATATGTTTTCCTTTTTATTAATTGATACTTGTTTGCATATTCCATTGATTTGATGGTATATATATCTTAAGTAAGCTCAGGAAAAGGTAGAGTGGGAGCACAAGAGTAAAGTAGCTGGAAAGATGCACGCGTGTGGTCATGATTCTCATGTTGCTATGCTGCTTGGTGCTGCAAAGATTCTCAAACAATATGAAAAACAGTTGCAGGTTTTACTTACTTTCTACATTGCCTTCCTTATTTTAGTATCCTTAAGGTCACAAATCTTAATTTTAATGTAACCATTATAAAATAAAAATGTTTTGTAAGTTCTCCTTAATTTTATTCCTTAAATAAATAGTACTGTTGTTCTAATATAAAGAGAAAAATAATAGTTAGCCAATGCACCTACATATGTGTGATATTTGCAATGGCACTGGCACTCCGGTGCTTAAGTCAATGAGGGTCCCCATAAGAAATAAAATAATAAATGCACATAGATGTAACAGTGCATATGTTGTCTTCATCCTCTCACATGAATCCCCTGACAAATTCGTGATCTTGTTGTCTAAATAGGGAACTGTTGTTCTTGTGTTCCAACCAGCAGAGGAGGGAGGTGCAGGAGCTAAGAAAATTTTAGATGCTGGAGCCTTGGAAAATGTGACTGCTATCTTTGGTTTACATGTGACTCCTGATATTCCAATAGGTGAAGTGGCCTCTAGTTCTGGTCCAATATTGGCAGGAAGTGGTGTATTTGAAGCAACAATAAGAGGAAAGGGAGGCCATGCAGCTTTTCCCCAACTTTCTATAGACCCTGTCATGGCAGCTACCAATGTCATTATTAGCTTACAAAACCTTGTTTCTCGCGAGGCTAATCCTCTTGACCCTCAGGTATATATATTTGGTTAATTCTTCTTTTTTCCCTCGTGAGCTTTACATTAATTAGATATGACATAAAGTATATATATGTCCCCACAGGTTTTGACAGTTGCAAAGCTCCAAGGAGGTGATGCATTCAATGTAATTCCAGATTATGTCACAATTGGTGGAACCTACCGAGCTTTTTCTAGAGAAAAATTGGAGCACCTTAGACAGCGCATTGAGCAGGTCAGTTTGTCAATTAAGGACAAGAATATATACAATGCGTAAACTAAACTGAAATCTGATTAGGATTATGATCATGCAGGTTGTGATTGGTCAAGCTGCTGTGCTGAGGTGCAATGCAACAGTGAATTTCCTTGATGAAGAGAAACCTTTGTATCCTCCAACTATAAATGATGGTGACTTGCACAAGTTTTTTGTTGATGTAGCTGTGAATTTGCTTGGCATCAATAAAGTTAATACTGACAAGCATCAAGACATGGCTGCTGAAGACTTTGCGTTCTATCAAGAGGTCATACCTGGCTACTACTTCACTCTTGGAATGAAGAATGGTTCTTCATTTGAACCGGTTTCGCCATTGCACTCATCATATCTCGTAATCAATGAAGATGGACTTCCCTATGGAGCTGCACTTCATTCATCATTGGTCACTAGTTATCTTACCAAATATCACCTACTCGGGAATTATCATTATCAATTATAAGTGTTAACAAGTCTTATTTCTTGCAACAATGACCTGATATGTTGTATTGCTTCACTTTTAAAGTTACTGGTTTTGCATTTAGCTAATGGAAATAATGGCAGTAATAATAAAGATAAATTCAACCCCAAGTGTATATATCACTTATTTTTACTCTAATTAACTCAAACATCATTATCTCTTAAATCTTTTCAAACTGTAATTTTTTAAAAGTTATTTCTAATAAATTTTAAAAATAAATTTAAATCATTATTTTTTTTTTTAGAAGAATCATTATAATTTTTTAATAATTTATTTTTACAAACTAGAAATATGTAAAATATTTTTTGGGGTAATAAAAAAAATATACACATAACTAAAATATATTTATTTAAAATGATAAAATATATTTAATCTTACATGAATAAAAATATATAAATAACTAAAATGAGAGAATATTTGACCTATAATTAAATCACGAATTCACATTGAATGCATTTTGATTTAGATTCATGGAATAAAAACAAATAAAAGAAGCTAATAATTTTTTAGAGTAAAAATAAAAGAAATTAAAAATTTTCTGTGTAAAAAAAAAAATTGAAATATATCTTATTTATATAAAAAATGACTACTAAATATTAGTTCAACCTCTAGTAAATATTTTAGTTCAACTAAAACTAATTATAACAACAACTTTTATAATAAAAAAAAAATAGTTCAACGAATTAAAAAATATATCGTAAAAATTAGCTAGTGTAAAAAGTTATATAACTTTCAATAATTAATATAAAAAAGTTTAACAAGTTGACCTGATTGTATAAATTTTTTTTTATTAAAAAACAAAATATAATATGTTTTTTTATTATTTTTATAAAAAAAAAATAACGTTATTTGTTTGAATAAGAATCATACTTCCCAAACAACATATATTTATTATCTCATGTAAACAAATACTGAAAAGTATCATATTTCCTCACACAATTCTCGACAAACATTTTATAGTAGAAAGTTTGTGGGTAACACAATTTGTTAACGGATTAATATCCTTGGTAATATGCTCACATAAAACTGTTACAGATGGCTTAATATGTTAGAAATAATAATGTCCAAATAAATATACTGTTCCTCAGCTGTTTTTTTTTATGGAAAATAATAATGTGTTATAAAATAAGCATGGCCGGCGGGTGAATAGAAATTAAACTCAATAATAAAAAAATGTTTTTCATGTTTCATCCAATAAAGCCTTAGCAAAGTGTGACAATGATGAGAATAAATATTTGATCAGGTGGAGTGGACCTAACAATCTTACTAAACAAAACACAACGTTGTTTGCTGTTTGACTGTCTCATTCCTTCTTCGTTCTGTTCTTCATTTCATTCTATCCAACGCCAAACAAATTATGTGTTCCTTCAAATGTTTCCATTTGTTGATCATTTTCCATGTCTTGGCTGCAACACTCATCTTCTCATTAACAGATTCCTCAGACCTACTCTCCACTAACTTTCTGGACAGTGCCAAAAAGCCTGAAGTTTTTGATTGGATGGTCAGAATCAGAAGGAAGATTCATGAGAATCCAGAATTGCGTTACGAGGAGTTTGAGACAAGTAAACTGATTAGAGAGGAATTGGATAAACTGGGTATCCCTTATAAACACCCAGTGGCTGTCACTGGTGTTATTGGCTTCATAGGGACAGGAAACTCACCTTTTGTTGCAATAAGAGCTGATATGGATGCACTTCCCATCCAGGTTCATTTCATGAATTCTGTATTATTTATGTATTGATATGCTTGAACCAGGGTTGGTTCCATTTGGTTTTGGGGGTAAGAGTAAGACAACAAAAAATAGTTTTTTTCTTCTGGAAAAGATCAAATTAAGAATCTTTCATAGTAAACACTCATGCAAATGAATAAAAAATGATGTTGTTTGCCTTTCCTCAAGTTTTATTGACACTGGTCTTTTTATTTTTCTTTTATCTATATTCCATTGATCTCATGCTGCATCTTAACCTTAGGAAATGGTGGAGTGGGAGCACAAGAGTAAAGTACCTGGAAAGATGCACGCGTGTGGTCATGATGCTCATGTCACTATGCTTCTTGGTGCTGCAAATATTCTCAAACAGCACGAAAAAGAGATACATGTTTTACTTTTTAATTAATTTATTTTGATTTGCATTTCCTTTCTGTATAATCATAATGTTATTTTCTGCTTTATTTTTTCCCCTAAACTACTGCTCTTCTGGTATAAATTGAAAACGTGGGGTCACTAGTCACTCCTCACTACCGTCCAACTTGCCATCTATTCAAAAAATATGATCCTTTTCATGATTTATATACGTTTTTCTTTTATTAAGTTTTCATTGTAAAATCCAGTTGTTCAATCTTTGGTTTCTTTCTAACATACTGGTTAATTGCTGCGCATTGTTCTATTACCAAATGCCAGTATCTTCCACCATGCTAATTTTATAAATGAAAACCATTCTATCATCTGATATGCATCTTAATCATTCTTGATTCTAGCTACTGTATCAATCTAGAAGGAGAAAGGAAAACTAAAATTAAAAAAGTTGGCTGCTACTAATCAAGGACACTCACCCTTGTCTGCTACTTTTCTCTGGATTGTTATGTTCTGACAAATTCATGATCTTGTTGCCTAAATAGGGAACTGTTGTTCTTGTTTTCCAACCAGCAGAGGAGGGAGGTGCAGGGGCTAAGAAAATTTTAGATGCTGGAGCCTTAGAAAATGTTACTGCTATCTTTTGCTTACATGTGATGCCTGACATTCCAGTAGGTGAAGTGGCCTCTAAATCTGGTCCAATATTAGCAGGAGGTGGTGTCTTTGAAGCAATAATAAGAGGAAAGGGAGGTCATGCAGCTCTTCCCCAACATTCTATAGACCCCCTATTGGCGGCTTCTAATGTCATTATTAGCTTACAGCATCTTGTTTCTCGCGAGGCTGATCCTCTGGACCCGCAGGTATATTTGGTTAATTCTTCTTGTAAGCCTCTCATTTATACTTATTTTATTGTTAATATCAAGAAGTTTTTATGATATTCTGAATCTGTGACTATGCTAATTGCTAAGCAGTCATCCTGTTTTCTGTATGTTGACTTAAATTACATGTGGAAATCAGAAGGAAGAGAATGAAGTAAAAGGAAATTCAGGGAGAACTTTGACCTGCTTTATCTACTTGAAATGTAGAAGTTTCAATAGTAGAGATAATTTGACATAACTCTAGTTCCAAGGATCATTGTTAATTATATGCCAAGTAAGAACACTATTATATTTATGCAACAAACTGAGTGATTAGCTTGGACGAGCACCATAATAGAGTTGAAAACCACTCTACTGTTTGCAAGCCAAAGCCATTCAGTATTTGGATTACAATCGTATGTGTTTGTGAACATTTTTATATGTGATAATTGCTTTTTATGGTGACAATCCTTTGTCTTTCTTACATAAAGTATGTTCCCACAGGTTGTCACAGTTGCTAAGTTCCATGGAGGTGGTGCGTTCAATGTTATTCCAGATTATGTAACAATTGGTGGCACCTTCCGAGCTTTTTCTAGAGAAAGATTGGAGCAACTTAAACAGCGCATTAAGCAGGTTTGTCAACCAGAAGAATAGATTCATTTCACAATGCATAATCTATTGTTTTTCTTTCTTGTGGTTGTTAAATCTAATTAGCTTGATTATGATTATATTGGGTATTAAAAAGGATCTTAGTATGTTACATTAAGAATACCTGAGTTTTTTTTTGTTTTTTTTTATCAGCAAATGTTAATTGTTAGTTTGTTAGATTTTTATAATAAAGGAAGGTGAATCCACGTACGTGGTAGGGGCTAAGTCTGATTCATTATGCAGGTTATCGTTGGTCAAGCTGCTGTGCAGAGGTGTAATGCAACTGTCAACTTCCTTGATGAAGCGAGACCTTTCTATCCTCCAACTGTAAATAATGGTGACTTGCACAAGCTTTTTGTTGATGTAGCTGGGAATTTGCTTGGCAGCAATAAAGTTAATATTGACAAGACACCAATCATGGCCGCTGAAGACTTTGCATTCTATCAAGAGGCCATACCAGGCTACTTTATCATGCTTGGAGTGAAGAGTGCTTCACTTCAGTCATATTTACACTCACCCTATCTCAATATCAATGAAGATGGACTTCCTTATGGAGCTGCTCTTCATGCGTCAATGGCTACTAGTTATCTTATAAAGTATCAGCAGGACGTAGCCAAGTTAGTTGGGAAATATCATGATGAATTATAAGTGCTACATTAGTTATTAAAATCTAATGTAGTCTTGCAACAATGGCCTCATACACAGCATTGTATTTCATGTTTATTTGTCACATGGTTTAGATTCCTAAGTGTTTTCACTTTAAAATCACTAGATGTGCAAACACAACTTATTTTGTAGTTATTAAGAAGCTCATTCAACGAAAGCCTTTTCTTATTTCAAGCATTAGCCACCCTTTAAAAATAAGGCAAGTTTTTGCGTAAAATGTAAGCATAACTTATATTTCCTTTTCAAACACTGTTAGTTTACTATTAAAATATGTTTTCTGTTTCTGACATGTTTGACAGTGACACTCGTAGTAATCTGGTACCACACAACTGCTCAGCAAAATAAAGCCAGCGGAGGTACTTAAAATAATGTGCTAGTGCAAGATAAACCAAGTAGCATCTTACTGATATTACCAACATGAAACAAAACTATAATTCTGACATCTGAGTATGATTCATAGATGGCATCTTAGTTGCAACTTGCAAGATAAACCAAGTAGCAGAAATTGAAACTGACAATTGATAGAACCAAAAACTGGATGCCTCAAAATAATGTGCTAGTGCATTTTTTAATGGCTAGAAAAAGAAACTAGTGTTAAATGGCCAGACATATTCCGAAAAGTTAACGACAATATTTATTTAACTAGTAAGTAATTCAATAAAGTATTAGTCAATATTTTGGCTAATACTTGTATAAAATGTGGCTTAGATTCAATGTCCTACACATCTAAATGCTGGAGGAGAAACTCAAAATTTCTGCAAGGCGGGGAGATTAGATGATGAAACATGTGACTAAAATGGAGTTAGCAGAAGGCTAACTAACATGCTCCTTCAACGATGCAGCTTAGAAGCCAGGCATTTTTCAAATTCCTAGAGCTTTGGGTGCTATTTCTAAAAGAGGGTCCAAAGCATTAGGTGCAAATTTTCTTGCAAATAAGAAGCAAAGGGAAGATGGCTGGTTATTATAAAGACATGTCTGATCTTGCAAAATTTTCTTGAAGAATTCCTCTTTGATGTCATCCTTCCCAAAGGTAGCTGGGTGAGCACCACCCCTTGACCAGTCCACATAGGTGAGGCTTCTGTTTGCCAAAAGATGAGGAGTATTAATTGTTAACATTGTCTGAAAATAGTGCTCATCAACATAACATTTGTGTGGTCTGCAGAATTCTTTGAGCTTAGGATAGTAAGTATTGTCTTCAATTATCCTAAGAGCTAGTTCTCGTTTAAGTTCAAACCACTGAGAGCCCTTTCGCCAGTCACTCATGTTGATCTCAGGGGCCATGTGCTCATCATACCGTCCTCTCCCATAAGGACCAGGTTCATCAACTGCACCCATAAAGCTATATCTTGAGCGTGCTATGTAACGGTACACGATGCTGAAGTTTTGGAGGGGAATGCAGGACTCCGATAAGAGGATAAACCATTCATTTGAGATATCAAGCAATGCATTAGCCAGAAGTCTTCTTTCAGAATCACACATACTCATCATTCCCCACTCTGCCACCTGTGCAGGAGATGGCTGATTAGAAATTTCTTAAAAACACAAAATATCCAACCTTCAACATATCTTGGTCTAACAGTCACATTGTCAAAATTGAAAAGCATTGCAGAACTCTGAACATATCAAGGACTGGGAGTTGATATTTGTTTGGTTTTAGAAGCATATTCTCCCAATGAATTGTTTTTGTTGGATAATAAGAAAAATATTTGATGTTCATGCACTGTCAGTGTAAAATAGTTTTACACTGTCATTCAATCACAATTCACCTTTTTAATGATTTTTTAAATAATTTTATAAAAGTTAATTGACAATGTAAAACTATTTTACACCGTAGTGTATATCACCCTTTTTCTCATAAGAAAAAACATACAATAGCAGCATGTTTGATTGCTGAGTGTAAGTTGATTCGTAATTTCCCCTGGCTCCTATCCATCACACACACACACACGGCAATTCTCCGGCAAACTGAATCTATTAACCAACAGTCTTCATTGAATATAATTTGTATTCATGAAAAGAAGTTACAACTACAATAATAAAGTGTACAAAACCTATTAAAACATGCACACCTTGCTGAAAAATGATACAATAATTGTCAACAGTTTATAACCAGAAGTCAAAAAGTGTAGGTAAATGAAACGATCTAAAGGTGGAAAGTTACAACTGACAAAAAGCTATTTTTTAATAAATATGTTAGCATTAATGAGCATTGTTAACTAAAAAACCAAATTATCTTTAGAGAATAAAGATAGTGCACTGACGGTTTAACAAAGTTTTATACTATCATACAATCACACCCCTCCCATTTATATGACTTTTAAAATAATTTTATAAGATAAATTTATAAGAGTCAAAGAATAGAGGGTTGTAATTATTTGAGTGTGTAAAACTTTGTTACATTGTCAGTGCATTATCCTTATTCTCTTATCTTTAACTGTTAGATTATGAGAAAATAAAGGATGAAAATGGTTTAGAACCATTAGATTAAAAGAAAATAAATGTTGAAGAATGAAGATGAAAAATAACTCTTTTAAAGTTACTCTTGGAATAACTTATCCCTCCTCAAGCAATATATGGAAGGAGAATAGCACCTTTAATCCTTTATCCTTTTTGAACTCTAGAGTAACCAAGAAAAACACTTTTATCAAGACCAAGGATAAGATCATGAACAAAACATGAGCCAAAAACCCAAGGAGAAAAAGGGAATAAAGGATCATCAAGATACAATATGGAGTGGGGTACCTCACTGTCAAGAATAGAAGATGGCAATATGACAATATGACAAAGTTTTTGCTCAGTTATGTCATTTTGTTGGGGTGTGTGAAGACAAGAAGATTGATTAATTATTCCATTAGTTGCAAAATAATAATTGAATTAGGCTAAGAAGTACTTTTTTGCATTATCACCATGCAAGATTCAAATGGAACAACCAAGTTGTGTCTCAATTTATTTATAGTAGTTGTGAAACACATTGAACAACTATGATATTTCTTTATTAAAAAAATTCAAGTACATCTAACATAAATAAGGGAGGATGGGTTGAAACACCAACAAATAAATGCCATTAAATTGCTATAGCCTATAGCTCAAAATATAGAATTTGGATAAAAACATGCCAATGAACAATGAAAACATGGAAATCCATATAGAAAATGCTACTTTCCAAACGAATACATATAGCACCTAACACCCATGAGACATTTAAAGCCAATTTTTTTTTTTTTTTTTTGCTGAATACATTTAAAGCCAAATTTACATAGAATAAAGCTAGAATATACCTGGCTTGGGATCTGTCTTCTATAAAAAACTGATGATGGTGGAAAATCAGCATTGTAAGATGGCAGCGAATGAACATAGATTGAATAAAGCCTCTCATGCCCTTCAAAGAACTTCTCCCAGAGTGGTGCCATTGGCAAGGGTCCCTTGGTCAAAAACATGAAGGCAATCTTGGGAGTTCTTTTAAAAGGATAACTCTTGATCCTTGGAACAAAAGAAGCTCGCCAGAAGAGGTCAGTGTCATTCATGCTATGCAGCAAACTTGATCTCGGCCTAACCCAACTTTCTAAGGTTGCTGGCTCCGGAAAGCAAGGCTTAAACGAAGACTGTACCAAAGCCACATTATGAATACCAAAATGCCTAATCATGTACATGCTAAGAACCGAAGCACCAAGGCCAATAACCAAAAAGACCAAGAAGAACTGCAGAAGTCTCAAAGGGAAGGGCCTAGAGGGTGTAGTTCTTAATGCTGCGGGGTCCTTCCCCTCCTCCAACCTAGACTGCATGGTTTTTTCTCTGCTCTCTACCAATCAAACTCAGGTTCTCAGTACTCGTGGTCCTTCACACATAATCAAATCTCACAAACACCTCATACGCATCAAAAACCTCACTTTTTCAATGCAAAACCAAATCAAAACAAACGTGTAACACGATTCTAATTTCTACCACATAGAGCATCCTTCCGTCTTAGAACTAATCACAACCCATATCAAATAACAGATCAAAACACAAAACTAAGCACGAGATCACATCAAATAACGAGCGAAAATGAGCTCCCCACAAAACCGAGAATGCTCATACCGTTCAAAAACCAGAAAGTTAAGACTTTTGAACAAATCAAAAAGTTTGGTTTCCGGTTATATCGGAAGGGTGGAAACAGCATTGAAGGGTGGATTAGAGAGGGAAGAAAACGAATAAACAATAAGCAGAGAAGCGCATTACCATAATGGCATGTTGAAAAGCCAGTTATATACAGTGTTGTTCAATCAATGAATGGCAAAGAAAGACGTTTGAGACGGAAAGTGGTGGATCCCTTCACACTTTTCTCCCTTACTCTTGAATTGCGCCAGATTTCTATGGAAGTGGGAATTGTGCTACCTCTGCTCTTTCATTCATCACTGTGTAAAAAACGTGCTAAGTGGTGTTCCTAATTTTTCACTTTCTGTTTTGTTTTTAGGCTTTGAATGGAGCCTCAGTTAAAGGAAAGGTGAAACGGGTACTCCAGGTAGAGAGAGAAATAATATAAAACAAAATAAAATAAACAGTGCCATGATTATTAGTATTATTAACCTAAGATTGAGTTTCTTAGATTTTTGTCTGTTGCTTTTTGAGTTTAAGTTGTTGCTGTCGCTTTGGGTTTGGTTGGGTTCGGCCCACACTATTGCTGTTGCTTTTTTAGTTTCAACGTTATAGACACTTACTTTATTTTTTATTTTTTTCATTTTTCAACAATATAAAAGCATGACACTTTTTTCTTAGTTAGTCATAAAAGATTTTATAAATATTTCACAAATATAATATAATAACAAACAAAATTACCTATTATATATCCTTGTCACTTTTTTTTGTCTCTAAATCTAAATCTAAATGAAACTTGAGGTAGCACAAACATAGTATTTTTACCCACATCTATGTGGTTTATTATAGATGCACGTGTCGGCGATTTCATGTAGGTTGTTAGAATTTTCTACAAGCACACGTGGGTTGTAGAAAATTCCTCACTATACCCATATTGTACTGTATTGCAATGTGATTTTCTTAATTGCTTTATTTCATTAATTCGTTATTTCAATCCAAGTTCTTTGGAGATGGGGCAGTTTCTAGAGAAATAAAAATTTTGAAGGGTCAGTGTAGGGTTTTTTCCTTTATTTTTGTGCTTTTTGTTTCATTCTGAGCAATTTTCCCCAGTCATATTTGTTTCTAGGTAGAATAATTCGTGGCCCACCAAACTTTTTCAATCCATTAAGTATTCACCAGATTATTCTTTTCCTTTCCTTCAACGTTTTGATGGTGATGATGGCAAGTTCAACTTAAGATTCTTGGTAAAAACGGCCAGAAAATTATTTGCTTGTTCATTAATTAATGCTTGATGTATGCTCTTTTTAAGCAATTTCCGTACAAATAAATTACAGTATGTTTCACTATTTTAAACACAAGTATCGTTTAAAGTTTCGCGTGAAATTTGAAAATATTAGTATTTTTAATTTGAATGCCATTTTCAATTTATTAATACATTTTTATTTTGTTTAATAAAAATATTTAAAAAAATAAAGAGTTGGGTTTTTTTATTTATTAAATGATAAAAATTTAAAACAAACTGATCAATTGTTTAAATCAACCAATTTCAATAAGGAAATATAAAACACATAACACATTTAATACTTACCATAGAAAGATAGTTAGAGAATTTATAGGAGGAGCGTGGAGTAGGGGAATTTAAAGTTATTCTAATAAAAAAGAGAAAAATTAGATTAAGAATTTAGTAATGGAAACTAAGCAAAAATGAGTATATGGTGAAAACATCAAGTGCTAAAATGGCATCTTCTTATTTATTTTTATTTATCGGCTGTAGCATGATGGATTATTTGCATTAATCAAAAGGGTCCGCAATTCTACTTGACTACTACATTATTGCAATTCCCTTGCTCGAGTGGAGTGTGTGATGTGATGTTACCACTGGTCTGGTCTGCATGAAACCTAGTAACTCCTTTGCACAAGGCTGAGAGCTGCTGAGGTTTCTGCATTTCTTCAAGTGGTTACTGGTACTGGTTGGTACAAATATTTTTCTTTAGTTTCATGAATTCAACTTCTGCCCAACCATGCCATGCATGTGCTTCTTCCTTAATAGTCCCCTCTAGTCTTATTGTCAAAAAATACCCTGCAGGTATATTTATCAGGGGAAAATGGTTATAGGTACATACAGTGTTAGAGTGTCAAACTAGAAATATCTGGAATTAACAGACGTGTCATGTCATGTCACTAGTTTACAAATGTTTCCTTTCTTCTTGTATTGACCTGAATATCCTTGCAGTTGATTCACTTGCTGATTTTGGATTGTGAGGCATAGCTTTGATCACTCGTGGCTGCAGTTCAACCTCTGTGTTTCTATCTTCTGATTGCCAAGATGTTGGTGCCAAAGGAAACAAAGGAAGTGCTTCTGCCCTCATCCTCTTGGAGGGACTGCTAGTGCTAGCTGTGCTTCTCTGCAATTCTTTATCTCTCAGTGAGTGATGGTGAGTTGAAATATTTCTTGACATCACTTGACTTGTGGGGCTTGACATGTTAGATGAGCTTTGGTACAGTATGGGAGAGTTTACTTCTACACATGAGTGGTGATTTTCAGGGCTATTAGACTGTCCCATTTGCTCAACAGCTGAAGCTGATATAGAAGGTGGATGATTATTCATGAATGATGGTGGTAAGAACTGGGGCAAAGATGAACCAGAGAGGATTCCAAACTTCTGGTGAGAACTTGGAGCAAGAGGTGCATCTGAAGAAGCATCCTTGCTTACAGGATTGAAGCTCACTGTGCCACAAGAGCCATATATAGGCGCCAAAAAGCCTGCACTTGGAGAGCATGGCCCTATGATTGGTTTGTATACTAGGCCTTCAGATGGGGACATGACAGGCACTAGCCATTGGTTTCCTGGTGGGGGGTAGACATAGCTTGGGGACTGTTTGGAATTTGAATCTGCAGAGGCTAATGCAAGGTTTCCTAAATTATGGCCATAGTTTGGCAGCGGATTAGCCTGGCCTTTGGTTATGTTGTTGACACAAGGAATGGGAATCTTCCCAACTGCACTGTTTGTAGCAGGCTCAGCAGTATTCGCCTTCAAAGATTTACTGTCAAGTTTAACGACTGAAGATGGTTTTTCGCCGACAAAGTCAGGTTGAAATTTCTTGGTTGGGCCTGCTATTGATCTTTGCACCTGCTTCCAAGAAATGATTTAGTTACTTCTCATATTATGATGAGTGAAATTAAGGTGCATATATTTAACAGAACAAACAGTCAGTCAAGTATGTCTAGTTTGGAAATTACCTTTACCAGTCTATGCAACTCAGACACTTGCTGCGCAAAGATTTTATCTTGACTGAATAGAGCAATGATGTCAGTATCAGGTCCAAATAGGGATCAAAATACAAAAAACAATTTAAAAAAATGAAGTGATGAAAAGTGAGCACTTCAAGAAAGATTATTCAATCTGCATTAAAATTTGAGAAATGCAAGGCTGTAATACAATGGATCACATTGAAAACCATGCATTAAAAGTTTGTCAGAAACTTAAAGAGATTGTCTGTAAACAATAACAAACTCAGCATAGTTCAGTTGTAAATTTAAGTACTTCAACAGAAAGAGATAAAGGCTAAGTAATAAACAATATTACTAGACGGATACACTTACTCGATCATAGTTCTTCTAGCATCCCAAAATTTCTCTTCACCTATAAGTCTTATAACATCGTCAGGGAAAATATCCATAGCCAATGTACATTCTGAGTTAGCTTTATTTACACGCTCTCCATGTGTATGGACACTGCTACCTTGCAATGTTTTCAAGCTATCTACAACACCAGGTGAATTCACCTTCAAGTTACAACGAGCAAGTTTGTCTTCATCTTTATTATTTTGAATGATGCTACAGTTTGAGTTTGTTCCACGTGCAGAACCAGAAGTTAGAAAAGCATCTTCACCATTAAGTGTTCTCAAAGAATTCTTACTATTGATGAAATCATCTTGCTGAAACGAATTGCGGTCTTGACTCTTCTCAACCATAATAGAAGGTTCAGTATAGGTGCAAAACTGGCTGCTTGGATTGCTAGTTATCTGCAGCACAGTGTAACATCAAAATTAAAAATGGCTGCAAGGGATGAAGAGAAAAACTTATTAGTAAAGACATGTAACTGTGATCACACATGTGTTTATGTCTGCTGCTAAGTGCTCCATGTTGGGAAGTCCCACATTGCCTCAACTTTCGGGTGTAGCTTATATATTTGTTTGAAAACTTTACTTAATCAATTGATTTCAGTTAAAATTTAACATGATATTAGAGTTTATAATCCATTTTGATTTTTGATAAATCGTCTATTTCGGTAGACTCGCCGGTTCGGTAGACTCGCCAGTTCAGATAGGCATATGTGGAGGGAAATGTTAGGAAGTGTCTTAATTCTGGTGGTGCGTTTGAATACCACTCAAGAATACTTCAGTATTTTTGTATCACTATTACTTAAACTAAGTTAAAAAAATTCCTAGTTTGGTGACGATAATGTCTAGGACTATCATGAATTCATGCAACTTAATATCTTTATTCAAGCTTAACACTTCTATCAAAAGACCTTATGAAATGGATAGAGATAAGATAAGAGGGTACAGGAAATGATTAAAGAAAAAAGTTGAAAGAACTTCACTTGACTCACGTGGCTAGATGATGTAGGACCTGTGTAGTTTCTGAGCGGGAGTGGGAAAAAGGATGCTGATCCTGATGGAAAATTTTGAGAAGGAATGCTGGAGAGTGCCGTCTTATTACTTGAGGGTGCTTTTGGCCCTCCTTTTTCTGCATCCTTAACATGCAACCTTGGTGGGCTAATCTCCTTGCCCTCTTCAATTCCCCCTCTCGTCCTATTCATCCTTCTACAAACTATTATTCACTTACAACAACTTCTTATATCTGCCAATTTCACAAAACATAGTTTTCATTATTATCGTATACAAAATTACGTAACAGAAACAAGTTCTGTTGGGAAATTCAGCCGGTAAAAAACAATCCAACCTTATCAAAATAAGTCAAGCAATTCATGATTAACACACAAAAAAAGATTAACCAGCTTCAAAGAAACAGTTTTTCTGATCCCCATTATTAAAAAGGAGGAGGAAAGCATAAGCATCATAAAATGAGAGCAAAAATGAAAAGAAACACAAGAAATTCACATGTACCCCAGATGCTAAAAATTGAAGGTTGGTTAAGCCTTAAACAAGGACATCAAATTAAGGCAAAACTCTAGCAAGTACAAAAGAGAAGATGTTAATAAAAAAAGAAGAAAGATAGATAGATAGAGTATATACATGAAAACAAGACCACCAAGAAACCACGAGAGGGAATGACATCACCAATAAAAGAATTGAAACAAGAAAGAGCAAATTAGACGTGGAAAGCAATATGGGGTAGCTAGCTAGAGAATATGTATACCGAATTATGTTTGCAGAGAAAGTGTATGATCCGGTAAGAGTATGAAAGAGCAATAGCAGAATCGTGAGTGATGACCCTTGAAGAGGAAGAGGAAGAGGAGGCAAAGAGTATAAGAGGGAGAGTAACATGGCATAATGAATATGTGAATGATTGGAAACAGTGACCGGGTCTCTATTTATTTATTTCCTCTGCATGGTCACCACACGTTGGTTAAGCATTTCATTTCAAACTTTTTTCTTTCACACTCCTTCCTGCTCCTACGTGCGTGCGTACACGTCACAATCGCGCTACCGGTAAGGAAACATATTCATTATCTCTTAACACGTGATTAATTTGCCTTAAGAGTTATGCCGTTTTAATACGGGTGAGACACGTGGGGATTTTCCTGCTTAGATGGCAAACATACACGTGGACTTCCATATATACGTTATTTAGAAACTCCTTCAATTCATTCTTCTTATTCTTAAATATTCTCATTTATCACACACAATAGACAAGTGTTATCTAGTGTTTGGTTTGACTATTTATACACTGTTTAAGTATAAAGAGATAAATTGCACTCGCATTTTATTTAATAGGTAAGTGGAGTATTAATTAAAGGGTAGGAAGAAATTCGAAGCCCGAAGCCATGGAACACGCCCTAGATTGGGCTTTTTTTTCAAGTCATGAACGGGAAGGTCCAACGCCCAAGCATGCATTTTTCTAAGAGCTCATTAGAGCACCAAATATTGATAATTAAGCTCTTTAGGATGCATTTGATGTACTTTTCTTTTTTTTTTTACTCCAAAATCATACGTCAAAATCCTTTAATATAATTTCCTTAACACCCTTTGATAACTAACAGAGTTTTAATACTTGGAGCCCTAACTAAACAACATAAGCAAACTTTACTAATTCTAGAGGCAAGGTCTCAAACTTCTTTAGTGTTGATGTGTTTCAAACTTTATATTTTTTCCACTATTGCACAACGTTTATTGTTTTTAATTTCTTCTTTTAGTACGGTGAGACTCGAGAGAACGTTTAACAATTTCCAAACTTCTCACGTAGATTTCCGTTGATCTTAATTTTCCTGAAATAAGTGGAATACAATTTTGTAAGACCGTTTTTTGGTTAACTTTATAATTATCTCTATATTGGTATCTACATATATTCAAATTATTTTGACTAAAAATATGAAAAATTCAAACAGATTAAATATAGATATATTTGTTTAAATTGCACACCAACGTCGACACGTGGGAAATGGGATGCTTCGTCCATTGTTTAATTAAGGTGATATAAACAAAGTAATCCCTATATAAGAATTGATAATGGTACCTCGATATGAGAGGAATGACAAGTTGAATGTTATTTTAAATCCTAGGAAAAAAAATATAAAATGAGATCATGTACACGAAGCAAGCATCATCTGATTTTGAATATATGTAGCGTGCTTGGCACGTGGTTTATGCATCCGTGTAGCAAAGTTCAGTTAGAGAAAAATGATGAACGAAATAATTATAATGGTAATTATTTAACAATGATCAATAATTTCCACAACTAGTAGCAAAGAAAAAAAAAAAGGAAAAAGACATAGATGATTGCGTGGGGCTATTGTGTGCACGTGGGGGTCAACATCATATCATGATCACCCTTCCAGATTAGGAAATTCAATTAGATAAAACTACATGATATATATTTCTAGAAAAGGGTAAGAGGAAAATGATGGTTTATTCTGAGAAAGTGATAATAGCTAGAGTGAGTGAGTACCCCAATATTGGAGGTTCTTTATTTGGTTGTTGTTGACCTAAGACCATTGGATGTGACGAATCTTATTGTACACAGGAAAACAAAGCACACAATATAATGCCATGGAAAAAAAAGAAGGAAAATTCTTTCAATCATGCATCATGCATGGTTTTGATATATATATGTAAATTCGATCCATTTTGTCAACAATGGTGGTCACACCCCTTTTCCTATCTCATCTTTAGCCGACATGTTTCACTCATTCACACTTTTGTGCATAAGATCGATATATATATAGATATATCAGCTTAGCTAAAATTAGCACATATATCTTGGAGGCATTCAAAGAGAAAGATATATGGAGGAGCTGGCAATGGACACCACATTATTTGTTCATATATTTGGCAGTAATTCTCAAAGGGTATGTATGAGAAATATTCTAAATTGGCCATTATGGAGGTTATGGGGTTTACATGGAGGATGGATGGATGGATAGGTAAAAAAGCCTATGTCCCAATGGTCCATGCACTGTCTTCGATCTCATCTTGTTCTGTTTTCTTTATCTCTTTTATTTTCTTAATTTCTTTCTTAATATAAAATGGCTATATTAATGTTAATAATTTTCAAAAACAACTGCCATGAAAATATTTCACTTTTGGGATATAAAATTACATGAATATTTTAAAAAAAAGTTTATTTGTTTATAGTTTTATTAGATTCAAACATAATTGTCTTTTCATAAAAAGTACATATCATATGTACAGCCTCAAATTCGTCTAATGTTAATTAGAATTAGAGGAGTGTTAACTACTAAGACTCTTGATACTTCTTTTAATAAGTTTCATTTCTAATTTTATGAATTTTAGTTAATAATTAGTTTGTTAGTGACATTTCTAGGAGATTTTTTTATTTTTTTTAGGGAAACATCTCTAGGGAAAAAGGATTCTCTACTAGATGAGATGCTGAACCTTTACTTCTTTTTGTTAATAAAATATAAAATATTTTTTTTTATAAAATTAATGGTTGAATTTTTCAGTGCACACTCTCATGTTATTTTTTTAACAGAGAAAACTATTAACACAAGAATTGTCGCTAATTATATTTTATGTAATCTGATGAGGAATACAACCTGGATAATATAAATAATTATATATATGCGCCGAGTCAATATATTTATTACTAATATTAATTCATATTTATGTACTTCCGTATAGGCTTCGAGCTAGCAATTGGTTGGTTCATGATTGGGTTTATCACTTTATCTTATATATTCACTCAATCAATGCTTTTACATTGAATTTCAGCCACTCAATTATTGAACCTTCTTTTTCAACAGAAATGCTAAAGCCATCAGTTTTCGCGGTAATTGTTGAATAAAGAAAGTTGACGTGAAATAAATAATAGCTTAATTTATTTGTTTTATCCAACAACCGCTCTCTCATATATTTATTTATATTTTAGGTTGTTTTTGAGATTTAAGTTTAAAAATGCATTGTAAAATAAATTATATTTTAATAAACAAATTCAAATATATGTTACTGTTTTGTACAAACCACATTTTCTAGAAGTGCTCAAAATCCAATAAAATTGTTTTAAATTAACAAATATATTAACAAAATCAACAGGGAATTAATGTAAAAAATAAACCCAAAAAACTGTATATTTCTAGTATAGTTTAGTGAAAAACAAATTTACACCCTCGTCCATTACGTATAATGCGTTTGTTGATTAAAACACATAGGTTATTTGAATTATTTCTTTCATAGAAAATACACTTGGCCATTTTAAGTGAAAACACTTTAATTATGGTTAGATGACATTAATGCAAAAACACTGTACACTATCAAATGTATATTCTATTTTTTCTTAAAAATAAGTCAAAGTATATTAATAACTTCTTATATAAAAGATATAATAGAAAATCACTTTATATAAGATAATTAAAACTTCAATTTTATTTTTCTAGGAAACATCTTCTTCATCTATCTGCCACATTAACCCATGAATTAAATTTATGGACGATAATATATATGAATCTCGCGTGATCTTATTAGGCATTTATTTGTTATCTCATGATGATCATATCATATCTTAAGATATCGCTAAATGAGTTGATGACAACCAACAAACCAAAAACAAATTGAGTTTATAATAACATGTGTTACCAATAATCAGCCTGTATCCATAATTGACAAAATAGACTAGTAAATAAATTAAATTTAGTTTAACAGATAAGAAGAAGGAATATTGTAGCATTTGGAAAATCTTCATAATTGTTAAGCGATTAATTAATTAAAGCCAAAGGGGCTAACTTGTTTTTTGGATGCGAACGAATGAGAGTGAGATGGCACGTGGGCTCATCAGGGGATTAACCAATGGGTGGTCTCCACGTGTGAATAAGAGCGTTCACTTCACGTGCCAGATGTTGATGATTGAGCCGAGCTGGGCCGAGAAGGGAAGATGGCGTGATGTTAAGCCGACAGCTCACGCCCTGTTTGGCAGAAGAATGCGGCAGCCTGATGTCTGCATAGTATTGATTGAGATTTTGACATTCTGATCAAAGACAAACCACCCACTAGGCCCACCCAAATTGGAATGGAGGTTTCCCGATTCATACATTCATTTCTTCTTTACTCAACACTTTTTTAATTTTAATTTTTTTACTTGCATCACTTCCATATCATCATCATATACTGTTTAAAATTACTTAAATTCTAATTACACCATCTAATATTTAGGTATAATGCATTTATTTTTTCTTTTTGTATATTATTCGATGAGTGGAAGACATTCCTCTTATCTTTTATATTTCTACAAATAAATTATTGATCTTATTATATCACAACATTTTAAAGGATCATACATCTTTGAAACAACATATATATAGTTGACGTCACAAATAGAAGATTAGATATTATAAATTTGGTAATTATATATTAATATTATAAGAGGATAGTATATGTTTTGTGGTGCATTTCTCTGAGTCTTAGACTACAGTATATGTCTCTCTCTCTCTCTCAAACAAGTTCTTTGAAGAAAATATTCATAAACATGCAGGTGAAGAAAAACATATAAGAGATGCAATAGGCAATAGGCAATAGGCAATAGGCAATAGGCATTAGGCAAATTGCTATGGGAACATGTAATGATGGGGTGCATGTGAATGAGGTATATATAGTGTTATATTAGGACTGATCAGAATTCAGAACTCACTTGATATATATATATATACCATGTGAATATGCAATGCCACAACACAACACATTTGAATAGGCCACATATGCTCTCTCTCTGAGACTGCTGCCAACTTGTTTCTGTGCTCTGTGGCTCTCTCCACTATCAGCTTTTATACCAAAAGAAACAATCCTACATATCAAAATATATTTGTAAACCATATCTTTTCAGATTGTGTATGTGGTTTTTTCTATTAAATTTTCAGGTGCCACATTTATAATACGTTTACTTTATACATTGTTTCATTTTTACACCAAATTTTAGGAGTAATTATAAAATATACATATATTCTATTTATATATATGTATATATCCTTACGTTTTAGAGATATTTAGTTGCTTGATGATCTTTTACAGCATGTCTGTTAATCTCTATCATATAATTTACCAATTTATATATAAATTACAGTACTTTTGCTACTGTAATAATCATCTTTTCTGCATATACATATACAAATATAAGGTTGTAGAAAGTGAAAACATTGCACTATTGCAGGCTATGATTAAAACCATGATTAACAGAAAGCTTTTATAAAGACGGTATTGGTGTTCAAAGATGCTTCACTTACACTACAGTTTTTAATAAGCAACCAAAAAGGAGTCAGAGCTTTCCGCACTTAAAAAGAATACAAAAATTGAGGATTTGACATTCAAAATACTAACCTGAAATCTCATGCTCCCTGTCTGCAAAAACAGTTTTATTTATATAGACCCACCTAGCTGATAAAAAACCACTAAATATTGCTCTAAACGGTTAAAACCATATTATAATATGTATAACAATAATAGTCTCCATTTTATTTTTCTCTTGTATTTATATTCATATTCACCTGGCTGATAAAAAGCTACTACATATTGCTCTAAACGGTTAAAACCATATTATAATATGTATAATAATAATAGTCTTCATTTTATTTTTCTCGTATTTATATTCATATTCAAGGGTCTTATTTACTATGCAGTTTCCTGAGTTTCCTGACGTGATTGCGCTCAAGTAACAATATTTGTTTTTATTATAAAAGCATGTACCGTTTTGTTCTTCCTACCTATACAAGGTTCTCCACAACAACAAACACGCTGCATCGATCAGTACTGGACTTCTTCAATGGCAGATGAAGGTACAACCTTAACCTTATTCTCTTCTCTTTCCATAGTTTGTTAAATGTATCTGGGCTACGTGTCTTTTATATGGGACAGAAAAATTCTGTCTTCTTCAACTTGTACTTTCAGAATAGAGCACTGCATAGAATTCAGTTTCTCAATTCTGACCTAACCTTTTGGCTTTTTTCTTTCACCCTCCTCCTCACAGCTATCTCTCCGCATTGAATTTGAAAAATCCAGTTAGTGCTACAACCAGAATTGTGCAAAAAAACCTTGGTGTAAAATCTCGGTTCAATCCTCTGTTTTGTTGCTGCCATTGAAGACTCTTCAACAATTAATTAAGGATTATTCTAGTGCTTTGGCTCTGGCACCAGTGGGAATTGGTAAGTCCTTCAAGTAATATTTATTTTTGTACTCAGATAAGTATTTGGGGTATGTTGATTTCATCTCATATATTCTCTTCAACATGATAGGTAACAAGGACTACTTTAGATTTCTCTAGTTTCATTTTCATCAAAAATTACAATCATCAATGGATGATCTGAGTTGGGATGCCTCACAACTGTGGAGTACTACTATTCAGCAAGCACCAGACTTTGAAGGAGGATACTCCATGCCCAATGTTCTGAATCAAATACAAGAGATGCAGAAAGCTCAAACAGGTCATGCATACTCAAATTCTGAGATATTAATGGATGTGATGCAAAAGCAAAACACAAATCTTTCACAGCATGTGTCAACCATGGCAGTGAAACCAGGAGCTGGAGCCAGTTGGGGAGAAACTTTAACATCCCAATCATACCCATCCCTATCAGTCAATGGACCTCACAGTATGAACCTGATTAGCAACTACATGCCAGATTTCAACATGGCCCACCACCAACAACAACTTGTCAATGGAAAGGGTGGTGCTTGCTCTCTTAAGTCTCTTGACTGCTTGATTTCAGCCACCAACAGCAACACAGACACTTCTGCTGAAGATGATGGGATCTCAATGATTTTATCAGACCGTGGAAACCTGTGGAACATCAGTTATGCCGGCAGTGCAGCTTCCACTGGTGAATCTGAGAGCAATGCTTCCAATGGTAGAAACAAAGACATGCACTGTACTCCAGTCAATGAAGTTGATCATCATGAAACAGCTTCTCAAAGCTACTCCTCGGAGAGAGGAAAAACAGTACAATCAGAGGCTAATTATTCAAAGAGGAGTCGTGATCAATCTGAAATGATCAAAGTTGGTGATTCCTGCTTCCGAATTGTTCAGAATTCTTCTTCTGTTGAAGAAGGTGGCTTCAGACTCATCTTAGACAATCCACCACCAGAATGCAAGAAACCCAGATGGGATATGAGTTCCTCTTCTTCAAATAATATAAATTTCCAGCAACCAAATTCGTCTGCATCTTCCATTAATGAGGAACCTGATCCAGAGGTAATTGCACAAATGAAGGAAATGATATATAGGGCTGCAGCTTTTAGACCAGTGAACCTTGGCTTGGATATGGTTGAAAAGCCAAAGAGGAAGAATGTGAGGACTTCAACTGATCCACAAACAGTGGCTGCAAGGCACAGAAGGGAGAGAATAAGTGAGAAGATTAGGGTTTTGCAGAAGCTTGTTCCTGGAGGAAGCAAGATGGACACAGCATCAATGCTTGATGAGGCTGCAAACTACCTCCAGTTTCTCAAGTCACAGATCAAGGCACTGGAAAGTCTAGGGAACAAAGTTGAAGCAATGAATTGTCCACCTACTAGCATTGCCTTCTCTTTCAATCCTTCTTTTCCCATGCAAACATCCCTCAGTCACATCCATCATGACCCTTAATCATTTCATTACCAATCACAATGATTAACATATCTAATATCTCTGATCTTCATTTTCTAGCCAAGATAATTCTAATTGTTGACTTATATCATTGTATTGTAGTAATTGTCTTCGATGTAATCATCAGTAACTTGTTTAAAACTATCTCAATGATGATATTCTCTGGTTTCTATCATAATTAATCAGCTGCACCAGCACCAGCACCATACCATGCATGAACAAATAGAGTTTTCACTTTCATTTTTTTTTTGTTACAATATTATTTATATTGCTACCACCACTGTGACTGCACTTTTATAGATTGTAGGTGTGGCGAATTGATTACCACGAATTCGAAGTAGTGAAAATATTAGTAAGGGAAATGAATTACCTTACCTTTTAGCATGCAGAAAGGCCTAGCAATTATAGCACCCTATAATTGAGAGAAAGTGATTGTCACTTTATATAAGTTAGTTTTATATTAGTATAGTTTAAGGCGCATTTTTCTTGGAGAACCCTTTAACAATAAAGATTTTTTTAATTAACTGATGTGCTTTGTTAGCTAACCAATGCACGAGACGAGACATTCTCTTACGATTAGTGAGCATAGTCAGTGGTCCTGTCTCCTTGATTCGACCCAACGCGTGCTCTTGAAACTCACTCCAAACCCATTGCTCAGCACGTGTTGCATATTATTCTTTTTTTTTTTTTTTTCAGGAGTGTTTGTTTTGTCATAAGCAATATAGTACTACTCTATGTCTTATTTAAACGTACTGTAACTAATGATATTGTTAATGATGATGATTATTATGAGAACGACGGCTACAACAAAACCTGATATTGGTCTTGTGTTATTTGTCATCAAACAGGGGTTATTTAATTTGCTCAAATATCTTCATTAAGCGCGTCTTCAAGCTATTGTTACTGTATACGCATGTGGTATTTTCCTCTTCAAAATGAAGTCCTTTCATTCCCTCTATCTCTCTTTTGCATAAGAAACATTTCTACTTTTTGGTTCACTTCTTCTGATAACTTAACGAACACAAAAGCCAATTCTCCCACTAATTCTTTTATTTTGTCTCAAGTCCTCTGCCTTTTTGTAAACAGTTGTGTTGTAGCTGTTGATTCTCTGGATTGGCTAAATATAGTATTTGCATGCTACAAGTCATCTATCTATATGTATAATATAAATTCTTAGATGAAAAGCATAGGTTACTATGATAGTTTATTGTTGATTTTTTAACATACCAGCTTAATAAGTTAGGTATCTAACATTTTTCATTTCACAGTTTAATCTCGTACTTTCGTTCAATCTCCAAACATTTACTCATTATCGTAAAACATACCTTAAAAAATTAGTATCTCAACCGCCATTCTCTAAGTTAATAAATATTTTTAATTAGTTATTAAACTATTAAATTAACATTAAAATTTGTTCACAAATTTTTAATTTCCAATTTCTTTATTTGTCATATTAGTGAAATACATTTTTATTTTATTTTATGGAAGCTTCCCAGGTAATTAACATATTCTAAGAGTAAAGTGTAGTTACATTTTATTTATTGGTTGAAATGATTAATATCTTTGAATTTTTTTTTTTTACAAAATCTCTTTATTGATAATGAAATAAAATAGAAGGTTAGTATTTTATTACACGTAGAAGTATGGTAAAAATAAATAATGATTTACGGTTTCATGGATGCAAACCTAATGATTTAGGGTTTCGTGGATGCAACCCTACATATTTGGAGTTTCATGGATGCAACCCTACATATTTGGAGTTTCATGGATGCAACCTTAATGATTTAGGGTTTCGTTGATATAACCTTAAGGATTTAGGGTTTCGTGGATGCAACCCTAATGATTTAGGGTTTCATGGATGAAATCCTAAGGATTTAAGGTTTCATGGATAAAACCCTAAGAAATTAGGATTTTGTGGATGAAATCCTAAGGATTTAAGGTTTCATGGATAAAACCCTAAGAAATTAGGGTTTTGTGGATGTAACCTTAAGAATTTAGGGTTTTGTGAATGAAACTTTAAATTCTAATATAGGTTTCATTTACAAAATCTTAGATTCTAAAGTATGAAATGAAACTCTAAGGATTTTTGGTTACATAAATGAAACCTTATGAATTTAGGGTTTCGTAAATGAAGTTTTAAATCCTAATATAGGTTTCATTTATAAAACCCTATATCCTAAAACATGAAATAAAACCCTAAATCATAAATCATAAAAGCATAATAACCCTACATCCTAAATGAAACCTTAAATCTTAAATCATGAAATAAAACCATGAAACCTTAATTAATCTAAAAGAAACCGTAAATCCTAAACCATAGAATGAAACTGTAAATCCTAAATCTTAAACCATAAAATCACAAACAATGCAACACGAAACCCTGTAATATTAAAGCATAAACCCTAGACCCTAAATACTAAATCCTTAAATATTGAAATCTAAAACTCTAAATTTTAAATCATAAGCCATAAACCATAAATTATAATGTAGGGTTTCATTTATGAAACCCTAAATCCATATGTTGCCACGTCAATTTATTAATCCTCTACATATCAACTTAATTAGTTATGTGTCAATTCACTATTCAATCACACACTTTTACTTAATCTCCAAACATTCACTCATCACCTTAAAACATACCCTTGAAAATTTGTGTTTCAGTTAAATTGACATTAAAATATGTTCATACATTTTGGATTTCTACTTTTTTGATTTTTTATATTAGTGAAATTTGGTAGTTCATGGAAGCTTCCCACGCAATTAACAATGAGATATTCAAGAGTAAAATATAGTTAACATTCTATTTGTTAGTTGGAACAATTAATAGCTTTGAGAAGTTTTTTACAAAATCTCATTCTTGATAATGGAATAAAATAGAATAAGATTAGTATTTTATTATTTATAACAAATATGGTAAGAAAAATAATGGGTCAAAAAAACATAGTAATTATGTTTCTATGAATCATGTACTAACATGTAATTTTAATATTTTTGATATTTGAATTTATGGTCTCTTTATCAACGCTTTTTTTTATTTTTTTTATTTTGAGGTTTTAAGTGAATTTAATATTCATCCATGTTTTTTTATATAATTCATGACTAAACAATTGTTACATTAACTTGTTTTGAAACATTTTTATATAATTATGGGATTACCACTGGGATGTGCATACAAGACACTAATGAGTTTGGTATGCATGTAATGTATTTAAACAACAAATAAAGCCTACAAATTATAGCTTTTGGAAGCTTAACATATTCATGCAACCAAGCCTTGAAGTTTGATTTGGAAAATATTGTTGCTTGGAAATATTAAATTTTTCATGTGTTAGTATTCTCATGGAGTATTGCTTATGAGAAAATTTATTTCCCAAAAACATATTTCTAACATCATGTCTTACAGTATATGTAGTGCTATTGTGGAAGATATTCGTACAAAATTCCCACGAACACCCAATTTTAGAGTTTTGTGATCCTTTTGTAACAAATAATTGCACTAGAAATGAAAAGTTATGAGAGAATTTTTTTAGACATGGTGATCTACCTATAAGATCTAATTTATGAGACCATAGTTTTTGAAGGTAAGAAAATTACTTGCTAATTATGAATTTACCTATTAACTATTAACTATTAAGAAATGAGAGACATTATAAGGTGCTATTCAAGCCATTAAAAATGTGAAAAGAATTACTTTTATATGTTCAAATGATTTCTTCTTTCTAATTTAGATGCTTCTATTCTTTATTCTTAATGTTAGGAGAAATGAAAAAGTATGAGACTTGAGTGTGAATTCTGTTATGGATTTACAATGTCTTATTTGATAACTTAGATATAATTATATTCTTAATTACACTACACTAAGCCCGAGACAATCTTCTAACATGTCTTTTTTAAGATTATCAATTTTATATATCATTGTTGTCTTTTATTATCCATACATTAACAATTTTTTGTATTAAAATATACTCACATTAACAGAACTCGGAGCTACACAAGCCATTGCAACAATGGGCTCGAGCACACCACATAAGTAAACTAGACACCACACTTCAACCCAAAACCTTAAGGCTCAGGTTTATGGGTCTTTCCCTCACTTATATGGTGTTCAACTCTCCCATTCCTATTCGATGTGGGACTTCACCTCACACTTGTACTCAACAATGGCTGCCCTCCCCGTTATTATCTCTAGTAGAACAACTCCATAACTAAACACGTCACTTTTTTCATTCAACCTATTTGTTATGTAGTATCTGCAAATGCAACAACCACTTATGTTTTATTATTAATTTATCATTTAATATTTTAATGACAATAATATTAGTAATATATTGTATACTAATTAAGTTTGAAATGGTAATTGACATGAATGAGAACAATTAATAATGTTGCATACTCAGGGTCAAGGTATCCTGGGGTGCCTGCAATTACGGTTGATACATGGGTGTCACCTTCATCTGAAAAGATCCTTGACAATCCAAAATCTGATATTTTTCCCCGAAGATTTTCGTCTGCATCCAAGGCGATGACAACAAAAGTGTAAGTATAACCTAGTTTTATATCAAGTGCATGCTTTTTTAGAGCTTGGTAAACTAAAAAGAAATTCAAAATAAGTTAATTTAAAATACACACCAAACCCTACATGAAATAAAAACATAATTTTGCAATGCATATATATATATATATATATAAGACATGTTGTTTGAAGAAACCTGATAGTTGGTGAGCCAAGTCTCCGTTGGGCATGTATTCATAGATGAGTGCTGTTCTGGTGCCTTCATTGCAATATCCAATAAGTGGAGTCAAGCATTTATGGTGTACTCTTGTCAGAATTTTTGCCTGCATGAAGATCAGTCATCAGAGTCTATTAATTCCATCATCTTATTAAGTGATGACTTGCAAATATTAAAAGCAATTACAGTTTTACTATCATTAATTAATATTTAACACCTCTGTCTGAAATTGCTGATACCCTTGAGTTGAAGGAGAGAGCATCTTGACTGCTACTTGTGTTTCACCTATGCAACCATAATAGACAGTTCCAAATCCTCCTTTACCCACAACCCTCTCAAAATTATTGGTAATACTTTGAACCTCCGAGTAGGTGAACTCTTGTTTCTTCGAGTCCACGCTCACAATTTTGTTGAAGAAACTCAACTTATTAATATTCATGACGACTGATAGAAAGAAAATTATAAGTATTTTTCTATGATATAAAGAATATTCAATGCCTCTAATGTTATATCATATATGTACCTGCATGTAGTCTTCTTCTAAAAATAAAGGAGAGTGTTCCTGAAAGGATGAGGGCTGCAAGAGCTGTTACTACCAACGAAATTACTATCTTATTCCTCTTATTATGGTTCTGGCATGGACTTGATGAGGAGATGCAAAGATGTGGATTTCCACCAACACTTGCATATATACAACAATATAAAACAAAAAAAATGTAAACTTAGAAAGTTAATTAAAAAACTATTAAATATGTGTTCGACATGCCAAGATACCTTAAAAAAGAAATTTAATTATAAATTATATGCATATTTTAGTTAATTTATAATTTATACGATTGTAATTTATTTTTTAATTATATTCTTACTATTTTAATTCTTAATAATATATTGATGTGTAAATTGGTTAATTAATTATTTCACTTCCTTCTATTAACTTTTCTCTTCAGTTTTACCAATATTAATTAAAAAGAATGCATAATGTGACAGCGATAGGGATATCATGCATATACCTTAAAATAAGCAGAGACCCATTCCTTGTTCTCTCAGAGAGTTTTGCAGGAATTAAGCCTGATAGCTTATTCCCTCCTATATTTCTGCAGTGATAGATAATCATATAAATATTCTCAAAAGAAAATCAAAATTAAACCCACCAATTTAATCATGCCCAATATATATATATTATGGCTTACAAAATCCTCAGGAACTCAAGTTCAGATAATGAATCAGGTATAGAACCAGTTAAACTGTTATTGGACAAATCCCTGCAAGTTGAAGATGTAGCTAGTGACTACTCAAGTGAGCAATTAATTAATCAATGGATGAGAAACTAGTAACTTAATTAGTTAAATAAAAGATTTATATATATATGCTTACAAATATTGTATTAATTTCAGATTGGATATGGCCGGAGCTATGTTTCCGGTCAACCCACTAGAAGAGAGGTTCCTGAAAAATTGACTCAAAAAATAAAAACTATAGTAGTACTCAAATTGATAATTAAGTTGGTACAACTGTAGAAGTACAAGGCCAACATACAAAGATGTGATTCTAGGTTGGCTGTGTCCATTAATATTGTTGCTGCAGTTGACACCGTTCCATATGTAAGTTCTAGGGCTACAAGGATCTCCTTGCCATTTTTGCTTGATGCCGTACGTTGACTTTATTTGCATCATGGCACCAACTAATTACATGCACAAGCATATACGTCATAATATTATAAAGACAATTTATATAATTAATTAATAAGTGAATTGGAGAATATATATATATAGTATACCATCATTTTGATCTGTTTCTGGTAGATCGAGGGTCTTCCCTCCATAAACCTCAATGCCATTTAGAATAGGAGACATAGTTGCTTCATTTGTTTTGTTCATCCAAATTTGTATCTTAGTTTCAGTTTTATGGGATATATATGTCAAAACACCGTGACCGAGGAAAGGTATACTGAGGTTATTTTGAAGGAGTGCCCCATTCACATAAACATCGAATTCTCTAGTTTGATTAGCTGGAAGCTTCACTACCTCGGCAAAGTACATGTACAAATAAAATGTGATGGCACCATTACCATTACTTAGCTCATAGGAAACTTCCATATTATCACTTGCATTTTCTGGCGTTGCTGCTGTTTTAAGAACAATCGAGGGTACCCCATAAGAGAAAGGTCCTCCATTAGGTACATCAAGGGAAGTACTTATCTGATTCCATCCATGTGGATTGTAGGGTCTCCAAATTCGATCATATATATCATCCTTGGTACCTAAATCATAAGGAAGAAATGAAAAATATATGATGCAATTTGAGCAAAAAAATTACTCTAGTAAAATATATATTTAAAGTGTAACTTGTTAGTTAAAATACTCTTTTTGAACAATAAGTAGCAAGTTACCTCGCAATTTCATAAACAAATACTTAATACTATTATCATTGAATTGTTCCAAAGTTCTATCTTGCTTTATGGTTTTACCTATCTAATTTTTTAATTAGCTTCCTTATTTTTTGTGTTATAATCTTGAGTAATTTTAAGATAAAAAAAAAAAATATAAAAGCATGTGTTATCCAAAAAAAAAGAAGTAATTAAAGCAAATTTCAGTCAACGCACCATTATTTGAGCCAAGTGCTTTTATTTTTATTTTTTGAGATACATTGAGCCAAGTGTACGTATTTTGTTCTTGGCTAGAATTTGATCCATATTAATTCTTGGCAGATCTAGCTAGTCTATGAAATTAATTAAATCTATAATTACATACCTGACAATTTGACCTTCTTGTAAACCTAGATCAAACCGTTCCAGGAGCTGTATTGATTCAGATACATAGGTACCATCATCGAGAGCTCTGATCTCCAAGATTGATATGAATGGTGTCCCATTATTTGTGTTAACAAGGCAAATTTGAATATAATTTGAGGTGGCAACTTGGACAATTTCCTTGGTTGTCACACTTGAAGCATTTTCAAACTCCACAGAGTCCCACCAGTTTGGTCCAAGAAACAAATCAAATCTTGGTAGGGAATCTTCTTTTCCATGATCATAGTTTCCATGCATGAATCTTGCCCTTATGAGACGTTTATTGCTATTTACTCTAGGAAGATACAAGGTGTAACAGTTCCTTGTGCCTTCAGGGAAGCTTCTAACATTCCAAAACTGTTTCTCTAAGGATTTGACTTTGTACTCAGATGATATGCTTTGGCTTATGCCTGTGTCTGTGGCATTGCCATCTGAATTGTATTGAATGCCAGTGGTTTCATCTTTGTAGCTTGCTTCATCCACGAGTCCGCAGTCAATGCTAATGAAGCCTGAAAAAACATATAGTCAGTGAAGAAAATCAAATATAATAAGATGATTATAGTTAATCAATAATCTAAAGAATTAAAGGGTGAGTACTAGCTAGCTAGATGAAATTAAGGACCAAACCTGATTGATCTTGGGCATGAATAAGAGCTGCAAGAGTCAAGCACAATATTTGAGAGATTATTGCTAACACAAAATGTTTAGCCATTTCTACTCTAATTAAGTCCAAACTCCATCCTGTGTTTTATGTTAAGCTTTTAATTAAGGATTGACTTTGTCTAAAACTGTAGTGTTATATATATGTGTGTGTGGTTCATTCATCATTTAGTTAATTTCTTTGGAATAAGATAGATTATCTCCCAATTTATTTAAAAATATAGCTTTCTTCTTTGACAAAATCAAGGACTGTATATTAATTATATTCATAACATATTAAAGAAAATGACATTCAGTGACTAACGCGGTTTTTTAAGATAGCATTTGCACGGAATATTTCAAAATTCGATAGAATTTGAAATGCAAGAGAACTTAATTTTTTATTTTATTTTTTAAATTATTTTGTTGAGATATAGTAATTTAAAAAGCCTGATGCTGTGTGAAATTGGGTAAGACGGGCCTACAATAGATCCATAATGGATCCAATCCTTTCTTGGGCTTCTCACTTGATGGCCCAATACTTATATGTCCTTTTGCTGCATTCACATGAATATTCTTAATATATGCGAAAATGGATGAATACTATATGCAAAATTTCCAAGTTCCCCTAACAGATATCCTCTTGATCAGGTTCACTTCACTTCTAAACTAAAAGCAGCAAAGCACATTGACTTACATATAACATGATCACAGTACGGTTGCTTGGTGTTACAGAACATCAGAATAAAATTGAAGAAAAAATAGTCCATTGAATAAAAAACTACAAGAATTGAACATGCAAAACTGCAACAAATTTAGGTACACACCACAGCTTTCAGGAAACATATTTTTGGTATTAGCAGGAAGGTGCTACCTATCTAGCTGGGGGACCAAGTTCAGTTGTGAAATTCAGAGTGACCAACTCAATTGAGTCACTGTTTTCAGTGTCACGGCCACTATATTTTCGAGCTAATTCTGTTGTCAAACACTCCTTTAGCTCGTTCACAACATCACTCATACTTGGCCTTTTGGCAGGACTAGTGGACACAGAAGCCATTCCTATTTCAACAACTCTCCAAACTGAGCTAGAGTCAAAATCTTCTTGTAACCTTGAGTCAGCAATATTTTTTATATCCCCATTAGAAAGCATGGATCTAACCCTCTGACTTATGTGAGTCTTCTCAGACGTTTTTGATATAGCTGGCTCACCTGTTACCATCTCCAAAAGAACAACTCCAAAGCTGTAAACATCACTTTTCTCTGTCAACCTACTTGATATGCTGTACCTGCAAATCATATATTTTAGTCCATTTCTCATTCATAATCTTTCCAATGAGAATTAATGACAGAAAAAAACTTAGATACGACAAATACGATACCTAAGAAACTGTATCTAAATATTTTCCTGAATGATATGTATCTTGGTGTGTGTAGAATTATTTTCCAACAAAAATGATAGTAATACAACCATATATTATAGTTGAAGCACTTACTCAGGATCCAAATAACCGGGAGTTCCAGCAACAACAGTGGACATATAAGAGCCCCCGTCAGTGGGAAAGCTTTTGGATAGCCCAAAATCAGCTAATTTTGCTTGGAACTTTTCATTTAATAAAATATTTGCGCATTTCACATCTCTGTGAATTATTGGTGGCTTACAACCGTTATGCAGATATTCCAGTCCTGATGTCATCAAATCAAATTCTTTACATAAATAGATGGATAAAATCAAAGGATTGAAGGAGAAATTTACATATTTAGTTTCCTTGCTAACCTTGAGCTGCACTCAGTGCTATTTGGAGTCTGTCTTCCCATGTCAATAACTTTGCCCTGCTATTTTTTCCTGCAAAGTCAAATCAATGTTTAGAGTTTAGTACTTTTGAAAGCTTTTGGGGTTAGTTGATTGGCTGAAAAAGAATAAGGTTTTGAACTTGCACACTTGCAAGAATTTCATCCAAGTTTCCATATGCCATATATTCATAGATGAGCCCTATATTATTTTCTTCATTGCAATACCCCACGAGAGAAGTCAGATTCCTGTGATGAACTCTCATCAGAAGTTTAACCTGCAATTCAATGGCCAGTTTTATGTCATGAATTTGGTTGAGTTCACACAGAAACTTTGGTGCAAGTAATGATCACTTGCCTCTGCTAGAAATTGTTCATATCCTCGTACTGCTAATGGAGAAAGCATCTTCACAGCTACTTGAGTATCATCAATAAATCCATGATAAACTTTTCCAAATCCACCTCTACCAAGAACAGTCGTAAAGTTGTTGGTGATCTTAACAAGCTCATTGAATGTATATTGCCGCTGCTTGGATTCAAGTTGTGATACATTTGGAGTATTGGTCTCAACATCAATGTTCACAGATGCTAATTTCAAGAATATGCATTAGTTTTTACAAAGTATAATGAAATCAGAACATGGGAAATAAACCACAAAAGGTAGTTAGCAACAGCTTTACCTTGTGGTTTTCTCTTTTTAAGGCCACAGATTATAGCTGCTGCTACAATTATTAGGAGCACCAAAATCCCAGCAACCGATGCTACTACCGGAATAACTATATTATTTTTGTTCTTCTTCTGATCAACATCTGGCTGCTTGTTATTTGTCTGCTGGATGCATGGAGTAGATTCACATAGATTTGGATTTTTCTCCAGGCTAGCATTATTCATTCAAGAACAAAGTCAGAAAAATGGTTGCATTTACTATCACATATTTCTACCAGCTATCAACAACTTTTTACTGATACTTCTCATTTTCAAGTTTCTATGAAAATAAGTTTGCAAAGATGAGAGTGAACAAATTGCAATGTTAATACTTAATAATATGAATTTAAGTTCATGCTGCATTCATATAAGATCAGGGGAAAAAAAACTCAATGATTAACAGTCTTCACTATATGTATGATAGGACGGTTAAGTAATGTGTTGTGCAGCAGTTATGTGTGTTTAGTGTTTACTGTTTAGTAAGTAGTAACCCACTGACAGAAGTGAAGTATGACAAATATAATGGTGTGATAAGGAAATTAATTTACAGTATAATGGTGTGATAAAGAAATTAATTTGCAGTCTTCATTATCAAATATATTTTACCTCAATGATAGTGAACCTTCCTTTGATTTTTCAACGAGTCCTCCGGGAACTGGACCAGTAAGGTTGTTATTTGCCAAGTTTCTGCGAAAAGAGGACGAATATGACACCCCTTTCTCTTCCATAAGGAATGAAAATGAACTGATGCAGGTTATCGGATTAAACTTACAAGGCTTTTAATGATTGCAGTTGCGTCAGAAAATCAGGTACTGACCCGCTTAAACTATTGTTTGATAAATCCCTGAAAGGAGAAAATGCAGTTACAATTCTAAAACTCCAAGAGGAGAAAAAGGTACAAATTGAATGGATTTGGTTCAATAATTTGTTAACCAAGGGAGATGAGGTACTCACAAGTACTGTAACATAGTGAGCTCGGAGATGAAAGATGATATCTGCCCGGTCAATCCACTTGAAGACAAATTCCTGGTTGCATTTCCAAATATATTATTATTTGATGGTTGGAGTTTATGACTTTATGCATGATTTGTTTCATGAATCGTTAACTTACAAGGATGTGATTCTTGGGGTGTCACCATCATTACTACAATTTAGCCCTTCCCAAATGTATGGTACTGGGCCACATGGATCTCCTTGCCAATTTCTAGCCACCCCATAAGCCCTTTTGATGTTTGTGATAGCATCAACTTTTTATTTATATTAAAAAATAAATCAAAATAACTTCAATCCAATTTATGCATACAGTTTAAATTCAAATGACACTAAAAAACATATGTTCAGATTTAGAGCATACCATCATCTTGTTCTGTGTCTGATTGTGGAAAATTTATTACTTTATAAATCTCCATGGCATTAATGATGGGTGGAAGGGTAGAATTCTGTCTTAACAAGAGAAAATAGATACCTTGTGGCTCCTGTCAAAGCTGATTTACTATATATGGTAGTTGCCACCTGATATACAGGAGCCAGAGATCCATAGAATAACTTGCCATTCATCAAGATATTGAATGTTCCAGTTTCATTTTTTGCCAGAATTCCAACCTCATTAAAGTGCATGTAGATGTAGAATTGCTCATTCACATTATCTGGATCCCAATAAAACTCAAAAGGATCACTAGCATTTATTGGTGTAGCGGCTGTGCTCATGACAACTTCTGGTGGTTTATAGTTATTCTGGGATAGATCACCAGGACTAAGTGTACTGCTTAATTGTGTCCACTTGTTGAATCCTTCAGGCAGCCAGATGCGGTCATAAACATCATCTTTGTACCTGTATACCACAGTACTTTTTAATCAGTGTTTGATATATTTATAATGAATGAACAATAACAACTGTAATGAATGAAATTGTGACATAATGTAAATGAGCTAATCCAACTCAATACAATGGACTCACCTGTATTCCAAGTTGGTGATGGAACCTAAATCATATCGCCGGATGTATGCCAAGGACTCAGCTGAAGTAGTGACATAGGAAGCATTGCTCAAAGTCCTCAATTCTATAGCTGAAATGAATGGAGTGCCTTTGCCTGTGTTAACCAGACATGGATGTATGTAATCCAATGATGGAGTGTGAATGATCTCACTGATTTCGCTGAGTGATGCATTTGGGAAGTTCACTGTGTCCCATAAACTAGGTCCAAGATGAAGATCAAATTGTGGGGGCTGATTTAGACCATCATAGTTTCCATAAAAGAAAGTGGCTCGGATTAAATATTTAGTATCACTTGTTACATTTATTCTGTAACAGTTTCTAACTCCACTAGGAAAGCTCCTCACATGTGCTAGCTGTTGTTGATGAGTACTCTTCTCTGCAGGTGAAATACTCTTACTTACACCAGTTTCTATAAATTGGGCATCTGAAATGTAAAAAATGCCTGTGTTTATCTCAGTATAGCTTGAAGCTTCTGGTAGACCACAATCAATGCTAATGAATCCTAAGAGAAAGAAACAAAGAAAAGGTACAAGTTCTATTAATATGTTTTGAACACATGATATATATAATGTAACTTTAACTAATTAAGCTAGTCTTAAAATTTTGAGAACCAAACCTGATTGATCCTGTGCTTGAACCAGAACCACAGCAGTAAGGACCCCTAGCAATACAAAAAGAAAATAATGCAATAACATTCCCACCATTGTTTGATGATGTTTTTCTTAGGAAGAGAAACATGAGTGGCATATAATTAATCATTATATATTGCTAAAGTTGCATGACGTAGTAGTCAGTTGGTGTGAGTAATTGTTGGTTAAGAAATTCTTTGGTAGATACTCTCTTTGTCTTAGGCATGAACGTTATTTAAAAAATGTACAGTTAGAGAATGAGATAACGGACCCACAACTTCACTTTTTAACACTGTTTTTCAACATTAACTAACTCAGTATTTCTCTTTTAAGTTTTTTTAATTAGCATGATTTTTAAGAAAATTAAATAATAACTTTATAAGTATTTAATACTTTTTAAGTTTTATAAAAAATTAAATGACAGCTATTTTACAATAGATGTAATATTTGTTATAGGTCAACTATGGATTAATGTCAAGAATCAAGATACTACGCGGTGTACAACTGTGTTCCAGTTTAGTCAAAGTAAACGGGATTGGGACAAGATTATAAAAGAATAGAAGACTTGGATACTATAAAATTGACATGTTCTTGGGATGATTTTAACTAACTTTAATTCCTAAAATCATAAATACTTATTATTTTAGTCTCTAATTTTACAAAATTCTTATTTTAGTATGAAACCATTATTTATCCATTAATCCTTAATTTTTTCTGTTAAACCATTCACTTTAGCAGTTAATATTGGTAGAAAAATACTAGTATAATGAGAAACAATTAAACTCGATTAATTAGCAGTAAGCATATACACATATAATTGCTTAGAAAGCTATCAAGAGATCGATGTTTCTATCACTCATGCAAACCAACTCTATACATTGGAAGCTGTCTGTATATTATTTTTATTTTTTTATGCATTCTGTAAATTATTTTAAAACTCGTTTACTTTGATTTTCTAGGAGGAAATTAAATAGGCAAAGGAGCAAATGAAAAATAAGAATATTATCAATAATTGGAATTAAAGATTCCAGCTCTTTCGAAACAAAGACTCGAAAAAAGTCATAGATGCTTACAAGTTACAAATAATACGTACAGAATAAAGGTACTGCATAATTGCTTAGAAATTGCTATCTTCAAGATGTTTCAACCATAAGCATGCCAATTCTGCGTAGAAGTTTTGCCTAGATGTTTGAAATTAGAATGCTATATCATATAATTTTCTAAGAGGAAATATACTAGGGAAAAAAGGGGAATTAAGCAAGTTGTACATCTTAGATTGAAATTACACTTCAGCTCTTTCCTAATCTACAAAGATCGAAATAAAGTCATAGCTGCATGCTTATAATAATAATAATTAGAGATATAAGCTTTTCTAAGTCAACTTGTACAATATGATCGATCATCAGATCGATGCACTTGTCCTGTCCCAAAGACCAATTCAAATTAGAACTTGTACTATTATAAGTTAACATTACAATAAGAAATTTCTTTTGTCCCTAATTCTGTGGATGCAAAGAAAGTAGTGCACAAAATGAACCACAACTGATGCCATGCAACTTGGTCTTTCGCTTTCAAACAAGAAGATCCCTGTGTTAAATTTGCGTGTCTTTTTGTTGCTTTAAGAATGAAAGAAAATGCCAAGAGTAACCGACTTCAATATTCTTCTTTTACACAAGTCTCTTGGCTTTGCATGTGTGCCATTTTTTCAACAAAACTGCATAAACACAAGAAAATATGTTTATAGGAAACTATAGCTTTTGAGCTATATATATATATATTCTTCAAACTTTGTCCCCGAGCGTTAAGTGCATGTTCATCATGAGCTTCAACAGTTTGACTGTCTTTAATTTGTTATATATTTTTTAATATGTGAGCCAACATATGATATTAAATTATGTATTATATGTTATCTATAAGAAGTTTAAAAACAAATTATGGTTCCCTGAATCATATGTATAATTTATCTTCCTAACAACTCATATCCAATTATTTATTCTTTATACTTACATTTATGGATACAGGTATATGATCTCCGCTCTAGTCTTACTGTTATGTTCTTAATAATTTCACATAAAAGTTCTTTGTTAGATGATATTATGATTTTTAAGTATTTTCCCACATTTTATAACATAAATCTGCCAAAATTAGTGTCACTTCTAAACACTATATACAAAATTTCCAAGTTCCCCAAACAGATATTGAGCAGGTTCACTTCTAAACTAAAAGCAGCAAACCAAAGTCACTTACATATAACATGATCACATAGTACAGTTGCTTGGTGAAAGAACATCAGAACAAAATAGTCCATTGAATAAAAAACTACAAGAATTGAACATGCAAAACTACAATAAATTTAGGTACACCAAACATAAATTGAAACACACCACAGCTTTCAGGAACATTTTATTGGTATCAGCAGGAAAGTGCTACCTATCTAGCTGGGGGACCAAGTTCAGTTGTGAAATTCAGAGTGACCAACTCAATTGAGTCATTGTTTTCAGTGTCACGGCCTCTACATTTTCGAGCTAATTCTGTCTTCAAACACTCCTTTAACTCGTTAACTATATAGCTCATACTTGGCCTTTTGGAAGAACTAGTGGACACAGAAGCCATGCCTATTTCAACTACTCTCCAGATTGAGCTAGTGTCAAAATCTTCTTGTAACCTTGAATCAGTGATATTTTTTATATCCCCATTGGAAAGCAAGGAGCTAACACTCAGACTTATGTGAGTCTTCTCAGGTGTTTTTGCAAGAGCTGGCTCACCTGTGACCATCTCCAAAAGAACAACTCCAAAGCTATAAACGTCACTTTTCTCTGTCAACATGCTTGAATTGCCGTACCTTCAAGGCAGATAATTTATTTTAGTCCATTTCTCACTCAGAATTTTTCCAATGAGAAGACAAAAGTCGGATACAGTTAGTTAGGAACTGTTGGTGCTTTTCTTCAATTAGAGTTGAAGTTTCACCTCAGTAATTCGCCTAATAAAGGTAAGCGTCAAAGAATTATGCAGATTACCAAGGTGAAACTTCAATTTTGATTGGTCTAAATTTTGTCATAAATGGTATGTATGTGTAGAATAATATTTTTCCAACAAAAATGATACATGACCATATATTATAATTGAAGCACTTACTCAGGATCCAAATAACCGGGAGATCCAGCAACAACAGTGAACACATGTGAGCCCTCATCTGTGGGAAAGCTTTTGGATAGC
Source organism: Amphicarpaea edgeworthii (assembly GCA_014843725.1). Classification (NCBI taxonomy): domain Eukaryota; kingdom Viridiplantae; phylum Streptophyta; class Magnoliopsida; order Fabales; family Fabaceae; genus Amphicarpaea; species Amphicarpaea edgeworthii. The sequence goes on along the minus strand of CM026320.1, from coordinate 1,665,769 downwards.
CCAAAATCAGCCAATTTTGCTTCGAACTTTTCATTTAATAAAATATTTGCACATTTCACGTCTCTGTGGATTATTGGTGGCTTACAACCGTTATGAAGATATTCCAGTCCTAATGTCATCAAATCAAATTGTTAACGTAAATAGATAGGGAAGAATCAAAGGATTGAAGGGGAAATTTATATATTTAGTTTCCTTGCTAACCTTGGGCTGCATCCAGTGCTATTTGGAGTCTGTCTGCCCATGTCAAGAACTTTGCTCTGCTCTTTTTTCCTGCAAAATCAAATCTCAAATCAATATTTAGTACTTTTGAAAGCATTTAGGGTAAGTTGATTAATGTTTTAAACTTGCATACCAGAAAGAATTTCCTCCAAGTTTCCATTTTCCATATATTCATAGATTAGCCCAATATTGTTATCTTCATTGCAATACCCAACAAGAGAAGTCAGATTTCTGTGATGAACTCTCATCAGAAGTTTAACCTGCAATGCAATGGCCATTATATGTCAATGTCATGAACTTGGTTGAGTTCACACAGAAAATTTGGTGCAAGTAATGACCACTTGCCTCTGCTAGAAATTGTTCATATCCTCGTACTGCTAATGGAGAAAGCATCTTTACAGCTACTTGAGTGTCATTGATAAATCCATGATAAACTTTTCCAAATCCACCTCTACCAAGAACTCTGGTAAAGTCGTTGGTGATCTTAACAATCTCATTGAATGTATATTGCCGTTGCTTGGATGCAAATTCTGATCCATTTGGAGTATTGGTCTCAACACCAATGTTTGCGGATGCTAATTTCATGGATATAGATTTTAGTTGTTTACAAAGTAAAACGAAATCAGAACATGGGAAATAAACCACAAAAAGTAGCTATCAACAGCTCTACCTCGTGGTTTTCTCTTTTTAAGGCCACAGATTATAGCTGCTGCTACAATTATTAGGAGCACCAAAATCCCAGCAACAGATGCTACTACCGGAATAACTATACTATTTTTCTTCTTCTGATGATCATCAGCATTTGGCTGCTGGATGCATGGATCAGATTCACATACATTTGGATTTTGTCCCAGGCTAGCATCATTCATACAAGAATATAAAGTCAGAAATAGTTGCATTTACTCTCATATATTTCGTCCAGCTATCAACAACTTTTGCCGATACTGCTTATTTTTAAGTTTCGAAGAAAATAACTTTGCAAGGATGAGAGTGAAGAAATTGCAATGTTTATACTATGAATTCGTGTCCAGGCTGCATATATATAAGATATAAGATCAGGAAAAAAAACTCAATGATTAACAGTTCTCACTATATACATGATAGGACAGTTAAGCGATGTGTTGTGTTGTGAAGCAGTTATGTGTGTTTACTGTTTAGTAACCCACTAACACTTGGACAGTTATATGAAATGATGCATGACAGTTATGTGTGAATTTATTACATAGGATAAGTGACAGATTTCTGATTCATTGTGTTAAATTGCTGAAGTTAGTTCAAAGGAGGAGACTCCTTGTTGGGGCTAGGGCCTGTGTTAGTGTTTTGTACTACAAATTCTGTGTTAATTCCAGAATTCTTACAATTAAACTTTCAGTATCTGATTTCAAATTCTTGAGTCTAACAAAATAATGGTATGATAAAGAAATTAATTTGCAATCTTCAATATCAAAAATATTTTGGAATAATACCTTAATGATAGTGAACCTTCCTTTGATCTTTCCATAAGTTTTTTAGGAACTGCCCCATTAAGGTTGTTATTCTCCAAGTTTCTGCAAAAAACAGGATGAATATGACACCCTTTTTTCTCTTTCATAAGGAAAATAAACTGATGCAGGATGTGGGATTAATCTTACAATACTTCAAGTGATTGCAGTTGTGTCAGAAAATCAGGTACTGACCCGCTTAAACTATTTTTTGATAAATCCCTGAAAGGAGCAAATGCAGTATTAGAATTCTAAAACTACAAGAGGAGAAAAAGGTACAAATTGAAATGGATTTGGTTCCATCATTTGTTAACCAAAGGAGATGAGGTACTCACAAGTACTGTAACATAGTGAGCTCGGAAATGAAGGATGATATCTGCCCGGTTAGTCCACTTGAAGACAAATCCCTGATTGCATTTCCAAATATATTATCATTTGATGGTTGGAGTTTTTGAATTTATGCATAATTTATTTTATGGATCATTAACTTACAAGGATATGATTCTTGGGGTGTTATCATCACTACAATTTAGACCTTCCCAAATGTATGATACTGGGCCACATGGATCACCTTGCCAATTTCTATCCACCCCATAAGCGTTTTTGATGTTTGTGATAGCATCAACTTGTATTTGATATTAAGAAAGAATTCAAAATAATTTCAAGCCAATTTATGCATATATTTGAAATTCAAGTGACAATCTAAAGCATATGTCCAGATTTAGAGCATACCATCATCTTGTTCAGTTTCAGATTGTGGAAAATCTATAACTTTATAAATCTCCAATGCATTAATGATGGGTGGAAGAGTAGAAACCCCTGTCTTAGTAAGAGAAAATAGATACCGTGTAGCTCCAGTCAAAGCTGATTTACTATGTATGGTATTTGTCATCAGATATCCAGGAGTCAGAGGTCCATAGAATAACTTGCCATTCATGAAGATATTGAATGTTCTAGTTTCATTTTTTGCCAGAATTTCAACCTCACTAAAGTGCATGTAGATGTAGAATTGCTCATCCACATTATCTGGATCCCAATAGAACTCAAAAGGAGCACTAGCATTTATTGGTGTAGCGGCAGTGCTCATGACAATTTCTGGTAGTTTATAATCATTCTGGAATATATCAATAAGCTTAAGCGTTCTGCTTAATTGTGTCCACTGGTTGATTCCATGAGGAGGCACCCAGATGCGGTCATAAACATCATAGTTGTACCTGTATACCACAATATATTTAAATCTGTGTTTGATATATTTATAATAAATGAACAACAACAACAAAAGCCATATTTCACTAGGTGAGATCAACTACATAAATCATACGACATTACTAGGTTGGTTAAAGACCAAATCCTCAGATATATTATTCACCATGACATCCCTCTTAACAACTTCCTCTAATGTTCTTTTTTTTTTTTTTTATCTCCCTTTTCTCCTTTTCACACCACTAAAAACCAAGAAATCTACGTACTATATATCACTGGTGCACCCATTGGCCCTCTTTCAGAAATCTATAATGAATAAAATTGTGACATAATATAAATGAGCTAATCTGACTCAATACAATGGACTCACCTGTATCCTAAATTGGTGATGGAGCCTAAATCATATCGCCGGAAGTATGCCAATGATTCAGCTGAAGCAGTGACATAGGAAGCATTGCTCAAAGTCCTCAATTCTATAGCTGAAATGAATGGAGTGCCTTTGCCTGTGTTAACCAGACATGGATGTATGTAATCCAATGATGGAGTGTGAATGATCTCACTGATTTCACTGAGTGATGCATTTGGGAAGTTCACTGTGTCCCATAAACTAGGTCCAAGATGAAGATCAAATTGTGGGGGCTGATTTAGACCATCATAGTTTCCATAAAAGAAAGTGGCTCGGATTAAATATTTAGTATCAATTGTTACATTTATTCTGTAACAGTTTCTCACTCCACTAGGAAAACTCCTCACATTTGCTAGCTGTTGCTGATAAGTACTCTTCTCTGTAGGTGAAATACTCTTACTTACACCAGTTTCTATAAATTGGGCATCTGAAATGTAAAATATGCCTGTGGTCTTCTCAGTATAGCTTGAAGCTTCAGGTAGACCACAATCTATGCTAATGAATCCTGAGAGACATAAACAAATTAAGAAAAGACATAAGTTATATTGATATATTAAGCTAGCTAGCTAATCTTAAAATTTTTGATAACCAAATTAACCTGATTGATCCTGTGCTTGAACCAGAACCACAGCAGTAATTATAAGTACCCCAAGCAATACAAAAGGAAACTGCATTAACATTCCCAACATTGTTTAATTTGATGTATCTTGTTTTGCTTTGGAAGAGAAAGATGAGTGCTATATAATCATTTATACTGCTAAAGTCGCATGCCGTGTGGTTTACTCGGCAATGTAGTCAGTTTGTGCGAGTAATTGTTGGTTAATTAAGAAATTCCTTGGAAGATGCTGTCTTAGACAACCTGAATAAAAGTTAAACAAGTTAGAATACATCACAGTTTATAATTGAATTGAACAGAGAAGACTTATACTGTATTGCATGTTTATTCTTCTTTTTATCTCTCTTTCAATTATAGTATGTCTCAATGCATGTTTTCTAATAAGTTCTAATACAAGTGTAAATTTGTAAATTTGGGTGTAATGCTTAAAGGAGTATAAAAACTCTTTATTTAATACTACCTAAAAATATATTAAGTTGAGGTGTTTGTAATAAAGATATTAATATTTAAATGATATTTTTTTCTGTGTTAAAATAATTCACATTTTAGAGATTTTACTTTATTTTAAATTATATATTATTAATTGTAAATAATTAAAATACAAAAAGATTCATTTTTTTATTTTTTGATATTTTTATTATTAATTAAAATAAAATAATGTTAATAAAAGAAAAATATAATATAATTAATAATAAAACTTTAAATATTTAATACTTTTAATATCTATAAAGAAATTAAATTACAACTATTTTAGAATATAGGTGTAATATTTTTATACAGGTCAACTAAAGAAATGCCTAAAAATAAAAATAAAAAGACACGTCAGCAATACAACTATGTGCTTCAGTTCAGTCAAAGTAAACGGGATTAACAAGACAAAATTATAGAAAACTTTGAGAAATGTGCAAAATTAGGATTAGCAGTGAGCACATACACAGATGTACGTAAAAGATATTATAATTGCTTAGAAAGCTATCAAGAGATTGATGTTTCTATCACTCATGCAAGCCAAGTACTCTATACTATACATTATACATTGGAAGCTTTATATTTTAAAACTCGTTTACTTTGATTTTCTAGGGGGAAATTAAATAGATAGGGAACAAATGAAAAGCAAGGTTGTAGATTGATTGGAATTAAAGATTAATCAGCTCTTTCAAGAAAAGAAAAAAAAGACTTAGAAAAGTCATAAATGCTTAGATTTGTTTGTGCCATTATTCCAACAAAACTATAGAATGTGAACAAAGCAATATGGTAGCTAGCTACGTACTCCTCGAGTCAAAATTGTCAATGAGTCCTCACCACACGGTTACGTTATATTCTAGCAAAATGATTCGCTGCATGCCCTAAAAAATATAATTAGCACTAGCAATAAGTAAGCACTATATTAATTTTTTTAAATAATTATTATAATTCTAACCGTTTAATTTAATTTAAATAAAAATATCCGTCCATCCTCATTTTCACGTGAGAAATATTACCTTCAAATCATATCGAGAGATGGTCAAAATTAGAATACTTACTATACTATATCATTTATCCAAGATTGAAATTACACTACTCCACCTCTTAATTTATATCTAACCTACGTGTACAAAGACGCAGATGAAGTCATAGCTGCTTATAATAATAGTTAACAAGAAAAAAAAAATCTGAGAAATATAAATTTCCAAGTCAACTAACTTGGACAGTATGATCATGAGATGCACTCGCTCTGTCCCAAAGACCAATTCAAAGAAGTACTTGGACTGTAAGTTAGCATTACAATAAGCAATTTCTTTTGATGGAATCAAATTCCCTAATTCTGTAGATGAAAAGAAAGTAGTGCACAAAATGAACCACAACTCACGCCATGAAACTTAATTGGTCTTTTGCTTTCAAACAATTGAAGATCCCTACTGTGTTAAATTTGCGTCTTTTTGTTGCTTAAAGAATGGAAGAAAAAGCCAAGACTTAGCAACTGCAATATTCTTCTTTTACAAAAGTCTTTTGGTTTTGCATGTGCCATTTTTTCAATATAACTACATAAACCCAAGAAAATATACATGTTGATAGGAAACTATAGCTTTTGACCTACATTAATTTATATATTCTTCGAAATATATCTAGACATCCCTTTTCAGGGAATAAGTTTATCCCGATTAAAGTATTAAGGTTGATATGAAAAGGGAAAGATAGTTAGTTTAATTATATCTACTAATATAAATTAACAATTAACGATTAATATTTACTTATAAAAAAAAATGCATGTTCATGAGCTTTGATCTTCCACACTTTGACTGTAGAGTTTAACTTAATTATTAAAGTTGTGGTTCTAATTATTTTTAGGTAAATTTTAAAGACTCCTTTAATTTTAATGTATTTGCGTGACATTTTTCTTTTGTGCGTCCACATATTGTGTTTATATATTTTGCATCCTAATATGTTTCTTCATGTTTTTGTAAAAAAAACAATAATGTTTCTTCATATATATTTATCAATACAAAACTATGAATCAAGACCACAATACTACTAAAATTGACAAAAACTTAAAGTTCCTTTATAACTGTCCAATTCGTTGGATTGAAAATAAATCATCTGAATTTTTTAACCATTTTTAATATTGTTGTGATGAAAGATTAATTCAATATAAAGAAGTAAATGCAAAATAAAGATGAATATTATTTAATTTTTCTTGTTTTTATATTGTAAAGGGAAATAAGAAAGTCAATGAAGATGGGCTAAATAGCCGAGAGAATGAAACACTTCTAGGCTAGGCTAGACCAGCCCATCCTTCTTCTAAGACATTTGTTTTTTGGGTCCAGATCACCCAATCATTACTATACATTTATTTTTATGGTTGATAATTCAAAAAGCTTTACATTACTTGTATCATTTTATATATTTGGAAAAAAAGAAATTAAAAATTGTAAGAAAAAGTTGGGCCTCTCGTTCAGGATATTTTGTCACGCGTTTACAAAGCAACCCCCTCACCTGCTTTCATTCGATGTGGTCGTTTCACGAACCCAAAGGGCAATTTTGGAATGATGTTTATCTTTCTGTTTTTTTAATTCAACGATTAACTATATAAACTGAACTCAACTTACTTATGTTCTTGGTAGTTCTCATGGTTTTCGTGTGAAATCTTAAAGACCAACTAACATGGCCAGTATTCTGTGTCCTTCTTTAACAATAGTCACGTCCTATGCATCAAGGAATGAACCGCAGTTTGTCTCTAAACTCACTGCAGTGGCAGGAAACTCTCATTCACCCGTATGGATTTCTTGCACTCGCCCTGGAAACACTGTTAGAAACCATTTTCAGCTCAAATCCTCAAATGGGCTTCCTCTAAATGCTGTTTCTTCTAATGATGGTTTGCTCTTCACCCTCTTTTTTACATTATCTGTTTTATTTTTATTCTTATTATTTTAGTGTGTTGCCTTCTTGCTTAATCTAGCAATTGTTCTTCCCTGTGGTCCCTGATTACCCTTTTCAATTATAATTGTGGCAAATTGGTTGAAGTAGAGTCAGGATTAAGAGATTCCTTGGTATATTATTTGCTTCTGTCAATGCAAAAATCAAATCATACCGAAAAATTTGACTAGAGTTGGGCCTGAGTTCATGTTGAGAGAAAATGTGTTGTTATTTTCATCATTTTTTATTATTTTGATATTGCAAAGGGATCACAACATGTTGTGCTCTTCTCCCTCCCATAATATTCAAGTGTTTATATGACTGTTGGCAACCTGTGCATTTGTATTTAACTAAAGTTGTTTAGCTTAGCTAAAGTGATCTATCATATATTCACACATTAAGTAGGTTTAGCTGGAAGTTCATTGGCCAAAGAAGATAGCAAGCTCCAACCACTTGAAGGATCATTTCCCTTTCCAGTCTCAGAATGTGACAGATCCAACCTTAGTATAACTGTTGTTGGAGCTTCTGGAGACCTTGCTAAAAAGAAGATTTTTCCGGCACTCTTTGCCCTTTTTTATGAAGATTGGCTACCCGAGGTCTGATTTTTCATTTCATATTATTTAGTTTCATTTTTGGCAATGATGCTTAAACATTGGGGAATTGAGATATTTTAGATGATTTAAATGTTTTGGAACATTAAGTTTGAGTCAGCAAGATTGTAATCTTTATGCAGAATTTTCTTGTGTTTGGATTTGCTCGGACTAAAATGACCGATGAAGAATTAAGGAACATGATTAGCAAGACATTAACATGCAGAATTGATCAGAGGTAAATGTCATTGCAGCAATACTATTTTTGGTACAATCTTGTAACCAATCATGGTTGAAGAGAAAGAAGATTACGGTTTTAACAGTAAATGGGTAACTGATGAAGTGCAATGAACTTTTTTTCTTTTTATCTTTTCTTGAGTCTATCACTATACAGTTTAGCCTTTATGCTATTATGCCATCATGATGTAAAACCTCGACTTATACTTTTCCCATGCTTCCTTTCATTTTATGCATATTGATGCAAGTTTAACATGCAGGGAAAATTGTGAAGATAAAATGAATCAGTTCTTAAAAAGATGCTTTTACCATTCTGGTCAATACAATTCCGAGGACAATTTTTCAGAATTGGATAGCAAACTGAGAGAGAAAGAGGTAATATATTTACAATCTTCTTCACCATGATCAGAAAATGAAAAAAAAAAAATGGTAGACATTTTCCACCAGAAGCAAACAACAAAAGGCAAGATAATTAGATAAATCATGTTATCTGATCTTGTATGCTATTTTTAACTCTAATTTAACATAAATGTTTAAAAAACTGAAATACCCCTAAACCTGAGTCTCTTCTACTAGTGCTGAGTTTTGGAGATCTTTCTTCTCTGTGGAACAGGGTGCAAAAACCTTTAGAGAAGATGGTGATTTGAAAATCAAACTGTAGTGCTACAAAAGGGTTCTATTATCAGTCATAAAACTTAAGGCATTTTATATTTCCCATGATTAAATCTATCGTGTCATGCAAACAGAAATCAAATTCTTCACAGTGGGTGCCTGCTAATTTATAATTGATCTTGAAACTATACTTTGATATATTTGACAATGGTCTTTTCTAGGGTGGAAAACTATCAAACAGATTGTTTTATTTGTCAATACCTCCAAACATATTTGTGGATGTGGTGAGATGCGCTAGCCATAAAGCTTCTTCAAAAGATGGATGGACAAGGGTTATTGTTGAAAAGCCATTTGGTCGTGACTCAGAATCATCTAGTGAGCTAACAAAATGTTTGAAGCAGTACCTCACTGAAGACCAAATATTCAGGTGCATTTGGTTCTTTTTTATTATTATTTTAACAAGCTAGAGTGAAAAGCTTGGACTCATTGGAAATTCTTTAGGATTGACCATTACTTGGGTAAGGAGCTTGTGGAGAATCTATCAGTGCTTCGCTTTTCAAATCTTGTTTTTGAGCCTCTGTGGTCCCGGAATTACATTCGCAATGTGCAGATAATATTTTCTGAAGATTTTGGAACTGAAGGAAGAGGGGGGTGAGTACTTAGTAATTTTATGTCATATATGTTTCTTGATGGTATTCCAGAGAAATGATAATTTACACAACTAATTGAACTGTTTTTGTGCTTTTCTTTAGTTATTTTGATCACTATGGAATCATTCGTGATATAATGCAAAATCATCTTCTGCAAATACTAGCATTGTTTGCAATGGAAACACCTGTCAGCTTGGCTGCTGAGGACGTGAGAAATGAAAAGGTGCATTTCTTTTGTCTATACATAGTAACCTATAAAATAATACGTATTTTATAACTGTTTCAATTCAGTCCTCCTAAATATCCTATAATCTTATGGAAAGATTTCAGCCAATATAATGATGTTCAGTGATTACTGAGAATGGTCTCAACTCAGGTGAAGGTTCTGAGATCAATGAGACCACTGCAGCTTGAAAATGTTGTTGTTGGTCAATATAAGGGCCACAGCAAAGGTGGTAAATCATATCCTGCTTATACAGATGATCCAACTGTTCCAAAGGGCAGTCTTACTCCAACATTTGCAGCAGCAGCTCTTTTTATTGACAATGCCAGATGGGATGGGGTTCCTTTTCTCATGAAAGCTGGCAAGGCTCTCCATACTAAACGGTATGCAATATTTCTTCTTTCTTGAGGTAAATCATGTCTTTGAATTTGCCGTGCCTTCTTTGGAATTATTACAAAAAGGCTAAAAAAAAAAAAATGTATCCAGTGCAGAAATCAGAGTACAATTCAGACACGTCCCAGGTAACTTGTACAAGAGGAATTTTGGAACTGATCTGGACAAAGCTACAAATGAGCTTGTGCTTCGTGTACAACCTGATGAAGCTATATATTTGAAGATCAACAATAAAGTTCCTGGTCTTGGAATGAGATTAGACAGAAGTGACCTGAATTTGCTTTTCCGAGCAAGGTATAAGATCTATTAGACATGTTGTTCTGCATAGAGTTGACTGAATTAAATTCAATTGTAAAAGTTGTTGAGTAAAAATTACTGATTAAAAATTACTGATAATTCAATTAAATTGAAACTTGGAAGCCAAAATGTTAATATAGTTAGCTCAGTGGACATTTCCTTATTCATAATTATCCTTGGAGATAACTCTTGCTTGTGAAATACGTTTGTTTTGATAAGGGCATTAATATACAACTTTCAATTTCTGTAAAGGTATCCAATAGAAATACCAGATGCATATGAGAGGTTACTCTTAGATGCCATTGAAGGCGAGAGAAGGCTGTTCATTAGAAGCGATGAGCTTGATGCAGCTTGGGCACTATTCACTCCTTTGCTAAAAGAAATTGAAAACAAGAAGATTGCTCCAGAGCTCTACCCCTACGGTAGCAGAGGACCAGTTGGAGCACATTACCTTGCTGCAAGCCACAATGTAAGATGGGGAGATCTTGGCGAAGACTAACAAATGGCAGAGCTCTCTTGTGATCAAGCACTTTCATTATCAGTTTCTTTTCCATCACATTATAGGACAGCTCCGTGTTGGAAGGAGGAAGTTTCTTATAGAATGATAGCATACTTTTTTATGTACTTTAGCCTGTGCTTTCCACACTGATGGAAAATTGATTTAAAATAATAACTATTGCATAATATGATAGAAACTGGATCAAAATTCAGAAATGGAAGAAACACAAAATTTCTTATTGAGTGTATCTCTACAAAAAAAATTCCCTGGATATTCAAGAGTTCCAGCCAAGCCTCTAGCCCTTAACTATCTAACTAACTGACCTATCATAAAATTAGTAATGAATAACAACTGAAAGCATCAATTAGAGCAAATACAGCTCAATCTCAAAATATGTATCTTTCTTGAGGTTGATTTCTTGAAACATTCTTTACAGTGAAACTTCTATTGTTTAGTGTATGAAAGGTAGAACCAACAAGTTAAGCAAGCACTGAGCAACGCACAGCTTCAAACAACCTTGACAAGTACCACCAACAGGGGTAGAAGTGACTTGTCTCCCACAACATAGCGAACTAAAGTTCAAATCTCCATTGAGAGAGATGTCCATTGTCTCATTGGTCTGTATCTAGCCTCTGAAGTGCCTTGAACAGAATTACCTCTGAAGGAGAATACTGAACTTCAGTTGCTTGTCTCATTTTCTTGATGGGTGATGGCTATTTTTTCTTTGTCAAACCCCTCTGGCAATAGACGCCTCACTTCCATATCACTACACAGCGCCAATGCCAACTGATTTTTCCCACTCCTGCAAAGTCCATCACAGAGCTCAGACATTGTACTCAAATCTGGACTCATCAATCTGCCCAACATGTCCCTCAAAACCTGCACAGCCCCATCAAAGTCCTCATTCTTGCAAAAAGCTGATATCAACATCTGGAAAGTGTGCTCATTTGGACTACAACCACTCCTAACCATGCTCCTATAAATAAGAAAGGCTCGCTCCGAGTTGTTCCTCACACACTGCCCAGTAATAAGAGCAGAAAAGGTACTCGCATTGGGGACCAAGTTCTCCTTATCAAGCTCCCTAACAAACCCTGCAGCCTTCTTTGTCTTCCCATCCTTACACAGCCCCAAAATCAATGCATTAAAAGTCAATATATCAGCCTTAACCCCATTCCTCACCATCTCCTCATAAACCCTCCCACCCATTTCACTGTCCCCAACCTGACCATACCCATTCAACAAAGTATTATAAGTCACAACATTGGGAGCCACATTGGAACTCTTCATCTCATTAAAAACCCTATTTGCCTCATGCAGCTTCCTCTCCTTACAAAACCCATTAATTAGAGTGTTAAAAGTAACAACATTAGGCTGCACTCCATTGCCCCCCATCAAAGACTTAACCTTCAACGCTAATCCAAACAGACCCTTGTTACAGTACCCCGAAATCAAAGTATTGAAGGACACAACATTAGGACTCAAACCCATGTTCATCATTTTCTCTAACATTTCAAAGCCCTTCTGAACTTCCCCTAACATGCAATAAGCACGAATAACCATGTTGAGGGTGTAGACATTAGGCGAAACGCATGAACGACGCAATTCGCGGTAAAACGACAGGGCAATGTCAGCTCTGCTCAGGCGAAGCAGAGAACTTAGAAAAGCGTTGCAGGATTCGACGGTGGGGGAAAAGCCGTGTTCTTTCATGAGGGTATAAACGTGGGTGGCGTGGCGGAACTTGTTGGTGTGGGCGAGGGTTTTGAAGAGAGCGTCGAAGACGAGAGGGGAAGAATTGCAGAGACGGTAGGAGAGCAACAATGCTTGGAAGAGAGTGTGAGGAGAGTGCGAAGAGAGGGTTTGTGTGAGGATTTGTTGGGTGGTTTTGAATTGGCGGTGTTTGGCGAGGGTGTGGAGGAGGATGGAGTGGGTGTCGATGGTGTGGGAGGAAGGGTTGTCTTTGATGACCCAATTGGAGAGTTTGAGGGAGGAAACGTGGTCGTTTTGGAGGGCGAGGAGGAGGCGTTTGAGACGGAAGGGTGTGAGAGAGGTGGATAAAGGGTGGAGCCTTTCCCAGTGGGAGTTGATGACGTGGCTGTGAGCGACGGTGATGAAGTCCAGATCCTGTCCTCGAGGTTCGGGAATGGTTCGGTGAGGGATGGGAATAACGAATGGTGCCCTCGTCGTGGGTGCTTCGATCAGAGTGGAAAATCGACGAGCCTGAATGTTTCGCATTGTTCAGTAGTAGCTCAGAGGAATAAGGATTCTAATTTAATTTGTATATATACATTCACATTAATTAAAAATGTTAATAATATAATTAAATTATATAAATATATAAAAAGCGGTGATGACAATGAAATTAACTTAATATTGACACTCTCGACCGAAGCTGTTTTTTCCGTAGAAGATGGCGACGGCGCCGGGAAATCAAATGTTGGAGAGCGGAGGAGGAGCGCCGCAGCCTCCGGGGACAGACATGACCGGAATATGCTTCCGAGATCAGCTCTGGCTCAACAGCTTCCCTCTGGATCGCAACTTGGTTTTCGATTACTTCGCACTCTCCCCTTTCTATGATTGGACTTGCAACAACGAGCAGCTCCGTATGCGCTCCGTTCACCCCCTCGACCTCTCTCAACTCTCGTGAGTTAAAAAAAAACCCTAATTCCATCTCTCTTTTCGGTTCTGTGGATTACTTACAATGGAATGATTATTCTGTTGTTGTTGTTCAGGAAAATGACGGGTACGGAGTATATGCTCAGCGAAGTCATGGAGCCGCACCTGTTTCTCATTCGCAAGCAGAAGAGAGATAGCCCCGACAAAGTAACGCCTATGCTTGCCTATTACGTCCTCGATGGTTCTATTTACCAGGCTCCGCAACTCTGCAATGTCTTTGCCGCCAGAATTGTGAGCTCCTACTCTATTTGGGGTTTATTATGTTTATAAAGAGGAGTAATTTTCTTTGTTTTTGTTAATTAAAGAAATACTCCTGGTTGGTTGCCTATCCTACATCATTGTGAAAATTAGAAGAAAAAAAAAAGTCTTTTTTAATCCTGAAATTTATCATCTTGTTTTCTGTGCTGAAGCTGTACTAGGTTTTAAATGTTTTGAAATTTGAAGTATTAAGGCTCACCATTCTGAATTTGAGGTAGCACTACATTAAGAAATTTTATGATTAGTTTTTGTATTTAAAAAGGATTTATTCGACAAACTTGCTGCAGTTTAGTAGTTTTGCTTTTAGTCAATTCTTGTTTATTTTGTGAGAGGAGATTTTGTTCAATACTGGTTTTGTCATTGATCTTGTAGGGAAGGGCCCTTTATTACATACAAAAGGCATTTACAACTGCTGCCTCCAAGTTGGAGAAGATTGGATATGGTAAGTGGAGATTATTATACTTGTTTTTTTGTTTTGGAAGTAAGACATTGTTGCTCACTGAAATGTACAAAAACTGGATAGAGTTTGAAGAATGTTTTGTTATTTCAAGTTTTACAGTTGTAGTATTTTGTTCTGAATTTCTGACTAAGGCAAGCTGCTATACAGTCTCTGTAGCCTCTGTCCCTTTGTCCTTTTAAAGTGGATAGTGAGATGGGCTAAATTTTTGTGATTTTAATTGCTAGAAATCTTAAGTCAGGTTGGAGATGAAGAGCTGGATTGGGTAGACATGAGAGAGAACACTGAAATGATATTGAATGTGTTATGTTTTAAAGTTTGTGTGTTAAAAGATGGATTTGTGATGCACTGAGTGACTGAACTAGAATATGAAACCAGTTCAGGTTATAGAACTAGTTCTAAAGAAGCAGTTCAGTCCAGTACTTTTTTTTTTTATATATATAATAGGTAGGTTCAGTTATTTCCCGTTTAATTCATTTCGGTTTGCAGTTCGGTTCAATTATTCAGTTTTTTTTTACCACTCGTTGTATCATTTAAGCTGTTTGTAATGACAGTATCGCACTGTTGCAACTGGAAAACATAAGGGAACTCTGCTACAGTGCTACTGTTATTTTACCATCTATTCTTCATACCCATTTTATTCGCTTTACAACTTGGTTCTGCCTGCTTGTAAGCCATGTTACTGGAGGTTTTTAACCACAGAACTGTTACATTTCATACTTGTGTGCACATTAACTGAATTGTGATTCTTTTAGCTGGGTCAGTTGATTCTGAAAATGAGACTGCATTGCTGGAATCAAAGACTGCTAAGGAGACAATTGACATAAAGGAAGTTAAGCGAGTGGATCATATTCTTGCATCCTTGCAACGCAAGGTAAGTTGAAAAAATATATATCTTTCCCACGTTCCCTTATCAAACAATTATGTTCACATTATTAAAATTACTAATATTTTTTTATATGAAAGAAAGGGGTACAGGGGTTGAACTAAAACTTGTCTTGAGTGTCCGTGCAATCAATTGTGAATACTGGGGTCTAAAAAATCTTCTTTCATCTTTTGAATAATTCTTTATTTTCCTATCAAAATCTTCTAATTATTGGAAACAGATTGTATTGTATGAAAAACAGAAGCATTTAATATATTAAGAAGCCAAAATGCGTTTAATAACTTGGAAGCTCTCATTCTTTATTATTGGTGAGAAATGAGTATTAACTTGCTGCTGCAGTTAGCACCAGCTCCTCCACCACCACCATTTCCAGAAGGGTATGTTCCACCGCCAACAGCAGAAACTGATCAGAAAGGCACTGAAACACAGGAAGCAGCAGAAACGCAAGCTCCTACTGCTGATCCCATAATTGATCAAGGACCAGCAAAAAGGATGAAATTTTGATATAAGAGACATACTGCAATGGCTATTAATACTTATACATACAGGTGGAGGATAATTATATTATTCTCTGGTCTAAAATGCGTTGCTCTTTTCCTGTCTTCACCATAAATGTAGATATTATCACTGAAATAGGATTTCATTCTCTTGCTTTTTCCTTCTAGACAATGTATTGAGTTATTGGCAGACCAAAAACAAAAATGTATTGAGCAAACGAAACTAATACCCTTAGCATTGAACGTTTTCTATTTATTTTATGTCAATGCGGGGACTTGTTTTGATCCTAGTTTTCCCTGAACGCCTGGTGAAATTGAATTCCTGATCAATTGAGTGTATGAATTTGCGTCAACTATTGAATTGTCTTAGATTCTTCATTCTTCGTTCTTTTTCTTTTTTTCTTTTTTTTTTTATGAGGATGATTCGTCGTTCTTGATATAGTAGAAACTTAGCGAGTTGCGGCATCATGAGATGACCTGTTTGAATTGCATAAAAGCTTGTTTTGACTCCAAAAGTACAATATATTAAAGATGGAACGGAATCAATAGGGACAGCATAGTAGTGATCGATTGAAAATATATTATTATTGAAAAAAAAAGGAGTTGAATTTGGAACATTTTGGGAGTATGTTATTGAGCGAGTAATCGTTTATTTTATTTAGAGGAACAACTTTGTCACTTTTTTAATTTTTATTTTAAAATAAATCTAAATATGCATATAATCACCAATTATCTGGCCTTGATTTTCAGTTTAAAGTAATTAGGAAGAAATTTATCTATGCCTAAATTATAAATAAGATGTCCATATTGTAATATTTATTTAATTTGATGATGGCTTATTAGTTAATAGAGGATGTTTATTAAATGACAGTGGCCGTGGTTGTGTTTGTTGTCTGACGATGTGGTTTCCACTGCACAACACTACATGTTGAATGTCTTTGTCAGCGATAGTTATCTCCAGGTGAGTTAGTGAGCAGTGGAAAGAAAACACCATAAAATGAAATGAAAGATATTTTTGGGTGTCTTCTGATCGTAAAAGCACAAGTGTGTGCATGAGAGAGAAAACAATTACATTACAGTACCTCGCTCGGTATTAATTAATATTATACTGTACTATATGTTTGTGGACAGCTATTTTCTGTGTGGCACGCATGCAGGAACTATATATATATATGATTTCCACAGCTAGCTTGCTGAATGCTGAAAGTGACACAATATTTAATATTTGCTTGCTGCAACTAAGTACTTAGTTATATGGATGGAATACTTCCCTAATTTCCTTTATTTGATGCATGTCGGGATTTTAAGGCACATGTACACCACCAATCCTTTTTCGTCGTCGTCTCATAACGACATGCAACTAATATATGTAAATATTTCATTTAATTATAAATAAATAAAAAAGTGTGATGACTGATGCGTTTGTTAACATTTGAGAATTAAATATCAGCAAAGCAGGTCCGTACCGATCAAAACAACACTCTGGAAACCCATATTTTCATTTCATTTTCTTTTAAGATTTTACAATAAGAAAGGAGAAAATCCTTATTCATTTTTTCTCCCTTCTAATTAAATTAGAGAAATTTGAAAAATAAAATATATCAGTTTAATATTAACCAGACTGAAGTTAAATGCTTAATTAATATTCTTTTCAGTCCTGTCAAATTTCAACTGTTTGTTTTTTTCCTCAAATTAAAAAATAGTAACTCGCTTTTACTTGTTCAGGTTATTTTCAATAATTTTAGTTAAGACCTCCCTAGATGTAGAACTTGAGACATCACCCATCCTACCTAAATCACTCATACCATTAGGTGTACCTATAGTTAGTTAAGTTAACTAATCTCAACTTTATTTGAAAGATATATAAACTAAATAAAATATCCCTTTTCTACCACTCTTTACATTTTCTATTGAAATCACTGTCCTCTTCTTCATCCCTAAAAAGCTTATCACAGACCAAGACGTTGAAATCAGCAGAAAATTCGTTGAAATCACGTGTCAATGAAAGCATCGGTTAACCAAACTGTCGGTAACAATAAATATTGGAGGTAAATAGCTATCTCACAATTCAACTCTCGATGCTTTTAACAATACAACAACAACAACAAAAAAAAAAAAAAACGGTAGAATTTAAAGCTATTAATTTTGGATAAGAATAATATTGTTAAATTTATGTACAAATTTTCTTATTTCTCTAGTAAGGTACAACTAGTAATAGAAGAATTGAAAAGAAGATATATCATTACTCGTTTGGATGACATGACTAAAAATAATAATTCCGTGCACCTTATTCTTCTTCGTTAGCCGATTAAAGAAGGTGTTTGTTTTGGTAAAGTTGATGAATATGTTACCGTCATTATTTTTTTTATATATTTTAAAAATAAAGTCTTTAACATTGACTCACGAGATTATCTTATAACATGACTCTTAACATTAGTATATTCAACTATACTTGATCTGATGAAATTCAAAACGAAGCAACTCTGATATATGCGTTCAATTGCTAGCAGTTATCTTTGTTATATTGATGTGCGAAACGCGCACGTAAGACTATGCTCGTACGTGTAAGACTTCAATGCATCCTATTGTAGGTGTTGGATTGGAAGAAGGACACGTGTCTAATTAATGAGGCCTGACGAAAACGAACGGTGGTGAAAAATGGCAACGCTGTAATCATCCTGAAGCGCCTTATAAAAACAACACGTGTAGTGCAAATTTGACTGGATGCCACGTCACCGGGCCCCACATACCGGGAGATATTATGTGATCCAACTCAAGCTGACTCAGTTATGACAATAAATTAGCCAAGCTGGACCCCACATATGAAATCCTCTCTCATCTTGAATTTCACCATTATTATATATGATTAATGTTAGCCTCTTCTATTTCTTACCTCATTAAATTTTAAAGTCATGTAATTATATTTCATAATTTTTAAAATAAATTTATAAAAATTAATAGATTTATCATAGATTTGTAATTACTTTTTTTCTCATTTTAAAATAAACCTATTTATAATTTAGAATAATAATATCATTTCTAAGGTTAAATTTGAATCTATAAGAAAACAAAAGTGAACAACCAATTAATCACGGTCTTTCCCATGGGAGTGTCTTGTCCTTTTTGCCAGCTTGGGCAATGTTTTAAAATGGAAGGTCGCTTTTAACTTGGTGGGAATGAAAATACTAGTTATAAATAGTTATTTAAGTTAAAAGGGAGGGTTAAAAGTGGATAAACATGATTGTTTGTTTGTAGCAAAGATAGAAAACTAGAAAAATGAAATGGAAAAAGCAAGATTTTCAGGGAAGGACTTGTTATCTCTCAATTCTCAGGCAAGGACACTCCGGCCACTTATAAATAGCAAACTAACCTTTCCACAACCATGACACCCCCACCTCTATTTTCTCTTTCTTTTCTACTTCCAACTCTTTTCTATTTCTTTCTGCCAAACCCTTGTTGGAATCAACATGACTATCCTCATTCAGCAACCTGACCACTTTGGTAATTGTTTTTGTAATCTTTCATCCTTTTAGCAAATTATTCTTACTGCTATTCTCTCACTTTGCAAGGGACATGTCTTTTTTTTTTTTTTCTAAACTTTAATTTTCTCATTAAAAAAAGTTTAATCTTTGTTTATAATTATTCGTCTAATGACACCCAAAAAAGAAAAGAAAAGAGGTTTAATTCCTTTAATTTTTAGTTTAAGATAAAATGGCTTTATCGATCTGTGATATTTTGGATGAAATTTGTACCATTGTGTTGCGATAGTAATTGGTGCAAATTAAATGTGTCTTGAAGTGCAAAATGTCGACCAAATTGTGTTTTTAAAATTGCAGGGGCTGAAGTAGAGGCAAATACTGCACCAATAAATGAGAGAGAACTGGAGTTGGACGGTGGATTTGTGATGCCACAGACCAACTCATTTGGGCACATGTTTAGGTTTCAATAATCTCCATAATAATCTATTCATACATACCCATTATTATTATTATTATTATATATAATAAAGACAAAACGACTCGCCAATTTTAACCTTTTCAAACTCATTTTTGTCTACGTTAATTTTGGCATGAAATGACAGTTGACGACGAATGGAGCTAGGTTATCATGTATGAAGCGCAACGTGTTTTTGCTAAGTCGAATAAATAACTTTCGTATTAGAGTGAAAAAAAAAACAACAACATGGAAATATTTAGTACTCCTTTAAATCCATGACTTGATTTTCTCGTACTTCCTTTTCCTTTCGTTTTCTTTGGAGATTCTAAGCTTTTTTGTTTTATTTTTCCTTGAGATGGAAAAAACTTTTCATCTCACAATTGATTTTTTTTTTATCATGATCTCACAATTGATATAACCATTCATCCTTATCACTTATCATTACCGACCAAATGAGATTTTTGTTTTCGTCGAATAAAAGGGTCGGTGCCCATTTTCTTTATGGGCTTGAATTGTCGTTGAACTATGGGACAGGCCCATCAAATCCCTGCCCTTCAACAGCCCTACACTTTTTCATAATTAAAAATAAAGGAATTTGAAGTATTGCCATTCAGTTTTAGACTTCGCGTATGTCACCCTGAAAATAATATAGTAATATACCATGACTCGTTTCATGATAATTTGCAGATACCTTACAACAATTTTTTGAAATTTTTTAACTTTATAGAATATTTACAACTTTAAGAAAAAAAATGTAATTTTCTAGAAAATTGAGGTAAAATAAATCACAGTAAACTGATCAGATCCTATAGTTCTCTATATGTGCATACATTAAAACGTTACAAGAATTGTCTTATGAGTGATAATCTATTGTAAAACAGGGCTTATAATGATGCTGAAAGTGAGAGGCATGAAGGAGTGGAGAACTTCTACAAAAAAAATCACACTTACCAATCAGTTGATTTTGTAAGCATCTACCACTAAAAATTGCATTTACTATGCCCTCCCCTCAAATCTCAAATTGTAAAGGAGTGAAACATGGTATTAAATTGAACACAGGTGAAGAAAATGAGAGAGAAGTATGCAAAATTGAACAGGGTTGAGATGAGCATATGGGAATGTTGTGAACTCCTTAATGAAGTGGTGGATGAGAGTGACCCTGACTTGGATGAACCTCAGATTGAGCACTTGCTCCAGACAGCTGAAGCTATAAGAAGGGACTACCCTAATGAAGATTGGTTGCACCTAACTGGCCTTATCCATGGTACTCTCTACTTCTTACATGCATTGCTCCTTATACTTATAAAGATATCTACTTTGAACTTCGAAGATCCTTTTGGTATGATATCAAATTTGTATTTTTGGTTTAATAATATGGACTATTGGATGGATATGGATGATAGGAAATTACAAGAAAATGACCAATTTAGTTCCATGCATGCAGATCTTGGCAAGGTGTTGAATTTACCTAGTTTTGGAGGACTTCCTCAATGGGCTGTAGTAGGTATGTGTGATATGTTTATATAGGATTGATATTTGATACTTCCGGTTAAAAGGGTCATATCTTACATGTCTTCATTGCAATTTCTAGTTAAACCATAATTAACTGATATTTAATATTTACTATGCTCGATCATGCAGGGGATACATTCCCAGTTGGTTGCAGATTTGATGAATCCATTGTTCACCACAAGGTAAATCTGTCAAATCCTTTTCTTTTTGGGTAGAAAACAAACAATTTATTGAAATTAAACACCTGACATGTGTTTGACATGTGTTGCATTCCCACTTCAGCATTTCAAGGAAAATCCAGACTACAACAATTCAGTATACAACACTAAATATGGGATTTACACAGAGAGATGTGGACTTAACAATGTCATGATGTCATGGGGACACGATGACTACATGTATCTAGTAAGCCCTTGGAAAATCCTTGTAAATTTTTTATTTATGTAGAATATTTAAGTCTATTATTTCATATATTGTGAAGGAAATATCTAAACTTTGGGTGTTGTCACATATAGGTGGCAAATGAGAATAATACTACACTGCCCTCTGCGGCTTTGTTCATTATCAGATACCATTCATTCTATGGTAAGTTCATAAATTATCAAATTGGACCATTTGCAATCTTATTTGATCCACTCGTTTATTTTGCAGCATTGCATAGGGAAGGAGCCTATAAGCACTTGATGAATGATGAGGATGTTCAGAATCTGAAATGGCTTCACATTTTCAAGTAACACTACATTCTTTTTATTAATTAAATAAATCTATGGGTGAATATTGGTAACTGTCTATTATGTATACAATGATTTTGTTATGTTTTCTCTAACTTTGTTCTACTATATACTTGAAGCAAATATGACCTTTACAGCAAGAGCAAAGTTCGAATTGATGTTGAAAGGGTCAAACCATACTATTTCTCCCTCATTGAAAAGGTAACGGTACCTTTTTAAATTGAAAAAGTTTTCATCTGGTTTGTAGTTTGTACTAAATTAAGTGTTTTTCTTTGCTGCAGTACTTCCCTGCAAAGCTGAAGTGGTGAAAAGTTGATTGGAGCCATGAAATGCCGATATATAATTTACCATGATATATTGAGCTTGTTTGGATACAAAATTAAAAGTGTTTTTGATAATTTTTTTTACTAAAAAATGTTTTATATTTTTATCAAAAAATTCTCAAAAATATTTTAGAGAAACTTTCCAAAATACTTCTAAACTGTATCTAAACATGCTCATAGTCAACTAGTTTCCTATGAAGTAGAGGGAATAATAAGCTGTAGAGCTGTAGTTGCATTAATTAATTTATATGTTTTGGTGGTAGAAACTAGAAAGAAGATATTCTTGTATCAAAGTCCTATAAGAAATATTTAATATATATGACATATGAGCTTCTTTGATACAAAAACATATATAGTTGCATTCATTAATTTCTTTCCCAGCTACTAGTCTTGTCGACTGACTTGACTAAGTCAGTTGACCTGTTCTTCCAATTAAAGCACTGACAATAAGTGTTGTGCACGGTGCACCTACTCTCGCGACTTGGCAACTTGCACAACACAAATGCTCAATACTTCTCTTAAGTCTTATCCCTAACGAAATTTGTGTGGCAAGATTTTCTTTCTAAATAAAAAAAAAAGAGAGAGAGAAATGTGGAAAACAATTATGTACGCAAAAATAAATTTCCTACTATTCTTAGATAATAAAATGTTGTTTGAGGAATTTTGTTTTAATTTGTGTTAAAAGTCTATTTTTTAAAATTTAGTCAAATCTTATTTGATTCAATCTTAAAATTATAAAATTTGATACATCATTATAAATTAATAAATTTAATGATAATATATCTTCAAGTTAAACAGTTTATTTTTTAGGTATGATGAATGAAGTAGTAATGAAAATTTTGGGTAGTTAGTTGTTTAATATGATGAAGTCATAATTAAAACTTTTTTTTTACAGCATAACTTAAACTTAATTGCAATCATTATATCAAACATATTTTTTTATTACTTTATAAATTTCATTTATTTAACTGATTTTCATTTAATAAATCACTATTCTTATTTTATTTAAAATACATGATTTAAAATACCTGATTTTACTCTATTATTTTAAAAATTAATTTAATTGTTACTTAGCATTGATTTTTTTTTATCTTATACATCTTTTTAAATTATTTAATTTTACAGATTAAATCTTAAATAACGATTTTTAAATTTTTAACCTTTAATATTGTTACTTAAACTATTTACATTTTTTTTTTCTAATTTTTCTGAAGTTATATTATTAACCTATTTCCTTTGAAAATCTAAAATATTTACAAATGCAAACAATTATTTTTGTCGTAAAAGAACAAATCAATATATATTAAATTAGATCTAATGATTAATATATGGAGAGAGGAGATAACATTTCATACAAGAGGAAGACCAAATCTTTGATCCTACGTGGTTATATGTTTTCTATTTATGATTACATGGTCTAGATTTAAGTAAACATAACTCGACTCTCATACAAGATACCTTCTTTTTTATATACATATATATCACCTTAAAACGCTGCGGTAATCTTTGTTTTCATAGATGTTGGATATATATATATATATGATGCATCAAGTTTTTGGTGAGTTGATATACATAATATAAATATACACGTTGTGGTTTTTCTGCATTTTTGTTCTTGTTGTGACTAACATAAGCTTCCATGCGTGACAGATAATAATAACATGAAAAGAGAAAGACGAGGGATTGCCATCTTAAACGTATGGGCATGGCTTGTCTTGGTTTCATCACTTCTCATTATTCATACCAATTCAGCACTAGACAATAAAAAACCTGCAGGTATTTAGTAATATGGTTCCAATTTAGTAAGGAACCTGTTTTGAAGTTATAGTTTTATGCTTCTTCTAGCTAATGGTATCTTATACAGTACATATTCTTCTTCTGATGTGTGAGAATGTATTTATATAATGATATCAGGTTTCATAAGCATTGATTGTGGATCAGAAGTAGCTTATCTCCACACCGAAACTGGGATTTGGTTTGAGACAGACAGTGGTTATGTTGAAACAGGAAGCAATCACATGGTTTCATCGAGTGTGAACTTAAACTATCGCGATTATGGAAAACAGTTGAACACAGTGAGATGCTTCCCAAAAGGAGAGAGGAATTGCTACACCTTGAAAGTAGCAGAGGAGGGCCAAAAGTATCTGATAAGGGCTTTTTTTTCATACGGAAATTATGATACCAAAAATGAAGCTCCTTCTTTTGACATGTACATTGGAGTGAATCTTGTAGAAAAAGTTAATCTCACTGATTACGCCGACACTTACTGGTTCACTGAGATTATTCAAACTGTGTCAACCGAAAGTATAGAAGTGTGCCTTGTAAAAAGTGGCCCCACAATTCCTTGCATTGCTTCATTGGAATTACGCCCTTTGAACGCTTCCGCTTATCAGACTCCACAACAACAGCCACTACTACTATATCTTCAGCAAAGGATAGACGTTGGCTCCTCTGCATTGCCTCTACCTTATGGAGACTAGTAATCACTCACTCTTCAATCTTTCTATAATTTTACACCGTCACACAATAAAGCTAAAATTCTTATGTTCATTTGCTTGTTCCACAAAATTAAGTTACTTTAGGTACAAAGAAGACGTGTACGATCGGATATGGCGCTGTGACCTTGATGATACGGATGGTTGGAATCCCTTGGTTAAGGAGTCTCTGAATTTTGACAATGGAAGAAGCAGTGATGACATTTATAAGTTGCCCTCCCAAGTTTTGAGAAGTGCAGTTCGATCTCCGAATGTGTCGCACTCTTTACAATTTGACTATGACAATCTTTATGCGCAACTGGACAAGCCTTATGAGTACTACGTCTACTTTCACTTTGTTGAAATTGAGAAACTTCCCAATGGGAAAAAAAGAATCATCAATATCACCCTTAACTACGAAACCATCCTCCCACACCCTTTGGTTCTTGAATACCTCAAACCAGTTACCATTGCTCCTCCGAAAACAAGTTCAGGCTCTGTTTTGTTTAGCGTTAGTGCCACCTCCGAATCGGATGCTCCACCTATCCTCAACGCCTTCGAGGTCTATAAGTTGATAACACAACTTGATTTACCCACACACGCTGCAGATGGTATATATAGTTATATACTACAATGTTAATTACGATAATGTAAGTGTTATGTTACATACTTGCAACATGTTTAATTATTATTTAGTTGGAGCTATCGTGGAGATAAAAAGCGCGTACCAGATATCTAGATTGAATTGGCAAGGAGACCCATGTGTTCCAAATCAATATGCATGGGATGGTCTTGTTTGCAGCTCCTACCACACCATTCCAAGGATCACATCTTTGTCAGTATTACACATTCATTCATTAACCTTCTTCTTAATTTTAAACTTAATTCAATTAGTTACTCCAAGAAAGAAGAAAAACACAATCAAATCATTCATAGGTATTTGATGTCGAGCAGGAACTTGAGCTCAAGCAATCTGATGGGAGAGATAAATATGTCATTCTCACACCTTACAGAACTAGAATCTCTGTAAGTACTTAATATTATTGCTCATTCATTCTGTGTTCAAATTGTTACACGGAAACTCCTAATATAATTTAATTTCTGTAATCTTAACACCTTACTCTGTTCCAGGGACTTGTCACATAATGAATTGGAAGGACCTTTACCGGAATTTCTAGCAGAATTGCCAAAGTTGAAAATTCTGTAAGTCTGTATGGATCTTTCTAAGGACTTTCAACTTTATAATTTTGCCTGCTATCCACGCACTCAGGCATAATATAATTCACTCACACTACGTCTTTGCAGTAATGTGACAGGGAACAAACTTTCGGGTCCAATTCCTAAGGCTCTCAAGGAAAAACCAGATTTGCAATTAAGGTTTTTAACTTAATATTTCGTATTTTCTGGTTTCTTAATTTGTTGTCAATCTTTTGCTTCCTTTGATAATTCGATTACATTTTTTTATTTTATGTTGTTGTATAGTGTTGGTGGAAATCCAGATCTTTGCATCTCATCCTCAAGTTCATGCCAGAACCATAACAAGAGGAATAAGATAGTAATTTCGTTGGTAGTAACAGCTCTTGCAGCCCTCATCCTTTCAGTAACACTCTCGTTTCTTTTTAGAACAAGACTACAAGAAACAGGTATATATACATATAAATAAATATATATAGACATTAGAGGCATTGAATCTTTATCATAAGAAAAATACTTATAACTTTCTGTCGTCAGTCGTCAAGAATATTCATAAGTTGTGTTGCTTCAACAAAATTGTGAGAGTGGACTCGAAGAAACAAGAGTTCACCTATTCGGAGGTTCAAAGTATTACCAATAATTTTGAGAGGGTTGTTGGTAAAGGAGGATTTGGAACTGTGTACTATGGTTGCATAGGTGAAACACAAGTAGCAGTCAAGATGCTCTCTCCTTCAATTCAAGGGTATCAGCAATTTCAGACAGAGGTGTTAAATATTAATTAATGATAGTAAAACTGTAATTGCTTTTAATATTTTCAAGTCATCACTTAATAAGATGATGGAATTAATAGACTCTGATAACTGATCTTCATGCAGGCAAAAATTCTGACAAGAGTACACCATAAATGCTTGACTCCACTTATTGGATATTGCAATGAAGGCACCAGAACAGCACTCATCTATGAATACATGCCCAACGGAGACTTGGCTCACCAACTATCAGGTTTCTTCAAACAACATGTCATATATATATATATGCATTGCAAAATTATGTTTTTATTTCATGTAGGGTTTGGTGTGTATTTAAATTAACTTACTTTGAAGTCTTTTTAGTTTACCAAGCTCTAAACAAGCATGCACTTGATATAAAATTAGGTTATACTAACACTTTTTCTCTCATCGCCTTGGATTCAGATGAGAGTAAAACATTCTTAGGTTGGGAACAGAGACTTCAAATTGCTTTGGATTCTGCAGCAGGTGAGCATTAAGGGAGACACAAATGACAAGATAAAATCACTTACCTGCCAATTAATATTCTATTATTATGCAACACACACTAAACTTAAAGTTACTACAACTTCAATTATCTGCTGCAGGGTTGGAGTACCTTCACAATGGTTGCAAGCCCCCAATTGTTCACAGAGATGTTAAGACTAGAAATATTTTACTCAACGAAAATCTCCGCGGAAAAATATCTGATTTTGGATTGTCAAAGATGTTTTCAGATGAAGGTGACACCCATGTATCAACAGTAATTGCAGGCACCCCAGGATACCTTGACCCTGAGTATGTAACATTATTAATTGTTTTCATGCATGTCAATTACCATTTCAATTTTATATGAAAAATTAAAAAAACATATAAGTGCATGGTTGCCTGTGCAGATACTACATAACAAATAGGTTGAATGAAAAAAGTGACGTGTTTAGCTTTGGAGTTGTCCTGCTAGAGATAATGACGGGGAGGGCAGCCATAATGAAATATTCCAATGAGAAAACTCACATAATTCAATGGGTAGGTTCCATGCTGGCTAATGATGATGATGGTGAAATTGATGGTATCATGGATTCAAGGTTACAAGGAGAATATGATAGTGAGGCTGCAAGGAAAGTAGTAGATGTTGCAATGGCTTGTGTAGCTCCGAGTTCTGTCAATAGACCAACAATGAATCAAGTGGTGATGGAATTAAAACAATGTTTGCCAATGGGGAAGCTTGGGAGGAGTACGTCCACTGGATCCATTGAAATTGTCTCTGTGGGTGCAATTAGTGGAGTTAGTTCTCTAGCCAGGTAAAACATCATTAAAATTGGAAGAAATGCATGTATGCATTTCTATTATTCCTTGTTGCATAATTTAAGATATTTTTACACGGACAGGGGAAATTGTGAACATGTGGTGGCGGTTTTGGTTGTATTGAAGTATTGGTTGAATATGTATACTCCACTTTAAGTGTAAATTCTATAAGTTTTGTTTGATGCTTGAGATTGTGTATATCGCTCGCATCATTAAAAAGAACGGTACTCTAGTCTGCGTGCTTGAATAATTGTGTTTTGTGTCCAATTGAGAAGCTCAATGTGAAACACCTCATGAACACATCACTTTCACCATGTATATAAACTTAACCTCACTTGCAGGCGCTAAAAAGCAGACACTCGGATCACAAATTCCATACCATTCCCATCAAAACAAATTAAGTCACTTCCCAAAGCAAAATAACAGTATTGGTTGCCTTTGTCTATGTTTGAATTTTAAGTGGTTCATCATGCTTTTATTATTATTATTTCTTAAATATGTTTTTTACTCTTTCAAATATATAAAATGTTTTTTTCGTCCATACTTTGTATATGTTATTAGTATGTCAAACAGAATATATTTAATTTGCAATTTATGTTGGTTTTCTACTGCAGGAATTTTATTCCTTGTTGTATAAACTGGAAGCTCTCATAAGAGTCTTCAATAGTATTTGATAGATATATAAACAGTTAATAATAGCAAAACAAAAGTGTCCGAACTGGTGTTAGGACACTATAGTATATGCGCATGCAGAAATGCAGATACCAAAACGTGAGTGAGTGCAAAATGGTGTTAGGAAGTCAAAGGTGTCGGAGGCAAATTAATGAGCAGAACTAGTACTAGCTAGCTAGCCAAGCCACATATATAGGATAAACAATTAACTACGTACAGTACAGCATATATACTTACTTAATTGGTCCCCACCACCACTCCAATTCCGATCATGTGTGAATTAATCTTCCTGTCGCAATATACTATAATAGTAAGTAGCAAGTAATTACCTATATACATGCTGCATACACATGCATGCACTTTTAGGCAGGCAATTAAGGGTTACAACTATTTACTTACTAAAACTGATAACTAAGCTATGCTTATGCATTATTATTATTTCTCCATTCATGCCAGCTGAGAAGGGAGAATAGGGCAATCAACCAGCAGCATACACTGTACTTATTGCTTAACGTGTATTGCCTGGACTCTGGTGTACGTACCTAAGGCGTTGACCAAACTTACAAATGAAAATTACTTGTATTTACACTGCCCCATGTGGAAGATTGGTTTTCTGGCGATCCAGTGATGTATATCAAGTCTAATTAATTAAACGGTAGATAGAGTCAATTGTTCCTCCCATGCATCAAGTTCTTTTCTGTTTTTTTTACCCATTTCTCATATCTTTTACATGCACAAATGCTGAATTATTAAGAGAGATATATAATTAACCAATGATGTAGTTTGCAAAATAATCTATATTTATTTCAATTATATTAAATGAAAAGCAAATTAATAATGGACCAAACTTCATTTATTTTCATTTTCCCACCTAACTGGAATTATCCTTTAGAAACCACTAATTTTAGATTAAAAAAAAAAAACAATACATTTAATTTGGAAACATTGGTTCCTAACAAGTGACGTGTAATTGAACTATACTTATATATATGTTTATATATAAAACTGATAGATTTTTTTTTGTCATTCCAGCATCTGATTTGGGTATGTATATTTATATGTTTATTTTTAATATAGTTTCCACCTAAAAAATCCTTAAAAACCCATTCTTCTTTTGATTGATTAATTACAAGGATACGTACTAATAGGTTTTCACTTTATTCGAAGCATGCATGAGTGCATAAACTTTGAAAGCCAAGGTATTTGTGGTGAATTAATACGCTCACGGCCTTGTTGTCACTGTCACAAAAGTAGCGGTTTTTTTTTTTGAGATCAAAAGTTCATTTCATTATAAACAATCTTGTTCAAGTTAGATTAGATAATTATAGAGAGTAAAATTCTCCTTATGAGTATTTAACGCACATATTCATGACTCAAATCTTGATCATTAGTTAAGTTGGAATAGCTCTACGTGGATTAATCCACATAATTAAATAAATGAGTTAGCTTGAGCAATTCATTATTTTCATAAGACAACAATCTCATCAAGTGCTCAATTCAGCTCAACTTGTTTAATTACACCCCTATAGTCATTGGCATGTACACATTTAGTTCAACTGGATTGATTAAAAGTAGTTGTTGTTAATTTAATTGTTGAGAGTTTTAACAATTATTGAAAATTAAATGCAAAGAAAGTGGAGCCACTCACACATAAAATAGACAAAACGAAGATGAAACGATTCACATCACATGAAGAACAAAGAGCAAAGTGGGATGAGAAAGCGTGAAGAACATAGGGTTTTAGTGATGGTTTCAAATAGAGAAGAAAATGTTTGGGATTTTTGGTTGCCTGATGCAGAAGGAAATCTTAATTAACAGAAAAAAATATGCAGAAGGAAATGGCGCCTCTATTATTTTCCATAGAAAGAATCTCTCTAAAGTGGAAAATTTAGATTTAGCTAATTTAATTTTATGCGTAGTGGTTGTAAGGTTTGAATGATCTATATTTTTAAGTGTTAAATTGAGCAATAGTTTTATTATTTTATCAAATAATGCAGCATTATATTTTAAAAGATCTAAATTCATGTGGTTCGGTGATTGTTTTGTAACCTCCACATTTTTGTCATAATTAGATTCCAGAATTTTCAATTTTCTAGGACAAAATATCCCTGCATAGTGCATAGCATATGAGTAGCATTAATATTGTCATTCTCAGTGTCATTAGCACCGAAAAATCAAGTAATGATGCTTTTCATATCTGATATATATTCAGTGTATTCTTTTTTTTTTTTTTTTTTTCTAGACCACAAAAGGAGTATAATTTACTTATTTATTCATTATAAGTTTTTATTATTATCTCTTGGAGTATATCTCTTGATGGGAATGATGATCAACTAAGTGAGTGTCTACTAATATATCTGAAACTTTTATTTTATCCCAAGAAATATGAAAAAATGAAAAAAGCAGGTACACTATTGACTATGGCAAGTTGACTTGCCTTTTTGTGTACAACAACCGAAATAACTCATGCACATGTGCTCCTCTCCTCATCAACATTATTCATCACCACACACCTTCCTGGCACAAAATCTCAACTACTTAGCTCCACCATAGTAAATGTATCTAAGAAACTAAGAAGCCAAAAGTCATAAAATTAGGGAGTTGAGGGTGATTGATTAGTTAAAGAGAACAACAATTAATTAAATCGCACACAAACTAATAATAAAGTAATAGCTTCAGCAAAAGGATATACACATATACTGTACTATATGCATTGAGTTAATTATAGCATGCAGAAGAAAGAAGAGACAAGTAACGAAATGGAGAAGGTATACTATACATAACTACTTTACGCGTTCACATTTAATGGCCGTGCCTAACTCCCATCCTCCTTCTTCAATAGGCGTCATTTTCGGTTGCCATATAAGTTCTCAGTTTTCGCTGCACTGAATGCATCCAACTTGAAGTAATAAGATGAACAATATTGGAGCAGTACTCTTTGCTGCATTTCTCTTCTTCAGTGCCTATGCACAAGATGCAACCACCCTTGTGCCTGCAATCATAACTTTTGGTGACTCTGCTGTTGATGTAGGGAATAATGACTATCTCCCCACTCTTTTCAAGGCTGATTATCCTCCTTATGGGAGAGACTTTGTTAGCCACCAACCTACTGGCAGGTTTTGCAATGGCAAACTAGCTACTGATTTCACTGGTAAGCCAATATAATATTAAACCTAAGACCTGAGACTAATTATCCAAACTCCTTCCACTACTAGATATATATATGTTGCACTGTTCATACACTTATGCATATAAGTTTCATTTTTTGCAGCTGATACATTGGGTTTCAAGACTTATGCTCCTGCATATCTTAGCCCACAGGCATCAGGGAAAAACCTCCTTATTGGAGCAAACTTTGCTTCAGCTGCATCTGGTTATGATGAAAATGCTGCTACTTTGAATGTAAGCAGTTTGTAATGAATGAATATTAAATGTTTTACTGATTTTAACAATTTATTCCTTTTGGCAGCATGCGATTCCGTTGTCCCAACAGATAAGTTATTTCAAGGAATACCAAGGCAAGCTGGCCAAGGTAGCTGGTAGTAAAAAATCAGCCACAATTATCAAGGATGCATTGTACGTGCTCAGTGCTGGAAGCAGTGACTTTGTGCAAAATTATTATGTCAATCCTTGGATCAACAAACTATACACTCCTGATCAGTATTCCTCCTACTTGATTGGTTCATTCACAAGTTTTGTCAAGGTATTCATTCTGTTAAACTCTTGTGGTTATTTTTGTTACTATTATATTGTTGGAGAACTATAAAGTCCCAGGTTGAGCAAATAAAGACATGTAAAAGGTCTATTTAAGTATATACGTATAGACGGGTTGAGTCTAATTGGTCCAAATCTTCTATTTGGATACAACCCTCTGTAAGTGCTTTTGAGAGTTTTTTTTACTGGAAAATATTATATATTTTCACTCTAATATAAAACACTTTTAACCTTGTATCCAAACAGATTCATACTTCCTATGTTTGATATAGATCTAGCCCCAATCCACACTCTAACTGAAAAATTAATGGTTCCACAAATTTTTGACTGGACACAACAGGACTTGTATGGATTGGGAGGAAGGAGACTTGGAGTGACTTCACTACCACCATTGGGTTGCCTACCAGCTGCAAGGACTTTATTTGGTGCCCATGAAAATGGTTGTGTCTCAAGAATCAACACTGATGCTCAAGGATTTAACAAGAAGCTCAGCTCAGCTGCAGCAAATCTTCAAAAGCAACTTCCTGGTCTTAAGATTGCGGTTTTTGACATTTACAAGCCTCTCTATGACCTTGTTCAATCCCCTTCAAAATCCGGTACACAATACTTTTACTCAAATTAATTATTCAACATATGTCCTCTTTGAATAAGTTTCTCCTTAAGTAATTGTTCTTTCTAACCAATCTTATAATGCTTTATAGGTTTTGTGGAGGCAAACAGAGGTTGCTGTGGTACCGGGACTGTAGAGACAACATCCTTGTTGTGTAATCAAAAGTCACCAGGAACTTGTTCTAATGCGACACAGTATGTGTTTTGGGACAGTGTCCATCCTTCACAGGCTGCTAACCAAGTTCTAGCTGATGCATTAATTCTACAAGGCATATCTCTTATCACATAAAGACTCGTGGATTATTTGTGTGTTAGATATTATTGTGTACAAGTACAACAACTACACATCGTCAAAGTGATTCAAAAGTTGGCTGTTTTTCTTTAGTTTGAAACAAACTGTGCTCTATGTATTTTAGATCTTGAGAAATTTCAGATAAACTCGTTTGTTACCCATTTTATAATAATAGAGAAATGTTTGCTTATTATCTATAAATGCATTGTTCTATTTTTAGTAGTTAGATTTGGACTAACATAAATGAACATCCAATCATGAAGAAATATAAAGTTCGGAGAATTATCATATGAGGAATTTGATCAAACTACCTTATAAGCTAGTTAAAGTAGCTTATAGGACCAATTTGAATAAACAGTTTAATTTAATTAAGATCTTATTATACAATAAAAATAACATGAAATTGTCAAGAGGGTAAAAAACTAACATTTTGTTTCCACCTCACAATCTGTCCTCACCAGATTGACTAATCAACAGAGACAACTTTTGAACAAGTCCATGTAGTACTGTGATGAAAAAGCAACATAAGCCTAATTCCTGATTTACCCATTCCTCTTGCATAGAAGCGGGATGAAGGGAGCTTAATAATATTAATTCTGACAGCTCAAAAGTTTTCAACAGTATTTTGCAATAAAAGTAATTAATCTAAAGAGATTACCGATTGCAAAGAAGTAACTAACAGAAAGAGGAATGAATCACTAGAAGTTAAAATGTTTTAATACTCTGGAGTAAATTACTGTTAATGAATGCTTGCCAATGATTATAAATGCATCCTTATTTAATGCTAAGTAAATGGTTATTTATACAGCTCCTAACGGCTATTGTTGAATGTACATCAGGATTGATTACTAAATCACCTGCTAATTAATCTGCAATATAGCCAATAAGTTAAAATGAACTATATGATGCTGATCTTCTATGTGCTCTATGTTTGAAGGTGCCACTGGAATCTTTTAAAGCTTCAGCATATTTCACCAAATTAGACTTCTCCATGTCAGAAGATTCTGAGAAAGAAAGGCAGTTTTTGTAATCTACTGAACTTGTTCTCCCTGGACTGAGATTCTTGGAGCTTCCTGGGGTTTGGCTATCTGAATTTCTCCCACTTTCATCCTTCATACTCATTGTCCTGTTAAAATCAAAGGAAGTTGATGTGGCAATGGGAGTTGCATACTCACTCCTAAGACCCTCAATTCCATTATCATTTCCGGTTGATAGACTCAAGCTGTATTGTGAAGCATTGCTACCTTCTCGAGAAATTGATTTGTTTTTAGACGGAATTCGATTTCGTTGTTGATGGCTATCTTTGCCTCTTATCAGCCTCATAAGCTTGCCAAAAATCCTTGACTTGCTTGTGTTGCTAACTTTGTTGGTGACCTCAGCAGATGGATTTTCAAGAGGAGAATAATCTTCACGCTCTCCAGGGTCTGTGAGAAAAGAAGGCTGTGAAGAGGACCATTGATCAGATTCCATATCAGAAACACTCCCTCTCCCTTCATTGCTTGCATATTCAAGTATAAGTTGCTTGGCTTTCTTCTCAGATGTTGGACTCAGGCTTTTACTCAAGTCCCTTGCAACTGTTTTACCAGGTAGTGGTTGATAACTTCGTAGCTCGTGTCTTAAGCAAGCATTTATCCACCGCAAATAAACTAACTCTTCAAGATCTGTGCATCTATCAGCATGTAGTTGTTCCAGTTCTTTCGTCAACCCTTCATTCTCTTGTCTAAGACGCTCACCTTCTTCCTTCAGAGCTTGTGCCTGGATCCAAACATCAGCTGAAATTGCTTGTGTTCTACTTTAAAGAACAGTGGATTGTTCATAAATACTTATACAAGAAGAAAATAGGAAGGTAAAAAGAATTGAGCTTCTTGCCTAAGCTAAAATCAACTCACTTAACTTTTATAGTAGCTTTTTTCATTTAACTCTTCAAAAGCTAAGGTGCATAAGTTAATTTTATCTTATGAAAAAACTCAATGCATTTTAGCTTCTTATTTTTTTCTGCTATAGTTCTTATCAAAACATGACCAAAGTATCTATGTTACTACCTCAGGGTCTTCTAGAACAGCATTTGCAAGGATCTGAGTAGAATCCAATCTTCGAGCTAAGTCAGAATTGTCCATCTGTAGTCTCAAATTATATTTCCTCAACTGTTCTGCCTCACACTCAAGATCCTTTAGCCTTTTCATCTTTATTTGAATCTCTTTATCATTAGCAGAAGCTTTGTATTCGTGATCTTGCAACTTGGAAACTTTTTGTTTAAGATTCATGATATGCTCCCTACTCTGTTCAGCTTCATACCTAATTTTCTTCTTCAAAAACTTAACTTTTGTTTTTCCAGCCTCAAGCTCAGACATCACTTTTGCATGATCAACCACTTGTGCCTCCAATCTCCGATTCTCAGACTGCAAGGTCTCAACCTTCAGATTGAACATCTTTGTCTCCATAGTACTTATCTTCAATCTATTTTGGAGCTCCATCACTGCTGCTTCTTGCTCTTTAATTCCACAGTACTCAAGCAATTGAACCTCAAGATTTGTTTCCCTATCTTGAAGCATTCTGATCATGCTCCTGAGTTTCCTGATCTCTTTCTCATAATCATCCTTGTCAAAATTTGCATATGCCATAGGAGATCCTACTTTTGACCTCGATGTTTCTACCTCTTTCTTTTTCATTGGAGAATCTACCTCTTTCTTAAAAGAACTACCTCCAAAGTCTGCTTCCTTCGTAAGATCATTAAATTCAGGTTGGAGGAACTCATCTTTCTCTCCAATTTGTCTAGTTCTTGGAGAGACACCCAATGGGGAATTTTTACCAATCATCTTGCTCATGCATGCTTCTTCCTGGTATAGAAGAAATTTAATAATCCTATGTTAGTTGAACAAAAGAATCTTAGCAATTTTTTTTTAAAATGCAGATTACAAGCAGAGCATCAGCTTCCAAATTCCAATCAACAATACTACAAGATATTAAACAAGCCAATGCCCATTAGTATCTATTATCTAACAATTCTAGATATACTCTTTCTCATGTAACTTACAGTATCCAAAACATTTTCCTCTGAAACAATGCTGCAAGAACTAGATGCAACCCTTTTACCTCTTCCTAAATTATCTTCGCTCGCATGGCCTGAGAAGACATCATATATCATACAAAACATCACTTAGATTCATCATCAGAAAAAAAAAAAAAAAACAACACAGAAAATTGTTGATATGTTGAATAAACAAACCTGAAGGGGGGCCCCCGGAGGAATTAGCGGAAGCTTTGATTCTTTTGGTTATGATCTGAGAGTAGAGAAATCCAGCAAAGGTAAGAGCCAAAGCCAAACCACATTTCAGAAGAAAAGGCTTCATGCCCTTCTCCTCTCTCGTTACCACATTGGAAAACCTTCTAACTATTCTTTCCATCATTTTTTTTATATAGACAAATGTTAGTTGATAGACAAATGTCAGTTATTAAGAGAGATTACTCATATCCTCTTCATCATCATCCTCCATCTCGTCAAGCCGTTTCTGTTTTATACCTACAAACACAACCGTCATGGATTAGCAAAAAAACCAACATCATCATTAGGTGGTTTGGAACGATCATAGTCCTAACATAAAGATTGACCAGAACCATAAACACACGTACTTTATAACTATGATTTAATAATTTCACCGAAACCAGACACCATTAAACTCACATGCACCACGTCAAATCAAACTATACAAGACCTAGCACGTTAGATTTATTCTACACAAGAGCAATGGTATAGAAAACACAAAAATATATACTTCTAAACAAATGTTCATATCCACTACAAATTAAATGAAAGTTGATGATAATAGGAAATATATATGAAGATAAGCAATAAACCGAATTCAACTTTACATTTATGAGATCATGCATGATGAAACGTCTCGTGACTCAATTAATGTTGAGTTGTGGTAACAGTTTGAATGGCGTGTCTTCTTGTTGTCCCTGATCTCTTGGTCAAAATTAAGAACAACTGGATATGAACTTAACCTTAAAGGAAAAAACGAATATGTCTTCTTTACCAACAAATATTGCCCATTGATTTTTGTCTTACGTAAATGGTGGTGAATGCGATGCGGGATGAGGGTCATGTCAGAGGGAGAAAAAGAACCTGAGCTTGAAATTGTGAACAAAAATTTGAAAAGAAAGATATGGTTAAGACTTAAGAGAGAGAGAAAGCAATAAAAAAGGGAGAAGATTCTGATACACAGAGGTTACAACCAATGAAAAAGGAGAAAATTAATGTGACAAAAGGTAAATTGGATAAGTATTCTTCTTATTTATTCATCTAACTTGTTTAATTATGGAGATAAGTTTTGTTGTCAGATCAAATATAGTAGAGGGATGGCCCTAATTAATGCCCCTTAAAAATGCTGCTATTTCATACCAAAATTAAGATTTTTAATTAGATGAAAGAATCTCTTAAAAAAAATGGAGATGCAAAATGACATCTTGTTAATTTTTTTAAAAATATGTATTCAACTTTTATGGGTTTTATATATTAATTACTTTTTAGGGGAAAATAAATTATTGTGCTTTTGATGAATGAGAAAAACAACTTCCACAACGCACCTTATGACCTTACCGTGTTTAGAAATGCAATGGAAACATCCGAAATCACATCGATTCAACAAAAGATGAGAAATTTACAATTAGTAGCTTCAACTCATGTCAAAACTAGAGTTTGTTTGGTTGGTATAAAGTAAACTATAAAGGAGGTTATTGGTTTTAATTTGAGTACAATCATTCAATAAAAATAAATAAATAACAGAGCTTGTTGGTTCAGTGATACTGAACTAAGTAAAAAAAAATGCTCGGATTTCAATGCTGAATGATAATTGAAGATACTGAATCGTTAATTGCTGCGAAATTGGATGGTGCAGCCTAATTAGAGTTTGAGATTTTTTAACTAAAACCCTAACTCTACTCCCAAATGCTTTCCTTCTCTGTTTCTGGTTTCCCTCCATTATCAGTCCGTAGGGCATATCCAAGAGTAAGTGCAAGCTTTGGCATTAGCACTCCACAAGAGCCCAATTCAGCCAACCCTAATGGTTCGGATGCTAAATTTGAAGAAGAAATTCGAAAGGGAAAGGAGAGAGGGAGTGGGATTGTTTTTGGGAGGAAGAAGAAGAAGGCGAAGGAGAAAGTTGAATGGGTTTGCAGCAATTGTGGGTACAGTGCAGGGCAATGGTGGGGTGTGTGCCGATCATGCAATGTATCTGGCACTATGAAAGCGGTCAAATTCAGTGATGATGATGATACTATGGTTAGTGGCTTTTCAGTTTTGGAGGATGCTGTTGTGGGCTCTTGGCTACCGCAACAGGAAGGTGAGATGCGTCCCTTGAGATTGGCTGAGGTTAACAGAGGACTTGACCATCATCATTGGAGAATTCCTTTGTAACTTTCTCTCTCTTGGTCTCAAGGTACTAAATGTGGTGTCTTTTTCAAGTGTTATACTTATACTGTGTAGCTTGCTTTAATTTCAGGTCTAGTCCATTTGGAGATGAAGTTTCCAGAGTGCTTGGTGGTGGTCTTGTACCAGGTTCATTCCAATTTCTTAACTATATTCTTATGCCACTAACCATTTTCATTCAGTGTATTTTGGTCTTCGTATGATCCTAATATTTGAGTTCTCATATGAATGCTTCCAGCTAATTGTCTAATAAGTTATCATATCTTTCTTAATTCAACTGAACTAGAAGCCTCACTACCAAGTGCATTGAATGGCTAACTGTGTTTATAACTCTGGGTTTGAAGGCTCATTGACTTTAGTTGGTGGTGATCCTGGTGTTGGGAAGAGTACTTTGTTGTTGCAGGTACGAATTACGCTGGGATGTTGAAACTGGATTTAGATGGTTTACCTTTTTTTTTGTGGACTTGCTGACTTGGTCAACGCTGACTAACATTTGTTTTAATTTTAACATTTGAATTGGAAGATAGCTGCAATTATTGCAGGACACAATGATGGCAAAGCATCTCCAGTTGTATATGTCTCTGGTGAAGAGGTTTGCTTTTAGCAACATTTTACTAGTTTTAAATTTGAAACTTATTGATATTTCAAATTGCTGAAAAACTCATACTCATATTACTCGTGCTTTATATGATTACAAAATAATAAAATTTGATGCTAATCTCCAGAAAATTACTGGTAAGCCTTATTTCAATACTGTCAACCTCTTGTTTCCCAAAGGTGGATAGTGTAGTTTCACTTTCATTTACAGCTGTTATTATGGTCTGTTGTATTTTTTTATGTAATTTGCATTTATGTTAATTTTGGTGTTTCATGTGACAGAGTGTTGAGCAAATTGGTAACAGAGCAGATCGCCTTAGGATTGAATCTGATATCTATTTATATTCAAGTAATGATGTTGAGGTGCTAGTTTTTTCTTGCACTATTACTTTTTTTTTTACATGATTTTTGACGAATTATAGTATGTTATTTTATTTCTATCAACAAGTATGTTTGGCATAAAATGTTATTCTCTATAATTAATTGCCTGCAGCATTGTATAGAAGTGTAAACAATTGTATTATTTTTTAAAAAATTTATGGTTTCAGGACATACTGAAGAAAGTTCAGTCTCTCTCCCCTGGGGCTCTTATTGTTGATTCAATACAAACTGTTTATTTAAAAGGAATAATGGGAAGTCCTGGAGGGGTTATGCAGGTGGGAAATCTATTCTCAATTTCCAAATTAGCTTGTGCCTTCCTAGTTAAGAACTTATGATCATAGCCAGATGAAGTCATTCATTTTTACTATAAAAGGCCAACAGTCATGGTGTAGTAATCTTCTGTTTCTTTAAATTATTTAATTAGTCTACTTTTTTATTCCACACCTTTGTTTGTATTTGAAGTTCATTAATGAGACCAATAAATTTTCTCTTAACTAAAACTGTAAAAAAATGTATCAGTTATACCTTTTTGATCTGTGAAATGAAATGCTTTGTTCCATGGTGCATGACATTCAATAGGTGTGAGACAGGTGAAAGAATGTAGTTCAGCTTTTCTGCGATTTGCAAAGAAGACGAACATCCCAGTTCTTTTGGTGAGCATACATACATCAATCAATTTTATGAAGTATACCTTTTAGATGAATTATTTCATTGTACTTAAGTGGGTGAATTATTTATCTATTTATGTATTGTAATAATTTCATGGTATATATTTGTTTAAGTAAGACAATCTTGCTGATATGTCCTTGCTTTCTTGTCATGGTTTTGTCTTAAGGTAAATTTGGAATTGCTTTAATATCCTGTCAATGAACCTAAAACAGCAGAGTACTTGTGTATTATGTAATAATGATTGGCATTGCTTGTATGCATTTCATCTATGGATCATCTGTGGGCATTTCCATTAAAGGCCTTTCAATTGCTGACATTCATGACCACAGTTTTACTTTTTTTTTTTCAAGTTTCTTTTACCTTTTGTTCTGTATTTCAGATTGGACATGTGACAAAATCTGGAGACATTGCAGGACCTCGTGTCTTGGAGCATATTGTTGATGTTGTTTTGTATATGGAAGTTAGTATCTTGTTACAATTTTTTTCTTTGAATAGTTGGTAAAGCTAATTTGTGCTTATCGTTATACTTTCTACTAAAATCCAGCAGTTTTATATGTATTTATGTAACACTTTGCATATATTGTTCATTATACTTATAGTTGGCCTTTTTAAACCCCTGTATCTTTCCTATGCTGACTGCTTTTTTAATGCTCAGGGCGAGAAGTCCTCTTCTCATCGTATGCTTCGAGCTGTGAAAAATCGATTTGGATCTGCTGATGAGGTGTGCCACTATAATTATATTATTGATCTAGTATGCCTTGAACCTTGATATGAATTGCTTTATTTCTATCAATACTTTCTATAAACTAACTGAATGCAATACATAATATTTTGTAGCTTTTGTAGTCAATTGCACATCTAGCAGTAAGTTGGTTCTATTTTAGAACTGCGGTATGGTGACATGCAATGAATGATATGCCGTGTAATGGATTAAACCATTATATTTTAAAGGATTTTACTTGTGCATTCTTCATCTCTTAATTTAAAACATAGATAAGTGGTTTCCTTGTGTATTAGACTATTAGCATGTCAGTTGCTTAAACGTATTTGGCTTGGGATTATTTACTCTATAATTATTTGATGTGGAAACAAATTTATGTTTGATCTGTGTTGTCTTTGATTTATTTGGTCAGCTTGGGGTTTTTGAGATGTCACATTCAGGACTTCAGGCTGTTTTAAATGCCAGTGAAATGTTTCTCAGTGAGCAGTACCTGGATTCAGAAAAATTAGCTGGACTAGCTGTTGCTGTAGTCATGGATGGGTCCCGGACATTCCTTATTGAAATTCAGGTATTTTCTTGTGTTTTCATTATATTAAATATTTTAATTTGTCAAGCACAGTATGAATTTCCTACTATATTTGGCAGTTCTGTTTTGACTTTTAAGAAATACCACCACCGTCACCCTTGTCAATTGCCATTTTCCTGTAGTCATTTTATTCCTCTTTATTATTTCTTTCATAGTCAAATGAAGCAATGAGTAAATGCTCTTCTTAAAAGAAATCAAAGTTATGAATGTTTACAATGTCCAATTTGTAGTAAATCCAAACAAGTTGTTACTGAAATCTTCTGATCTACTTGCTATGGCTTTCAGTTTGTGGTGTTCATTTTTTCATGTCAATGAAGAAAGCTACTAGGAACGCACTATTATAATATTATCAGCATCCTTTGACTTTTTTTGTTTCTTTCTACTATGGCATCCTTCAAAAGAATCATTTAGCTAATTCCAGTTGTATTTTGCAGGCACTTTGTCTTTCTGGTTCAACAGGTTCAAGGCAAGTTAATGGGATCCAACTAAAAAGAGCTGATATGATCATATCTGTGAGTTAATGTCTCTTGTTTTGTTAGCATTTTTATTACTGCTTTTATATCATATGCTCATTTTTAATATTCTCTTTATTCTTAATGGAAGTGAATAAAAAAGATCTTGATGGGTTCTCTTTTTCTCAGTCAAAGTATAACCTGCTGTATTGAAATGAAAGGTGTAAAGTTGTTATTGACCATCTGTCATTCCCTTGAACTGCAGGTTCTTATAAAGCAAGCAGGTCTTCGTCTCCAAGAACATGTAAGCTTAGCTGTTTGGTGCTTATAATATCACCAGCAGATATGTTTTCATTTTTATATTGATATTGATTCTATTCTGTTTCCTTGTCTTGCCTTTATACAACAGGCTGTATTTTTGAATGTTGTTAGTGGATTGGCACTGACTGAGCCTGCAGGAGATCTTGCTATAGCAGCAGCAATTTGCAGCAGGTTTTTGTTTTGATTTTTTCCTAAATGAAGAAAATATTGTTAATCTGACAATGATCATTGTCTTCTAAGGATTGGGGAGGGTGTCGTTGACCATGTCATGCATCTTATTTGAACAAGTGAATTTTGCAGCCAATTTATAATGAGTTAAACATAATTGTTGCACCTGTGTTTTTAATCTTAATTAGTTTAATTGATTACGTCTGTTGTCTTTTCCCTTTTCAGTTGCTTGGAAATCCCTATTCCAAATGACATTGCATTCATTGGTGAAGTTGGACTTGGTGGTGAGCTTCGCATGGTGAGCATGTTCTTTTTTATGTTAATGATATGTTTTTATTGTGTTTTTCAACAACAACTGCGTTTTGCATCAAAGTCATTAATTTAAAAAGTGTTCTTTGTTATTTATGTGATGTGATGATACGATACAGGTTCCTAGAATGGAGAAAAGGGTATATACCGTTGCGAAATTGGGTTACAGAATGTGTATAGTGCCCAAGGTGGCTGAAAAAGCTTTGGGAACCGAAGGTTTTGAAAAGATGAAAGTTGTTGGTTGCAGGAATCTGAAAGAGGTTATTAACACTGTATTCCTCAATATAATGAGGAGTTAGAGGTAGTGATTGATCGTGTAAATAAAGTATGATTCGTTATTAACAGAACCAGATTCTAATGTTATAAAAAGTATGGATCAAATTTTATATTGAGTATTCATACGTTCTAAAATATTAATTATATTACTAATTTATCAAAATATTAAGAGAAATATATGTTTAAACAAAAAACAATTAAACATTTTTTAAAGAAAATGTCCTATCAGTTGTTTTCTAAAAATCTATTAAACTAGAATAGATTATATTACTTAACGGAGAATGAGACAAGAATCATTAAAGAAGAATATGCTCTCAAGTATCAGATCAAGAAGAATGTTATAGCAGCTATTAGCCTGGCTTCCCGTTTGATGAGTTGCGTTAATCATTTCTTTGTTCTGTGATATCTTTAGGATTGACTTTGACACACAAGAAGCTAGGTTGATTCGTTGAAGACAGTAACCTTGCCCACATGCGGTCTGTTATAACAACCTTCTTCTCAATCTCATTTATCCGCTGCACATTACAACACAAAAGCATAACTCCATGTGCGTTTTTACTTCCTTCTACACAATCAATGTTAATTGAAATATAACCAAACAAACAGAGAAGTAACAATGACTTACATAAAATGGAATATAAGCATGTTTGCCATGGACTGCGCCAACTGTGAAACCTGTGTATCCAGCCATTGCACCATGAACAGCACTTTGAGCAAGGAGAGTGCAATATACATTATCAGATGCAATACTTGGAACAGCACGAATCATGTAGGTGGGATCTGCCAAACAGGAAATTCTTCAATTCCAAGCAACAGAGTAACATACTATCATTTGCACCAGTCAAAAAAGACCTCACCAATGTACTTCAGAGTTATAGCCATGTTTTGACTTTTTGTGAAGTGGTCCTACAATAATAAGCCAATTGATTGAATGTAGTTTGAGAGAAAATTCACAGTTCAGAAGCTGTCAAAGCGAGACTGCTAAAGAAGCTGTAAAATAAAGAAACTTAATGGACTAAAAATGATTATGCCCTAATATAAACAATGAATTCTACATTTGATCTAGTAACATGTGGTTAATCTTCAGATTTTTGGAAGCATTATTAACGATGTTTTACCTTAATCTTTTGGGATAACCACAGACCAACATCTTGAAGTGAGTTGTTGCCAGAAGCATCCTGGCTATCCAAAATAAGCTCTTGACCTGCACCTTCAGCTATTACTATAACCATGTGCCCATTTTCTGCGAGTCTTTTCCTAATGAACTCAAGGAGTCCACCTGAACCCTCAAGGTAAAAAGGTGACTCTGGTATTAAGCAACAATCCACATCTCGGCTGGCGAGAGTTGCATACATAGCTATGAATCCTGTATGATTAGGTCATGTCAAATAACCATAACAACTAAGGAGGAACAATCGGGCAAGATCACTAAAGGACAAGTGTTTGTCAGAAGGAATGGCTCTGAAACAACCAAAGATGTCACTTGGCATGAAAATGACCAAAAAAAAGATAACAATAGGTAAATGATACTTACCACTGTGACTACCCATTAGCTTGACAACACCAATACCATTCTCAGTGCTTTCTGCTTCCACATGAGCAGCATTTATGGCTCTCTGTGCCTCTTCAACAGCAGTGTCAAAACCAAATGACTTATCAATAACCTGATTCAGGAACAACATGGTTAATTGGTTTGCTGTTTAAAAGCAAATCCTTTTTTGCCTTCTCAGCAAAATTAGCTTCAATTGTCCTATTCAAGCATGCTTACTGGGATATCATTATCAACAGATTCTGGAACTCCCACCACTGAAACTTTCAAGCCACGTCTTCTAATTTCCTGTGTGCAAATAACAGAACCTTAATTACCTCAAAAAAATCAACTTTCTGCATACCATCATATGATTATAAACAATTACCTCAAAAATCACAGAAG
The DNA here is from genome assembly GCA_014843725.1 of Amphicarpaea edgeworthii. Lineage (NCBI taxonomy): Eukaryota > Viridiplantae > Streptophyta > Magnoliopsida > Fabales > Fabaceae > Amphicarpaea > Amphicarpaea edgeworthii. Next base: position 1,620,809 of record CM026320.1, on the reverse strand, counting down.
CCCCTCTCTGAGTTCCATCTCCTCCAAGTATGTAGACCTGATTAATTCCCCGATCCTGAATGCTATCAACAATCTTTAAGGTATCATTGCCTCCTTCTCCTTGTGAGGTACCAAGGATGGTTCCACCACGTTTGTGGATGTCATTCACAACCTTTGGTGTCAATGGAATTGTATTGCGAGAATAAAAACCTCTATACCCTCCCTGCATACAATTGAATTGAAATGGGGAAAAGAGACAACACTACATTACACAATGAAAATGCTCAGGAAAAATTACAAATGAAACTGGTAATCTGTCTCAATAAAGAAGGCACATAGAGTGATTGGTACCTCTATTCCCAGTACTTTGTGCACCCCATACATATGGTATAGCCCACAAACTATTTCCCTGATCACTGTATTTACACCAGGACAAAGACCCCCACAAGTGACAATACAAGCATACACATCCTCGGACTCAAAATATACCTGGGAAACATTCAATCATTGTTGTCTGTCACACACAACACAACATTGGTGGAAGCCAAACAAAACAAACAAACCAACCTTCTGGCGAGGGCCAGCACGGCGAAAATGAGTCCCTCTTGGGCTATTCTTATGTACAACAATCTATTAAAAGAGAAAAAAGAAAATTGAATCAACAATTCAGGAACACTGTAATGGAAGAGACAACAACAACAACTTGCCTTTTGCGCAACAGTATCATCCTCATCAACAGAATGCTGCCTGGTGATGCATTAACCATTCAAATTTATCAACGATTGAATTACCACAGCAATGTGCAAATGCACAACATAGAAAAACCAATACCAGGAAGAATTAATTCAAACTTCAATTTTAATGCATAGTAAGCAACGTACTTAACAACTGAATAAGAAGGATTGTCTTGCAACGGATTAGAATATGTCTGCATAATCAACAACAACAAAACCAAAGAATCAGAACTTGTTTGTAATGAATGGAAGACATGCATGCATATACAACCTCATGGCAAAAAGCAACACAGAGTAGTGTCTTTCTTTTTCCTTAGTGTTTTTTAGCAAAGCAAAGAGAAACATTTGGAGAAGAAGAGGTTACAGTGAGGTGAGGGATGTAGTCAGATAGATGAGGGACATCTTCAAGGACATAGTCAGCATGTCCAGTGATGATCTTGTCTTCAGAATTGGACATGGTGATGATGGTGGAAATGGAATCAAAACTAAAAGTTGAGATTTTGGAGAGAACTCAAATAAGCAGTGGCAGAGAACGGAGATTAGAATTTTTTTGTGTTGCCGTGGAATCAAAGAATAAAGGAATCTGGTTGAAATGGAAGACTTCCATTGGCATTGAGGTTTGGTTTCACTTTTACTTTCACAGCCACAGTGGATGATGTGTTTGTTTATGGCCGTTGATTATGAATCCAACGACGAAAGACACACGTGGGTTGGTTCCCCGCAACATACTAGTCCAACGTTAGTCGGTCGAACACAGAAGACAAGACAATGCTAGAAATAATAATTAAATAATTAATGATAAGCATAAAATTGATCTAATTAAAAAAAATATATATCCTTATTCCTTATTTTATAGCCGAACTGTACCGTTTAAAATGTGGGGGTTGTGAGGCTTAACTTTAATGGACCAGATTGTAAAAGCCCAGGTGGCTTTTAGTCCGGTACTTCTTGGCCTTGATAATTATTTTAATTTTGATTAAAAATTAAAATTATTGACCATTTCCAAATTAATCTATTGTGCGTTGCCCTGCTTCATAGATCATAGGGCTTGTTTGTTGGCGGTGTCATAAGAAAGAAAACAAAGCTCGTTGAAGTCCTTTATTTGATTTAGGGGTTCGTTCATTCTCTTCCTCGTCACTCACTGGTCGTCCGTCATGTATAGAGTTGCATCATCATCATTCAGAAGGCATCTCAAGGTCACTACTAACACTATCAATCACTATCATATCGTCGCTTTTTATTTTTCATCTCAACTCTATTATTAAATATTAATGTTTTGGATCTTACCCAGATAACAAAATTTGTTTTTGATTATTAAAAAATGTTTTTATATTGATTTTGTAGGAAATTAGTTCGGTGGGTAGGAGGATTGCTAATTCCTAAATTGTTTTTCATGTTACATTGACTATTTTGTTGTTCCCCTAAAAAAATTGAAGTGGCATTGGTGTAATGGAGTATTCTTTTTGTTGTGAATGCTGCTGCTGTTGCTGTTTGTGTGATTTTGTGTAATGAAACCATGTGATTAGGGCCATGGAGGTAACTTGGGATCCACTAGGTTTTCAACTTCAGCCGCGGTAGCTGCATGGACTTCATCAGGTGGTTTTTTTAGCTGGCTTACTGGAGAGCGTTCTGGTGCTCTTCCTTCTCTGGACATACCCCTTGGTGGTGTTGCTCTCCCAGATTCACTTCCAGATTATGTTGAACAAAGCAAGACCAAGATCACAACACTCCCCAATGGACTCAAAATTGCATCAGAGACCTCACCTGTATGTGCATGTTTCTAGTTTTTGGTGTCTTGACTCGATATGTTTCAATGGCAATGTTACTATAAGATTTAATTTAACTCTATGGGTCAGTTTGTTTAAATTAAAACAAAAAAGGTTTTAAGTGATTATTTAATAAGCAGACAAGATTTGCTTCTTTAAATAAGTAGAAACAGTTTAGACAAATACACTAAGAAATCAAACAGAAAACTTTTTATTTTATTAAAATAAGTATTTTTTTCATCGAATAAGTTTAAACGGTCCAATGCCAATTCTTCTAGTTTGCTTGGCGTCTAGATATGTTCAATAAGAATGTTACTGTATGTACATGTTTCTAGTTTTTCGGCAACTTGATGTGTTCAATGACAATGTTACTGTAAGACATAACTGTATGTGCATGATTCCAGTTTTTTGGCATCTTGATATGTTCAATGACAATGTTACTGTAAAGATATTATGGTGCTTTTGTGGTATTTGGCTAGCATATTGATTTTTGTTTTTATTTTCCATTTTGGTTGTTAATTAGAACCCTGCAGCTTCAATTGGGTTATATCTTGACTGTGGTTCCATGTATGAGACACCATTCTCAAGTGGGGCTTCACACTTGCTAGAGAGAATGGCTTTCAAAAGCACAACAAACCGTAGTCACTTTCGTATTATAAGGGAAGTAGAAGCAATTGGTGGTAATATAGGAGCATCAGCCTCTCGGGAGCAAATGGGTTATACATTTGATGCCTTAAAGACCTATGCTCCACAAATGGTTGAATTACTGGTTGACTGTGTAAGGAACCCAGCCTTCTTGGATTGGGAAGTCAATGAAGAGGTATTTGTTTTTTTTTAAAGTTTCTCTTTTCTCAGGGACTGATCTTTTAATTCTTAGGTCAGCAAGCTTATTCTTCATTTTCTTCAGCCAATAGGCAGGCCTTTCTCTGTCTGTTTTATGATCTACAGTAGGTTGGATAAACAATTACACACTCTTTATATAGAAAAAAAAATGTCTACTGGGGTAATTCTTAGTGGTTGTTGAAAAATAATGGGAAAGTAAAACACCTATAGTGTCTCTTTATAGTACTATATACTATATAGGATATTCCTTTCTTATAAGTATAGGCACACTTTAGTGTCTCACCTCCAACATAATATATGAAAGATAGACAAAGTTATTCAGTTTTTTTCTTTGTTTACATATTTTACTCTTCTAAGTTCTAACTATACTAACTCATGCTGAGTGCAAAGTTATTTATCTTTTTGCCCTGATTTCCTTTAAGTATTATTTTCATTTTCATTCCCCTTTGTGGATTGAGAAGTATCATACAAACCTTGGGAGAACCACACTGTAATAGCAGAAAATCTAGCCAAACCATTAATGTGGCAAGGCCATATAAACCCCATATTAATATCGCATACTCCCAATGTGGAACTTATACCCATAGCTTGCAATTACATCCTAGCATTCCACCTAGCTTTGCTGCCCTGACACCCATGCATATGATTGGAAGGCTTTGATACCTAACCTTGAGAGAACCACACCATAAAGACTAGCCATTATGGTGAGAGAACCCAAGGACATAAAACCCATGATGGAATCCCATACTTTTTCAGCTTTGTAATCAAGTCCCATGCCTTGCAATTGGATCCTAACAGGCTCAAAGGAGTCTTGCTAAAAGCCTGCTATCCCAATTTTGATTGTATAGTATTTTTTGTTGATTGCTGATATTGCATTCATTCTGATCCTGTTGAACCATCTATTGAAATAGCTTCGGAAGGTGAAAGCAGAGCTTGGAGAACTCTCTAACAATCCCCAGGGCTTGCTTTTGGAAGCAATTCACTCTGCTGGTTATTCTGGTGCATTGGCTTATCCTCTTTTGGCTCCTGAAGCAGCACTGAACAGATTGGATGGCCCCAGTTTAGAAGAATTTGTTGCTGTAAGATTTGTTAATCCTTTCTGATACTACATGAATCATACTGGTATTAATTTATGCAACACTTGTAATTCTTACTGCTGTTTTTCTTTCTGTTTTTCCCCCTTGCAATCTATTTGAGAATCTAATTGTTGCTGGATGTAAAAAATCAGGAGAATTACACAGCACCTAGAATGGTACTTGCAGCATCTGGGGTTGAGCACGAAGAGCTTCTATCTATGGCTGAGCCGCTTGTCTCTGATCTACCAAATGTTCCCCGTCCTGAAGAACCAAAGTCTGTGTATGTTGGGGGTGATTTTCGTCGTCATGGTGAAGGGGTGTGTATAAGTTCTTACACATATTACATTTTCTTGTATCTCATTCTTTTAATTTATCCCCTTCAAAGAAATAATATTTACCGGCTAAGATATGTTGCAAGGGCAGGGTACACATGTTGCTATTGCTTTTGAAGTGCCTGGTGGCTGGCAAAAAGAGAAAGATGCTGTAGTTTTGACTGTTTTACAGGTACTCATTTTGTGTCTGAGTCTTATAGAAATATCATGATTTGGTTTTTTCATCCTTACTTTTGTTGCACAAAAAAGGATGAACAAAATGATTGAATGGAACTAATAATTCTTGAATCATGCAGATGCTTATGGGAGGAGGTGGATCATTCTCAGCAGGGGGGCCCGGAAAAGGGATGCACTCGAGGCTATGTATGTTTTACCTGTATCTTCTTGTCCACTTTAGTTTGGTCAGATATGTGCTTTAACCTTGTGTCATTATTTTTAATTAAATTCTCCATTTGAGGAGTAAAGCTTATCTGTCCAATGTGCTGATGTGCATTTCACTTTCGTCATTTTAGTTTCATACATTCTCAACTCTAATGTTTTAACTTGTATTGCATGTACAACTGATTCCAGATCTTCGTGTGCTGAATGAATATCAACAAATTCAATCTTTTTCTGCATTCAACAGTATCTTCAATAATACAGGACTGTTTGGCATTTATGCAAGCACTGTAAGCAAAAACTCGCCATTGCTTCTAGGCATTCCTTTACACAAAAATGTTTTTGAATTTAAATGTGAATTTCCTTCTTTTCTCTTCTTTGAATGGCTGGGTTATTATGTCCAGGAGAACAAGTTCCCTTATATTATACAATGCTGATAAAGCTAGACTTAAAATGTGCTTATTAGTTGAAGAATTGCTTATTTTTCAAAAAAAAAAAAAAATAGGAAACTTCCAAATTAAGTGATTACTTCAAAATAAGCTAACCCACAAGTTAATTGTCACTGCTTGATATGTTATGCTGAGGTTGGCACATTCAAATTTGTGGATGTAGAGCCCTGAGTTTGCGCCAAAAGCAGTTGATATAGCAGCCAAAGAACTAATAGCAATTGCTTCCCCTGGACAAGGTTTTTACTTCTCTCTTTTGTTTCTGCAGTATTTCAGTTAGAATCCTTATTTATGTGAAATTAAACTAGCACTTCTTGCAATACCAGTTACACAGGTACAGCTTGACCGAGCCAAAAAGTCCACAAAGTCTGCAGTTCTAATGAATTTGGAATCTAGAGTATGCTCTTGCCCTCTTTAATACATTAACTGTGATGTTTTAAATACTTTGGAAGTTTCTCTTTCATTTAGACTCCTTTGTTTATGCATCCTTCCTGGGGCTGGGGCCTCGATTTTTTCAAATTCTATTAGTCTTGCATAATGATCGGAACTGAAGATATTAAGTACTAATATTATTTATCCAACAAAAAGGTTGCTTGGCTCCTACAACTGAGAAAATTCTTGGGGTTCACTGCCTCTCCCTTTATACACATCTTCATGTACCTCTCATTACCAAGGGTCTATCACATTACACATACTTTTTTTTTACTTTTTTTTCTTTTTTCTTTTGAACATGTCCACTTCAAACAATTTTCATGTCTAGCTTAGCCCTGGCCTCCTTCCCACCTGAAACTATGAAAGCTCTTAAAGAAGTATGTGATTATAGAATCATTCTAGATGAAAAATGGGGTTTGGTTAGATTTCATAGGATTCTCATATGCTTATAAATTATCATTTTTGCAGATGATTGCATCAGAAGATATAGGAAGGCAGATTTTGACTTATGGAGAAAGGTAAACAATCACTCTCCGAAGACCTTGAGATTTTTATGCTCATTGATATCCTGTTGCTTTCACGATTTTTTGGTGGTTTAGATAATAGTAATAGAGTAAGGATAGGTTCTTGAATGGAAGTGTAACTCTTTTGTTATTTGTAATGTTGCCCTTTTCAGGAAGCCTGTGGAACAGTTCTTGAAGGCTGTAGATGAAATCACGTTGAATGATATCACTAAAATTGCTCAGAAGATTATTTCCTCACCTTTGACCATGGCATCATATGGGGATGGTAATAAATTTTCCCTTTTAAGAATTTCTTTATTGATTGATAACAGCTAGTCTTGACTGAGAAAACATTAACATACATCATTTCTTTATTTTTTTTTTACAGTCTTGAATGTGCCAAGTTATGAATCTGTTAACAGCAAGTTCCATGCAAAATGAAACTGCATGTGGTCCACCTTCATGCCCACTTCCAATTTTCAAGAGCAATATACACAGAATCAGCAATGCTGAAAATAAATCCCAGAGAATTTTTTTGTGCGGATCTGAGGAACCATTATTCAGGTTCCATGTTTGGTTGTTTTTTTTATAACGATTTGCCTAATGTATTAGGTGCATGGTCACCTCAATATTTTTTTTATGAATTAATTTTCTTAATAGAGTACAAGCCAAGCATGAATAGATAAAGAATAATGCAAGTAATATACTCTTCAATCATATCAAACTTTTTTTTATCGTGTTCTTCTATTTTGATATATTTATGTAGGGTTTATTAAATATTAAATTGAATTCATTAAATAAGTGCTACGACTTGTATCATTTTTAGGCACTAGATAAATTTTAGTTAATAGTAAAGTGTACCAGGCATTGTAGGGCTGTTTAATTAAAGCACTTATAATTGTGAGTTTTTCAATAAATAAACAAATGTTTGGCCTATTTTTTTTATTTTTTTTTTAAAATGATTTTATTTAAAAATATGTTCAATACTAAAAATACTTTCAGATCGAATAACTAAACATACACTTAATGGAAATGGATCTCCATTTCCTTTTTCCTCAATTTTTTCCATTCCCTCTTATAAACTTATGGAAAAACAAACAAAATGAAAAATGATACGAGGGACATTTTTTTTGTTCCAAAGTTTAATAACGAAAGAACGAAAAAATTAAAATAGCCATTAGTACTCATTTTTTTCCAATCTGTCCAATTTGGGTGACAAAGCAAGAGAAAGAGATATTTATGTCATTTTATTTGTATGTACGTTGTTTTTTTTTGTTTTTTTTTTCTACTTTTATACAGTTAAATATGAGAAAAAATCTTTTTTATTTTTTATTTTTCTCTTACCAAATAACTTAAAAATTACTTTTTTTACCTTCCTTTTCCTTTTTTTCCTTTCTCAAGCCAAAGAAAGCGTTAAAGTAACTCCAATGGACTTGCTGGAGTTGATTCTTTAAAATAAAAAGTCTAAAACATTGTTTTTTTTTTTATGTAAGTCTAAAACAGAGTTAAGAAACCAAATGAAATTATTGCGTTAAATATATTCTTATACTTCTTTAAAAAAAAACACGTTATTATACTTTAATCAAGAATAAATTAACTGAAATAATTTACCAAAATATATAAACAATATATATTCTTTTTTATAGCAAACAAAACAGAAGGTACAATAATGTCAGTGGGTAGATATTGGATAAAGTAGTCTGAAAATTTTGAAACAGTGACTGGCAAAGGACATTGGTCACGTGGTAATAGTGTAATGAGACAGAGGATAGTGTCCTTCGAAATTATGTGGAAAAATGACACGGTTGCCAAAGTTACGTTGATGTGACTGAGCAGCAAACTTTATCATAAAAAATTCAAAAATAGGACCTCCTTTTACTCATGCACGGCCAGTCATTATAAATATATTGTAAAATAATTTTATATTTTTATCTAATTATTTGAATAATTTTTTAAAAAATTATAAAAATTAATAAATTTATCATGATGATACATAACTAAATGACATTGTAAATATAACTTTTTTTTTTGTAAAAGTAAATATTTATTAATAATTAAAATTATAAAAATAGAAGAAAAACGTACTCTTTGTACATAAAGTATGTGAGTATCCTTGACAAATGGAAAACGAAGGAGAAAAATAAAATAAGTAACATATTAGTTATTTTTTATTTTTTTTATTTTTATTTATTTCCCTTAAATTAAATTTTTTATTTTACATATATTTTCATTTATGTTTTTAATTTTCATTTACCCTATTTTTTTTCTAATTCATTTTTTTATAGGAAACGACAAACGGAACCTAGAAATATAGTACTGCTACTATGTTTAAAGTTTAAACAATATCCCGTCCCTTTACCAACCAACAACTTTTTCTGTTCCTGATGATCGCTTATGGAGGTCTCGTCAGATTTGTAGTACTACCTTTGTGAATGTTGTTAATAGCATTCTTGCTGAAACTCAAAGTAGCTCAGATGCCTTATATACTCATTAAGTATTATTAGCATTACACTATGCTTATTGTAATACTTTATTCATCTAAAAAATAAATTGATTAAACAAAAAAAATGAAATGATTCTTATATTTATATTTCTGCTTTATGAAACATGCTTTTCATGGCTTAAGCCACCTGAGGCCATGGCAACAACTAGTAATGGTGCATATATAAGTTCACAGATATTCTAAAAAAGGAATATTGAAGGGCAAGAACTTTGGATATACTATCTTGTCTCAAAACAAAGTTATGAGCAGAATACTGAATAGATAACAATTTTGAGCCAACAAGTACGGTGAAAGTGAATGCAGTGGAAGCAACTAACCCTTGTGTGTGATTTATGTGGAGGACCACATAATAACATTAATGGTGAGGTTTATAATAGTGGTATCCCAGGTCAATCAAGAACAAATGAACTATATATATCAATGTAGGGAGAGATATGTTCCTCAATATGAAAACGTGTACAATAATCATAATGTTAGTGGGTGGAAAAAAAGTAGTTATGAGAAAATTGAATATTTGTTGCCCTTTCTGTTTATGGCGAAGAGAACAATAATGGCAACGGGTAGAAAATTGAAAATAAAACAAACAACGCAAACGCAATAATGTTGTGGGACAGACTCCCCCGAAATTATGTTCAAAACGACACGACTAAAATGAGTTGGCAAACAAATTAAGTTATGCATTAAGATGATGTATTAGTGAGGGCGGGAACTTACCCTAAATTTTTTCACTTTTGCTTTATTACTCAGAGATTGCTTGCTACAGAGGACTCAACTTTGTCAGGATCAGAATTCACATGTGTATGTACCATGTTGTTAATGAATAATACCAACTCATCAAAATTTGTAAGACTACGTACATACAAATAAAAAAAAAAAATATATATATATATATATATATATTTTTTGTTTAAAGATATTAGTGTAATTTTATAAGAGATTATTAGTATAATACTTTTAAACATAAAAGAAATGTGGCGTGTGAATATAAAAAAACAATAATTTAATAAGTAATTTTAATAAATAAATAAATAACTCACAAACTGCAATTTGTAACTTGTTCTAAATAATTAATACTATAAAGAAGTACGAATAGCTGGTAATGTTAATAGCTTCTAACTATTACTCTATTTTAAAATGAGTTCATTGATTAATTAGATGTGAAATAAAAGTCTCAAATAATTTCTAACTACACGAAATAAAATAGCCTTTAATTTATTGGTCAAAGAACCATTGGATTGAGCATCTTGAAACAGAGTTATGGATAAGAAGCCAGTCGTTTATGGTCAGAACTCAGAACTAAGAAATAAATATAAAAAATAATTTAGTACACGAGACCCACGGTTCGTTCTCTACACCCAAAAACTTGTACGGATTTCATATTTGATTATAAAAGGAAAAATAGAATAAACTGCTCCTCCGATCAAGCATAAGCCTTTTTATAAAAAAAAAAATATATATATATATATATATATATATATATATATATATTATAAACACTGCATACACATTAGACTGATTTTTAGAATGGAAAAAGTAACCGTGGACGGTGGATCAAATCCACGACTTCCGTTCCATGCTATGAAGTTACAAAATGAAAAATAAATATAAGAGAAGAAATAACACGGACTGAGAAAACAATTCTTTTTATTTAAAAAACGTTTTATAGTTACAAGTTAGAATATATTTTTTAAAAAAAATTGGTAATTTTTATTTCTTTTAATTTAAAAGAAAACATTTTTAAAAAAATATAGAGAGAGTGCATGAAGCATGAACATCCAAGAAACAAGAGAGCAAGAAGAGTACGAAGAAAGAGGGAAAATCATGGAATGGAGAAAGGGTGAGGATCAGACAAAAGAGTAGTTTTTTTTTTTTAAGTTCGTTTACTTCTTTTTTCTTTTATAAAAGTTAGAGTTTAATTTTCAGATATTATTGATATATTTTTTTAAAATTTTTGAATTAAATAGAAATAGTTTTAAATACAATATAAGTAATTATTAAAAATATTAACTATTTTATTTACATGATAACTTAATATTAATTAAATTTATATGACAGTGTAAGAAATATATCTAATGTAATGTAACTGAGAGTAAAATAAGTAATAAGTAATGTTGATGAAAAAAGAAATAAGCTAGGGCCTAGGGGTATATAAAGAGCAACACCCTCCAGTAGGAAGATGCACAAGTTTGTTGAGACTCTTGAGAATATAAGAAATAGTGAAAATGAAGGTCCTTTGTTTGTTTGTTGCTACAGCTTTGGTAGCATGGCAATGCCATGGGTACGACATGTTCCCTCTCCAAATGAAAACTAGTGGACAATTCACGACGGAGGTGGCATGCGCAAGTTGGAGGCTTGGCGTTGAGGCTAACAACGTTGTTAAGTGGAACACTGTTCCTGCGGCTTGCGGTGAATACATCGCTGACTACGTGCTCGGCGATCAATATAGATCAGACTCCAAAACCGTTAACCAACAAGCTTATTTCTTCGTTAAAACCCTCAATCTCACCGACAAAGACGTTTTTGTCCTCGACGTTGATGACACTACGCTCTCTAATCTCCAGTATTTTGCCAACCACGGTTTTGGGTAACAAACATTAATCCTTATTATATTCATTTCGATCGATCTCTACTATAAACAACAATAATTAATTAATGCAGAGTGGAAACACACAACACGACGGCGTTTAAGAACTGGGTTCTCGATGGGGAGGCATTTGCACTGCCAGAGACTCTGAAACTGTACAACAAACTGGTATCTCTTGGCATTAAGGTTGTGCTCTTAACAGAAAGACCGTTGAGTCTAAAGGCTGTGACAGTTACAAACTTGAAGGCTGCCGGTTACCACACATGGGAGAAGTTGATTCTGAGGAATCCATCAGAATACTCAGGTAAGTTGTCATTGAAATACAAATCAAGCGAGAGGAAGAAGCTGGAGAAGGAGGGATACAGAATCATTGGAAACCTTGGAGACCAGTGGAGCGATCTCGTCGGAGAGAGCAATGGCCTTAGGACCTTTAAGCTGCCCAATCCCTTGTACTACGACTGATTCACCACTCATCATCACCTAGATCTCAAATCAAAGCCTCTATATGTCTATCTATGAAATAAGATACTATTAGTATGTATTCAAATCATGTAGAGGCTCAACTATAGTCACTAACTATATGTCACTTTATGTTGTAGCTAGGTGACTGCATCAACAATGTTGTTTTTCTCTTTGCAGGGCTTTCATGAATTATGTGTTCTTGTTCCATTTAGAGGAATTATGAGTTCTGGTTGTTCCATTAATTCACAAATAAGAATTACATGTTTAAAAATACAAACAGAAAGGTGCACCAAAAAAAAAATAGAAACAAAAAGAGCAAAATATATAATTTAATCTAAAATGTTTTATATTAGCTTAATTTAAATCTAAAGTGAGTCAAATAATTTTTTATTATGAAGTCAAATAATTTAAAACGAATAGTGAATAGTCTTGAAAAAAAAATCATGAGCTAATTATAGATCAAAAGAAATCTTAGGTATAAGGTTTGCCTGTTTATATTTCTCTTTTTATTTTTATTTTTTCTATTACTAAAGTAAGCTTTATATAAAAAGAGGATAAAATATATTTGTTTTTTAAATTATCGATTATAGTCATTAATATTTTATTATATAGATCTTAGACAATAAAGTATTTTTTTTTGTTTGATCTTGTCTAGTGATCCCGTGACTCATTAATAGACATACATGATGATGTATATGAGAGTCAAATCTTTTACTAACGATATTTATTAAAGTGATAAAAAAAAATTTAAGAATTAAAATAAGTGAAATAAAATATTAAAAATTATAAATATAAATTATTTATTTATAACGAAAAATATTTTTTCCCTAAAAAAGAATAAAAAGAATATAAACCCTATTTTTATCCCCTTTTTTTTTCTCTATTCTTTAAACCTTGTTATCCCATCTTTATAATAATTATTTAAACTACATCACTCCACTAATGAATCGCTGCTAATTATTGAGCTCAAGAAGAGCATATTTTTCAAGTGAATGGACAATAGAATCATTGGAAACCTTGGAGACCAGTGGAGCGATCTCGTCGGAGACACCAAAGGCCTTAGGACCTTTAAGCTGCCTAATCCCATGTACTACGACTGATTGATTCATCCCTCATCACCAGGATGGATCCATCAATTTAAATAGAGAGAGGTTAGAATTTATTTTATAAAAATTGAAGATAAAATTTTAAAAAAAATATATTTAATGTAAAATTTATATAAAAGAAAAAAGAAAAAATGACTATGAAATTTGTCATTTTTTTAAAAAAATTAAAAGTAAAATCTGTAATAATGTGATGTAAAAGTAAAATAATAGAGTAAAATTTATAAGATTTTAAAAAATTATAAATGAAAAGTGTCAAATTAATTTATTAAGAGTAAAACTTGCCAAAAATAAAAATAAAAATATAATAAAACTAAATATTTATTAGATATAAAATTAAGATATGATCTATTAATAAAAGAAATTTAAATACATATTAATTTAAAAATCTTTTTTTTATCCCTCATAAATTCATCCCTACTTATAATCATATCTATTAATTAATATATTATATAGTTTTAAGTTAGATTATATTTTTTTGGTACAAATAAGTTAGATTATATATTATTTAAAATATTATTAATATATAAATAATATATATATATATATTTATTTATTTTTTTTACTAAAAATAATTATATATATATATATATATATATAAAAGGCTGTTAGGGAGGGGGGGCTGAAGCCCCTGCTTGCCCCCCCCAGATCCGTCTCATCACCTCTCAACAAATCAAGCCTCTATTTATCTATTTATGAAATAAGATACTATTATTATGTATTCAACTCAAATTAATAAATAGGAGCCAAACTATGTTTTTGGCTTTATGTTGTTGCCCACGGTGTTGTGTAGCTAGGAGACTCAACAATGTAGTTTGAAAACGTAGAATACTATACATTTTTTTAAAAGTGTGAAAACTTGAAAGGGACAATACTCATTTTGCTTGATTACATATTTATTGAAGGTATCATAAAAACTATAATTTAATTAATTAAAATGTTAAAGTTAAAACAAATAAACGTAATAAGAATAATTAATATTGGAACAAGGGCACAGTTTATTATGGCCACGAAAGAGAGAACAACGTTAACGTAGTGGAGTCTATGATCAAGGTGATTTATCCACATACACCAACAACAAACATATTATTATTATAGCCTCATAACAAACGCTCCTATTTATTTTAACTCTCCGATCCATTACTACATAATGGTATCTTATTTCATACTATAGATAGGAGCAAGTTAGAGGGTTGAGAGATGAAGTACTATTCAATGTAGTACATGGGATTAGGAAGCTTAAAGTTCCTAAGGCCTGTGTTGCTTCCGAGGATATCGCTCCATTGGTCTCCAATGTTTCCAACAATTCTGTAACCCTGTTTCTCCAGCCTCCCTCTCTCACTTTGTTTGTATGCAAGTGCATTTGGAGTTAACTGATTTGGATCCCTGCATCCAAGAATCCAATAATTATATATTATATCAAACTCGATCAGCACACTTATAATTATTTAATTAATTTGTTATTAACAGATTTAAAAAGGAAATTTACTTGAGAATTAATTTTTCAAAGGTATGGTAGCCGGCCTTTTTTAAGTTGGCTTCCGTCACATCCCTTTTAGTTTGTAATCTTCCTGACAAAAAGATAATCTTGAAACCAAGAGACACTAATTTCTTGTAATTTTTAAGAGTCTCAGGTTGTGCCGGTGCATCGCCTTTGTTAACCCATTCATCATACAAGGTAGAATTAAATTTCTCCACCCTATCACAAAATGAATTCATAAATTAAATATTAGATCGATGCATGCATGAGAAACCTAATTAGTTGAAAACAAATATAATGAGAAGAAAAGAGCATGCATATATACCCATATCCATGTTTTTCATAGTATGGGACATTAGAGAGTGCGGTGCTATCAATGCTGAAGATGAAGACGTCATTCTCACCAACATCGAGTTCTCTGGCATAAAAGTAAGCTTGTTGGTTAACTGTTTTAGAGTCTGATCTGTATTGTCCGCCTTGAATGTAGTTCTCGGTTGTTTCAACACATTCCTCAGGAATGGTTTTCCATTCAAGGATGTTGTGTGCTTCAACACCAAGCCTCCAGCTTGCGCATTTCACCTCGGTAGGACGCTCAGTGTTCGTGTTCATTCGGAGTGGGAACATGTTGTAACCATGGCATTGCCATGCCACCAAAGCTGTAGCAACAAACAAA
The DNA here is from genome assembly GCA_014843725.1 of Amphicarpaea edgeworthii. Classification (NCBI taxonomy): domain Eukaryota; kingdom Viridiplantae; phylum Streptophyta; class Magnoliopsida; order Fabales; family Fabaceae; genus Amphicarpaea; species Amphicarpaea edgeworthii. The sequence continues at coordinate 1,605,515 of CM026320.1, read as the reverse complement.
ACAACCACATTCATTTTCATTATCTCAACAAACTTAATACTTGTGTTGTGCACTTTCCTACTGGAGGGTGTTGCTCTTTATATAGATCCACAAACACCCCTGAACTTCGTTTTTACTTACGTCCAATAATTTATCTAATAATTTTTCCTTCAAGGGCGTGTCATACACAATTGGCCAAAGGCTAACACATTCCCATCCATTCTCACCGCCTATCTCCACGTGTCATCCCAATTCCCAAGAAAGGGTAAAACATACACCTACCTGGAAGATGATTTAATCAATTATTTTTATACTAATTAATTAAACCTACCACCCGTCTATTTATATTTAATTCATTTGTTCTAACAAGTATCTACTTATTTATTTTTATTTTACATTCGTTTAATTAACCAATTTAACCTTCACCCAATAATTACTAATCATCTCATTTTTAACTTTCAACTAATTATGTTCACACATACAAAACAAAGAGTTTATTATTTAAGACTTTCAAATTTTATATTAATTCATATACAAATACTTGATTGTAAAAAAAATAATAAAAAATTACCAGGGTATAATGTCTTGGTTAGAAAAGGTATTGAAAATAATAACCAGCAGGCGACATGGCAATAATTAATATTCTTATATCTTCAAAACGATACAGGGAAACTGACATGCCAAAACAGAGGTCGCTATTTTGTTCCATTGCATTTTAGAAGATTAATACTGCCAGAAAAATATAATTTAAAATATTATTGCTTATTCATTTTATTTTTTTAATTTTAAATCCCCATAGTTCATAATTTTTAAACATACTGAAAGTTATGTCAACAACTTTTTTAATAGTGTCAACATTAAGGTTTTCAAAATGACAAATTTATCATGAGTTAAATAAATTAGAGGCCTTTTAAAACTTTTAAAAGTTAAGAATCAATTTATAACTAAAAAAAAAAATCATGGGGCTATTGTTGTATTTTAGTCAAATTTGAAACAATATCTTGATATATAAGTAAAAAGACAAATATCTTATTTACTGTAATCTGAAAAAATAATAATGAACTATCAGATATGGTGACAAATGATCTACCAAACAAAAACAAAAGCATTGAGTTTTGAAACCTAAGGAAAAGAGATGGTAACAAAGGGTGGTGATGACCGGCATCGATTTTAATGCTAAAATTAGCCGCCCTCATCAGTTAGATTTAGATAGATATAGGACCAAACGGGAAAAAGACGTGAGAATTTATTAATTGATTATTAAAAAAAATAATTTTAATTTTTAAAAAAAATTATTTTATTTTATTTTTCTTAATTTTTTTTAAAATATGTCCAAACAAATTCATATATCAATTTTAAAAGAAAAAAAAAATATATATATATATATATAAATGTACACCTCTTTTGGGTGAATTGAGATGGAAGAAAGTGTAAGATTTTTAAAAAATAAAAATAAAATAAAAAGCATGATAAACAAAACATCATGTTATTCATTTTAAATTTGAGTCATCTGTTTTTATTCTCATATAATTTTATTCGTTTTTTTTTTACTTTTTTTCTTCAATTAAACATGTTAAGTTTTTATTTTATTTTTTACCTATTTTTACTTCTTTTTTTTTTACTTTTATCTATTTTATTTGTATTCTTTCTTTCAAGCAAAATCTGAACCTCATGTTCCTGAATCCTGATATTCACTGCCTCGGAATAAGTCTAAAAGGACCCCACCTTGTTAGAATTCAAGTTTTTTTTTTTATATATATAACTTTCTATATATATATAAAGTAAATAAGATAAATTTCACCAACACATTCTTTAGTATTTTCTTAATTTTTTATTATTAACTAGTATTTATTACAAATAATTTAGTTGTAGATTTTTATTTTATTTAACGAGTTATTGTATAATTTTAATCGCTTGTCAAAAAATGTAATTTAATCAATAATATATTAAAAATAACTAATAGAAATAAATAACTAATAATGATAAGGATAAGGATAAGATAATAGGCTTTATTTATTGGTGAAAGTAAAGGCCCAGCCCCACCCCACACCTGTGACCTGACAGGTATTATTATTACTGAAGCAGAGTCACTTGAAACGTGTTTCTCATGCTCCAAAATTTAATAATATCTCCTGCAATTATTATCAATGTTTCGTCTTTTTCTTAACGTCGGTGAAATCACTAAGACCACACATGCCAATGGGACGAGGTGGGGACCGGTTCGAAATCACTAAGACCACGCATATCAAAACTTATTCTAGTCTCTCTTTTTATTTTTTTATTGGATATGAATTTTTATCTTTATCGAGTATTAGGTATATTTGATTCATATTCATACTTATTTATAATTTTAAAAAATATATAAAAAATAATAATTTTAAGTTATAAAGATGAATTTGTTTAAATTTATATTGAGAAATAAACATTTATTTAAATAAAATAAGTAATTATTACACTATTTTATATATTTGGATAAATTTAAAATAAATATAAGTTAAAAATAAATTTAAAATAACTTATTTTGATAAGCACAAAAGCAAAAATAACAAAAGATAAAACTGGGTTTAATGAAATGTTGGGACAAAAATACCCTTGTTTTAAAGGTTAATTTGCATAATCCATGCTCTGGTTCTCGTTCTCTGAATCCTCCATGCGACCTAGTTGCGACTGCACACAAGAGATGATCTATCGTTCATCCTTCCTCTACATGAAATGCTCCTCCACTCCTGCTCCAACCACGCTTTCGAGGTTTCAAACGCTCCACACTTCCAAGCTTTGTAAAAGACTTCAAATCGCACTAAAATATACATTTTTTTTTATTCAATTGAGTTTATTCTTGAATTTGAGTAATTTTTCTAATTTATTCTATATAATTTCCCTAATTTGATTTATGTAATTTCCTTAATTTGATATTTCATAATTTTCCTTATTTGCTTTCCAAGATTTCCCCCTAATTTGCTCTTTATTTCTTAATTTGGTGTACCTGATTTACCTGATTTTTTTTTTTGTAATTTCCTAATCTGCTTGCTCTATATAACTTTCATAGTTTTCTTTATATGTAGTTTTCCTAATTTGTTCTCAATAATTTTCCTAATTATATAAGTAGTAATTATGTGGTATATTTTGTGAAATGATAAAATCAATTAATGGGCTTCTTTTTGGAGCCTGAGTAGGCAAATCAAATGTTTATATCCAACAGCTTTGCCATAACTTGTGGCAAAAATGTTATGATTGGATTGGTAAATGCCAACCATTACCATTAACTTATTCTGTTATATTATATTTTTGCCAATATTTTGATTGTTTGGAGGGTAAGAAATCTTGCAGGAAGTGGATGTGGATGGTGGTATTGTTTGTAGGTATATCTGTATATGGACTCGAGGCTACAAAAAAATAACAGTATATTTTTAATGCAAGTCAGACATGCCAACCAAGTAACTTTGATCTCACAATGCTAAGGTCATGGATGTGGTTGAGAACAAAACATCCTAAAGCTTCATCTTCTCTGTGTGAATTGCTCTTCTGCAAAATGTCTATGGTAGAATCCTGGGAGAACTCTGTTTGCAAAAAACACTTTTACAATTGTTCAACACAAATAAGTTAATAATCACTTTTAATTTTAAAAAAAAGTGCTTTTTATACTTGTAACCAAACACAAAATATTTTATACTTTTATAAAAATCACTTTTTTATAAACACTTAGTTTTAAGCCTAAACAAACCCATCTAATATGCTTTAAAAAAATTTAATTTTTACAATTACTTAAAGTCATAATAAGCTAATAATAAACTAAAAGTTTCACAACAAAAAATAACTTCATAACAAATTAATAATATGTTAATAACAACCATTTAAATATCTATTATCTAATAAAATTATATAATTTTTGTCTAAACTATATAAAAATAAATTGAAACAACCTAAAACAATAATTTAATGAGTATAAATTGTAAATTATAAAATAAATGTAAATGCTTAAAAATTATTAAGTAAAAAATATATAATATAACATAAAGATAATTTAATAAATATATATATTAAGTACAAATATGAGGTAGGTATGCACATCCCCATCCCTGTTCCGTATCCGATTTTTACAATCGGATTACCTGTACCCGGTCAAAAAATGGATTACTCATCAATATCAAAGCGATAGATACGAATTTGATTGATATGTCTAACTGAGATAACAAACACACTCTTTTAATATGTTGTAGTTTTTTTTATATATATTTTTATTGATTGATTAAAAATTATTAAATATATTCATCACCAAATACCTATATATTTATTGTAATTTTAATTTAAATAGTTGTCTTCTTTGTAATCAAACTAACACTTTTATATATAATAAATTATTTTTAAATACAATAAAATATAAAATGTATAATTAAAATTTATTATAAATATTCTCAATTAATACAGTTATTATTATCTTTAAAATTAATTTAATTAACAGAAGTAAAAATGATAATGAAATATTTTTGTTAAATTTATAGAGTATTCGTATTCATCTCTACACGTGTTCGATCCTTTTTAATATCTTAATTTTAAATTTAATTAACTGATAACATATATTGAGTTTATGATAGAGAATTGATCTTCAACTCTCTAAAAAGTAGGTTGTGCTTGTCTTCAAAATAATCCAAACATGGATATGGTTGGAGGTTCGGTGTTGAAGCACACAACATTATTGGTTGGAAAACCATTCCTGAAGAATGTGTTGAAGCAACCAAAAACTACATTGGTGAACATGCAATACATATCAGACTCCAAAACAGTTAACCAACAAGCTTACTTTTATGCCAGAGAACTCGATGTTTGTCATGCATGCCATCTAGATTTGAAATCTAACAATCCTCTTTTGGATATATGCAACATATATGATTATGTTCGAGTAGGTTTATCTAAAAACATATATATAAGAAAAGAAAAGCTTAAATTAACTTGTGTAAAACAATTTCGTAAAAAATCTCATATTTTAAAAAAGTTTTATGAGAAAATTTGTACAAATTATTAATTTTAATTTATAAAAAATCTGATTTTATTTTTTAAGATTATTTTTTTTTCTTCTGTCCTTTTCTATATAAGCTTACTAAATAGTTTTTTTTTTTTTTATCACATACCAGGATTTGTGATTAGATTTTTTACTTTATTTATTTTTATCGGTTTATATTAATTGTTAATATAATTTTATTTTATTTTTATCAAACTCATGATCTTTTTCTCCTTTCTTTCCTCCTTGATTACTAAACCATCTTTATATCTTCACAATTTATGAATATAAAAAGAAAATTACAATGAATGAATAAATTATTAAAAATATTAGAAACATATCCTTGACACACTCTTTAAAACCCACTCTTTCAAATATCTAGAGTAAATCACGGTTCATACTTCATATAGGGTCAACATCCAACAATAATAGATTATGCCGTCGGTTTTTAAATATAAAATCCTTGCAAGGATCACGAGCATTTAATTAGTCTCTATATGTGACTAGAGTGGACCAGCAGAATTATTTAGGGATATAAAATTATGCTAAATTATTCTGTTAAAAGTAAATCATTGTATTGGTGCAGTGTCCCATTGCATATGAAAAAATAATTTATTTTAAAAAAATGTATTTAATTTTTTTTAGTAAAATATGAAATTAATCTCTCAATTTTTTAAAATTTTTTATTTTGGTACTTCAACATTTTAAAAATCGATCTTGATTCCTCAATTTTTATTTTGTTTGAGATTTTGGTTCTTCCGTTTGGATACTCTGTTAAGTGTTTTTTTTTTTTTTTCACATTCTAAATTAATATATGCCACGTGTATATTTTTGGATTTTTTTTTTTAAATTCCTCAAATTATACTTATTTCCTAACCTAATTTTCTAACATAATCCCAATCCCGTAAACTTCATCTTTTTTGTCAAAGTTCATTCTTTTTATCGAACCTTCCCTTCGTCGAATCTCAATCCTATGAACTCCATTTCCTCTGTGAACTCTATCTCCTTTGTTGAAGGTTGATTGTCAAAGCTACCATTGTTGTTTCAAATCTAGTGTTAGAGCCACCATTGAAGGTTAGTCATTGCATCACCAAAGTCACCATCACAGTTTTAGATCTGGTGTCGTAATTATCATTGAAAGTCGTTATTGCATCGTTAAAGTGAAGAAAGAATAAAAGAGAACTTCGTCAACTTTCAAAGTCTTGACTCTCAACACTAGCATTGACATTTATACATAGCTTTTCAAATGCCTCCTTGATGCACATTAATGTTTGTAATTTGCTTGATGTGAGTGTCTAATGCTTTTTATTAGAAAATGTTAGAAATTTGGGTTTGTTTGTGTTTTTTCTCCTTGAAATAAATGTCAAGGAAATTTTTAGCCATTAAAAAATGAATTATGATAAATTAATATTAAAACAAATAACACACTATCACTTAACGTTCAAACTAAACGAAAATGACTAAATTATTGGACAAAATGAAAATTGAGAAATAAAAATTAAGGAATCAATATCGGTCTTTAAAAAATTGAGGAGTATAATTATAAATTTAAAAAAGTTGAAAAACCAAAAACATATTTTATCATTTTTTTGGTGAAATTTTTTATAATAGTAATGGTCACACACGAGATATGTTAAAAAAATGTATTACTCATTTACTAATTCATGCAACAACCTACGAAATGACATTTTTTTTACTAAAGATATTATTTGACTGACAATTAAAAATTAATTCCTTTCAAAACATAGAAATTACTTAAATATGTGAGTTTTGTCTATATTTTAACAAAGTCTTATCTTTATACGTATAGTTAGGAAATGAAACACTAACAACATATTTAAGGAATCAATAGCTATTTAACAATTGCATGTGTTGAACGTTTTTTTCTTTTTAATTTTTGATAGAAAACGTTATTGGTAGACACAAATAACCTTTTTTTAATAATCCAAAGGGTTGGCGGTCGAAACCAGGAAAAAATAACCATACATCCTATATATCTAAAAAAATAATACTGCAATTAGAAAATCAGAACCCCAACGACCCAACCCATCTAAGTCAATTAATTTGTACCTAATAAAAAAATATGTCATTGTTTCTAAAAGGAAAAACAAAAAAATGGGTAAAGTACAAGACTGCTGGCCCTTTGTTTTGTGGGTTGTGTTATAACTGTGGTTGTAAGCCCAGACCATAACACAAAAATGAATCTGCACACGCAAGTAGTACAGCAGAGAGTAGAACCAAAACATGCAGATCATATTCAATGTATCTAGCAATTGATCGAGTTGTCTTTCACGTACGGCAAAAATTATTGTTTCTTCCTTCTTCCAGAGAAAACGGTTTTGTTTAAGGGTATTTTCGTTATATTTTATATATATTGTATGTATAGATATAAGTTATATCACGTGGATAATAGAAGAAGTTGTCATGTTTAATTAATTAATTGTTTTATAATTATCTCTAGCTAGAGGAATTGTCTATTTAAGGAAGCTTGAAGAGTTGTGATATAAGTAAGCACTAGTGTCTAGAATGAAGGTGGTTGTTGCAATAATTGTAGTAGCATTAGCATGGGAATGCCATGGCTCAGGCTCAGAGCATGGGCACAGAAACCAAATATTCCCTCTGCGAATGAAAACTGGGCCTGGTGGCCATTACATTCCGGAGGTGTCATGCCAAAGTTGGAGGCTTGGTGTGGAAGTGCATAACGTTATTGACTGGAAAACCATTCCTCAAGATTGTGAGGGTTACATAGGGAACTACATGCTAGGCGAGCAATATAGATCAGACTCCAAAACCGTTAACCAACAAGCTTATTTCTATGCCAAAACCCTCAATATCACTGCCAAAACTACTTGGGTCTTCGACATAGACGAGACCACACTGTCTAATCTCCCATATTATGCTGGCCATGGATTTGGGTACGTGCCTATCTTCTGTTTTCATTTGTTTTGCTTTCAACTAAACATGCATGCATATGGTTTGTCATGAATATTTATTGTTCTTAATTAATTAATATATTATAGGGTGGAATTATACAACGCAACGTTGTTTAATGAGTGGGTTGATGTTGGCGAGGCACCAGCACTGCCGGAGAGTTTGAAACTGTACAAGAAACTTTTGTCTCTTGGAATCAAGATTGTGTTCATAACAGGAAGACCACTCGACCAAAAAGCTGTTACAGCTACCAACTTAAAGCTTGCTGGATACCACACATGGGAAAAGTTAATTGTCAAGTCAGACGTTCTTTCTTTTTTCTATTCAAATCCACTTCATTTTAATTATTTTGCCACATGCATAGCCTCTCTCTTTTCTTTTCTTTTTTTTTTTCTCTGTTTTATTTGTCTAAAACTTGACACATACAGTATATATCTGTTCATCAAGATAATATTATTACATAATTCAATGGTTAGATTTGCAAATTTTATACTTTATTATGAATAGTTATTACTTATTAAGGCGAATATACAAACACTCCAATATATTTACTCTCAAGTGTGAATCCTTTTTCCATTTAATTTGTTTATATACTATTACTAAAAGTAAGAGCACGTACAATACTATTATGTAGTTTACTTTCCATATATTTAGAGTGCCCTTTATAGAAGTTCCACTTTAATTAAAAATTAATTCAGTCATTGTCAAATATTCAACATCAATATATAATTAATACATTCTTTAAAATTTACTTATTTAACCTATATACTTCAGTTTTACCCCTGCAATAATTCAGCCAGTTTATTGTTTTTCTTCACGTCATATAGTGCTCTCACGTTTGGTTGATGTGATATGAATTATTAATTTATTGATATAGAAAACTAATAAATCTATATTTTAAATACAAAAATAGAATAGTCAAATTATCGGTTTTCTGTACACAATATGCATGTATATTTTAATCGAATCTTACGCGATTTATCTATAAATGAATAATTCATATCGCATCATCCAAAATTTTATTCGTAATTTATTCAATACCATGAATTATATTATGTATATAACTAAAAAAAAATTGAAACATGTTTTAAACAAAACCATGGCGTGAAGAAAACAAATCAACTAGTTGAATCATATATTGCTGACGTAGAAAAAAATTGATAGGTTGAACTAAATCCAATTTTATCAATATTTGAATTTATTTTTTTTTACTTATTAAATGAAGACGTACAAATTAATTAAGAGGGTGTATATATTTTAGATTATCAAATATTTCATCAATCAACTTGATTTGAATTATTTTACCACATGCATGGCATTTTCTTTATTAAATGAAACATGTTCTAAACATTTACTTTTTTGTATATATTTTCATAAAAAATATTAGACAGACTAAGAGGAAAACTTTATAAAAAAAAAAAAGGTGTGTAGGTCAGTTTTGTTAATTGATGATAATATGTTGACAACCACCAAGAGGACAAACATAGCCTAGGTTAGATATATATTGGGAAAGGGACATATATGGAATCAATTGCGGAAAGGGTTTGCCTCTTAATTAATTCAAACAAGCCATTGTTATATAAAATTAATTGGTTTTGGTTACAGGGATACATCTATATACCATGGTAAGACAGCAGTTACATACAAATCAACTGAGAGGAAGAAGCTGGAGGAAAAGGGATACAAGATCATTGGAAACATTGGAGATCAATGGAGCGATATATTAGGAACCAACACAGGAGATAGGACCTTTAAGTTGCCTGATCCCATGTACTACATTAGTTGATGCTCCTATGAAATGAAATGAATTAAATAATACAGATATATATATGTAGTAATGATGGAGAGACTTAACCACTAAATTAGGGCACTCTTTATTGCTATAATATATGTATGTGACTTTGTGTGATACAAAAGTCACGTAATTAGCTGCATAAGCACAACGTTGTTTTATCTTTCGTGGTTTTAATAAATTATATTATGTGTCCTTGTTCCGCTTATTTAATATTTAAGGGGGTGTTTGCGTTTCTTTTCTTTGTTTCAAGCACTAGTAAAAAACATGTCACGAGATATTTAAGAGAACTAGATGAGAAAAACTAGAGACATTCACATATATAAGATAAAGAATTACTATATACGTCCCTATTTTTATAAGTTTTATTTTAATGTCTTATAGAAAATATTACTAAAAATAAGGAATAGAATTTTGTAAATTAAATGCACCAATTGGTGATGTCTAGAATTTGCTGAAGACGAAAGATGCTAGCTAGGCAAGTAGCTCCATCGATCTATCCATGGATTCGGTGGAACCATGCATACTCATATAATTGCACGGATAACATTATAAAATTGGCAACGAGTGTGATATATGGCAGAGGGTTTTTCTCCTTTATGATGTGTTTTGGAACAGTAGACAGAAATGAGAAAGGAAGGGGGAAAAAGTTTGACATTTGGATTAAAAAAAGGTAAGGAAAATAATTGAGTTAATTTGTTTATAGAAGTCGGTTATTATTTTTATGTTTTTCTCTAACAAAACAATAGACAATACATCATTATCGTGTTGTCTTCTTCCTTTCAACCAAATATACCAATATTTTTCTTCCTCTCACGTCAAGACAAACCTTAATTTCACCGTGCGCAAACTGTTCCATTTAAAAAAAAGAAAAGAAAATATGAAGATAAAATAAATTAAAAAATAATTATTATTTAGTGTGAGCGACAGGGAAGATGATACTCTGTCGCTAGTGTAATGATAATTAATAATATGATATTTAATTTTCGAAATAATTAAAAAGAAAAAAGTGTACGTAGAGTATGAGCATACATGGGGATAGTTATCAAATACTCCCTCTGCGAATGAAAAGTGGGCCTGGTGGGCGTTACATACCAATATAGAATATAGATCAGACTCCAAAACGGTTAACCAACAAGATCTTCTAATAAATAAATAAAAATGGCCGGTATAAGAAGGTAAGACAGCAGTTACATACAAGTCAGCGGAGAAGAAGAAGAAGGATACAGAATCATTGGAGACCAACACAGGCGATAGAACCTTTAAGTTGCCTGATCCCATGTTTAGTTGAGTTTATCTACTATCTACCTTGCTCCTCTCCTATGTGGAGTACTAAATAAGTAAACTAAAGTCAAGGGCACATGCACGTACAACGTTGTTTTCTCTTTCGTACGTAGTTATATATGTACGTGTTCTTGTTCCATTTAGAATTTCACCGTTTAATTAACTATGGGCTAGCCTTACCTTAATCCTTAATCAGAACAAAAACTTAAATGTCAGAAGTGGGACAAATGAATTATGACAGCCACAATATAATTTATACATAATATCTACAATTTGACATCTTTTTCGTTAGATAATTAATTAATAAAATAAGAGAAATTGTTCGCAACATAAATAGATAGAAATTAAAAGGAAATAAAGTTCCAATACAGTTTTCAGCAATGGCGCACCGCACATGGGACGGGACGAGGTACGGACAAAAAGATTCAAAATCGCTCTTTGGGGTTACATTAGGTATGGGCTATAGGCCCATAACGTTGCCATCACTACCAGTGGACTATTATCCACTGATCTATATCTTTTTAAAACAAAAGAGTTTACTTTAAATAAGAAAAAATAAATATATTTATATGAAATATAACAGTAAATGTCTACTTGCCTTTTAATTAATATTTTGTTAAAATAAAGTCTGATGAAGTATTATTTGGTCTTTAAATTATCGTATTATAATATTCTATATTCTACATCTACTTCGTTAAAAAAATTAATAGTTGATTTGATAAGTTTAATTCATATTTTGAATAATTATTAAATCACTTAATATTACACACACACACGCACGCACACTTGGTTTGACGTACCTATAGTATAAAAAAAATGAAGTTAATTTTGATTGTATGGAGAAATGGAGGGAAGTGAGAAGATTTGAAAAGTGATGCCTCGAGTCGAGTCGAGTCGAGTCGAGTTGAATAATTTTCTGACGGAATCAATCTCTTTTGCTTCCCAGCGGCCAAACATGCATCGACTAATTACTTCACTAACATGGTACTGTAGTATGGAATCTTTTTTTTTTTTTTTCACAAATTACCAACATACTGTTTGTTTCCAAAAGACAACAACATTGTCGAATTGTTTTCGAAACTTACAAGCACAAAATGCTAAATAGAGTGCGAGTACGTAGTGGTACAAAGAAAGAGATGCCATGGTTCACACCCAACATCACTACGTAAAACTCATTTCTATAATACTATACTATTTCACTTAGTTTAATTGCTACTAACTGGTGGTTAAATACTACACTCTGTTGCTTTTCATTCATTTAGTGAAAATAGGCAATGCGATACTCTCCATTTTCCAAGTGCTGGAAAAATTAAAAGCTTTTTTAACAAGGGAATAATGTAGTATATCTTTTTTTGTTTGTTTAAAGTTGTAGAGTAAATCATCTATATATGTATTAACTAACAGTATAACTATAAAGAGTTTCTGCACTGTTAATCGCTAGTTATCATATATAATATAAACTGAGAGTAAATAGAAATTAAACTCAAAGTTTCAAACTATAATCTAAGCTAAACAACTCATCAATTGGTGGTCTACACCAATGTAACAAATAAAGTAGTAGTTAAAGTAAAATGCTTTGGTGTAAGGATTAAACCCTTTTTATGAGACAGACAGATATGTAGAGCACATCACTACGGACAAAAGGCCAGCGAGAGGCCCATTTCTATAAAAAAAAAAAAAAAAAAAACCAGGCACATGAGAGACGTGCTTCCTCGACCCAAAAAATAAAAAGAGGCTTACATTAATAGTAAAAATATAAAGCACCTTCCACGAAATTATTAAATAAATACTACTTAATTAAAATATTTATTCAAACCCGGTCCCAAGTAAAACATCTAAACATGAAACCGCTGGATAGAATTTGTGCGTATAAATAAACAATCTCATCTCTCAAGTGACGAAAGCAGCAGCAGCATAAAATACTAGTAATCTTTTGTAATGTTGGAATCACAAGTTCACAACGGGTAGTAGTATAATGTTTGATTAAGGATGCACTTATATTAGTTTAATCCCTTTTGGCCATTTCTCAACGTCTCTTTCTGTCTGTTCAAACAATAGATTAGGGGCAGTCAAATTAAATATGGCCTCAGCCTGGAGTTATTTCAAAGATTTTTTATAATTAGTGTTGTCACTTATCAGAACATTACATATTTTTTCACTTAATTTCTTAATTACATAATTTTAACATTAGTCAGAGGAGGAGCATCGTAAAGGGTGAAGAGAGAAGGTCCATATCGACACTCTGCACGAAAATATTGACGATGATGTATGGATGAGGGCATAATTATTCTGTATGAGATTGTGGATTACCTATATTACCCCTTAAATAACAGTTTTCACTTTTCACTTTTCACTCGGAAGCACGTGATGTGATGCATGAAATAGAAAGCCCGACTCGAAATTCAACAACAAAAATGTTCTCAAAACCCATCAGTCAAATGATATGAAACCCTAATCATTGCTGATATGAAATTTAAGATTCAAACACTGCCTACCCTTCATATTAGACTCCAATCCATCACTCCCACGCGCACTTCATCAACGCGTGGGACCACCTCCTCTAAATTACATATACTCTGTCTCATTATTTTATTATTCATTTTGTTACATACTTGAATTAGATTTGAGCTAGCTCGTGACAGTTAACAATGAAGGGATGATTTCGTTTCCTTGGTATTGAAAATTTGTTTGCGTAAACTGTAATTTTACTTTATGCATCTGTATTTTCAAAAATGCTATTCAAAATGTTGATATGATTACTACAGTATAACCAAAATACTATAATCATATCTACTGCATAATTATGTATCGTGGAGGGGGGTAAAGGGTTATAATGACACAGTATAAACGAGAACTGGATTAGAATTTAAAAATGCTTTTGTGGATCAGTAAAGAAAAAACACAATTAATGTTGATGTTGAAACTTAATATTATCAATGTAATCTTATTGTGGTTGATTCAAGGTCACCCGTTAAAAAATTCTATAAGAATGAATTGGCAAGTTTCATAAGAAAAAGATAAAGAAAAGGAACATATTTAGTAGTGTCGTTGTCATTAATATTTGATGTTGAATCATTTCACATAATTTTTTAAGATGTTCATCCCACTTGAACGACCCTAATTGAATTCTAACGACTATATATTGGCATAACTAGCTAGCAATATTAGTAGTAGCTTAGGTAAATAAAATTAGTGGCAAGCATTGGATTGGGGTTCCTAATTTATTTATGACTAATAATAATATTAATAATTTTTCTGTTGTTCCACTGTTGATTGCCAAACACATGGAAGTACCATCAATGGTGAACTCATTTTTCAGTGACACAGACATGTCGACGACCATAACTAGTTATTGATCCTAGTCAGCAATGCAATAGTACCCCACATGCACATAGACAAACCCCATCATTTTGTTTGGACTTTGAAAGCCACCATGACTAAGCTTTCCTTTTATGGGTTACCACTTACCAACACAATCTAATTTTATGTCTTCTGTTCATTGCTCTTTTACTGTATTCCAAAAGCAATACAGCAACAAGCAGGGTCTTGGAACAACTGCAATCCAAAACCAGCAATTTGTATACAAAACTATGCTCTTCAAAATAGCAAAGCCAAATTCTTTACTAGATGTAAATCATTTGGTACAAGAGAAAGGGTGTGATTGAAAAAAAAAAGAACTTTTTAATTAAAAGAATGTACACAAGCAGAATTGAGAATTTCATCCCCTGAATTTATAAGTTGTAAGCACAAGTGAAAAAAAAAAAACAAAAACAAAAACAAATTCTAGATATTACTAACATCATTTAGACTCTCAAATATTCCTTGTGATCGATTGTCAAAAATTCCAGGATTCTTCTTCTTCTTGAGTCTGGAAGAAATTGGATGATGGCCTTTGCATTCTAACACCACTGATGCTGTTTCTTGCTGCCATCATTTCATTGAGTGAGAGCCTTTTCTTGGGTTCAGGTCTTTGCTTTGGAGCACTGTGAGACCTTAGTTTTGCATTGAATGACTGAGTGTTGGCCATGTAGTTGGGGAAATTAGAGCAAGGTCTGAAGAATGAATCTCCACAAACACTCTTGGCTGGTGTAGCTGGAGCATTATTTGGCCGCACATAGTTTGTGAAACGTGGGGTGCTATGAGCAGTGGAGAATCTACACTCATCAACATTGTAGTACCAATCATAATCTTGAATGTGTCTGCAATCTGGAACCGAGATTCGACCCGGGACTGGACAAGGAAGAGGGGATGAGATTGCGTGGTAGGACATGTCTTCTCCACACTCAGACATTATAGAGGAAAATCGCCTAGACCTTGATCGAGTCTTGTATGTGTCAATTTCAACAATCTTGGGGCTCTCGTCAAAACCATTCAAGGATGTTTCATACGATGTAGGTAGCCTTTTACTGTGGAATTCGCTCCTTGTTTCATCAAATCGTTCCTAGAAGTACAAAAGGACACAACACAAGCAAATAAGACATTGTTTGTTTGTTTGTTGATGGATAAATGATGATTTAGGACTAGAAAAAAAAAAAAAAAACATTTTTTTACCACAGATTTTCTTGCATGAACTTCGGGTAGAAATCTGTTTTCTTTGCTCATGGAACGACGAGCTCGCTGTGTTCTAACAGCAGTTTGAGCTCTTATTAGAGCTTGCATACTGTGAAGCGTTGCAGCAGCCCTTTTTCTAACCAAATACCCCCTAACAAGAGCTTGTATCTTAACCAATCCTTTCAGTGCTCTAAGAGCCTTCCGTGCCTGAAAGAAAGTAAACAACATTAAGTATAGAACTTAAAAAACCATGAAATTGACAAAAATGTATAAAAAAATTGTCAAATATTGAATATGGATTCAAACAGAAAATTAAGGATTTGAATAACGAGACAAGTCAACTCTAACGTGGAGAATGGAAAGTGCAAATGGGATAGTTTGAATGACCCGAACAGAAAGTGAAAGGCACTGTTTCATTAAGAATCTAAAATAATTTTTGAGAGGAGACAAAGGAGTAGGAATCAAGCAAAACACTTCACTTAAACCAACCAAACAATAAATTTGTCCAAGACAGAACCACCACAATCACAAATCAATGCAATTTACTAAACAACATTTTCAAAAAACAAAGAAAGCAAACAAACATACCCACATAAACCACAACACCAAAATTTGAATTGAAGCATCACAAAAAAAGACAGGACACATACCAAGTAGCCTCTAAAAAAAGTTTGGATCTTGACAGCAGCCCACTTCTCCCTGCTTCCACTGAACAATGTTCCTCTCCCCTGGCTTGTGAGCCTCACAACCGCCACGGCGGCCTGCGCCGCGGCCACGGCGGCATCGGCAGCAGCCGCAGTGGCCGCTGCGACGGCAATTGCATGCTTGTTCTGCTCATTCTCTGTCTCAGAAATATAGGATCTGAGCCAGGTGTTGTTATCAGTTGCAGGAACTGAAGGTGGCACATCCTTCCCTGGCTTGGCAAAACTCCACCTTTTCTTCTCCTTCTTATCAGGAGCCAATGAGCCTGAATTGTTGTCACTGTTGTCCTTCTCCTTCTCCTTCTTCATCCCCAACAATCCCTTCAACCACCTGCTAGCCTTCCCCATAATAACTTCACAACTTTTGAGTCACGATCTGGAATGAGAAGAAACGGTGCCAAAGTTAAGCCAAACTTTGCTGCCTCTTGTGGTTTAAGATATAAATAAAGAGGGGTTGGCTGCTTGTAAGTGAACAAGTGTAGCAACCAAGTGAAATCAGATGGTTCAATACACAAGGGACAGGTGAAAATGAAAGTTCTTGGTTTAAAAAATGGAGGGACAAATGAACAAGTGCAAAAAAGAAAGAGGGTGTAAAGTGTAAAGAATCCAGCAGAGTAGCAGAAGTGAAGTGATGAAAAGAGATTAATAAAACGGGGTAAAATCAAATGAAAGGCATCAAACAAAACCTTAAAGAATGAGTGAGGGGAGCTGCAAAAAAATGGATAAAGATGGAACGTTTTTTGAAAATAAACCTCTGACAGGACCTCGTGAAGAAGTGCATTAGAGGACAAAAAGCGGTCACAGAAAGTTAGCAGAGGCTAAAATGAAAAAAAACATTAAAATAGTAGTGGTAGGCATAACATAACGCTTCAAAATCTCACCACCTTGAGTAAAGAGACAAGAATTACAGACAAAACACAAAGGTGAAATCCTATGAAAAAAGTGACAATAATCATAGGGAAAGCCCCCCAACACCCAAAACAACACAAACAACAGCTTCTTATCTGATCTTGAATTCAAAAAAGAGAAAGAGCGCCGAATTCCCTTCCCACCCCCACTCACTCACTCCAATAACATTACCAAAGTACCATACCAGTATATTACCACCAATTCCTCTCTCTCAATGTATCTCACTTTGCATTATGTTAGTATTATCCTACAAAAAATGCAATATTATTACTTTGTTGTTGTTCTCTCTCTCTCTCTAACTTTCTGGAGCAACGTGTAGTAGTACTACATATATGATATGAAAGAAAGATACCCACTGACAACAATCCCGTGAGCTTGGTTCAAACCGGGCATTGAGTAAAGCTTCAAAGGCTCTCCCTTTCTTTCTTTCTTACACTGATATAATTATTACTATTATTATGTTGCTTTATTTGAAAGAAAAACTGGACTGTGAGTTAAGTTCTGCAACCGAATAACACCACTTTAAAGGCTAAAATAAAAACTTGGTAGCATTGATAGATAGTACACTCTCTCTGGTGTGTACCATTCATTAAGGCCATACCAACTAAAAGGGCTGCTTTATAACTCTATCATCTTTTTTGTCTCGATAAATAATACTACCCCAAATTTGGGTCTGTGATTACAAAAGATTTCTCAGTTTCCGTATCCTCACAGTGATTCCAGAATACACTTTCTCCCTCGCCATCATCATTCCATTGCTTACCTTCTCTGCCACACCTTTCTTTCTTTCTCTTCTCCAAAACAAAAAAAAAATAAAAACAGTGCCTTTCCAACCCACAAACCAAATCAATTATTCAATCAATGCTGTTTTGTTCCTTCAACTGCCTCTCTCTTCGAGTTCGGGCTACACTATAACAACACTCTCTTGTTCTGATTTGTATAATTGTTAATTATTTGGTTAAGATTCAAATTTTGAATTTAAATCTCTTTTTAACTGGTCCTTTTTTTAATCAATATTTATAAATTTTTTAATGTAGGTTTATAAAAATTATCATTTAATCAAAATTTAATGTGTTAATGACTTTTAGAATAATTATCCTAAAAATAATATAAAAAAAAAAACTTAACCTTGTGGGTTGTGATCAGACCTGGTGTTAGATTATTTTATGCATTGTGCATAACCTCTTCTTTGTGTTAACTTATCTTGTGCATGATTTATATGAGAATAATACTAGAGTCTAGTACTAACCGTGTTAAGCTTGAAATGAATTAAAGGACAAAATAATACTCTAGTGTAAGGACCCATTAAATGGATATTATCATTATCTTTATAATGTGACAGAATACTCTGCGATAAGAAACATTTTCTCCGGAGATTTTGGCAGACAGTCGGAATCCTAATAAATTGAATTGAATGTGCCCTTCTGTGTGATTATAAGGATGGAAGAGGAAATTGAAATGCGCAACATTATAATATTAGTCACTACTCACTAGATAACCTTTTTGTTATGGTGATAATTTTTGACAATCATTTAATCAAATACAGTATATGAATATGATATCATATAGTAAGATATGATATCATATAGTAAGTGAATTGATAATGCAAAATGTTGAAATAGGCAAAACTGAATTCTAATAAACTAGAAATGAAAAATAGGAAAATGAAAAGAGTTAGACAGTATATATGTACTAGAGTACTAGTGTACAAAATGGTCCCGAATCATTGCAATGAGAACTGAGAAGGAAGTCCAGTCTGGTAAATTTGTACGCGTTACTGGGATTCAGTGAAAGAGAGAGAGAGAGTTGTTGATTGTTGAGTAATGAGTAGGTAGTATTGGACAACTATTTCTTTATACTTTATAGTATTAGGACTTAGGTATATTAACAAATTCCTCTCTTTGACTCTGCTCTTTTAGTTATGGGCTGGCTGGCTAGCTAGCTAGGTTCCTTCATCTCAACTTTGAGCCCAATTTTGTTTGACAATGAAGGTAGTCGATCGGCACCACAGGGAACACAAGGACTGCATTGCGGCAATAATGGAGTATGGGTGGGGTGGCTACTTAATTATTTGATCTAGTATTACTCAAGAGGTGGGTCACATGTCACTCCAATTTGATCGAGGTTGATCCATCGATCGATTTTCTAATGTTTGTTGGAAAGGTGGAAGTGGAAGCAAGGATTGATGACACCGTACAGTAACAGTAAGCCTAGCTAGCTAATCTTCTTAGCTTAGCCTTGATGAATAACAGATGATCCAAGAGACAATACAATTGTTGGTCAAATAAGTTAGTCATGATAAATGTTAGTATAATTCTTTATTTAATATAAAAGTTACTTTAAATAATTTTAACTCATAATTAATTTTAGCTCTATTTCTCAATATAAGATTAAACACGCAAATGTTATTTTTTTTTAAAGATCAACTTTTTCAAAAACATTTTATAAGAGAGAAAAAAAAAAAGAGTTTCTCCTTAAAATTAAAATGAACTCATATACCTCATTTTATACACATAAAAAAATCCACTATCTAACTTTTGCATAAAGTAGAACTACAATTAATTTTAATTTATAAGAAAAGTTGTTTTTTTTTTTACTTTTTTTTTATAAATATTTATGGAAAAATAAGCTAAAGTAAAATACTAGTAATGATTTCATTTGCTATATATCTCTATCTATCCGTAAAACATCTTTAGCAAGAGGGGTCTTGAAAAAATATTGAGGTGTTTTTTTTTGAATCTCACATGTAAATATAATTTTTTTTTCATTTTTTGTTTTAGTAATAGATCTTAAATTGAGATTTTATGATATTTTTGTAAGTATTATTATGAACTCACTTTATTAAATTTTAGTTTAAATTTATTTTAAATTGAAATTAATTATTTAATAATTTAATATTTAATTATGAAACAATTAATATTAAAAATTAGAAGAAAAATAATATAAATATTTATTTATGACTAAAGATTAAAATAATTATTAATACATAACCTGGATAAAAAATACAAAATTGACATTGAAAAAAAATTACTAATTTAAATTATTTTGTCACCAAAACATGTCGAAATGTGTCGAAACATGTTCTTAAATTTGTTGTTATAAATTATTTATCATAAAAAAAATTTGATTAATTATTTTTTTTATTAAAGGAGATCTTGAAATGATCTTGTGACAATCAGTTCTCCATATAGACCTTGATTTCTTTTAGATCTTAAGAATTGAGAGATTTTGAAAGTTAAATTAAAAAAGTTTCTTAGATATTATTGGGACTTTCACAAAAAGTCATCACATGATATATTAAGAATAGATTAGACCATAAGCCTACAACCCATCTCCTTATTTGTTATTACGTCTTATGTTATTTTTTAACCATTTTATTTATACACGTTCTATTGAACAATTATGTGATTTTAAAAATAAAATTAGATAATTTTATCATGGTGTAGCCCAAAGAGTGAGACAGTTGAAGGATCATTATTACTAGTATATTTTATTGTAATAATTATTTTTGTGTTTTTGGAAAGAAAAAAAAAAACTTAGTACAAGCTATATGAGCTCTCATAGCATGCAAAATAAAACTTGGCACTACATGAAATACCTTTTTTGAACAATGGAGATTCAACCCAAACATTGCCAAAGCGCTAGCAAGTAGCAACCTCATTAGCTTCACGAAACACTAATTCTAGTCAAGTTGATACTTGTGTTGATGAATATTATGGATGACATTAACCAAATTATAGATAGCAAGGACGAAGATAACAACGTCATTCGTTTTGAAACCAAACTCACCGGTCACCACAAACTAATGTAATTCGAAACACACACAAATATTACTCCAAGCTACTTGGAATTTGTGAAAGTTATGCCCCGAAGTCCCATTTCCAAGACTGCGCACACCCCTAACTAACATCACGGAATAACCAAACACAACAAAATTAACATTAACTACAAAACCATCACAATTAAGAAAAAACTACACCTGGTTTATGGATTAAAGTCGATCTATTAATTGCTACATCAATAGAATAATTAACATTTATGGATAAAAAAAGAGAGTAGGATAAACAAATTCTGTCTGATTGGTGCATCAAATAATTTATTACTATAATGTATCAAATCTCAATACAAAAATTATAACATAATAACATAATTATCCTATCTTATCTTAGTTATAAAAAACATAAAAATAATACAAGAGTAATTAATGATAGTCATTTTTTTATCAGTCAATTTACGATAATCTTATTGACCCTTATAATATATTTTTAGATTTATATTTAGTACTAGGATATTAAATTAATCGACGAATTGATAACGTAAAAGTAATTCGTTGAAATATTTATTGCGGACGAAATTCTAAAACCATATTGGGAACTTCACCAAAAAAATACAATAAAATTCAACACGGGAATTTTGCTTAAATATTTTGAAAATTATATTTAGAATGATTTGAAATGATCAGTAATTGATAACGTCAAAAAGATGTGATTGAAATATTTATTACTTATTATGGAAGAATCGAAAACAATATTTAACACGTGAATTTAAAATATTTTGAAATCTATCTATCTAATTATTATGACTGAATCGAAACAAAAAAAAATCCTTAATAGTGCGATTCTATAAATATCTGAGAAAAATCAAGGAGGGTCGAACCCCACCGTTCCTTCACCGCGCTTTCTCTCTCTTGCTGAATTCGCCGCCTCCTTTTCCAAACCTCTATTTCTTCGAAGCCTCTCTCTCCTCTCTCAATTCCCTTCCCTTCCCTTCCCTTCATCCCCTCTTTCAGATCTCCCCTTTTCTCTCCTTTTTATTTCCCGCAATTACTCGCACCGCTTCTTTTTTTTTTTTTTTGGTTTCTCTTTCTTTCGTTCTAGGGTTCCAGTTTCTCGCCCAATTCGGTTTTCCGTTGTGGGCTGTGTCTGAATTTTGGATCCGTTCCTTTTTCTCCCTTCCCCTTAAATTTTGTTTTCTGGGTGTCGGTTTGTTTGAGGCTGTTGGCCTGAGAAGAAAAAAAAAACCTTTTTTTTCGGATATTTGTGCGTTGAGATCATGGGGGGCTCTGAAGGGGTGGGAGCATCATCGAAGCAATACGGTGTCACGAAGCCCATTTCAATGGCTGGCCCAACGGTTACTGATCTGCAAAGGACTCGTGAGTTAGAGAAGGTTGGTTTCACTGTTTTTTTGTGTGCATAAAACACGCTTTTTGTTCTTTCAAGGGTTGTTTATATATTTATTTATTTATTTGTTTGAAAAATTCTTTGCTTTGTGTGCAAGTTTCTCGCTGTTTCGGGGCTCTACGAGAGCAAGGAGGAAGCTGCCAAGAGAGAAGAGGTTCTTCACCGACTTGGACAGGTAAAGAGAGAGATGGAGAGAGTTTTGTTTTTATGTTTCTTCACCGGGTTGATGTAATTGTTTGATGACAACAACTTATAAATGATAGTCATTTATCTTATATTTAAGCTATTTTGTTACTTTAATGTAACTCGTGTGAATGATTTATTTTATCCAGGATCCAAAGTCTTCATAGTAAATAATTTTGCTTTAATTTTGTTTTGTTTATTTCAGATAGTGAAAAATTGGGTGAAGCAACTTACCCGCCTAAGGGGATACACTGATCAAATGGTGGAAGATGCAAACGCTGTCATTTTGACTTTTGGTTCTTATCGGCTGGGTGTGAGTATCTTACTTGACATGCACACCTTCACATTTGGAATATGATAATCTTGCTAGTTTGCATGGGATTGTATTGGTTTTTGTTATTAAACATTGATTTTACTCTGTCAAGTTCTGCATGTAATATGCTCATATTGTTTTATTTATCAATTAATTAAGTCCATTTTCATTGTTTTTTTATGCTGCAGGTTCATGGTCCTGGGGCTGACTTAGACACTTTATGCATTGGTCCGTCCTATGTAAACCGGGAGGTATATTGGGAGTGCAAATATTTATTTTATTTTGTTTTGTGCTCTGCCAAGATCATTTTTAATTTTTGTATCTGGGTTTTCATATTTTCATCACCAGGAGGATTTTTTCTATACATTGCATGATATTCTAGCTAACATGGAGGAAGTCACAGAATTGCAACCAATTCCGGATGCTCATGTCCCAGTTATGAAATTCAAGTTTGATGGAATATCAATTGACCTCCTTTATGCCAGTATTTCTCACTTGATTGTACCTGAAGTAAGACAAATCATTTTCTTTTTTCTACTCATTCCTTAAATCAAAAGAGTATTCTAAATGAAATGGGGAACCTTACTTTAATCAGCTGCTTTGCTTATTATTGTCAATGTGATTTTAAAACGGCCTTTTAATTTTTCACTTTATTTTTAGACGAGTCTTTTACTCCTTAAATGTGATAGTAGGTTTTTTATATACATATTGATTTGCTCTTGATGTTATTAATTATTGTGAGGTCGAAGAAGTTAGAAATTAAATATTTTTATGTGCCAGACTCAGTGACATGTATCTTGCAGTTTTTTTATTTTTTTTATTTTTGTCATATTTTGGAACTTTGTTTCTTTTTGAATTAATGAACAGGACTTGGATATATCTGACGTCTCTGTTCTACACAATGTTGATGAGCCTACTGTGCGAAGTTTGAATGGATGTAGGGTTGCTGATCAAATTCTAAAGCTTGTTCCTAATGTTGAGGTATTTTATTAGGTTGTTGCTTTTTTCTTATTGTGTCATGCCTTGCATTTCATAATATTTATTGTGCCCCTAATACTTGTTTGCACTTTTTGTACGGCTTCTATAGCACTTTCGCACTACACTTCGTTGCTTGAAATTTTGGGCCAAAAGGCGAGGCATTTATTCCAACGTGAGTGATATTTTAATTTTGTACCTTTCCTTGCTAGTTAATGCATTTGTTTTGTTCCAATATCCACCAGTATGGTTATTGACTAGTTTATAAATATGTGTTACGTTTTTTTAATGTTTATTTTCAGGTGACAGGTTTCCTTGGTGGTGTTAACTTGGCACTTCTTGTAGCTCGAGTGTGCCAGTTTTATCCAAATGCAGTTCCAAGTATGCTTGTTTCTAGATTCTTTAGGGTATATACACAGTGGCGGTGGCCAACTCCTGTCATGTTATGTCCAATAGAGGAGAATGAGCTAGGGTTTCCTGTTTGGCATCCTGGTAGAAATCCTCGTGACAGATCCCATCATATGCCAATTGTTACTCCTGCCTATCCCTGTATGAATTCTAGTTATAATGTTTCTACAAGCACACTTCGTGTAATGATGGAGCAGTTCCAATATGGCAACAAGATCTGTGGGGTAATCATTACTCTTATCTTCTTGAGTTCTTTAGAAATATTTTGTATATTGATGTTGATACTTATTTGTTATAAAAAATTGATGATTATTCCTTTTTTGGATCTAAAAAATCCAGGAAGTAGAACTGAATAAATCGTGTTGGAAGGCTCTGTTTGAACAGTACAGTTTCTTTGAAAGCTATAAAAACTACTTGCAAGTTGATGTAGTTGCTGCTGATGCTGATGACTTGCGCAGTTGGAAAGGTTGGGTTGAATCACGCCTTCGGCAATTAACCTTGATGGTATGTTCATTTATTTATCTTGGTGAAATCAGGTAGATTTTGAATTTGTTACATGAGAATTTATAGAATTTAAAACGCCGAATATCAACTTAGTTTGTTAGTGTCTCCTTGGATGAATTTGTATCCTGTTTGCAGATTGAGCGTGACACTTTTGGGAAGTTGCAATGTCATCCCTATGATCATGAATATATGGATACTTCAAGGCAGTGTGCACACTGTGCTTTCTTTATGGGTTTACAGAGGAAACAAGGAGAGGTTGTTCAAGAAGGTCAGCAATTTGATATACGAGGGACAGTTGAAGAATTTCGGCATTCTGTTACTATGTACATGTTCTGGAAACCAGGAATGGAGATTTATGTTTCTCATGTTCGTAGAAAGCAAATTCCATGTTATGTGTTTCCTGATGGTTATAAACGATCCCGACCATCAAGGCCAACAACACAACTTGAGAATCATAAATCATTTCATAAGGATGAGGATTCTGGGACTGAACATGTTGAGACAATCCGTAAGAGGAAGAACAGTGACGGCGTGGATATGAGGGGGGATGCTATGCTTAAAAGGCAATCTGCTAGTCCTCCTGAGGATAGATTGGCAAGACGCAGCAGCCTTGGTACTGGTGGTTTGTCTGTTGATGCTGTATCTGATAGTCAAGAGTTGAGAAATGTGGAGTGCAATCATTTGTCGAACAGTGGGCAAGAAGAGTTGGATAGAACGGAGTCTCCTGAACCTGCTTCTAATTCTAGTGTGATTACATCGGTTACAAGTGACAGTGGTTCTTCTGAAGATATTGGATTTGTATCAGTGGCAGGTTGTGTTGAGGATAACACCAGGGTTGTTGAAATGAACAATGGCAGGTTTGAGGATACTACATATGGGAATGATTCCGTCACAATGGTGAAAAAGATAGTGGCAAGTGGAAATGAAGTATTTCAACATGAGTTGCAGGTTTTGGCTTTCAATTCCTTCCCTTGTTTTTGCTTCTCTGTTACTTTATTTACTGACATGATATATTACACCTATTGTCTTGTTAGTTCAGTACATTAAGTCTTTTAATAATTTTTTATTTTCCCCTTTTTACCCTAACTGCATAGATTGTACAGCCAAGTGCACTGATGTGCAAGGTCTTCCGTGGAGTACTGTAAAGCCAAAATGCAATGATTGTATGGCTTACGTGATGCATGATATTTTCACTAAATTTGAGTGAAGTAATAGATTGTAGGCTAATAAATGCTGCTCGGGCACTTGTCAAGAATTTTGCTCATCTACTGTTATATAATTTTATTTGTTAGCTTATTTTGGACACTGACCAAAATTACCTTTTGTTTTTTCCTGGGGCTTTATTTTGAAGCCAAATGCAATGCTAGGGATGGTTCTTGATTCTGCAGAAAAGGTTCTTTCAGAAGCTGTGCAAGAGCCGGTTTTAAGGCATGTCCATGTTAAATAATTACTGTTTGTAGAGCTGGTCTATCTGTATTTTGTCTTTATGCAGTCTCTTGTGGTTTTTGATATATGACAGGAGATTCAGTGTAGCTTCGACAGTGTGAATTGTGCGGTGGAGAAAGAAGTGAGCCAGCAATTTGGGTAAGTACTAATTTAAATGGCTGGCTTTCATTTCTGTAATTTTTTCAGGCTTGCTTGTTAATTCAAGCTTGCAAATTGGTTGGAACTGATCCGCAAGAAGTTGGAGCTGGGATTTATCAGCCCTTTGTACAGTTTGCATTTTTACTCGACTCAGACTAATTTTACTAGAAAAGCTCTGTTTAGGATTTGATTTGAAAGGCTCTTTGCTGTACTTAATTTGCTTTGTTGGTTGACCTTTTTGGGTTTTTGTTTTGATTTTTTGGAGCTAGGAGAGAGACCTGTGAAGGGTTGGTTGGTGTTTTCTAGTCTAGCAGCATAGGGAACTTAGTTAGCACTACAGCAACAGTTCATTATAATACTTGAGAGATGATATTGTTGTAATGCCTCAGGTTATTAGCATATAAATTTTACACTTCTCAACCTTCTGCTGTACATTTCTTGCTCTTTTGCCTACTACTTGGTACTATTATCTTGTTATTTCAAAACATTGATTTCACCAAGTTAACTAGAAACGAACGAATATTTCAATAAATTAAATTTCACGCTAATGACTCATTCCACTTAACGTAGGGTATGCTTATCAAATAATGTTCATTTTTTTCTTTTCAAAATTTTAAGATACTTATATTTTTAAAAAGAATTTCAGACATTATTTTAGTTTTTTATATTTATTAAAAAAAATTTAAATGTTTTTTAAAATATCACTATTTTTCATATTTTTCAAAGTTATCAAAATAATAATTGTTTTTTTATATTATTTTAAATTTTATCTTTTTCAAAATTTCCAGATATTTTTTTTATTATTTTATGTTTTTTAAATTAAGACATTATATTTATTTTTCCATAATTTATAAAAAAAATAAAATTGAGACATTTTTTTAAGAAATTAATCTTGTTTTTTTTATTTTTAAGTCTTTACTTTTTTTTCTTCTTCTAGATTTGACAGGTTTTTTTAATAAAAATTCAATACATTCATCTTATTTTTAAGTTTTTTTTTAAAATATTATTCGTATTTTTTAATTTTAAAAATTTTAAGATATTATTCTCGTTTTTATTTATTTTAAAAAATTTATAAGATATTTTTCTTAATTTTTCATATATATATTTTTTTATTTTCAAGATTTTATTCTTATTTTTCATATTTTTTTTATTTTAACATTATTCATCTTTTTATCATTTTTCTTACGAAATTTTCAATACAACACATTTGTTTTTTCATATTTTATAAATTTGACTTTTTTTTTTCTTTTTTTTTAATTTTTTTAATATTTTTATTTTATTTAAACCACTCTTAGCCATAACGTTTAATGAACTAATAATAACTCGAAGAAGCAATTCTAACACAGGGATGAGACGAGGTTGTTTGAAAAGTTGGTTTATTTTTGTCACGTTGCTGTTCCAAATTCATTACTAGACAAGAACATTATTTTAATTAAATTCGTTTTTCCTAATTAGACGCAACGCACTAGTATGTTTTTATTTGCGCTTTCTATTTATATACATACTAGCATGATAAAAAGACAAACAGTTTGTTGTGCGTTTAGGCAGTGAAAGATAAAATGAGAAAGGTGGTGGTGGTGTGTGCGACGGTGATCGGAGCGGCAACGGTAGCGGCGGTGTTGGCGCATAGGTACGTGAGGAAATGTCAACGGTGGGGAAGAAGGATGGAAATATTGAAGGAGTTGGAAGATAAGTGTGCGACTCCCACGTGGAAGCTGCACCTTATTGCAGATGCCATGAACGTGGAGATGCATGCAGGGCTTGCTTCTGAAGGTGGTAGCAAGCTCAAAATGCTCATCACTTACGTTGAAAACCTCCCAACAGGGTATTTATTATTATTCCTTCCATTGCATTCTTGATCCAATCTAAGATCTTATTCATTCTAATTATTCACAGGAATGAGGAAGGGCTCTATTATGCATTGGACCTTGGAGGGACTAATTTTCGCGTGTTGCGTGTGCAATTGGGAGGGAAAGTGGGTGGTATTGTTAATCAACAATTCACTGAGGTGTCAATTCCTCCTAATTTGATGGTTGGGACATCAGATGTAAGCTCTTTTTTTTCTCACTCTTGTTGATCTTTGTATAAATCATATGAGAAACAAGACCATTCTAAAAAAATTGTGATTCAGGCACTCTTTGACTATATTGCAGCAGAACTTGGAAAATTTGTTGCCCAAGAAAGTGAAGAATTTCATGTGGCTCCTGGTAGACAGAGGGAGCTGGGTTTTACCTTTTCCTTTCCTGTCATGCAAACGTCACTTGCTGCTGGGAACCTTATCAAGTGGACTAAAGGCTTCAACATAGATGACGCAGTTAATACCGTTTCCTGATTTTGTTGAATGCTGAAACCTATTATTGTGGTATTGTTTCACCTTTGCGTTTTCTTGTTTATGTTTAAATAGGTTGGTCAAGATATTGTGGAAGAATTAACAAGAGCCATTCATAAACAAGGTCTTGATATGCGTGTAACTGCTCTGGTAATTGAAGTTTTTGACTCTTTTGCATAACATTAATTAAATCACAATGACTAGTTTTTATAGATCTTTTAGTCTGTGGTACTTATATTCAGTATCTATACTATTACTAGGTCAATGACACAGTTGGGACATTAGCAGGAGGTAGACACACAAACAGCAATGTCATTGCTGCTGTTATTTTAGGTACTGGTACAAATGCAGCCTATGTCGAACGTGCTCAAGCAATACCAAAATGGCATGGTCCTTTGCCAAATTCTGGAGAGACGGTGAGCAGTTCTTGTCTTAGTTATTTTCCTTTGGTTGAGTGTTTAGTCTTAACAATTGGTTACAGATTATTTGATAGATTAAATTTTGAAGCTTCTCTGATGTATAAGTTATGACTCTACTCTAGGCTATCAACATGGAGTGGGGAAACTTTTGGTCATCACACCTTCCATCAACTGAGTATGATTCTGCATTAGATGCTGAGAGTTTAAATGCTGGTGATCAGGTTAGTTTCTGTTACTTCTTTCTTGGCTCCATCTTAAATCAGGTTATTATATAATTATTTTTCAACCATACTTCAGATTTTTGAGAAGATGACTTCTGGCTTGTACTTGGGAGAAATTGTTCGTAGAGTACTATACATAATGGCTGAAGAAGCTTTCTTGTTTGGTGACGATGTTCCCCCGAAACTAAAAGTTCCCTTCATATTAAGGTATAATAATGTGTTACATAGTTTCATGCAGGATCACGACTTCTGCTACCGTTGCTAATAGTAGTATATGTAGTTCACTCTGTTTAAATTTATGAATATGGATATTTTATCCTTTAAACAGTCATAAATTAAATGAAATTTACAATCCTTTATATTCTTTCTGCCAAAATTTTGATTTTATCATATCAATTTTTCATTCCAACTTCAATTTTGTCCCTGAACTTCTATTTCTATATTTTCCTTCATTTAATGTTGGTGTTATTTCACTCTGACAAACATTAATATCGTCTACTGGATCTACACATGACTAGCTTCTACAGCAAATGCAATGGGTTATGTTTATGTAATGCTTTACCTTATTCTCCTCGAAACATCATCCACTCACAAAGCATTACTCTGCTAGATTCCGATTTTAATTTCCTTAATGTTGATTAATATATATATTGCTAATCAGATATATAGATTCTGGGGAAAACTCCACTTGCAACATCGGAGACACGTATCCGATGCTCTGCATTATTTACATCTTCGTGTCAGAGGATACATAAAGGGTCATCGCTGTCAAAAAATTATGATTTTATCACATTTTCCCCATTTTATCTTAATAATTTTGACCATCAGAACCTCAGATTTGGGAAAATAATTGTTATGTTTATGGCCTTGTAAACTAAAGTATTAGTAGTATTACAAGATGCATATGCTTGAACATCTCTCTTTTCCGTTTATTGGTTCTAAGTATGTTTGTCCTTCGAGTTAACTAGCCATGAGACAAGACAGAACTTGGTGCTTTCACTGAGAAGTCGTTTGAATTGGGAAAACATTTTTCATTATTGTTTACACCATTTCTTTTAGAAACTTTTAAAAACAGGAAATAAAGTAAATACTAGGTGACACTTTTATAATTAAAAATGACAAATTAAAATATTTTCTCCTTATTTCCAAGATTGTTGTGATTTTATAATTTACTGGTATTGTCTAAATTTTTGTTTATCATGACTGTCGGCATTGGATGTGCAGAACACCTGACATGTGTGCAATGCATCATGATACATCTGCTGATCTCAATGTGGTTGGAAGCAAACTGAAGAACATTTTGGAGGTATATAGAACTCTCTATTCTGTTTGTGCATGTGTACATTGACCTTTAGAAAGTTATGAATTATGATGCACAAATATGATACATGTCTTAGATACTATACGTATTCAATAGGGCAACATGTTATTAAAAAATATGTGTAAGATACATATCTATATATACATAAAGGGATAATGTCTCTATGTCTCATGCATGTATTTATATTAGATTTTGATGTGATTGAAACTTTGGTCTCTCTTTTATAATGAATAATGAATATTAGATATCAGATACCTCCCTGGAAGTGAGGGAGGTGGTTGTTGAGATATGCAATATTATTGCTACCCGTGGAGCTCGTCTTTCAGCTGCTGGCATCTTGGGTATCTTGAAGAAGTTGGGTAAAGACACCATGAGTGAAGTTGATGAGAAGAAGAATGTGATAGCCATGGATGGTGGATTGTATGAGCATTACGCTGAGTATAGCAAGTGCTTAGAGAACACACTCAAAGAATTGGTTGGTGATGAAATCTCAGAAAGTATTATCATTGAGCATTCCAATGACGGTTCAGGAATTGGTGCTGCCCTTCTTGCAGCCTCTCACTCACAGTACCTTCATGCTGATGTTGCTGCTGATGGTTAGCAATAATGATATCATCATCATATTGGGGTTTGTATCAGTTACTTATTTTTTTGTGTGAAGGTCATTGTCCATTTAATTATGGCACCACTAGTCTTGGGAGTCGGGAGAGGGTTGAATTCTACACAGCCTTTAATTTAACCCAACATTTACTCATCAACACCATTTCTTTAAGTTCCACTTCCATGTATTTAATTCTTTCAGGATAATTCTGCATTTTTCTCTTTCAGCCTTAACATCATATCATATTTCACTCACATCATATACTTTTGTTAGAATAGGATACCTTCTAACTCTATAAAATTATTGATAAGTAGTTGGCGATATGACTAGGAAGCAACCATTTGACATATTAGTTAAACAATCAATAAATGGTTTTTTCATTAACATATTAAATTGTTTCCATATAATTAAGTATTCTTCAAGATGAAAAAAACTGCAAATGTTATCTTTCTCTGAGCTGTTTATGATCAGATTTCAGAGCCAAGTCAGCTAATAACCCTTTTTATTGTATATGTATAAAGGGAAAAAAATAGCATTTTTCTTGGGTCAAATTTACGTAAAATATAGACAACACTAGGGATGAAAACTGAGTCTGATTCACAGATTATCATTTCTGTTGTTATAAATAATGCAATTTATTTTAAAAAGCAAGACCCATTAGTTTATTTAATTTTGACTTGTAAATGCTTGAATCCCTAGCTTATTTAAATATTTTGACTCAAAACTTATTTAATAACTTCATTGTCAAATAATTCTTTAAATACATTTTCAAACTAAATGATACTTTAAAAAAAATTATGTCATGGCTAAAAATACCTATATTAAATACTGTAAATAGTAAGTTATATATCATATTTTATATTTAGAAAATAAATCTAGCCTATTCAATTAAAGCCCGCACACCTTTATTTATCAATTTCCCTGGCCAGAGAAAGAGTACTCTCAAATATTGTATGAAGAATTGAAGATATGTGGAGAAACAGAAAATATGGAAAGTGCAGAACATGACAGAGTCACAAATCGGACAAAAATCATGGGATCTGCGTGTTTATTGCGGAATATGGATCATGCAAATCTTCTCACCTGTAAAAGTTTTTAGGACAAAAAAAGAAAGAAATTCAGAAAAGCCACTATGGCAATCCCATCCACCAATTCAATCTCTTGACACATAAAAAAAGATCACCAACTTAATTTAATTTTGATTAAGCCCTTAGTACGTTTTCATGTCCAATTTGAAGTAGTATTATCTAACCAACTTAACCGGCACTTAACTAAACAGCTTTTGGAATAATTAAAGTCATTGACAAAAGTGAAATTATTTTTGGCTGTGTTTGTGGCAACAAAGAAGGAACTTGAGTGTGCTAGTGCCACTCTTTTTATTCTAACTCTAAGTTTGAACTTTGACTCCAACCAAATTAAGATGCAACAGTTTAGAGGGCATGTTTGGAGTAGAGTGGCATCATGGCAAAGTCATTAATTTCTCTTAGCTTGCTTACTTACTGTGTCAAAGGCATGGGGAATATATTTATGAGGGGTCAGCGCTGCTGCAATACAAGGCTTGCATAAGTTGCATTGCTTTGCTTCCTATGCTAAACAACCTAACTTTGTTGTTTCAGGTTGCGTGCTCCATGTTCTAATTCCACTCGTTTTGGTTATGTTAAGCAAAAGGGAATCTCACTAGTTTGATCAATCAGTGCCACTTCTGAAAATGACCCTCTTCTCCTTAAAAAGAGGAAAGAAAGATAACCCACCAAGCGTGTGAATAAAAGTTAGTCAACAATTCCATGATGCCATCACATAGTTCCCTAGCTCTTTACCTTTTGCTTTGCCTTTGAATGTGTTCTCTTTTCTCTTGTTGTGCTGTGATGATATTTGTCTTGGATTTGGTCTCTTAGTACGTGGCATACTTATCATAGATTCTTGTGGCAGGTGCTTCTTCAGATATCAAAGCTTCAACCACTTGTTGTTTTGTTTCAATCTAGAACCTGAAGCTTGTTTATAAAAAAAAAAAAGGCAAGGGAAGGAGCACAATTTCAATTTGCTAGCAAGATGTGGCAAAGAAGCCACAAGTCATCAGAGGAGAGGAAACTGGAGCTTAGGCTTGGTCCACCTGGTGAAGACTCTCTCAATGAAAGCATAAAAAAATGCAACAGAGATAGAAATAAATCACCACTCACTCTTGGTGGGGCTATGTTACCCTTTGCATGGCCTTCCAGTTCCACATCCTATCATCAACACCAGGCTAAAGCTAAAGCTAAAGCTTCATCATTTCTTCAGCTCCAATCAATTCCACAAAACATGATAGTGATGGGAAATGTGTCACAATTCTGTTGTGTAGAGAAGAAGGCATTCTCACCCTCTTGTGCAAATCCAGCGGTATCCAAAAGGTACTCCTGTTTTTTTTTTCTCTTGTATTCAAGGTTTTAAATTGCAGTTGTTGTTTAAAATCATTCCCAGATCACCTTTCATATTGTTGTAGTCCATGCAAAGCTTTGTTTCTAATAGTATTTTAGATTATAATGTTATAGACCACTTTTCAGTGAAGAATTGTTTATGAAGCTTTTCATTTCATTGTTAATTGCAACATGATTTCTGTATATTTATTT
This sequence comes from Amphicarpaea edgeworthii, assembly GCA_014843725.1. Taxonomy (NCBI): domain Eukaryota; kingdom Viridiplantae; phylum Streptophyta; class Magnoliopsida; order Fabales; family Fabaceae; genus Amphicarpaea; species Amphicarpaea edgeworthii. The sequence goes on along the minus strand of CM026320.1, from coordinate 1,571,728 downwards.
AACCATAGCATGTCATTTATTATTATGTGGCTTTATTATATGACATTGGCATGGCATGTGAATATCTCACCTGCCTGTATTATCTTCCATCCATTCACTCTTCTTCCACTATCGTCTTTGGTCCCTAGTGGTTAAATTAAAGGGTATTTTGGCTTGCTTGGTGGTTTTGAATGGAATAATGAGTTTTGAGTAGTGCTAAATATGAGAAATTGAATGATTTTTACTCAATTGTATTGTACCCTTGTGAGTTGTGATGATACTGATATGCTTTTGTCTTCTTCTTAGACTTAGAGTAGTGCTTGTTATTTTTACTGTTCATTTTCATGCGTAACTTTATGTACATGGACCCACCAAAAACAGAACTGCTTCAGGTCCAGTAGTGGGTTGGCCTCCAATTCGTTCCTTCAGGAAGAACATTGCAAGTGGAAGCACTTCTAAGTTGCCTTCTGGGTCCCAGCAACATCAAAATGTTGCTCCAGACAAGGTCTCTAGCATAAAACCTACTGACAACTCTGGTAAAGGCTTGTTTGTGAAGATCAATATGGATGGTGTCCCCATTGGGAGAAAAGTCGACATCAATGCTTATGACAGCTATGAAAAACTTTCCTCTGCTGTTGATGAACTCTTTAGGGGCCTCCTTGCAGGTAATATTCTTCGCATTTTAGTCCTATAATTGTGTCCTTGTGGTCAATTTAATCAAATTTGTTTTTTATTTGTTGACATGATATGGAGATTTGTTTCATTGGGAATCTTTTGACCAACGAGTAAACATGTTATTAAATTTAAGCCAAAATGTATGCTTGTGTTGGCTATGATAATTCAACAATTTAACCTCCTAGGAAAAAAGTTGATTTGGATAAACTTCTCATTACATCTCAACTTTGTCACAAGCTGATTTAACTTTTTCATGAACACCTATAAAGTTATAAGGAATCAAATTCCTATGTCAATCAAAAAGATCTTAACGACTAGATGCTAATCTAAAACTAACCTAAATCTCAACCTTGTTTACCTCAATTGAACAGGCATTAGCTTATAGTAAATCTTTTTTCACCTAACAATTTCTTTAGAAGTAAAATTTCTAAGTGATCTTTTATACCAATTAGCTTTTGGTCATAATGAAATTTGTTGCAGAGATGAAGTTATCACATATTGCCTCTTCCCAATGCTGTTCTGGTCAAAGAGATTCCTGTGCTGGTGGAATTCAAAACAAGGAACAGGAAGAGAAATCCAATACGATTTTATTGGTTGGAAGTGGGGAATATACTCTTGTTTATGAGGATAATGAAGGAGACAGGATGCTTGTTGGAGATGTTCCGTGGCAGTAAGCACCTTATCAATGTGGATCTGATGCATTTTTATCTTATTTTATTCAATCTTATATTCCATGACTGTAGTTGGAAGCCAAGGCATACACACACTACTGACTACACTACCATGCAATGTATGTTTCTGTATGAAAACATTAAACTATATATAAACTAGAAAACTGTGATTGGCAGCTGTGTTTGGTTTGATATGATTCTTTTTTAATGTGTTCGCTTGGCAGCATGTTTGTGTCTACAGTGAAGAGGCTGAGGGTGTTGAAGAGTTCTGATCTTCCTGCTTTTACCCGTGAGTTGGAGTCTTTAACATAATTGAGAAGAATTGGTTCATTATCACCCTCCCCATGTTTTGTTTTTGTTGTGATCAATGATTGCTGTTCTCACTTTTTTCAGTTGGTTGTAAGCAAGACTAGCCACACCAACTTGACTTGGCAATGAGAGATGAAAGATGAGGCTGTTTGAGGTCTTCTTTCCATGCTGAAACTTGAAGACTAAGAGTGTTTTTATTTGACATTTTAGTTCCTTCCAACATTGAAGATTAGGCAATGAAATGTTCAATATATAAGTAATGTTTGTATGAATGAATGTGTCTTGTTTTTAATGAAGTTTTGATTTGTTTCCGCACATTAAAAAAAAGCTAAGGAAAACTTCACGTTCACGTACGGATGTATGATTTTGCCGTCCATTAACATAGTGTTGATGTGGAAACGGATCACGAGTATGATATTTTACGTTAAAGTAAATGGTGTTATTAGTCTTAGTTTTTGCGTTTTTCACATCAAGAACATGATTTTTTGAACGTAAAGCATGTTCCAAACACGCTCTGTTGGCTTGCATTCTGATAGCATGCTTGGAAAAATGGTGAGACTACAAAATCAAGTTTGGATGCCTGTCGAAATTTTTATATTAAGTTTTAATTACAATAAACTTACTTTTGAGATGAATATGAATCGTTTCACTTTCAATTTAATTCTAATTAAAATTAGTTCTGCAAACTTACTCTCGAAATACTATAGTTTATCTGTGGGCCTAACTTCTCTTAAAAAATATTCGTCTATACAGATGGATTTGGAGATGGAACCCTTAATTCTTTTTCACACAATTTATTCTGTCATAATAATATCAATTTCATCAAACAATTCTGGCCAAGCAAATTAAAGGGCAGTTGGTAGTTTCCAATTCTCTCATATGATTTGGGGGCATTAACTTATTAGTATTTAAGAACATGTTTGAGTGTGAGATACTAGAACAAAGAAAGGAAAATAATCTCTTATTTTTTAATTTTAAAAAATTAAATAATATTTATAAAAAATAAATGAAAGATTAAAATGTTAAATTTATATTAATTTTTCATTTTATTTTACAAAGTTGTCTAATTAGAATTCATTTATTAATAACGTAAAAAATCTTCCTCTATCTTTTCTGTTTAATTAAAACCTATTTCTGTTAAACATGCCTAAATATTGTCTTTTGGAGCTTTGAAACACCAACCAATGACTTGTTTATTTATCTAACGGTAAAGCACAAACCCACGACATTATGGTCCCTTTGTGACATTTATTTTATGGTCGATGAACATGCTTAATGTTCAACTTCAACAGTTGTTGAAGCAGTGTGGACCAGGAACTATATAAGCACACTATCACATGTACATACACATTTGTGACGACGGTGATGGACGATGGTCCTATATTTATTTAGTTTGAAAAGGAGGCAACAAGCACACATTTGACTTTTTACTTTCCCCCTTTTAACCGACGAACTGCATTTAGTTAATAGAATATAAAATGACTTTTAGTATATTGAGGTTAGGTTAGGGTAATTAAGGTACAGATACTAGATTAAATATAAGGCTGTTGCAGGGTAATTAATGGACATCACTGACTTGGATCAGTTTCCTTGCTGTCTCGGATATTTTGTATTCATGCTTTGAGTCAATGAAGATGGTGAAATCATAAAACTCTAAATATTATAAATACAAAGCATTGAACGATGAAACTTAAGCACAGAGATTGTGATTTAGGATTCATGTTCATGGTTCATGTGATATCATTTAGGTTTTAGAGTTAAATGATTTGAGGTTTAGATTTTATGATTTAATGTTAATAGTTGAGAATTTTAGGATTCAAGATTTATGATTTAAAGATTTGTGGTTTATGATTTAATTTTTAAAACTCACGATTTATTGTTAATGTTTATAGTTTAATATTTGTAATTTAAGATTCAAGGCTTACTATTTAAGGTATCAATTAATGTTTAGTGTTCCAAGTCTTAGGATTTAAGATTCATGGTTCATGGTCTAAGGTTTAATATTTTAGGGTTTTTAATGTTTATGATTTAAGATTTATGATTTAGGATTTTAAGACTTATAACTTTGTTTATGATTAAAGGTTTAAAATATATAATTTTTAGACTCTTCGAATCTTGGAACCATGCATGTTAAATACTGAACTCTAAAACCTATAAATTCTCAACCAAAAACCTTAAAACTTTTAACCATGACCCCACAACTTAACCTAGAAATTTCAAATCATGCACTTAAGTCATGAACCTTGAACGATCAATTATGAATATTAAACTCTAAAGCGTAACAAACTAAATTCTAAAATCTAAATAAAACCCTCAATCTTGAATCATATGAAAAAAATAAAAGAAATGTCTTGAAAATTTTGAAAATATTTTTTAAAAAAAAAAAAGAAGAAAGTCTTTTTTTTAGAAGAAAGAGGAATTTCTTGAAAATTTGAAAAAAAATAAAATTTAAACAAATATTAAAAAAATAAGAGTAATGTTCTGAAAATTTGAAGAAAATTATGAAAATAAGAAAAACCAAGAAAAATGTTTTAAAAACTTGAAAAAAAAAATAAAAATACAAGAAAATGTCTTAAAATTTTTGAAAAATAATGAAAATTTTAAAATTATTAAAAAACAAAAGGAATATCTTGAAAATTAAAAAAAAAATGAAAGTATGAAAAAACAAGAGTAATTTCTAGAAATTTTTTTAAAAAATAATTTTTTTTAAAAGAGTAATATCTTGAGAATTTGGAAAAATAAATAAATATGAAAACATGAAGAATATCTTGCAAATTTTGAAAAAAAAATGAAATTTGTAAATATATGAAAAATAAAAATAATGTCTTTGAAAATTTTTAAAAAATGAAAAATTTTAAATAAGAAAAATAAGAGTAATATCTTAATTTTTTTTTTAAATATAAAAATCTGAAAAAACAAGAAGAATGTTTTAAAAACTTTAAAAAAAATTAAATTAGATAAAACAAGAATAATACATTGAAAAAAAAATTAAAATATGAAAAAACAAAAACATGAATTGTAAACTTTATATCATAGATTATGAATCTTTAATCAAAACAAAAGTGTTGTAGAAAAAGGGGAATGGAGCGGGTTACGAAGAAGTGGGATGCTACCATATTCCAAAAGTTTCATGTTATAGAATAACTATTTCACAATAAATTTTCGAATTACTTATCATATTCCATAAAGCTACCAGTGAATATTTCAAAATATGTAACTTACATTCAGAGACGGATCCAGAAACTTAAGTAGGGAGGGGTTAAAATTTTTTTACAAAAATTGAAGATAAATTTTTAAAAAATAAAAATTTAATGTAAAATTTATATAAAAAAAAGATAAAAAATGGATATTAAATTTGTCAATTTTTAAAAAATTGAGAGTAAAATCTGCAATCATGTAATATAAGAGTAAAATAATAGAGTAAAATTTATAAGATTTTAAAAAATTATAGATAAAAAGTGTCAAATTAATTTATTAAGAATAAAACTTACAAAAAATAAATAAATAAAATGTAATGAAACTAAATATTTAGTAGGTATAAAATTAAGATATGATCTACTAATAAAAAAATTTAAATAAATATTAACTTAAAAATCTATTTTTTAATAATTTTTTTATTTTTTATTTTATATATATATATATATAACAAAGGGAGGGGGGGGGGGGTTGAAGCCCCTGCTTGCCCCCCCTTAAATCCGTCTCTGCTTACGTTGTCAAATAGTTATTCCAAAATGCAAAACTTACACGAAGATATATGATATCTTTCGAAATGATCATTTTGTAATATGGATTGTCTTGGGTGAGGGGTAGTCTAATACGTTAGAGTTTATTTGGGAGGTGCAATAAACAAAACCCCACAAGTGTAAATCCTTAAATTTGGGGAGAGAAAGCCCACGGTATCATAATGATGAAAAAAATGTCTCAATCATAAATCAGCTTAGCTCATCAATTGCAAGTTAATACCTAGCCTGTGCATATTTAATGTACCCTTAATTACCTCATGACCCCCACGACTTGATACACAATTCTTCTGGCATTAGAAATTTAGAATTGAGTTTTCATTGTCCAATTATATTCACTGGTGTAAAGGGTAAGGTATATATATCAGTGCGTTCGAGTCAATCCAATTGATTAAGTCGCATGCCATTCATTATAGGAGCGTAGTGCATACGAATTTATTCTCTTATAATGTTCTATACGGAGATATACATTTGTTTTCTTTTTTATTTTCTCCCACTCTCCTTTTTGCAAAACTTATTATGAGTCTATTCTTGGACAAAAAACATGTATAAGATATTAATATTTTAAAAAAAAATGCAATTAATAATCTATTCAAACTCCTGTTTATTGTCACAAAATATCCATTATAGCTATACCATTAATTTCGTCATTAAAACAAAGCAAAACCAAATATCCTTTCGTTGTGGGGGACCTTATAACAGAAAAAGAATTATGGGTGAGAATTGCAAACCTTGATTGAAGCATGTTATTGTGCACGACAAATCCACTTACTAACTACAATTTTTTTTTTTTAAAAAATAGCGAAACTTCAATGGTTTTTGCTTAATTTATTACGAAGAAGAAGCGTAAATAATGAGTTGGTGTATGATGATGGTTCCTTCCATACACATGGTCTCTGGCTTAGTTTGTGGACAATGATTTATGCTTTGGAAGCGTATCACATGCAACCGACGTAACTATGGGCCCAGCTTATTTTACCGAAACATTGATTTCGTATTTTGTTCCACGGATTAGGTTGATTAGGTATTAATTAATCAATGAGACACGGCCTAAGTTTCGTATCCTTGCTCAATGCTGAGCATATTTTAATGAGAAAATTGATGATACAATGATTTTATCTCAATCAGAATATTTTATCACAACACAGGGTAAATTAATTAATTTTTATAAAATTATTTAAAAACTGTTTTAAGCGGAAAGTGTCATCAACATGAAAGTCTATTTTTAATTAAGACTACTCCCCAGTTCGATCATGATTATATTATACTCCGGTGCATCTATTGCTCTGTCCCCTCTCCCCCCTTTTTTCCGCATCTTAATTTATTGCTTAAATCCATCGTTATATATGTGTAAAAGTGAAAATGATCATGAGTGAGTAATTTAGTCTAATTTGCTGGGTTTCAAAAGCAATTTTGTTTAAGCACAGTATTATGGAGTAATTAAGATGCTGGTTGAGATCTGTGTGCTCCATAGATTTTATGGTTGTCTTGAATCCACGTGCGGGCCTCACCCAATTACCCGATTTTTAAGTTTGTAAATTCCAACACATGCTACCAATTGTATGGTGTGAGTAAGCTTTATAACATTATTCATTATTTAGTTAAAAATACTAATGTACTGTAGTATTTTAAATTGCAATATGACATCATTAACTTCAATCTAAAGGGATGATTATGATGGTGGGTCTAGTTACAGAAGTAGTAGATAGAAACGACCACTATTTCATTCTTTTTTAGGCATTCCCTACTTAATGGCAACAGCTAAATAGTATTTTCTTCACTTTCATTGAACTTCAACAAATAAATTTGTCCTTAATATTATTTCGTCATTCAATATAAATTATAAAAATAGTGAGACTGGTATCTATTCACTGAAAAAGTTGAGGATCCAGCTGGTGCTCTCTGTTACTGTTACAGTGAGAGTGAGGTAATAATAAACTTTTGGATGCAGTGATGTGGGTGTGGGTTTCCACCAGTCAACCCGTAAAAAGGTCAACGAATTCTTACCTTAATGGGCGAGTCTCCGATGATTTGAGAACTCCTCGGCGATGTTTTTCGTGGGACCCACTACCCAAACTGTCATTTTCTTTTGCCTATTGCCAGCTATTTGCTCTATAGTATAGTGCCTTCCCTTTTCCGTAACCATATGCTTAATTCCCATATTATCCTCACACTATAAAAATCTCATACCAAGCAGCCTTCATGAATTGACGATATATATATATATATATATTTAAAATTTTTGTAGTATATAATAACATAGGACTATTAATTAATATCATTACATTTATGAAACAAGATTTTTGTCTATGGGTCCTGTGTTTCGAATTTCGTTTGATTACGAAACTAATTTCCTTCCATAAAATGTTAGTTCTTTTTTTTTTTTTTTCCACCATCAATATGTGTGTTTCATTTATTCTTTCTGTAACTTTGAGCAATATGAAGTGTTATTTCAGATGTTAAAAAAGCATTTTAACATATATTTACATTTGTATAAATATTAGTTTTCTTCTGTACAATAAATAATAGTTAATACTTCCATTGTCCTAATCTCGATTTTTCTATTATAAGTATATTTATATTAAATGATTCTTAAGTTCTTATCATTTTTATAACTAAAAAAATAAATTAATGCCAACTTCTCAAATTATAACTAAAAATATATTTAAAACAACGAAGATATTCAAGTAATTTAGGAATATAAAAAAAAAAGTGTCTTAGTTAAAAACTGAAAATAATAATTACTTGCCCTTTTGAGGTGAATTATTAGTTGGCAAATCCATATAAGAAAAGAAAGGGGTGAAAGTGTCAAAAGAGAAAACGTCTCTTCAGACATTAGAGTCTGCCAGGTGAGGTGGGTGGTTCTGAAAGTTTGCTTCTTTGCAGGTCACTTTCTCTTTTTAGTGTGTTCTGTTCAGTGTTTACCAGTTAACCAACCACAAACATGAAACAACAATGCATTAGCGTCTTTGGCTTTAGCCATTACAACTAGACAAGTACACAACAGATGCTCTCTTTACACTCTCTTCATTCCTTTCTTCTTCTGCCCTTCAACTTCAAACCCCCTTAACTTTTACTGTTACCTTCATTAATAATCTCTCTCAACTCTGATTTTTTCTATTTCATTTTTGTCATCTTTCATTTCATCTGTTTGTTAAAGAAGAAACAACCAAAAACAAGCTCCTTTAAGCTGCAGCATCTTAATCCCATCACTTTGCTTTCTAGTTTCTGCACAATCTGGATTTTCCTTCCCTTTTTCCCCGGCTGAATTTGTACTTCCTTGTACTTTTCTCCTTCAAACTTAGATCAAGTTTATTCCTTTCTCTGGATCAAGCTCGCTCTCTTGGTTCATTTCATTGACCCTTTTGCTCAAAATTCTCGCCGCTTAATATATTTTCAGCCAATGGTGATTCTGGTGCAAAAACTCCATTGGGGGTTGCTTCTTCTCTTTCTCCTCTTTCAGCTCCACCTTCACTGCAGCACCTGTTACCCCACGGAACCCATGAACTGTACGGACACAAGCCGCCTCTGCACTTCTTTCATTGCCTTCAAGCCTGGACCGAACCACACACTTGCTCTGATTCAGAGCATGTTTGATGTGTTGCTTGATGACATCACAGTTGAAGGCAACGGTTGGGGTTACATGTTCATTAGGAAGAACTGTTCTTGTGCTGCTGGTATAAAAAAATACGTGTCCAGCACCACTTTCACTGTGAAATCCAATGAAGGGTTGGTGTATGACACGGTGATGGATGCCTATGATGGCCTTGCTTTACTTCCCAACACCACAAGGAGGGCAAGGAATGGTGCTGTTGTGTCACTGAGGTTGTTTTGTGGCTGCTCCAGTGGACTGTGGAACTATTTGGTCAGTTATGTGATGAGAGATGGGGACAGTGTTGAGTCCTTGGCAAGCAGGTTTGGGGTTAGTATGGATAGCATTGAGAGGGTGAATGGCATTGGTAATCCTGATAATGTCACTGTTGGTTCACTTTATTATATACCCCTTGATTCTGGTTAGTCCTTCCTTCCTTCCTTCCAATCTTCTTCAATCCTTTTCTTGTTTGTGTGTATGTGATTGTGAATATATGTTTGAGAGGGTTGTTGTGGTTGGTTTTATTCAGTTTTGGTAGAGGATGTTTTAGACTTTAGGTCTGTATTGAGTTGAGGATGTTGAGGGTTCTGTATTTGGGATTTGGTAATAAGTGACTGGATATACTGGTTTTTGATTATTGTAATTTTAAGGTCTTCTTAAGTCACTTAAGCAAAGAAAATATACTTTATCAAGATAAAATGGAATTTCAGGATATGTTATTGTTTATAAAGCAGCTGGCAAATGAAACGTGTGAAGATGATGTGTACATTTAAGGAGCTGATTATGAAGTGAAAGTGATTTCATTCAAGTAGTTGGGAATTGGGAAAATTCTTGGTTTGTCTTGAGTGGTAGGCTGGTAGCAATTAATGTGTTGAGAAACTCATGTGTATGGGAAATACCTACTACTATCAATTGCTAATTTGAAACAGAGTATTGTCTATTTTTCATGCATCGATTGCTTTGAACTTGGCATTTTTTGTTGCATTCTGTTACCAAATGAGATAAAATTTAATATTAAATCAATTTGTCAAGTATAGTGTTATCTTTGTTAGAAGATTGTAGTTAAAGAATGGTTTATGTTAGTCTCTCCGTACAGAGTGAAAGTTGAAGATTATCCTATTTTCAATGTTGATCTCACTCTGTCTGAGTCCTGGAGCTCTAGTCAAGGAACATTATCTCTGGGTTCTATTTTAGTTTCTTTACATTCAAGACAAATATGATCAATTTCTTTGAGGGAGGTGGACTGGTTACGTATTCTGTAATGCAATAGTAATGAATTTGTTACAAATGTTCCAACTGTATTTGTGAAATGCAATAATGTTAGGAACCTTCCAATCCTGACCGCAATTTGAATTATTTCAATGGATTGCAGTTCCTGGTGATCCTTATCCCCTGAATAACGCTGCTCCACCAGTTCCTGTTCCTTCCCCATCCTTTGATAATTTTTCAGGTATTGATCAACACATGCTGTAAAAAGGAAAATAACTTTTCCTTTTTGCTTGTAGTTTGTCTATATTGTCTCTACAATAGAATATGCACTTTATTTATTTAATTAATTTAATTTATTTTTTTGGTTACAGCTGATCAAGTCTATCATAAGGCTCATGTACCCTACGGATGGATCATTGGGGGCTTAGGAGTTGGTCTTCTTCTAATAATATTAACTGTGATTCTCTGTGTGTGTCTGAGACCATCAAGTTGTTTTGCTGATGCCAGAACTCATGAGAAAGATGCTGAGGGCAAGATCTCTCATAAATTCCATATTCTTCGGAACCCAAGTTTTTTTTGTGGTTCTGGAAGGTACATATGTGGCAAGCATGTTGAGCAGAAGCAAACAGATGGTGAATCCAGCAATCACACGATTACCATTCCCATTCCCAAAGCTTCAAGTAATTAACCTACTTACTGGATTCTCAAGTTGTATATTGTACCTATGATTTCAGCGTGAAGTAATCATGTTTTGTTTGCCTTATTCTATCTTCTCCAGTATACTACTACAAATATTCTGTGGTCTTATTTGTTTAAAGATTCCTTTTCAAAATCGACTAGGGAGGAATAGTGGAAAGGGTTTGCCTAATACCTGCTGCTAATGCTGGGTTTTTATCATATTATGTTGAGTATTGATAATGATGGATATTGCACTGGATGATTGGTGGTCATATGGTCCAGTCTCCAATATCGTTGAGTATGCATAAAACATATGGTCCTGGAACATATGGTGGTGCACTTTTTAAATCATATGATAACAGAAAACTTGACTCATATATGAGGGTATTGTATAACTTGCATTCATTCTGTCAAATTGATAGTACTTAAATTGCATAGTAATTTTATGATGTAAGTCAGAGGTAAGATGCATTATTAACAACTTAGAAATTAAAAACTAAATCTCCCTTGGTTTTATATTTTGAATATTATTCATTAATATGTTATTAGTATGACCTCCCGTATTCATGCAATTCTTTGAACTTGGATATATTTATTTATGCATAATATGCTTATTATTATTATTATTGCAGCTCTCGGGCCTGACGTGTTTGACATGGATAAACCTGTTGTTTTTACATATGAAGAGATTTTCTCCAAAACAGATGGTTTCTCTGATTCAAATTTACTTGGGCATGGAACATATGGTTCTGTTTATTATAGCCTCCTTCGCGATCAGGTTTTTGGCATTATACTTCAAGTCTGTTATAATATAAAGTATTTTTTTCTCAGACCATTTTTTGCTTAAATCCTTGTAGGAAGTTGCTATTAAAAGAATGACAGCTACTAAGACAAAAGAGTTTATGTCAGAGATGAAAGTTTTGTGCAAGGTTCATCATGCTAATCTGGTAATTTCTTTTTTAATCAAAATAAATTATATGCTTTGATATTGGAGCCAATTGCTTGGCACATTTCAAAAGTCTGAGTTGTACTTTTGATTGATGTTGTCAAGGTAGAATTGATTGGCTATGCAGCTAGTCATGAGGAGCTTTTCCTAGTTTATGAATATGCTCAGAAGGGTTCACTCAGAAGCCATTTGCATGATCCTCAAAATAAGGGTAAGTTTATGCATTTAGGCTTCAATCTGTAGAATATTAATCACCACTATATGTGTGGACCTTGTGCTTTTAAATTTACATTTTTGAAAAGTTAATGAAATGCTTTCTTCAGTGCAATTGCCAATTTGAAAGTTAACTACAGCATTTGCCAGTAGGTTTAAGGGTTTCAATCTGATACCAGCATTAATTTTAAGAGCACTCTTTATTGTTTGTCCATTCTTTGTCTTGCTTATAGGTCACTCCCCACTTTCTTGGATCACGAGGGTTCAGGTTGCACTTGATGCTGCTAGGGGCCTTGAATACATACATGAGCACACAAAAACTCATTATGTTCACCGTGATATCAAGACAAGTAACATTTTACTTGATGCTTCCTTTAGAGCAAAGGTGATGCACTACTAACACCATTTTGAAGTGTTTCACATTTGTTGATTGTCATTTGTCTTAGATCTCTTTGTGCTTCTCTAGATTTCAGATTTTGGGTTAGCAAAACTTGTTGGGAAAGCAAATGAGGGAGAAATTTCAACTACCAAAGTTGTTGGTACATATGGATATCTTGCTCCAGAGTAAGTAATGTTCACTAACTAACAATTTTATTAAAAAATTATTCCTCATGCATAAAATAATATTTACATTTTATTTCTTATATTTTGTAGATATTTGAGTGATGGTCTTGCAACCGCTAAAAGTGATGTCTACGCGTTTGGTGTTGTCCTTTTTGAGATTATATCAGGAAAGGAGGCCATCATTCGATCAGAAGGCACAATGACAAAAAATCCTGACAGACGTTCACTGGCATCCATAGTACGTTCTGGTTAAAAGACAAGAGTTAGTTCTACAAGAATATAGTTCTGCCTCGATTGCATCATTGATGTTTGTTAAAATTGCAGATGCTGGGAGTTCTTAGGAATTCACCTGATTCTATGAGCATGTCAAGCTTGAGAGAATATATTGATCCAAGTATGATGGATCTGTATCCCCATGATTGTGTATTTAAGGCAAGTTTCAAATATTTTTCTTATGCAGCTTGGTTTTAGTTTTAGTATTGTGTTGTGTCTGATTCTTCTTCTTTTGTTGTTTTGGTTTATACTACTACTAGTTGGCCATGTTGGCAAAGCAGTGTGTGGATGAGGACCCCATCTTACGACCTGATATGAGACAAGTTGTGATATCCCTTTCACAGATTCTCCTCTCTTCTGTTGAGTGGGAAGCAACTCTAGCTGGGAATAGCCAGGTTTTCAGTGGCCTTGTTCAGGGAAGATAGTTACTTACGTACAGCAGGATTCATTTTTTTTTTTTTTTTTTCTGCATACCTTTTTGGTTGCTTGATAGCGATGGATCAATATCAGGAACTGGGACATGGTGGTGGGTCAACATCTATTTTTGGCCATTTATTTTCCTTAATACTATTGTCTTCTTATGAGCTATAGCTACATCCTAATATGTAGAAAATTTTGAAAGGATTTTAATTTTATTGCTCTGTGATTTTTATTGATATAAGTTGTAAGTCGACATTTATCTATGTATGTTTATATTCTTTGGTTCCTTGCATTTCTTCTGTTCTAATGTTTTAGTTGGGTTTCATTGAGAGGCATGATGGAATTATACTTCATTAATTTTATGGTTTTAACTTTGTTTTTGTCTTTGGAAATGTTGGTTGGATTCCTTCATGCCGCGATAGATTAAAACATGTTTACGATATTTCGGAAGAACTGCTTTCATGCATGCATCCACTGCTTTTTAACTTCAAAATAAATAAGAAAATTATTTGAAAACTTAAGGATTATTGCACTTTTGTTCCCACAATTTCTATAAATTATTCAACAGTGTAAATAATGGTTGTTTATCAATTACCAAGACTTTAAAAAAAATAAAAAATCATAATGTCAAGTACTTGGTAGATAACGAAATTGGCAGTAATCGTAAGGAATATTTGTAACGAGTAAATATATATAGAATTACATGAGTAAAATATCTCCTGTAACATTATCAAATAAATTGTATTGATAGATCTATAAACATTTTCCCCAAAAATATAATATTTAAATTAAATAAGTATTTACTTTATGTCTAATTTTTTTTTTATGGAAACACGTAAATGTATATTGTAAAGATAAATATCACAAGAATAAACATGATCAGGGTTGTGGTTGCCGTAAGGCCAATTAGGCAGATGCCTTAAACCTCGTTTCAAAAATATTTTTTACATATATTTCTATAATTTATTTTAAATTTAACTTATTCAAAGATAAAATTTAATTATTATATTATTTATAATTAATTTATTAATAAAATATAAAACTTAAAAATACATACACACATAAATATTGTTATACATTATTTGAGAATTTTATTATATCCTTTTCAAATATTATATTATATTATATTTTTTTAAAATTAAAATTAAAGGGACATTACACAATTATAGATATTAAATTTTATAAAAATAGTATGATTCATAAAATAAATACTTTCATGAAAATAACAGTGATAGAAATTATTTAGGTAAAGATTAATTATTATAATTTTAATTATAAATTTTGTATACATACCTAATTTTTTTTTTACTCAAAATAGAGTGAGATGTTGAAATTTCTCAATTAATAAATTTTAGTTAAAAATTTCACAGTTTAAAAATTAAAATATAAATTTATAAATTATATTAGAGTAGGATTTAAAAAGAATTATAATTTTTTAACACTTCAAAATAATAAATATTTATCTAACATCCTTTTACTCTTTCTATCTCTCTTCCTATCAAATTATATCATCTAACGTATCTATATTTATCTATCTTCTCTTTTTCTCCGTCGAAATGTGAATTAACATTTTTGTACTTAGATATCCTTGGACACGATCCTGAATATAATACAATACTAAAAATACAATATTTTTAATGGATAACAATTAAAATTATTTATTCTATATCTATTTTGTCGTTATTGCACGAGCCGAAAACACTGGTAAGCAAATGGGCCGAAGAAAACCCACCCGAAATTATAACAAAACGACGTGGTTTGCTGCAACCCCGCCCGCGTTAGCGAAAAATTCAAAAAAGCAGAGAGAAACGAAGAGAACGAAGAACAAAACATAAGAAGATGGGTTTGGATAGTGAGGTTGAAGACAATCTTCATCGCCTTCGCTCCGATCTTTCTTCTCTTCTCAATCAGGTTCGTACTTTCACTCTCGCTTTCCCTTTCACAAATGCTTCCAATCAATCATTCATTCATTCATTTCTTTCTAATCTAACGGATGAAATGAGTAATAATGAGAGACTGGTCTTAGAATTATTGAATATTGAATTCTCAGATTGACGAACTTGTCGTGCAAGCCATTGAAGTTAATAAGAAGAACAGCAAAGAGGGCAAAACGCAATTTGAGTCTTTCTCCGCTGTCCTTTCTGACATTCTCTTTTCTCTGAAGGTAAATTAAACCCTACCAAATTTTTCATTTTTCATTTATATTAAAATTTTAATTTTCTGCTTTGTTCTAACTGTTGTAGCCATGGATCCCCAAATTTCAAAATGCACTTCACCCTGAACCTGAAGAAGACACAGTTTCTGGGGAGGATGAAACCAGAGAATGTGACAGTCCCGAAGAGACAACCTTAAATCTAGTGTCTCCTTCACCCCTAGTGTCATGGCGTGCCAACTGCACTGTTGAAAGAGGTAGACAAATGTTCATGCTCACACCTCTTCCATCATCATCCAAACACCACCATTACCAACCTAAACCACACTTGAAGGACAGTGCTGTTATAGTGAAACCAACCCCAATTAAGAAGCAGCAGCAAGTTCCAAACAACCAAGTCCAAGATGGATCCATGCTTGTTATGATGACTCCTTGCTTGAAAATGTCACCTCCTAGATCCTGCCTTTTGCTCGAACCTATATCCGAAATCTCGCATTTGGGTGATCACAAGTTTCGCAAGGCCACTCCCTATCCTCTTGGGGTTCATTGCAGTGATTCAGAATCTTCTGGTAGTTCGCGCGATTTGTCGTTGATGTATCCGGAACTCCTTGGGATAAATGGCGTTTCTACTAAGCCGGGAATTGAGAAGAAAACAGTGGAAGCGTCGCCTGATTGGTTTACCTCCCCTCCTAAAACTTGTGTTTTGATGGAGTCACCTGATGATGATCATCACTCGCGTGTACAAATAACTGCCAACATTCTTAATGAACAAGTGAGCATGTTTAAAGATGATGTTGATGACGTTTCCCAACATCATAATCAGGCCAAAAAATCTAGCAACAACCAAGGTAATGCTTAATTGCTTATTGCAATTGCTTTAGTTCTATTTCAATGAACTTATATAGGAGAAGAAAATATTTTCTATTGAAGTTAGATGAATGATCTTTACAC
Source organism: Amphicarpaea edgeworthii (assembly GCA_014843725.1). NCBI lineage: Eukaryota > Viridiplantae > Streptophyta > Magnoliopsida > Fabales > Fabaceae > Amphicarpaea > Amphicarpaea edgeworthii. Next base: position 1,555,356 of record CM026320.1, on the reverse strand, counting down.
AAGTTGAGTTGTAACTTATGGGAAAAATTTAACTTGTTTTGCCTTCTTATTTTCATGTTGTCTAAGTGCTTATTGAGTTTTCAAACATGGTCTTGATCTATTGCAATTATTGGGTTGGGTTAACATGGGGTTTCATGCATGAAAATAACTGTTACTTTTGTCTTCTGTGCAGATAATTTTGTTGGCAGCTTAGCACATATAGAGAGTACTCCCATGCCTGAAAGCTCGTTTCAAACAGGGAAAGGGAAACGGCCTGGTGAAAATACTTTGAAGAAGGAGTTGTGGACCAAGTTTGAGGCAGCATCTACATCTACTTGGGGGTTGGGGTGTCAACCAAAGAGTGCTCACAAAGGGTTTCTTGACCTGCTGGAAGAAGCTTCTTGTGATGAGTAGTCAATTAAAGATATGAAGGTGTGTCAAGAATCAAGATACATGCAAGCAAATAGTCTCTCGTCAGAAAGTTTTTACTTGTAAATGCTGGTTCATGTTGTAAGATTTGTAGCAAAGAAGCTGCTGCATTCTCTCTAATGCTGCTTCTCTGTATCACCATTCTCAGACCTTTTATTTGGTATTATTAATACCATATGAATTTTAGCAATTTAGGATTACAATATAAAGTAACGCTTTTGAATTTTAGCAATTTAGGTTACAATATAATTTAAAATTAAATCAAACATTTACTAATTTAGGATTACATAGACATATTTTATATGAGAATAAGGGTGGGTCACTTTTGTTTTTACATTATTAGTTAATCATAATTCTTCATATAATATAAATTCTGAGATACAAAGTCATATGCTGATTTTTGATACATTCAACTTAATTGGTCAGGTGTTTTTCTTTGTTTAATTTCATACTTTTATTCAATCTTTAAATATTTACTCATCATTCTAAAACACACCTTAAAAAATTTATGTTGCCCTCGTTATTCTCCAAGTTATGTTTTGAATTTTTATTTTTTTGATTTGTCATATTAGTGAAATGTATTTTTTTTAGGAGTTTATGGAAGCTTTCCATATAATTAACAATAACATATTCAAAAATAAAATATAGTTAACATTCAAAAATAAAATATAGTTAATATCTTTTTGTGAAGTTTTCTTACATAATCTCTTTCTTGATAATGAATTAAAATAGAACAAGGTTAATATTTTATTATTTGTAACAAGGATGGTAAGAAAAATAATGGGACAGAGAAATCATAGTAATTATGTTTCTATGAATGATGTATAAATATGTGATTTTACTTGATTTTAATATTTTTTATATTTGAATTTATGGCCTCTTTATTATTATTATTATTATTATTATTATTATTATTATTATTATTATTATTATTATTATTATTATGGGATTTCAAGTGAATTTAATATTTTTTATTTGATTTTTTTTAAAGCATAAACCTTAGACCATAAACACTAAATACAAAAACATTAAACCCTGGTACTCTAAATCTTAAAATCATAAATCATGAACTTTAAAATCCTAAAACTCTATACACTAAATACAAATGTAGGGTTTCATTAAATCCTTAAGGTTTCATGGTTTAAGATAGAGTTTCATAAATTAAAGCTTAAGAGATAAGGGTGGCATAAACGAAACCTTAAGGATTTAATATTTCGTAAATGAAATCCTAAGGATTTAAAGTATCATAAATGAAAACTTAAGGATTTAAGGTTTTGTAAATGAAACCCAAATGATTTACGGTTAAGTGAATGAAACCCTAAAGATTTAAGGTTTCGTTGATGAAATCCTATGAATTTAGGTTTTCATGAATGAAACCTTAAAGATTTAGGGTTTTGTGGATGCAACCTTAAGGATTTAAGATTTTGTGAATGCAACATTAAGTATTTAGGGTTTCGTGAATAAAACCCTAAGGAATTAGAGTTTAGTGTTTCGTTGATGAAATTCTAAGGATTTAGTGGATTAAACCCTAAGAATTTAGAGTTTCGTGGATTAAACCCTAAGAATTTAGGATTTAATGGAGTAAATCCTAAGAGTTTAAGGTTTCGTGCATAAAATCTAAAGGATTTAAGGTTTCATGAATGCAACCTTAAGAATTTAAGGTTTTCTGAATGCACCACTAAGAATTTAAGGTTACGTGGATAGAATTTTAAGAATGTAGGGTTTCGTAGATGTATCCTTAAGGATTTTGTGTTTTGTGGATATGACCTTAAGAATTTTAGGTTTCTTGGATTCAACTCTAAGGATTTAGGATTTCGTGCATAAAATTGTAAGGATTTAGAGTTTCAATTTAATGTTTCATTTATGAAATCCTAAATATTTAAGGTTAAATTTTAAGTTTTATTTATCAAATCTTAAATATTCTTGTCTTTTCTTAGTTTGAAATTTTCTTATTTTTTCAAAATTTCAAAACATTTCATTTTCTTTTTCATATATTTTTTTTAATTTTTAATTTCTTTCCATTTTTAAAAATTTTCATTGTTTTCAACTTTTTCAATACATTACACTTCCTTTTTAACATTTTCGTATTTTTCAAATTTTCTAGACATTTGTGTTTCTTACTCATACCTTTTTGAATTTTTTTTTCAATCTTTTCAAGATATTAGACTTGTTTTTTCATTTTTTTTTAAATTTTCATTTTTTAAAAATATCTCAATAGATTTAACTTGCTTTTTCATATTTAAAAAAAAATTAACATTTTTAAGACATTACCCTTGCCTTTTTATATTTTTAAAATTTTTCATTGATGAAACCCTTAATATTTTTAAGGTTTCATTTATAAATTTAACGTTTAGTTAATAAAACCTTAAAATAATAGAATTTCATATTTGAAATCTTAAATAATTTGCGTTTCATTTGTGAAAATTAAATATTTAGAGTTTCGATTAATGATTTCATTTATGAAACACTAAATATTTAGGATTTCAATTCATGATTTTTTTAATGTAACCTTAAATAATTAAAGTTTCCTTTAAGAAACCATAAATAATTAGGGATTCATTTAAGAAACCCTAAATAATTAGGATTTCCTTTAAGAAACCCTAAATATTTTGAGTTTCAATTTAATGTTTTATTTATGAAACCATAAATATTTATGCTTTCAATTTATGGTTTCATTTATGAAATCCTAAATATTTAGCGTTAAATTTTGGATTTCATTTATGAAACCTTTAATATTTAAAGTTTTAATTTATTGATTCATTTATGAAACCCTAAATATTTAGGGAGGATTTCATGGTTTCATTAATCAAAACATAAATATTTAGGGTGAGTTTTAGGTTTGATTCATGAAACCCTAAATATTTTGTGATTAATTAACGAAACCCTAAATAATTGAGGCTACGTTTATCAAACCTTTAATATTTATGATTTAAATTTAGGATGAAATTTAAGGTTTCATTAATTAAACCCAAAATAATTAGGGTTTAGGATTTCATATGAAACCCTAAATATTCAATGTTTCATAAATAAAACATTTAAATGAAAACCTAAACATTTAGGGTTTCATTTAAGAACCCTAAATATTCTTGTCTTTACATATTTTAGTATTTTCAATTTTTAAAAATATTTCAAGACATTTACTTTGATTTTTAATATTTTTTAAATTTTGATTCATTTTCAACTCCTTTAAGATACTACTCTTGATTTTTCACTTTTTTTTTTAAATTTCAATTTATTTCCATTTTCAAAGAAATTCCTCTTGACTTTTCAAATTTTTTAAAATTTTCATTTTCTTTAACTTTTTCAAGACATTACATTTCCTTTTTCATATTTTTTACAATTTCCATATTTTTTTAACTTTTTTGAGACATTACTCTTCCTTTTTCAATTTTTTGAAAATTTTCATTTTTCTAAAAATATTTCAAGACAATACACTTGGATTTTCAATTTTTTTAATTTTCATATTTTTCACATTTTCTAAACATTTGTCATGCTTTTTCATATCTTTTCAAAGTTGTAATTTTTTTCAACCTTTTCAAGATATTATACTTTTTTTTATATATTTCAAAATTTTAATTTTTTTTCATGACATTACTCTTTCTTTTTCATATTATTTTTAAAAAAAATCAATTTTCAAAAATCTCTCAATAAATTTAACTTGCTTTTTCATATTTTTTAGAAAAAAAAATTAACTTTTTTAACACATTACCCTTTCCTTTTTATATATATATATTTTTTAAAAATTTTCATTAATGAAAGCCTTCATATTTAGGGTTTCATTTATAAATTTAGTGTTTAATAAATAAAATCTTAAAATAGTTAGAATTTCATATTCGAAACCTTAAATAATTTGGGTTTTATTTATGAAACTTGAAAATTTAGGATTTCGATTAATGATTTTATTTATGAAACACTTAATATTTAGGGATTTAATTTAGGGTTCTGTTTATACATTCCTAAATATTTAGGGTTTCAATTCATGGTTTCTTTAATGTAACCATAAATAATTAAAGTTTCATTTAAAAAAGCATAAATAATTAGGGTTTCATGAATGAAACCCTATGAATTTAGCATTTCAGGCATGAAATCAAAATGATTAGGGGTTTCGTGGAAGATACCGTAAGGATTTAGGGTTTCATGAATGCAACCCTAAGCATGTAGGTTTTTGTGGATGAAATCTAAGGATTTAAAGTTTTATGGTTGTAACCCAAAAAATTAAGGTTTTGTGAATTAACCCTAATGATTTGAGGTTTAGGATTTTGTGAATGAAACCTTAAGGATTTAATGGTTGAAATTCTAAGGATTTAAGGTTTTGTAGATGCAATACTAAAGATTTAGTACTAAAGATTTAGGGTTTCATACACGTAAGCTTGAGGATTTAAGGTTTTATCAATGCAAGACTAAGGATTTAGAGTTTTGTAGATGCAGCCCTAAGGATTTAGGGTTTCATAAGTAATACCCTGCATTACAATATATGGTTTAAGGTTTGGCCTTATGGTTTAAAATTTATAATTTTAAAGTTAAATATTTAAGGATTTAGTGTTTAAGGTCTAGGGTTTTGTGTTGCATTGTTTATGGTTTTATGGTTTAAGATTTGGGGTTTCTTTCCATGATTTCGGATTTAGGGTTTCATGGTCTGGAATTTAAGGTTTCATTTCATGGTTTAGAATTTAAGGTTTCATTTAGAATATAGGTTAAGCATTTATGGCATATGATTTAGGGTTTCATTTCATGCTTTGTATTTAAGCTTTTATAAATGAAACCTCTATTAGGATTTAAAGTTTCATTCACGAAACCCTAAATCCTAAGGGTTTGATCTACAAAACCCTAAAATTTTTAGGGTTGCAACAATGAAACCCTAAAATCCGTAGGGTTACATCCATGAAACACTAAATTATTAGGGTTGCATCCATGAAACCATAAATTCCAAGGGTTGCATTCACGAAACCTTGAATCCTTAGGGTTACATTCATGAAATCCCAAATACTTAAAATTGCATCCACGAAACCTTAAATCCTTAGGGTTGCATCAATGAAACCTTAAATCCTAAGGGTTTCATCTAGGAAACCCTAAATACTTAGGGTTGCATTAACAAAACACTAATATCCATAGGGATGCATCCACAGAACCCTAAATCCTTAGGGTTGTATCCAAAAAACCTTAAATCTTTAGGGTTACATCCACAAAACCTTAAATCCTTAGGATTGCATCCATGAAACCTTAAATTCTTAAGGTTACATCCATGAAACCCTAAATATTTTGGGTTACATTCATGAAACCTTAAATCCTTAGGGTTACATCCAAGAAACCCTAATTCTTAAGGTTGCATCAATGAAATCCTAAATCCTAAAGGTTTCATCCACAAAACCCTATATAATTAGGGTTGCATCCATGAAACCACAAATACTAAGGGTTTCATCCATGAAACCTTAAATCCTTAAGGTTACATCAATGAAACCCTAAATGCTTAGATTTTTATCCATGAAACCCTAAATTCATAACCTTACATGCATGAAACCTTAAATTCTTAGGCTTTCATCTACAAAATCCCCAATCTTTAAAGTTTTATCCATGAAACCATAAACCTTAAATCCTTGGGATTTTATCCACAAAACCCTAAATTCATAAGGTTGAATCCACGAAACCTTAAATTCTTAAGGTTGCATCCATGAAATACTAAATTCTTAGGATTTTATCCAAGAAATCCTAAATCCTTAGGGTTACTTCCACGAAGCATTAAATCCTTAGGGTTACAACCATGAAACACTAAATCCTTAGGATTCGATGCACAAAACCTAAATTTCTTAGGGTTTCATCTATTAAATCCTAAATACTTAGGGTTTCATATGAAACCCTAAACCTTAAACCTTAAATCCTTATGGTTTTATCTACAAAATCTTTTATTCTTAAGGTTGCATCCATGAAACACTCAATCCTTATTTTTAATTTTTTTTTCATACTTTTTAAATTTTCATTTTTTCAAAATTTCAACACATTAATACTCATTTTTTATATATAATTTTCATTTTTTTTCAAATTTTCAAGCCATTGCACTTGTTTTTTTGGTTTTTTTTATATTATTTTAAAAAATCATTTTTTTCATAAAATTTCTAGAAATTACTCTTATTTTTAAAATTCTCATTTTCTTTTCAAATTTTTAATACATTACTCTTATTTTTTCATTTGTTTAATTTTCCATATTTTTATAATTTTCATTTTTTTATATTTTCAAGATAATACTATTATTTTTTCATATTATAAAATTTTCATTATTTTAAAATTTTCTACACATTATTCTTGGTTTTTCACAAGTTATAATCTTTTTCATATTTTTGAAGCCCCATATTCTAGGATTTCATTGAGGCTTTTAGAGTTTATGATTTAAGGTTTCGTTTATGAAATCCTAAGGATAAGGAATGAAACCCTTAGGACATAGGGTTTCATAAATGAAACCTAAGGAATTTAGGGTTTCATAAATGAAACCCTAAGGATGTAATCCTTAGTATTTAGGGTTTTGTGAATACATCCTTAACAATTTGGGGTTTCATGGATTTAACCTTAGGGATTTAGGATTTTGTAGATAAAATCCTAAGGATGTAGGGTTTCGTAGATGTAATCCTAAGAATTTAATGTTTTGTAGATGCAACCGTAAGGATTTACAATTTCGTGGATGAAACCCTCAAGATTTAAGATTTACAGGGTGAAACCTTAAAAATTTAGTGTTCCATGCATGCAACCCAAATGATTTAGGGTTTCATAGTTTAAAATTCAAGGTTTCATTTAGGATAGGTTAGGCTTTTATTTTTTATGATTTAGGGTTTCAGTTCATGCTTTTGGATTTAAGCTTTCATAAATGAAACTTGTATTGGGATTTAAAGTTTCATTCATGAAACCCTAAATTCTTAAGGTTGCATCAAATAAATCCTAAGATCCTTAGGGTTGCATTCACGAAACCCTAAATCCTTAAGATTGCATCCATAAAACCTTAAATCCTTAAGGTTTCATCCACAAAACCCTAAATCCTTAGGGTTGCATCCACAAAACCCCAAATACTTATGGTTGAATCCAAAAATCCTAACCTTTTGGTTGCATCAACAAAATCCTTAACCTTTAAGGTTGTATCAATGAAACCCTAAATCCATAGGGTTGCATTAGTGAAACCTTAAATCCTAAGGGTTTCATCCATGAAGCCTTAAATCCTTAGGGTTGCATTCACGAAACCCTAAATATTTAGGATTGCATCCATGAAACCCTAAATCCTTAAGCTTGCATGCACAAAATCCTAAATCCTTAGTCTTTCATCAACTAAATACTAAATCCTTAGGCTTTCATACTTTTTAAATTTTTATTTTTTCAAATTTTCAAGACATTAATACTTTTTATTTTATTTTAAAAAAAATCATTTTTTTTAAATTGACAAGTCATTACCCTTATTTTTTTTTTAGATCATTTTTGATAAATTATCTAGACGTTACTCTTCTTTTTAAAATTTTCATTTTTTTTTCAAATTTTTAAGACATTAATCTTATTTTTTCATTTTTTTTTATTTTAAAATCAAAATTTCAAGACACTTGTTTTTTTTTTTTTCATATTTTCATTTTTTTCATATTTTCAAGATAATACTCCTGTTTTTTCATATTCTTAAAATTTTCATTTTTTTTTAAAAAAAAATTCAACATATTATTCTTGGTTTTTCATGTGTTTTAATTTTTTTTTTTCATTTTTTTGAATCCCTAAATCCTAGGGTTTCATTTAAGGTTTTAGAGTTTTTGATTTACGGTTTCGTAAGTAAAACTCTAAGGATTTAAGATTTTATAAATAAACCCCTAAGGATTTAAGGTTTCGTAAATAAAACCCTAAGGATGTAGGATTTCAAAAGAAGCATTTAAGGATTTTGGATTTTGTAAATAAAACCTTAATGATTTATGGTTTCATGAATGAACCCATAAATCTTAATATAGGGTTTCATTTATAAAATCTTAAATCCTAAACCATGAAATGAAATCCTAAATTATAAATCATGAAACCTTAAATCTTGAAGAAACATTAAATCATAAATCTTGGAAAAACCTCATAAATCATAAACCATGAAAGCTTAAACAATGCAACACGAAACCTTAAAATCTTAAAGCATTAACCTTAGACCTTATAATTTAGGGTTTCATGGATAAAACCCTAAGGAATTAGAATTTCGTGGATGCAACCTTAATGATTTAGGGTTTAATGGATGCAATCCTAAGGATGTATGGTTTCGTGGATGCAACCTTAAGGGTGTAGGATTTTGTAAATGCAACCCTAATTATTTAAGGTTTCGTAGAGCCAACCCTAAGGATTTAAGGTTTCATGGATTCAACCTTAAAGATTTAGGATTTTGTGGATTAAACCTTGGGGATATAGGGTTTCGTAGATGAAACCCTACTACTTTAGGATATCGTGGATGAAACCCTAAGGATTTAGGGTTTCATAGATGTAGCCCTAAAGATATAAGGTTTTGTGGATGCAATACTAAGGATTTAGAGTTTTGTGAATGAAACCCTTAGGATTTAGAGTTCCGTTGATGTCACCCTAAGGATTTAGGGTTTCGTTGATGCAACCCAAAGGATTTAAGGTTTCGTGGATGCAACCTTTTGAATTTAAGGTTTCATTGATGAAACTTTAAGGATTTAGGGTTCAGTGAATAAAGTTTTAAATCTTAATATAGATTTCATTTATAAAGCCCTATATCCTAAAGTATGAAATGAAACCCTAAATTATAAATCATGAAAGTTTAACCTTAAATCCTAAATGAAACCTTAAATCACAAACCATCAATGAAACAAAACCTTGAATTATAAACCATGGAATCTTAATCTAAAAGAAACCATAAACCATGGAATGAAACCATAAATCTTAAATCATGAATTTCTAAATCCTAAATCATAAATCATTCATGTAAATTTAATTATATTACAACACATTTTTTAATAATAACCCATTTAAACAACACGCGTTGTGCAAGTTCATACCTAGTTATGTATTGAGAATAAGGGTTGCAATTGTCTGACATCACATGTAAAATTTTGTTACAATATCATTACATTACTTTTATTCTCATTTTATATACAATGAAAATAATTTGTATTCTAAAATTATGAATACTACAAATATGAATCATATAATTATAAATAAATTATTATTATTATAACTCATGCCTATTTTAGAAAATGACATAGATTTATTTTTTAATCTTAATCATGATATAAAATTTATCTATATTTTCATTTTTCACGATAATATTTACCATTTAAACCAAATCTAATATACACACGTGCATAACTTTAATAATTTATATTCACTATTTTTATTTCTCACAATAATGCACAATTTTTACCATTCAAATAAATAAGATCTTAATTATCTTTATTCATTTTTCATAATAATGATGTTCTCTACTACGCATGTAATAACCACGCCACTTATCAACTATTCGTCTGGGTTTGTAATAATGAGTAGCTACCTAAATTTATTGAAGATAACACCCATACTTACCGTCCAATTAGTGATCTGATGCACCAGAAATAAGCCTTCAACTCATGGCAATCTATCAGCTACCTCGGACATAATTTGACCTCACCCAAATGTACTAAAGGGGACTTAAATTTAATTATTTGAAAAATCAATATCACAACATCAATAATGTGAACAAAAGTAAACATGTCTGAATCAGAATTCCCAACATTATAGACATTGATAAACGTAAAGAGAGTAATTTCATAGTGGCAACTCGCAAGCTGTTCACGAAAAACATTCAGGGCAATGATAGGATTCCATTTAGTCTGACATGCTTTTTACAATTCATTATTTTTCAATCTTTTCTAATATAATAATGGTATTGAAAAGAAAATCTATATTAATTTAACAGCTGCCTACAATCTGAAAGTATGTGCATTAAGTTAAAACGGGCATACAAAAATATGGGAGTTGTCATTGGTTATTCATCATTGAAGCATTTAAGTACAAAGGCTGCAACAAATTCAGCTATCGGCAGCCAATCCAACCACCATTTCGTTGGATCAATTTGCATTAAATAATCTCAATCAGACATGTAATCTTCTGCTCCACTAGACTGATAGTTGTCCTGGTGTGGTGCACCTCTATGTTGGTCTTCAAGACCATCATCCATTTCTAAACCACCTCTCTTTGAGGAATTTCCCTTTGAACTTGTATAAACCTTGAAAGTTGAAAGCATCACAGTACATAGGAAATTATTATTATTATTTTATACATTCAAAGGAAATGACAAACTTAATTGATAAATTCATTGCCATACCCCAGAATCCTTCCTCTCAATCGCAGCAACACTAGACCTCCGCCTTACAGTCACTCTTGAAGGTACTGGATATTGCTCCACCTCCTCACCTGATCTTCCCTCTTTAGCCCTCTTTTTTCTTAAAACAAGTTTAGTTGGAAGAGGCTGCATATCAAATTTACTAAAAGATTAACACACTGACACTGTGTAACCAAGAAACTATGTTCTAATCCATAAGTTGAGAAAGACAGAGATATTGACTCCAGGAAATACCAAGTAACGTGCTTCTGACTCATCAAATGCAACTAAGAATGTTGTAGGATCATCTGCATCATCACCCCGAACCTATTAAGATGTTACAAAAATGTCAGAATAGTGTTAAAAAGGGGAATTTAATTTAACATTAAAAGGGTTAACTACTTAAAATTAGACATGGAAATTTAAAACCAAATCATGATGTAATTTTATGGTATATTCTTTGAATTTTAAAAATATTTCTACATACATCCCAATGATACTCGCGAATCCAAGAGTATGAGACATCTTCATTTTCATCATAGATATCCTTTGACAGCTGTCATCACAGTTTAGATAAATCCAGAAGTTAACACAGAATTATGTACAATAACTAATGTTTCAAAATTGAAAGCCATATTTAAACATAATGCATACCTCTCCTGGTGCTGGGGCCATATATGCCAAAAACTTCTCAGGATTAGCAGGATCTGATCCCGTTGCAACATAACTTTTCATAAGTGCCTGCAAGCCAAAAATGGATAGGAATCAGTCTAACAACATTCAGCAATCAGCAAAATCGGTCAACACTCAACAGAGAAACCAGAATATTATTCACTTGATATATTTCATAAGTTCCTACTTTCAAACACATAGAGAACCATAAGACCACCAATCAGGTAGTTAAGACATGGGTAATTTAGCTAATCACTATCCTACCAACAAACAAAGGTAAATTGAACTTTACATAGCTCCACCACATATTGAATCAAAACTACAAGAGAAAATTAACAAGGTAATGCATGCAAGGTTGCAGACAAATTTTAGTGAGAATGCATTTCCTTTTTATACTATCATACAAGTATTTAACCTGATCCTGGCTTTTAACCTTTGAAAAACGGGGGAAATTTGAAATATTGATTATTAACACATTCATCCTTGTAGGGGTTATAAAGTTGGCTTGATGGTGAAAGGATAAGGGAGGAGGAAGAAGTCGTAGGTACAAATCTCCCCACTTACAAAAACTAACAACTAGCATTGACTGATAAAAAAAAAAAACATTCATCCTTGTAATTGCAACATAGCTTACCTTTGATTCAAAGGCATCACGAACAGGTTTGTCTAACTTAGCATATATTTCTGAATCAGCTGTGGGAGCATTGTCATATGCAGCAACAACAAACTGATCATCATACCTGAAAAGCAGGACAGAAGAATCAAAAGATTAGACTTTAATATCACATACATAAGGCCAATTAATAAAATACACGGGTGAGTAATAATTCTACTTATGGAAGTTATATATGGTGCCATACCTATCAAGATCGGGCAACAATGGCATAACCTCAACAGGATACAAATCTTTGTTGGTTGCATGAACTGGATCAGACTTGGCTGCTTCAAATGATGCTTCGATTTCCCTGATTTGTCTTTCCCTACCAGAGAATTCAATTATAGTTAGAAGGTATAAATTACTTTCACATTGTAATTTATCTGCCAAAAATTGACTTGGTAAGGGTGGTATATTATACACATACCTACTGTTGAGATTGTCCAAAATGCCGCGACCTCCCTTCATCTCCCTCAGCTCCTTAGCTTGTTTCTCAGTTAAAGACTACAAATAAAATGTTAGTTAAGTTTTTGGTTTTAGTGAGAGTAATGCATTATCATATCAATATGCCTAATACCTGCTTTGTTGACTCCATGCTTAGAGGAGATATATATTGTGTTTTGACAAGCCATGCTACACCTTTATCAGTAGGCCTCTCTTTTCTTTTTATGCCATTTTTTTTAATAGGAGTAGCAGCTTCATCATCTCGCAACAAGTCTTCATCTTCTGGATCAAGAGGTGGTCTGACACTGGGAGGACTGTATAAAAAACGTTCATCAGGCCTTCTCAATCAGCATAATCCATTCAAGTATTCAAATTTATGAAAGAAACTGGGGAAAGTACTTGTAAACACTAAGATCAAGCAGGTCGAGAGGTATCCCCAGATCTGGCTCCACAAAAAGCTTGGGTTTGTACATTTTCTCCAGAGATGTGATTGTATATTTTGCATATCTGCCAACAATCATAAAATTACAATTAGATTACATACTGATATTTATCTGTATATTTCCTAGCAATGTAAAGTGACAATAAGATTACATACTGATCTTTATCTTTCTTGAGGGACATAAGCTTAGGCTGAGCACTTGGATCAGGAAGTTCATTTCGAAATCTTACATGAGAATACACATGAAAAAAGTGTCAGTGTTAGAAATAAACACTACAAAACCACTATACTAGATAAAATCATTTCATCATCCAAAAATAACAACATATCATTTGCCCACCTTATGGACCACTACCAGCACCAATAAAATGTAAATTGAACACAAGCTTAAAAATAAATAATTGCAAACATAAAATGATATCAGCATACTCACTTGAGCTTACACAAAAATGTTGTGGGCTTCTTCAACCTATTTTCAACCCTCTCGGCGCCCAACAAGGGAGTAGATCTCCTATCTCCCATTCGAGACCCTGCAATCATACCATGCCCCTTCCCAGAGGACAACATGTGAGTCTTCTGCAGAACAGTGTTCTGGGACTCCTTGAGCTGCTGCCTATGCTTTTCCTCCTGCCTCTGCTTCTCAAACTCTCTCTTTTTCCTCAACCTCTTTTCTTCCTCAGTCTCAGCCCTGCTGGGAGGCCCGTTGTTCATCTTCTTCACTGGCACAGGAGGCTGCTGCTTGTGCTGTTTGTGAGCAATGCTGTGATTGGAAGGCTCAAATTCGCGCCGGCCAGAAGTTGAAGGCTCCTTGAACCGACGCTCTTCGTTGTTCTGAGTTGCCGGAGGAGGAGGAGGAGGCGAAACTGGGGGAGGTGGTGGTGGCGGTGACAAGGGCGGCGGTGGAGGAGGTGGCTGGTTGTTATACTGATTATTAGAGGGATAATACATAGGAGGAGGTGGTGGTGGTGGAGGCTGGTATGCAGCGTCTGGTGGCGGCGGCGGAGGTGGTGGATATGGATAGTGAGGGTGGTGGGGATTTGGAGGTGCATATGGAACATGATGTTGATTTTGATGATAATTGGAATTTGGAGGGATTTGGGGGAATGAAGAAGTAGAGGGATCTCCATAAGCACCCCAATTCTGATTATTGTTATTATTATTACTATTATTATTATACTGATGATTCCCACCAGGGATAGGGTTTTGAATTTGACTCGATTGCGGAGGGAAGGGCCTGTAAGAGGCCATTCCTTACAAACCACGATTCGCTGGCTAGGGTTTCGTTTTTTAAGCTTCAACACCGCTAAACCCTAGAACATACAACAACAACAAAACCAACAACAATAATCAAAACCAAAGTGGGTTCTCGTTATGAATCATCGTCGTGTACCTCAGAGTAGTGGAGATAGAAAATCGCGAGAGAAGCAACACCCGCGACGGTGGTGGTGGTGGTGAAAGTAATACGATGCAGACGCAGCAAATTGATACACTCAAATGAAATTTCTTTAGCTTATGAATACAGCTTCTTCTGCTATAATTTTCTTTTCCCCTTTTTCTCTTTCGGTAATCATTCCTTTCCTCGGACTCGGAGGGTTTTTTGTATTGTTTTGGGGAAAAACAAGTTTTTAAGGTAATTGTAAGGCAAATAAACTAACGGTGCTAACTATCAAAGCAAAGTTAATAAATCAAATGTATTTTTATATGTATAAATTGTGTTTGGTTCAATATAAACTTCAAAAAATAATTACTTTTTTTTTTATCGATTTTTAATCTGAAAAGTATCTCTTCTCCATAATCCAAATTTTGTGTATATTTTAAATAGATTAAAACAGTTATCTATAAATATTTTAAATCTATTTATGTTTATATTTTATATTGCCTACTATACTATGTCAAATCAGTATATTGTGTGTGTGTGTTTGTTTAATACAAAAAATATTTAAATTTATATTTTTAAGTTCAAATTTTAAATAATATTATTTTCTTAATTTTAAAAAATAATGTTGTGTTATTTTTTTAGTTATTTATTAAAATTTGACTTAAATAAGGTTTGGATTTTTATAAAATATTTATTTTATTTTATTTTAATTTTTTTTCTATGAATGACATGACATCTACTTAACTATTAATATATATTAAAATATGTTATATCATCAATTAATTATGAAAATAATGACGATATAAATGAGAATTAAAAAATAATATTATATAGAGATCCAACTTTAAAAAATAAAGATATAGAAATACAAAAATTTATTTAAACCTTAAAATATCATGAGATTAGTGATTTTTTATAAATAAAAAATTTCATATAAGATATAACTTTCAATGCATATCCTATTTTAATTTCTTATTGACGATTTGGTAATACTTACAAAAGATACTTTTTATACTTGATTATGGTGCAAGATTATAGACACTTGTACTCTGATTTGGTTAGAGAAAGACAACCACAATGGGTATCACATTATCAAGGTAATCTAAAAGCTTAAAGCATGTTTAGGTAAGCGTTTGAATATCCATTTCACACTTTTGAAGACAAGATATTTAAATCGTATCTGTACTGATCTGTCAGGTCTGCATATCGGATGATCCAGGGCTCTATCAGATCTCTTGTAGTAAGTTCTTTGTGGCCTTGTAGTGCCTCAAAATCCCTCCATTACTCTTCTTGGAGGTAATTAAAATTGCCCATTCTATAATAGGGTCGAAGAAACCACGGAACACTTGTTTTCTCATTGCTATCTATGTTGCTGATAAGCTGTGAAAACATTATTATAGTTGGCTGGGAATTCAGAAAGTGACTCTGGGAGACATTATGTCTCACTTTTGGCAACATGAAGAAATGGTGTCGAGGAAGAAACAGAAGTTTCCATGGCAAGGTTGTTTGGGTGGGGTGCTATGGTCTATATTTGGTGCGTTAGGAATGAAATGCTTTTGAAGGAAAAAAATATCAGTTCAGTCCTGATCATGGTTTACGCTCCAAACTTTCTGGCTTTAACTAATCATTTTCTGATAAACAAGGATTAGATTAGATGGGAGGTTATATATAATGCCATTAACTTTGTGCTTTTTGTTTGGCCTCTTTCTTTTATGACATTTTTGGTGTCCTTATTAATATAGTTTATATGTTTATTTTTCTTGTTTTAAAAAAATAATAATCTAAGAGTAGTTTTTTTTTTTTCTTTCTAAAAATTAGTTACATTCTCATCTATTCTTGCAAACATAACTTTCGAAATAAGTAATAACCAATATTATAAATTATATTTTAAAACATTTAAATTATAAACATATCATTTGTCTTTTTCATATTTTGAATTTGAAGTGGATGAAATCCCTAATTACATAGAAAACATAACAAAATGAATGAAAATGTGTTTATTTTTCAAAACCTTTAAATTGAATACTTAATTTTAAGTAAGATCAGAAATTCAATACAAATATATTAAGTATGATGTAATGTGTAAAACTTCAATAGTTTGTTTCATGATTTGGTTGGTATTTCTAATTTTGAATCCATCACTTTCAACCAAAATTAGATTTGCAGCAGAGTTCAATATACCATCATGAGCTTGACTCCTAACCATGGGATGTTTTGGCTCCGCCAGAGGAAATCCCTTTTTGCTGAAAATCTCCTATTACAAGAGCCTCTAGGTCTTCCCATTTTCTAAAGCGAACTGTTCAGTGTAGCTCCTAATGGTCGTTTAACTTGCCATTTACTACATGCACCCATATTTACTTCCTTCACCCCAAAATAGTTATATTATGGGTGTAGGAAGAAAAATGAAGGTTGCAGGAAGTAATTCCCTTTACACTTTAGTGCCTTAGTCCCGCTACGAGCCCGTGTTGGTTCATTTTGTCCTTTTAAAATATGTTAAACTTAATTAATTTAATGATATCCATCTATTTTGTTTATATTACATTTAAACTCTAACTCACAAGTAATTTAACATATTTAATTGTTTTATTTTTAAAAAATGAAGATTCTATTTTTTATATTTTTATATGTTGAAGAAGTGCTTAGTTACTTGCGAAGTTGGGTACTTCACCAAAAAAAATTCTTGGGAAGTTAGTTAGAAAACAGAAGGCATTAATCTGCGGCGGGAAGTTGCTGCGTATATGTTATATTTACCTGTAGATATTTTTGTGATACATATTTACTGTGCATTATTCAGTTAGATTTCAAGTATTTAAAAATATTGCGTTAAATTGGAAAAAAAATCCAATCCAGTTAAACTTTTTTTTTTGTGTGCAAATACATATTAGTGAACGATAAAAAAAAATCATTCGTTAATTATAACTAAATCAATATAATAAAAACAAAATTAAAGTGAATGTCGTTCAAATAATAAGCCCTTTGGATATGTGTTTCTATAATTTTTTTCTTAAATTGGGAAATTAATATTTTTTAATAATCATAACGGTATAATCAAAGAAAAAAGAAACATGACTATGTTAACCGTGGGTTGCACTGGTAGAACACTAGTTTTACACAAGCCCATACGTGGATTGCAGGGTTATATGTATATATTATATATAGCAATAGCATAAAGTGCAAGAGTAAGATTCCTATGACATCTGAAAAACAAAACTGATATTTTGAAACAAAATATCTGAAAAGGGCGAACATCACTTTCCTGTGGTGAATATATATAAATATATCTTATGCTACAAAATTCACCAATTACATTACATTACATTTGCCCTATTATGCATATTTTTCCATCAAGTCTTCATTTGGAGCGACATGCTGTTTCCTGGGGTCCAGCTTGCCTAGCCAACTGCACAAAAGAAGGAACATTAATTAGTTAGCTTAACACATTGCTAATAACACACAACAATTTTCAATTTTACATTACAAACACACTTTTCTATTGTCTTTGTCTAGTCACCTGAAAATAAGCTTCAAGTTTCTTTCTCAGCGCAGCATATTCTTTCTTCAGTTGTTGGAAGCACCTCATGCATCTGCATATTCAAGCGAAAACAGTACCATCATTGTTTAGTAAAATTTGTAATTAGTTAGTTAGGTGAGTGAAACATCATCATTTATTTATTTAATATTTTGCACATATGCATGCCTTTAGTTCTGTGCCCTGACTTGGCTGCTTGTGTAAAACAGATTGAGAGTAATTAAAACTAAAATCTAGTAGTGAAAGATATATTACCCTTCTGCATTTCCAGTCCTGCAATATTCCCTGAACAAATTGCACTCTGCTTTCACCTTTTTGGCTCCTATGCTGCAATCCATTATAAAAGAAACAATTCAAATAATTAAGATTCTTTGTTGTGATAAAGCCAACACAGTATGTACCTCATGATACTTTTAAGTAATAATTCACTCAACTTATTAGTATAATTATAACTATCACTACAATAGTAATTAATTTACCTTGAGCTGCTTCCTTTGAACTGATGCATAAGAGTGTCAAGCTTGTTGAAATCCAGAGGGTTCCTCTCTTTGCTACAAGCACAAAAATGAACAAATCCATTTATCAGTTTTCTTAGAAAAAAAAAAGGACAAAAGGGAAGAAAATAGAAAGAATGATGAAATTAATTAACTTACAGAGCCTGCTCTATGCTTGAGATAAGCCTTGATGAGTCACGGTAGTGAAGAGTCACGATTTCCTCAACAAAGTTAGGATTTGCATCATCCTGCAATTCTTCCAGTTGGATAAACTGTTCATCAAGTAACCCCTGCAGAGAACCAAACCAATGTTAAAGTTCATCATTGAACTGTTATGGTCCTTATGGAACTACCAGAACATTGCATAATTGGTGTTAACTGCACAAATGTCACCATAAAAAAACCGTGAGTTTGGCGGAAACAATATTGAAAGAAGCCTCCATTATCTGTTATTAGTTCCAATGCATGATGCTTCCCTTACTAGTTACCACAGTTACTAATGTCATACTCACTATGAACATCACAGTTGTGTTTTAAGGTGATCAGGATTCTGATGCAATGGAATATGTAATTTTCATTAACTACCAATTGACTATGCATTTTTACACCTGCTAAAATTAAAACAAAGCGAAGATAACTTGTGTTCTTGAGTTTGCATTTATTTGGGTCATCTAATTAGTAGTTAGTTTAGGATGTTGGTAATTGAAATAAAAATAAGATGATGTATATGAAAGTGTTAGGATGGATGAGGGAAGAACCTGATCGAAGAGGGACTGTTTCATTGCAGCAATCTGCCTGCGGGATTGGTTTCTGTCCATTATTACAAGAAAATGTGAAGAGAGAAAGTTATGGTAAGTTGATTGAAGACAGGGTGGAATTGCATGATATGGAAGTGGGGAGAGGAAGGGTTTTATAGCAGAGAAAAAAGAAAAAGAAAAGATGTCAGGTGTCAGGTGTCTAGCTAGGATCTAAGAAGTGAAGTGAGAAGCACAAGACAAATCATTGAGGGGTGGGGTACTGGGGCAGCTGGTTGCAAATTCGAATGTTGTTGCATAATGCATTTGCATGCATTTGTACGGAGAAGGAAATAATATTTGCACATTTGAATGTTATTAATTATGTATATATCACCACTAACATCATTACAAAAATTGATGGATTACGTACTTGAGCTTTATTCAAAGCAAGTTTTGTAATTTAGCTTTAAAATATCCCTAGTTTATCAAGTTTTTAATTATACTTTTTTGTGGTTTCTATGTCTGCTGTGTATCTAAGCCCATATTAATCAAGTTATGAGAGGTTAAAACTTTAGTTCAGTTCTAAAAAAAAAAAAATTAGTTATTTTTTGTATAGTAACACGTCATTCTTGGGCAAAACAATTTTAATATACTCACAGAAAAGAAACAGAGCAATATGTCACAGAAAAATACTTATTTTAGATTAAATCTTCTTCCACTGTTATCGTTAGCATCTCTAAGATTTCCAATGTTGTTGCGATAAGAGGAAGAAGAATGCCTAGTTTTAGGAAACAGTATGTGTCCAAGTTCAAGGTTGAGAGATAAGAGAAGAAAAATCACACAACACTGATTGAAAAAATTGTGGAGAAAATATTCTAGTTAAGTTTAATTACACATTTTACTATTTAAATTTTAATTATTGCACATCTTATTAGATGAGTCTTTACACTGTTCATGTACACACTATTTATTCATAGTCTTGTAAAAATAAAAACACATATTCTACTAAAATATTTAAAACTCGAGTAATGATACTTCTTTTTTAACAAACCTTTTACCAACTTTAAGATAAGCTTATTTGTGGAACACTTAATATTGAATGATCACCAAATAAAAATGTTGATGCGACTAATTCAAGTTTTACATCCATACAAAATTAAAATTCTTAAATAATTTCTTTTTTCGTAAAAGTTAAAAGACCAAAGAATCAGATACTATATAAAAATATTTTAAATACAAGAGTAATGATACTTATTTTACAGACTTTAAGATAGATTCACTTGGAACATTAAGAAAAAGCTAAGGCAAGACAACAATATTGTTTTATATATATTGAGTGGAAAAGAGGTATTCCGTGATTCTCTATAATTATAATTATAATTTTAAATAAAAATAAATAAATAAATGATAAAAGGTATTGGATAGTTATAAAATAAAATTATTATAAAAATAAAATTATTCATAAAAATGTAATTATCAAACATGATATTTCCTTTATATATTTATATAATGTATAGATGATACGGATGAAAATTGTTTTAATCTAATTATCAAACAAAACAGATCCAAACCAATATTAATTTTAAAAGAGTCTCATTTTTTTTTTACAGTAATAAACTCAGCTCATTTCATTAATGATGCAATTATAATTATACTAAGGACTAAGGAGTGTGTGTGTGATAAAGGACTTGTATAATCTATTGCCATATGCCACCCTAGTTAAAGAATAAGCATTAACATTTACTTGTTTTTTAACAAACTTTACAGTATAATTTGGATTGAGGGATATATTTTTTTTATTTAAAAAAAGACTAAAATAATGAATCAACCCGCATAATCTCCTGATTTAAAAAGATAGAGGTGTATAAAATATAAATTACTACTACGTTTGGATAGTTTTTTTACTTAAAACAGAGGGTGTACGGAACGGTGGGGGCCAACAATGAGCATCGGAACATTACTACTACAGAACATTGAAATGACATCATATACGTGGACGCATTTTCAGCCCAAATCCATTGAATCTTAACTGTTTATTCCCTTTTTTTTTTTTTATATATAAGTGAAATTATTAATTATAATTTATTATTATAATAATTTTAAAATAATTTTATAAAAATTAACAATCCCTTATTATATATGAAAAATTGTTGTGATTGTAATACGATATAAAATGCAATAGTTTTATACAAGGTGTAAAAACTTTTTTTTCTCTTTTTATATTACCTAGAATGTTATTATATTTTTAGTTTAATCGACTTCATGAGTTTTTAATACACAGGTTATGTTAAATATTTAATCCGAACAATAATTTTGATATAGTAATTGAATTTGTAAAAAAAATGTGACAATAATACAATTTTTTTGGTGAATAAAAATAATATGATTTAATGATAAATTAGTTTTTGAATTTTATAAATTAATTGAATTGATTATTAAAAAATATAATTTAATATCAAATTGGTAATGAATATTATAATTTTATGTTTTCAAGTTTATTAAAAAATTGTAGGATACCGAATATATAACATTTGGATTTTTTTCAGATATTTTATAGAAATATCTTATAAGTTAAAATCTAAAAGTTTCTAAGAGTATAATCGAAACCAAACTACAGAATCTTGAATTTCTAACACGTACCGTTAAAACAAATTGAAAAAAAACAAAAACAAAGAGGATCACAGCTCAAGAAAATAAAACACAGCTTCCAAGGGTAAATAAAAGTAAGAGACGAATATTAAAACTTTTATAATTATATTTAGAATAGGATTATGGATGATAATTTAACATGGATATAATGACTACTTACAGTATTAATAGAATGAGTAGGGTTTGCCTTAAAAATGTTTTTTATTTTTCAAAATATAATAGCATTTTTTTGTGAAAATTGGTTTTAGCACTTATATTTAAGAAAAAATAGTGTCCTTTACCCTATATAGGGATTAAAAATAAAACTATTTAAAAAGGTATATATGAAAATATAAAAAAAATTAAAAGTACAAAGACAAAATATGTACTTAAACGGTTCAGTTCGTCTAAAGACTGTTTTATTCTGAACATAAATAATGCTTGTAAAAACTGTTTTCAGATTTTTTTAATTGAGTCGATGTTACATTTTTAACTAATATTTATTATTTTATTATTTTCATAGTTATAATTTTAAAATAAATTCGTTATTTGATTAGTTTTTAAAACAGGCACGAATATATATATAAATGCTTTAATTGTGTAGCGTAGTTGTCTCGTGTCATTTGCAAGCGGCTGAAAAAGTAGGTTTATTATGAACATTGATTAGAACCTCTTCTTCCCCCCATTCCCTTTTTAATATGAGAATGAGACACATATATACCAAATTAGCATATACTATGTGCACTCGACTAAGTCATGTCTGGATCAATTTTGTTTCGTTGCAAACAGTGTAAAACACACTTTTGAAGGCATGTTTTATTTCTGCATAAATAATATAGTTAATATTATGTACAAAAAATAACAGTTTAACACTCAAAATTATACTGAAATTTGTCATTGTTTGTTAAATTTAATTTGTAAATTCCATATTATAATCTAAATATCTATAGTATGTTCCTTGTATTCCATGTGGTCTGTTATTTTGTGGAAGGACAAAAACAAACAAACAGGGATTGGTTTTGGAAGCAAAAGGAAATTTAATTATGCCCCTAAAATATTGGGTATCGCATGAGACAAAGAATTTGTCCTAAATTAGCCCAGTATTTAATATTTATGATTGAGAAAAACAAAAAAGCTTTCGCCTTTTGTTAATTGTACTACCATGCTTTCATAATAGTAGTAGTACTACATATATTAATAAGATTTCTACTTTCTAGAAGGAATAATAACTTGCAAGAAAGAAAAGTGAAGAAAACCGTTGATTCTATGAAAAGACATTGCTAATATTTAAACCTGGTTCCTGTCTGACAGTGACATATTATCCCATTCCTTAACAAATATATGTATTTCATATCAGATGTGATACAACTCTGATTAAGAAATTAAGAGAGTGCAAATGTTTAGTGTGGGAAAATAGCATTATTCATCTTAGAATGAAATTAATGTCATATAATATTTTTTTTAGGGTTAATTATGTTTTTGTTTCTAAACAATTTTTTTCTGTTAAGAGTTTTAGTCTTTACTGATAAGTAATTGCGTTTTTTTTATGATGATATTATAAAAATGTTACTATCTCGTATACTATATGCCAATTTCATCAACTAGTAGAATCAATATCGATTGTTGATAGAAAAAGCTTTTTTATACTAGTGTATAATCCTATCAGCCTTTATATAGACACTTGTATTTGTATATACAATAATTTGTATATTATTATTTCTGTAAAAAGAAAAGGTACAGAGAGCTCTTCAGTATGAACAAAGTCAACTCCTTTCACTCTACACAGGATTTTTATAGGACACGTGCCACATTGTTTATTGCTTCCAGTGGAATATTGAAACACTTTGCACTTTAACCAAGTTGAATGTGATGGCAGCAGTTAAAGGCAACCCCAAATTTAACAGTGGTCATTTCAACTACTACTAATTGTTTTTGTTGCTTGTGTGTGCTTCCGTAATCTTTCTTTTCTTGCCTTGTTGTCCACGTAATGTAAATGCATCTTAATTTGTTGATACTATTTTTCTTCAATCAATGTTTTTAATTTTCCTTGTGTTTATACATGTATGTAGAACTAGCATGAGTTGGACAGAACAAAACCATGTTACTGTGGCAAGGGATGGTGCACAAGAGAATAACGAAGAGGGGAATCAGCAAGTGACCAAAAGAGGGAAACAAATTAAGGGAGAAAAATTCCCAATGATTGACATGAGAATTTTGGCATGCACCTTAGCTTAGTGGTCCATCATATTCATATTCATGTCCCTCTCAACAATTTCAAGAAAGCGAAGCGTTTAAAAGGAGAAATAAGTGTTGGAGAAGAGATACTCTCTCTATTATTCCTCTTGCATCAGTTGCATGTGTGTGGTCACATCTGTTTCTTTGTAAAGAGTTAAAAAGCTTAATGTTTTGAGTGGTGGAAGGAAAGGGATCAGAATCTGGTTTCTCAGTCATTTTCAAGTTTGGCAGATTGTCGTTTCTCTCATTACTATCTCCTCCTATCTTGATAAGGATCCCACCGTGGACAATGCATCAGCAAAGTTATTAATCTTTTTTTCATGTTCAGCTTCAGCCTATAATTGACTCCCATTTGTAGAAATACATGTCTTCACTATTTTAAGTCCATATGAGTGGAAGCATATGCTGATGTTTGGTAGTACGACAATGCAGAATCATTCATTATTA
Organism: Amphicarpaea edgeworthii; assembly: GCA_014843725.1. NCBI lineage: Eukaryota > Viridiplantae > Streptophyta > Magnoliopsida > Fabales > Fabaceae > Amphicarpaea > Amphicarpaea edgeworthii. The sequence goes on along the minus strand of CM026320.1, from coordinate 1,530,981 downwards.
CCAACATAACCTAAAGAATTGAGAAAAGATCATAAGCAATGTCATTTTTTTCATGCCCTTTATTAAACCACGAGATTTATTTTTAATGGTTGTAAACTAAACTAGAAAGTAGGCAGCCAGAATGAAAGAATCTTCCTTCCATCAATAACTAAGCAAGCATAACAAATTAACATGTCCATCTTTACATCAAAAAGCATTGATTGCATCTACTATTTGCTTATGTCAAAAGAAATTATAAGGTAGTCCAAGGCTATCACATATATATGTTCTTTAATAACACTTAATTAAATGTGATACGAAGATTAACACGAATCATAACGATCTTGAACCATCTGATATCAGAAAAGGGACATATGGAGAATTGCATTCTAGCACATATGAGATGCCACGTCAAAGAATAAATAAGCTTCTGATATGGGTTGCCACGTTGAAGCATCAACAGGTGAAGGACCTGAAAAAGGCAATACCTATTCTTTCCTTTCATCATCGTGACTGTAATGTATTGTATTCTAGCTCCTCTGGCAGCATAAATTCTGCTCATCTTTCTTCACAACAGAATCCATTGTTGTTGAAAGCAGCTAGCTAGCATGCCCACTACGTACTAAAGACAACTTTTGATCTGTTCTCCAAAATTTTATCCAACAAAAGATAAGATGAAACAAGACAGACATGATGATCCTCGTAGTAGGGAGGGACCAACAGCACAACATCAAAGGACGATAGATAGATAGATAGATATCTAACTGGCCAAATCAATGAAAAGAAACACTATTACTGCCTCGAAGACAGCTACTCTTACTATCAATACCATTTTCCATATTCTACTATGTTGTCATAAAGTTCTTATTCTTGTGCAGAAAATACAACAATGCTAGCTAGGCACAATTCGAGATTCAGAAACCCGAGTGAAACACACTTCACCTAATCAAATCAAGCTTCGGAAACAAGGCTCAACAATTGATTATACGCTATACAGAATCCTCTAGATTATATTATACAAAGGAACTGAAGAAAAATAAAAGGAAATATATATAGATGATTTTTAGATAGTTTGGTTAGAGAGAAAAGGAATTTTTTTTCTTATTTAATTGTATAGAAAATTATATAAATATCTCTAAAATAGAAGATTACAAAAATAGTGGGATCCATCTATTTTTTGGATTGCTTTCCTTCCTTTTAATTAATCAATCAAACGGGAGCAGTTATTTTTCAAATCTTTTCATTTCCCTTCCTCTCACTTTCTATTATTCCAAACCAAACTAAAGCTTATGCATAATTAAGGACTAAGTATCTACTATTTATTTAAAAGTTCACATACTTTTCAATACATTTTAACGTGATTGGACAAAAGATTAAATTAATGCTAAACAACTTTGAACGAAAAAGCAAACATAATTTAAAATTTATGATTATCTTATTATCTTATATTGGTAAAACTTTTAAGTTTTAATAAGTGACAATTATATAATGACTACTTTCGATTAAAGTATTTACTGAAACGAGCTGAACTGAACACAATTTTGTAATAAATTGCAATCATTCTAAAAGTATCAGGGGAAAAAAAGGAAATATAAGGTTAGAAATTTTTTTACTACTATAACATAATAATAATTTTACTTCATTTTCTAATTTTAATTATCGTCGCATAAAATGAATATCCAAATACAAAATATTTCAAGCTATATATACTTGAGTCCATCTACCTATATTAACAACCACCTAAACTTCTATTCCACCACATACAATAACTTACAAGAGCAGAAAATGAAAAAAAAAAATTATAATATTAAACACCTCATCAAAAATTGAAAAAATGGACTATTGTCATCACTTCACCGGTAGCCTCTATAGACTGGTGCATACATAGAGCTCTCAGCAAACTGCACCAAATCTTTTGGTTGAGGAAGGCGACTGGCCAAGCCTGAGGTAAAAGGTGAACTCAATTTCATCATAATATTTCAAGGAAATTAAAAAGATTAATTGCACTTTTGTTCCCTAAATTTTAATTAAATGTTCAATTTAGTCCCAAAATTTAAAAAGTTTCAACTTGGTTCTCAAATTATTTAAAATGTATCTATTTGGTCATTTTTTTGTTAAATTTTGTTATTTACACCCATTTTATTAATTACACCTCTCATTTTTTATATTTTTAACGGAATGTATTTAATAAAATGGAGGTGTAAATAGCAAAATATGGAGGAAAATAACCATATTGATGTATTTTAAATAATTTAGGAATCAAATTAAAACTTTAGAAAAAAGTGTAATTAAGAAACATGGAACATATATAAAACTAATTCGGCTCACCAAGCTCATAGGCCTTAGCAGCCACCTTAGCAGCAATGTGTGCTGAAATCTTTCTGATGTTGGTGAATGGTGGGTATATGAGTCCCTTGTCATAGTCCTCCTGGGTCACTTGTGAAGCCAAAGCTTCAGCTGTTCCAAGAAATACGATTTGTCATTTAAATTATTATAAGTAATTAAGTATGTCCCAAGCTTAATTAACATTTAAGTAAATGTTTGAATTTCTAATATGCACTTACAAGCTGCCAGAAGCAGGTCATCAAGCACTCGAATGGTCCCAGACATTATTAAACCAAGACCAAATCCAGGAAAAATGTATGCATTATTTGCCTGAGTATTAACAAAGAACACATTCAAATTGAAATTCACTTCATATGATATGATTTTTATTTTTTTTTAACATTTATAGGAAGTGCATTAAGAGTTAAGACCTGGCCAGGCACAAACACTTTTCCATCGTATTCGACTGGATCAAATGGGCTCCCACTAGCAAAAATGGCACGTCCCTGATAGAAAATGCAAATGGATAAGAAACATAAAAAAGAAGAAATGATAATATCCATTCTAAGATTACAAATAAGCTTATAATAGGAAGATATTAGCTTTAATTACCTGGCTCCAAGTATAAGCTTCTTCAGCAGTGCATTCCGACTGTGATGTTGGGTTGGAAAGAGAAAGAATAATAGGTTTCTACAAGTATTACAAATGATGCATAGATTAGCTTTTGTGGATATCAAAATGCATAGTAGGTAGGCAAGTATATTGACATATTATTACCTCATTAATGGAAGCCATAGCTTCAATCACTTCCTTAGTAAAAGTTCTCCCTTGTCCTGAAGTTCCAATTAACACTGTTGGCTTAATTTCCTGAGAAGAAAGCATTGAAAATGTAAGAAATTTGAAACTGCTGTTCTCTCTGGATGGAAGGGCGAGAGAAAAAGAGATCATAGTATACATACATTAATGGCATCTACAAGTTCCTTAACAGGTTCATGTTCATGAGCCCATGGCTGCTTAAAATGTTGAAGTGATTCTTTACGGGAACTCACAATCAAACCCTGCCAAAGTAGGAATAAAAGATTTAAAAGAATGGAAAACAAGCAATTACTTTCTAAAGGAAGGAACTAAATTGGATTCAGTGCTACCTTTGAGTCCACCAACCAAATGTTCTTGCGCACTTCATCCACTGGGACATTTGTCTGTAAAGACAATAGTTTAGTTTCTGGATAAATCCAAATCATTCATGCAATGCTCTCACAACATCATAAATCTAACCCGTTTTGATGTTTCAAGTGCTATGAGTCCTGCTATTCCAGTGCCAGCCTGCAAGTGAACAATTCAAAGTGATCTATCTGATAATGTTCCAATACTCTCTTCTTCTTTATAACACCTTTTTACTCTGACAAGAAACAATGAAGAAGGACACATGAACATGATCTTAGAATGGTATTAACTTACCTCTCCAGCACCAAGGAATAAAAACCTGTGATCAGACAAGTCTCCTCCAACCAAATTCAGAGCTGAAACTACTCCTGCAAGGACCACTGATGCTGTTCCCTGAAACAAAGTGGATAGAATATGAGAGATATTTATCAGTTACCAAAGCATCTAAATTTTCATTATTGAAAACAAGCATTACTTACCTGAATGTCATCATTAAAGACAAGATGTGTTGACCTATATTTTTCAAGCAGATCAAAAGCATTGTGGTTTGCAAAGTCTTCAAACTAAAATATGGCAGAACAGGAAAATTGAAATGAGCAAGTATTGCATTTCCCTCCCGTCCAATAAAGCAAGAAATGATGTCTTTGCATAATACACTGCTTAGTACCTGAATGAGGATTCTTTCACCATAATTTTGCTTGACTGCATTCATAAATTCATGCAGAAATTCAGCATATTCCTGGAAACCAAAAAGGTAGATGAAAGTTTATTGTTATTTATGGTATATTAGATGATAATCCCTGCCTCAAGTTAAAAATAAGGCCAAGTAAATAAAACAAATTATGAACCAACCTTCCCAGTTGCCCGTTTATGCCTGAGCCCTATATATAATTCATCATCCAACAACTTCTCATTGTTTGTACCCACATCGATGGTAATAGGCAAGCACTGAAACAGTTTGATAATCAAATAATACAATTGTAATAAGAAGTGGAAGCCACATACAAATTCTTCTATAAAAAAAAAAAATGCAGAGAATATAGGAGTCACTCTTCATAAACTTCCAAAATTGAATGCTACTCATCAAGTTAACTTTGAATTAGAACATTATAACACTGTTTCAACAGTATAAAAACATAAATTGCTAATACTAGTGTATTTACTTTTCTGTATAAAAATCATAACAATCACCGCTGAAATGAGGATTCTTTTTTCTAAGAAGCAAGGATCTAAGGGCTCAAGTTGTGAAATCCAAAATCAAATATAGGAATCTCTCAAAAAACTTCCTCTCAAATTTCAGTAGCATTTTAGAACAAAGAAACACATCACAAGAAGTTAGTGACAGACACAGTAGACTAGACTGAAAATACTTACACTAGAAGGACGAACTCCGCCAAGTGCTGAATATAAAGAAAGTTTTCCTACTGGTATTCCCATCCCCTGATAATACAGTGTTAGATCATACATCATACATTTTATAAGTGAACAAGTATAATAACATTACCTGACAGCCTAGATCCCCAAGACCCAGAATTCGCTCTCCGTCAGTTACAACAATGACTTGAATGTTCTTCTCAGGCCAATTCCTTAGTACTTCCAGAATCCTCCCTCTTTAAACCACATTGAAGAGAAAATGGAATAATGACTTTAAGACAAATAATAGACACAATACATTCAACTAAAAGGTTGCAACAAGGAGAAAGAATTCTAGCTAGGAGGATGAGATGAAGGTGCAACTGAACTGAAACTTACTTCTCATTCAAACTTATATAAAGACCCTGAGGATTGACGAAGATGCTCCCATATTTTTGGCAAGCTTCACCAACAGTTGGGGTATACACAACTGGGAGTAACTCCTCAACATGATCAAGTAGAAGCTTGTAAAACAGCTTTTCATTTCTCTCCTGCAACCCAGCAAATATATAACGAATGGAAAGCATTAGAGTCCAATCCCAAAATTTGCAAATATTATAAGGCTCTCCAAAGACATGAAAAAAAGGAATTGTTTAAGAGGCCACCTGAAGATCCATCATTGCCCTGTACTTGTGCAATGGAACTTCATACTGGCGTATATGTTGGATCATTTTCTTCACCTGAACAAATGAAGCATTAATAACTATCACAGTCATACAGAATTTCAGCATTATTTTATTAAGATTAAACAATTCACTATAGTTCTTTAATTTATGCACGTGTGTAAGGACTAAAACTTCAAATACAAAGAATTACAGAGACCAATGAATAATTAAAAAAACTTATAGAATGAGATGATCGATATGCATATACCTGAGTTTCCTGAGAAATAACTGAAGGGGGAAGAAGGCCACGCAAGTAGTGAGCGTCCCTCTCTTTTTCAGTGAAGCCGAGTCCTTTGTTGTAGTGTGGATCTCTCAACAAAGTATATCCACTAAAAACCAGCACAACAGTGTCCCATTCAGAAACGGAAGATCATGATTCATGACACAACAAGTCTCACTCACTGACTCACCTAGCAACAGAGATACACCAAGGAGTCACAAACTGATCCTCAGTGGCCTTGTCCTCGCCGTAGACATCTCGAACACCGCCGCCGGGGGTTGGGTTAACGTCGGCGTCGGACACCGCGCCATTTATCTCATCGTCCATCACAACGCCTCCGCCGTGACTTTTGGTATTGGTTGGAGTTGGAGCACAACACGTTACTCTGGAAGAACCCCAGTGAACCAGAGATGTTGCTGCTGCAGGAAGACCACCCACCTATGCCTGACTTGCACTGTGTGTAAACAAGACAATTCTGTCAATGCCCAGATAAACTAAACAACCGATCACGACAAAATTATAAGAAAAATTATTTTTTTATTTTTTTGTCGCTGGTATACCGAACGAATTGGCAGCAAAATAAAAACGAAGAGTGGAGTTGGCTATGGTGAATGTGGAATGTGGATTGAGAAATGCTATAATTTACCATGAAGGAGCATGCATTGGAGGAGAACACGATGAAAACAAGTGTGTGACAGAGAGATAGTTGCGGGGACAAATAGAGAGTCTTCAGGGGATGGATGCTTTGCTATCCTTGTTTTTCTCTTCTCTGTTTTCTGAGATAGATAGTGCCCGGAGAGGAGAAAAGGAAGGTAGATCATGAATGGTACTACATAATATATACACGGTATGATTAATCATATTGATAAATTTAATAAAAAAATTATTAAATATATTTTTTTCTGTTAAAATTATTAAATAAGTTTTAACTTTTAATTTAGTAACTATAAAAAAATAGAGAAAACATGTCATGTACAATTATTAAATATATTTTTGCTACTCTACAAGTGAAGAAGTACTATGATGTGGTCTAACTTAGTGTAGCAGCTGTAACTGTAAGACCCTGTTTGGAAATTGGAAGCATAGGATGAATATCAGTACCCTTTGAGATTTACATAGGATAGTAGTGTCTTTTTCGCAGAACCACGTAAAGAGATTCTGCAGCTATCCTGAATTTTGGGAGTGTCTTGCATCTGAATTAATTAATGTTGTCGTGTATCGTTCTTGCTTGTATATAACGAGGGTGTGGAGATACAAATACAAATAAGGATTAGCCAGCCATTGGGGGAACTTTCAAGGTTGATGCAATGCATGCTGATGCTATTGCTGGCTTGGCTTCTAAGTTCTAACAAAGTTACACAGTCCACACAAGCTCACTGATTGAGATTGAGACCACAGAGGTTCTGTTAAGTGGTGCGAAGGAGTTGTGTCCCCATGGTATGGTAGGTGGATCGTTATAACATTGGTCGTTGAAATAAGGTCACCATCATTATTCACCTATCATGTTTATATCTAACAAAAAGGAAATAAATAAATAATGAACTCTATCATGGATAAATATTCTAAATTATTATATACTATATTAAAATTAATTGCGCATTACAAAGACAGATTAATTTAAAATGGGATATATTTTAAAATATAATTTTAAGATTAACATACTTAGAGCTTATAAAAAAAAAAAATTAACATACATTACAGCTGTATGAGCTGAAAGCATTAACTGTACCTGCTAATATGAGCTGCAAATGAAATAGGGAGAATTACATTAATTTTATAGAGTTAGCATTAACTATATTAGCAGGTCTAAGGTTGGACAAAATTAATACTTATAATACTAACTATTCATTCCTCATGCAAGTTCTTCCCTAGTCTTGGTGTGAGCTAGGGTGGAATTGTGTCAACTATTCTAGTGGAAAATGTACTCATTTTACATGCTCTAATGCTCAACTATTAGTCCATTGATCGTTTCATAAGTTTGTCTCAATTACTTAGTAAAACCCATTCTAGGAAAATTAAAAAGTTAATTAGAGAAAAGTTGCAATAGGAAAACAAGAACAGAGTATCTCAACAGAAAGTTAATGTAAAAGAATAAGCTTTTATTTATAAAATAAGAACAATATGTTGCAAGAATTCAAATAAAAAACACCTAATTAACTTCTTCTAGGTAGCAAATCAAACTAATAATAGCACGACTGATATGATTTACACTTGCTGAAGTGAAGAACCGTCTGCTAGCAGCAAAACTATCGTGGTCATCTATTAATTAAGCTTATAATGTTCCATAAATCTTGAGCATTGACTCCAGTCTCAGTTATTTACATACACAGGTCATTTAGACCGTTACAACTTGCCATATCATAATTAACTTGTACTTCAAACATTGAAGCTTTCTTTTATCTTGTTTGGAAGTTCAGTGTCTTGATGCAGAAGGAAAATACAAAGGCAAAGAAGACAGTGAATGCTACCAAAACTGCAGCAACTGGACCCATGAAGTCGGATTTAAACCCATAGTGGTCTTCAATATATCCTTTGACAGTGAAATTTTGAGTACTCCCAGGCACAAAAAGATGGTCCTCTACATCTCTATATTGAGAGACAATTAATCCATACACTGTCCATGCCACTGGACAAATCCAGTAGTACCACACCCACCATTTAGGAATTTTCTGAAAACCAAAGTTGGTACAAGAGTTATGTTAGTAAAGATTATGTAAGATATGCATGCTTGTTTCAATATAATAATAACCAAACTAGAATGGTACTCACCGGTCTTGGGATAAAGAAACCAGAGAAGAGATTGAAGAGTCCATAGAATGCTGCTGCAAAGATTGATGCCACTTGGTGGTTTGGTGTGATAGAAACAGTCATCATTCCATAATATGTGAAGTACAAGAAAGAGAAGAAGCTGACAAAGAAGAACCAAAAGAACTTCTCCACTTTCCATTCAAAGCTCACCATAGCATACACTATGAGTGAGTAAAAGACAGTTTGGAAAAACACATATGGTATTTCACAAAAGACCTGCAATTAAAAAATAATGCATTGGCATAAGGATAACGTAATTAACAAGGCAGTGGCAGCATAATAACAAGCAACACATAATAGAAAATATTATTGTTCTTTGAACTAAATTAATCCACTAACCTGTGCTAGGGCATAAGGCAAAGGAGCATACATTCCAGCAGCTCTTTCTCGATAGAACACTGTTCTTTCAACCGCTACAATTGGTTGAACAGTTTGGCAGTTGTTAATTCCAACAAAAATAACAGCAGCATACATGGCTCCTATAATCATTATCAAGTCGGTTGAGCTCTCCCTGGAAAAAGAATAACAAGAGAGAAATTAGCTCAAATCTAAAACTAATGGTTGAATAGTAGAGTTAGATTTAATCACAGGAAGCAACTCTCACCTGTTTTGGCCAATTCTCCAAAATACTGTCCCTATCATGAGGGCACAAGCCAAGGTGAAAAAATATCTGACAAGATTATAATCTGGACTCCTCCAGTATGTAAGCCACTGCTTCCAAAAACAGGATTTAAATTGTCCCAATGTGGATTGAGAGTACTTCGTGGGGAAATACAAATCAGTAGCTCCAGGTGGGGGTGTGCTTAACTCCTTTACAAGAGCTTTGTTTCGCCTGTTCAATAAGCAAATGTGTTAGTTAGCTCAAACCAACAAAAGTATTTAACAGTGTAGACATTCTAATTGTTAGTTGACTTACTGAAACAAAGCTGATGTTTTGTAGTATTCAGCAAAGTCCATTCCAAGCCGAACTTCAGCTGCTACAGAACTCACTTCTAGCATCCATGTTGCTGGGTTGTACATCTCTTTAATTTTAGGAACCCCTGGAATTGACTGTGACCAAGGGCATGGGATGAAGCCTGATACTAAATCCTATGTTAAAGTACATGATCAAATAAATATAATCAGCTTGTTGTAATACCTCAAAGTATTCTACAATCTTGTGGGAATTTCGGCCTAATGGTCCTGAGTAGATCACTTGCCCTCCTCTTTTCATCAACAAAAGCTGGCACAAAAAAAATATTTTCAATAAGCATCAAAGAGGATAGGAGATACAAAGAAAAGAAATACGCAACAAATGGTTTGTTGGTTGGTTGGTACCTCATCAAAGGCTTCAAAGATATCAATGCTAGGTTGGTGAATTGTGCAGACAACTGTTCTTCCAGTGTCCACAGTGTTTCTCACAGTCCTCATAACAATAGCTGCTGCTCTTGCATCAAGACCGGAAGTGGGTTCATCCATGAAAATGATTGAAGGATTAGCAACAAGCTCAACAGCAATGGTCAGCCTCTTTCTTTGTTCGGTTGACAACCCTGTAACTCCAGGAAGCCCCACTATAGCATCTTTGAGACTAACTAACTCTACCAAATCCATCACTTGGTCCACAAATTGCTGAAATGATAAAAAAAAATTGAAATTTTTAAGTCACCGTTCCATGAACCCCTATTAAGGAGAAGAATCAAAAGATATACCAGAGCTGAGAGCACTTACTATTTTTTCCTCCTTGCTAACTTCTTTTGGTAACCTGAGGAAGGCAGAGTAAAGCAAAGATTCTCTGATAGTAACTTGGGGTGAATGAATATCAGTTTGTTCACAGTAACCAGAGACTCTTGCAAAGGTTTCTTGGTTCTTGGGGAACCCAGAGATTCTAATATCTCCTTCAGTGTAGCCACCAGTCTTTCTTCCTGCTAAAACATCCATTAAAGTTGTCTTCCCAGCTCCACTAACTCCCATTAGTGCAGTTAGGACTCCAGGCCTAAAGGAACTAGTTACTCCCCTAAGCAGTTGTAGCCTATCTTCTGTCACTCCTTGATCTCTCATTTCCTGTAGAAGTTATCCAAGTTAATTAGAACTTCCTTTGTATTTGTGGGTACACTAAGGATTGTTTGTTAATAAAAGTGGATCCTTACTGCAGGCATGTCGACGTAGTAATTAACAGTGTCAAAGGACATTGCAAGTGGTTGGAAAGGTAGAATCATTCCTTTTTTGGGGGCAACTCCAGTAGCTGAATCATTTGTCGAGTCAACTTTTCTTAATCCACTGGTGGCTTGGCTACCCATTCGCTGCATTGCCACTTCTCCTGAAATGATTCACGTAAATAAGAACATATTTTTATGCAAACCATCAAAGGTTATTAGCTTTGCGTGCTTTAACACTTACTTGAATTGTTTCCATCAGCAGTAGATAATGATCGAAGCATTGAATCTCTGTTGGACTGTGGGGGCCTTACAAGTCTAGGTTCTTCGTTGGTGTCTCCTCCAGCCTCCATTTCACTTGCATCTTCCTCAGAAATAATTGCTTGTTTCTTTCCAAGAGCTAATGCACCAAACAAGGATAGACAAAAGCTTTAGTATGATAGAAAATGAAAAAAAGTAACTGACTTGATTGAAAAATTGATCAAGATGTGAGGTCTTACGGTTAAGGTACATAAGCGCAAGGGTGAAGAGAACGTTGTACAAAATTGTGAAACCAAGAAGACCAGCAGCTCCAATCCAGTACCATTCATTTTTAGCATAAACATCAAAGTTCCTTAGTACAGATAGACCCAATGTGGTAGTGTTATCAGAAGAAGTCTGCAGTCAAAAGGCATGTTCAAGTTAGAAACTAACAAGTTTTGTTTTTTCTTAGTGAATTGCATTTATTTTCATTTTCCCAATTAAAAGCTTCTGCTATTTACCTGTGGATGCATCCACCTTGGAGCTAACATTTCATTCACAGCCAAAGCATTGAAGCCATATGTCAATGGTGACACCCAGTAAGCCCACACCCACCAATCAGGAATTTCACCTGTAACCATTGAGCATCTATATATGTGAGAGCACATTCTTTGAACAAATGCTTTTGCTTAAAAATAAGTTTCGATTGTCACTCACGTTTGGGAAGGATGAAACCTCCAAGTAGGAAAACAAGAAGGAGCATAAGGGCTCCACCAGTGTTGGCTATAATCATTGTCCTGCACACTCCAGAAATGACCCTAAACATCCCAGCTGCCATTTGTTGGATCAGAAACACCAACAACAGTTGCTTGAAGAACCTAAAAATGGGAATAGGCAAAAAAATGCTCACTTCACTTAGTAATTATATAAATACATGTTGATCATGATCATGACATCTAATATTATTATATAAGCCATCACAATTACCTGCTGGCCTCAGGAGTAAATCCTATGGTGTAGTAGGTGACACCCACCCAAGCAAGAGACTCAAGCACAGAAATGGGAATACGCAACAAGAAATTGGGGAGAGTGTAAGTCCAAGCAGGGTGGAAAAGGTGATCTCTGTGCTTGTAAAACACAGGAAGCCTTCCAATAGTGAGTGCAAGCTCAGCAAAACCATTAAACATGTTCATGATCATAGAGAACAAAATTGCACCAATGTAGAGTGAAGCATCATCTTCATTATTTCGATGCATTTCAGTCCTCAAGAACAGTGTTGCGGCTATGATGGCAATGAGGACAATTTGGGCTGACTTGAAAATGTAGACGAAGGAGTTCCTCTTGATGAGAAGCCACTCCTTGTCCCAACATGCTTTGAAAAGGTCCATTGTTGGCACAGAGTTTTTGCTGTATACAAGAGCTGCTTTATGTGCACTTGACTTGTTGAATGGCACAGACAACTCACTCTCAAGCCTCGTTCCAACATGGAACCTCTTGAACTTGTCTGCAAATTCTGTCACTGTAACATAACGGTATGGCCTGTTTTTCTCTGCCCAGTATTGTTCCTGGTCCTTCCTTGAGGTTACCTGTCATCAATATGAAAAGTAACATTGTAATTCTAATTCTAATAGGAAAACTAACATTGTAATTCTAATAAGACCAACTTATTACATACAGTTTTGAGTTTTACTATAATGCACCACCGGGACACTATAAAATAAAATCATCTGATTTATCATAAATAAATAAAGATGGTGATTGAACATTACACCATGGTTAAGTCATTTATATATCTACAGTAAAAAGAGTTTAACATTGTGTCATGTTTTTGTTTTTCAGTTAACATGTATCATGTTACATGATTTGGAATGTGCATGAGTTAAGTCAGGTGCAAGAGATAAGTTATGTGATGTTTGATAAGGTGTGTGAAGGTGCATGATAAATAAGGTGGTGATGTGATGATCACACCTCTTGCAAGAAATCAGCGGTTCCCTTTCTTTCGGGACAGCGGAAGCCACAGGATTCAAAAAATTCCACAATGTGATCACGTGGGCCTTGGTACACAATCTGGCCCTCTGATATGAGGATGATGTCATCAAAGAGATTGAAAGTCTCAGGAGCAGGTTGGAGAAGGGACATTAAGATAGTTCCTTCACTGAGGTGCACAATCTGCTGCAAGCACTTCACAATCTGAAACGTTGTGGAACTATCAAGACCCGTAGATATTTCATCCATGAATAGTGTTTTTGTGGGCCCAACAATCATCTCTCCTGTATAAAAATCAAAACCATTTTCATTGTAAGAAATCATTATAATTTGGATAATTAAGCATTTGATAAGGTTTAACTATGAATGACAAAAAAGCGTTTAACTTTAGAATATTCTTAATTAAACTAAAATATTTTAAATAAGGTATAAAATTGATTATTATTAAAAATAAATATTCTTTACAATAATAATAATAATAAGGGATTAAATAACAGTATTATAAGTATTAAAAAGATAAAATCCATAAAAATATCTCATTTAACAATTTTCTTGGACAAACTAGGTGACAGCAGCAGGTGAAGGAGAAACTAGAAAGAATAAGTCAAACAAAAGAGTGTGGTTGGCAAAAGTCCAGGTGGCCATGTTCTCCTAATCTTTAAAAAATGTCAGATTAAGTATTTATATATGCAACTTGTAGCCGCCTTCCAATGCAAGATTAAATTAATCTTTCATCAAACAGTGATGGACAATGAAAATACTATAGCAGGTACATATAATATAACCTTAGATTTTTTTAATAATTTGGAGTCTAGTAATCGATGATATTATTTTTTGGACATTTTAGTCCTTCAATCTTACCTGTGGTAACACGTTTCTTTTGGCCACCGGATACACCTCTGTGCATGTCATCACCCACTATGGTATCCTTGCAAATATCAAGCCCCAATATCTGTTTCACACAACAACGGACAAGAATGATTAATTAGAATATTAATCAAACCGTTAAGCACAGTGACTGGCAATAATTATGTTGATTATAAATTATAAAATATTTAAAGTGTGGGGGCATAGTGAATAAGTGATGCTCCAATGGGGACCCAGTTTTGTTTGGCCAAAAACGTTGACATCAGTCAACATTGCATGGTTGGTGAGTATAAATTTTTGACAAGGGAAACTATTTTTTATATTTTTGTGGGGTAAATACGTGGAAAGCTTTTTTTTTTTAGAACATATCTTTTTCTACGCGAAACAGAAATTGTTGAAAAAATAAATGACTTACTTTGAGAGTGTAGTCGGTAATGAGACTGCTTTCTGTTCCTTCCATTGAAGTTGCCTAAAATGCAAGAATTCCATAAAATTAACAAATTGAGATAATTATTGACTATTAGTTAGTCCTTTAGTGTTATTTTTATTTTTATAATAGTCATATTATTTGATTAGGAAATGAATGAAAATATATACCTTCATGAAAAGGTCAACATCTGCCTCTGGGAATATGCCAGCTTCCTTTTCCCTTCTAGCAAGCTCGGTTAATAGGTCTATAATGACATTATTTAAGGCCAAAATAAAACTGTTAGCAAATTATTTAAAGGGAAAAAAATAAAAATGGGTTAATAAAGAGAAAATTTGATTAAATTACCATATCGAGTCCCAACTCCCTGGCATCTAGCTGAGAAATCCAGTGTTTCTTTCACAGTCATTTCTCCAACATGAACGTCATTTTGGCTAATGTATGCTGAAGTTTTTCTAGGCTCAAACTCATTTAGTTTATGTCCATTGTAAGTGATTTCTCCTTTTACCTGTTTCATCGTAACCATTCATTTATAATCAACTCTTGTTCATCATCATTATTACCATTCATCATTTATTATTATTCTTCTTCATCATCATTATTATTAATTAAATTTATTATGTATGGAAAATAATTTTCCAAGTAAAATGGTGAGGTTGGAGCATACCCTCAATTCAGAGTCCAATTTCCCTGCCAGTGCTAACAAAAGGGTCGTTTTCCCTGAAGATGGGGGACCTAGTAGAAGGGCCATCCTGTGCAGAACCATAAGACAAAAAATCCATATAAGATCAACTAGACTACAAATTTTTAGTTTTCAATATATAGAACAACCTGGTTGTGGTACCTTGATGGTTTAACAATGCCAGAGGCATTCTTGAGAATTGTGAGCTTTGTTCTCTTAGCTGTACTAATTCCAAAAATGCCAAGAGCTGATTCAACAAGGTTCAATGCAACATTTGGTAGGGTTGGTAGAGCTCTGCTGCCGACATAGGAATCTGCCTCAACAGTCAAATTTTGGAACCTCACTTCCACTGTTGGAAGTCGGATTCCAACCCTGGAATTGGTAAAAAAAAAAAAATCAATTCAATTCCATTACTCCAAAGTCCAAACAATTGAATCATGTAACAACAACATTAATTTGTCTACAGAACAAGTTATTTCTAAAATCTGATTCCACCTTCATCAGCAGCAGCAATTTCATCCACTCAACTCAAGTATTAGGTATTGACAAAAAAAAATGCATTAGGTGTGCTTTTAATTCGATGTCTATTTTGTTTTGACAATGTCAAAGTTTGAAATAGGACGCTTGATTTTCAAAGGTTAAGGGAAAAAAACAGCCTTGACAAAAATCCTAATCAATAAAAGGTTGAAGTTTAAACTACATCTGCAATAATATCCATATGTAGATTCGGTCCCCTCTAGTTCGTAGAAGCAACATGAAATTGTTCTCTTAACTTGATTTTGTCTTTAATCAAATGAAAAAGTATAATCATAAGAGAAAGCAAGGTTATCTAAATATTAAACTTATGTAATATTTGATTAGTATAAATGAAAAAGCTTTCCAGTTGCGTGGGAACACAAGATGTGAAAGAGTAAAGAGTAATAGACTTACTTGACAATTCTGTTTCTGAACTTCTTGAGGAACTTTTCATTATCTTCTTCAGCAACCTTGAAGATTTTGTCAATGATTTGTTGCCTATCATTGACATCAAGCTTCCGAACATCGATTTCCTTGTGAGGTCCGGTTTGATCACCCTCGCCATAGGTTTGGATGATACTTGTTCTCAGCCTATCATAGGTGGGAAGTTTCTCAATTGCAGCCCATTTGAGAGCCTCTTCATCCTCATCAACTTGTGAAGTCCTGCGAGAATACCTTCCACTCGCAAACACTTCCTCCATCTTCCAACTCGACCTGCTTATGCTCCTGCTTATGCTTCTGCTGAAATTCCCATCCATTTTTCCCCCACCCCCTTGTTCTGAAATAGATTCAAACTTCAAAATCAGCCTTGAAGGAAACCAGAAACAATTTCTTTATTCTTGAAGGAAACCAAAAACATGAATTATATAAACTTACATGACAAAACAAGGAGTAAAAGAATCCTCTAGTCAATTCAAGGAGGAGGTTTCACTCCTCTTTGTTTGTTTTGTATCGAGATAATCTGAACTGAACCTCAGTTCTAGATAGATGAAACGAATATATATTATTGATGTGAGTGAGTGAGTGAGGATGCTACGCTGTTAATATATATGTGTAAGTTGGACAGGGTGGCTCTCCAAGTAGTGGAGGAATTGTCGTATCTGATAATCCTATCTTCCTAAGAAAAATAAAGAAAACCCTTTTCTTCTTATATAATAATAATGAAAAGCACGTTCCTGTGTTGAGTTGAATGTAACTATAGCAGTATTCAAACATGACCAGCGATTCTGCTGCTTTCGCACCTGCTTCCTACAAAATGCGTTGTTTTCAACCCAAAGTACTGGATTTATTATTAGCTTTACTTTTTCTTATTTCAAAATTTAATAATAATACATGGCTTTTTGTTTTTCTTCTCTCTCATCTGATCGACAATTGTGCCACGTGACTCAACTTGTTACACCATAATTTGATATTTAAAATACTAGTTTGCACTTTGCAGCAGCCTGATAGAAAAATACTCACTCATATATACCAACAAACAAAGCAACAAGAAAATAATTAGAAAAATAATACCTAGGAAAGTATTTATTTAGTACATTTTTTTTATATCATTTACAACTAATATGGTGAGAGTTTCTTATGAGAAGAAAAAAGACGTAGAATTAGGACATGTAACATTTTCATGTAATTAATTGGAATAATTTCTCTTCTTTCGGACTATTTCCACAGAAAATTAAATAATAAGACATTAATAAAAATGGTAAATGGTATGAACAAATCAAATTTGTCATTTTTTTTTCTCGTCTGTTTTTTTTTTTTTAAAGAGAATGTTGGTCAATGCGTTCGTATGAATAGCATATATATGTCTAGAGCCGGGCGTTAATAGCTGAATTGAACAAATTGAGTAATTAAGAGAAAATTATACAGAGTGTGTCTTAATGTTCACGGATTTGACTATGGGTAATTGGGTATGGTATGCCGTATCCGTAGGCGTAGCATACACTTTGCAATAATTGGTGAAAGAGAACAAAAAGTCTTCTCTGGCAGCTAAAGTATTAATATTTTTTTATTTCTCAAACACTATCGAGCATTACAGTTTAAGAAATAAAAAGTATTCGACGCCAACTCTTCTTTCACATAAATTAATGGTGTTCTTGGATTTCCTTTGTTTTATGATTAAAACATATAAATGAATTGATCATAGACAAAAAAAAAAAAAACAACTCTAAACTGTCTTTTAATATTTTCTTTACTATGTTTTGAAAGATATACCTAGTGGAATTTAGAAAGATCAGTTGATAATTCAATTAGGAAAAAAAACATCATACGTGTGTGAAAAATATTGCCATTATAAATAGTATATTAAATTATTTTTTAAAATATAATATGCCTATAAACCGCTATTATTAATAGATTATGGGTACTAATCGATTAAAATTAATATTATTTTAATGGTTACTCTACAAAACTAATAAAATTTGAGTAAATAGTACACGTAATAATAATGTAAAAAAATATATATATTATTATACAAATTGTTATTTTATAGTAAGTTTCTTTGATTTTTTATAATAATTATCTAAAAAAATCATACAACAATTATTTGTAATTATCAAGTACAAAATGTTTAACCCCGTGGCTAAAAAAAAGAAAAAATATATTTTATCTAAATTTTCTTATCATATCAATTTGAAGAACTATAAACCACACTTAACGAAAAACCAAGATTTTGGGATGTGGTATTTAGTTTCAAGTTTTCAAAATTTAAAAATTCTACTACAAGACAAATCTATTTTAACGATCGAAAATTAAAAATATTTGTTACTATCAAAATTAACGACTAATAAAAATCTGTTTCAAAACTTCAAATTATTAGTTTTTAGATACTAAAAAAAATCATTGATTGAGTTTTTATTTTGTTTTTTTTACTAATTTAATTGTTATATATCACTATATTATTCAGTTATTAATATTGACCGTTATTATTTATTAATTAAATTTGATCACTAATTTCAGTTGTCATCGACCACTAAATTGCTGTTTATTAAATCAAGATTTTTTAATAATATTCAAAATAAGTTTTCTGTTTCAATGTTGATAAAAAAAAAAAAAAAGTTTTTTGTTTCAATTTTTTTAATTTAAAATTTTTAAAAAATAAATCATGAGTTTTTAAAAAGTTAAGATGACTTACAAAAGTATTATATTTAAAAGAGTACGCACGTTCAATAACATCTTATTGGCATTTCTCTCTAAAAAAAAAACTATTGATCAACTTATTAATATTAATCGAAAATGTGTTTATGTAAATTCTTCTGAGTTGGATGAAAATCACATAAATTTAGGTACAAAGCAAGTCAACAATGGATCCATCCAATAACTTCTCACCTTACGATCGAGGAATTCCATCAATGGCATTTTCCGATTAGCTAACAATCAAATCCTAATAGATAGTCAATTAATCTTCCTACTTCACCTCTATTTCTTTATTGGGAATTATTTAAACTCTTGCAAGATGTGATCATAAATCATAACATCACTAGAGCAATAATCATTGAATGCTTTCGGTGGGGTTATGCTAGTCATGGAACTGAGTTAGAACTTTGTCCTTGTATTGGTGGATACTAAGACCATTTTTCGGTATGTGGGGATCGGAAAGTGTTCGATCGGGTGGGAGTGGTATTAAACTTGTTTCGCTATTTCAAACAGTTAAGTTACGATTTCTTATAAAAAGCTTATTGATGTAATGAAAACTTTCATTAAACTTAATTTTTAATTACATGTGCTGGTTCAGTATTGGATTATCTCTTATATAATATTGGCTTATAAAAAATAAAAAATCTAGAGCAAGAATGATAGTTAACTTGGAATTTTGTTATCCATCATTAGACCATGTTCGCATATTTTTTTGTCACAGAGTTGCAAACACTTACTATTGGATCTATAGAAAATCTCTAAAAAGTCAACATTACCAAAACAAAATATCCTTATTCTATCAAAGAAAGAAATATATTCCATGCTACTAACTGATTATGTTTACTAGATCAGATTGACCCTATAAACCAAATCAAATATAGAGCATTTTTCGCTAGAAGTACTTCTCTAATAACACCATAACATAATATTAAAAATATTTGATTTGGTTTATAGGGTGAATCTAATATAGCAAACATAATTATGGTGTTATAGGCTCATCAACGTTATGTTATGGTGTCATTAGATAATTAGATAAGTACTTTTAGAAAAAAAAAAAATCTCACTACCTTTAATACGGCCATATTCCATGGATAAATTAAAAACCCCAAGGAAATAGAGTACAAGTTGCATGCATATCGCAAAAGGGGAATAAAAAAAATCAGTGTAAACAAATAAAATGAATAAAAGAAAAAAGGTGAATCTATGCCTTTTCTTAAAGATATATGAGTGGAAAAATACGTATTCTGACAACTTAAGTGAGTTTACTTTGCTCGACCGTTGAGTATCTCTTGTCACACATAAATGATAAGTGTATTTACACATCTAGTTTGTTCACTTCTTTTTCTTTAATTACCTTCCTTATTCAAAAGTCATTTATTACGACTATTATGGTTTAGGGCACGTACGTGTAGCGTTTCACCCATTCACTCCTTCTAGAACTGGAATAAGTACTAAGTAGCGTTCAGAGAAGTCAATATTATCATGGTGCTCTAGAAGCACTTTATTAATTCAGATTTAGACCCCCCCCCCCCCTGAACACGTATTTAATTGCAACCCCAACAATACAAAAACTCGGAATTCAACCTCAACGCTTCGCTTGACTTGACTTGGGAATTAATAGCATGATCACCATGGACCAATTTATTGGTCGTTTGAGTTTTGACCAAGTTAACTAAAACACATACTATTGTGATACTAGGCATAACACTTATTTATATATGCATATTGATATTAGAGACACTGCTCCTTAATTCCATATCTTCAATTGCACGAGGGTGTGTGTTACAGCAAACATAATGGAGGTGCTTAAAATTCGAGAGAGAAGCAATAGCGTTGTATAGATCTGTTAATTAATTAACATGCAACTTCAACGATTGGCTAGAGCTAAGCTAGGAGTTAAGTACATATGATGAATGTATATCGTTGCTATAGTTGTTTAGAAGTTTTACGTAAGAGTTCCGATATCTATCTTAATTATTACGATGAAACTAGCTAATTTTGAGAGGTCCACTTATATATAAAAATAATTTAGTTCAATAATTAATAATAAAAAAAAAGAGATATATTAATTAAAGAAATATATGTTAATCGCATTTTCTCTAATAAAAAAAAGAATCACGTACACAATATATAAACCTAATTAGATACATATAATGAGTTAAAATAAAAAAAGACTAATGCTAAAAAAAAACTATTAAAAATGTGAAATTAAAAGAGGAAAAAATCATTATTTTTTTTTATGAATAAAGAAATTAAAAAAAATGGCACTAAGGCCTACAAAAGAAAGTGCCTAAGGCATCATCAACTAAGTAATTCGAAACTGAAGCTGGACAAGAATTTAATAAAATAAACAAGGAGGAGGATTTGGCTCCTGACTTAGTAAGAATGTCTATCACATTATTTCTTTGCCTAAGCGTATGAAGCTAATATTCCAAGGTAGTTGTACGTAATCACGAATGGCCGAAATCACACCTGCATGAGGATGAACAACGTCGAGCCCCTCAATGATGAATTTTAGAGAAGTGGTGGAATCCATCTCACAAATAACATTAGAGAAACATTTTGTGTTGGCAAGTTTAATGCCATGGAAAATAGCACACAACTCAGCAGTGATGTTTGAAGTAAAACCACAATTGCCCATATAACCCGTGATTCAATTGCCTGCAAAATCTCGTAGAACACCACCAAAACCTGACAAGCCAGGATTACCAAAGGAACTACCGTCCATATTGATCTTGATGTAGTTTTGCGGAGGAGGTTCCCAGTTAACCAGTATCCTATCTATTGAGGATGAGTTGGTCGAACTGGTCGAGCTTGTCCCTTTGGCTAGATGTAAAAGAGAATTTATCTGGTTGTGCATATACCAGTCTGGCCAAACTATATCGTTAAAAACCACCTCATTCCTCACACGCCAAATCATCTAGCAAGTGATGCCGAATAAGAGCTGAAAATTTCCTTGAATGTTACTTCTGAGTCAGTATGCAGCATTATCAATGAAGAAATCAAGACCATACTGCAACCGGATGTATTGTCATACCTTAGATGCATAGTGACAATCGCGAAGGATGTGAATCCATGTTTCATTGGCATCTCCACACCTGCAACAAGAAGAATCAGTAGTAATATGCCGCATGAAGCGGAAAGAGTTAGTAGGAAGACTCCCTCTATAGATGAGCCAAATAAAGTGTTTAACATTCTGAGGTAACTTAGACTTTCACACCCACGACCTGAACTCAGCACAGGTAAGATGAAAAGCAGGCTCTTAGCTCAACCACGCATAGGCGGATTTGGTATCATACCTTCCCGAGCTAGATGCACTCCACCTAATAATATCCGGCATAGAAGGATTAAGAAACAAGTACGGAAGGGTCTTTCGAATGTCTTGGGGGCAAGATTGTAGTAAGGACGTCAAAGTGCCAATAGTCATCAAAATAAACATCCTTAACGCGTAATTGCATGTAAATTATGTTATTTAAATTATGTATTTTAATTTGTAATAAGAGAGGAATTGAAATAACTAGAACTATAATAATAACCAGTTATATAAAAATAGTTATATCACTTTTTCTCTCTTTTCTTGACTGTTCTCGTAATAAAGTTGGTTAACTACCTTTAGAAATTAGAATCAAAGAACAGCAAACAGGCAACCAAATAACGGATTTTGAATTTTTTACTTTTGTCTGTCTCTCTCAAATTTAAAGAACCATTGTTGACTGTATAATATTTAACAGTTCACTTAACTCTTAGCCACCGTTCATATGTATACGTTATTAGTAGTTTAGTACTGAACGAAGTACGTAATTTATTTTATTTGATTTGGTTATGAAAGAAGTAGGTGGTGTGGTAACAACTCAAAAATTTCTATTACCGCTGACTAACTCGCTCTATCTTTGTGACATCAACACATACCAAATTACCAACCCAATGTGGACTTATTGTGAGGCAAACGCAGGTCTTCTCGATCCAATAAGAATACACTTTTTTCTTTGTCAGGATATATTAATATTACCCAAAGTTAATTAATAAACTTTGTAATTGTAGCTAAGTATGACTAACTGTTTGGGTTAATTCTTCTTCTTTTTTTTGTACGTACGTAAGATACAGCTTCTTAAAGATTTTCCACAAAGTTTCTTTTCCTTTTTACCATCACAATTCACAAGTGGGAAACTTCCCCTAATATGCAAACATCTCAACTCATATTATATGATTAAAATTAACAATTAATATTTATACTTTTAAATATGTCAATTATATTTTAAACTAATAAGGAATAATTTGAATTGTAATATATATATATAAATAAGATCAACAATTCCAGGTCATTATTTTACAAACTTGGCCTGACCTGGCCCGCTTTCCTGTTAATCATAACTCTAAAAGACGATCAATGTTTTTTAAAATCTTTAACATAAACATATAATTTGAAATAAGTTATTTTTTAAAGTGATAATTAGAAGAATGTGATGACAAGACCACTCTATATAACTGTGTGCATTTACATATCGTATTTATATAACCAGTACTGATTCAAAGCATGGACCGAGAGTCACGGACATGGATCTTGTGAAGGAAGAATATTGCATTCGTCGAACTATATATATGGAAATTAAGAACAATAAATAAATTCAAACAAGGGAAGACCTGTCGGTCATAGGTATGACTAATTCATCGTTTTATTTGGTAACCCATATCTATAGCATCTTCCATTTTCACACGTAGATTTTCTAATTACTTTTGCGTTTGTCTGTCCGGAGTGTGCAATATGCCAATATCTATTTACTAAAATAATATATACATAGAAAAAAATGTTTCTTGTATACACCTTAAAAGATACAAATAATTAATGATTAATAAAAGAATGGAAAGTATTGACAAAGTGTTTGTAAATAATAAATGTTGAAATATCACGCTCTATATATAGAGTAACTATATGATATGGTCCTTTGGAGTTATGAACTTCTGACAGCAAAAACCTTTTCCTACATATGAAAATTCAACCTTGACATGCTGGGAAAGGTTCCGTTTTAAAAATTTCACTATCTCAACATTTTTGGGGTGGGAATTGGGATTGGCTTTTTTGGTCAACGCCCAATTGAAGGTAAATACAACCTCAAAAAACAATAATATATTATATCAGCAAATCGGTTTTACTGCACAAGGAAATAACACGGTATTCTCAGTTGTTATAAAAACTAAGCCGGCGTGCATGCAAAATGTATTACCCAAAATCATATAAATTAATACGTTAATTAAATCATATTTGTTGCAATCATCAACAACATCATAGTCACTCTCTCTTCATTTAGTCTTTCTTTTCTTTTTGTTTGGATTCTGTCATTTTCTCTGTGATAGATGAAGTGAACCTAAGGTCACAAAGATTTTAGTGGCGTTTTTTTTTTTTTTAAATTACACACAGACACAAATTGTTTTATATCACCAATTTTAGTTTTTCTTATATATGGTGAAGATTTTGAATTTTTTTATGTCAACCTAAAATTATGCATGAATACGTGTGTCTCGATCTCTTGTTTATATATATAATATGAAGATGAAGACGAGTATGTTGATGATCGATGAAAGTTGTATATAGATCAAGAAGTTAAAATCATTCAAGAACTAGAACCAATACCAAACTCATACACTAACATGACAAAGCGTCAAAGTTAGACACTAATTAAATCGAAAGGATTATAACTTAATTTTCATATAAATCCTTAAACTCTATAAAATAATTCTTGCACGTGTGAACTATGGAAGTCTTTGTTAGCAGTATTTTCTTGTGCTTCAAACTTCAAACTTGAAGCTCATGCCATTTGTTTAGTGTAGTACCATATATCAAATTGAGACATAGTACTTTTGGCGGTTTCTAACTAACATGTAAATTTATGGCTATATATGACTATTGAGTATAGAAAGCTGCTTGCAACTTGCGAATATAGAAAGCCTAGGTTGAGATTTAAAATTTGACATATTTCAGAATACAGAAGACATTGCTAGTGATGACATCACTTTTCTTCACTTCGTTGCGCCAAAAACTTGTTTTCTTTTTGAAGTGGTGCCTTCATAAAATTTTAATTAAAGATCACTTTCATTCCTAATGACTCATCTTTGATTGAGATGTCTGAATTGCAAATTAAGTCCATCTTGCGGGTGACTAATAAGGTAATTACACATGAGACAAAACTTTCTTTCCGTAGGGAAGCTGAAACATTACTATCTACACCAAATGCATGTGGTCTTTTTCTAATATATTTGTTGGGAGTTTCTCCTCTTTTTTTTCTTTGAAGTTGGACTTCCTTTGAAAAAGATGCAGTGATTGAGTTGAGTCTCCAACAAGAAAAAGGACAAAAATCCATACCTATTAGCTACCAAAGAAGACCAAGTTTGATTGATTACTATTATTTTTTAACGGCATGTGTTAGTATAATTAAACATGCTTACCGTAAATTAATTCGTGAAAAGCCCAATACATTGAACGAATGACCAATACAGACATTTGGTTCTCATTAAAAAAACATTATCTACTTGCAAACAACTTGAGCAAAATGTTATTATTGCTATAAACAGTTGGTTATAAACAATTCAATTTTATATTTTACTCATGATAGTGATAGGCACCAATTGCTGTGACTGCTGCTCAATATAAAACAATTGTGAAAAAAAATCACTGTAGGGTGTCCAACTGCAAGATCTTATTGGAGACGCATGGTAGGTATATATGAATAAACTATGAACAAGCACAAACAACACTTGTTAGTTAAAATGGCTCATGCATGTTTACTTTATTTTTTATTTTAAGTAAGATCCAAACCTTCTAAATAGAAAAGCACAAGAATATGGCGGTTGATTTCTAATCCATTCAATTCCTCATATATGTGTAGCTTTTGATTTTATATTTTAATAAACTATTATACTTTGTGTAGCTTTTGTAAAATTCCAGCTGATCTTCTCCAAACTCAACAATTGAAAAGGAGTACATAAATTAAATTTTCTTTCCTCTCCACTAAATTGACCAACTATCATATAACACGTTTCAGTTTCTCATTCAATGAAGCCCAATAGGTGTTCAAGTATGTCAATTTTTGTGGGCTTACCAGTAACACATGTAATATAGCCCATTAAGAAAAACAAAATGTATTCCAGAGCCCATCCGGTAGTAGATGCCAGAGTTTAACTAGTCAGGCGTTTTCTGTAACATTTAATTTTGATTTGGCATTTGTTTAGATTTAGATTGTGAGTGCAACATTACTTTTAGTTTTAGCATTGGATTAAGGAGCTTTTGCTTTTTGTTCCACCTTTTTGGTATTCCTTCATTGTCTATATATCATTGCATTCTAACTTTGAGCTATCAACAATTGAATTAACTTTTCTTTCTTTTTCTTTCTAAAGACGACACTTGAATTATGAATGAACTTAGCTTAAATCTCACGATAACAAACAAATCACTCCATATAAAACTTCCACAATCAACAAAATCTAACATGATGAGATAAACTATAATGAAGTAAATTTGATACGTGAGATAGATAACATAACATGCAATAAAAAAAAATAAAAAAAAGCGTCAGTGACAGAAACATTAGAGTATAGTAGAGACTAGAGACGCAAAATAGCCCCCACAAGAAAAGAAGTAATAATTTCTTTGTGAAATGAAATGATGAGGAACACACTGGGCTGTAAAGGAAAAAGGAAAAAGAAACGACGTCGTGATGATTCCCGGAACCAATGTTGGCGCTACAACGGACACGATCATCATCGCTGCTTTTTTTTTTTTATCTGTTTTAATTTACGCACTTTCCTTTCCTTTCAAGTTTCAAATAACCCACTGATCTCCAACTAAGTAACTAATGCAATCGCCATTAACACCAATGCCGGAAATCACCGTCGATTTCCGCGCTCCGCCGCCATCTCCGGTGGCCTCCGGGCGGAGATCCACCGTGACGAACGACGATGTTTTGACAGAGTTTCTAGAAGCCTCGCTCCGCGTCCCCGATCTGGTGCTGCCGGACAAGATATTCCCCAGACAGAAGCACCTCGAAGAGCCTCCAGAGGTCGATTTCGTGTCGCTCTGCTTCCACTGCGATGATGCTCTCCGCGACGTCGTTTGTGAGTCGTTGACCAGAATTGGATGCTTCCAGCTACTCAACCACGGGATTCCGTTGCAGCTCATGGGCGCCGCAGCCGAAGCAGCCGCCAGAATCTTTAAAGTGCCGCCGGCAAATAGAGCGCAGGCGACCAGGTCGCCGGAGAAGCCTTGGGGATTCGAGGAGTATCACACGGGAGAGGAGGAAGGAGACGGTAGTGAAGAATTCGTGTGGTGCAACGAGTTGAAGTCAAAAATGGAGGGAATTAATTGGCCAATTGGATATCCAAATTTCAGGTTACATTACACTATCAATTAATTAATTAATATCATATCATCCTGATTCGTGAACCTGATTCAGTATGCAATATTGCAGTGAGAAGATGGAAAAGCTTATGTCACGCATAGAGATGGTGGGTAGAAAAGTGTTGCCTGTGATATTGAAAAACGGGCATGCAGATGAGAATGAGAGTAGTAGTGTTTGCTGCGTCTACAAGCATCGAGGAGGTAATAGTGATCATGATCGATGGACAAACTCGTTGAAATATGATGACGTGATTAGAATGCTGATTAGGGGAAGTGATTATTCACATTCATTATGCTTCCATATTTGTAATGGCTCCTCACACTTTCACATTTATTCCAAGAAGACCTGGCTCTCTTTCTGCCCTCACCCAGGAGCCCTTCTTGTCACAGCTGGAGATCAAATCCAGGTTAGCTTCATTTTCAAATATTTTTTGACTAATCATGATATTGTATAAAAGACTGAATCCGATAATCACTCGTAACCTTCATTTTCAAATATGAATGAACTACTTGAGTTCACTTTGGGCTCTTTCGAGTTTATAGTAACAGGCTTTTGCTACCTGTCTGTTTTTCACTTTTGGGCTTGGGCCCTACTCTGTAGCCCAGAAAAATAAACTTTGTCTACGATCAAGAATTGATACGAAACAAGAGACAGCTAGCAATATCAGCTTTTGGGGCTGAAACAAAACAGATTCTTCTTGAATTAGGGTTCATAAACAAAACTAACCTATTTTTATTTATAACTTTGTATAATTAGTGCAGTATATATATGGTACAGTTAAATTGTGAAAAGTTACACTAATCTATTTGAATTAATTAACGAGGTTACAGATATTGAGTGGTGGACAGTACAAGCACGTGATTGGAAGGCCAATCTTTAAAGGAGAGAAAGAAGAGAGCATTTCAATGGCTTTCCTCTATTCAATTGATAAAAACACAAAGAAGAACAATTTTCAAACCAGCTGTAGGGGAGGAAGAACTATTTCACTTGGCCAGCAAGCCATCTTGGCTTTAATTCTGCCTCTTGTGTACCATTTCATGATTTTTGTCTACAAAAAAACTTAATTGATGAAACGCATGATAAAGACACATCCATGACCATATCTATATATACCTTGAGTACTTCAAAAGCACTTGTACACTTGCCATTCATAGTTATGTTTGCCCGTTTCCGAGTGTTAATACTTTTGTTTTACTTTTACAAATCGTGGTTATTGTAACCGGTTTCATAGAACTATATAGAGTGGAGAATTTTAGTTTATATATCTGGCATTTCCATTTCATTTTGGTTTAATTTTGCTTCTACTTGATTAAAAACATGAAAATTGCTTCTGGCATAGTGTCTTTGATGCATCTTCTCAAAATTTGGTGAAATATATTTTTCACATCAAAATAGATGGAAGATGCAAAAAGCTGGTCTCTATGGCTTCAGCCATAATAAATGTAGGTTAAATATATGTAAAAACATAAAAGCATGTGTGAACTCACTCGAGGAAAGTATTTTGTATTATTATATTGCTTTGTATACAATAACGTGCTCTATTTATATGGTGACAGGGAGATAGTCGTAAAAAATAGAAATTATGGATAAAATCATGATTGTTTCTAAATTTAATTACAATACCAAACAAATTTACATAATATCTAATTAATATATTTGTAAATTTGCATAATATAACATTCTTCTTCAAACTCAAGTGGGGTCTGGATACTAAAATGCGGAAGCCACTAAGAGAGAGAGGTTTAATGATTTATAAGTTATAATTTTAAGATTTTAAATTTATCATGTATATTTTAAAGTTTTAAGAATTATGATTTATTTAAATATTTACTTTAATTGACTTATGTATAACTTTATTAATAATAATTTTTTTTTTATCTAAATCCAATATGATATCATACAAAATTTATAATACTTACACACTCTATTCAATAAATTTGAACTATACTCTTGATTATTATAATGATTTATTATTATTATTATTATTAGGAATTAATAACAACTATGATCATAACATATATATATATATATATATATATATATATATATATTATAATTTTGCTCACAACAATATAGCTTTAGTAGAGTGCTTGGCTTTGTTCATCACATGCATACTCTAATAAAAATAATCTTGTTGAAATTGAAATTGAATATTATCACCATAGGGTCAAGATTGGTCGATTGACGCTTGAGGGTTACGATGATGACAGGTGTTCTCATATAATTGGATAGCAGTAAAAACAAATTTTGATTCTTTATTTCTCAATAATATATAATATATGTTTCTCCATTCTGGGAACATATTGTCCCCAGTGCAGCAGCAACGAACGAATACGATGGATAAGCAGCTAGGTTTAAGTGGATCTCCATTCCCTAAGCTCTCTTCAGATGAGGTAATCTTCTGTTCTGTTCTAATCCTCTTTATTCGTTCATTGCGTTATTCATTGGCTAATATCCATGCCTCTACTCCACCCCCATTCCTAGATTCTGGAATTGGAAAGAATATACAATGATATGGGACAAAAAATGCTCAATCGGAAGTTCTGCAAGGAGATTGCTAAACGTTTTAGGTTTATTAAGTCTTCTCTTCTCTTTACCATAATTAGGATTTTGTGTTTTGTTTCTAATGATATTCCATTCTTTTCTTTTCTTTAATTTTCTAGTTCCTCATCAAATGGTACTGGTATAAGTTCCTTATCATGGAAACAGGTTGTTAAATCAATTTTTTCATCCTTTAGGCACATTTGTTATTTAGGCTTGCTGCTGAGTGCTGACTGTGTTATAATGTT
The DNA here is from genome assembly GCA_014843725.1 of Amphicarpaea edgeworthii. NCBI lineage: Eukaryota > Viridiplantae > Streptophyta > Magnoliopsida > Fabales > Fabaceae > Amphicarpaea > Amphicarpaea edgeworthii. Next base: position 1,501,246 of record CM026320.1, on the reverse strand, counting down.
GCTTTAGGTGCGGATGTGGTTCAAAAATAGACGGAGAATGTTACAGGATAAAGATTGCTCATTATCTGACCTGCTCAAACTATCTGCTGATCTTTCAGATTCACCACTTTTGGGAAAGTCAAAAGGTTATCCATCTTTCCCTTAGACTTTATTGTGGCTATCAATTCAGAAGAGTCCCTGGATGGAATTGGATCATTTTTTCTCTGTTTGTTTTTTTGCTTTTCTAGAAAATGCTCTTATATTCACCATCATCTTAAAGCCATTTGCTCGAAGCCTACAAACTCTTATCACACTGTCATTTCCTTAGGGGACAAAGTGTTCGCCTGATTTGGGTTAAAATGCGCATAGCTCCAACAACACAAGCTTAATTTGTGGGGATAAATGCTGCTGTTCTGATTTGCCATGCTGAGTTATTTATTTAGATTCCATTTCCATTTCTTTTTATATTAATTAGTGATGGCATTCAGTTTCAGTTCCATATTACATTGAACATGATATTGTTATGCCCCATATTGACTAACAGCAATAACATTCATGGTGTGAATAATTACTTTTATCAATATTCTTCCTGTCAATTCATGATTCTTGATTTCGGTTAATGGAAATAAAATAAACTTCACAAGCAAGTGCAGTAGTTTATACTTGCCATGTTGTTTTATGTGGCTGCAGAAATTGTGAAGCCATGGGTCTGTAGCATGCATGTGTCATGCAGGGTTGTTGACTGTTGAGAAAGAATGAAAGAGAAACCTAAAGAAATAATGAGGATGATGATGATGTTAATCCAAAAATAAAAAATTTAAAAATAATGGTAATAGTAATAATAACAGATGTGTAAGGATTTGGATTAGTTTCAGCAAGCAATAGAATGCAGTGACAAGCAACGTAGAACTAATAATTGATGATTAATAGTCATGTTCTGAGTTCAACCGGACATTAATAATTCTATATTTTAATTAGAATTTCTGTTCTTAATGTCAGGTAAACGAGATGCAGATGTCCATGACGTGGCATTTGAAGCAAGATCTACAAAAGACATTGCATGGTGAGGAATAATCTAATTAGGCTGCAGCTATGCTTCCGAGTTTAGCCATAAAATGCATTATTATATATCTGAATTAGACTCTTAGAGAGTGGGGGAGTCCTCATCTCTTGAATTTTCAGGGAAATCATTCATTTTGTATCTTCTACCCTAGCCTAAGAGCTGCTACTGAATTGCCACAGCAATTGGGATTTAGAGTTCAACAATAAAATTTCATTCTTTTCTATGACTTTATTGTTAGTTTGTTACATACTCTGCTGAACATCTGATTTTTTTATTTTATTTTTTCCAATTACAGGCATGATGTTTCAATGTTCCTGAACTACAGAGTTCTGAGCACAGGCGAACTTGTAAGATTATTTTCTATTCTAATTATGTATTTTAGGTTGTGAAGAAATTGAGACATTATCTTTAGAATTTGTAAGAAAAAGAGGAGTGATAGTTTGTTTCATGCCTGCCTGCCTTTGTGCGTGCGTGTGTGTGTGTGCATGGCATAAATCTTGTGTATATAATTGCATTGCATGTTGTTGTTAGGAATATTTTCTTTTGCTTAATTGGGAAAGACTGGAGAAGTCAGATAACTGACTATGCAAATTATATTTTTAATTTTATATACCTGTGAACATTGTATGTTATCCTAACATCTTGAAATGGCTGTACTGGCTTGGTGGATGCAATTAATGGATCTTATCACATTCAATTTTAGGAAGTCCGTCTACGATATACTGGATTTGGGAAAGAGCAGGATGAGTGGATGAATGTGAATTTGGGGGTGCGGGAGAGATCTGTTCCATTAGAACCTTCAGAATGTCACAAGGTGAAGGATGGAGATCTTGTACTATGTTTCCTGGTGAGGGAACTCTGGTACCTTTTATTCTGCTTCAATTTGTCTTCCCAATGTGTTTGCCCAGTAGCCACATGTTTGAAATATTAGAATAATCTTCTTGTAATGATTTATTTGGCTTTTAACTATGTTCCTCAACTATTGGGACTCATTAGGTCTTCATTGATTTTTCACAGGAAAAAGAAGATTATGCCCTCTATTGTGATGCTCGAATTGTAGAAATCCAGAGGAGGATACACGATCCAATAGATTGTACGTGCACCTTCATTGTTCGATTTGTCCATGATAACACTGAGGTTATATTTTGATTTCTTTTCTTCCTTATCCCCGAATATGATGAGCATTTATGCTATCAATTCTTCGATATTAACACTACCTAATGTTGTTTCATATGCCTATGCCAGGAAGGAGTTTCTTGGAACCGGATATGCTGTAGGCCTACACAAGAGGAATCTGCTTTCTACCCAATTCTTGCCCTTGATCCCACCCTAAGTTCAAGTCCCTCCTTAAATCTCCCCCTAAATACCATAGAGTTCTTGTGGGGATAAAAAAAGACAACTTTAGTGGTATTCCCCTTTCTTACTTATGGGTAATGTTTAGGGTTTGTTGCAATGTAAGATATTGAGATTTTGATCTAAAAACGAGTCAGGGAACTTTGAATGGTTTTTTTCTTTTTTGGTTTATTTATTTATAGAGAAATGTTATTTGTACAATAATCCATATAGCAAGTAAATCACTCCTTTTATAACTAACAATGAAATGGCATGTTTTATAATGAATTTATAAAATAAATAAAAATTATTCTTGAAGTAATTTAACTCCTCCCTTTTATAGGCATGCCAGGAGTGAGAATATAATATAAGTATTGTTTATATTTATAATATTAATAAGTTTTATAATAAAAAAATACTGTAATTTTAAATTTGAAAAATGTTGGAATTAAACTTACATATATTAAATATAAATATACATATTATATTTATATATAAAATGTTAGATATATAAACAAGTCAAATTGTCAGACTTAAAAAAATAAAAACCTAAAATCAAGTTTGTCCTTTTTAATTAAAAAAAAAAACCTAAACTTACGTTTTTAATCAACAAGTCAGGTCAGAAAAAAAAAAGTCTAAATTTGACCCCTTTAATAAACAGGTCAGGCCAGAGCAGAAGGGCACCCAGTTATTATTATGATAAAATATAATCCATTCTCTCTTTAACGAGTTGATTATTAATTAAAAAGAATTAAAAGGAGCCTCGTGCGTCTGCATAACTTTAACTAATGATTGACATAATAAAAACAATATCCACACGAATGGCACTTCAGTTATTTTAGTTTCAGCGAAGACATTCATTCTGCTACATACAAATAATTAAAACTTTTGTCATCAAAATTTCTTGCCATCAGCAGCCACGTCAAGAAACTGTACGTCCGTAGCAAATGGAAGCAATGTAGAGATTCTTTGCCCACTTCTCCTGTAGTAAAACAAAAGTAAGATGTATGTAGACCATATTTATTTATTTATTTAAATAAACCCACCCACCTTGACATGTGTGCTAGGAAAAGCAGAAGTCCTAAGTGTTTCCTGAGTTTCATCCAAAGGCTTCCTCCTTGGAACACTCAGGACGAAAGCAGCTTGGTCCCAAGTTGCAGCAGTTGCTGTGATTCGATATCCAATATCCCAACGCTTGTGAATCCCCTCACTAGGATACAGAAAATCTAGTTCAACCACCTGAAATTCATAATTCATAAACAAATGCTCACTCTCTCTTTATTCATTCTGTCAACTAAACTCCTCACAGATGAAAGTTCCAGTTCAATAATTACCTGGTCTGAAAATCCCGCACCACGAGACATGACCACTCCCCATCTCGACCCTGAGGTGGCCATTGCAGTCACGTAAAATCCCTCCCTCCACTTTTTGTTAATCCACTTGAAAGGAAATGAATCACTAACTTTGTATGATTGCTGCAAATACTGTGTGCCTGAAATCCAGTCCAAGATCATAGTCATCAGAACACAATTGAAAATTTCCAAACGACATAGCCCATATATACTTTAGAGGAACTAACCCTTAGACATCACTACTAGCGAACTCCCATTTACAGCTCCAGCAATTGCGCTGATATAGTAACTTTTTTCCCAGTGATCCATGATCCATTCCTTCAGATAGACCAAAACCGAAAATCCCCAGTTAATAAGCATGACTTTAGATTATATATTAAGCAGAAAACACGAGCACTGCTAGCTATATCCCTTCTGACACACTTCCAAATAAATTGGTTGAAATGTGTTGCAACTTGCAAGCATGTCTTCTAAACAATATTTCAAATAAAAGCAATGGATTGAAATTTACCTTATGGAGAAAGAAGGGTGAGAGCTTGTAAACTTGGGCAGTGAAACCTGTCCCTGCATCCATGATTAATGCCCATAGATTCTGAGATGAAGCAACACCGCTAATATATAAGCCATCCTCATTTCCTTTCTCAATGTGCTGGGATAGCCTTGTATCTGATACATTGTAGTGATATCTACAACGCAAAACACAATCATTCCTTATGCACAACAACTCCCTTACACTGATAACTTCAAAAAATGGATAATTCTTGGCATCTAATTTCTAAATGAAATCTGAAGTAAATCAAACATACAATACAACAAATACACTCACAAAAGGTTGTAAAACAGATTCCACAAGATGGTATGGGAAGAATCACCCTATCCACCCTTAATCTTAAGGATGGGGGAATGAGCAATTACCATCCCTATAGATCAATTTAAAATGCCTGAAATAGAAACATATAAATGACAGAACAAACTTAAGGGTGCATACCTTTGTTTCATTGGTCTACGTGCATTGTAAACACTTATCCACTGGGATGCTGGCAAACCAATACGAATCTTCTTTTTGGGTTGTTCATCGTCCTCTTCTTCCATTGCCAATCGGCCTCTCTTATGACCAATGAGCTTCAGAGAACAAAGTTAGCAATGTCAAGTATCTTTACTACAGTCTTTGAATGTATACAAAACAACAAAAAAGTAAAGGGATAGCAAAATTTATACCTTTTGTGCACCTTCTGTATTAATTGGTCTAATATCTGGGTTAGGACCAACAATCCCATCAAATAGAGAAATGTATTTTGCATAGTTAGGCTCTTCATCAAACTTTAAGTTTACAACATGTTCAACAAACTGCTTAAAAGGTTGGGGACTGAAGCAACATAGGGTCTCTGGAGATGTTCCCATCTTCTTCTTGCAAACAAGAAATCCTTTGTTTTCTCCCTGAGAAAATAATGTTAGAGACCAACCTTCTAAAGATAAGAATAAGACATAAGTTATTTTAATAGTTCCAACCTGGAACCCCTGCCAAGGAAGGCGACCTCGGAGAAGAAAAATCAGTGTATATGCAAGAGATTCCAAGTCATCCCTCCTGCTTGCAGTTCTCCCTAAGTGTGCATGCACACTAGCATAGCGGACTGTGCCCCTGAAAATATTTTCCATACAAGTTAATATCAATAAAAAAAAACTGTATATAGATGAAAAAAAAATTTCTACATGATCCGAAATCAATTATAAATACCTGAAAACATCTGGCCTTTGGTCATATTCCACATGCGAGCCTGTTGTACTATCCCTCCACTTAGTAGCTGTAAGCCCAAAATAGCAAAGGAAGTGAGTAAATGAGTTCCGTCAAAATATGGAATAAATAAAAAATTAGTTGACAACTAAATCATACCTAATCCCAGATCTACAAGGAACAATTTTTTCTCATCAGGTGTCCCAGGAGCACCAAGCAGAAAATTTTCAGGCTTCACATCCCCATGCACATACCTGCAATATAATGTAGCCATACATTATGAGGAACATAATTTCAAGCATGATGAAACATCATATATGCATTACCAATGCAGTGAAAGTAAAGGTATATATGAAGCATCCTATATAGCTTCACAAAAAGTGTCTGGCAAATATGAAATATTCAATGTTTAAAGGAAATAAATGCAAATATTTATCTAGAGTTTATGTAATTCGTGTATGAAAATTATTTAGTGTGGGTGGTATGAAAATTACCCTCGAGAGTGCATTTTTTCCAATATAGATATTGCTTCAATGGCAATACAAGCAACCATTTCAGTGGTCATGCTGGAATTCAAAAAAAGTGAAAAGCACATTAGCACACCAACTGAAAGTCAAAATAAACTACAAAGAATACAATTTTATCCCATATCTGACATAATTTCAAGGACTTACTGATGATTGCTATTATTCCAAACATCCCAAAGACTAGGTCCCAGCATATCCATAACCTTCACAAAGGAAATATTGAATCTTCATTCAAAATAATAGTCGTAATAATGAACAAACACTCAAGAATAAGACTCAACAACATACCATGACATAATAGTCACCCTGCCTGCCCTTGTAGTGTACTTGAGGTACACCGTGACTGCCACCGAGAGTGCTGTGTAAATAAGAGGAGGGCAAGAAAAAGATGAATGGCATAGCCTAAAAACAGAGGGACTAATGGGAAACTATAAAAAGGAGACAAAATAGAACTCACTTGTACACTTGCCACTCGTAGGGTGGTCCATAGGTACATCCTTTACTAGTTCTATGCTCAAGTTTTAATGCTACCTGATCAAATAGTAAAAAAACATGTGAAATTCTGAAATTAAAAACTTTAAAGTATTTAAACGTAAGAAATGTGACTTCTCATTCAATACTGAAAAGATATGCATACCTCTATAGCTCCAGGTCCAGTTCTCTCATTCAAATTTCCACCACTACGTCGTCCAACGTATACTTGACCAAATCCACCCTTGCCAAGTTTTCTTTCTACTTTATACCAAGGGGAATTACCTACTTGAATCTGTCAGCATAAGAGAACAAAATTAGAACACAAGTATCACAGAACAAGTTATCATGCATGTTTATGCTAACATAATTTACAGGGTTCAATTAGAGCAACTAATAGAACAAAAAAAACAATTTGTAGAACCCTCTAGAGACTGCTAAAAACTGTGTTTTCAATATGCATGCTCTTTTTTAATTTATTAAAGAGTGTCTTTTCAATTTGCTGGTGTTAACACAGCAAGCCAAACATGTTTTTTTGGTTTGCATCCATAATCTAACTCCAACCTTTACTCTAAAATGGAAAGACATGCCATTGGAACAGAGTATCATATTATACTATTCCTGGTGCAAAAATCATAACTCTAAGGACATGAAATATTGACAAATTTTAAGTAGTGCCAGCTAAATTTAAGGAAGTATAGTGATAAGTATTAGGTTGGGCATCATCACAAACATGTAGCATAGACAAACACATAACAATTACCAACACACTAAACATTCACCATTCACTTTATACTTGAAATAGGTTTGGTTCATATGTATGGGTGCTGGCAGTGGATTCTTTCATCAAAAGACTGGGTGGACATGAGTGCATGTATAAACAAAACAAACAAGCAACTGTGCCACTATAAGTGTGTTTGTCTCCATGTCTGTCTTGAATGTTACACACATTCTAGAGAAGCAATAATACACAGCTTCTGCATATTTGAAGAAAATTGACATGACTATGTGTGAATTGGACATGTGTAAAAACACACACGGTTAAAATAAAATCAAAGGAGAATGCTCAAAACAACAACACACCTAAAACCCCTGTTTGTTTGTTTTTTTCAGAAACCAATCAAAGAATAATGTGAAAATTCTCATTCTCTGACCAAATTACAAACTAGAGAAAGTGAGGGAAAATAGAAGACTGCGACACTGCACAACAGAACAAACACTGTCAACCATGATTTCCACTTTGACCAAGCGAAATTACAAAATGTCCAGTCAATTTTCAAGAACCGACTCATGAAGTAATGATCATATGCTATATGTAACTAAGGAGTCAATCTCTCAGGCAGAATCCATACTTCAAAAAGCATCAGAGCCTGTGCTCCACAAGAAAGACACAATCACAATCACAGTCAAGACTTAACAATTACAAGAGGGAGGCAAACCCGACCACTAATAAACCCTAAAAATGTCAGTGTCAACCAGACTACAAAGACAAAGATTTCCAGATTATAAAAAATGTCCGTTATAAACCTAAAGACAAAACTTTCATCATGATATCCATCCAGTAGTCACAAATAAAATAAAATAAAAAGTGAGAATAGAATAGACAAGGATCAGACCGACCTTCTGAGGAACTTGAGGGGTATTGGCGTCATCTTCAGCAGCGGCATTGGCCTTATTGCTCCGACCCCCACTGTCACACCCATCCATCTCTTTCTCCCCAACCTCTTCCCTCTCCGCTCCACCAACAGCTTCCTTCGCTGCCCGATTCTCTCCCTCCCTCGCCGCAACAGCTTTCTCTACGTTCTCCTTTATCACCGCCACCCGCTCCTGCTCCGCCTGTTGCTGCTTGTTATTGGTATTGTTATTGTCGACACTTTTTGGCACTGCCGCTGCTGCTGCCGCCGCCGCACGCCGCCGACGTGTTCTCGTCGCAATCGCCTCCCCTTCCACCACCGGATTCTGCTGCGGCGGCTGCTCCTGTTGTGGTTCTTGTGGTAGTTTCTCTGCTGCTGCTGCTGCCCGGCCCTTGCGCGCTCCGCTACGCAGAACAGGCATCGTTCATCCTTCAAATCTCATCCTCTTGCGCAGGTTCGAAAGATAATTCCAAATTCCAGAGTCTTTCACGCTTCAAAACCGCTCTTTTGCCTCCGATCAGAGCAGGAAGACGCGCAAAATCGACCGAAAACCTTGCAGAAGGTCCTCGCAACCGAACAATAAAACACGAGCAAAATGTGACGAGTTGAGAAGTTTTCTCGAAACGATCTACACTACGTAGATTACTTGAAACCCGCGTAAGAAGAGATCGTCAAGGGTCGAATTAGGGTTCTAAAACCAAAACGATCAAACAGAGAACCAAGAAACCATGGACAAATATGAGAGAGAAAAAAATAAAAAGAGATGAAGAAAACTCTTGAGTACTTGGCACAGTACACTGAGGTTTTTTTATTTATAATAATGCAAAATTGATATATAATAATAATTTTATTATTATTTGATTTTCTTTATAAGGAAGAAAATTGGATTGGGTATTTTCAGCCGTGGATTGGGTGAGATTGGACGGTTTGATTTGATTGGAAGGGTTTTCAGAATAATAGATGTTTTTTATGGAAAATAAAATGTAACTATATGGTAAATAATTATTTGAGAGGCGGGGAAATTACTGAAAAGTGCTCAGAATTTGCAATTGACCTGTGAAGCAAGTTTTGCCTTCCGTGGCCGTACTGGTGCAATTGTGGAGAAGAGCTGCAATGCACGGTCGTCCACCGTTCTTGTGGTGGGGATGCTGAAATCTTAACCATTGATTCTTATACTGTACGGTCTTGTGGGCCCCAAGTCAACTCAACAAGAATCAGATGTCTTTGAAGTTTGAAGTTTTCAAATTATAACATATTTGTTCTTATGACTTAATAATAATAATAATAATAATAATACATGTGTACTTTGAATAACAATAATTTTTTAAAAAATAAAGAAAATTAACTTTAAAAATGTGTATACAAAAAACATATTACCAAATGACAAAGTAATAAATGAGATCCTATCGATTTAGCTGGCTAAAAATAGGATGGAGTAAACTAGTCCAGCAAGTATAAACAAGTGAGCTGACAAGTTTGCGGACAGTCCGTTAAAAAATTTAAAAAATAAGCTTAACCCAAATTTAATTAAAAAATCTAACATATTAATAACTTTACCTTATAATATAAATTTTCCTATTCAGATCATTTATTTAATAAAGAGAATCACACATTAAATCAGTTAATTTTTATAAAATTTTAAAAATTTCTTATTCAATTTAATAAAATATTACACCGTCAAATGATTATAATTATATATTTATGATAAATTAATTAATTTTTATAAAATTATTTTAAAAAACATATAAATTAAGAGTTATAATTATTTAACAATATAAAATTTTGTTACAATATCATTTGACTATAATTATTTTCTCTAAAAAAAAATACAAGAATAATAATAACATATATGTACTTTGAATAACAATAAAAAGTTTCAAATAATAAAAGAAAATTACTTCAAAAAACATATTACAAACAAAGATAGCAAAGCATAATAGTAGATGAGATCATCTCGTTTAGCATGCAAAAAATTGGAAGGACACCCCGCATATATTAAAAAAAAATAAAAATTGGAAGGACAATATGGTATACCAAGTGTAAATAGTTCATTTATTCATGGGAGACAGTAAATACACATAATATTAGTGTTTTTTATCCCAAAGTAATTTTAAAATCTTGTATCACTTAATTAAGAGCACAAGCCGCTATTAATTGTGCCAACAATTGATACTTAGTGTGAATATGTAAGTTAGGAAATTAGAAAATGATATGTAAAAAAATAAAGCTAACTCAGATTTAATTAAAAAATCTAAAATATTGATAACTTTGCCTAAATTAGAATATAAATTTCCTTATTCAAATAATTGACTTAATAAAATAAATTATTATTAATAATACATTTATACCTTGAATAACAATAAAACTGTAATAAAAAAAAAACAATAAAATTTTGAAATAATAAAGAAAATTAACTTAAAAAAATGTGTATTCAAACTTCAAAGATATTACTGACGACTACTAACAATCATGACAAAATCTATTAAGACATGTTTGGATAATTACCGTATATAAATTTTAAAATAAAATTAAATAATTTAAAAAAAAACTCAAAAGAAAAGGTAAAGATACTTTTATAAAATAATTTTTGTCTTTTTTTTTTTTTTTTTTCTACAAATCAAACTTTTACTAAATCATTTCTATCTAACGGATTAGAAATAATATGGGAAAAACTGATCCACCTACTGTAAGCAACTGCGCAGATAAATTAACGGATTGTTTTATTAAAAAAAGTAAAAACTTAACCAAAATTTAATTAAAAAATCTAAAATATTAATAAGTTTACCTAAATTGGAATATAATTTATTTAATTAAAAAAAGAATTGACTGAATATAACAAACTAATAATAATAACATATGTACTTTTTTTGGTAAAGTTAAAAACATATGTACTTTGAATAACAATAGATTTTTCAAATAATAAAAAAAATTACTTCAAAAACTGCTATTCAGAAAACGTATTACGAAAAATGATAGTAGAGTATATAATGAAACTTTTTGATATACTACTCAATAAGTATTTTTAAAAGATGAAAATATGAAAAAAAAAATATATATTTAAAAATTAAAATTATCTTATCTAATAAATAATTAATAAAAAAGAATTAATACATCTTATTCTAAAAATATAAACTTCTATAAATTAATTATTAATTAATAAAATATTCAATTTCACTTAGTGCCTACCACCTACATGGTCCACCTACTACCTACCGTGAGGAGGTAAGCTGGCGAAATAGCAATCTCAGAAGTAAAAAAAAAATCAAACTAAATTAAATTTAATTAAAAGATCTAGAATATTAATAACTTTGCCTAAATTAGAATATAAATTTTATTATTCAAAGAATTGAATTAATAAAATAAATCAATAATAATAATTAAAAAATGTATACTTTGAATAACAATAAAATTTTGAAATAATAAAGAAGAATTGTTCCGCTAAAAATTTTTAAAAAAAAAGTTTAACCCAAATTTAATTAAAAACTTAAAACATTAATATCTTTACCTAAATTATAATATAATTTTCATATTCAAAGAATTGACTTAGTACAACAAATTAATAATTAGATAAGTTTATCAATAATTATAAATCTATAATAATATCATATGTGTATTTTGAATGATAATGAAAATTTTAAAATATTAAAAAAAATATTAATATTAATATACCGTTAATGTAAAATAATTTAAAATAATTTGACATCGACAATTAATTATAATCTATTATTATAATAATATTTGAAATAATTTTATAAAAATTAATTAATTTATCATAAATAAAAAATTATAATTGATTAATGATATAAAATAATTTTATGAACAATAATTATACATTACCATTCTGTTAAAAAAATAACTTCTAAAAATGTATAACTTATTATATTACGAACAAACCTAATGGTCATTCTGATTTCGAGCGTTCTCATATGGGATTAGATTGATTTTAAAGGAAAAAATCATCCGACTCAGTCACTTTGATTTTCTTAATTTAGTATCTAATTGATTTTTAATTTAAAGCAGTTTGAATTGGTTCGGTTTTCAATTTTGTTCTTATTTTTTTTTTATTTTAAGAAAATATTAAATAAACGATAAAATATATAATAATCATAGTTTAAATTTTCAAATATTACATTTATATGTTATTATATAACTAATAGTAGTATAAGTTTTTTAATATAAACCATATCAAAAATACATTTATACAATTTGATAATTATATTTAAGCATTTTAACTCAAATAGTTATAAAAAAAACTAAAAATGTATTTTTAATTAAATATTTTTATAAATAAGTATAGTCATGTGATCGATTTTGAAAATCAAATCCAAAAATCCGATCCAATAAACAAATTGATTGTTTAAATATATTTTTTTTTATTGAGTTTTCAATTTATTCGGTTTTTGATTTTTTGGATTGATTCTTATTGAATTAGATTAGTTCATGAACATTCCTTATTTTGATGAGTTGTCGATAGGCTGAACCATCCTAATGTCCATTCTATCATTTTTTTAGTATCGAGCATATTGACCAATCAAGCAAAATCAGTTTTGTGATCCCTAATTACAGAGAATAGAAATAATAATAGTAATAAAATTTAGGATTAGCCATAAAAAATACTCATAATATTGGAAGAATAATTATTCGACTAATTTTTTAAATATATACTTATTTAATGGGTAAGGATAAAGTATAACAAAATAAAAATAATATATATAAATAAATAAAGTATCATTTTAAATATGATAATGGTAGGTTTTATAGACTGAAGATGAAATATTAATTCTATAAGGTTACTATGTAAAATAAGGTTAAAAGTCTGTCTAGCATAGTTGGTAGAGTGCAAGGCTCTTAATCTTGTGCTCATGGATTTGAGCCCATAGTGGGCGTTTTTTTAATTTTTTTGTAGATATTTTTTCCTTTATTAAATTAAAGTCTAATGGTCAAAGAACACTATAAAACATATGTTCTTCATGTGTCAACTATGTTCTTAATAGTTCTCGTAACAATTGCAACCGCCGTATCAAATGCTAGCCACTTGTTTAGTGTATGTTTGGTTCAAATTACAAAATTAATCATGGGTTCAGAATTGAGTTTATATAATTTTGTACATACTTGATTTTAGGTTGGAGAATAGTTTAGATAATATACAAAAAGGAGAGAGTAATGCGAGGTTTAATAAATAAAAATAATATATACAACAAAGCTTGTGAACTATGGTGGGTTTGAGGTAAAGTTGCAAAAGTTGTAGTGTTAGTAGTTTCCATAGGTGGAGGGCATGAGGGATAGATAGAGGAAGTAATAGTTTATTATGGAGGATTTCACGGCGTCAAAAATATGATGAAGAAACTGATCTTGGATTTCAAGAACGTTGTCGAAGACGACAAATGTGTTTAGGGTTTGGTTAGGAGGGTATCACATTACATATAGGTTTTTGGGCTCAACATAGTGGCCCACCTAAAAGGTATTGAAAGCCTTTTCATTATTTGAGTTTCAGGCCCAAATCAAGAAAATTAGTCTGATGGCACGTTTTATCACTCATCTTTTATAATTTTTCAATTTTGTTACTAAACCATGTAATTTGTATATTTTGTCATTTAACTTTTAAAATTTTATATATTTCAAAAGTTGGTGAACAAAAAAAATTCAACGGAAGACAGAAAACAATTTTTTTTTTTGTTTTAGAAAAATAAAATAACATTTTTTAATTAAAAAGTAAAAACAAAAAATAAAATAACAATTCAACTAAATGCCACCTAAACTTTTCACCGTAAAAAAAAATAAAATCTTTTATACACGTGTAAGCGAAAACGTGACACATTCTAAATATGTTATTCATTATATGAGAAAGTTGTATCGTGCGCTGTTGAATTACTTACATAGATGGACATTTGAATATTCTATTTGAACACGCGCAGACAATATATACATGCTTCCTATTTGATGGTTTTGAAAGGAGAAAGCTTAGCACGAAAGAAAGAAAAATGAGTTTTTCCTTATAATAATAATTCGGCCCACATCCCTTTCCAAGGCAGCAGCTTCTCCACTTTCTACTTTCTACTTTCTACTTTCTACCATCCTTCAAATTCCCATAGATTTTAGAACCAATCTTGCATACAAATGGCGGCTTCTTGCGTACTGTATTAATTATGATGATTCTATTAATTTCATATTAGACTAAGAAAAAGAAATTAAATAATATTACGCTTAGAAGAAATACTAATAATGTCTCTAACTCAGTTTTCTAAATACTGTACGTTTAGGGTTTAGGGATTTTTTTCATCTAATTCTTTTATTCTCAATAAACATGAATGCATTGGTCAATTCTTTTTTGATTCATATAAAACACTTTCAATTATTAGTTTTTGGAAGAAAAAAATACAATCTGTTGTAATACCTCTGGTAGTTTGACAATCATTGAAATTTATTTTAACAATATTTTATGTTCAATCCAATAATATAGTAGTATATGATTATGGAAAAACATATATTGTCTCTTTAAAAAAAAAAACATGTATTGTCCTCAGTACATGTAGAATACAGAGCAATATTTTTAGAAGATATAAGATCTTTTTTTATTTTTTATTCTTGAACATATATATTCTTAGATGACAAATAACTAATCAACTCCTAAATCTGAGTTTTTTTATTTTTTTTTATTTTTTATAAATCATTGGTTTAATAAACTAATGTCAATGCCAATATCAAACCAAGTAATCCATTATTAAAAATTTATTCGCGCGTGAATTCTCAATTATGAATATTTTGGTAATTAATGTCCATGCGTATACGTTAACATGACTTAGATCAACCAACCACTTTCGATTATAAGACAAAACACACCAAAAACAACATTAGTGCGCATGAGTGGTAGATTCAATGTTTCGAAAGGAAATAATAATGAGTCTCCTTACTTGAAAGATGCAAGTATTGTAGTATTCTACTTTTCTTTTTAAGTTAAAATATATAATTTAGTTTATTTAATTTAGCATTGTTAAAAGAATATTATTGAATAAATTACATTATACTTTCCTACAAGATATGAGTGTTGCATTGCCTTTTCCTTTTATGTTGAAATATATAATTAAGTCCATTTAATTTAATATTTTAATACTTATATATATATATATATATATATATATTTTGTGAACCTTAATTAATAATATTTGTTGGGTCATATATATATATATATATATATATATATATATAATCTATTAAACGAGTAATTTTATTTCATTTAGTTTTAATTGTTCCAATTAAATTTTAAATTCTTTTAAAACATCAAAAGGACAACTAATCCCGTTGTCCCCTTTGATTATTTTCAACTTTTTCTTAGTGGTTTTTTTAGCCTCTAGAACATTAAATCATCGTTGTTATGTTAACATAAATTTTTGGGTTGAACCAAGTTTCAATTAATACAAATTAAGAATATATACAAGCAAAATTTGAGCAGCGAGAAGAACATAATTGAATCATCTTTAACAAAGGTGCTGAGATGTAGTATAAAGCATAGCATGTCTGCGTTAAGCTTTTAAGAAGTAATGCGTCTGCTTCGTTTTTCGCCATGTGGAATATTTAGACACGGTCAACTTCAAAAACCTTAATGTCATCTCATGCTTTTAACATAGAATTCTAACTAATAAAGCTAGTAATCACGTTTGAAACAACCAAGTCTAAACTAAATATATAGAATCCCCCTTTAAAGGTGAATGTATATATATAAGACTGTGTAGCTATATATATAGCCACATGGTTATTAATAACATTAATTAGGTTTTGACAAATTTCACTTTAATTTTTTAGTTTAATTTCTATGTACGTAAAATATTTCACATTATTTATTAATCATAAATTATTATTAGTATACAGTTTATTTGTATGCTTTTTTTAAATGCTGAAGTGCACAACTTAATAAAGTTCTAAATCAATAAGTCATCGAATTGAAATACAAATGATTTGGTACGTAGCCTAATTGAAATGTGAATTGATTTCACGTGAAATCGTGAAATAAAAAGTCAAAAGTAATCTGTTTTGAAAGCGACACTCAAGTTTCCGAATCCCAGCTGGTAGGCATCCACATTTACGTATTTACATAGTTCATGAAAAATAATAAAATTAGTTTTTTATTTAGCTTTTTCATTTTACACTTACTTTTTATACGAAAAAAAATAACATTTTCTGCTTTATGTATTCTTCATGCATTAATAAATATAAGGTTAAAAAAAAAACAATTTTAACCTTATATTTGAGTGAATGCTATTATTATTTGAGAGTCTTACTTTTACCAACGCTTCACCTAGACTAAACGTTAGGCTTTATTTTTTGCTTAGCAAACATTAGGCTTTACGAGTCTTTCCTGGTTGCCAGTCTTCATAGTATTTAACTAGATCTTTCTTTGGTAAAAAAAAAAAAAACTCGATCTTTCTAACTGCTATGGCTTAGTTAATTAATCACTGCTAAATCAAAGTATATATTGATTTTAATCCCTTTTATCATAACTACATGCATGATTTGTATCTTTTCAAGTATACATAGGGTACAGATGAAAAGATGGAAATAAATATTTGGCAAAATCGCCAATGCTGACACTTTTGCTGAAACCTTTCTTTGATTCTTTCATATATATATAGAAATAAGCAGCTTAATTACGAAGCAGAAAAGTGGTGTCTTACAAAACTTAAAAAAGTTGTTAAATGACAAAAACAAAAGCAAAAGCAAATTAAAGATGGAGCAAAAGAAGGGAAAAGTTGTGAAAGGCAGTGATATTTTGAAGAGGGGGCCAGCTATAGTTTCACTTTGACATTAGTGGAATCATATATGTGAAGACAATGTAGTGGTGGTCTCTCTGTTAAAGCCAATTTAACTTTAAACTAATTCAGCCTCACCAATTTCGTACACAATCAAATGCATGCCTAGGGTAGTCCAAATCTATCGTCATCATTTTGCCACAAATACATACCACAATAATTTGTCACCAAATGTGGTCAATATACATTTGAACTGTTCTATATATACTGACAGGCAAATAATCATTAATGCTGTTAAAATATATATAATGTTAACATGTTAAAAGGTGTATATATAATTAATGAAAAGTCTAAAAGCAATGTCGAAGACGGTATAAAACAAAGAACCAAACGAATAATATAATAATATTAGTGTATGGAAAAGGAGAGAAAAAAAAAAAAAAGCTTTATCATAAACAATCTTGCGAGCACTATCATTTCCAAATGCGAAGATTCAATATTCTGAATTTGAGTACAAGAGGGTGTACGATCAACAGATCTCTAGAGTACCTCCATAAGGAAGATCCCATTAATGATTAATCGCTCCCCAGCATGATAGGGATAGTGTAATAATTTCTATTTCTATTAACAATGAAAGATATATAAACACACATGCCCATGTTTAAAGCCATTAATTAAACGCGTCCAATTTTTATTTTGTTTTTTTCGTGTTGTTAGAGAATCATTTTCACAGCTTTAAACCAGAAAGGACCATGTAATTACCATTAAGCTCCTTCAAAAACTTGGACACATAATTTAAAAACAAAAATAATAAAAATTGAAGAGATCAAAATAGACGTCGAGTTATATAATTACTCGTTAACTTGTTTTTTATTGTTTAAGAAACAAATACTAGACTTACAAGATTCCTGAATGCAAGTAATTAACATGCATCCTGATATCCTAAGTCCACACACAATATTATGATCCAAAACTGCTCATTAGGTTAATAACCATAATTAACAATGTGAAGAAAGTCAAGTCTGCTTCTTCAAGTCTTTGTAGAACCTCTTTATGAACTCTTCCGCGGCCTTGTCCACTTGGTTGTCCTTGTCATCCTCGGATTCACCAAGTGGGAACGGAGAGTCCGTCACCCTGATCAAATGCCTCACCATAGGGGCCGGCGACGCCTCCACTGCGGCCTCATTGCTCAGCATCTCCAACACGCCATTAACCGTCATGGCGTTGTCGTCGAGGGTGGGTGGCGCGTGAGCGCACGTGAAGAAGGGGTTGTGGCGGTGGTGGCGCTTGATGGCGGTGGCAAAGAAGTTGTTGGGAGTGTTGCTGCAGCTGAACTCGTACTCCCTGGCGGCGGAGAATTGGAGGTTGTTGGCGGCGCCGGAGACACCGTGGTTGTGGTGGAAAATGAGGTTGGCGATGGCTTTTCCGGCGAGCTTGCCGGGGCGTTTCAGCATGGTGTTGCTGAGGTGCATCATTATTTTACCCTTTGATATGCCCTTTCTCAACATGAAGAAGGCCACACGTATTAAGTTCCACACTCTCTTTGCTATTACTGGTGTATTGTTTTCCATTTCTGTTTGTTTAGAGAGAGAGATAGAGAGAGAGAGCTGAAATGGGTTGAAGAGGAAGAGAGGGCAAGGGGCATTTATATATATGTGTGTTGGTAGTGGGGAAAAGGAATGGAAGAAAAATGTTAGTTTTGCACTTGAATAACCGACCTACCCCAGTGGGTGCTTAGATATTTTTCATTTTTTATTATTATTATTTTGGTTTTACTTTTTATTGGTGGGAGGGTGCCTTAACTTAAGCTAGTGAGTTGAACCACACGTCACAATATTGTGTAGACTTCTCACGTGAGGTTGAAAATTTGTGGTTTAGATAACTATATATGGATGAAGTGAAATATAATTCAACACGAAGTTCAATTCCTGATAAATTCTAAAGCGATAATTTATTTTAATTGGTCACAAATTAAATAGCGATCATTATTGCATGTTTTCATTGTTTATAAAAAATGTCGTAACTTGATCGATCATTAATATATGAGATGAATCACAGTTTTATGCAAACCCTAAGTCCTATACATATATTAATGTGGTCTAAGTAGTTGCTTTATGAGCTGTGGCTCGCCCCGTGTTTTAATTCTTGCCCAAATGATTAATCATTCTTTTGAATTTACTAATCATTTAATAAGGTTACCTCTGATTTTGTTTTACCTTCCTACTAAGCAATACATGTTACATATTAATTGAACAAGCAAAAATATGGCAGAGAGCATCCCTCTGGTGCGTTTGGTAGTTAATTATAAATATAATACTGAAAATGGGAGAAAAAAAACTAGTTAAAAATACACAGCATTCAGAGCATCAAGTAAACTTTATTCCACTTTATGATTAGTAATATGGTAGAATATATAATACATCTCACAATATAAGCAGAAAAAACCACTGAACAAAAGCAAAGAAGAACCCTCTATCTCTAGTTAAGGAAATGCAAACAAGATCTCAGAAAAAACCACCAACCCTTGAAGCTAAGAAGGAGTGAAAGGTTACTAAATAACCAAAAAAACCTCAGAAGTCATCAACTTGGGTCTTCTTCGACATATATAAGGCCATTATTTTATCCCGAAAGACAGCACTAATGGAAGCATTCATAAACCAGATGTGGGTTCTTAATACCTAGCTAGTGTAGTCAGCCGATAAAAATCAAGGAGGCAGCTAACTAAAGAAAGAAACAAAAAACATGTTATTTACAATAGTTAATTAATATAAATTAAGCAGACGAAAAAAGCTTGCATGCATGCACTTGTACGTAGAAATTTAATGAAAGTAACAATATATAATAATTAATTGGCTATTTTGATATCATTGATCTCTCTTGTGATGGCTGGAATGCAACTTGAGCTACGAGAAATTCCTCCTTTCTTTGCAGCACCTCCTTTGTCCCTAGGGCTAATGGACTTAGCCCTAATTCTACCATCAAGAGTGTTCTTTTTGAGCATCTCTTTCATGGCCTGTGCTTGAAACAGAACAGGGAAAGCCCTTCCATATTTGTTGAACCTAACACAAGCACTCATGTGTGCAGTTACGGCCTCTTCATTTTTCCCGCCATTTTTCTCCAACTCTTCCTTTACTGCCTCAGCGCACAATCCACAAACCCACTTCCCGCTGAACTTTTCACGCACGCGCTCTATGTACTCCGGTGTGCACTCCTCGCACATGCCACAGCACTCACACTTTGCATTCTCCACCTCGGATATCGGTGGCAGTTGCTGCTTCAAATGATCTTCGATCTCTTCTACTTTTGTCAGTTCGTAAGAGATGTCTGAGACCGTTCGTTGAAGGTTCTGATCAGATGAGTGCTTGTTGCTTTTCCTTGAGAAAGAGCTTCCTAACAAAGACTCTCCATGTGGTGCCATTTCTTTCTTGATCGATCAATAATAACAAAATAATTTATGGGATTTTAAGAGCAATACAATACTATATGGAAAGAGCAATGCTATTTATAATAGCTGATCTAAGCGTTGTACGTGAACTTGTGTGGATCTTAGAAACTCAAGTGTACGTGATCACTTTTCCATAATCGTGAACTTGCTAGATTTTTCATCACGGATGATTTAATGAGAAAGCAATGGCTTCTGTAGCTTTTAAATTAATATATATGCATGTGATCTTATTTTGTTGTTATCTATACTCTATACTCTGTAGTATTACTTACTACTTGTGCACTGTACTTCCGTGCTTGGTAGTTGTGTTTCCAAAAAAAAAAGAGGTTAAGACACATGCATGTTTTCTTTAGAGAAAGAGATACGAAAATAATTAACCACCACCCCATTATTTTTTGTGGAAGAGAAACTCCCCTAGCTTTTGGTTAGAATGATAATTAGGTATCGATCGGTATATTCATTCATAATTCATGTAGTGAATAAGCTTCTTTTGATTCCTAAAAAGTTCTTCCTGAGTGAGATGTGGTCCAATACCTACCGAGTACCAATACAACTAGTGGGGGTATTCACATGCTAGCATAGTGAAACCATGTGTATTCTGGTTCCATCTTTTGTGGTAAAGTTATGTACTCGAAAAATAAAAGAAGGGAAAGGAACGAGCTAGATAATAGATATACGAGACGACATTTCCTCCACATACATGAACATTCATTTCACGAGGAGTGAACCATAAAAAAGGTAAAAGGAAAGTAGTTGTGGTTAGTTGCATTGCATCAAAGATACTAATTAAATAAAGTTGAATCCTCTCTCATACTACTAATTTATGTCAATCTACTATTTTAAAAAATGATTAAATTAGAGAATATCTATTAGAAATGAAAAATCTATTCACTCTTCATTTAACTTCCAATTACACCCTTGAGAAACAAAAGGTAAATACATGAGTTTTTAATAGCCTCTCATTTTCTACGGCTCAGGTGCTGTGCCTGTGAGGCATATGGTTTTCAATTTTAATCTCTCTCTATAAATAGGTCGACGCAGAAGTAAATGGCATCCAGGACAACAGAAAAGTAACTGAATTTGTATATACAAATTACACACCATATCTTTGATGCTACACCACAAAGTAGTATTGATTTCTGTTGTCAGTGAACCACTTCTCTTGGGCAGAAAAATCTACCAAGTGCATTGCATAATGCACAGATTAATGATGCATCATTTAGAATTATTCATCTCTGTCCATCCAAGTTATATTCTCCTAAGAAAAGGACCTCACGGTAACTGTCTCACATCCAATCGTCTTTCTATTAAGTTAATATTGTTACATTATAAGAACCCAGTTTGTTTGAAAGAAAGAAATCCTCTCTCACTGTCACAGGACATAGGTGCAACACTTCTTGATAATGCAAATATTAGATGGAGGTTGAATAAGGAAACAAGTTGCATAGGCTAAGCCATAAATAGTCATTTAATGTGCAATCCAAGTATTTAGTGCAAATACAGTAAAAGACCAGCCAATAAAGCACATGTGTCTTAGAGTAAATCTTTATCTAGCACTTAGATACAATAAGCACAAGTGTGTACTCACAATAAGATTTCAAACAAAAGACCAGTTCATAAACATAAAGCAAATACAATGAGCATTCTCTTCTTCATTCAGCACCTTCCAAGCAACAACTCTTTCGTATGAGATAGGTCGCCCCATGCTTGAAAGACAAATACCACCTTGAAGACATGCAAAACCCTACCAAATGAGGGAAAAAAATCAATAGAATGCGTTAGTTCAGTTGACAGCAGACCCCAATTCAGAGGGGAAAGAAAGACAAAAACAACAACAAAAGCCTAATCCCACTAGGTGAGATCGGAAAAGGGTGAAAGAAATTAAAAAATTAAAAAAAAGATAGCTAGTTCACCCTATGCAGAATAGTTATACAACAAATGTGTATGCCATAAATGTAGTAAAAAAAAAAAATAGTAGACCTGCTGAATAATCTGGGGAAACTCTGAAAACAGAATTTTTCGTCCATGATCATCAAATATTTTCTCTAAAGTTATATCTTGTAATGCAACTAGGGTGGTTTCCAGCATGTCAAGCCCAGCCTGGTTCGAGAAAGTGAACACTGGCAATGCCTGCATAAACAAAAGTTTATAAAATGTCCCCTCAAACAAGATAGAATATCATGATTATAGGTAGAGTTGAAACTGTTTTTAAGTCATTTCCACAGTTCAAACAAAGTTAATGTCATCCAATCTTACGGTATACAACTGATATGCACTAAAGTTTGAAAAAGAATAAATAATACACTTGAAACACCGACAAGCAAAGCTCCTTTCAGAATACTACGTAAAAATGGGTCTATAGTTGAGGTTGGGGCAAATTTAAGTTGGACAAGAATAATACAAATTCATCTCGCATATTTTACTAGGCTACTCAGGCTATGGCCGATGGTCATACCCTCTATTTCATAGTACAACCTTTCGTTAATACCTTTTTGGGTTAGAGAATTTGAATTGCACTACGGAAATAAAAAGTACACGAAATAGATACATGTGCTATAAAATTGAATTAAAATTTCAAGCATACCTTTAGAGTGCAACACAATATTGCATCTGAATGTTGCCACAAGGACTTGAGCAAAGATTCATTCCCCTCGTTATCAGATTTAAGTAGCTCCACACCCAAGTAGCACCTATAAAACTAAAATAGTCAGACAATAGGTCTGTTTTTAAGTAGCTCCTCACCCAAGTAGCAACCTATCCATGGTCAACAGTAATTTATTTGAATTTTCCGCTGGAACTTACAAGTTAGAAGTAACAAGTAATTGCACAAAACTGAACTGCTAAAGGTAAAAACTCCCCTCCAATTATGTCTGTTCTTTTTTGCTTTTATACTCATTTAAGAAAAAAAATAAAATTCAAGAGCTTAACAAAATGTGTTTGGGCTAATTCTTCCTTTTAAGGAGAAGACAAGCCCAGAAAGGCTAAACTCTAAAGTGAGCACTACATTAGAAAATAAACCCTATGTTCCATTAGCTTGAACCAAAGCAATAATCCATGAATTTTTAACACCATTTTAAAAATAACATAAAATAGGGAGGGAACTTCTGGATCACATAATTGTGAGTACTGTGGATTCATGAAAGATGAAAATAAATGTAAATCTAATGTATATACAGATCTTGAATTTTAAATCGAAGTCTCTCAACTAATCCTTGTCAGATTATTTGATGACACGAGATTTTACAATATATGTTTGGGTATTTGCATGACTTCCAGTGCCAACCAGTTGCAAACTATTAATAAACTACATCAAAACCTGGCGCTATGCTGCCCATGCATCTATTTACAGAACTCAGCATCTGTGCAGGTAAGATTATTCTCTGCTAATATGCAAACATAAAGGAGTTGGGATTTGTTTGGAAAACAAGAACTGACAATCAGGAAAGTGGAAATTTCACTCTGTATGCAACTCACCAAACCTATCATTAACTTAGTTTCTTTATTGAATGAGATAGCATATTAAATTTGGTTCTCTTATAATCAAGAATAACAATGGTTTCACATAGGGTAAAATACATTGCATGAGCCTCACTGCCTCAGCCTCAGTATGCAAAGACAGTAAACTTTACAAACCTATAACTGTTGCAGATCCAATGAGCAAGGGTTTGTGCTTCAGGAGTACCCAATGGTGACCTAAGCCCTGCATGTGAACTCAAATGAGAAGGAGAAAGCGCTAATGCTACCCTTTGGACCGATGATATAATACTCCGAACATATTGACGTGCCATAGATGCTACATGCTCTTGCATATGGCTTTCAAATGCAAATTCAAATGCTATTGTCATCACGGATCTCATACAGCTAGAATTTCCAGCACATTCATTTGAAGATCGGTTTCCACTGGGACCAACGTCAAGGGCAGATGCAAGGTCAAGAGTGCGATTGGGGCTGGAAGCTTCCTGCAGAAATTTCATAGCAATAATTAAATGATTCTTGTCGGAAAAAATACAAACATATAAACTGGTTCAACAATGTATGACGCAAACCTTTCCAGATTCAAGAGGAATGATGCGAAATCCAGAAGGTAGAAGGGGGGCATCATCAGCAAAGGAAGCATCAATTGGAGCAGATATAAGTTCAGCACAAGTGCCAACAGCATTCTCATCCATTCCACTGCAGAGCTACCAAAACAACCACAAATGAATTATAAGAAAGTCACAAAGGTATCCTAGAAACCATTAGAATATCATGAGCAGAAAGTTCCCCATTAGAACAATGAAGTAAACTAGCAAGCTATGCATTCAAGACTCGAGAGGCTTGAGGATATAATATTTTTTCCCTCATCATAGATCAAAGAAAGAAGAAAGTGAGCACCATGAATTCCAATATGTATTACAAGTTTCCAAGCATATTTTTTATCAGGAGTATAAGTTTTTCATGATGACTAAACTCTTTAACTAGTTCAAAACATATAGATAGGACAAAAAAAATAAGGACACTAAGACCAGAACCTGGCATCTATGAAAGAGTGAAGCATAGAGCAAGCAACTTGAGGAAAAAAACTTACTTGCAAAAGCAACATTTCTCTGGGCATTATTGTGTCTTCAGGAGAATGAGCAATTCCTTCCAATTTAATGACTTCCAAAAACTAGCATGATGAAGAAGATAGAAATTAGTAAATGTCAAATTGCAAAATTATTAGTAGTTCTATTGCATAATTAGTACCAATTTATCACCTCCTCATGCTCAATTGTGTGTGCTAGGGGGAGTATAACTTGACCTCCATAGTTTCCAACACGAGATCCTGATAAGCTGCAAGGGCCAACTTTAATAGCAGAAGCTGTGTAAGCATCCATATTGTTGTCTGCCCATTCTGATCTATGCTCCCGCAGGAACCTTAGGAGAATGGCAGGGGGCACATTCTTGGCAAGAGAAATGGCACATGGCAACAGTCAAATATCAGGATAATGTTATGAGTTAAGACCTAAAAATCAATATAAACAATTGGATATCTGCAACTGAAACCATTTTACAGTCACACAAATTCTCTAGGAGATGCTTTGGTTTAGGAGAACAGCAGGACAAGCAAAGGGCATGAATAATAATATAACAAATAGATCATTGTTAGGATCCAATTGCAAGGTACGGGATTTAATTAACAAGGCATTTGGTGATCACCACTCACTATTGGTGCTAATTTGAATGACACGATTTTTTTCCAATAGAACATGTGCTCAACTACAAATGCAAAGAAAAGAAAATGCAATAAACATTACATACTGGATATTTATAATATAATAATAATAATGAGCTTGACTTGTGTCCTTGTCCAAAAATTGTGTACAGCAACAAACTAAACATATTTGATTGTTCAGAATTTTTTTTTATAATTTAAAGGAAAATCTTTGAAATTTCTAAGCATCCTGACCTGTAATAGCATTGATGCTTTGGCACATAGCACTGCATTACTGACAGACGGAAATCCATTGGCAAAGGAAAGATTCAGACCCATTAACTTGTCAGGGGATGAATTCACTAGTATAGTAACATCATCTACACCATCATTACCAATTGTTGTCCAACCCTCATCAGTAAACCCATTGAGTGCCTCATTGAAACCCCTGGCATAACACAAAATAGAAGTGAGATTCTAAATTTATTTGCAAAGAATTTGAACAAAATCAGGCCCCTTTAGTAGAATATATTAACCTGCTCAATCTTTGGCTAAGAGCTCGCAGTGCTGCTGGTCGTCTACCCCATCCAGTGACGTTGGACTGAGAAACTTCATGTGAAATCTGCCTTAGATGACGTAGAGCCTATGTGGAAAAGAAAAAAGACTTAAACATGCCATAGTTCTTTTAAATCCACTAATCAATAATATTGTAACTATAAAATTAAATATTACAGTCATATCATATAGACATAAATAGGGACAAAAAGAAACACATTATGCATGCAATTGTATCATCAGGAAAAGAGACACAACAATCATACCGCCATAGTTGTCTTCTGAGCCAGTACTGTTGATGATTTGTACAGTGGACGTAGCACTTCTGGCACACTCCATGGCTAACAATAGTAAAAAAACATGCTTAATTTTAAAGTTAAATACAAAACTAAACAAAAAAATATTGATGGCTTTGATGCAACAAATCAAATTAATGTACCTCTAAATCCATATGATCAACAATGTGTATGATGGAACCACCTCCTTCACAAGGCCTGATCAGGTACCCACTAGGCAGCATCTCTGCTCTAACAAAGTGCTGCACGGGAGGGATGCTTGGACCATTCTGAGTATTTTTAAGAGACCTCTCACAGATCTATGGCACACATTAAGAATGATTTAGACACATATGCATTGAAGGAGAACTTAACAGTAGGACGAGACCATTGCATGGGTGAGGTCTGTTATTAACTACAATATCTAATCAAATAAAAATTTTATGATAAGAATTATTAGAGTCATTTACCACCAGGCTTCCATCTTCTAAGACAGAAGTGTAGCGCAACAACCAGAAGTCTCGAGCAGGAGCCAATGTTGTTGGTGCATATAGCTGATCATCAAAGGCAACAAGTAAGTATGCTAATAACTAATAAGTGATTTGGTTCCAATACATTGAGATAAAGTCTTCACCAATGCACAATAATTTTTTAGTTTACCTGCATATAAAGTAGCTCTACGGTTCCACCATTTGCTGTGGGCAGCACATTGAGAACATCAACAGCTCGGCAATCACGAAACCACAAAGGCCGATCTTTGAGGATTTCTGCAACCTGGAAAGAATATGTTTGACCATGTGACTGATAAACTCAAGCCAGACAATCAGTAATATGAATAATTGTAGATCTCAATCACTTACCCTAGTGGGTTCTAGTCCCACCAGACCACAGGCTCTAGCTGCCACACCAGTGCAACCATGAGAAATAGCAACGATTCCAATGGAATCCGGACCAGGCTGTGCACATTCAACAAGAATTAGTGAAGAAACATGATTTTCTAAATGTTTATAGAAGATTATCAGAACATGGGGTGGTAAGTTATTCCAAGATAACAATTTTACAAATCTTTTACCACTATGTTTATGGTTTATCCCTATGAAATAAGTGAAGAAAAAAACAATTAATTGGTCAACCAAAGAAAAGAGTTACTAGGATACCTTCATTCCAGGCATTTGGACCCACTCAACAGCAGTCCCAGTAGCCTTAGAAAGAAATTCTGCTAAAGTCTCTTCTGCAATGGACAAAAGCCTGGGAAAAAAGAATAAGGCATGATTCCATAAGCCATAAATACGCAACCAAGTTGTCACAGACAACAATGACAGAAAAGGACACAATAATCATAAGCTCACTAACCCTGCAGGACTTGCATCCCGTGGGGGATGTTGAGTTGTCAAATTGTGCCGACCACTCGTCACAGCTGATTCACAGCTTGTGTCTTTGGTTGCCTGCGTAGTCTGCAAAGAAAGCATTCACGTAAAAAAATTATAAAAGGGTATATGAACAATTAAGAGCGCAATTTGCTAAAACTACACAAATAAATTTAAAATTGGGCATGATTAATAACAAAATTAGAAAATCTAACCGAAAACAGAGTGACAAACAAAATTCTTACATTCTGGGTGTGTTGACGAAAATAACCATTTTCATACACCAGATGAGACACCTGCTTCTGCAACCTATCATTCTCCTCCATCAGCAACTTGTTCATCGCAGTCAACTTCCTATTTACACCTTGCAGGCGCGACGACTCCTTTCTCTGCTTCTCTCTACATCTGAACAAAACAGCATCAAAACTTGACCAATTAATAAAAGAATGGTTAGTTAAAAAGGAAAACGTAAGGGGGGTGAGTATGTACCTTCTGTTCTGGAACCAAACCTTGATTTGCTTGGGCTCAATGTTGGAGAGAATGGGACATTCGCGAATGAGCTGCTGGCGGCGAATGGAACTTGGTTTGGGGCAATCGTGATAGAGCCTCTCCAAGGCTTCAACCTGCTCAGGTGTGTAACGGACATACTTCCCGTTATCCATTCCGATTCCGATTCCGATTCCGTTTCCGTTTCCGTTTTTGCTACCATCCTTGCAGGACATTATTGCCGCATCCAGTCCAAAGCTTCCACAACTAACCGTCTATACTTGTTCTACTTTCGCTTTCTACTCTCAAGTCCTAACTAAGATCGAGTGTGCATCATTTTTATCAGCTCACGTGAGGGATCTCGTGCAGCGATCTGGTTCGCCGGATGAAACGACGCCGCTTCACCGATCTCCTCCGTCCACCCTGCTTGATCTGTGAACCATCGTTTCAAGCTTTGATAGAAGGACGATAAGACATGGATGTATGAAATTCGCAGAGAATCTTTGGCACTGTGAAACTGTGAATTTCCTGTGTTTATTTATTTTTTTACTTCTAGAAAGGAGAGGGAAAGTGGAAACCCTAGGAAGCTAGCTGGCTCAGGAGTGGTGCGCTGCAAGTTGAGAACCAGCCTTTGTTTTGCTCACTTCCTCACTCTGTAGCCAAATCCGGGCACTGTTAATTTTTACAAAATAAATAAACTAATCATGCACCAGACAAGAGACACCAATGGACCCAATTACCCTTCTCTATTTATTTAACCATATAATGCATTTATTTTCATGTTTGTACTATGTAGTAGTAGTAATAATAATAACCAGTTCAATTAAAAACATCTAATAAAATCAATTAAGTGTTTTTAATCGATACCTTTTATGTTTAAACCACCCATCAAATCAACACAATACTTTAGCAAAATAGTTTATATTTATTTATGATATTAAAGTAGTCTTAATTACTTGTAATTTAATAGTAGTAAATATCATGGGTATATATAACTGTTGAAGGATTTGGCTTGATTGTATTGTATGAGTCACTAGCTAGGTGTCTAAAACCAATTGGCAGTAGTATCTTAGACATAGAGTCGTAGATGGTGCAGTTGAATTAATGTGTGAAGTCAAAATGCCATGATTCGTTTGGATAGAGGGGGCAAAAGCGTCATTAGCGGAGGGAGCACTGGAAGAGAAGTGCATTGGGGTTGGGGGAGAGAAAGAGATAGTGCGCGGATCAGAGTCTTAAAATACACAAAAGGCTACCCGTTTGCGTGCGTCGGACTAGGACACAATCATCACCTCTTGGCATGCGTTTCTCTATTTAATCAAAAACAGCTAGCTACACTTGAAAAATCAAAGATATGGGGATGGGAATGGCATATCTATGCTATGATATGATGTAGCATACATCCCATTACATAGTCGTATTAGTGAGTGAGATAGGACATGTGATATGATGGGATGGTAGGTATGTACTGTGAATTGTGAAATACAGACCTTACGTTACATTACAGCACTTGTTGGATTTGTCGGCTTCAAATTACTATTCCTGCTCTCCCATATTTAGCAATCCGTATTTCTACATGTGTTTTTTTTTAATTCTTTCTAATTAATCATTTTTTTCTTAAGAATAGAGAAAATATTTATTTATTTATTTCAATCAAAATAATCTCTCTGTTTTTGGATATGTTTTTAACCACACTTCCTAATTGTATCGAGTCCTCGACACATTGCTCACCGAATTTCGATGCTCAACTCCAACCCAACTAACATCCCTTTTTGGGCTTTAGGGTCCATCAAAGCATCCCATTGCACCATATCATTTGGTCTTTTACTTCCTGCACCCCATTTTATTTCATGCATCCCCAAAACTCCCAAACAAGTCACACCCTCGCGCAACTACCCAACTTGAGGAAAACATTTTTTTCTTCTGAAAACAACATGTATACCATAAACATATTTTTGAAAGTATGTTCTCACGTTTCTGATCCTGATTAATTTGCTAAATGTGTTGCTACAGAAGGAGTGTCTTTTTCTTTTTCATGAGAGAATTATATCAGAGAAGAAGATTACTTAAGAGGGAGAAAAAGAGGAAGGAGCGTGTATGGTGGGGTAGTTTGGGAATAAAAAATGAAAAGGGGAGTGCATTAGTGAAAACAAGAAGTATAAATAATAATAATCTTCTAAGAGATTTTTTATATTAAAAATCAAACATCACTTGGCCCAACATTTTTTTTAAATAGTTGTTTAATTTGTACAACACGAATGCCTTCAAAATCAATGTAGTGTTGTTTGTTTTTTCATTAATGGTGTGCGGTGCACGTGGTACCACGTTTGCAAATTGCAATAGAACATGCACGTGTGGGAGGGAAGAAGGATGAAATGAAAAATCCTAAAATTGGAGTATGACCTTGGAACCAACCAAGCCAAGCTTAATTGAGAAGCCTCATCCTCACAATCACATGATCGCTGACACACAACACTCATCTTTTCTTCCTTTCTCGCGTGCTCTCTGCATACCTCTCTATTTTTCTAATTTCTAATTCAAAACCCCACTCCAGCAATAAATTTTTCCCCCAGTAAGTAGTAGTACTATTTTATTTTCTTTCGATTCTTACTTAAAATATAGGTAATTGCTGTGACGGTAGTAGTAGTAATTGTGTAAGGAAGCAAACCTTATCCATGAGTTACTGAGACTGAGAGGGTTGGTTCATTAACTAACCTTGGGATCAGAGTCCGGGCAATCTGACTCAATCCATGTTTGTTTTATCTCATGTATATAAAATGCGAATAATAAGGTAAAATGCTCTCTCAAACACCAGCATCCACATGATTTTCCATCAAAATGTTTTTGAATTTTTACGAGTCGGTACAGATATGCAACTTTGAAGGACCCAAACTAAATAATACTATTATTAATCATTTTCCTTCGCCATAACTAAACTTCACTTGATGAGACGTTATATTTACTTCTTCATATCAATCATGCTGCAGAAGCTAGCCGTTATCACCATAATATAAATATAAATTACCGGCCCAGCTACCACTTATTTTAATAAACCTAAAAAATAAAATTCCCAGACCTCAATTATATTTATCCCTGGTAATATGTCGTTAATAGAATTAAAAAAAAAAAGTATTTACTGGGATGAGCATTAAAAAAAATATGATTAAAAAATAAGAACCTCAATAAAAAATTATTAGTTAATTTTTCAAAAAAATTAATTATTAACAAAATCGATGATATTTTCTATCAATATCATAATTAAAAAAAAAAAGTAAAAAATATACATATATAACCAATTTAGGTAGCAAAGTAGCAGGTGAGATTAAAGTAAAAAAAATAAAAATGGTTTATAAAGAAGGCACGTGGATGAGATCATGGGCATATTTGGATTAAGTTGAGCTGTAAGCGTCGTGCTGAAACGTGAGAAGGGGAATATAATAGAAGGGCAAGAGGCTAGGGTAGAAAGAAAGTACAATTAATTGAAGTAAACTAATGTAATAAATCAGAATGAATGAAATAAATTAAAACTTGGCACACCTCCCTAAGTAATAATATTATTAGCAGCAGAGGAATCCGGGTGTAAACTTGGACACTATTGGAGGACTCACAGCGACAAAACCTGCAGCAAAGAGATCGATTCTAATTTGAGGGTTGAATTTTATCAACATTAAATTAAATTCTACCACCCCTTTTAATCATTGTTAATTTACACATTAATTATCCAATAATTTACGCTGTAAATGTGCCGAGAGTGGTTTTATAATTAAACTGACATGTTGAGGAAAGTGAGCAGTGTGTGTCTGTGGCCATAGCTGTTTTCTTTCCAAGTGACAGCCCACCATTGTGCTTCTGCTTAACACTTGATTCCTGTTCAAACCACATGATCATTATTCATTGCATCAACTAATCCTTCTTCTTTTTCCTCTGCTCATTTTTTACTTTACATACTTCAACTTTTTAGACTTATAGTGAACACATTCCTGATAGCATACCAATCCTTCAAATATACTATATATTATATATACACAAAGAATCTCAATCAAAGGTAATCACTATCATGTCAGTGTGTGATGTTATTTCATTAACATGGCATTTCAGTAGTTTAACCAAGTTTTCTTCTATCTACAACTTCACAATTTCATATATCAAGCAATCAATTAATTATATGAGGGGGTCCTTGGCATTTGAAGTTTTACCAGTATAAATTGTACACACACATTTTTGTTTTGAAAAAACTGTTTGAAGTTTTGTTTGAAGATTAATGAAAAAAAATAGAAAATTATCTTCAATTTTAAGATTAATTTTGCTAACAAGTTTCTTAAAGACACTTATTAAGAAAAAATAATATATAATAAATGTCATCAAATATTTTCAATTACTTAAAATTGCAAGCATTAAATAATTCTATGCTCTGTAAAAAAAAAGTTTGTTTTTTCTTAATAGCATTGAGGGTATTGGTCAATATTTGATAAATTTGCCTTTTAAAAAAGACATGATTATATTTAATTGAATTAACACTTTATTCTATTAATGATCTTTCTAATTACACTTGATAAAAATACAAGAAATAAATTAAATTATAATCAATTAATTAATAATTTTCTCTTTAATTAATTATTTAAAATAATAATTACTTTTAAATAGCAGCTACCTTCAAACAAAGAAATCATCTGTGCCAAAAAGAATGTTGTACAAAATAAACAAAGAAATAAACATAGCAAGCAACACATATTTTCTCTCCTGGACTTTACTATTTATCGCGTATTTGCACTTCAATTACTACCTATATTATGACTAGGTTAGTGATGTGGTTATTCATTAATGAGAAAAAAAGGGGAAAAGAAAATATAGTACTAGTAACTCATTATTATCGTTGTCTTCCAAGTTAAAGAAAAGGGCACAGAATACACATGCCAACTACTTAAGTCCATGGAAAGGTTTTGAAATGAAGAAGAAGCTGCAACCGCAATGCCAACTATAATTAATTTGGAGTTGTTTTAATTTAAAGAATATTAAACTAAACCATTACTTGAAAGTAAAAAGAGGGAAACAGAAAAGAAAATCTAGATTGCAAAATAAAGCTAGGGAAAGAAAATGAAAGTGGTTTAATTAACTTTACAGAACTTGCAAGTCACTTCCCCTGTTATTTTTATTATTAAAAATGTGTGCATGAAAAAAGATGCTCCAATGTGTGAGAAATTTCAGTTGTGCCACTCCTTTACTCCTCAAAACCCCACCATCACTCCCACACCTCTCAGAGTCTCACACACAGCAAAGCTAATCTAAGCTATCCCTCCGTCAAAACGGTGCGCTTCGCTCCCTCTCTCTAACAACAACGCTAGCTTCTCTTTCTCTCTCTGACTTTCTCGCACCAAAACACTATCTATATGGAAGCGCCAGAATACTTCATCGGAGGCTATTTTGGCGCCGGAGGAGCCGAACGGTTCTCGCCGCCTGAGAAGCGATACTCCGACCAGAAAACCGGCGAGCCTTTCGCCATTGACGACCTCCTCGACTTCTCCCACGCCGACGCCATCATGTCCGACGGTTTCTTCGACAATGTCGCCGGAAACTCTACCGACTCTTCCACCGTCACCGCCGTTGACAGCTGCAACTCCTCAATTTCCGGCAGCGACAACCGCTTCGCCTCTGCCATTGTCCCTCGCGGCTTCGTAGGCGATCCTCAATTCTCCGGAGAACTCTGCGTTCCGGTAAGTAATTCTCACAACTTAAACACTAAATGACAAAATAAACGGAATAAACAAATAATAATTGCAATACACAGATAATTGTAATAATTCGAATAAACAGATAATAACTGTAATAATTCGAATAAATTAAATTAAATTTGTTAAGTAATTTTGAAATTGAGTTTTCTCGGTGCGTGATTTTGTAACAGTATGATGAGATGGCGGAACTGGAATGGCTCTCGAACTTCGTGGAAGACTCGTTCTCCGCCGAGGAGGAGCTAAAGACACTGCAGCTACTCTCCGGCGGCGCCACGTCCACCGCCATTGGCGCGAAACCGCAGACGCCGGAGTCCTCCTCCTCCACCGACACGCTTCCGTCGTTCGCTTCGGACGACACCGCGCGAAACGCACCGTTTCTCCACTCGGAAACTCCTCTCCCAGGGAAGGCGCGCAGCAAGCGCTCCCGCGCGGCGCCGGGAGACTGGTCCACGCGCCTGCTCCACCTGGTCGCACCGGAGCAGGAGAATCTGGCGCAGGCGAAGGTGGCGCTGGCGAAGAAGAGAGAGGGAACGAATGCGGAGTGTTCCGGACGGAAATGCCTCCACTGCGGAGCGGAGAAGACGCCGCAGTGGCGAACGGGACCGATGGGACCGAAGACGCTTTGCAACGCGTGCGGCGTGAGGTTCAAGTCCGGTAGGCTGGTGGCGGAGTACCGGCCGGCGGCGAGTCCGACATTCATGTCGACGAAACATTCGAATTCGCATCGGAAGGTTTTGGAGCTGAGGCGGCAGAAGGAGCTTCAGCGACAGCAGCATCAGCAATTGATGAGTCAAACTTCAATTTTCGGCGTATCCAACGGAGATGAGTTCTTGATCCATCATCATCACCATTGTGGGCCAGATTTTAGGCACGTTATTTAGACTACCTAGTTTTTAAATTTTAATTTAGGGTGCAGAGCAGTGCAGGTCTAAGTTTAAACTATCTTCAGCACTCTTTTTTTCTTATCCGAAATTTTTTGTCTTATAAATTTGAATTCTTAGCTTTTCTATTTTTTCTCTTTTTCCTTTATGGCAGAAAGTCAGAAAAGAAAAAAAAGAGAGGCAATAGAATCATGGGGAAGGGTTAAAAACAGGGAGCTTCGTTCGGTTGTAGAATCTACTCTCGATTGTTTGCTCTTTTTTTATGTTTTTCCCCAATTTGGAAAATTTAGAATCAAAATCTTAGTTTTATTGGAAATATGAATAAATGAATAGAAATAATTTGCTGAGCAGCGGGAAGAAATTTAGCTGGTGTGGTCAACGTAAAATGTAAACTTGGTTTTTTTTTATATATTTAATTGCTGAAAAATTAAAGTAATAATAAGTAATAAATAATAATGTATAAAAATATTAGCATTGTAAAGGTTTCTCATTAATTGTGCAATATAATTTAACAAATTATATAAAAGAACTCATGAAAAATATTTATTCATATGGAAGAACATTTATGTGTAAAAAGAAAAAAAGAAAACGCTGCATCACTTTTCAAAAATCTACTGGTCCATGGCAAACTATATATGGAACCTGGATTTTCTTACAATACCACGGGATTTTCAGCTTTATTAAAAAAATAATAAATTGGCAACAATAGATGGTTGCTTGATACACAATTTGGTCAATTGGCCATGATGAAACAATGTGTTCATCTTTTGCCTTATAAAAAAAGTGGGTTACTCTTCATCATTTCTATAAACTCTGTGAATGGTGTGTAATTCATCTAGATTTTCTTTCTGTCCACAAATTGATTTTGATGTATTCATTTTTTTTTTTATAGTACTAATAAAAATTCATGATATCTTGATTCTAACATACAAGTGTAAACGATTGTGAACTTTACCCATGTTTACGGCGAAGGATATATATATATATATATATATATATATATATATACCGACAAATTTGAAAGGCCGAATTGAAATGCATGGTTGTGTGTGTGCATGATGGTGAGAGAGAGAGAGAGGAGCCAAATTGGTGGGGATTAGAGAAGAAGTATATGGAGGATTGCATGGATTTCAGTGAAATTATTATTATGAAATTGAAAGATTTTCATGGTTAGCAACTGGCCCAGTTGTGCATCGTCCTCTGTACGTACCATCTACATGGAAGTGCGTTAAAGGAAAGTGAAAGAATGAAACGTGGGAGCTGAGGGCCAAAAAATAAAAAATATTAAGAGGAATAAATGGGTGCTTAGCTTGCAAGAGCAAGGTCATGTGTGAAGGATTGGTTAAATAAACAAAGAATTAGGTACACATTGAGGGCTGATATAACTGTCCACCTGATCCTAGACATTTCCCCTTCCTATGGGCTCCACTACTATTCACGGGTCAATTCATATGTTTCCATTAAGCATGCTTATCAAACTCAATTTTTAACTAATTTCATGCTACTATTCTTATTAATTACTATTTTCTTTCCTTCTAAAACCTAGTTCATAAAGCAACTAATCATGAACCAATAATAGACGTACTCCTTTATGTGTAGCTGAAAACTAGAATTAGAACAATAGAGATATGAGAACCAACACTGCTTATATATGATATATCTGTTTCTAATTGGAGTATCACTTTTCCCTTTTTCCTTTAAATTTGCGAATATGGCTAAAATATATATAATACAATTCATATTGATTAATGTGTTAAGCAAAAATATTAATATAAAAAATAATAAATTATTTTTCTTTGAACTTTTGACGTATATATACGTCACCTTCATCCTTGATAGCTTTTAACTAGTTATACTTACTGACAACTGATGATTTTACTAGTAAAACAAAAGTTGAAATAAAGTAACCATAATTACCACCTAAAGAATGTGACAATGTGAAGAATCGAAAAAAATAAAATAGAAGGATAATTTTATTTGAACTGCCTCGATCGACTAGCTCTTAAACTATGTGAAAATGATTTTCAACTTTCATTAACATTCTTCTTCTCCTTCTAAGATAGGAAAAAATAAAACAAAAAAGTAAAAAAAAATGGAAAGAGGGACACCATATTTATATTTACACTGTGAAATCAATCATTAATCACATGTATATATATAATTTTTTTTTTATACATACTAGAATTTTGTTATTGTACCTTTAGAACACGTGATTCTCACTTTTGAATTTGAAACCCGAAAAAAAGAAACAGTAGTAATTGTTACTACTATTTACCAAAGCCTTTTGTAAGAAAACGGTTATGAATGTTTTTCAGTCAATAGTTGAAAAGTAAACATTTTGTTTATATTACTATTTAGAATCGAAAAAAGAGAATATTTAAAGGGTTTTGCATGGGCATGGCAAAGCGACTGACGACGACGATATTTTGAAGAAAAGAGTACAAAGAAAGTACGGTGCGATGTCGGTTGGGTACGTACGTATAGGAATACGTATGTATATATAGAATTGAAGAGGATGCATGTGGGTGATGAAACCAAGCACATGCGCGGTACGTGACGTGCATGAGTACTGTTTGTGTCCAAATTAAAAATAAAATGAATTGTGAAGACTGAAGAGGATCTTTTCATGTTCAGTGTGTAATGAATGGGGTTCTTGTCCCCCTCCCCACTTTTCATTATTGATATATATCCTTACCCAGGGGTATCCCAGTCATTTCGCCATCCACGTTCCATTGCGTTTTTTTGTCATTCAGCAACTAAGTAGTAGAAAACTAGAAACTCATCACTCGATCATGCATGGAAGGACTTCATACTTCATTCCATCCCATGCTCTTTGTTTCATGTATAATGGGTCTATATAGCAACATTATGACATCTTGGAAAAGTTGTGTGTTTCATTGTACGTGATTTGGCTCCAACCTTTCATGGATAGCAACTAGCTAGTTCATTTGCCTATCTGTTATTTTCATATTTAGAGCGTGAATAATGTTTGTTGTGAGCTATGAAAATAATATTTAATAACTGGTGGAACTTAATTCATGCATGTGCTGTTCTCTCCATATATATATAGAGAGAGAGAAAGTGAAACACATTTATTTCGCAGAACAAGAGTAGTAATAGAAATAGAAGAGAAAAGCATTAGATATAAATAGAGAATAGGGGAGAGGAAGAAAGTGAGGTTGGATAAGAGATTCAGAGAAGAAGTAAGAGAGGGCTTAAAATTAACAAGAGAAGAGGATGACGAGGCAAGAGAAGTTTTCGTTATCATGCTCAAATTAAAAATTAGCATTATTTTTTTAAATTACTTATTAATGTCAACGTTTAACTGCAACATTTTTACTTTGATGTGTTTATTTTATTATTATTAAAGTTAGCGTCGACCTTGTCGATGCTAAGTTAAATATCTTGATCAGCGTCAATTACTTTTATGTTTAGCATTAATTGAATTGATATTATATAATATTAAATTTTTGAAATAAAATGAGACTTGAAAGATTACATCCATGTAACGTACATTGGCCAAGTCAATGCTACTAACATTGATGTCGTGGTCAATTCTAACCTTTCAACCCCAATACTTACATTCTCTTGTAATGGTTGTACATTTTAATGAATTTTTTCCTTAATAATAATAGTTTAATATAAATAAAAACTATAGCAGATTAACTAAATTAAGCCACAACTTTTAGAAAACACTTTTCCTTGAAGAGAAATAAAGAAACAATAACAATTTTTCTACACTGTTTCATCAAAGGGAAGTGGCATTACAATATGGCAGGCAATTAGGGTCAAGATTGAGAGAGAGAGAGAGAGAGAGAGAGAAGGAACCAATTATTTTGTAAAATTTAACCTTCCCTCACGTGCTAAGGATTTGCTATATATTTCCTTGAAAATATATATGATATATGAAATTAGGTTCTGACTCGAATGGGTGACCTTGCTAGCTAACTGGCCAAATTTATTATATTACGAAGTTCACAGAAATCAAAGGTAGACAACAAATACATATGCGCGATTGGTGCCGTATATTACATAAAATAATAAAATAGCAGCTAGGAATAGGATCATGCATAGACCTTAATTTTCAACTACTTTGAGCTATCATCACCTACTGTATATTTTCCGATACATTAACATGTCTTTTTGACCTGCTTTTATGACAAGGAATAGCTGAGCCAGTTTGGTTCTCACTGTATCCAATTTGGTTGCTAAAAACTTCAAATGCATATGGCTATTCACTAGCTATGGCAGACTTGACTATATAGAGTACTTTTTAGAAGTTCTGTTGGAATTCTTAGACTGATAATACATGAACATTCACATATGATTAAATACTTCATTAACACTTTTTGCCAGCTCTAATCGGTTATGGCACAGTATTGCTGCGGTAGTGTATTTGAAAGGGATGGTGTAATTTATTTTTCTTTAGCCCAAAGACAGCTCCAAATTTTAGGCTATCTAAAAAAACATAGCCCAAATTGTGCATCGTTTTTTAAGGTTTCAGTCCACATTTTATTAATTGGTCATCCAAATCAACCTCCACCTCTCTTTGGGCCTAAGGCTAACCATTTGACATAATTATAATTTATTTAGTAAAAAAAAAAAAGAAACACTAGTTGTGCTCACACTTAGTTTCTTGGAATTCATTAAAGTCGGTTTTGTAACTCAGTGGTTCAATCTTTTTCCTTCCCTTACAAATGACATTAGTCACTGCTCTTCAATCACTAGTTGTTACCCTCATTAACATCCAATTACTTTACAGTGAAGTCATGAATCCTAGAACATGCATCTAAATACAAGAAAAATAATGCTTGAACAGAGAAAATATAAGCAGCACTAGGTTCACTACTACAATTCCAAGTGTTGAGATAAAGGTCGTGGGACAGAATGGAAGAATTCAGTATATGCTGCCTGTGATTACATTTTTTGTTTCTTCGTCAAATGCCTTTAATATTATCTAAGGAACACAGAATACGTCGCACTAAAGTCTGATATGTGCACGTGCACCCTCCTTTTGGCCACAACAATAATAGAGTAATTTTGTAAACAGAGAACTTGGACCAATGAAATGATGATTGGTAAGGCCTAAGAGTAAGAGCATCTGTAGTCACAAGCAACGTTGAAAGTTTGTCCTTATTGTTAGCCACAAACTTGTTCCCATGACACAAAGACCCCGTGAATGAGTTGAAAAATATCATATGCTCCTTATTGGCCAATAATCTATGAACAAGGATGCAAATGCAATTGCTACTCATTAATATTATTTACTGTGGAGATCAGATCTGTAGTGTTTCTTTGCTAATTATGGCCAACAGTACATCTTTCCCCATTGAGTTGGAGCCTAGGACACTGAATCAACTGCAGCTCACCCAAGCAAGGGTACACATATAACTCTATTCATTTACTTTGTTTGTTTATTTTGGAGGCACATTCACATTCATGTTCATAATATCTGTTGTTGTTTCTTGCAGGAAGTGGCTGCAGAGGTAGTTCAGAAGTTGGAACCATGTGAAGCATCAGCTCTGTTTATCGAGGTATGATTTTGAGAACCTAGGATATATGAACATTATATCTATTTTTTTCTTACTAGGATGTCTACAAGTCATTTTTGTTATCTTTATAATGGAACCCTTTTGGATTTTGTTGAAAATTAGATCAATAACAAGAAATCAGGAAAGGTTGCTTGTTCTACAAATTTGTGAATGAATCCATGTAAACAACTACAAGACCTTTGGATCTTATTACTTATTTCCTAAAATATATATACATGTGACTAATTAAGAGATTACTACTTGAGGGCAGTTTCTTAAGAAGATGAAATTGCAATTTAAAATAGCTGATAGCAAAACAAAACTACTTAATACAACCTGTTCCATCTCCATCTGATTATTAATGAAACAATTAATTAATTAATGAAGGGGCTGATGCATCCAATACAGGAGGAGGAGAAGCAGCTTGTAATTGTTGATTGCATGAAGAAGGCTGAGTCCATCCCTGACGATGTCGACAAAGTTA
Organism: Amphicarpaea edgeworthii; assembly: GCA_014843725.1. Lineage (NCBI taxonomy): Eukaryota > Viridiplantae > Streptophyta > Magnoliopsida > Fabales > Fabaceae > Amphicarpaea > Amphicarpaea edgeworthii. The sequence continues at coordinate 1,460,489 of CM026320.1, read as the reverse complement.
ATTGCCATTGCCAATGCTCCTGCACTACTGCTGATCAATACCCATTTAAGGAGCCACTTTCTGCACCCTTTTGATTAACGTTGCATGCTTTTCTATTGTATTATTTTCCTCCTTTTTTCTCATGATGTCAATGCAAATATTGCCACTACTACTAGTTAGATTTGGTTGTATGTTCTTTCAATAAGGTGTACCGTATTTGTGGATGTTTTGTTTTGTTTCAATGTTCACCAAATTACATTACATTTTTTTCATCCGAAAATAAAATAAAATCTTATTGACAAAACATAAGCTGAAAATCTTAGCATGTTTGTTTAACTAACATTTTTCTAATGTTAACGAGGATTAAAATATCAAAATAACAAAGAAATATCGATTTTACTTTGTCCAGTATTTTTTAAATTTGTACAAAATATGATTTACATTCCCATATTATTCTTTTTTATAAGAAATGTTCTACACTGGGTTTAAGACCCAATTCATATAGTGGATCACCTCAGTCCAAATAGTGGATCAACCTAAATCAGTGACTAGGAACAAGACTCTTCTCCTTGGATGTGACCATGAATTGAAGATCACACCCCTGCCTTAGAAATTAGAACAAAGTCACCATGTTATTGTCCTAGAAAGGACTTGGGCCATGTTCCAATACTTCAGCCCAATTCAAAAATGTTTATAATATTCAATTTTGTTGTCGTTGAACTGAGCACGAAATGTTCGAATGAAATTGCTTACACGTTTCGTATTGTTTAAATTTATAGTCAATGGCTCCATGTTTAAATGATTGTCTTTTCCTTTTTTTCTTGTGTTGTTTCCTTTTCGAGAGAGAGTGCTTGTAGCTCTGTTTTACATGTAATGTCATATTAATATTTTTCTTAATCATTTATATAATATCTAAGTGTAACACAAATGACAAGTAATTTGGACCCTTTAAACATGTGTCAAGAGTGTTCGATATATGAATAGAGCAACACAGGTGAAAAGAGAGAAAAAAATTCTTAGGACAAAATAAAAACAAACGTATATTTATTTTTTTACTACGTCAAACTTAATTCACTCACTTCAGCATATTTTATTAGTTTTAACATTTTTATTAGAAAGTACAAGTTAAGTTGAATAATGATGAACAACAAAATTCTACCTATGAATATTTAGTGTTGTTATATAATGATAAAAAAAAAAAAAACGTTATATACTAGGGCTTAAATTTGAAATACCTTATTAAACTAAAACAATCTTATATCAATTGAATAATGCATCATGTGTGATATATAGTACCAAACAGAGACTAATATAGGAAATTGCGTTTTGAGGGAGGAGGTGGAACACTATGTTAATATGTTATGAAAGAAACTGGAAATCAAATAAGAAAGGCCTACCTACCAATGGAGATTTTAGAGTTGCTCACCGACGCAGTGCCCGTGACTGTAAATGACAGAACAACATAATTACATTACATAGTGACATCTAACAAATGACAATGCTGTATTTTAATTAATCAACCATTCAATGCAATGCTCTGGAATTTCCTGCATAGCATGGGTGGGTACGTCTTTCATAAATACAAGGGAGAATAAAATACTTATATATGGCAGGTATAGTGTAAACGAGTTCAATCCTGTTGAATATTTGAAGTTTAGGCGTGGTTTATTCATAAAAATAAATAAACTACTTGGATTTGATTCCTTTAATAAATGAGAGTAAGTGAGAGGTTGAATTTAACTAGCGATAAAATATAGTTAAGTTTGAATTTGATTTGTTGTTTTTAGTTTATTTATAATTCAATTTGTACACTACATACGATAAGTATGTATTTTTTTTTTATAAAATTATATAATTATAATTCATAATAAAAGAATAAAAATATACCATTTTATTAAACATATAATTAAAATAATAAAAAACATATATTTTAAGAACAAATTTTGGATTCTTCAATTAAATTAAATTTGTTTCTCTTTCTTATAAGCATGGCAAAGGTGTATGTATACCTGCCTTATAGTAAAACAAAGCTGTAGCATCAAAACCATATAATTAAAAAGAAAAGAAAAAATCCACGACTAATTTAGGAATTAGAAAATATTAAACATAGTATAGTAGTATATAAGAACAAATTGTAGGGAAGCTCCCGTGGCAACACACACAAAATTGACCCTTCATTTTCTCTCTCTCTCTCTGAGACTCCATTTAAACGTTTACCTGCTCAGTCACAATTCACACTGCCCCACCTCCCTACACACTGCACAAACACAATCACTGAACAGTGTCAGTGTTAAAAGGCACCGTTTCCTCTGTTTTGGGAAGATAAAATAAGAAAACAGAGCAAAACAGGGGGAAACAGAGCGGAAGGTGAAAAATGGTTAGTGAGCAGAGAATAGCAGAGGAGGCAAAGGTGGCCGCGTTGGAGTGCAGCGGCACAATGAGTGGACCCCTCGTCGGAGCCACCGCATCCCCCGGGACTCTCCGGCGCCGGAGGGCGGAGGCTATGCAATTGGTTATGAGAGCGTTGTGCATGGCTTCCTCTGTTGTTGCAATATCAGTCATGGTCACTGCCAAGGAATCTAGCTCTGTCTCTATCTATGGCTTTCTCTTACCTCTTCACTCCAAGTGGTCTTTCTCTCAGTCCTACGAGTAAATTTCTTTCTTTTCTTCCATTTTTTTCATGATGGTCTGCTTGTCTCGCTATGTTAATTAAAGTTTTGTTTTTTATTATGTTACTGGCTGTGTTTCTTTCGTTTTTAGCACTTCTTGTTATGCTAACTTGATCGGTTGTTCATGAAAACGAGTTTCTGTTCTTCCTTTATGTTTTTTGCTTTTGGAATAATTTTTTTCCTCAGAGGAGAGAGAAAATAAAAAAAAAAAACCAACGTAAATTGTGTTTCTAAACTAACTAAAAAGTAAAAAGTATAAACACCTGTTTCTTCTGAGAAGAATCCTAAGGAAATACTTGGAGAAAAGAGCGTGTTAAATTTGAAATACAGTACAGGGTATCAAATTTCATATGAAAACCTTTGCTTCATTTTCTCAAGATTTATCGGTAAGCATGCATGAGTTTGCTTTTGTTATTTTATTGGCAGCAATGTCTTGCGGACAAAATTGACTGTAAAAAGTGGGGCCTTCGGGTTTGTTTCTCAAGTCATCATGACATTTGAATGAACAGTCATAGGCCCGTGATCGAATTTCTCTTTTTTTCTATCTTTTTCTCCATCTTTTGGTGTTTGTTTGTCCCTTTGTGTCTATATGTCTTTTTAGATTATGCAATTTCTGTAACTTCCCTCATACCTTTATTTAAAATTGTTGTTGCTAGAATAATCTCAGTTTCCTATCTTTAGCTTTTGAAATTATGACATTCTTAAAATTACTAGTGCATAATTTGAAATTGAAACTATAGCCTCCTACTTGTTAGTTAAATATAATTTAATTTATAGAAACATGTTTGGTGATTGTTATTGGCAGATATCTTGTCGGGGTTTCTGCTGCTGTAGCAGCTCATTCCTTGCTTCAACTACTCATTGGCACATCCAGATTTCTTAGGATGTCTTCTGTGATTCCTTCCAGAAATCATGCATGGCTTATTTTTGCTGGGGATCAGGTATATTTAGTTATGCTTTTTTCAAGGTTCTTGTGAAACATAGTGCTGTAAGATCAATTTATAATTATATATACTTAATACTCATTTGGTCATATCATGTGTTGTATACATAACAAAACCATTTACAATGGTGGAAAACCAAGCAGAAATTGCCACTAAGGTTGTAGATAATGTTGTATTATTATTATGATGATGAAATTGCAGGCATTTGCTTATGCATTGATGAGTGCTGGGTCTGCTGCATCTGGGGTGACCAATCTGAATCGCACAGGAATTAGACACACAGCTCTGCCAGATTTTTGCAAGCCATTGCACAAGTTTTGTGACCATGTTGCCATCTCAATAGCCTTCACTTTCACCAGCTGTTTTTTGCTTGCTACATCTGCTGTTCAAGATGTGCTATGGCTCTCCCAACACTGAAATGTCTCACTCATATATATTACATTACACGTCAAATGTAACAAAACATCTCAAAACTATTATATCCTTCTAGTCACTGTTACTTCTGATATGTTTATGAAGGCCGTGTATCCTCTTGTTCTGTCACTCGAATGAATTATATGGCAATCTTATAGCTTTATACTTTCTCAAGAGACTATCAATACATACTTCACAGTTATTGCAATTTGGATATTGTTTCTCCGTGTGGTAGGCCTGCCATCAATCAACATTTTCAAATGGGGAAGGACTTCAAAAATAGTGGGAAACACAAATTTTAGCAACTTCCAATTTTCCTTCTAACTAAACAAGTGAACGTTATACAATCTTTTTCATTTCATTTCCTCCCAAGTGAGGGACCAATTTTGTTTTCGTTTTTGGGGTCCATGAATCCAATTGAAAGCACAGAATTAATGAACTAAATTCTACTGAGGCTCAGGCCCACTAAGGTTCACCATTGTTTACCGCTGTCACATTTGTTTCAATTATCAATGATAAGATCAAATTAAAGCATGACCAAATATGATTGCCAAATTTCAATTCAGCATAAGTTAGAGATTAACACAGAGCAGTTTTGTAGAACTGTATCTAAGGTTGTCCCAAGCAAAAATTGCAACACAGACATTTTAATTGATGAGGTTGTTTGTGTACTGTACGATAATGGCTGATCAACACTTCAGAAAATGGCTTCATTTTGGGCTTTATCAAAACATATGTAATTATTCCAAAGGCCCAATCTTATTGAAGGCCTAATTGTTTTTAATTTTCACCACACGTGCCACTGTGCCACATTGTTTAATTATAATACATCTGCATTTCCTGGTCACCATTTTTGTAGCACCCAATTTGCTTAAGGCAAAATGTTTACTTCTTGTTTATAGGGTTATCAAATCTAACGAATAGAAAAAAAGTTGTTTTCTGGTTATAAGAATTATTGATACCTGTTTTCTAGATGAATGATTAATATAACTCATATACTTAAATTAGCTAATTAATCATTCAATAATAAATAAAGAATATTGTTTCATTGTCTCTCGGTACCAACTATATATATAATATCCTGTACTTAAGCCCCGATTAAATAAATCTCTCCATATATATTTATAAGTGAAAAATAAATCCTATAGTTTAAATTAATTTATATCTAAACTAGTTTGTATAAGCTTTTTTTTTTTTTAAATGATTTTAATTTATGCAAAGTTAATTTTAACTAATAGAAAAAAAAAATATTTATTTTCCTTTTCCTTTTCTGTAAATGCTTATAAAAACAATTTATATCTTCAACTAATTTTAGTGTCTTCATTAATAATTTTATATCTTCAGTCAAGTGCTAGTCTTTGATTAATTTTAAAACATCCGGTTTTCTCTCTTGTCATTGTGTCTATGTCGTCTTTTCATATAGTAATCCTCGCATTTGACATGCTTTCGTTTGGTTGATATTATTTGTTCCTTTACAATAAACATTTGTACATTATTAAAACATAAACAATCAATTAACTAAATGTAGAACAATGACATCACACTAATTATAAGATCCCACCACTTAATAAAACTGCCATTACTTTCTAGATCGCAATCTATACAGAATATCTCCTTTTAAAAGAACAAATTTTAGTCTTCACCCATTATTGATAGTGGTGGCTGTAATTATCAAGTAATATTTAAAACCAGACACGGCCCCTAATCATCAATATGACAATTTTTATCTAATATATCTCAAGGAATAAGTTTGAGTTTAATGATTGAAGGGCCTTATAGTTTGTATATGATGATCGAGGTATTTATTAAAACAAACCATTAATTATTATATTTTAATTGTTAGATTATATATTAATATCACACCTAAAAGTTATGTGGAAACTTCTGATATAAAACAAAAAAATAACATGCAATATGTCCGGAATTAATATGATTATCAAAAGGGTATGTCCAACAATTCATTATTTTTTAGTGAGTATACACGTATGCAAAATTTGTTTTCTTTCCAACTTTTGAAAGTATATATCGTGACTCAATAGGCTTCCCTGCTTTGATGAGCTATATATGATATACTATTAAATTTACCCCTTTTATGTTTCTTAGCTCCGTCCCTTGAATTTTAGTTTTCTCAAGTGATAGTAATTTAAATGGCAAGCAATTAAGCTCAAGTATTAAATAGTTTAGAGTTCCAAATATCGATCTACTTAATTATTGTAACAGGATGCAAACTATACACCACAATGGTGATGCGAAAACAAGTATCATCATGTGATATATTCAGTAAAACCCAAATATGTTTCGGATTTTTTTAACGAAGACACACAATCCAGCTTGGTAAGTCACATTGTTATGACAATCTTTGTCTCTTTTCTCTAGCTAGCAAGCATTTAATTAGGAACTATTTGTTGTCCCACCAACTTGTTAATTTGGCTATTAGTCTAGCTAGCATTTGTTTTCACCCAGCAACTATATATAGTTGATTAATGAGTTTGAAGTAGATCCTTCAATTTAGGAGATGCTAATTAGTTTCTTAGTGGGATTGTGAGTCCCATTTGTAATGTTTCTATTTTATATATGATTGATGACAAGTCGATCCGAATGGATCAGTAGTGTTGTATTTTTTTAGTAATCATCCTACTATTTTATAAAAAAAAAAGTTTTCAATAAAAAAATAATTAAATTGTAATTTCGGTCTATCTTTAATTTTCTATTTAAAATATAATCAATAAATATTTTTTACTAGATAAAATGCTAATTAATGTCAAAATTAATCATCACAAAATAATATTAATTGGTACTTAACGGTAATATTTATTAATTTTATATTCTACCAAAACGTTAAGCAATAATTGACGAAATTAGTAAGATATGTAGTAAGTTGGAGTAGAAATTGAAAAATAATAATGAGATTTAAAATTATATCAAGACCTTTGATATTTTGGATTAAAAAAAGAAAGACAGCTTACCCGGGCGTCTTCAACCTCCAAAACTTGTTGATTATGCAGCGCGAGTTATGCATATCAGCATATGCATGTTAATATTTACGAGTATGTATTCAAAAAGGATATAAAAAACAATTTGCATGGATTAAAATATATATAGGAATAGGATATAAAAAAACAATTTGTATGGATTAAGTATTGTAAATAATTGAGCGAATAATATTCTAGAATTCAGTGAAGCGTTCCAATTCCACGTCTATGACGTACTCTTCTCGTCTACACTCTACAACGGCTTAGTCGGAATAGACATGTGATACATATACATACACTACCAAACAGCAAAATGAAAAAAAAAATGGAATACGACATGTGAAATATTCAAAACCTTACCACGGTACATTTTCCAAAGATCTCTTCATTTTTGGGGTTAGCTTTTTCGGATTTATTTGATACTAGTATTGTTTTTGTTTTTGTTTTTCTTTATCCTAATCTGCTTTTATTTTTCTTTCTTTCCTTCTTTCTTTATTCCAGTCTTCTTTCTGTCTCAAGCCTTTTAGTCAAACAAATAAACTTGTACAGTACTGTACTACTAATCCAGGTCAATTAGCGAGGGTTAGAAGGCTCGTGATAGACTTAGCCAAACGAATTAGTTACGAAAAAAATAAAATGAAGAGATGTGGGAGGGATTATCTTATTACGCTAATGACTAATCAATTGATGTGTGTTACTTTCGTTCAAAATATTATTATTTTATTTATCTTTTTTAAAAAATTGAAAACAGTAATTATTATATTTTTAATCACGTTTTTATTTATATATATTTTTTAATAATTAAAAATTGACTATTACACAAACACATTAACGGATATATAATAATAGTATAATGACAATTGCCCTTTTAAAAGACTGAAAACGATAAAGTTAAACAATAGTTAAAGTTAAAATGCTCACAACAACCATTTTGTCAATATCTTTTTGAAAAGAAAGTGAATAGACTCAACTCATAGTTTATATTTAAAATAATTCTTAATTAATTGATAGCTTAAAATATTTTACACTCATATTACATAATTTTTTTTTTTTATCATATGTTGGTATATATCCATCCTGATCAAATGACAATGTAAAAAATAATTATACACGCTGTAAACGAAAATAAAAAGGAACTTCAACTGCCACCAACTATTTTGTTTTAAGAAAGACACATGAATCATGTCGCGACAACTCGTCATCATAAATAAATCATGTATTGATTTTTATTTTTTATTTATTTTTTTATCAGAAATCATGTATCGAATTTAAACTTCTAATTATTAAAAAAGAATCAAGCTTCTTTTGTAAAGTCTAATGTAACTTGTCGTACATTGAGAATGCTTGCTACTTTACTCCACTCATTACAGCTGCATACTTTGTTTACTAGCATCTTTCTGTCAGTTTCTAGGATCTTGACAAAGAAAGAGAGAAAATATAGTTATTAAATGGAAAATAAAAATGAGCATTTTTTCTTTAATTGTTTTTTATTTGAGATAGAAATTTGTTTTATAATTTATCAAATATATAGTAAAAAACGAGCTTTTATCCTTGTAATTTTCATTTAATTTGTTATATTCCATAGTGTATATATATATATATAAAATCAAACATGAAATTTTTATATTTATACTATCTAATACCACACTTTTCCGTAAATCAGATCGACTTTAAACATAAGCCTTAATGATTCTTCCCCAAAATAAGTAAATTCTGTTGTGGTTGTGGAGTATGTAGTGCATCAAGAAATCCAGTAACCTTCCTAGTTCCTAACATTATACTTACTATTCTAGATACTATATCCATATCATAGATATGTATCACCAACGGATTTACGGAGGGCAAGCAGGGCTTCCCCTCTTCCCATCCTTCTTTTTATTATATATAAAAAAATTAAAAATTAAAAATATTAATAAAAAAATTAATTTTTAACTTAATATTTATTTAATTTTTTTTATTAGTAGACGATATCTTAATTTTATACCTACTAAATATTTGATTTCATTATATTTTTATTTATTTTTTAATAAATTAATTTGACACTTTTTATTTACCATCTTTTAAAATCTTATAAATTTTAATATATTATTTTACTCATGATGGCAGATTTTACTCTCAATTTTTTTAAAAGTTGACAAATTTTTTACCTATTTTTTTTTTTTTTAAAATAAATTTTACATTAAATATTTTTTAAAAAATTTTATCTTTAATTTTTGTAAAAAAAATTTTAATCCCTTCCTACTTAAATTGCTGGATCCGTCCCTGACGTCTTTAACTTTTTTTTAATAATCGTCGGTTACGCAACTAAAAAAAAAACAGAAGAAGAATCTGTAACAGGAAAACCTATTGAAATTGAGAGGATATGTAAGAATAATTACTTAATTTGATAGGGGCATGTGTATGTTTGTCTTGGTCGTGTGATTTGAAATTCATATTGCCTACGAGACTAGTATACTGATATATACATCAATTTAGTAAGAGAGTGCTTTTTAATATACTAACTTGTGTTAAACTTTTTAGGAAATGATGTGAAATAAGAAATTTCACAAGTACGCTAGAATCGACATAAAATAACAGTTTTCATAAAATCATATGTTGCAGAGTATATTTCTACACGAATTATTTCCTTCAACTTCACGTTTACAACCATTTCATCACTTGTTGCAGGATAAACATTGTCAAACTTTATTAAAAAATAACAATAAAAATAGATAGTTTCATACAAAGGAAGCAAGAGAGATTGTAGGAAAATTTAGAAATCTTCATAAAAAGTACAATAAAATCTATAGTTCTGTACAGTAAAGTAATGTGGCTGTAAAAATTGAACTGGCATTCACATTATCTGTTTTTAGTTGTATAAAACAGAGGAAGCTAAGAGGGAATGAAGCTAAAGACAATCGAAGTTGCTAAGGCTAAGTGGTTAACCAATTGACTAACTATAACTATATGGCACACACACTAGAGTAAAATGAATTAAGTGGCCCCGGAGCAGTGACAGCAAAAATAGCCAAAACAGGCATTAATGCTATTTGCGAATCCCACATGTTGGGAAGCAATGGATTAAGTGAAAACCAAAGGCGCACCCACTCACTATTCAATCCCAAGTTGAAATGGGTAGTATCTCTATCTCAGAGTTATTATTATTATTATTATTATTATTATTATTATTATTACTACTGCCAAATCCCAATGAAACTCTGTTGCGGAAATAACTCATCTGAAAAAGCTGCGCAGAACTCGATTCCATCTGAGTCAGACCCCATTGGCGGAAACACCCAACTGTCCACCAACACGAGCTCCGGTCTAGAGTCAACGGAGTCAAAGCTGCTGTCTTCGATGTTGGGAAGCTCCACAATCTCGCTCAGCTCCGAAGACTCAGAGGATTGTGTTACAGGGTCGAATTTAACCATGGAGGCAGCGGCTGTAGCCGCGGCCTGGATATCACGTGGGGCGCACGTGACGGGGCGGGGGAGAAGCTCTGCGATTTCGGGGAAGTTGAGGATTGCTGACTGGCCCTTGATGGTGAGAGCCGCCACGTCATGGGCTCGCGCCGCCATTTCGGGAGTGGCAAATGTCCCGAGCCAGATTCGGGACTTCTTGCGCGGCTCCCGGATTTCGGACACCCATTTGCCCCAGTTTCGCTTCCGTACGCCGTGGTACACCGGGTGCTTGCTGCAGTCCCTGGGCCTCTTGCTCTGCTTTTGGGCCTGGGCCTGGGCCTGTGAAGAGGCCGAGGAGGAGGAGGAAGAAGAGGTTGTTGTTTCGGAAGAGGTTGTTTGTTGTTGTGTCATTGCGAAGTGGGAAGGTTTTTGGTTTCTAGAGCAGAGCAGAATGGGTTCAGTGAGGAACACAACCATATGGCGTAGTGTTTTTGTAGTGAATTGTACGCTCTCATACAGCGACCCTTGACCTACCATTTATATATTTCACACACTTCACTCTCTTTTTTCAACTTTTTAACCATCTATCAGAGAGGATCTTTTCTTATCCATCAAATAAGTCATCCACCGTGATTTGACTAGCTCATCACTTTCAACTTGGAACATCAAAACGCGCCAGAGTATCGTTTTCTATTTATTTTTAATTTAATTATTTCGTTACTTTGATCATATTTACAATCTTTTTATTTATTTATTATAACAGTACATTTTTTTCTTCTCATTTTGTTTTTGATAAATTCAATGAAATTGGATGTTCACTTTATTGAGTAGCTTAGGTCTACCTTTTATTAGCGAGACTAATATAAAAGTACATTTCTAACGTTTTAGACTTATTTGGAGGGGAAATAGTGACTTTTTTCGTCTTATTTTATTTGTCGCTTTTTGGTTGCATAATAAAATAATCTTATTTACCGTTAATAACTACACTATATAAATTACAAATATATATTAGTGTATTTATTTTTTTTATAGGTATATATTATTAGAAAAGTAATGCGTACATTCGAGATGGACCAAAGTAATATGTTGTAGATGGCTAAATGGAACTAAACTCTAGTAGAAGATGTCCAAGATTCTTCTTTGTCTAAGATAGACTATTAGTAAAACTAAACTCTAGTAGATTAGATATAAGATTTCTTGAACTGATGCTCATTACAAGAATTAGGCTCAAGCATAGTGAAAAGCAAATAAGAAGGGTACTAATAATCGGTTTTTAAAATAAAATAGTTGCACTGATTTGTTCACTTCATTTATTATACAATACCAATTCATTTAGCCAAAGAATGAGACAAAGGCAAAGACTATTTCTCTCATGAGTACTATATTATTTAAAAACGGTGTAATGGAAGTAGTTTAAAAAACAACACTTTTGTCTGTGAAATATTTAATTTGACAAGTACTAGTTGATATAGGTGTAAAGGATGGATTGGAGGAGGAACGAGACGCTACGGATACAAGAGGCCCCACACCAAAATTGTAGCTGCAACGTTCATTATTTCATTTCTGGCTAAGTCCACATCTCCATTTTCTTGTACCCGTTGCCGTTTTGAATCAAATTTTCTCTTGTTTTGTCCAAACCCCGTTCCTCACTATTTCAAGAAATTCACAACCAATTGGTGTTTTCCACCTTTTTTTTACCACATAGCCTTTGACAAAGTCTAATAAGCACCGCTAACGTACGTTGTTACTTTTTTCTTTCTTTCCCTCGGTTTTTTCCTCCGATTTGTTCAATTTTCGTGCATTAATTTAGGGACAACGACTTCGGGTGAAAATGAAGGAATTAGAATCATAACCTTATATCCTTTTGTTACAAAAAGAGGAAGGAGCGTATCTACCATAGGCCACAATAGGATTTGGGTTGTCTAATACACCATTAATTAGTGTCTTAATCGTCCTTTCTAATAAGAGAGGAAGAAACATCTCTACCATTACAAAAGCATCACTCTAGGGTTGTTAATTTGCAATGCCCTAGATGTTTAATTCGAGCGTCGTGACAATTAAAAATGGTCAATAATTTGGAGCTAAGATTCTTACCGTGGAGGTTGAAAAGAGAATATATAATTTCGATACAACCACTTGGAGTTGGAGTGTCTAACGGTAAGTACATTGTAAATAATAAAACGTGCAATTTCCACCTTAGTAAACTCTATGAAGGTTCCATGAGTACTACTTAGTATATATTCAAAGAAAGTCAGCTCTATTCTCACAGTCCTAATTGGCTCGTGGGATGGAGGTCTTATTTTGTTACCAATTAATGGGCTAATGATGACAAAAAACAAACTATTAATATAAATATTTTAATCGTCCGGGATAATAATAAGTAATAACGTGATTCCATTATCATTCGCATTTGTCTTTACATACTATATATGATCATTATAGTACTACTGTTGATGATATTAAGTATTAGAAACACAACAGTCGTCAGAGAAACTTGTTTACTTTTGCTTACTTTACACGTTTACTTGAGAAAGAAATGGATCTGGTTACAGAAGCAGTCTTTTTCTATTTGCTAATTGCGGTTGGTTTGCATTATATTATTATCAATTCATATTACTTTAGAATAATTGAGAGAATTCGTTGATGTAAGCCCTTTTATATATTTTGCTGAATTCACATGCCGTTTTATAAATAAAATTACTCCATGTGTGTCTTCGTCAAATGCTAATTAAAATTGAATTAGTACCTGGGTTAACTTACACAAGGGATTTCATTTCAATGAATTATTAAATCGAGGCAACTTCTATAATAATTAATTAATGTGAGATTAATTGTTTAAATTTATCATGTGATCTCGGATTCTAATGTTGATTATGCGGAAAATAAAAAATTAGTAGCTAGCAGAAATGTCACGTGATAGATCGATATTTTAATTTGGATGGCATTGGCATTTGGCATTATGGTTTACTTTATCTGTTCCTTCTTGGCTTGCTTGGTCCACTTCTCTGCACGACTGTCTCGCATGTTTTCCTTGCTTCCAATTTCATCAGCTACATCTACATATATAGTTGTTTCAAGGAATTAATTAATTAATTTATTTTCTACGTGCGTGCGTGCATGGGTCCAAATTAAGCAACATCTCCCACGTAAATGTAATATAGCAGCTGGCTGGCTACTTACCCACCACGTAACCAAGTTCAAATTCAATTTCAATTTCTCCACTCCAACAACCTAGCCTGCTATACCTTCTGCTCTAACTCGGTTCTGCAATGCATGCACATATTTTGTTCTACACCATAAATATTCTCCCATATGAACAGGAAATAATTTTCTCCTTTTTTCAACTTGTCATTGTTTTCTCTCTATATACGTACACGTTTACAGAGAATAAACTAAAGTACATTCATAATTGAGTTTGCAAAAAGCCAAAAAATTGTTTCCTTGTATAATAAAACTAAATTGTGTAGAATTCAACCCACCTAATCATCTTTCGTCAATGGTTATAACTACTAATGTACTACATAAATATTGCTCAAATTAAGCACCAATGCGTTGTATATTTTTGTTAATCTATAAGGATTCGAGTCTTTCATCAATATTTCTTTTTAGAATTATTTATAATATCGTTCTCAATGTACATTGCATTTCACTTTTCTAAAGAATATAACAAATTAGGTAATACTTAAATTCCAAATTAATAAAAATAATGAAAGAAAAGCACTGATTCGTTTATCAGCAATAATGGATTAAATATTTATCATCAACGGAGTATATTCCAATGGCACCGCGTAACACGATCCTATCTTAATTTGCCATTCCCTTTGTACGATGTCATTAAAGGTTGAATTTGGTGAACTCAAATAATATATATCATTTGATATTTATTTGTTCCACATACGTACGCGATGCGATCTTGACAATATACGTAGAACAAACTTTCTTACCTAAAACCTTACCAAATCTTTTAATTAGAGTTCTAAGATTGATTTTTATATAGATGAAGGATCTGGGTTTACGTTTGATAAACTACCCTGACAAATGTAAAAAGAGATTAAATCATTTTTTAGTTTTTTAAGATTTGACTAATATTTTTTTAAATCTATAATTTTTTTATTTTTTTCTATAAATGAACCTACTTTTAACTAAAATCACACACTTCGTTATCACATAGAAATAAAAAAAATAATTTTTGTATAAATTTATTAAAAATAAGAATTACAACAAAATAAAATACAGGGTAGGAGTAATCTATGGAAAATATTTTATTTTCTTTCCCTTGCAAAATTTGGGGCTCCGAAAGATATTAAATCGGTTTGTCTTATTACTACTTTTAGCCCCGCATATCAATAGGATTAGATATCGTCTAGTTTTTTTTTTCAGGGCAGAGGGTTTCTCTTAATCAAAATCCTTTCTATTTATTTATTAGTATTAAATTCAGAATAAAAAAATATTTTTAGTATATATAATTTTAATTATACATTATAATTTAATATTGATTTAAATATGTTTTTCATATCTATAAAATATTGATTTTAGATGTTAGTTAATTTTTATTGATGGATAATGTGACAAACAAAATCACATGTTATCAATATTATCTAAGTCTTTATTTTTTTTAATTTTAAAAAATCTTTATTTTTAATTTAATTTTTTTAAGAAAATATTTTTTTATTATGTATTTTAAAAAATGAATAGTAATACATTGTGTTTAATTTTTAGGTTAATTAAAGATTTTTTTAAAATATATAATAAAAAAATTAAGAAAAAATAATTTAAAAAATAAAAAATAAGTAGAAAAACAAATATCAATATAACGCTGATAACATGACTTATAACGTAACACTTCTTTTATTACATTATCATTATCAGTTAACAAAAATTGAACATAAAAATTTAAAATTTAGATATTAAAATAAAAAATCAATATTTAATAGATATGAAAAATATATTCTAACGTTTTAATATTTTTAAAGGTTGCAAATCTTAATTCTATATTATATGTCTTGTCGCTGGAGTTACATATCTTATATTGCTTATTAAAAAATTTACAACCAAGAGAGAAAAGGAAACAAATATGAGATGTAATAAATGATATTGTACAGCAATCAGTAGACGCAAAAAGTGCTATTATATTTTAAACAATTTTATTATATAAATTCTGAATAATACAAATTTAATGTTAGGCCGACACAAGTTGATGAAGCAAAAAGCATTATCAATTAACATGATATATATAGTGCAACATCAAATAATTATTGATATGGTTAGCTGATAAGAAAAAAGATGGTTGGTACATGTTATTTCTCAGCTTCAGCAAATAGAGAAAATTAATGTGAAACACATTGCTTAATTGGTTCTATGTTGATTAACTAATAATTATCTTGTTAGGTTGGGTCATTAATTAATTAATTGATAGACTTATATACTATTCTACGAGATCACTATAAACAGTAAACATTTCATACTGTCAATTTATATTTTTTTTTAGTTCTGATTCTCTTTTAATACTCTCTTTAGTTACTGGTATATCTCCTAACACCAAAATCACCTGGTTCTCTATTTTAAGGTCAGTTAGGAAGAGAAAATAAAGTTAGAAAGAAAATTACATTAAGCAAGTAGTTTTTGGAGAGGGTTTGAGTTAGTCACTCATTAGTTTTTTTGTTTTAGTTTTCTATTCTATCCCTTTCTTTACATTCTTCCTCGTCTCTGTTATATATGTTCTCAACTTTCTCACGAGACACCTTTTTCCCCTACCTCTTCTCCCACCTCTATTGTACCTTTTTTTTTCCCGCTTCTTATCGATTCAACGAAAATTAGTTTCTGATGTGCCAGAAACTAGTTTCCATTTATATACAAAAAAATCAAACAATGAAAACTTGTTTTCTATATTTTGTAAAAAACAAAATGAAGAGTGAGAAGAGAAAAATAGTGAAAATAACATGGGCTGAAACAAAATTTAAACAAATTAGGCCTTAGTCATGGCAAGCAGGTAGGCACTTGCTATTTACATTCCCCATTTTTGCTAAGCACACCCCCATCCCTTCTATTTCTTCTCATTTTCCTATAATGCCCTTTTTTAAATATTATTTTACACCCCAGACATATCCTCATAATTTTTTACACCCCCCCCTTTTTTTTTTCTCTTATATTCTATTTTCTTCTCTTCCGTGAATCCCTCTTTTCTTCTCTTCTATAAACCCCTCTCATTTTTTGTGTTTTACCTTACATCTCAATGACTTATTTGTGTTTTCTTTGTTTATCACATGTGTCTTTAACTTCACTTCTTTCTTACGTTCCTTTCTTTCTCTTACTCATTGCTGAATGCATCATTACAATCAACAATATTATTTGTTTTTCCCCATCCATTGATTTTTCAAACATCTTACTAACATAATAATACATGTTTACATAAAAATAAAAATAAAAAAAGGTAAAACAAAATATACATATACAGTAAATGTGTTTCAAGAATGACATATACATATTGGAGATGTGTTTATGGAATAAGAAAATAAGAAATGTAATAATATATACATATCGAAAATGTATTTCCAGAATAATATATACATATCGAAAACATGTTTTCGGAATAACATATACATATACCATAC
Source organism: Amphicarpaea edgeworthii (assembly GCA_014843725.1). Taxonomy (NCBI): domain Eukaryota; kingdom Viridiplantae; phylum Streptophyta; class Magnoliopsida; order Fabales; family Fabaceae; genus Amphicarpaea; species Amphicarpaea edgeworthii. The sequence continues at coordinate 1,443,520 of CM026320.1, read as the reverse complement.
CAAAAAGAACGTTTAACATATACATATCAGAAACGTTTTTTCGGAATAACATATACATATACCATACCAAAAAGAATGTTTAACATATATATACCAGAAATATGTTTCCGGAATAACATATACATATTGAAAACATGTTTTTGGAATCACATATGCATATACCATACCAGAAATAAATGTTTAACATGTACGTATCAAAGACATGTTTTCAGAATAACACATACATACTGAAAACATGTTTCCAAAATAATATATACATGTATCATCTAAAATCTTATTTTATAATTTTGAATCATATTTAAACTTTTATTTTTATTATTCTTTAAACTCCTAATTTTGTATCCATCTTCATCTCATGTGGTTTATATAGTACTATGTTTTTCATTAGTATTGCATCTTTTTTTCACTAATACTGCGTTTCAAGGTACATACATTAATAATTAATTTCTTATATAGATGTTTTGATTTGATGGTAGGTTTTCTTCTTTTTTAAATGCATTTAAACAAACATTTTTTTTTCTACAGCATCAATGGTTGCAGACTATAGCATCTCTTAAGAAATTGGTTTTAATGGTGATTTTGTTTCATTAATTGCGATCCTAATAGTTCTACCAAGTTAATGATTGGAGGTTGCAATTCAGTGTGTTAAGAAACTTTTAAATACAAAATCGACGACTCTTGTCAATTATTATTCTACAGACACGTTTCTAGTATATAGATGTTAAATGTTTCTTTCTAGTATGATATATGTATATGTTATTCCGGAAACATGTTTTCAGTATGTAGATGTTATTTCAGAAACACGTTTTCAGTATGTATATATTAAATGTTTATTTTTGGTATGATATATGTATATGTTATTTTGGAAACACCTTTTTGGTATGTATATATTATTCTAGAAACACCTTTCCGATATGTATATGTTATTCTGGAAATATGTTTCTGATATGTATATATTATTTTGAAAATACCTTTTTAAGTATGTATATGTTATTTCGGAAATACGTTTCCAATATATATATGTCATTCTCAATACACATTTATTATATGTGTATATTTTGTTTTACCTTTTTTTATTTTTCTTTTTATGTAACCATGAATTATTATATTAGTAAGATGTCCCAATAATCAATTGATGGAGAAAAAAATATTGTTGATTGTAGTGATGCATTAAACAATGAGTAAGAGGAAGAACGGAAAGTGAGGAAATAGTGAGGTTGAGGACGCTTGTGATAAACAGAGAAGACACAAATAAGCAATCGAGACACAAGGTAAAACGCAAAGGAGGAGAGATGTTCATGGAAGAAAAGAAAAGAGAAGAGAAGAGAAAGGAAAAGAAAGGGGGTAAAGGAGGGGTGTAACAGATTATGAGAATATATTTGGGGGTGTAAAATAATGTTTAAAGAAGAGCATTATAGGAAAATAAGAGAAAATATAAGGGGTGTGGGGTGTTCTTAGAAAAAGGAGGGTGTAAATAGTAAGTTCCAGCAGGTATAATGTATATTCGGGGTTTCAGGGGCCCATTTCCAATAAAAGGGGAGTGTACTTAGGAAAGTTGAAGTGGATATAGCAAATCCCTTTATTAATGGGTGGAGTGCCCCCCATGTATGAGTCAGTCCAAGCCATTTCATGTGGTCTGCACTCTGCAGCGAAGTGATTGTGAAGGTGTTAGCACTTGGCTCAGAATTACAAGTTTTTATTTAAGTGCTCTTTGAAGTAAAAAAAACTTTTTTTCTTATATTGGTGATGATATTATTCTCCCGTTGAACAAAAAAGTGATGTTGGGGATCATTTGTAATTGGATTAATTTTTATGTTAACCACATGTCCTTTACAGTTTTTATTTCCGCTCAAAATCTTTAAAAAAAAATGGTCTTTTTGGGTCGGAGAAAATTGCTCCTATTTAAAATTATAGAAGATGTTACGGTTTTACTATGCCTAGAAATGTGAAGGTGATTATGGAGAAGGTGGCGTTTATTTGATAATATTGACGCTTTTGATTGGGTAGAAAGTGGTGGAAACTAGTTTAGTTAGTGAGTTTGTTCACCTAAACTCTTCATTCATTCTCTTCTCATTAGTCATTACCACCTTCATCTACCGTATCACAGGCTTCATATTTTGAATAAATAAAAGATCTATTTATTTTTACTTTTATTGACAAATATTAGTTATTAGTAATATTAATTTTTATTAGTCAGAATAAATCGAACCTACAATCCCTTTCTTCTTCCTTTCACTTTTTACTAATAGACCACCTTTATATTTCCACAAAAAAATCTCTTTATAAAATAATAGACACTCGGTAATTTCTCAATTTTTTAAAAAGAAAAACTTCTAGAATTCATCTATTTGTTTAAAAGCCAACACCCGGTTACTTAATATTTGCAAATTAGTTGACGGTTAAATGCATATATTGATTTGGTGAGTTTTGTCATTTTATTTATTTAAAAACTAAACTAAAATGAAGGATACATTTGGTGAACAGCAACATGATGAAACCCTCTTCCTTTTTATACCGTTTTAATGTATAAGAATGGAATTTAAGAAGAGTAACCGAATAATATTTTACAATAAAAGGTAGGGTATTTGAGTTGTGTTACATTACATGCTAGTAATGTTTATTTAACTGAAAATTCAAAAGTGGGTGGTAGCGGACGGACAAATGCTTTCAAGTGCTCTTCACGATCGACTTAAGTCCTCTTCAACGCGCTTATCACAAAGATGCCCTGCTAAATATTTATTAATATTAAGAGAATTTTTAAACAATCACATCTTCTTCTTTATTTTCCATTTAATAAACATAGTCAGTTTCACCATAATAAAATGAATGTTTGCATGGTACTGCAAAAACTAGGAGTGGTTTTGGCGCATGACTCCACTTCGCACCAAAGATAGTTACACCCACCAACTTTCTTTCCCCAAAAACCTGGCCCATCAACTTTGCATTCTAATTTCTAATACAAAATATACAACCCGGCTTAATTAATTAAACCCATCTACATTTATTCCCCCAAACCATATCCATTTGTCAAACTAAGCTTATCTATCATGCTTTTCCACCAAATAAATTGGATTCAGTCAAATACTATTTTAAGTAAAAAATAAATAAAAGAGTGACATTCATAATTTAGTTATTTTATTATATACCTATTTTATGTGTTTGCATATTTACAATTCAAATATAATACAACTAGTTCAATTGATCCACTAATTAGATGATTTACTTTAATTAATTTTCAAATAAACCAAAGCTTATTGATTAGTAATGATGAATAATTGAATTACGTTTTTGACTGATTTGAGGCACACGGGCCACGTTTGAGACGTGTGCAACGCTCCAGCGTATAAAAATGCGCATGTTAAGATTGAACTATAATACAATACAAGTGCACAACCCAACGCAACACAACCACGACGGCATAGAACAGAACAGAACACAACACGACAGTTAAAAACGGTAATAACAGTCGCCGGCGGAGAAACGTAACTTTTCCGGCAACAAAATGGCGAGGTCCGGCGACGTTTACGGTGTCGGAGTGGACGAGTCGTATCGCGCGCTGCCGTGGATGTACCTGACGTTCTTGTCGATCTGGTTCCTCTCTGCTTGCTCTTGGACCGTTTACACCTACAAAACGCGCCATTTCCAGGTTTCCTTATCATGTTAGCTTTTTTACTCTGTTTCGTTATATTCATTCAATCATGTTTATTGCCAGAAGATGAATTTTGTTGCTCTTTTTCTTTAAATGAATTCTCGGTATGACATAAATATAGTTTGCGTGAAATTTAGGAGAATTTTCGATCAATATGTGAATTTCATTAACAGCTCTGTGATATTTAATTGTTTTTGCAGTGCATAAATGAGGCAGTGTTGTTGATTTGTGGTTTGAATTAACATTTATGTTTTGAAGCTGGTGATTTTTCGGTTTCATAACTGCTCTGTTTTGTGATATTGTTTTTGTTAGAGCAGTGGAATAATTTGCAGTGGACACTTGCTTCGGTTCCGCTGATTAAAGCATTGCAGCTCATGCTGTCCTTCCTCTTCTGGTATGTTTTGTGGTTAATTTGTATTTTGATTTTAATCAAGTGTTGTGTTTGGAAAGAGTGGGTAACAGGTAACTCTTGTCTATGTTGATAGCTCAGGAGGAAAAATAGGTGTATGTGATTGGTGGAACAGAAGGGGAAACCAAATTTTCTATGTTAACTAAACATTCCATTTATTTGAGAATCATAACTTCTTTTCTATTAGCATTTTTATGACACTTTCAATTTAGAAACAAAAGGATTAACCAATCCATTTTGAATCAAACCTTAAGACATTAGCCTTCTCATGCACAGGTCTGTATTTAAACAATACAAATCGTTTAAATTTTCTGAACCCGTGAACCTATTGTTTTGCATAAAATAAAAGACAAAGGGATTCATCCTGTGGAAAGCATACGACGGGGCGGGAGGGGCAGTGCTCAAATTATTAACCCCATTTTTTAAGTGTATTTTTTTGTGGGCTTGTCATTTGTATTGAAGAATCAATTACGTCATGTAGCAGTTCAATTTCAAAATGGTAGTTTATGAGGTCCACTGTCAACTAACCTCAAGTGTATAAATGTTAAAACGGTGTGTTTTGTCACGCATTTGGGACATAGTTTTCTGCCTCCTCAACAGAGTAGTTACCACCTACCAAATGTAGCTTCCACTTTATTCGCCGTTTTGACGTGATTTTTTTGCATTTATAACGTGTATCCAAACACATTGATAGTTTGCGAATGATTCTAATGTGATATGGACAAAGCATGGCAGGCTTTGAAGTTTGTTTGACAACACATCATAGAAGTGTGAATGTGAATTTGTATAGTTGCATAAGTTGTGTGTAAAATTTACTTCATTGGGTCTGATGACACTATTCTTGCAGGTATTCTTGCTTCAATTATCAGACATGCTCTTTGTGGATGTCATTTGGGGTGTATGTAACAGGGGTGCTATTTCAGACAGCTGCATTTGTCTCATTTTTGCTCATTTCTCATGGTTACTGTATCATGTGTGAGCGTCTTTCTTTAAATGAACGCCGATCAACTGCCGCACTTGCATGTGTCTTTTACTTGACTCTGGTCGGTTACAAGGCTTGTGTGCCATACTTCTCTGTAAGTTGCTTAGCTGCTCTATAAAATCTGCAGTTTAATTCGTAAAACTGTTATATTTGTGATTGATTTATAATAAGCATGCATGATTCTTTGATGCTAATTCATAGTTGACCGAATGTACAGGTTCTTCTGCTACTAAATTATTTTATATCATTCTACATAATATTCCACCATATATCCCAAAACCTACTAGTGTTGCGAGAACAATTGAGCATTATAGAACATGAGGATATTCAAGCAATGCATGACGCTGTGTATAAGAAGTACACAATGTTCAAGTAAGTGGCACACATCTGAGAAGTGTATAGGATTAACTTCTTCCCAAATGCATAGATATATTTCACTTGTACAAACAATAATTCATAATTTCATACTTAATAGTCGACATGCTTTCCTTTGTTCAGGAAATTTCAGGGTGCAATGCAGATAGTAGCTACGGCAGAAACTGTGGTATTATATTTGGGTTTCTCTTTATAAACTTACACCAACAATGATATATGTAAATACCTGACTTTGTGAAGCTCACTAATTTTAGATATATATGAACATGGATGACTCTTCAGAGAATTACTGGCTTCGTTTATTGCTCAGAGAATGGGCACAATTCTGCATCTTTGTGTACATTGGGTATGCATATCTATTTTCCAGTGCAAGAACACTTGAATTCTCTGAACTTACAAATTTTTTCGACAAAAAAAAACACGCAATATGATTTTCCTCCAATTATGTGATCATTTTTTCTATCCTTAAATAGCTCTTAATCTCTTCCTTTACCTACAGATGGATTTTCAGGTCACAAGAATTGGCACCGAACTTCTCTGTTATGCCTACCACAAAGTGTAAAGGGGAGACTCTGGTGCCTCCCATCTACAGTATTGTAAGTTATCCATGTTCACATTTAGGTATACTAGTAACTAGTAAGAAATCAGTTGTAAATTTTTGGAGCTCCTACTTGTTTTTCTACCAAGCCTTAATTTTTGGAAGACAAAGATCCAAATTTGTACCTTTTAACATACTCATTAGATAAGCTTAGGCTGTTAAGGTTCATTCCCATATTCAAATCCGATAATTGAATAATTAATCTAGTCTAGATGTAGTTTACAGAATATTATTCTGTTTTCTCACTACACTGAGCACCTTGGTGCAGGAAATGGATGCAGCAACATTTAAAGAATTTAGCAGCCATGAATGGCACATTGGGGTGGTAAGTGTGACAATCATTATCTCATGTTTCTTTAGTTGTTGGGTTGGGTAGTTTACTAATTTAGTAATGGTATGTTAGATTCTCAATATCATCCCACCAAGCAGTGAATCCTCTAAAAGTTTGATAATTTGTACTTCTGCTATTTATTCATTTATTATTTTTTACTTATACACATCTTGAATTTTGTGCCTGTGTAGCCAACTTCTACTTGTCATGATGAAAGCTCCAAAGATGAAGTTTTGGTAATCATTCAGCATCCTCGAGCCCAGAGGCTAAGAAAGCTCGATGCTTTTTCTCATAGCGCCGACTGTTTTGTAGCGTCAGATCTCAATACCAATACAAATTCATCTCCATGCCCAACATAACGAACACTGCTACATGATCGATCAATTATACCTGCATTACATGCTTATGCCTTTTTCTTTGCAGTTAGCATGAGCACGATGACTTATGTCTTTAATTATTATACCATCATTTTTTTTTTATCTCGACTTAGGAATCATGGGCTAAGGGTAAAACAATGAGTTTTACTTTTAGCTCGTTTACCAAATTAGAGGTTAGAGGCAGCTGCAAATATGTAAAATACATTACTATCAATGTAGTAATAAATAAATGTGTATATTCCTCTTGATCCCCCAGTGTTGTGTTGGTTACATCCATTTTCAAGAATAGTCGTGTCAAAGGATTATTAATTTTTATCTGCTACCAGGAAATGGAATGTAGGACTAAGCTCTATTGACATGGAAAGTTGATAAACGAATCTGTGTGCTTTTCTCAAGTTGGGGCAGGTCACAGGTGTTTGTGAAAATCAACTCTGCCTTTTATCTTCTGCATTTAATTAACTACATTCAAGGTGCCGACTAAGTTGGTATTTTAAAAATTAAAACAACATGAATGCTCCGGTTAATCGTGCTGAGCATATGTACTAACAACAAATTAATAAACTAAAGAATGACTATAATAATAAGCAATAAAAAAAAGTGCTTTTTAAAATGAAAAGCAAATATATACTGCTACAAAACTGTGCATGAGTGGCGCAGGTATTTGTTTCTCTTTAGGGTTGCGTTGGGTTGTGTGAATAGAATAGTCTCTTCTCTGATCTGAAAGTTAAAGTGTGAATAGAATAGGGGGCTCCCGAAAAGGGAATATTCCCATTGCATTTCTGTGACCTAGTATGTCCCCTTTTCATTCTGGGTTCCTCAGTTCAGCTCAGCTCCTTCTTAATTCTTAATTATTGGCCTCACTCACTCATTTCAGGATAAGATAGAATATCTCAATTGTCTAAAGACTGCTTGCTGGACACCACTCTGAAGCAGTGTCACATGGAGAAGTCAGTTAATTTCCAATTTCCATACCTTACATTCTATTGCCATATTGGTGGGCAAAATAGTGAGCAGTGCTCATTAAAAGACATTCAGTGTGCACCTAAATGAAAATACACATGCCCTTTTATCTAAATATTTGTTCTTCATTTTGCAATGAAATGATGGAATCTCATCTCATATCATCCAAATTAATTCTCATGATAAAATTTGAAGTAAAGAAGCTGATGGTTTTAGTGGATATCTTTGGTCCTGTTTCTTGTTCATTGTAAAATCTTGATATATTATGCTATTGATATTATTTCTGGTATACATGGTTCTTCGGTTTGTTTTTACATGGTTTTTTTTTATAACTGGTTGTCCATGAACTATTTAATTGACATCTTACAGGAACTTGATGGCAAAGCAAGACCTGGCTGAACTTGGTTTTAAGGGAAGTAATGTACAAACTCTTGGAGAGAAAATTACTGACATGGTTGATAATCAAGACCAATGAATCCCAATAATTATGAATGTATATTGATTTTGAGGTTGAGTTTTGGTAATGCCATTTTTTCTTTTGTCTTGGACAGTTTGTCCTATTCCCACTATTGGACTTGCAATTATAATTATATGGACCTAGATCTAATGCAAAAAGGCATTTTATTCGCGGCTTTTGTTCCTTCTTAGCCATGATTACAAAATTAGACCAGGTTGGGCTAGTCAATTCAATCGAAAAGTTGATGAACAAGTTAGGTTTTTGGTTCATTCAACCGAAAAACCGGATTATCATTAATTAGGTGGTTGAGCCACTCTTGAAACAAGTACTGTACTTTTTAAAGCCAAATAAACTACATGTTACTGTTTTATGTTAATATTTTTTTTGTTATCAGTTTGATTTAGTTTCATCTTAGTCAGAGTAATGAACCTTAAATTTGTATTTTTTAACGATTCAAATCAATTGCCGATATAATGTAAAGATGTGATAAAATATTTCGAAATTTTAAGTTCAGTACAATTTTTTCTGTACCGTAAAGAATGATACTAAAATAATCCATGATCTATTTGTTTATAATTAATTACAATGGTTGTTTACTATCCCTTATCCCTAATCCCTATCTCAAAAAGGGGATTTTTTATTTGAAAAATAAGTATTCATTATCTTAAGTGTATTTGATATGTTTCCAGAAGAATTGAATTTGTACAAATTAATTTTAATTAGAAGCTAAACTATAAAAAGTTAATTCAGATACGTTGGTAGTGTTTGAGGTACTCAACTCCAATTCCAAACATAGTAAAGATGAACTGCCACCATGTATCCATCCAACTCTAACTCTTGAACAACAGAGGTGTTGACTTTGACTTGGATGAAGCAGCACCATTGAGTTCAAGTTTAGAGTTTGGACATCTTCATATTTAATTTTATTTTTGTTTGAAGGTTTTGTTATCTACAAACTTGGCATTAATTAGCAAGCAAAACAGCTAACAGGAGCTAAATCCTAAGGGCATTGGATTGGATAATGAAATGAAGTTGGTGAATGGTGAATGGTGAATTAATTATAAATTAGTATCTCTCTCTTTCTGTGCCTCGATGCCACCGCTTCTACCTCCTTGTTTAATCCATTACTAGTATTTATCTGTTCCAACATGCCTACTCCTTTTCCCTTTTCTCTTCTCTTTCTTTTCCTCTTTCCATGGCTACTCAATTCAATCTGCAACACCAACTATTCAACCACTTGTAAGCTTCCTCTTCTTTTTCCCCCCTTCAGCTACTTCAAAGTTTGTTACAATAACACTGTTGTGATGTGACCCCCTTATGTCACGTTAAAAGAACAAATAACTTATTATATATATGTGTGTGTGTGTGTGTGTGTGTGTGTGTGTGTGTGTGTTAAGACAATACATATTGATCTTAAGACAATCTTTTCCTTCTTGAAAGTTGAAATTGGTTTTCATGTATATTTGCTTTAGGATTTGTGTAGTTTAGATAAGAATATAGTAATAATTAAATTTCTGAGTTCTGAGGATGAGTTTCCATTTTTGGTATATATTCTTTTGCTACCCCCTTTTTCCGCCTCCTTGTGAAATTAAGTTTCTCTTGTTTCTTATTTTCCTGTCTACTAAAACTTCTCCAGAAATAAACCAATTATCAATTGAATCACTATCAACCAGAAGTTGTTGGAAGATGGCCCTTTTTACAAAATTAAAATTTTATCTTCTGAGTTGTTGTTGATGTCCTAGTAATAATGTGTCAACAAGGCAATCAACAAGTATGAGTTTGTATTACCCTATAACAATTTAAAAAAAAAAACACATTCATGTTATTCATCTAAGACATTGCATATCCTGAAAAGTTGATGCATCCCTGTTTGTTCCTACAGCAGATCCATGGGATTAGATATCAGAAAACGAACAATGGCTTATGCCGCCCTTCAACATGGCAATTCAAATGCATTAGTTGGATCTCTGTCTGCAGTGTGTTACACTTACACATCCTTAAAGAAGTGCTCATCATTGGCAGCAACATCAGCTAAGGCTCATTTTTCCTGCACTGATGATCAAAGCAAAGAAGCAGATGAGGTTACCAATATTACATCCACTAGTCAGGGAATGGAATTTAATAGAGTGGATTGTGTTGTGTGGTTATTGCATGAATCTTCTAGGAGCTTTTCTGAGGCAATCAATTCGCTTGGACTAGCAAGGAGTGGTCCACCTCTTGCAATGGCTTGGATTGGGAAGGATGCGCATGAATGGCATAGACGTATTGCTTATCAGGTACATGCACCAAAATGTTCTATAGTCAAGAAATATTTAGTATACATATACTTATTTTCTGCCTTGAGAAATCATCATGAATAGTTGATTGGATCTAATAATAATAAAAATATAACTGATGACATGCGCATGCAGGTTGCAGTTTATGCTTTAATGCAAGCAGCAATTGATTTGGAGATATTGCTTTCACATGAACGACTGAATGAATTTTCCCCAGTTAAAGAGATGTAAGCTTTCACTGTTTCTGCTTTTTCTTGTAAATAGTAACATTCACATATTTACAAGAGATGTAACAATTTGAACTTTTATCAAACCTTTGATTGGAAGAATAGTTGTGCATCATATTAAATTATATTTTTTTATTTCTGCCTTTTCCTTACAACTTATGACTAGTAAGTAGTAACAGTAAATGTGAAATTGTCAAATAAAACTGATATAAACATTGCTCAGATCTGAGTTACTTTCCTTCCCTGGTTTCAGTTTGAGCCCATTAATGAATCAAATGGGAGAGCGCATTGAAATTCGACTGAAAATGAAGCATCCATGTTTGGTGCAGTGGTTTAGAGACACTGAAAAGCCACGAGTAGCAGGATATTTTATTCCACTTCTAAAAAAGTGGTCCGTGGAATATGCAGGAAGGTTTGCTTGCAACAACCTTGTTTGTTTTCAGAAACATATATTTGAACCTTTTTCTTAGTCAACAAGTTTCCTTGCATTGGCTTGAGTTTCAAAGTTGATGATTTTATGTTCATTTCTGTTAGATTCGCCAAATATTCAGCAGAAGGAATTTAGCCTGACAGAATAGTATTCACTATTCAGCGGTATTGCAGGAATTATTGTGGCTATAACCTGTTGTAGTGCAGTGGTGAAATTGGGCACTAGGCGCATCTGCTGCCCCTTACTTGTATTGTCTCTTGAACATGTTTTGGTCAAGCTAATGGATTTCTCACTCAATCTTGCACCTGTGGACAAGTTACACAAGTTAGCAACTGAGGCAGGATTTGAACTGAATTTCTTGTCCCATTTTGGTGGGAAGGTTTTTCCCAGTGAGAAAACTGAGGACCTAGAGTTTTGGATTGGTTTGGCCCATAACAAACTATTCAAAGCTTTCTGTGAAGAAAACATCACTTCAAAGAACCAAAGTTTTCAGCAAAAGGTCAAATTGCAGACTCATGCATAAATTCATGGATCCATAGAACTTAATCTTATAGGAGTAGTGGTTGTATATCATTCTACATTGATAGCTGTTTATGGTGTACCTTTTACAGATACAAGTAGCAGATAGTTTGGCCACATTGGGACTTTTTACATATCTTGGAAGAAGGACTAGAATATTTTTGTCAGCAATGGGCATTAAGGATCTTGATGGAGTAGTTAAGAACTTCCTCAGGTTGGTCTCTTTGCTTGTTTGTTACTTTTTAACCATTCCAATATTCAAGATACTGAAACTGATACTGAAGATTCAATGCTTTGATTTTAGTTACTTGGAATGTGGAATTCTTTTCATTTATCCAGAATTTTCCTCCATTCGAGTGTATCAGTGTTTCATGGAGGTTAGTTTCTGTCAATTCAGCCAATGGTGATGTTAATACATTTTCCATGTTGGGATTAAATGTCACTAATTGTATGTAATCTATACTGTCTTTCAGGTGGTAACTGATGAGATAGGATGGCTTGATTTTTATGGTTCATATGTTCAAATAAATTGCAAGGAGAAAAGGTCTAAACATAATGCTCGCCAGGCAGAGAAAGAGATAATTTCTTCTGTAGTTTTTACTGTGTGCTATGATGTTTTCTCTGGGTTTGCACACTTCAATCGCTCAACTCAACAATCATTGGACACAGCTTCACGCTCATACTTGCTTCGTTGGTAATATTTAATTTATACACCAGTTTACTAGTTTAAGTTTATTTTTCTGCCTATAATTACTATTAACCACCTTGTATGTTTTGGATTCTCTTTTTAACATCTTAGTCAGGGTTTGCTAAGTATTTGTCTGCAATATCACTGGGCTGCTTATGACAATTCAGGGTAGGTTGGTTCTGGTTTGATGGATCCTTTTACTTATTAAATATCGTGGATTGTTAAATAGTGCGTATTTGCAGTGAATCACTAAATACCGTGGATCATGCTGCATTTGACAACCATACATCATATATGGGAAGTATAAATGGACCTAAGTTACCTCTGGTGTTTGAAGTGCAGCAGATGTCACATGATTTAACTGCAGAAGGATGTTCGAAGAGTAATTTTCAAAACAGTTTTATATTCAAAAAGGTACGTTAGGCAACATACAACATGATGGATATGATATTAACCAATGCAAATTAGCAGGATAAACATAGTCTGAGTGTAAAACTAGAAAGTGATGAGCTCTATTATTCCACATGCTTTCAAGTGTTTTCAACAATTACCTACAATTTAACAAGTGTTTTAGAGTGTCAATTTTGTGGAACATCAGTTGTACATGACTTCCTCTTAGTAACCAATGCTTTCTCATTTTTTTAATCATAGGCTCCAATTTCAGCAATCACAAATAAGAAAACATACGAGAAAGATACCTGTGCTGACAAGTCAAATCCTCAACATGAAAGTTTTATCAAGAGATACAGCATCAAGTTGGCATCCACAAGTGCAGTAAGAGTTCTAACCGCTTGCGTGAGTGCGTGTGTTTCTGGTAACTGGGTTGATTCATTGTGATGACTCTGGGTTCTTAATCAATGGAATATTTTGCTAGGACCTCTGGATGGGTACTGTATTGCTCTTCATAGACATTATTGTTGCTTTTGAACTACTTGTAAGGCAAGTGCGTGGCTTCAAGGCTTCCGGGAGTCAAAGAAAGAGACTAAACAGAACCATGACTGACATAATTGTGCTAATTCCAGTTACAATCTTGATGCTAATTCCTGTCAGCACCTTTACCCTTTCAAGTTTCAAATCCACGTGATTTAGTTTACTTGCTGTTAACTCTTGTTTATCATTTTCATTGTGTTACCAGGTAACAGCTGTAGGCCATGCAGCTATTCTAGCAGCTATCAAGAAGTATATGCCATGCTTGGTAACTTTTTTGTTTTTGCTGCATTGTCCATTACTACCATTTTCATTTATCTTTTACGCTATTGCTACTGTATTCTATTGTATTGTATTGTATGCATGCAGATCCCCTCATCTTTTTCTTCAGAGCGCTTGGATGTTGTAAAGCAAATAAAGCAAACCAGAGAGATGGGTTATCAGTTCGACCTTGAAGATCAACCTGCAAGTGCAACCATTTCTTGAGTATGACCGAGTCTTGGTTAATTTGGCTCAATGCTTAATCATTCGAACCAAACTTCATAGTGATTAGTTCAAACCTTAGAGTTTCCAAGTTGCATCAGTACCCAAGAGTTTAGATATGTTTGGATAATATTTTTGGGTGCTGAACATTCTTTTGGTTTTGGAAAAGGATAGTCTTTGTATCTTTTATTCTGAATGGGCTTTTGGAAGGAGTGTAAAAGTTATCCAAACACGCCTCATATTCATCTATCTGTTGATTTTCTAATAAATAGATGATCAGGTTATTTATACGTTAAAATGGATGTGTTACAATACTCAATTTGATTACCCGCAAAACTTGCTTGATATAATGCAAATGCAGATTCATCCACATTGATTAAATGGCTTCGGTCGATGTAAAGTTGAAAGCAGTATGAAATATCAATTTATATAGCAGCAGAAATACTTGTGCTTTTCATTTCCTACAACTTGAGCTCTGATTTCTTGTATTGTGTGCCTAAAATCTTTCCATAATCCATAATCTGACAAAATCGCGAAGCTGCAGCATTAGTTTCCACGTAGCCCTAAAGACCATTCATTTCTCTGTTTCACGCATAATGGATAACAATAAATATGAATGGACATTTGCAAAATCTGAGAGTTGTATTTTACTTGACGCCTGAATTACAGTTGCAAAATCTCAACCATTAACTACATACACAACATACTCATGAAAGTACAACATTACAGTGCTACACAACATTCTCACGCTAAAATCTTCTAATTAAAAGCGACAACCAATTTGAATCTCTTCATGCCCAAAATGTATTCTCATTTTATTATTTTGTTGTCAACAAGAACATGTAGGATGTCATTTATAATGCTTCATCATGGCAAGAGAAATCTCAACTTTTTGCACAGGTAAGGAAACTATAAACTGTTTGATCTATTAATTAATTAATGTCAATCCAGCAATTCCACACCGTAAATATCTTCCACAACAGCACAAGATCGAAAGCTTAAATCATTCTCCTTGAATCACGAGAAGAGGTCATATGGTCCTACAAGCACAAAACAATATCATGTCAATCCACCAAAAGCTAAACAAAGCAAATCATCTCAAATTCTCAATCAATTCTGCCCAAATCATCACACTTTTTTCTTTTAAACTTGGAATCTGTTAATTGTTAAATATTGAAAATTACCTATCTTGTGACATTGTAATAATCCAGTTTATTAAACCAATTTTAAGATGTAATATACTTCACTCGTCAACAAGAAGGCAAACCAGCAAAAGACACCTCGATCTAACAAGGTAAATTATTCATGATGAGTTTTGGTTTCTAGATGTTCAAAAATGAATTTCTTGTTTCAAGCCTATGTTTTCATGAATAGCCTGTAAAATACCAAATGACTTGTTTTTGAAGATAAATCACACTTTAAATG
Source organism: Amphicarpaea edgeworthii (assembly GCA_014843725.1). NCBI lineage: Eukaryota > Viridiplantae > Streptophyta > Magnoliopsida > Fabales > Fabaceae > Amphicarpaea > Amphicarpaea edgeworthii. The sequence continues at coordinate 1,428,407 of CM026320.1, read as the reverse complement.
ACTTAATTTCAAGTTTTGAATACTAACAAATCCATCTGTTTCACAAAACAGTAAATTCAAACCAGACCCTTAACAAAAATTAAACCAATGGAAGGTACTTGTTAAGTATTTATACCAAACTTACTGAGATAAAGTCAAATGCTTTAGTTTCTTCTTTCCTTGAAGTGTTGATCATTGAGCTAGGAGTTTGAGTTTGAGTTTGAAAACCTGGTTGAAATATGTCAGGCAAAGGTGATCTTCCATTGGGTCCAGCCATTTGAGCAACACCATCATCTCGCATGTTGACATTACTAAGGTGTTGGAAATTAGCCATTGTTGCCAAAAATTGCTGTTGAGCCAAAAGAGTTCCCATGGCACCATAATCGAGAGGCTGGGAAGAATAAGGTTGGTTCAACATGAAACCAGGCTGTATATTATAAGGCATAGGACCAGAAGGAAACATAGGATTTACATTAAACCCCATTGGCTGAGAGCCTAACATGCCCCCTGAAGTATTGTCAGGGATATGGTTATTTAAACCTGAAAATAAAGATTCAGATTGCATGGAAGGAGACGTTCCCTTCTGCTTCATACTTGAAGTATTTTCATCCACTGACAGACCGGCCATTAAATCACTAACAGGCTCCTTATGGTTTCCTTGCTCAGAATTGGAACCAAAAATGTCAAAAAGTTGAGGTTCAGTTATATTCCCCTGTTTGTGACTCTCATGATCGCCCTGTTTATCGCTACCAATAGTCATCCCAGAAAAGAGATCATCTGCATGTTCTTTGTTCTCATTTGTGTGAAATGATACATCAGCAAATGGATCATCATCATTTTTTGGTTCTTGACTAGTTCCAATAGAGCCACTAAAATCTCCAAATAAATCATCAACCAGAGGAGTGGATGATGTCAAATTTGCTATATTTTGATCACTTGAATTCTTTAGAGTGTCATTGGTTCCATTGTAATCATTTGAATCACCAGTGTCTATCAAGTTAGGCAACTCAGCAACAGTAGCACTCTCTGTTTTCACAGCCTTCTCTGAATAAATTGCAGAGCTGTTTGGCTGGCCTCTGCCTAAAAGACCAAGAACCTGTCCATCAAGGGGCCAAGTGATAAATTAAATTACAAAGGTTGCTCTTAAACTTATTAGGTCACATTTACAAAGTGGCAAGTGGTCTAAAAGCTATTACTGTTAAAATATTATAAAAAATTACAAATGATGCTTAGATATTTCATATTTGGTATAGAGTAATTAATTTCATGTATAATTGATGAAGAGAAAGAAATAACAGAACATTAACAAGGGTTTGAGACTCAGAAGAAATTCCTTACTGTTTTTTATTTATCAAGCCTGCTTTGCAATTGAGCTTCCATTTTAATAATTAGCATCCTACCTACTCAGTCTAAAAAGTTTTCACATGACAAGCCTATCCATAACCTGTCAATACATTCTTCTCCAATCTTTAGGGCCAAAACCTTAAGAACCAAAGTTTCAAACCTTAGTGCTCTCTAAATCCACACAACACTAAAGGCATGCTACCCAATCTGCTTAAAACACCAGCTTAGAAACCTTTGATGATATTATCCAAAGTACCATCCTTTTTCTTTAGGGACAGCAACAGCATATTAGCATGCACAGTTGACTTTAGTCTGCCAACTACTAAATTTTTATATTACTATATAATCACAAGTTCAGTACAAACTAGTTATCTATATTATCTTAGTTGACTCTAAATGACCAAATTTTCTTCTTCCTGGTTACCCATATTTTTTCATCACAGCAACTTGAGGTAACATTCACACACAAAAAATGGATTGAAATAAGTGCAAAATGTAAAAATGATTGAGAGGATGGAATTTTAAGGTAATAACTATTCATGTAGATTGATAATAACAATACCTTCAAAGCCCTTTCCCTTAAAGAGGCTTGGGGAGATTCAGAACATCTCAACACCACATCTTTATTTTCAGTGAAGTAAGATTCCACCGGTGAAAAATGAACATCATCCTTCTTTCTAAGGATGGACTCGAGGACACAAACAGCTTTCATGCGAACCTGAAAAAATTATTCTCACTGTAAGTTAAAAAAAAAAAAAAAAAATCAATGCAGCAAGACCTCTTAAAATTCTTAGTACTCACTTGTATGTGCAGTGATGTATGCAAGATTGCAAGGTATTATAATAATAATACTAGAAAAAAAGAGACATGCCTGCCAAATTGGAGATTGGAGCTTCAGCTCAAGGGCATGAGATAAAGCCAGTGCATCCAACTTTGCAGCCTCTGTTAGGAAAACTTGAATGGCATCTCGAGTGGGTTGCAGGCGAACACCTCCTGAAGTTACAATTGTCTCCAGCAACTTATCCTCTCTTGTCTTACTCTCTGCATAACTTGCACCAGATTCCCCATTGGATGTTTCTACCTTAGTTACTCTTGAATCCTGGTTCCAAGGACCAGAAGTAGACTGATTCTTTGATGCTCCAAAACTACTCTGAGCTTCATTACGATATGCAACTGGTTCATATCTGTCACCATGTTCTGTTTCATTGGTCAATGACCTTCGAAGATTTGGACTCTTGTAGCTTCCAGGATCATTCTTCATTAGCGAATGTCCCTGCGTTAAGCTATTTAGTCCTTGCTTAATCGATGCGCTTCCAATACCAACAACCTCACTGATAAAAGATTTTTTATCTTCCGCTGGCGGTGGTTCATAGTTTGTATTCCCAAACCCTTGTATCCGCCGGTTAAGATCTTCAGTGGGTGCTGGCTTATTATTATTATTATTATTATTGTCTTCTGAGAAGATGGCAGAGATAGCCTCATGAGCAGTGTCTCTCACAGCCTTATTTAGTGCATCACCTTTCAAAGGATCCACCTGTCCCTTGTAATGAAACAACTGACGAACCGCCACTGAATGTCTCTGCATTTCCCTTCTGAACTCCACACCAGATTTCCCAACCGCGTATTTTATCAATCTTAAAGCCTGCCAACATTAACAAAACCATGTAACACAGCATAAATAATTTAGACAAATGATATATGAACCTTTGATGCAATTTCCAAACTCTGACACCAAAAACCATTATGATCAAATCTCATATCCCCACCTCAACTTTCCACCGTGAAATTACAAAGCTAATTCTAACTATTTCAATTTGCAAGTCCACTATCCCTCACGCTCTATGCTAACACCTGTTTCAAAAACTCCCGACATCCCATAACAAAATAATAATAAAAATAAAAACTTAGAATCACCCAGATCCATCTCATCCAGTTAACATTAACAAAAAAACAAATGGGTTTTTATGTACCTTCTGTTTAACAATTGGGCTTTTATGTTCCAAACGTTTTAAGACAAACTCTGAAACCTCCTTCACAATACTAACATGGGAAGAACGCAAAAGTTCGCAGATTTCCTCCAATTTGTAAACGGGTGTGACTTTATCTTCATCGGACGTAGCTGAATCGATCAACCGCGACCGCCAGTATGATTCCACCGCTCTTCGACTCGATTCCATTTTTTCCCCCAAATCACGACAACCCTAAACCTACCCACTGAGATTTAAATGCATAAACTTTATTACAACCCGAGATGAATGCTAATTCTCTGAATCTCAAACCCACGGATCGATCAGGAATGAAAACCCAGATGGAAAAGCCAATAAGGGTTTGAAAAGTCAATTTTTTTTGGTGAATTGAAAGAATAACAAATCCCCGAACGGAGTTTTGAGATTTGGGGAGGAATCGAAGAGGATGAAAAGACAATTTGTGGCAGCAAATATCAGTTTGTTGTTGCGAAAATAAACTCGTGGAATGAAGTTTCACTGTAGTTTCTTATTTCTTTCAACTGAAAAAAACAAAAAATTGAATTAGAATTATAAATTTATATAGTAAAGACTCGTGGATTGAAAATAAATAAATAAAATTCTTACGTATTCTGATATTATTAATATTAACGTTATCACCATAAAAAAAATATTAACGTTATCTGGACTCTGGAGTGCTTGTAAAATCGACTAATTTAAATTTTTTAATCAAATAGTATTTTACTTTTAATCTAATTTCATGTATTATTTTAATGGTCGAGTGAACTAAATTTACGTAGAAAATTATTTAATTTTGACGTGTCAATGTTTACAGAAATCCTTTCACTAATTTGAAATATCTTTCAAGTTTCAATCTACGTTTGTGTTTGTTTCAACCCAGAATACTAGTAAATAATTGTAAATTTAGTTTTTAAATAAATGTTCTTTGTGTCCTCGTTTTTCATGCGTCTCCCTGGGAACCATAGTGCCATCCAAGTAGTAGGAGTAGGAGACAAAATTGATTAGGGGTAAAAAAAAACACTCAATTTGTTTTGCTATCAGAGTAACACGCACGTTTTTAACATTTTATACTATACAATTAAATATATTCAATAATCAATAATCAATAATCAATACTAGTACTTCCTATTTTTTTTTCTTTTATGATAAGTATTAAATATATTTTATATTTTAAAATATTAAATACATTTACTTATATTTAATATTTTTGTAAGGTAGTAGAAAATTTATGAGAAAATATAATGTTACTCATATTTATTTGAATGAGCACTACAAGGCTTAGTTAGGCCTCACAATAATTTTGATACTTATTTTTGTTGTTGTTGTTGAATTCAATAGTTATTAGGCCCAAATGCATCCACACATTTTGTACAGAGTAGCCCAGATGAGAGCACCTTGGGCCAAACAGCAAAATCATCAGCTAATGAGTTTTCTATAGTTTTGACTTGACTGTTTATAAATAGCCACAACACAAGTATCCAAGTACCAAGTTTCTGACAAGGAGACTTCTCCTACGTAGTAAGTACCTGTTTGTGTTGTGGTGGTTCATCTATTTTCATAAGCCCTTATATTATGGTTATTTATTTTTTGGTCTCGTTTTTTTTTTTTTTTTTTTCCATATTAGGTGGCTACATCAACCAATCGGAATCAACAGAATTATTGTAATTTGTAAGCCATCCATGGGATCTTTGCTGTCATTTTGTTTCCCACTTCCATCCATATTGTTGTCTGCTACTAAGACCCATCCATTATTGCATGCATAAGGAGATTTCTCAACTCCAAGTAGTGATTGTAACTCTTCTTTAGAATTTATTATAAGTTACAAAATTATTTAGATTTTGTTTTCATTTAATAAGTGTCACGTGTATTATTCATTAAATTTTAATTTATTATATCAGAAAGCAAGTTAGTAATATTGTTGCGGCTATTTTCCATGTCAAATAGTAGCATGACTTTGGACGAGAAAGTGATACTTTTAGAACACATGGGATGGGACATCAAAATTGTTTTTCCTTGAAATTGAATGGCAGAGATCCCTAAATCATTTTGATTTTGACGTGGCTCCAAAAATCAAATCTATCTGACAATAGAGAATGCCACCCGGAAGTGAGTTAGTTTATCTGAAACTGGGATTAGCAATTTCAATTCGGCGTAAAAAATATGATACTATGCAAAATTGGGTTCTGGCGTATGTACAAGAGAGGTAATTAGAAATTAAAAACATGCTCCGTATGCCTAAGCTATATTCATCATATCTCTTATTCTGCAGCCTAGTGGCTTTATTTTATCTAACAGCAGTTGGCAGATAAGGATTTCAATTCAGTACTAATTAGTAAATAAACAACAATTTAGGCAAAACATGTGCTATTGCAATAGCATCACAGAAGTACATCAGGTACAAAACCACTTTGATTAGCAACCTTGGTGTGTGCCTAGCTAGCTCTCTTGGTTAAAACATTCACTTAATTTTTTTTATAGAAGTGTTGAAAGAATATTCTTTTACCATTTTTTTTCCTTGGATCCCCTTGGCGGAGATCCCTTATATGTACTTATCACTTTAATAGTGGAGCCTCTCTTAATTCCTACTAGAGTTTATCATAACAAAAAAATTCTTTCAATATATAGTTTGTTACCGGTATATATGGCTGATCTAATGAAACTTCTTTTGAAAATTTCAAACCATGGGCATTAAAATGGTTTCTGCAACTGAGTCATCTGTGCTTTAAAACGGCACTTAAAAAACACTGTTGAAAACAAAGCCATTGGACTAGTGATGACAGATGAGGGTCTTGGATAGTTTTTGCATCATAGGTTCAAACCATGGGCATTCACTAACCACTTCAAGTTCAAGTTTCAACTTTTGGCCAATACCAAAGTACAAAAAAGTTACCTGTAGATATCCGAAAGTGCCTTTTCTTTTTTCCATCTTTGATAACATCAAATAATTAACAAAGGGTTTGTTGGTGTATACAAAAAATTCCAAAAGATTTCTTTGCTCAGCACTAATTGGCCGACCAACTTATCTATAACATAGACCTAAACAACCAATATGTGACACATTAATTTTTTAAAAATTTAAACACCCAGGAATTTGTGTTCATTCATTTTCAAATTCCATAACCTCTCTGCCATTTTTTAGAGCATGGCCGGTGCTATTTGTGGCCCAAAGCTATTAACATGTTCTTCCCACTCCTACTTTTTCTTTATGATTATTTGCTTCACATTCTACCCCACCACCAAACATCACCTCTACCACTCTCTCTTGCTCACATGGATCGAGGAATCATTCATTAGCTTCCGGACACTTCTAATAAAGCACCTCAAATGACAGCTATGTTTGCCACTAAAAAACTTGATTGGATATGATGGATATGTCGCACATAACAATATTTATGTATATCCCCTTAGTATCATGCAAACAAGCATACACTAAAATAATCGTAACAACTGCAATCAACTAATAAAATAAAGATTAAAATGTATTTTAAATTCTTCAGAATTTAGTTAAAATTGATTTTAGTTCCTACATTTTTAAAATGATGATGATTTTCCTATTTTTGAAATGTGGTAGATTGGTCCTGAGTCCTGACCCTATATTTTGGCTTGATCTGGGATGAAATCCACCACATTAATTTAAGCAAAGATTAAAATTATTGCTTTTAAAATTTAGTGATCAAAACCTATTTTAACATATCTAAAACACATTTTATTCTTAAATAAATAAACCTCAATACAGTATTTGACAACTTCTGCTGCATATATATATAACCCACCAGAGAAGCCTTTTGTACTACCTATCTTGTTTGGAACATTTCCTTATCTATCCTCAGCTCACTTCCAACTTTAACATAGTTCCCCTAGAAACTTCTGAAGATGGGTGGCATTGCATTTGGACGCTTTGATGATTCTTTCAGTTTCAACTCAATCAAGGCCTATATTGCTGAGTTCCATTCAACCTTGATCTTTGTTTTTGCCGGTGTTGGTTCAGCCATAGCCTATGGTTAGTTTTCTATGCTTCACAACAAAATTGAACCAAAGATCTCACTCTCAACCAAACCACTCCTTTGTCATTTTAGTTTCATTCAAGTAGCTGAAGAAGGTGTTTCACCATGATTAAACATAAAAAACCCTTAAAATAAATGAAAAATGATGAAACATAGAAGTTTACAAAACACTGTGAAATCATTGTGCTTTGTTAGTTTCAGCATGTTTGGTTTTTCTTTACTTGCAGGCAAGTTGACATCAGATGCAGCACTTGATCCTGCTGGGTTACTGGCAGTTGCTATTTGCCACGGTTTTGCACTCTTTGTTGCAGTTTCTGTTGGCGCCAACATCTCTGGTGGCCATGTCAACCCTGCTGTGACTTTCGGATTGGCTCTTGGTGGCCACATCACCATCCTCACTGGCCTCTTCTACTGGATTGCACAGCTTCTTGGCTCCATAGTCGCATGTTTTCTTCTCAACTATGTCACAGGAGGCTTGGTAAGTTTAATTTGAACGCATCTATATGGTTCAAAGTTACTTGGCATTTGGCAAATCTTTTCCTTGCATTAGAAGCTTCATGCATAAACCAATGACATATTATTTACATCCTTTTTTTCTATCTAAAATTCTATAAAGGGGACCAAAGGTATAATTCTGCCACGGGTAAGATGGGACATACTACTTAGAATTATAAGTATGGTACCCCTCCATTTAGTGCTATAGAATAAACAACAATAACAGCAAAGTTTTTCCCATGCATTCAGTTCGGTTAAAGACCAGTTTTTCAGAGGTATTATTTACCATGACATGCCTCTTAACAACTTCTCCCACTCTCCTTCGTGGTCTTTCTCTCACTTTACATATGACTAAAAACCATGCAATATAATCTCTTTATTAGTGTTTCTGATAACCTTCTTTAGTCCAAACTACCTTAATGGATTTTCTTTGTGTTGTGCTTTTAAATAGCTAGCAGCATGATGTTTAGTTCAATTTTGTTAAAAATATAAACTGAAATATTGTTGTTATTTGTTGTCAGCCAATTCCAATCCACAGTGTGGCTTCCGGGGTAGGAGCTGTTGAAGGAGTAGTGACAGAGATCATCATCACATTTGGTTTGGTGTACACAGTGTATGCGACAGCAGCTGATCCTAAGAAGGGGTCATTGGGAACCATTGCACCCATTGCAATTGGTTTCATTGTTGGTGCGAACATATTGGCAGCAGGGCCATTCTCAGGTGGCTCAATGAACCCAGCACGCTCCTTTGGGCCTGCAGTTGTTAGTGGTGACTTCCATGACAACTGGATCTACTGGGTTGGACCTCTCATTGGTGGTGGCTTGGCTGGCCTTATCTATGGCAATGTCTTCATTCGCTCCTCTGATCATGCACCTCTTTCTAGTGAATTTTGATTTGAATTTGAAATCATGGCCTGTGTAATTCATGTTTCTTGATAATAAAAGGAGGAAAAGCAGTTCTTATTTGCTTTTCTTTCTTTTTCTATCTCTTTTTTCCCCATTCTATGCTTTTAATTTATTTGTAAAGTGTGCTAGTACTGTTTAATTTGGTGAGAATTCAAGAGGTTGGTGGTGTGCAGAAGTGCTTTATTATCTCTAAAGTTTTACTTTTTGGTTTTCCTTTTAATTTGGATGCCGTGCACGAGTACTATTGTGCCGCTGGCATTTATCACCATGCAGAAGTTCACACATCCTTACCTTATAACTCTGAAAATTAATGCATAGATCAAGAAAATCAAAGCAGATTCAAAGAAAAGCCTCTTTTAAAATTGGGTTTTGTAACTTAGTACAATGGAAAAGTGGGTTAGTCTTTATTGTGTGGATAAAAATACAGGGAAAATGCCAATAGTTAGCCGTTCAATACCAGATGAAAATTAATGCATAGATCAAGAAAATTAAAGCAAACTTGGATCTGGAAGAGTGGTTAGTTTTGACTGTGTTGATAAAAACACAGGGAAAATGCCAATATAATTAGCTATTAGCTATTCAATACCAGAGTGGCATGATGACTTTGTAATTAATTATTGGTAAGAAATAAATATGTTGCTCGATGCAAAGTGTCAACATAAGTGTTGAACTACGTGGAGATGGGGTGGCATATACAGGAGTTTATGTTTGTCCCAAATGTCTAAAAGGTATGGTGAGGTCCAGCAAGTGAGCATTATTAATCTTCAAATGTAAACTTCCAATCAATTCAAGCCAGGGATAACCATTACAGAGAGATCATGATGAAGAAAGAGAGAGGACCACACCCTCTTTACGCACATGCTGCTTTGTACTACACATCTAAATTGCAGACAACCCTCTACCTTAAAAATCATGTAAAATAATAGATTATGATTAAATGACATTACATCACTATTAAACTCAATCGTCAAACCTAGAATCTGTGATATGAAATTAATCTTAAAACATTTTAGTTTTAATATGTAAATGGAGTTGTTTTGATCATTTTTAGTATATGAAATAATATGTAAACTGATGAGAACTATTCAATTTTGGATCGCTCACAAGTCACAAGTAACATGCTTTACTGGTCTACAGTACAGTACACTACCAATTCCTCAAACTTACTCGCTTATGAACAACTCCGCTAGAGCAAGCAAGCTCTCCCAACGTTCCTAATCATCCAATCATTGATCCCAACACGAAAAGCATTCCTCGTGTGTAAAAAAAAAGGAAGGTGGCTTTCACATACATGATACATCAAATTCTCGTCTATTCTACGCTTGCTCGGTAATGCCCATCAAAATCAAAATGCATATTATGAAATCAATAAAAAAGTATTGTCTAAAGGGTAAAAAAAAGGGCAATTCTTTCATGCAGCGACACGAATCCAAAAAAGTTGCACCACATAAGACATGAGTAAATAGCAAGATACTTTATATTCTACACATTCACAAGGAAACTCAGACTTATCTGTGTCTAAACGCACAAAAATTGAAACGCTACATTACGCATGTTTCGTTTTATTTCTTACAGAACCATAAACTCAAACTCAAACTCTCCTCTCTCTCTCTCTCTTTTTGTTTTTTTTTTTATTAAGCTCAAATTCTCCTCTACACCTTCTTTATATGCTTCAGTGAATGACCCAATGGTGGAGCAGAATCTTCTGTACTAGTTAATTTTGGCTCCTAGATTTTTCCATACCCCTTGGAGCTGCAAAGAAATTGATAACATATTCTTAGTTAATCTTCCATTTAAAATATATATAAAGAAAGAGAGTATCATATTCAATATGTTGACGTGTAAAAGCGAGTTTAAAATTGATGAGTAACAAATACCTAGCCCGATTGCCTCAGAGCCTTTCATTATCCTTAGTTTCTTACATGACTCAGTGAACATCCTGTAGTGACAGGTTATCATAGCATTAAGCAAGGAACATGATTAAGGACAAAAATGATTACAGTTGTAATGAGAAGATTTTAATTATTAGAAGTTTATACACATGATAAAAACATTCTGAAGAGTTGGTTTATGATTAATTAATAGCATGCTTTCATTTTAAAAACAAGAATGAAATGAGAATTTACTTCCAAGGGACATCACCCACAAGCATCCAGTCTCCATCCTTATCTTCATATGTAAGAACATATTCAGAGCCATCAACAAGATCCCTGAATGCACTCTCACTTAATCCATCTCTCTCCCTCCCAGGAACTGCACGAGAATTGCATTGACCTGATTTCAGGAATATATTAATGATTGACTTCTTTTATAAATACACAAGCTAGCTAGTGGCCTAATTGATTCAAAGTTTTTAATAATTTGAGTAGCTAGTTTAATAATCAATTCAGTTATTGACACTTAAATCGTAATTGGTAATTAAGGTGTCCATTTCACTATTAAACCACTTAGACTATTCAGTTCCATCATGTTGTTACAGCATGCATTGGTTAACACATGGCATAATGAAGGAAATAGAGAGAAAGTAGCATACCAATGGTGAAGCAGCTGAACATTTTCTCAAGAGCTGAAGAAAGTTCAATATAGTTGCTGTAGGTTTTCAGATCAACCTTTCTGAGATAAGGGGCACCATCCATGCTCACCTTTACATAAAGACAACCAACTCCTGATTTCTCTTCAGCTTCGTTGTTGTATTTTGCCAGATTATAGGCCATGGTGTTCTTTCGAAAAGATCGAATTGGTGGCCATCCCACAACTTGTGCTCTGCCACAAAAAGTTTTATTATATTATCACCCCATAGAAGAAGACTCTATTCATAATCAAACCATAAAAAAAAATCAATAGCCTACTTCATTTTTAATGGAAGAAAATCAAGAAACTATATCTTGTTAAATACAGAACAAAAGAGAAAGTGAAAATTGAACAAAAAATCTACAATAGACCAATACATCAACTAATGTTTTAACAAAGGCTTACTATATACAATAAAACAGTGAATTTCATTCACCTTAATATTTTAATAACCTTTACCAAAACCTTGAGCAGATTATCAACCTTTCCATATACATCCTTCTCTGTTTTGATTTTGGGAGACCAGACAGTCAAAATAAGGTCATGTTTGAATGAACTTCTTCATAAGCACCCGTGAGAAGAAGTTAGAATGAATTGAGTTTATTTTATAAGCTAAAATCAACTCACGACTTCCAGTTTTTAAAAAAGTTAAATAAGAGAGCTTCAATAAAAGCTCAGTACACAAGTTGATTTAAGCTTATAAGAAAAACTTAATTCATTTTAGTTCTAATTTTCTTCTCCTATAAATAAATACTTATGAGAAAGAAATAAAATAACATACTTTGCAGCAGGAGCAGGAGCAGTAGCATGGTCGTTTGTAGCAGCAACCTGAGGCAGCGGCTTCTGAAAGTGAGGAACCATATCAACCTCTTTATTGCAGCGTGGAGAGGTATTAGAACCATTTCCAAAATCAGCATCAGTTGCATCACTTGCTGAGAATATCCATTTCCCAGAAGAGGAAGAAGTAGAGCTAATGGCATCAGAGAAGCCCCTCTTGAGATTCTTGGAAGGAGTTGAAGAAGCATAATAGCCATTATTATTCTTATTAATATTGTTCTGCAAATCCTTGCCAAAAAGAGAGATCCCAGCTGATTTGTAATTCTCAGGAAACTCACAACCAGGCTGGCCAAGCCTCAGCTCTGTCTCCTTGAAGTTCAAAGAGGAAGTGTTCTCATCCTCAGAGGAGAGGTTGGATGAAACTGAAGAGGATATCTTATCACAGCTTTTCTCCATTGATGGAGCCACTGATAAGCCTACGTAATCTTGTTCCAAGTGTGTACTCATCAAAATTCAACAGTGAAAGGTTCCAAATTATGCAACACAAGTGTCACTCAAGTGAGTATGCGTATGTATGTATATATAGAGAGAACTTGTAAGAACAGAACAAATAAAAAGAAGTCAGAAAGTAGAGTTTATACTGCACTTATGGCATGGTAAGGAACGAATTTCCCGGGAGCTTTTTTTTTTCCCTTGCGAATCTTCTTGGCCTTTATGAATCAACTTTTCTCTTTCCACAGGCATATTTTTTTCTCCAGTACTTATCATAATTTGATAATATTATATTAATTGATGTACATGTTGAAGCAATGTTATTGGAATAATTAGTTCTTTATTGAGATAAATCTACTTCCATCATATAAGTCTTTTTTAGACAATAAAATTCTTCCTTCAAGTATTTGAAGTATATGATTTGTTAGGTTTTTGATTAGTTATCAACAATTACTAGTTAATATGTAATAATAATATGGTACAAGAGTTAAAATGCATTCAGGGCTCAAGTTAGACACAGATCGTGATCGTAGCATGCATATCACGACATTCCAATTTGCAAAGCATTAAGAATAATAGAATAAAGAACTGTGTGTGAGTCCCGACACGACAGAGAAGAAAGAGGTGAATCTCCATTCTTTAGTTGAATATGAAGTGAGTCCCAAATTGGCAGACAATTCTCCGTATCTTAGCATGTGTGTCGTTCAGATATTTTTTTTCTTTCTTTTGTTTTCTCCAAACAATATGTGAAACAAACAAACCATAGATAATGCCATAATGGGTTGCGAATATAAGACATGGAACACATTAATTCTCGGAGTTAAGAACCACAAATTTTGTGCGCCCTAGAAAAAGTAAAGAGGGTATATCAAGATTTTCTTATAACTTCTTATGAGAAAAAAAGTTTATGCACCACTTTAATTCGTTAAATTGAAGAGTAATTCTCAATTATTCGATTTATTAGATCTTGAATTTTGATGAACTTTTTTTTTTAAGCGATTCATAAAAGAATAAATCGAGGAAAAATCTATGAATATCTCAACTACAAGAAAGGACTTCATGATAGTCAATATGGGGCCTCACCACCCATCAATGCATGGGGTTCTTAGACTTATTGTTACTCTAGATGGTGAGGATGTTATTGATTGTGAACCAATATTGGGTTATTTACACAGAGGAATGGAAAAAATAGCGGAAAACCGAACAATAATACAATATCTCGCCTTATGTAACACGTTGGGACTATTTAGCTACTATGTTCACGAAGCTATAAATCGGTAAATGGACCAGAACAGTTGGGAAATATTCAAGTACCTAAAAGAGCCAATTATATCCGAGTAATAATGTTAGAGTTAAGTCGTATAGCTTCTCACCTACTATGGCTAGGACCTTTTATGGCGGATATTGGTGCACAAACTCCCTTCTTCTATATTTTCAGAAAAATAGAATTAATATATGATCTATTTGAAGCCGCGATGGGTATCAGAACAATGCATAATTTTTTTTCGTATCGGAGGGGTTGCGACTGATCTACCTTATGGTTGGATAGATAAATGTTATGATTTCTGCGATTATTTTTTAACAAGAATTGTTGAATATCAAAAACTTATTACACGAAATCCTATTTTTTTAGAACGGGTTGAGGGGTAGGTGTAGTTGATATAAGGGAAGTAATAAATTGGGGTTTATCGAGACCAATGCTTCAGGCTTCTAGAATACAAGGGATCTCCTTAAAGTGGATAATTATGAATGTTACGAAGAATTGGATTGGGAAGTTCAATGACAAAAAGAAGGAGATTCGTCAGCTTGTTATTTAGTTTGAATTGGTGAAATGATGGAATCCATAAAAATTATTCAACAGCCTTTGGAAGGAATTCCGAATGGACCATATGAAAATTTAGAAATTCGCTGCTTTGATAAAGAAAAAGAGCCAGAATGGAATGAGTTTGAGTATCGATTTATTAGTAAAAAACCGTCTCTGACTTTTGAATTGCCAAAACAAGAACTTTATGTAAGAATTGAATCCCCAAAGGGAGAATTGGGAATTTTTCTAATAGGGGATCAAAATGGTTTTCCTTGGAGATGGAAAATTCATCCACTGGTTTTTATCAATTTGCAAATTCTTCCTCAATTAGTTAAAAGAATGAAATTGGCTGATATTATGACAATACTAGGTAGCATAGATATTATTATGGGAGAAGTTGATCGTTGAAATGATAATTTATTTAACAGAAATACAAGATATCCATTTTTTTTTTCAGATTGGAATCTTTTAAAGAGATATATGGAATTCTTTGGGTATTTGCCCCTATTTTTATTCTTATATTGGGAATTACAATAAGTGTACTAGCAATTGTATGGCTAGAAAGAGAAATATCCGCAGGGATACAACAACGTATTGGACCCGAATACACCGGTCCTTTTGGGGTTCTTCAAGCTCTGCAGCAGACGGAACAAAATTACTTTTCAAAGAGAATCTTATTCCATCTAGAGGAGATATTCGTTTATTCAAGTATAGGACCAGCTATATCAGGTCATATCCATTATAATAAGCTATTCAAGAATTCCTTTTTGGCTATAACTTTGTTTTATCCGATCCGAATATTGGTATTTTTTTATGGATTGCTATTTTGAGTATTGCTCCCATTGGACTTCTTATGTCAGGATATGGGTCAAATAATAAATATTCCTTTTTGGGTGGTCTACGAGCGGCTGCTCAATCAATTAGTTATGAAATACCATTAACTCTATGTGTGTTATCGATATCTCTACGTGCGATTCGTTGATTTTGATACTATTTGCTATACCCCTCTCTTTCTAGTACTTTGTAGTAAAGTAGGAAAATAAATTGAATCTATTCCATTTATTTTTTTTATTCTTTTTCGCATTCGGATTGACGAATTTAATCAGATAGTTATATGAGTGCAATAAAACAGCTTCTTTTTTTTGTATATATATAATTTATAATTTATAATTTATAGAATACTTACTATATTACTTATAGTTAATAGAAAAGATGATGCTTTTAAATTAAATTGCTGTAAAAATATTGAGTCTCATTTTCTATGTATAAGAATTAAGTGAAAAAATGAATTAAATTATTAAATTATAGGTAGAAGTGGTTGTTTCTCCCAAGGTAGGTTGATTAGTCATCCTGTCTTGAAGCGGGTGTAAAAGACCAACCCTTTTTTTAATTTTCAATATCATTTGTATGAATTAGCATACATATATTAACAAAAATCATAAATAAGGGATTAATAAAAAATGAATGGATGGTTAGAAACACCAAAATACACAAAGGATTAGTAACGTATATTTTTTTGAATATCCAAAAGAACATTTATGTATATATGTTATGTATATATGTATAATAGAAAAAGAATACTAATTGGGGCTTTCCGTTAGTAGAAAAAATAAGGCAGTACTCCCCACAATTCCGATCCAGTATATACTCCCATCCACTAATTAAATAAATAACTATCAGGGAACGAAATAATCCTTTAATTTTTTGAAGTCCCTTTTTATTTTACTTGCATAAAAAAGACTAGGATAAGAACGAAAAAAAAAAAACGACCCCCTTTTTCTTTTTTGTCTTATATCCATATTTATGGAGATAGAATAAATGTCATAATTGAAAAAATGAACATGTATAATTCTTTTTCATAATCGAAAATGATGAGGGAGTTATTGATAATTTTAAAAGAGTATTTTATGGAAGAATTAAGTTATTACTCAACAAATTTGAATTTTTTAAAGGATGAGATCAATTCAGAAGTACCTTTTGTATTTTTTATTTCAATTTATTTAAAGAAATGTTAAAATCTTTTTTTTCTTTATTAAATGTATTTATTTTAAAATTGTTTTATTAGAACAGACGAGAATTCAATAGGTCTAATTCAGAACCGTCCGATAAAATCGAATATTATCTATCTTAAAGATATATCAAGGGATAAATAATCGGACCGGTCTTTAGATTTTTTTAAGGCTTTAAGGGAGCCGTATGAGGTGAAAAATCTCATGTACGGTTCTGTAATAGAGATGGTAACGATAATGTCATCACCGACTAGGATTATCTAACAGTTTAAGTACAGTTGATATAGTTGATGCACAATCAAAATATGGTTTTTGGGGGTGGAATTTGTGGCGTCAACCTATGGGTTTCATCGTTTTTCTAATCTCTTCCCTAGCAGAATGTGAAAGATTACCTTTTGATTTACCGGAAGCGGAAGAAGAACTAGTTTCTTATAACGTATATCAAGATTTTCTTATAACTTCTTATGAGAAAAAAAGTTTATGCACCACTTTAATTCACTTTTATTCCATTAGTAATATGAAATTATGTCTTAAAGAATTATACAATTATACCTCATGGATTAGTATTATACTTCAATATGTATCAATTGCTTATTGCCTTATTGGTATTATCCCATATATAAACATATCGAAAGAAAATCATCAAAAAAATGTGTTGAGCTCTTTTTTGTCTTAGTTAGGTCAAATACCAACACGATTCTTCTATTAAATGTTAAATAGACATTTTTCTTTAAATAAATCCTCTCCACAGATCAAACTCGTAGAGTCTTACATAAATGCGTTAATCCTTTTGATTAGATGTGTACAGTTCTTGTAATGTGTAACAACTAACAAAGGATTATAAAATCGCACTTATTGCCTAGAACATATATACTTTGCTTCTCGTGGATCCTTCCTTGTTCCTTCCAACACCCACTTACTACTTCCATCTTGCTGTTAGTGAGTTAGGTTTAAACTTATTGTTAAGTCATTATCATTATTTTCTCATCCTAGTAGACTATATATATATAAATGGTTAGTTTTGGATAGAATTAATTAAAAGCACTTCTCAAGAGTAGAATTTACAGGTTGTAAAATGCTTTAAATATGTATAATTAAGTTACAAGTTTTGAGTCCTTTTTAGTTGAATTTATAACATTTTTTTTTATTAATGAATAAGGTAATATGGTAAAATGGTTAAATCTGATTCGATGTCTAAATTACAATGATAATTCATAAAAAACAATTTTTTTAACTGATCGATGCCTAAATTAATTTACACATAAAATTTATATATGCTTTTAAAAACTTCATTTCACCAAATTATATATTTTTTCAAACTTAACAAAAAAATAACTATGGAAACCACTCACGTAACATAGCCATCACTAAGAATTTCGATAATGGAAACAGCACAAAGAACCCCACAATGTCTAAAATTGAGGCTGAAAAATTGACTTCTAAACATGACCACATATAATCGAAAACCCCAAAAGGTTGTTTGTACAAATTAAGATATAGGGAGAAGGAAAGAGATTTGCTATCATAAGCATTTATTTCCTACAAATTAGTAGTCTTTTACAACTTGGAATCATTAAAAGAACTTTTTAATGTTTCTTTTAAAATTAACCGAACTTGCTTTCAAAGAAAGAAAGAAAAAAACGAAAACATACTTAATTGATTACTTGGTACAAAGCATCACTTGTGCCCCCACCCAGCAAATATATATGAAGCATAGATGGTAGTTTGTGATTAATACGGTTATATTTACTAAAAAAAAAACTTATAACATTTTTTAAGGATAAATAGGCAAATTCGTCTATAATAAATTAAAATTTTAGTCCTAAATGTGTAAAAATTAAAAAATACGATATAATAGTCATGTTGTTAAGTTGAATTCATTATGTCTAATGTTCACGTTTATATTACATCTTCGTATTAATTTTTCACACAAAATAGTATTACTTGTGTTGTTGACTCACGAAAGATGTAATTAAGTAAGTCTGATGCTTGAAAAATTTACAACTTATTGATAAATAAGTTTCTGAACAATGTTACTTAATGTCATTATAGATCATGAATGATACACTATCAATGAATCAAAGTAAAATAAACACAAATGTTAAAAATAATGGATGAAACTTGATGACAAAACTAATGTCACACTTTTTTCAAATTCAGGATTAGATTTTAATTTATCATCATGAATGAATTTGTCATTTAAGAAAGAATTTGACTATTTATCATTTTTTCAATTATATCATTTATCTTCTTTTTTTTTCTGAATATTATATCATTTATCTTATCACACGATTTTTATTAATTATTTATTGCTTTTTTTTTTTATAGAAATTATTATAAGCAATTTAAATGGACATTAGTTTTTTTTTTATTATGGTAAGTTTATTGTTATATGTTTTCTTTTTGATTTGGTTATGAGGAAATTGGGATCCCCATTCTACCTTCCTATACCAATCATAGCTAGAAAAGTGGCATAGTACACTTCATAATTCATATCCTTTCATTAGTTTGGACCTCTCACAAGCTACGTGATATCCTCCTGAGAGTCTTGACCATTGACCAAATAGGGTTAGGGCGTTGCGGCTAAGACCAATAAGTGTTGTGTTATGCAACTAATTAATATATACATATACATAAATTACTGGATTGATTATTATGTAAATTAAATCACAGTAGTTAAAAAAAAACAATAAGGTCGACAATCTTTCTAAAAGGAACAAGATGCGAATAACCTATGGCTCAATAAAGTGAGGAAATTCTTGAAGGCACTAGCCATATATATATATATATATGCATGGGGACCAAAGCAAAAATGTGAAAACATCAACTTTCTTACTATGCATAATTAGATGAATCTGCATATTGTGTCTGGGAATTAAGCCAAAAGTTAATGTTCCAGAGTATTTTTGAAGGGTGGTATATATCGACGGCAGAAATGACAAAGAACATATGGAAATTTGGCCCATGCATCAAATTAATAGTTAGGAAATTAATCTTTAATGAGCTTTTTGTTTTATGCTCTGGAAGAACAATGGGTTAGAGTCAGAGGGGCATATAAATTATGATCAATGACATTAACAGCTTTGTGACTTTAATTAGTATATATGCATGGACCATACACCATAGTGTCCCTGTTGCTCCGACTCCCACCCCCTTGTGATTAAAGGGTTCAAAGTATAGCTGGAAAACTTTAATTTTGCACAACCAAACCTGTCCCCCTACCACACAATGGATAACTACAGTTGTGGCTTTTACTCATTCAATCTCATCTAATGAACTTTGACCAAATACAAGAAAAAACTAAATGCTGATTTAATGATCTTTGACATTAGAACCCCCTCTAGCTACTTTGTAAAAATAAAATAAAATGATGGTGGTTAAGCTTGGCGATAAGTAAACGAAAAGGAATCTAATTAAATTTAGTCCAAAAAACTCTATCTATATATGCATGGCCTCGATTTCTTAGCTTGTTTTACAAAAGACAGGCCTTTTATTTGGCTTTTTTCCAGTGGGTCAATATATTCCACTATTGTTGAGCTCATTGATTAATGCTGCTATGCCAGCTCTAATATTAATGAAACTACTCTTTCAAAGCCTTCTAAATGACCAAACCACCGTAAACGTGTCAGTGTTTCTTGTTAAGTAAGCACACTACGTTGAATTCTTACTCTAATATTTGAATATAGTTGACTGTTTTCCTACTTTAATAATCACTTAATTGAAATGAGCACAAAAGGCAAGACAGCAGATATTTACTGTTTATGAAAAAGAATAGAGAAATTGATACAGAATTATTGTAGAAATATAATTTTAGAATGTAAAATATGTGCACAGGGGCGGACCCAGATTTGTTTTAAGGGTAGGGGCCGATTATAATTTTTTTTTATAAGAAATAATAATAATAAAAACATTTAAAAAGAACAAAAAAAATATAATTAAATAAATTATTTAGATATTTCATATTTAATAATAAGAAAAATTAATTATTTAAAATCTATTATACGAAGAAAAAATTAATATAAAATTAGTTAATTATATTTATTATATAGTATATATAAATGTAATATATTATTAATATTTCGATAATCTAAATTGTATTTGGACTTAATATCCTTAACTAAGTTGTTGTGAAATTTGAAAAATAAAAATAATTTTTTTGCTTGCAAGCAATTTTTTTTTGACAATTTAATTTTAACTCAAGAAAAAGATTTATTTACAAAATAAAATAATATTACTATTAATTTTATAATTTAAAAAGTGAATTAAAAATTGATTATATAATAACTAGAATTTAATACTTTATTGCATTAAAAAAAGATAACATCATGATTTTATAATTTTAAAAAAAAGATAATTATATAATAACTAAAGTTAATAAAATATTAATATAATCATTTTATAAGATTTCTATAAAAAAAATATAAAATTAATTTTATCATTTTAAAAAAATAAAAATAAAATTGATTATATAATAATTAAAATTGAATATTTAAATAAGATTTTTTTTAACAAAAGTTAAGATTGATATTGATTTGATAATTTAAAGAAAAAATAATTAAGAAAAATTAAATTATATAATATTAATAATAAATTTAGTCAAATATAATATTTATATAAAAAAATTTATAAAATAAAAAAAGTAAAAAAAAAATGTTAAATGCACTTCAGAATTGCTAAACACACCCTAAAATTACTTAATGCACTCCTAAAATTACTAAACACACCCCTATTATTATATGGATAAAAAAATCAGGGGGCCATAGCCCCCCAATGCACAAGGTCTGCCCCTGTATGTGCATGATGTAAATGCAATTGTCTTACTTAATTTTCTATATGGAGTAATAAGTATCTTAAATAATATATATTCTGAAACTCCTTAATTAAAGTGTGAAACATGTGGGACATGTTTGCCGTGCAGCATTGCTACAGTGCACATATATAAAAGAGATGCAACGCGATCGAAGATAGCGATCAATTCCCTTTCAAGTATACATCAGAAAAGAGTGATTCTATTTGTTGGGCACTAACACTACCCCATCCCATGCATATATATCACAAAAGCTTGGTCTTTTTTGTTTGATAATATAAACATGGACCTCCAGATCCGATATGACCATGTGGATGTGTTTGTTCCATTGCCCCATGCCATGTCATGCATTCTGATTTGTGATTATAGTAGTATCCACAGTCCACATCGATCGGTCTCAGTGCGTTTGGGGAGGCAATTTAGATGCACATACTCTTCAAATGATGTAGACCTAGCTAGATCAAACTTTGCTACATCATACTCTTCAAACTAAATGTTTGATTTCATTTATTTTTTGGAAACAATTTATTAAAATAAACTTTTACCAAACATGCGTGCGAGTGAAAATTAACAAGAAAATTTAGAGATGAATTTCTTTCCTTGCTAATCCCTCACATATTGACGAGAGATTGGAAATGGAAACTGTTACCTGCAAATCCTTACTATTTGTGAGGGTTAGATAGGAATTATTTTTTTTCTCTTTGATCTCTGGTTATTTTGCAAAGGATTGACAATTTACATGTCCTTACAATTTTCTTGCAAAAAAGGTCAATGATTTTAGTGAGGAATTAAATATTTGTGTCATTTTACATGTATATTAGCTAATTTAATTTTGTCAGGCATAACATGTATGGTCTTTCTTTCTCTACTTAAAAAAAAATAAAATTATCTATGTTCAACGGAGCCCAACAGCTATTTAACACACCCGAATTGTACAAAAAAAATTAAAGTTCTAATATTTATTTTTGTGATTACCTTTTTTATTTATATATAATTACATTACATTTCTTTTATACATTAGCAAGATTACAACAATTGATGAAAATGCTTAGATGAATGGTTGTTTGATTGTTATAAAAGATGAAAAATGACTTTAATCTCCTTTAGTAATGTATAAAATATCTATATTTCACGCCATATGCACGGATAAAAAGCTAGTTATAAAAACAAATGGAAAGATGAGTAACAGTTGGGAATTGGAGGACTGTTTGTTAAAAAAAAAAAGTTGGGAGGACGGTAAATAAAAGAAAGTAAAACAGACAAGAATGTATCTTGCTCTTTTTCTTTTTCTTTTTCTTTTTCTTGGGATAGAACTTGAGATGCGGAATGTTGAAAAATTAGCCATTAGAAATACACTAGATATAGGAAAATTAAGGAACATAATAACAAACCAATTTCAAATTATATGGTTGAACAAAATCATAAGAGAATGCTTTAATAAAACATTCAATAAGCACAAAGAGACAATAAATATATAGGAAGAGTTTTAAGAATAGCCTGGGTTGAAGTACATTAGACGCTATCCTTAGAGAGAAAATACCTCCATTGCAATGAAAGTTTTGTATTTTTTGCGCTCCTCTCCCAAGATACGACAACCCCTTGGACCAATCGAATGCAACGATAGGATCCTCAAACCTTAAAATATAACAATAGTATATCTCATGCCCAGAAGAAGTATATATAGGCAAAAATATATAGCCGTTAAAAAATAACTTAACCAAATAGATAACTTCTCCAAATAGCCTTTAAGGAAATAACTTCCCTAAATAGCCGTTAAGAAAATAACTTCCTTAAAATAGCTGTTAAGGAAATAACTTCCTTGAAAATTGTAAATTACAAAATAAAATAAATTAAAAAATATATATATTAACATTCCTCCACATAATTTAAAATTTTTAAAAATATTTGTGAAAACAGTGTGAAGAAAAAAAATTTAAATTATATATATATACAAAAGAAAGAGCATGCTACATTGTATTTCAATATAAGGAACCTTTCGGGTTTGAGTCTCATACCTAGTAAATATGAACTTCCATCCGAGAAAGTATGGAAACTAGATTGTCTTGAGCCACACCTCCTTTGACCGGACTTTATTTCATGATACGTACAATATAAGTGTTCATCCAGGTTCTAGTCAGTGGTTGCGTAAGTATGTTGTTTCATGAGTGTCAATTAGAGATTAACCCACATCTCATAATGGTGGCCCCACCATCACACTCACTAGGTGAACCCTCAAAGGGTGGTTTGTGACCCACACCCCTACAAAATTGTCATTGGGTTCATTAAGAGATATTTTGAAAACACAATTATATATATACCTCAACCTCATTATTGCCACAATTTAAAGTATACCTTGCCATAGGAATTGAACAAAATTTTTAAACAAATTGGTGTACTTTAGTTAACAACAACTTCGTTGTTACCCATTGAACTCTATTTATGGGATTGCCATTAATCTAGAGTTGGGTGTCCATTGTTGCAACTTGTTTATGGGTTTTAGTCCAATTCCCCTTGACGACTCAAGTACTTGTTGACGCGTCAACCCTTTCGTAAGCGAATTCACAAGATTACTTTTTGACCTGACAAAGTCAAGTGAAATAACACTGTTAAATATCAAATTTCTTATAGTTTTATGACTCACTCTAAGGTGTCTCCTTTTTTTGTTGAAATTTTTGCTTGTAACCTTAACTATAGAAACCTGACTATCACACTGCATTGAAATAAGAGGTAAAGGTTTATTCAATAATGGCAAATCATATAGCAAATTTTTAAGAAACTCTGTCTCATTAGATGCAGGAGTATTTAAAGCAATTATTTCTGCTTCCATAGTGGAACGAGAAATAATAGTTTGTTTAGTAGATTTCCATGCTATTACACCTCCTGCAAAAATGAACACATAACCACTAGTTGACTTTGTTTCATCAGAATTAGAAATCCAATTTGTATCACAAAACCTTTCAATAACAGCAAGAAAACGTGAATAATGAATGCCATAATCAATGGTTCCTTTTAGATACCTAAATACCCTTTATAATGCAGTCGAATGAGAATGATCAGGATTATGAGTATACCTTCCCAATCTACCAACTGCATAGGCAATGTCAGGTCTAGAAACATTTGTTAAATGCAACAAAGAACCAATAATTTGGCTTCACATCAAAATAATTAAAATTTTTCAATAATTTTTCAACATAATGTGATTGAGTCAGAATGAAACCATCATCTTTCTTAATTAGTTTAATGCCCAACATTACATCTATAGGACCGAGGTCCTTCATGTCAAAATTACTAGACAAGAAAGATTTTACATCTTTTATAACATGCAAACTACTACAAAAAATTAATATATCATCCACATATAAGCATAAAATGACACATTCACCATCATCAAATTGTTTCACATACACACACTTGTCACTATTATTGATATGAAAACTATATGAAAGAATAACTTGATCAAACTTATCATGCCATTGTTTAGGTGCTTGTTTCAAACCATATAAAGATTTAACAAGTTTGCAAACCTTCTTTTCTTTACCTGGTTCAACAAAACCTTTAGGTTGGCTCATGTAGGTTTTTTTTTTCTAAATCCTCATTAAGAAAAGCAGTTTTTACATCCATTTGGTGAATTTCCAAATTAAAAACACAAGCAAGTGCTATTAAAACTCTAATAATGGTAACTTTAGAAACAAGAGATATGTATCAAAGAAATCTACACCTTCTACTTGCCTACAACCAATCACAACAAGTCTTGCCTTAAATTTATCTATAGAACCATCAGTTCTTAGTTTCTTTCGAAAAATCCACTTACATCCTATACTTTTACAATCATGGGGAAGACCAGTTAAAAACCAAGTTTTATTTGAATTAAGAGAATTCATTTCATCAATAATAGCTTCTTTCCAAAAAGATGCATCAATAGACCTCATGGCCTCACTATAAGTTTTGGGATCATCTTCAATAAAAAAAGAACAAAACTCAGGACCAAATGTCTTAGCCTTTTTAATTCTATTACTTCTTCTAGGCTCAGGTTCAACAACCTTCATAGCATTGCTATTAGAGGGTACATCTGAATTAGAAGTAGCACAAACAGGTTTAGCCAATTTATTTTTCAAAGGAAAAACGTTTTCAAAGAAATTAGCATCTCTAGATTCCATTATTGTATTATTAGAAATACCAGACACTTCAGAATTAATAACAAAAAATATATAAGTAATACTATGCAAAGAATAACCAACAAAAATACAATCAACGGTTTTTGGTCCTATTTTCCTTTTCTTATTAATAGGAACATTAACCTTTGCAAGACACCCCCACACTTTCAGATATTTTAGATTCGGTTCTCTATTTCTCCATAACTCATATGGGGTTTTTGTATAATTTTTATAAGGAATTCTATTCAAAATATAACAAACAGATAATAAAGCTTCACCCCACATAGTCTTAGGCACACCAGAACTAACAAGCATAGCATTCACCATATCAAGCAATGTACGGTTTTTTCTTTCAGCAATACCATTAGATTGAGGAGCATACGGAGCTGTCATTTCATGAATAATACCATGTATTTCACAAAAAATTACTCATTTTTAAAGATGTATATTCACCACCTCTATCGGAACGAAGAATCTTAATTTTCCTTTCCAATTGATTTTCTACTTCTGATTTATATATCTTGAATTTATCAAACAATTCACTTTTATGATTAACTAAATACACATAGCAATATTTAGAATAATCATCAATAAAAGTAATGAAGTATCTCTTACCACCATGTGTCAACACATCATTACTATCACATACATCACTATGAATTAATTCAAGCAAGTTAATATCTCTTTCAATACATTTATTAAAAGGTTTCTGAGGTTGCTTTGCTTGAATATATATTTCACACTTTTGTTTTAAATCAACAAATGCTTTAGGAATAAGATTCAAAGATATCATCCTTTTTATATAATTCAAATTCACATGTCCAAGCCTAGCATGCCATATATCACAACATTCAATATTTGTAACAAAAGAAGAAGTGCTAGATATTTTATTAGTAGAGAAAGGCATGACATTTAACTTAAACAAGCCATTACAAATGTAGCATTTACCAATGAAAACACCATGCTTAGTGATAACAAATCTATTGGACTAAAAAACAACTTTGTACCCTTGTTGGACTAACAAAGAGGTACTTATTAAAATTTTCCTAATATCAAAAACATGATAGACTCCATATAAAACCAGAAAATTTCCTGAAGATAACTCTAACTTCACTTGACCTTCTCCTAAAACTTGTGTCATACTCCCATTCCCCATACTCACAGTACGTGTGCTTGACTCCTGATATAAAGAAAATATTTTTTTATCAGCACACACATGAACATTAGCCTTGGAGTCTATATGCCATTCATTTAAGTTAAAAACACAATTTAACTCAGGGCTAGTATCATGGTACCTGTCAGATGGGGAATTAGAGGCAGCACCAACAACATTAGCCTCAAGTTTAAAGGTAGACAATGGTTGACGATGGCGTTGAAAACAGTTTTTGGCCACATGATTGGCCCGCTCACAAACAAAGCAGAAAAACTCATTCCCCTGATTTTTATCCTTAAGCTTATTGTTGTTACTAATAGCATTGTTGTTATTTTTAGAAAACATAGGCTTTTTCCCAAACTTATTTTTGTTAAACCCATGTTTTTTAAAAGACTTTGAGAAAGACTTACTTAAGAAAGGCTTATTAGAACTCTCAACAAAATAAGCTTTGGACAGAGATTCAAATTTTTGCCCATAATTTTGAGAGAAATGATGTTTATCCTCGATGCGAAGACAAATAAGCAAATCATCAAATGTGAAACCTTCATGTTTGTGTTTCAAACTATGGGCAAAATCAGACCATGATGGAGGCAACTTCGAAATCATGAAAGCTACAAGCATGATGTTAGGCAAAACAATACCTTTCAATTTCATGTCATAAACAATATTTTCAAAATCATGGATCTGATTTGAAATAGGTTTTTCATCGACCATTTGAAATTCAATCATTTTTTCACAAGAGTATCGACTTAAACCTTTTTCAGCAAAGCCATATTTCAATTCAAGTGCTTCCCATAACTCAACGGCAGTTTTAGTATGGCAGAAGATCTTATAAATGTTATCAGATAAAACACTTAAAATGTGTCCATGACATAAAATATCCTTATCAGAAACATCTTGCTTGGAAGTTTTGGTACCATCCTTATCAGAAGGTGAGGCACCATCAGGTTAACCAATGACCATAGATGAAGAAGAGGTTTTAATATTTGATTTGGAAACTATTGAGAACAAATCTAATTTAGTAAGTCAGAATCTCATTTGTTGTTGCCAACAGAAAAAGTTCTCACTAGTAAATTTTTTAGGCTTACTTGAAAGGGACTTAATCATATACAAAGTAGACATCTTAGAAAACACGTTATTGTGAAAACAAAATCTAGTGACTTGCAAAAAAATAGAAGAAGAAGAAAATTTTTCTCTCTAAGATTGTTGGAAAATTAA
This sequence comes from Amphicarpaea edgeworthii, assembly GCA_014843725.1. Lineage (NCBI taxonomy): Eukaryota > Viridiplantae > Streptophyta > Magnoliopsida > Fabales > Fabaceae > Amphicarpaea > Amphicarpaea edgeworthii. The sequence goes on along the minus strand of CM026320.1, from coordinate 1,400,710 downwards.
CAATTAGAAAGACACTAGACAGAGGAAAATCAATAAATATAGAGGAAGAGTTTTAAGAATAGCTTGGATTGAAACACACTAGACGCTATCCTTAGAGAGAAAATGCCCCCACTGCAATGGAGGTTTTGTATTTTCTGCGCTCCTCTCCTAAGATACAGTTGGACCGACCGATCAAATGCAGCGATAGGATCCCTGAACCTTCTGAACATCAATGCTCTTTCTCTTGTTTAGAAAATATAACAATAGTTTATAACAATTGTTTTTTTCCGTGTCTTATATCCCATGCCTAGAAGAAGTATATATAGGCAAAAATATATAGTCATTAAGAAATAACTTAACCAAATAGATAACTTCTCCAAATAGCCGTTAAGGAAATAACTTCCTTGAAAATTTTAAATTACAAAATAAAATAAATTAAAAAATATATATATTAACACAGAATACGTGAAGCATGAACAGACTCAATTTTCCCACTGTCCTGTCTCTGGTTTTTGTTTGGGGGGTGCGGGGGAGATTAATTAATCATCAACTATCGCTAGCAAGTATAATTCACATGAAAAAAGAAAACAAGTTTGAATGAGGAATAAATTTGCTTATCACATGCCATTTACATCCAAGGAGTTAGCAAATGGTGTTGTTTCTATAACACATTGGAAGATATTCTACAAAAATTCTTCAGCTGTATTTAGATAATCTAATATTTCAGACTTAACTTCCTGTGACAATGGAGCTGAAGGCCCTGCCTTTGAGTAAAACTTTGCCAAAGATCTGATTACTTTTTCCAAAATAACATATGATTCCTGCAAGGAAACATCCAAAACATGATCATATATATCTTTAAAAGAGTCATCTACGACAAAATGGTCACAAATTCCTAGTCATTATTAGTCAAGGCATTAGATTTTCATTGCTTAATTAAAGAGTTTGAGTTAGAAGTACATACTTCTTGAGCAACAGTCTGATTTCCCCTCCAAGTGCCGAAATACTCCCGAATTGACTCCTTTGCTGAGTCTGCAGTCCTTCTAAATTTGGCATTATCATCAGTGGCTTCATTTAAAGATTCACGCAGTGTTTTCACTACTTCTCTTGCTGACTTTAAGTAAGCCTTTGGTAAGACCTTTCCAGACTTTGTTTTCTCATTAGGATCAAATAACAATTTGACGGCCCCAATAACCCCTTTTTCTTCTTCTTCCTCTTTCTCACCAGACTTCTTTTCTTCAGCCCATACCATTGGTGGTGATAAACCACATGCCAAGGTAACCAATGAGGGGCCAACACTGATTAAGAGGCGCCTGCGACTTGATGATGAAGTTTCCAGAGGAGGCAGTGCAATATCAGTAGATCTGGATTGCAGTTTATCTATTATGTTGCAGAAGTTGTCAATAAATGAAGGACCTACACTATTACTTGATGCATCATGTTGTCCACTCTCAAATTAGATATAATATTGATATTGTTTCTAGTTTCTTTTTCCTTCTTGACTAATCTCAAAATAAGCAATCAGAAATAACAATGCAAAAGAATCATGTAATCCCCTTAGCATAATAAATATAGAAACAGCAAATATATACTAAAGCAACAAAGAAGCATTTCAAATTTTTAGGACATGCCTTCCAGATCGAATCTTTTGATCACATCAACTGCTTTGGAATTTGTAATGGAACACATATTTGCTGCAAGGACAATTGTCATCCTCCTTTTGTAAATTTCCGCAATGCAGAGCTACATCCACCATGAGTAGTAAATACATAAATAAATATTTAAATTTCAAGTAAACCACAGATTAGCTGTGTCCAACAACAAACAGTAAAAGGAGCACACAAATCATAGAGCATAACAAGACGATGACGATGTAAATCAGTAAATAAGGAAAAATTGCAGCAATCCACTTAAACAAGGAAGCAGAAAAAAAAACTTTGTTGAAGGTATCCCCACCTTAAATAAAATCTCTGGAACTGGGTTTCGATGCAGAAGATGAGGGTTGTTCTTGTTCTCCCTTCAATCTATGCTTAGAAACTGCAAATTTTACTAACCGTAGGATTGAGCTCAAAGTTTCCAATCCATTTGTGTTGCGTGGATAAAAGCTTTTATTATTATACAAAAACCAACCAATAAGAAGACCATTAGGCCATTACAGATAGCAAGGCTTTGGATATCCACAGACTACATGAAAAAGGGCAAAAGCGTCATTGAGCAACCAGGTTCTAGATAAACTAGGACCCTGTTTCATCTTTTGCACATTACACACACATTACATACGTTATCGATGGCTTTGTCTCTGTTCCAAAACCCCAGCTTCCTTAAACTTAAACCCCCAAGCTCAGCCACAACGCCGCGCGGGGGCTACGTTCGGGTGCGGTGCGGTGGACCGCGGTCCCATCGTACCCCACTGGTGAAAGGCCGAATCCTGAGCATCGAAGCAATCCAAGCCATCCAAACCTTAAAGCGCCTAAACCGAACCAACCCTCCGAACCTCTCCGACCAAGTCTCCAACACCCTCACGCGCCTCATCAAATCCGACCTCCTCGCCACTCTGCGGGAGCTCCTACGCCAGCAGCAGTGCACCATCGCCCTCCGCGTCTTCTCCGCCCTCCGATCCGAATTCGGTGCTGACCTGTCCCTCTACGCCGAAATGCTGCAGGCCCTCGCCGCCGCTGAAATGACCGACCACGTGGACCGTCTGATCCTCGACCTCGAAGATGATGAAAATGGGATCAAATGTGATGATCATAAGGGGCTTGTCAGTTTGATCAAGGCCGTTGTTGCTGCTAGGAGCAGAGAATCAACGGTCAGGATTTACGGGATGATGAAGAAGAGTGGATATGGTTCCGTTACTGAGCCCGATGAGTATGTGGTTAAGGTTTTGGTTAATGGACTCAAGAGTTTCGGGGAAGAGGCTCTTGCCAATGAATACCAACTGGCGATTGCTAAGTTCTCTAAGGCCCAATTAAACAACACATTGAGCATTTAGTCAACTTTGTAAATATAGTCATTAGGTAGCTGCAGAAGAAACCCAATCCCATTTTTTGTTTGTTTTCAAATGTTATGATTAGAATATGCTTTACAGTGTTACAGTAAGTTTATTTTGAATTTAATGATTTCTGATTAATTTACACTCACTTTATGATCAATGTATATTATCAAGACATTTTTGGCTGTTATATGTTATGACTTTTATTTTAGTTGGTATGTTTATTTCTTGAGTCCAACAGCAGGTTTGAAGAGGCGTTCCATTCAGGCTGTAATAGTTATTTGGATAATCTGTATTTAGATTCGTTAATTGCTTAACTGCTTGAAAGTTGTTATAGTGCATGGTTCAATTGCAAGATTTTGCTGGAAAGTTACTGAGGTAATTTGAGCCTGAAGCTAAATGTTGCACTGTTACTTTTGTTTGTTTATTCATGAATTGCAAAGTATCTAGTGTAAGTTGATTTCATAGTGAGAACTGATAACCACTATGAGCGAGTAATATTGGTCATAATAATGCCCTTTGGCCAGAATTGTGGGGAATCTATCTCATGACTCATCAACTCTCTGTCTCACTTGAGTTTTGAAATAGACTCTCAAGTTGTAGTAAATTGGATCCTCAAAGGCAGCAGGACAAATTGTAGTAACAATATATTTATGCATTGTTTTCTTCATTTCTATGCAAAAATTAAAAAATCTAATACATTTATCTTGCCTTAATTTCCAACATCTTACCGTAATTTCCAATGCAATCTAACTTGTGATTTCTAAAACATTTTTAAATGAATGCAGAAAAATCTTTCAATTGTACAAAAAATAAGCGAGAGAAAAATTCAAATGATAAAAAAGAAACTATGCAAATGATCCAGTAGAAAAATGATACCAATAAAGGAAAAATAATTAAAATTAGTGAAAAGAAACGATGAAAATGGATGGGAAAAATCATTTAAATCAGCAAAAGAAAAACAGATGAGAATGCAGAAGAGTAGAAAAAATAGGTGAAAAATAAAAGTTGTTGGATGAATTCTCTATCATAATATATGGATAATAATAATAGTAAAAAATTTTACATAAATGATAACAAAATAAATTGAAGTGTATTTCAATGATCCGTGGAAAAATATTTTAATTATTTCAATGAAGGTTGCACACATAAGTTTTATTTCACAGAAAAAAATATTTTGATGAGTTCCACATTCAGTGAATTGAATGTGATGCAACAACACTACAACAACAGTGCTATACCCCTAATGACCAGACCATCCTAATCTCCCTTTCTCTCTCTAAACTAAACAGCGAGAGAGAAGCGGTGCATGGACACAACAAAAAACCCAACACACAAATTCATCACCATCACGCAATGACTCTCCCTTCTCACGATGCTTGGATTCACACTTCCCACACCCTCCTCCCAACATGGAAATCTCTTTCCCTTTCTCATCAGGTTCTTCTCTCTATTCAATTTCAAACCCCCTTTTTTCCCATTTAGGGTTTACCCACCATCTCTTTATTCATCTTCATTCATTATTACTTACTGGGTCTTTTTTATTTTCAGCTAAACCCTTTAGCTTGTCATAAAAATTGCTTCTTTTTTTTTAATTTATTTTATTTCATGGGTGGGTGGGTTTTTCTCGTTGAAGCTAGGGACGTGCTTAATTTCTGCGAACGTCGTGGAGATTAATAGTTTAATGTCATAAAAAATTATTTCTACTGACAACAACACTGTTGATGAAGTTATTGTTGTCCGTGTGGGGTTTTCAGCAGTCAAGTATTCCAATTTCTATATCAAGAGTTAACCAAGTTGATGCTTCACGATTGGACGTTGAAATGTCAGCCATGTTGAAAGAGCAGTTGGTTAAAGTGTTCTCATTAATGAAGGTACTGTTAGTTATGTATGACTTACTACTGTGGTCATTTTGCTACCAATTTGGAATTGCTTTGAACATCATTCAAATTTCTTTTATGCTTTTTGGGATTAGCCAGGACTGTTATTTCAGTATGAAGCCGAGCTTGATGCTTTCCTTGAGTTTCTTATTTGGCGGTTCTCAATTTGGATGGATAAGCCAACCCCAGGCATTGCTCTCATGAACCTGAGGTACAGAGATGAGCGTGCAATAGAACCTAGAGACAAAGGTAGGAAAGTCTGATCTTATCTGTCTGTAGTTTTAACTAGATGAGTATGTCTTCAATGTTGTGAGATGCTTCTGAATTCTAATTTATTATTTGATAAGTTGTGAGGGTTAAACACATGGGATGAACTTTGTGGAAAAACACCAGCTGTCGTTGGCATTACGAGCATCTTGATTGTGCCCTGAAATTTTATCACGCATGCTAAAAAATGGCCTTCAAGTCTTTGTTGTACAATGTTTCTCAGGTTAACCTTAAGTATACATTATCTATGACTGTTTATTTTTACTCTGCGTCATGATCATATAGCATACTGGCACTGCTAAAGGTGTTAAATTGTATAATTTTGTGAAGTGTGTTCAAGCTTTAACAAATCAATAACGGAGAGGAAAAAGTGTACATTTTTTTCTGGTGGTCTGTTACCAGTGCATGTATACCTTGATATGAGTATTGCTCATCCTTGTCCTATATTCATCCTAAGTCCTAACTGCTATCTTCTCATTCTTATGTATGTGGTACATTCCACAGTCAGAACTGGTCTGGAGGGACCTGGGCTCACTGTTGCTCAGAAGCTTTGGTATTGTGTTGCCACTGTTGGTGGTCAGTATATATGGGCTCGCTTACAATCCTTCTCTGCTTTTCGTAGATGGGGTGATACTGAGCAGGTATTTTTTTTAAGTTGTCCTACACTGCCAACTTGCAAGCCTATATAGACCAACATGGATTGAATTGAAGTGAGCTGCCTTTCAATTTTTCTTTTTCCCAGAGACCATTGGCTCGGCGTTTATGGATCTTGATACAACGGATAGAAGGAGTATATAGAGCTGCTTCATTTGGAAACCTGTTGATATTTCTTTGCACAGGAAGGTGATTCCTTTCAACAACCAAACAATTCACATAACATCTGTTTTTGTCTTTTGAAATATATACCTATCAAGTGAAAACTCTTGTTATTGTGAGAAATGAGAACAATAAATATTAACCATTAGATCACATTTAATTAGTCAAAATTTAAAGATATATACATAACTTTTTTAAGTAGTCATGCGACTACAAATCCATGACTGCTAATGAACTTTTAATTTTGACCATTAATATATATTTGTATAAGTAATATTTATTGTTCTGATTTCTCACAATAAGAGTTCTCACCTGATACATCTCATATATATATATATGTGTGTGTGTGTGTGTGAATGGTGAAGATTTAAAATAAAAATGCATGACTTTTTTAAGTGGTTATGTGACCACTAACTATTTTTTAATTTTGATCATCAATGTATATGGTTATATGGTCTAGATTTATAGTTTTCTCATTTCTCACTATAAAGAGGAGTTCCCTCTTCACAGAATATATATTTCTAAATCTTTAGTCTATAATTGAGCATAATGACATCGTATGGTGTGATCCACATAGCCAACCTCACCTTGTGAAATGAGGCGTCTGATGTTGTTGTTCTTCTTCTTTGGGTCCTCTAGGATATATTCCTAGCATATAATTGGTTTCATTCAGTTAGAATTTTCATTGGGTCCTCTAGAGTGAGATAGCTGATGATTAACTTGCTCTGTATAACTTATCTTCTTTTTGTGTGCTATTGTGAAGCAGATATCGCAATCTTATTGAAAGAGCCTTACGAGCTAGGCTTGTATATGGAAGCCCAAATATGAATCGTGCTGTTAGCTTTGAATATATGAACCGGCAATTAGTTTGGAATGAATTTTCGGTACTTCTTCCCCTCTTAATTAAATTTATTTGTACTTAATTTGTGGAATCATATGGGTTGCATGAGACAGTGAATATGAAAATAGCTGACTGAATGTGATAGGGCCCCATTGGAGCTAATTATGTCAGATTCTGATTGCAGGAAATGTTGTTGTTGCTTCTCCCCCTGCTTAATTCATCATCTATGAAAAATCTCCTTCGACCTTTTTCTAAAGATAAATCATCAAGTTCAGCTGAGGATGGCTCGGCATGTCCCATTTGCCAGGCTAGTCCAACAATTCCTTACGTTGCTCTACCTTGTCAGCACAGGTATGTACTCTCGTCTCATTATTATATAGCTATGTATCTATGCTTCAAATTCAGCTGTTTCTCATTAAAAGAGAAGGACTAAGCAATGCTTTACAATTTGTGTGTGGCAGATATTGTTACTACTGTCTTAGGACACGATGTGCTGCTGCTCCATCATTTAGGTGTTCCAGGTGCAGTGAGCCAGTTATTGCTATGCAACGGCATGGAGGTGGTGTCCCCACAGACACAGAATGATTGATTGTTACTAAGAAAAAAGGAAACGATCTTAGAGTTAGGGAGCATTTGATCTACTTACAGAATTAGCATATAAAATACTACCTGAAATTGTGGTGGTATTCTTTTCCCCTTACTTTCTCTTTAGTTGGTTTCTCCCTTCTTCTTATTATTCACATTTAATTGGGAAAACAAATCAAATTTCTTCACTTGGTTCAGTGGGAAGCATTCTTTCCCTTGTAGCAATGTATCATTTAGTTACCTCTCTTATATTTCTTTCGGTTATTACTACATCAGTTAAACTTCATACTTGTAAGTTGTATGTGTTGTGAATTGTGATTGGATATAATAAATATAAAAGATTAGCTTTCCTATAAACTAAAAAGCTAAGCTATTAAAAGGGCCAGAATATCTTTTGCAGCGTATACTTGGAACTAAACTGATTTTAATCAACGGCTGAAATTAAAATTAACATAGATTTATTTGATTTGATTTTTTGTTTAATTTATTATGTTTTCCGTTATTATTTAAATTTGTATTACTGAGTTACTAGATGGAAATAAATAATAATAAAAAATCATTTTTAACCTTTTAATTGGTGTCTTTACCGATGCAACTTTGAGATTAGTTTTTGTAATGGGAGGTAATAGTTAAGTAAAAATATCCTCGGGGTCACAAACAATGTCAAAACTCAATCACATAACTTTACAAATGTAGTGATCTTCGAGTCCCCTTTTAAATGTTTGGTTTACAATGTAGACACAAGTCTGTCTTCCAATGTGGGATATGAATCACGAGTATACGGCTTTAATATCTAACAATGCATCTTGTTCATGTCTCACTGTTACAGTGTTTATTATGAATCTTTCATTCATTGAGGAAAAAAAAAAGGAAGTTAAAAGTTCAATTAATATGGATTATCTTTTACAATAAAGGTTGTGGCTAGAATCATTTGACTAGGATATTTTCTTGCAGAGAAAAGACCCGATGGCATATGCATAGATAGCTTAGTGCTTTTGACTTCAAAATTTATTTGTGATATCACAAAAAGAGAAAACAAGAAACAAAATCAACAATGTGTCAAACTCAGTCTCATCCCTTTTTTCCTCTTTTTCTTTATCAATTTTGTTGTTTCCGTGCATGATTAACCAAAAGTTCACAATTGATTAAAAAGGGAGTGATAGATAGATATCACTTAGCTTCTGGTCCGTTGGAGAGGGCATAAACTTTTCTGGTTATTATTATTATTATTGAATATGAAATATGAATATTCTTGAGTGGAAGACCAATGGTCAAAAGGAATCCATCTGATCCAATTCTTATCCGCTCTTCTAATTATCATTCATATGACATGTGCTATGTTCAATTCATAAACTTTTCTTCAATAGTTAAAAAATTTGTGATGAACCAACCTTTTTTTTTTCCCCTTTTATCATATATCAGGTTATGGTCTTTCCTTTTCATTGATTCTTTATGTGCGGAAAATTATGTTCTTAGAAAAGATATGCACACTTGAGCAACTTCCGTAAGCTATGAGACTTTGACCACTAATAATTTGATATTTTCTAGATAAAATGATTAAGTCCTGTTGGGATAAATTTATCTACAAAATATTTATTGTAGTATGAAAAAGTGTTCATATTCAACGTTTATTATTTTACTCAAATCAACATCAAGCTAGATAAACTTGTTATTGGGTGAAATTATTTATGCTGTTAATTATATATGATGAGGTCCCAAGGAAAACAAAGAAGTATAGACATATATACAACCAAAAAACACGTATATACGTACAAGGCCATGTGCTGGTATCGATCTAAAACTTGTGTCTTTGGCGTTTGGTAGATGTAATTTTCTTTATGTTGCATATCTCCCACATTCTTTTCCCATTTTTGGATCATTGTGCACAGAGCCCCTGATTTTTTGGTCGGTACTCGGTGAGTGGTGCTTGTCTCAAATTATACCAAAACTATCACATGATAAAATTCTGTTTAGTCACAAATTATTAAGGTGACATCATATAAGAAAGTTTAATTTCAATAAACGGCCAAACAAAAATTAAAATACTAAGGAAAACTTTGTCCTTCATCGCTTGGAACATTCAAAGACAAAATTATATATCATCATAACAAGTAAAATAAAAAAATATATATTGTTGGGTATTTAGGTAATAGCATATCATGAACACTGAATATTAATTGTCTAAGTAATAGCTGAGAATTTGGCATGTCGGTTTCCTAATTCTTCTCTCTGTGATCATTCAATAATAAAGACACAAACAACATAATAGTATGATATGGCTCTCACTCCTCATTCCTTTATGGATTGTCCGTACAGGTAGCACTACTTTGGTGCCTAATAGTAATATAGATCAATGAATAGTTTCTTTTCTTTTGATTTTTCTGTAATGTTATTATTGGGCAATTGAAACTTGAAGCTGCTCTTGTATGAGGCACAGCATATATGTAATGTTTTTTTTTTCACAAAAATCTTCCCAACCATACAGCATAAGGATTGCAAATTGGACCTAGCTAGCTTGTCGGCAGAATCCGTGGATGAAATTTAACATCGATTGATTTTGGAGATTTTCTATACCTGTTTATTAATCACAGATTGATCGTTATAGCACTTGTCTTGTAGACATTCTTTGCTATTTAAATGAAAATTTAATCTAATTATTATTTTTATTAATAGAGCTATTTTTATTATTTAAAAAAAATAATTTAATAGTTATCACAATTGTTATAAACATACTAGCTTTTTTTTTTTTTTTTTTTATAGGTTATAAACATACTAGCTAGTATGTAAGTATCCGTCAAACATAGGTATTCATCAAAAATAGGATACCTGGATAGGGACAGAAATATATAGGTTTTCATCGACGGAGGCTAATTATTGGTTGCCATTGGTACACATGCTGCAACTGCAATGCATGTTGGACAAGAAATTATAACACGGAATGTTTTGCAAACTCAATTATCAGAATCTTGTATGATAAATTTAAATACTGATTTTCGAAAATTATTGTTTTTAGAAGAAATCAAGTTATTATCTTAAGTTACTTTATTCAATAACTTTTTGTGTGTATTAAATTTTATTAATCTAACTGTTAAATTTATGGTTCTTGTTAAATAAATAAATTATCTTAACAATTTTTTTACAAAATTTTAAAAAGTACTTAATACTCCATTCAATAAATTTAATTATATATATATATATATATATATATATATATATATATATATATATATATGTTGACTATGAAAATATATAACTAAAAATGTTCATTTTGTTTAAAATTTACATGGTCATTGAATCCATATCAAAATATTTAATGGTTGTGTTAGTAAAATTCATTAGAACTAATCATCAATTTCGTTCTTGAAGTATATCTCTATGTCCTAAATGGTCCTTAGAGTAATAAACTATTTATGTATTCTCCACAATATTAAAATATATCCTTCACTTCACTTCAATTAATCCTTAAGCTGATATATTTCAACAAAGTTCGTAGATCAATTTGAAGGATTCTTTTAATATTCGAAGGACTATATAGCATGATTTCTAATGTTTTTGAGAGAGAATATAATACTTCAAAGGATGAAATTAATTAATAGTTTGGTCAAATTTAAAATTTACAAATAAATGAAATAGTTTCACTTAAAATTATTCTTGGAATAACATAATCCCTTATCTATGAAATAACAACATTGCCGTTTGTATATTGATGGAGTTCTAGCAATTTTCTTTCTGCTAGTTAATTTGGTGTTGTTAATTTAATGAGGTTCATAGATTCTGTAGCTTAGTTTGTTAAAGTGAATTATTGCTCTAGGGAATAAATAAAGCATCTGACATTGATCTCACTAGTAGTATTATTTATGCCCTACCTCTACCCCAACCCCAACCCCAACCCTAGCTAGCCCCAAAACAATCCCAAGGTGCAACCCCAAATTAAGGAAATAAGTCTGAGCAACCATTAATTTATAGCCTTAAAACACTGGCCACCAGCTTTTGCGTTCCACTTTATAATAAAAAGGAATACTGAATAAATGAAAGAAAGGAAAGAAAAAGTAACATATGCAAAGTTTCTCAACCCCAACTCTATAAAATACTGAGACCCCATAACTTTAAGTTTCTTCAACAGCTAGTAAGAAAGCAAAATACAACACTCAAAGGCTTTAGCCAAAGGCTTGTTTGGTTGCACATACAAGGAAATATCACAAAGGTGAAAGAGGAAAAGTGTATATGGGAAAGGAGATTAATAAATATTTCATTTGGTATTAATTCGATCCAAACCAAATTTTTCTTTAGTTCAGCTAGCTAGCAAATGATGGCTGGGAACCCTAACTGGTGGAGTATGCATCCACCATCTTTGATCCCTCCCCAGTATGTGCTTGGATCTTCTTCTTCAATTCCTTTTAATTCTTCTACACAAAACCAACAAGAGCCCCCTCAGTCATTGAGCCAACTTCTCTTGTAAGTTCTCTCTCTCTTTGTAGTGTGTGGCTTCTTGCTAAATACATATATATCTTTCCAATTTCTCTTTTTAAGTGTTTGAAAAAAACTGTTTATACCAGCTTAAATACTATTCTTTTACCTTAATCATCAAGGTTTTTTTTTTTTTTTTATATTAATTGTTGTAGCTAGTAAAATTTTCTATCGGTTCTGTTTGTTTTATTGCAGCACTGGTTTACCAGGAGAGGAAGAGAGAGTTGCATTCAGTCATTTTCAATCAAAAAAGTTGGATGAATGGAATGAACAAATGCTTAATCCATCCCCTATGGTTGATGTTATAAAGCAAGAGGTTTCCCAAAGTGGTAACTTATATCACCATGGACATGGACATGATCATGATCAGGAATTTCAGATTTCTGGGGCACCTTGGTCACACATGGTGCCAGTTTCTTCTTCCCCTAGGTCTAGTGTCGCTAGCTTCAGCAGTAATAATTTATTGGATTTCACTTATAACAAGACAGATCATAGGAAGAACCAACTACCAGATCACACATCCGAGGTAATTAAGACTCATCATGTTCTTATATATTATTCCTTCTTTTATATATTAATTCTCTCATCTAGAGTCTAGACTTTCACCTAATTGATTTCCAATTAATACTAATTTAAACATGCATAGATTATATATATATATATATATATATATATTAATTATTTCTTCAAAATTAATTTTCATGACCTGTCTCTTGTGGGCTTCAAGTGTAATAGCACAGCCACTGGTGGAGTTTATAAGAAGACTAAGAGTCAGCCATCTTCAAGCCAACCACCTCTTAAGGTGACCACTCTCACTTTCACAGTTTCACTACTAAGAGAGAGAGAGAGAGAGAGAGAGAGAGTTACTGAGTGTGTTTGGTTGTGTATTGTTGTCTTTCTTGATTGTCTCTCTCTCCAAAACTGTAATATTCTTTCTGCTGGTAAAACATGCATGATAGTTGAAAGAGAGAAAAACACATGAATTCATGTACTAATTTCCTTATATATGAAATCTCTTAATATCACAGGTGAGAAAGGAGAAGCTTGGTGATAGAATAACAGCTCTTCACCAGCTAGTTTCCCCATTCGGAAAGGTAACAAACAAACCAACCATTACAATCACTATAGCTACAAACACACACAATATATATAAACACTCACAAAATACAAAAAACTATAAACCAATAAACCATAGTTACAAGTGTTTGGTTTTATTGTTCTCTTTAAGGAGAGACCCCATATGAACAGTTCTTTTATGATATCCAACTCTCCAACTACTGTTTTCCTCTTTCTTTTCCTCATTTATCGTAATCTCATTTTTAACCTTAAAAGAGACAGATGACCGGTGTTGTGGTGTGTGTTTCACTTTTGCAGACTGACACAGCTTCTGTCTTGTTAGAAGCCATTGGATACATAAGATTCCTTCAGGGTCAAATTGAGGTGATGTTTCTCCCTCATATTTTATACTCTGCAAGCTATTCATGAGTGTTAGTGATAGAGCATGTAGTTAAAGTGTCACCAATTTTAATGTTTCACTCTTATAACATTCTTTAGTTTTTTTATTTCTTTTCTTTTCCTTCTTGGGTGCAGGCACTCAGTTCTCCTTACTTGGGTAATGGATCAAAAAACATGAGGAATCCACAGTCTGTAAGTACCCACTTTCCAAAGTTTAATTCTCTCTCTTTCAATTCGTTTATAACTCTCACAAATAATTAGCACGCTCACATTCACATATGGCATACCTACCTACACTACACACATTTGAGTAGGACAAAAATACCTACTAAGACATATAATTGAGGGTAAAGTTTCGTCTTTTCTTTATTTTAATTAAGCAACAGGTACACGGAGGAGAAAGAAATTCTGTATTTCCTGAGGACCCCGGTCAGGTATGGATGCTTTATTGGATCCATCAATTCATTACATTACAATCAAATTAGGAGGCTCTTTGTAATTATTACTTAATACTTAATCAGAGAAAAAAAGCCATAAAAAAATAACAAGGCTTCTCAGCTTTTTATAACATCTTTTTAAAGCTAGTGAAAAGTATAATGCGAGAGTCTGAATTTCTCATTTGAAGTCAAAAAGCATGGAGAGAGAAGCGGTGAATTTACTAATATATACTTTTTCTTTTCTTTCTCTATCTTTTTTATTTCCCATCTAGCTGTTGAATGACAATGGCCTGAAAAGAAAGGGAGCTCCAAACCAGCAGGTATTCTTTCTTTTCTTTTTATGCAAAGGTGTACCACGCTTCATTTACTCATTATTATCTTTGGAAGGCTCATCCTAATCATTATCACCATTAGTTGCATAATTGTGCAGAACATGCATGCATGGACAGCCAAAACTATATTGATGACATTTCATTCATTTATTAATCTTCTTTTGATAAAAAAAAAAGAAAAAAGAAAAAGGGATTACTAATTACCATCTAATCATTTTATTTTTATATTAATTGATTAATACATAATCAGGATGCAAAAGATAAGGCGCCAAAGGACTTGAGGAGTAGAGGGTTGTGCTTGGTTCCTGTGTCTTGCACCCAACATGTTGGAAATGAAAATGGAGCTGATTATTGGGCACCAGCATATGGCAGTGGATTTTAACATACAATCCTAGCATGGATGATATAACATCGTGAGCAGTCAATCTGTAACAATCATAAGGCTGATTGCTCACGATGCTATATGACATTCATGATTTAGCCAATTGAAAAAAAGAAACACTCTTATCCATTATGATGTATTGTCTCTAATCTAATTAGGTTAACACAATAAGTTATTAATAAGTGTTGTCAAAACATTAATTAATATGTAATTTTAGTTTTTCTAAACATGCATTTTCGATATGAGGTAGCAATTATTCCTGCTTTTGTTATGAATCGGATGATTATTGATAATTAACATTCTGTCAATGTTAATTTGTCTAAGATTTCAATATATCTACGTACGTAATTCATCCCCTCCCATCTTCGTCTTCTTTACATTCTCCTTTTTTTTCTTCCAATTCTAATGTTTGAAAGAGTACAGAAACTCATGACGACCTTGATTGTTACTGATGAGATAATATAAATATGGACGCAGACTAATACCTGTGTGTATATATATATGTTATAATAAATTAGTTTTAGAATTAATTAGTTTAAACTTTATATATACATAGTAAAACGAGAGCAGAAAATTAACTTATAGCGGGCACAAAAGAAATCAAGAAGAGGTGATCATGCAAAAATAGAAAGTGAATATCATGGATTCTCATGCTGATTGCGAATCAAATACCAAATGTTACATAAAAAATGAGAAATAATGATTGTATGTATATATGATCTTTTCAATCACCCCTCTGTTGAATCAAATTAAATTGCTTATATGATCTTTTCAATCACCTATAGGAGATAAGAGAATTTCGAAATAATAATTTGTATAGTTAATGGAATTTATATATTGTTATCCTGGTGAAAATAATAAAATGTTCAGTATCATTTTTACAGACGTCAATTTGTACAGCCACTAGTTAGTTAAAATATATGATATAGGTGCGAATTTTTGCAGATACACCTGTTCATCCATTCTTATACATGCATATGCACTAGCTAGAGAAATTTAAAACAAGAATGTATAAACTATATGGTATTCTTTAGATACATCAGAAATACAGATACAGACACGCATGCATGCATTGAAGAGGAAAATGTTCACTGTCAACTGTCAACTGTCAAGCTTCAAACTGAAGAAAATTAATTTGTACGCATATATATGAGTGGCTCATGCATTAATTATGATGATCATAAGTACTATAGTACTCTTTTTTTAAAATCATCACGTTAATCATATTATTTTTCTCTTTGTTGGAAGGTCTCTCTCTGATTTCAAACTACACACACACACACACACACACACACATATATATATATGTTGTTTGCACTGTACTACTCATGATGATAGCAATGAATATTAATTTGTTTTTTTAACCGTCTCAAAACGTATATATACCTAAAGATTAACAAGTCGATGAATGTGTGTGTATGGAGCCCATATCTCAGCTCTGGGGTCATTTTAGGACCACCTTTTAGTTGAAGTACTCAAGTGCAGGTGCAGTGCCCCCATGCCCCATTTCTCTCACGCTCCCTCCCAACCCCAACTCATGCCACTCTTTCATCATACTTACGCTACATATTGCATCATCATTCGTATACCAAATAAACATTTTACACATATACCTATGGAATGATAAAATAATAAACTAGTTGTTAGATACTACTTCTTAATTTGATGAATTTGTCTCTTGCAAATGTGAAGTTAGGATTTTGTGTTTTCATATGCTGCCCTAATTCCCACTTTCAAATGTAAAGCCAATGGGGTAATGACTGGTGATTACCTTTTATCCACTAACAACTTATTTTATTTATATATATAGAATGATCATGCTAATGATAAACAATGAATGAGTTAAGTGATTAGTCCATTACGGCAATTTAATTATTGGCCTATACATTTGTATTGTTTTTTCACGATGACGTAGTATTCCCATGGAAAGTTGTAGATTAGAATTTTTTTTTATATATGTATAAATATATTAAATATTAATTATGTGAGAAAAAAAGCAAAAGTTAAAAGTTTGAATGTGATTGTATCATTTGTTCTCTAGCATGTTCCTCTTAATATGCTTTCCATTGTTAAATGCAAAAGGGAGAGTAGAATAATTCAAGAAATGTTAAGTTATTATATCTAAAAAAGTAAATAAATTAACATCCATCTTTTTCTTTCACAAATGTTGAGCATGCAGTCCCAGCAGGAGTTTAAAATAGCGGAAAGATCTTAAATAACGGTCAAGTGAGAATCATATATATAAGTACATAACAGTAAAAACAAAAAGTTTATAAAGTTTTAATATTTAATCAAATCCTTAATGAAATCTGCAAATGGAAAAATAATATATATATATATATATATATATATATATATATATATATATATATTACACGTGCATACATTACCTTATAATGAGACAAAAGAAGAAGAATGATATGGGTTAAATTATAAAGAACAAAATTACAAAAGCAAAGGGTTATGGGTGAATCTTGTATACCCATGTTTTTAAATAATTGAGTAGTAGTGCTTGGGCCGTGTTGCTTTCTGTTTGTCTTTGACCTCTAGCCTTCGTGCTGCCAAGCCAACCCTAGGAAGAGCTGAAGAGGAATCACATGCAAAGAGAATGAAATATTACATAGTAAACTCTCTTTTAAAAGATAATAATTCATTACATTCTTGTAGTCTGTTTGTTTCTTGTTTTAAAAACTTTTTCCTGTTTTTTTAAAAATAAATAGATAAATAAAATATATTTGATTGGAATAATTTTTAAAATTAATATCTTTTTAAGTTTTAAAACAAAAAGTAAGAAAATCATATCATTAAAAAAAAGTTATTTTCTACTTTCAATTTTTGTTTGTTTGTTTTAGAATTCAATGGATCGACCTTATAAGTTAAAAAAGAAAAAAAGATATATAAGTCAAACGAAGCGGGAAGTAGGAACTCCCATAACATTATAAATTAATAACAACTGGCATTTTTTTTTTGCTGCATATAACAACTGGCTAGTATCAGTAGGGATACGTCTCTCATATTTATATATATAAACCACATGGTTAGGCTCTTGATTACAAGCCCTAATAATGGCCAAAGCATTGATACATCTATGAGCTTCACTCAACATGTGTGTCACTCACGAACTTGTCCCTCCATGTTCAGGGGTTGATAGATTGCTTAGGTTGTTTGACAAAAAAATTATACTTAATATGAGAAGTTACTTATTTTAGTGTGCCTCGTATGATTCTGAGTTACTGAAAATTGGAGGGAATTGTTTATATAAGTAACTATTACTCATGAGTTATTTAACTTTGTATTAAATATAATAGTAAAAAAATGAAATATTTATGAATTAAACAATTTGTTAATAAAAACTTCTATTGGAAAGAAAATTATTTGAATTGATTAAGATTGAATGACAAAAATTAAACTACTTAAAAATTTATCATTAAAAATGCTCTTAGACAAGACTCCAACCATTATATGTATAGTACTCCTCGTTGTCTCACCTTAATTATATAAACCTTAAAGTGTTCGAGGTTTAAGGTTTAGGATTTTAGATTCTTGAGATTCAATGTTTATGATTTATGATTTCAGTGTTTAGAATTTAAGGTTCAATTTTTTAGGATTTTAGGCCTTAGGGTTTTAGGCGTGTAAAACTTATGGTGCATGGTTCATGGTTTAGGGTTTCGTAATTTATGGTTTAGGATTTATAGGTTATAGTTTTAAGGTTTAGGGTATATAATGTATTGTTTAGGTTTTTTAGGATTTATGGTCCATAATTTATTGTCTAAGGTTCAAAGTTTTAGGGTTAATTGGTGAACACAATTTTAGGGTTTATGATTTTATGGTTCAAGGTTTATCATTTATGATTTTAGTGTTTTAGGTTTCTAGTTTCATGATTTATGATTAAAGATTTTATGGTTTAGGTTTTAAGATTTAAGAATTCATGATTTATGATTTAAGGTTTAAGGCTTAGAGTTCATTGTTTCAATGCTTTAGGTTTTGTGGCTTTATGGTCCAATGTTTAAGGTTCCAATGTTAGCATGTTAGGGTTTAATGTTTATGGTTTTAGGGTTTCATAATTTATGATTTAGGGTTTATGGTCTATGATTTAGTTTTTAGAATTTAGAGTTTCATGATTTATGATTTAAGGTTCAATATTTTTGGCTCAAGGTTTATGATTTTATGATTTATAATTTATAGTTAATGGTTTATGATCTAGTGTTTAAGGATTATGATTTAGTGTTTAAATTTTTAAGATTTAATATTTCATGATTTGAGGTTTAAGGTTTATGACTTAGGGTTTTAGGATTTTATGGCTTTGTGATTTAGGATCAACGATTTCATATTTTAGAGTTTTAGGATTTAGGATTTTGTGATTTAGGATTTAATGTTTAAGGTTGATAATTCGGTGTTTGAGGTTTTAGGATTTAAGATTTCATAGTTTAAGGTTTTATAATTTAAGATTTAAGGTTTATGGCCCATGGTTTATGATTTAAGGTTTAATTCCACTAAATCCTAAACCATGAAATCCTAAAATATAAAATCATAAACATGAAACTCTAAATTCTAAAACCTTAAACCATGAATCCATAAATCATACTAAACCATAAACCATGAAACAATAAATCCTAAAACCTTAATCCATGAAACCCCAAATCATAAAATTATAAAAACCATAAATCCTGAAACCATAAACCCTAAACCTTAAACATTGAACCCTAAAACACTGAACCATGCACCTTGAACCCTAAAACTCTAAGTCATAAAACTTTGAACCCTAAACTATGAAGCCTTAAAAACCTAAATCATAAATCCTAAACAATAATCCTTAAAGCATAAACATTGAAACATAAAATTCTAAACCCTAAACTCCAAACAATAAACACTAAAACCTTGAAATAATGAACATTAAACATAAATCTAAACCTAAATTATGAAACCTAAGTCTAAATCATAAACCATGGAACTTGAATCATATACATAACCCTACACTTTAAACCTTGAACCATAAACAATGAATTTTAAACCTTAAAATAATGAACCATAAACCTTAAAACTCTAAATCATGAATCATGAATATTAAATCCTATAACCTTAAAAACCTAAACCATGAATGCTAAACCATAAATTCTAAAACCCAAATCCTAAAATCTTAAATCATGAAACCTTAAACAATGAAACCTTAACTCATATTAAACCTTATACTGTGAAACCTAAATCATAAAATCCTAATTTATGAAATCTTAAAACCTTAAACCTTGAAATCCTAAATCCTCAAACCATAAGAAAATCACAAACTGTAAACCTTAAAACCATGAACCATGAACCTTGAACTCTAAATCCTAAAACTTTGAACCATAAAATATAAAACCCTAAAAACCTAAACATTGAATCACAAATCCTAAATCTTAGACCATAAACCATAAACATTAATTGAAACCTAAAATTGTGGACACCAAACTCCAAATAACAAACATTGAAACCTTGAAACAATAAACCCTCAACCTGAACTTAAACCACGAGGTCTTAAAAATAGAAATCATAACTTTAAATTATAAATCATGAAATTTTAAATCATATATATAATTATAAACTCTAAACATTGGATCCTAAATCTTAAAACCTAAAACTCAAACCCCTAAACTTGGAATACTAAAAATCCAAACCTAAATGATGAACTATAAAATATAAACCTTAAAATCATGAACTATAAACTAAAAAAATGATTTTTTTAAAATATAAGTAACAAATCAAATGATTAATTATAAACTATAATTTAAGACTAAAATGAACCTAAAACAGCAAATGGCAAGTGTTTTTTTTTTTTACATAATACCGTGTTAGGGAAACCTAATTTTAAAATCATCCCAAAATTTATATTTCATTGTTTACATTCTGTTTTTAATCATCACTTTTACTTACTTTCGTCGATGTAATATCAAGGAAAATAAAAGGATATAATTGGTTTGCCGATAGTATTGGCTTAATTTGTGAAATATATTGGGATGGCTTATACTACGTAAGTGCGATTTGTTCTCGCGCCTGGTCTATTCCATTCAAGGAACGGAAAATAGAGAACACAATTCTACCATTTTATACCAAGATAAAAAGATAGAGAATGATATCCTGTACAGTATCATCCACTTGGCAAAAGAGTAACTAAACTATCACTGAACCATTAAATTGATTTGTTATATTTACAGAAACGTTTGCATATATATCTAATTTATTTATTATCATATATTTATTTTCTTATAAGATCATGATTTATAAAATAAAAAATAAATAAATAAATATATATATATATATATATAATATAATTAATAATAAAAGATTTTAAAAAATAAAAAATAAAAATTTAAATAATTTTTAAAATATTAAAGAGTAACAAAATAATTTTTTACAAGTTTATATATATATATATAGACCGGATCATGTAGGTTAACTAATAACTAAATGATTAAATCATTAATCTAGTGACTTAATATCTTAATTAATTCGATCATTAATTCGATTTTTAAAATTATTCGAAGATATCTATCGAAGATTTTACTATCTTCAATTCAAGCTTGATGACATTTTAGTTGCCTAAAACTCAAAAAAAGCTATTTCTTTTAAACCCGATGCAATATTTGGTGGGTTTACTCTGATCTTCGGTACATCTTGCAATATCATATATTCATATTTAAGATCCGTATGATTTTAGGATAAAAAATAGTTAGAAAATATTTTTTAAAAAAAAGTCGTTTTATAAAACTAAAAGTAATGACTTTTCAATGTAATTTTGATAGAATTTATATCATCAAAATATTTCTTATTTCAACTCTGTTTAGTTTTAGTTCCTCACTGGGTGTGCGTTTTGTCTACATTTAAACATGTTATTTCTTCTTCAAATTTTTGGGCTTTCAGCCGTTTTATATTGATGAAATGAAAAAGAAGGGGTTACATTGACTTTTCACCTCTGCTCCATTTTTTGTGTTTTGGTGGACCGATGTAGATGTTTAAACTTGAAAGGGTTGGTTCTGTGCTGTGCTTTGTGTACACGTAAATATATAGAAAGTGTGAAAACGGGTCCAAGATCAAGTGAAAATCCAACTAAAAATTGAATTGTCGTCTTTTCATATGAAACTTGGGAGTACCATAATATATCCTAAGATGAGTTGTTTGGTGTATGAGTAAACTTTAAACAAATTAAGCTCCTCCTAATCATTTATTTGAATATTATTCTTTTTGTATTTATATTTTGTAAAAATTAAAATTATCAATACTTCTTTCATATACACAGGCCCTTAACTACAATTTTTTGTTATTAGATGAAATTTATCAAATATAATTTTTTAATATATATATATATATATATATATATAATTTTTGTCCTTTTTAAAATTAATATTTTAATATAAATTTTATGAATAGAATGTATTTGCTGGTCTTTCTTTCTTTAACCTTTTTAAAATACATTTTTAATATAAATTTTATGAATAGAGTGTGTTGCCACTTGCCAGCCATTTTCTTTTATGAAATAATGAATTTAAATAAATGTTTTAATTACCTTCAATAATTTAAAATTAATTATGTGTAACTTTTAAACAAACTCACTGTATAAATAGAGAGACATATCCGAGGATGTAGGATAGAGCTAAAGAAGCGAAGAAGTAACCAACGACGAACCTTCGAACATTGGGAAAGAAAGAAAAGAAAGAAAGAAAGAACGCAGAGGTAGAAATGAAAAATTGATTGAAAATGGTGGAAAGGAGGAGAAAGCCTCTGATACTCTGTTCCACCAAACATGTCATAAATTCCATTGCCCCAAGCAACAACCTCTTCTTCTCCGATGAACCTTCTCCAACTTTACGCTTACCCGTTGGGATTCTCAGATTCTCCATCCTCCTCGAAAACCCCTCTTTCGACCACTCTGCACTCCTCGCACTCCCCACAAATCTTCTCAAAACCCTTTCCATCACTTCAGGCTCACCGGTAATTCAAACCCCCTCCCCCCCTCTTCAACTCAAGTTCCCATTTTTTTTCCACTTAACAGCTATTAATTTTAAATCTTTATTAGGTTCTTGTCAAGAATGTTAATATCAACACACAGAAGATTGCAGTGGCCGTTGCTCTTGATCCGCCCGGCACCACCACTAACATAGACTCATCACCCTCTTCAAATTCTCGAATAATGCTTCTTTTTCCTTCTTGTGCTTTCCCTTCTAATGGTTCTGTGTTAGATTATCAACATGTACATAGGAGAGTCTGAAAAGAATGTTCGAGACATTTTTCAGAAGGTATAATAATATTTCAGGCTTCTTTTATCTAAAAAATTTCTCAAGTTGAATTAAATATATGTTTGTCCCTCTTTATCTTTACTGTGAACTAGACATTTTTCAGAACAGAATTTTGACAATATGAAGTTCAAATTATTTCACAGGCCAGATCAGCACGTCCATGTGTTATCTTCTTTGATGAGCTTGATTCTCTTGCACCCGCTCGGGGTGCTTCTGGAGATTCTGGGGGTGTTATGGACAGAGTGGTTTCTCAGGTGATTTCCTATTCTGAGCAAGACCATGATGTTTGCTTGCAGTTTTTTCTCTGGGTTTCCAAACGTAATATATCCCCCTTGTTATTAGATGCTTGCAGAGATTGATGGCTTAAGTGATTCCTCACAGGTTTTTTATCTGCTTGAAATATTTATCTTTTAGCAAAATATATTCTCCCATATTGCTTCTAACAAGTGGTGTCTCTGTTCTTGGCTTAAAAGGATCTGTTTATTATAGGTGCAAGTAATAGACCAGACTTGATAGACCCAGCACTTCTGCGCCCTAGTAGATTTGACAAACTGCTATATGTTGGAGTTGACCCTGATGCATCTTACAGTGTGGTAAGCAGCCTGCTTTTCCAGCTCTCTTTGTTATGAAAAATCTATTGTTGATAGCATGCTATTGTGCACCTCTGATCTCCTTCTTTCTAGGGTCTTGAAAGCTCTTACCCGAAAGTTCAAATTGCATGAAGATGTCTCACTTTACTCCATAGCAAAAAAATGTCCACCAAACTTCACTGCTGCAGACATGTATGCTTTATGTGCAGATGCTTGGTTCCATGCTGCAAAGCACAAAGTAAGTTTGACCAGCATCACAGCATCTGTTGTTATATGGTATCTGAAATGATAGTGGACTATCAATTTATAGAGGAAATTACAGCCTGTATTTACTGTCACAAGCAATGCTAGCGTTCAGATTTCAGTAACCTTAATGTTGTGTACAAAACTATATACATAAACTATTATTTGATTTAGAGGGCACTTAATCTCACTCCTTTGTTCTAGGTTTTGATTGCAAATCCTGAGTCTTCCAGCCAAGATAATGAAGCAGAATCTGTTGTTGAATACAATGATTTTGTCCAGGTAACTTGTTATTTTTGTTGATAAATCTGGTTATCTGTGGATCAAACTCATAATAACACTTGTAGAGTTACCAACTAATCCATCAATTGTTTCTTGTATCTATCTATTTATGTGACTGCTATTTTTCAGGTCTTAGAAGAGCTGTCGCCTTCCCTCTCAATGGCTGAGCTTAAGAAGTACGAGCAACTGAGAGATCAGTTTGAAGGCACCTCTAAATGAGTTTTGCTATTATGCTGTTTTGACTTTTGAGGAATATAAAGTACCACATGGTGCATGTTGGGTTGAAGCAACCATCAATGCATCAAGTTTTGATACAGCTCGAAAAAATTTTGTGCACAGTCCAGGTACAATCTACAGCTTGAAACTATTGTAGATTAAGTATGGACCTTCTTTTGACATGCTCACTATGTCTAGATATGTCCATTGCAAAGACCTATTACACTGAGGAATGTGAATACTTTTTCTTCCCCTGCTGCCAAAAGCTTCATCTTCAGGGTAGTAGGTGGTCATTCTTCTTGCCTTTAACCTTTTGGGTATTTCCATTGGACTATTGTTAAAATGTAATAACATTTGTAGTATTATTTCAACAGAACTCTCTACAAGGATCTGTATTGGTGGGATCAATATCATATGGGAAACTATTATTAGCTGGTCAAGGGGATCGTAAATATCCAGAAAAGCATCCTGTCATATCGGGTTTCTTACATCGTTCCCCCAAATAAGGTTATTCTCTACCTATTGCTGCTTCTTGCCTTAAGGTCTTTCAATACAATTGTTGTATTGATGAGATTTAGTGTTGATAAAAACATTGTTCAATTTAGCAGTATCAATATGTGAATGATATAAAAAGGCTAATTCTGGGGCAATTATGAGGAAGCAGAGGTGCTTATCCATGTTCCCTTTGCTTTTAGTTATCCCTGCCACTGACATGGCATGTGAGTGTTATTTGTTCAGAACATTTTGGAATCTTAAACGATTAACTGTGATTTTTAGAGAACTTCGATGAACTGAAGAAATGGGTTGATGTCAAGGGCACAAAATATGGAATCCTCTTGGTGGTGACAAACGAGAGGCGTAATCAAAGGCTTGGGACAGGACTGGGCTGAAGGTATTTTCATTCTGCTAAAATCTTGTATTAGTTGCTGCCATGGATGTCCCTCTTATTAATTCCTAATCTACCAAAATCTTTATTTCCCTTTCTCCTTGTCAAAACTTTTGTGAAAATTATATTCATTTATATTAATATTTTGTGATATTTGTTCTATTTATAAAAAAACTTTTTTTGAAAATTATGTTCTTTCATTTAGATTTTGTGTGATTGTTTTTGTCTTTTGTTATATTTATTCTTGAAAACTTTTTCTAAAATTTGTATTCATTTATATAAATCTTTTGTAATTGTTGTTCCTTTGTATAGAAAAACTTTTATGAAAATTATATTATTTCATTTAGATCTTGTGTGGTTATTTTTGTCTTAGTTATTTTCATTCTTGAAAACTTTTTATGAAATTTATATCCATTTATATTATTTTTTTGTAATTGTTGTTCTTTTGTATAAAAAACTTTTATGAAAATGATTGTTTTTGTCTTTGTTACTTTCATTCTTGAAAACTTTGTGAAATTTGTGAAACTTTTATTCATCAAAATTTTTTGTTAAATTTTTATTCATTTATATAAATCTTTTGTGATAGTTGTTCTCTATTATTAAAAAATTTATGAAAATTATATTTTTTTCATTTAGATCCTATGTGATTGTTTTTGTTTTTGTTATTTTCATTCTTGAAAAATTTGTGAAACTTTAATTGATTAAAACTTTTTGTGAAACTTTTATTCATTCATATAAACTTTTTGTGATAGTTGTTCACTGGTATAAAAAAAACTTTTTTGAAAATGATATTTTTTTCATTTTGAGTTGTGTGATTATTTTTGTGTTTGTTATTTTCATTCTTCAAAACTTTTTTTGAAATTTGTATCCATTTATTTTATTTTTTTTATAATTGTTGTTCTCTTATATAAAAAAAAAAACTTCTATGAAAATTATATTCTTTCATTTAAATCTTGTGTGATTATTTTTGTGTTTTTTATTTTCATTCATCAAAACTTTTTGTAAAATTTGTATTATGTATCCATTTATATTATTTTTTTGTGATGGTTGTTTTCTTGTATAAAAAAACTTTTATGAAAATTATATTCTTTTATTTAGATCTGTAATTGTTTTTGTCTTTGTTATTTTCATTCCTGAAAACTTTTTGTGAAATTTGTATCCATTTATATTATTTTGTTGTGATTGTTGTCCTCTTGTATAAAACAAATTTTATGAAAATTATATTATTTTATTTATATCTTGTGTGATTGTTTTTGTCTTTGTTATTTTTATTCATAAAAACTTTTTGTGAAATTTGTATGCATTGATATAAATATTTTATTATAGATATCCTTTTGTATAATTTTTTTTATGAAAATTATATTATTTCATTTGGAACTTGTGTGATTTTTGTTGCGTTTGCCACTTTTATTCATAATTTTTTTTTATGATAGTTGTTCTCTTGTATGAAATTTTTTTTATGAAAATTATATTCTTTCATCTAGATCTTGTGTGATTTTTTTTTTGTGATTGTTGTTTTCTATTATAAATTTTTTTTATGGAAATTATATTCTTTCATTTACATCTGTAATTGTTTTTGTCTTTGTTATTTTCATTCCTGAAAACTTTTTGTGAAATTTGTATCCATTTATATTATTTTGTTGTGATTGTTGTCCTCTTGTATAAAACAAATTTTATGAAAATTATATTATTTTATTTATATCTTGTGTGATTATTTTTGTCTTTGTTATTTTTATTCATAAAATTTTTTTGTGAAATTTGTATGCATTGATATAAATCTTTTATGATAGATATCCTTTTGTATAAATTTTTTTTTATGAAAATTATATTATTTCATTTATATCTTGTGTGATATTTGTTGTGCTTGTCACTTTCATTCATCAAAATGTTTTATAAAACTTTTATTCATTTATATTAACTTCTTGTCATAATTGTTCTATCGTATAATTTTTTTTCATGAAAATTATATTATTTCATTTGGAACTTGTGTGATTTTTGTTGTGTTTGTCACTTTTATTCATCAAAACTTTTTGTGAAAATTTTATTCATTTATATAAACCTTTTGTAATAGTTGTTGTGTGATTGTTTTTGTGTTTGTTATTTTCATTCTTTCAAACTTTTTGTGAAATTTGTATCCATTTATATTTTTTTTTTGTGATGGTTGTTCTCTTGTATAAAAAAACTTTTATGAAAATTATATTATTTTATTTAGAACTTGAGTGATTGTTGCTTTTTATTCATCAAAATATTTTCTAAAATTTGTATTCATTCATAAAAATCTTTTGTGATGGTTCTCTTGTATTAAAATTTTTTTATGAAAATTATTTTTTTTCATTTAAATCCTGTGTGATTGTTTTTGTCTTTGTTATTTTTATTCTTGAAAACTTTTTGTGAAATTTATGAAACTTTTATGAAAATTATATTCTTTCATTTAGATCTTGTATGATTATTTTTGTGATTGTTATTTTTATTCATCAAAAAATTTTGTTAAATTTTTATTCATTTATATATATCTTTTGTGATAATTGTTCTCTAATATAAAAAAAACTTTTTTCATTTTAAGGTTGTGTGATTGTTTTTGTGTATGTTATTTTCATTTTTCAAAACTTTTTCTAAAATTTGTATACATTTATTTTATTTTGTTGTTATTCTCTTTCATCAAAACTTTTTGTAAAAATTCTATTTATCTTTTTCAATGTTTTTTTGTTGGTTGGTTTCTTTTATCAAAAGATTTTGTCAAAATGATATTCATTTATTTTTTGTGCTCAATTTGGACTTTTTTTTCTTTTTTTTTGTTGAAAATACTATTCAATTAGGTTAGTTTTGTCAATTGAAGTATTACTCCACGAAGAGTAGTCCTTCGAGGAGGGTTAGGAGGGGAGGAAGGAGATGTAGGGAGGGAAGAGGGTTCAAGAAGAAGGTCATGGAATTGATTTCAATTGATAAAAATGACTCAATTTAATAATTTCTAGATGTAAAATGAGAGGACAAAATTAAACACAAAAAATAAATAAAATGAATATTTTGGTAATAAGACAATTAAATTTTTTTTTTTCTGAATCTTCTGTGATCATTAGTTTCTTTCATCAAAACTTTTTGTGAAAATTATATTCATTCATTTAAATCATTTGGATTTTTTTATTTTCATTCATCAAATTTGTTGTGATAGTTCTCTTGTATAAAAAGAATTTTTATGAAAATTATATTTTTCATATTGATCTTGTTTGATTATTATTCTTATTTATCAAAATCTTTTGTGAAAATTATATTTATTCCTTTAATTATGTTGTAGTACTTCTTGTATTAATAAAGTTTTATGAAAATTTTATTCTTTTATCTAGATCTTCTATGATTTTTTTTGTTTGTTATTTTCATTCATCCAATCTTTTTGTGAAATTTGTATTTATTTATATAAATCTTGTGGTAGTTGTTCTTTAGTATAAAAACATTTTTATGAAAATCATATTCTTTTATTTAGATCTTGTGTGATTATTTTTGTGTTTGTTACTTTTATTCATCAAAACTTTTTTTTGTGAAATTTGTATGCATTTATATATACCTTTTTATGGTAGTTGTTCTCTTTTATAAAAAAAACTTTTGTAAAAATTATATTATTTCATTTAGATCTTGTATGATTGTTTTTATATTTGTTATTTTCATTCATCAAATTTTTTTTCAAAATTTGTATTCATTTATATAAATTTTTTGTGATAATTGTTCTTTAGTATAAAAAAAACTTTTATGAAAATTATATTCTTCTATTTTGATCTTGTGTGTTTGTTTTTGTATTGGTTATTTTCATTCATAGAAACTTTTTGTGAAATTTTTATTCATTTATATAAATCTTTTGTGATAGTTTTTCTTTAGTATAAACAAAACTTTCATGAAAATTATATTATTTCATTTAGATCTTGTGTGATTTTTGTTGTGTTTGTCACTTTTATTCATCAAAACTTTTTATTAAACTTTTATTAATTTATATAAACTTTTTGTCATAATTGTTATCTAGTATAAATTTTTTTTTTATGAAAATTGTATTATTTCATTTGAAACTAATGTGATTTTTGTTGTGTTTATCACTTTTATATATCAACATTTTTTGTGAAATTTTTATTCATTCATATAAATCTTTTGTGATAGTTGTTCTCTTGAATAAATTTTTTTTTTATGAAAATTATATTTTTTTCATTTTGAGATTGTGTGATTGTTTTTGTGTTTGCTATTTTCATTGTTCAAAACTTTTTGTAAAATTTGCATCCATTTATATTATTTATTTGTGATTGTTCTTCTCTTGTATAAATTTTTTTCTTATGAAAATTATATTCTTTCTGGTAAATCTTGTGTGATTGTTACTTTTTATTCATCAAAACATTTTCTAAAAATTTGTATTTATTTATAAAAATCTTTTGTGATAGTTGTTCTCTTGTATTAAAAAACTTTTATGAAAATGATTTTTTTTTTCATTTAGATATTGTGTAATTTTTTTTGTCTTTATTATTTTCATTCGTGAAAACTTTTATGAAAATTATATTCTTTCATTTTGACCTTGTGTGATTATTTTTGTGATTGCTATTTTCATTCTTGAAAACTTTTTTTGAAATTTATGAAACTTTTATTTTCATTCATTGAAACTTTTTCTGAAATCTATATTCATTTATATAAATCTTTTGTGATAGTTCTTCTTTGGTATATAAAATTTTTTATGAAAATTATATACTTTCATTTAGATCTTTTGTGATTATTATTCCTATTCATGAAATTTTTTTGTGAAAATTATATTTATTCTTTTAAATCTTTTGTGTTTGTTCTTTCATTCATCAAAATTTCTTGTGAAATTTGTATTAATTCATATAAATATATTGTAATAGTTGTTCTCTTGAATAAAAAACTTTTGTGAAAATTATTTTTTTCATTTTGATCATGTGTGAATTTTTTTTTATTTGTTATTTTCATTGTTTCATTTACATCTCGTGTGATTGTTTTTATGAAATTTGTATTCATTCAAATTATTTTTTTGTGATAGTTGTTTTCTTGTATTAAAAAACTTTTATGAAAATTATATTTTTTCATTTTGATCTTTTATGAAAATATATTCTTTTGTGATTGGTTTTAGGTTTGTTATTTTCATTTAACAATACTTTTTGTGATAGTTCTTTTGTATAAAAAAAGATTTATAAAAATTATATTCTTTCATTTGGATCTTATGTGATTAATATTCTCATTAATGAAAATCTTTTGTGAAAATTATATTTATTCTTTTAAATTTTTTGTGTTGGTTGGTTTCTTACATGAAAATCTATTATGAAAATTATTTTTTTTACTTAGATCTTGTGTGATTGTATTTGTGTTTGTTATTCTCATTTAACCAAACTTTTTGTGATAGTTGTTCTCTTGTATAAAAAAACTTTTATGAAAATTATATTTTTTTCATTTGGATCTTGTGTGATTATTATTTTCATTATTGAAAATCTTTTGTGAAAATTATATTTATTCTTTTAAATCTTTTGTTTTAGTTAGAATCTTTTATGAAAATTATTTTTGTCATTTAGATCTTGTGTGAATTTTTTTGTGTTTTCTATTTTCATTCAACAAAACTTTTTTAAGAAATTTGTATTCATTTTTTTTATGAAAATTATATTTATTCTATTAAATCTTTTGTATTGGTTGGTTTCTTTTATGAAAACCTTTTATGAAAATTATTTTTTCATGTAGATTTAGATCTTGTGTTTGTTATTTTCATTGAACAAACTTTTTGTGAAATTTTTATTCTTTCATTTAGATATTGTGTGATTGAATTTGTCATTGTTATTTTTATTCTACAAAACCTTTAGTGAAATATTTTTTCATTTTTTTTATAGTTCTCTTATATAAAAAAAACTTGGCTTAATGGTACTTTTAGTCCATTAAGTTTCATATTTTTTTGCATTTTGGTACATAATGTTTTAAAAGTTTCATTTTGGTACTTTAAGCTATGTTTTAGTCATATTTTGGTACATAATGTTTTAAAAGTTTTATTTTGGTACTTTAAACTATGTTTTAATTACATTTTAGTACTTTAAATTATGTTTTAGTCACATTTTAGTACATTTCAAGGTTACTAATTTTCTTTTGTTTATGTTTGTGACTAAAACATTATATACCAAAATATAACTAAAACATAGTTTAAAATACTAAAATAAAACTTTTAAAACATTATGTACCAAAATGAAAAAAATGTAAAACTTAATAAACTAAAAGTAACATTAAGCCAAAAAACTTTTATGAAAATTATAATTTTTCATTTGGATCTTGTGTGATTATTTTTGTCATTGATGAAAATCTTTTGTAAAAATTATATTTATTCTTTTAAATCTTTTGTGTTGGATGGTTTCTTTTATGAAACTTTTTTTTTATGGAAATTATTTTTTTCACTTAGATCTTGTGTGATTTTTTTTTTTGTGTTTGTTATTTTCTTTCAACAAACTTTTTGTGAAATTTGTATTCTTTCATTTATATTTCATTCAACAATTTTTTTTGTGAAATTGTATTTCATCTTGTGATTGTTGTTTTCTTGTATAAATTTTTTTTTATGAAAATTATATTCTTTCATTTAAATCTTGTGTAATTGTTTTTGTGTTTATTATTTTCATTTAACCAAATTTTTTGTGAAATTTGTATTTCATTTTGTTATAGTTGTTTTCTTGTATAAATTTTTTTTTATGAAAATTATATTCTTTTATTTGGATCTTTTGTGATTATTTTTCTCATTCATGAAAACCTTTTTTGAAAATTATATTTATTCTTTTAAATTTTTTGTGGTTGTTCTTTTCATTCATCAATTTTTTTTTTGTGAAATTTGTATTCATGAATGAATGGAGTATGGAAAATCTCAAACACAAATCTTATGAGAAAAAATTTGGATCCTGTGTGATTATTTTTGTGTCTTTTATTTTTATTCATCAAAATTTTTTGTGAAATTTGTATTCATTTATATAAATCTTTTGTGATAGTTGTTCTTTAGTATAAAAAGTTTTGTGAAAAATATATTATTTTATTTAAATTTTGTGTGATTGTTTTTGTGTTTTTTTTATTTTCATTCATCATAACCTTTTGTGAAATTTGTATTCATTTATATAGATTTTTTGTTATAATTGTTCTTTAGTATAAAAAAGTTTTATGAAAATTGTATTATTTCATTTAGATCTTGTGTGATTATTTTTTTGTTTTTTTATTTTCATTCATCATAACTATTTGTGAAATTTGTATTCATTTATATAAATCTTTTGTTATAGTTGTTATTTAGTATAAAAAAAACTTTTATGAAAATTATATTCTTTTATTTTTTATCTTGTGTGTTTGTTTTTGTATTTGTTATTTTCATTCTTGAAAACTTTGTGAAAATTGTGAAACTTTTATTCATCCAAACTTTTTGTGAAACCT
This sequence comes from Amphicarpaea edgeworthii, assembly GCA_014843725.1. Classification (NCBI taxonomy): domain Eukaryota; kingdom Viridiplantae; phylum Streptophyta; class Magnoliopsida; order Fabales; family Fabaceae; genus Amphicarpaea; species Amphicarpaea edgeworthii. The sequence goes on along the minus strand of CM026320.1, from coordinate 1,368,374 downwards.
TTAATTTTATTTATATAAATTTTTTGTGATAGTTGTTTCGTATTATATAAAACTTTAATGAAAATTTTATTATTTTATTTAGATTTTGTTTGATTGTTTTTGTTATTTTTATTTTTGGAAACTTTTTATGAAATTTTTATACATATATATTATTTTTTTGTTATTTTTGTTCTCTGGTATAAAAAAAACTTTTATGAAGATTATATTTTTTTTATTTAAAACTTGTGTGATTGTTTTTGTCTTTATTAATTTTATTCTTGAAAACTTTTTCTGAAATTTGTGAAAGTTTTATTTTCATTCATCAATTTTTTTTTTTCTGAAATTTGTATTTATTTATATAAATGTTTTGTGATAGTTGTTATTTTTTATAAAAAAAAATTTTTATGAAAATTATATTGTTTTTATTTAGATCTTTTTTGTTTGTTATTTTCATTCATCAAAACTATTTGTGATAGTTGTTCTCTTGTATCTTTTGTACAAAAAAAACCTTTTATGAAAATTATATTCTTTAATTTAGATCTCTTTGTGATTTTATTATTTTCATTCATCAAAATTTTTTGTGAAAATTATATTTATTCTTTTAAATCTTATGTTTCTTCTTTCCATTCATCAATTTGATTTTATTAAATCAAATAAATCTTTTGTGACTGTGATTATCTTGTATAAATTTTTTTTATGAAAGTTATATTTTCATTTAAATATTGTGTGATTGGGTTTTTGTTTGTTATTTTCATTCATAATCTTTTTTGTTAAATTTGTCTTATTCATATAAGTTATTTTTGTCGATTGAAGTTTAACTCCACTAAGTGTAGTAATTAAAGGAGTGCTAGGAGAAGAGGAGGGAGATGTAAGGAGGGAAAGTGGTTTAAAAAGGAGTTTATGGAGTTGATTTTAATTTCCGAAAATAACTCAATTTAATAGTTTTTACATGTAAAGTGAGAGGACAGATTAAACATGAAAAATAAACAAAATGAATATTTGGGTAATAGTCCAAATTATTTTCTTTTATTGAAATATTTTTGCGACAATTAGTTTCATTCATTAAAAAATTGTAACAATTATATTCATTTATTTAAATCTTTTGTGATTATTATTCTAATTGATCAAAACCTTTTTGTGAAAATTATATTTATTCTTTTAAATCTTTTGTGTTTTTTCTTTTCATTCATCAATTTTTTTTTGTGATTGTATGTCTCTTTTATAAAAAAATAACACTTTTATGAAAATTATATTTTCATTTGAGTCTTGTGTGATTGGTTTCTTGTTAAAACTTTTGTTAAATTTGTATTAATTTATATTAATATTTTGTGATATTTGTTTTTTTGTATACAAAAACTTTTATGAAATTTTTATTTTTTTCATGTGGATTTTTTGTTATTATTTTTTTGTTTGTTATTTTCATTCATCAAAAATTTTGTGATAGTTGTTCCGTTGTACAAATTTCTTTTTATGAAAATTATATTCTTTAATTTTGATCTATTGTGATTATTATTATCATTCATCAAAATCTTTTGCAAAAGTTATATTTATTCTTTTAAATCTTTTGTGTTTTTTTTATTTTCATTCATCAATTTTTTTTTTGTGAAATTTGTATTATTTTGAATAAATCTTCTTTGATTATTACTCTCTTGTATAAAAAAAAACTTTTACGAAAATTATATTTTCATTTAAATCTTGTGTGATTGGTTTCTTGTTTAAACTTTTTGTGAAATTTGTATTGATTCATATTAATATTTTGTGATATTCGTTCTATTGTATAAAACACTTTTTTGAAAATTATATTCTTTCATTTAGATGATTTTGTATGATTATTATTTTCATTTATAAAAATTTTTTGTAAAAAAGAGAACTTTATGAAAATTATATTCTTTAACTTAGATCTCTTGGGATTATTATTATCTTTCATCAAAACCTATTTGTAAAAATTATATTTATTCTTTTAAATATTTTGTGTTTTTTTATTTTCATTCATTAATTTTTTTTGTGAAATTTGTCTTAATTCAAATAAATGTTTTGTTATTGTTGTTCACATGTATAAAAAAAAATTTATGAAAATTATATTTTCATTTAAATCTTGTGTGATTGGTTTCTTGTTAAAACTTTTTGTGAATTTTGTATTCATTTCAAATTAATATTTTGTGATATGTGTACTATTGTATAAAAAACCTTTTTGAAAATTAGATATGGTGTAATTATTATTCTCATTCATTAAAAAAAATATATGCATTCTTTTAAATATATTGTGTTTGTTCTTTTCATTCTTAATTTATTTTATTAAATTTGTATTTATTCATATAAATCTTTTGTGATAATTGTTCTCTTTTATGAAAATTATATTTTTTATTTAGATCTTGTGTGTTTATTTTGTGTTTGTTATCTTTTCAAAAAAAAAAAAATTGTCTTTGTTGTTTTCATTAATCAAAACTTTTTGTGATTTTTGTTCCTTGGTATAAATTTTTTTTTATGAAAATTATATTCTTTAATTTAGATCTCTTGTGATTATTATTATTATCATTCTTCACAACTTTTTTGTAAAAATTATATTTATTTTTTTAAATCTTTTGTGTTTTTTATTTTCATTCATCAATTTTTTTTTGTGAAATTTGTATTATTTCAAATAAATTTGTCGTGATTAATGTTCTCTTGTATAATTTTTAAAAAAAAATCTTGTATGATTGGTTTCTTGTTAAAAAAAATTGTGCTATTTTATAAAAAAAATATTATGAAATTTGTATTTATTCATATTATTTTTTTTGTGATTTTTGTTTTCTTGTACAAAAATACTTTTATGAAATTTTTTTTCTTCATTTAGATCTTAGGTGATTTTTTTTTTAATTCATCAAAACTTTTTATGATAGTTGCTTCCTTTTAAAAAAAACTTTTATGAAAATTATATTCTTTAATTTTGATATGTTGTGATTATTATTATTATCATTCATTAAAACCTTGTGTGAAAATTATTTTTATTCTTTTAAATCTTTTGTGTTTTTTTTTTTGTGAAATTTGTATTAATTCAAATAAATCTTTTGTAATTGTTGTACTCTTGTATACAATTATTTTTATGAAAATTATATTTTCATTTAAATGTTTTGTGATTGGTTTCTTGTTAAAACTTTTTTGTAAAATTTGTATTCATTCATATTAACATTTGTTCTTTTGTATAAAAACCTTTTATGAAAATTATATTCTTTCATTTAGATTTTGTGTGTTTGTTATTTTTATTCATCAAAATTTTTTGTGATAGTTGTTCTTTAGCATAAAAAACTTTTATCAAAATTATATTGTTTTCATTTGGATCTTGTGCGATTATTATTTTTTGTGCTCAACTATAATATTTTATTTGTAAAAACTTTTTAATTAAGTTGTTTTTGTCAATTAAATATTGAAGTTTAACTCCATGAAGTGTAGTTATTAGAGAAGGGTTAGGAGAAGAGGAGGGAGATGTAAGGAGGGAAGATGGTTCAAAAAAGAAGTTAATGGAGTTGATTTCTATTTATGAAAATGAATCAATTTAATAGTTTTTACATGTAAAGTGAGAGGATAAATTAAGCACGAAAAATAAGCAAAATAAATATTTGGGTAATAAGCCAAATTATATTCTTTTATTGAAATCTTTTATGATAATTGGTTTCATTCATCAAAGCATTTTGTGACAATTATATTCATTCATTTAAATCTTTTGTGATTATTATTCTAATCCATCAAAACCTTTTATGAAAATTATATTTATTCTTTTAATTCTTTTGTGATTTTTCTTTTCATTCATCAATGTTCTCTGAGTTTTCTTTCTGGCTGGAGGATCGTGGAACTTTTTTCTTGGGATTCTTAGACTCTTTGCTTGGACATGGACTTCAATCCCTATTTGGTCAAGCAAACCAATGCACAATGTTGGGTATGTATTTTTGGTTTACCACAAGAATATTGGAGACAATGTATTATATTTTCTATTGCCCACGACATTGGTTCTCCTTTGCTTGTTGATAAGGCTATAGCCTTTAGAGCGTTTGGACATTTTGCTTGAGTCCTTGTTGACATGGACTTGAAGAAACCATTGAGAGACATGATCATGATGGAGAGAAACAATTTTGCTTTTTATGTTGATTTGGTTTATGAACGCTTTCCATAATTTTGAAGCAATTGTCAAATCATTGGCTACTATTTGGCAAGTTGTAGGCACATTAAACCCTTAGTCAAGGGTAAGGAGGAACGACTGCAGCCAGCACCTAAGGCAAAGTCGCAGTTTGTGCCTAAACCAACACAACTTCAGGTGTACCACGATCATGCTGAAGTAGAGCATGACCATGTTGAGGCAAAGCACGACCATATTGAGGCAGAACATGACCATGCTGAAGTAGAACACAACCATGTTGCAACAGATCACGCTGAAACAAAGCACCACGGCCATGCTGAAAAAGAGCACGGTCGTGCTGAAATAGAACACGCCCATGGTGATGCAGAGCATGACTGTGCTGATGGTGAAGAGGAATTTGTCCCCAACTCTCCTGTTTTGGATGCGGAGGCAGAGCATTCGGATTCCTCTGCCTTTGGCTACAAGATTCGATGCCATGAGGCATAGGCGGACATGATTAAGGATTTTGAACAACATTCACTAAGCAAAGAGGAACCATTCCGACTAGTGGTTTCCAAATCCACAAAGAAAAAGGTAACACAGAGGGAGAGATACCATATAACCTCTGCAGAGATGAGAGCCCCTGGGATGAGGGCGGGAATAAGGATCAAGGAAATCAAGCAACAAAGGATGTTGTTCATGAAGCGAAAGATTCTACACAGAATAGTTTAAAGACACCAATTTTGAATGCTAATGATGTTTCTTCAGAGGTTCCAGCTATTGCCTCTTAGAACCCCAACCCTAGCACTAGATGGGTAAGAAATTGGGTAAAGGAAATATATGAAGAGGAGGTTAGATCCCCTAAGCTACACCTTTAGGTTCAAGCGGACATAAGGCTTATCTCGTATTTCCTTAACAGGGAGGATGATTTAGCCAACCAGGAATCCCCCTCCATAAGCATGATAGGAATGGAGGATCAATCTCAGAAAAAGAAGAATAAAAAAGGAGTAAAAGTGTGTGGATAGCACTACATCACAAGCTCATTAAGTTGTTTTGTTAACATTGGTTTTAATAATGGGTTTTGGCCTAGTCCCCTCATGTTGTTTAATGTTTTCTTTCTGTGGGTCTTTGCCTAGTCTCCTCACATTTATCTTGTTTCTTTTTTCTTTCTTTTCAATAAAATACAGTTGCTTTTGTCCATGATGGGGAGTCATGGGATTTTCAACTCTGTTGGGTTCTTCATGGCCCTTCTCTTGAGACTTTGATGAACTGCAACTTATATAAAAAAAAATCTTTTATGATTGTTGTTCTCTTGTATAAAAAATTTTTATTTAGATTTTGTGATTTTTTTTTCTTTTTTGTTATTTTCATTTATCAAAGCTTTTTGTTAAATTTGTATTCATTCATATTATTTTTTGTGATATTTGTTTTCTTATATAAAATTTTTTTATGAAATTTTTTTTATTTCATTTAGATCATTTGTCATTGATTTTGTGTTTGTTATTATTCATTCATCAAAAATTTTATCAAAATTATATTTTTTCATTCATAAAAACCTTTTGTGATATTTTTTCTCTTGAATAAAAAAAAAGATTTTATGAAAATTATATGAATTCTTTTAAGAGAAAAAGGTTTATGCACCGCTGGTGTAATCACAACCCTCTATTTATGGTAAGACAATTGACTTGTATAAAATTATTTCAAAAATCATTATAATGGTGGATTATGATTAATCGACGGTGTAAAATGATTTTATACTGATGGTGTATAAGTATTTTACTCTTCTTTTAAATCTTTTGTATTTGTTCTTTTCATTCATTCATATAAATCATGTGATAGTTGTTCTCTAATATAAAAAATTATGTAAGGGGGACCAAATTTATATTCATATATATACAAAACTCATTTGTATATATTGATTATAAAATAATTTATTAAAACTAAATATTCATTTTAAAATTTTTAAGAATATTACAAATATTATTCATTAGTTTCATATATCATAAAGATTTTTTATTAATTTATAATAAATAATGACATCTTTTCTTATCCTATTTTTTTTAGAAAAATATCCTATTAATTATATTCTTAAAATCTATTTAATTAGAATGAATTATGTTTTTTTAAGGGAAGAATGAATTAGGTTAGTTATAGAAAGATATTAGTCAATAATTAATAAAAAAAAACTATATATTTTCAAATTGTTAGAAATTAAAGAGTAATATTGTGTTGTAACTATACAATAATGACGTTGATCAGATCAACAAGTCGTTGCACAAAATGATTCTAGAAGAAAATTCTTCAGCATCTACAACTACCACAAGAATTAGGGACATATGTTGGATTCCTCCCGTGGAACATTGAGTCAAACTTAACATTGATGGAAGTTCTATTGGAAACCCGAGTGCTTCCGATATTGGTGGTTTGCTAAGGAACTCAAGAGGTGAATGGTTACTTGACTTCAAAGCTTCGTGTGGACATGTGACCAACCTATATGTTGAATTGGTGGCTATCTTACAAGGCCTAAAACTAGTTTGGGACTCAGGCTTTCGTAATGTAATACATGAATCAGACTTTTTATTTGCCTTGTAACTTATCACCTCTAACCAAGCTAGTTTCCACTCTTATGCAGCGATTATCAATCAAATCAATGGGATTAGGTCTCGAGATTGGATGGTCGAGTTAAAACACACTCTTCATGAAGATAACAACTGTGCAGACATGATGGCAAAAATGGGATCTTCTACTGATGTTCCATTAGTTACTTGGGATGATTCTCCTACGATGGTTACTTCTCTTTTTGTTAGCTGATGCTTTAGGCATTTCTTTTCCTAGAATGTAATTTTTTTCTTTATTTTCGTTCAACATAAAAAAAAAAAATCACGCAATAAAAACAAATTTGATTGATTATAGTGCAACATTAATTTGCTTATTGTAAGGTTTAAATATGGAGTGTTTAGATTTATGTACACTTTAACTATTGAACATATTAATAAAAACTTGTAAATATATTTATTTATAGCATTTAAAATAGATGATAAGAAAAAAATACTATTAAAAATAAATTATATTCAGATATTTTATCTAAAAAGAAAAAATATATAATTATCTTCATAGTAAATGCAATAAGAAAAATAAAATATTTATCTAATAAAAAATATATTATTATCTTTACAAAAAATATTATAAAAGGAGATAAAATATATTATAAATAAAAAAATAACATCTAAATATAAAAATCCCCGGGGGGGGGGGGGGGGGGGGACCAAGTGGCTCCGTCCCTGCATAATAGGCAAGTGTTTGACCCAGTGGAAACAGAAGCATCGGTCACACTTATCAACATGGACAAAACTGCAGTTTGGTCCACTTTGTATTACCGCAATATAAACCTGCACATTTCAATCTCTCACTCTCATCCCTTCTTCCATTTCTGAAGCTGAATTCACCCAATTTGAGCTTTCGGTAATTCCTTTTCTCTTTCCATTTTCCCCCTTTTCACCAATTTATATGAGGTTCATGTTTCAAGTTTTTGTGCAGTGGAACCAACACAGTACGTAACAAGCTACCCAATTGGCTAAAGCCTTTGTCACTGCGATCAAGCTCTGATGACCCTTTTGAAATGGCAGAGGATTGGAACCAAACAGCCCTTCTTGTGATCGACATGCAGGTACTTACTTACTTTCCAATGTTGTTCCTTCTCAGAACATGTTCTCGAAGAAATTAAGGATTCTCTCTCTATGTGCAGAAAGATTTTATAGAGGATGGAAGTCCTATGCTAGTAAAAGGAGGGAAAGACATTGTCCCAAATGTGATTAAGGCTGTGGATGTTGCTAGGCAGCGTGGAATTCTCATAGTTTGGGTAATAGCGCTCTTTCTCTGTTCTTCATTGTCTATGTATAATTGTTTTTCATGTTGGGGAAGGTGGGGATGATGTTTCAAATGTAAACCAATGTTTTTCTTTCTATGTAATTAAATAAATTTTAATGTGTCACCTGTTTGCCTCATGCATGGGAGCCTCCATGCTTGAAGTTGCTAGAAAAAAGTAGAGTTTAATAGGCGTATTGATCAGTCAGAAATAAATAATTATTAGTATGACTTTTTAAAATCTTTATGTCAACAAACTTACCGTATACAAGAGTTTGTGATTAAATGACAACGTAAATCATCTGGACATGTATTGAAAGTCTTATACTCTTGTTTTCACTGGACATCTTGGTCTGTTGACATTCAAGAAAATAGTTCCATGATGCTGAATTCTCTCTCTTAAGATGTTTCCAGGTTGTACGGGAACATGATCTCTTAGGAAGAGATGTTGAGCTCTTTCGTCGGCATCTATATTATGCAGCAGATAAAGTTGGTCCAACCTCTAAAGGGAGTGAAGGTGCAGAATTAGTTGATGGATTGGTAATCAAAGAAGGGGATTATAAACTTGTCAAGACCAGGTTTAGTGCATTCTTTGCTACACACCTTCATTCAGTTCTTCAAGGAGCAGGAATTGATAGCCTGGTGGTCACTGGTGAGTAATAGTTTGTAATGCACAATGTCAACTTAGTTGCAGTTTTATATTTATGTTATTGACTTCATATAGCTTAATATGTAGGTGTTCAAACCCCTAACTGTATTAGGCAAACTGTCTATGATGCTGTAGCATTGGACTATCTACCTGTAACCGTTATTGTTGATGCTACTGCAGCGGCCACACCTGATATTCATCAAGGTATGTATTTTTCAATTTCTCATAAGTTTTTGCAATTCACAGGAACTTTATTTGAATTATCATCTTAGAGAAGACCTTCTCTGCTGTAGATATTTAAGTTGATAATGTTTTCTTAGCTTTACGATGTCTTTGTTTTTAAAATTTTCTGTTATCTCTGGATCAGTATCTATCAGTTAACATATACTAGTATTATTCACTCATATGTCCAGTAACTCTGTGCAGAGAGATATTGAACTCTTATCTATATAAGTGTTGCAATTAGTTAGTTTGGCATATGAATTCTAGAATTTGGTCACTTTACAAGTTGTACCATTATTAGAGATTAAGTGGAATGTAATGTCACACAAGTGGTGACTTGTTTGAGGAGTCGAGGACATATAATTGTGAAATCAAAATTTCTTGTTGAGTCTTCTCCTTATTCTCTGGAGTGTGGAGGTTTCTCTGGGACATATTTAATGCTATCATATACCATACTTCTTTAAATCCATTTCTTTTCTATGTACCAAAATAAAATCCATTTCTTTTTTTTGTGGATACGTTCTGATATTATAGATGCCCTCAAAGCAGGTAAGCTTTTTTGTTTTGTTTTTTCAAAATATGATCAAAGTTCAGTTGATGGCAATGATGACCAATATTTCGGTGATTTCAGCCAATGTGTTTGACATGAAAAATATTGGAGTTGCAACCCCAACATTACAAGAATGGAGCGAACCCAAAGCTTGACCTATATGAAGTTATGAACCAATTGCTAGTCTTTGGCAGGTTAAACTGTAGAGTGAAGCGAACTTATCTATGTATACTGCATTAAATTGGTTATTGCATAGTAAAATGATTTACATGGCTAAGTTTGTTTATTTTAGTATTTACTGGGTCTGACCGGATGGTTTAGACAGAAAACCGGCGAATGTGTCCAGTATAACTTAAATGCTTTTAATATTTTTTTTTAAATAATTATTTCTTCAAAAAAATTGATTAACATGCTGTAGTTGAACAATATATTTGCTGAATTATTTTTTATTAACATGCTTTAATTCAATGTTAAACCAAATAGAAGTGCTTGAAAAGATAAGACAGAAACAGAACACTTGAGCAGAAGAGTTTGATTATTCTACGATAAAACCACGTGGTATTTAGCGTGATAAATGATTTGTTGACCGATATAATAATTGTGTACCTACCATATAAATCCAATTATCTTTTGTTGTATTTGATGTAGTACAATTCATTTCAAAGCTGGGCCAAACTTAATGTCGTAAGGTGCATCATTATTTATATGAATCAATAGATAGTTTACCTATAAAATACTACTGTACAATTTTACTGTAAAAAAATTGAAGTGGAGCTAAAATATTTCTAATCAATAATTAAATGCGGGCTTACTTATTTATATTTATATAATAATAATATCAAACATTTTTACGTCATTATTTTTATTCTTTTTTCTCATCAATCATCTTTTATTATGTCCTTTTACTCATCAATCATAAAAAATATAATGGACAAAATTGTTGTCAGAAAAAGAAATAATGGAGAAAACTGCACGGCAGCCCCCTTGAGCGTGCAAAAAGTTTTGCGGTTTTCTTTTGTTGGCGCGTCACCTATCAAAGAATGGATTTTGGTGATTCATGCCGCGAACCTCAGCTAATAATTAAGATAATGGTACTGTTGTTGATGTTACCTTTGGTGGTGGTGATCCACGTTTATTTTTATTCCTTCCATTCAAATTCATTGAAATACAGAAGGAAGAATGGACAAGTAAGTCTGCAACCATTGCAGCTTGGTCAATTTTTATTCCTCCACATTTCAAGCTCCAATCACCTCCATTTCTTTGGGGGGTTCATGTTTGAAGTTCTAGTGCAGTGAGATCAAATTGGCAGAAACCTTTGTCACTGCACTCTTGTTAGAAAGGAAATGGCAGAGGATTGGAACCGCACGGCTCTTCTTGTGATCGACATGCAGGTACTTACTTTCCAAGGGCCGTGTAACTAACAATGTTTTTGAAGAAATTAAGGATTCTCTCTCTCTCTCTCTCTGTGCAGAAAGATTTTATAGAAGATTGGAGTCCTGTGGCACTAAAAGGAGGGAAAGACATTGTCCCAAATGTGATCAAGGCCGTGGAAGTTGCCAGGCAGCGTGGGATTCTCATAGTTTGGGTAATAGTTAACATTCTTTATCTATTGTTGCTTGTCTGTGGATTGAATAATAATGTATCTGACAATGTTTTAAGGTGGTACGCGAAAATGATCCCTTAGGAAGAGATGTTGAGCTCTTTCGCCGGCATCATTATACAGCAGCAGGGAAATTTGGACCAGCAACTAAAGGAAGTGAAGGTGCAGAATTAGTTGATGGATTGGTAATCAAAGAAGGGGATTATAAACTTGTCAAGACCAGGTTTAGTGCATTCTTTGCCACACACCTTCATTCGGTCCTACAAGGAGCAGGAATTAATCATCTGGTGGTCACTGGTGAGTAATGCACAAAGTTAACTTATGTACTTACTATTTTATATATATAAATTCACTTCATATAGCTTTATTTGTAGGTGTTCAAACTCCAAACTGTATCAGACAAACTGTCTTTGATGCTGTATCATTGGACTATCAACCTGTCACTGTTCTTGTTGATGCTACAGCAGCAGCCACACCTGATGTTCATCAAGGTATGTATTAACTATTAAGTCAATAGTGATTTCTGGAGAGAATTTTATATGATTTTTTTTTAATGACCAACATTTTCGATGGTTTCAGCCAATATGTTTGACATGAAAAATATTGCAGTCGCAACCCCAACATTACAAGAATGGAGCGAATCCAAAGCTTGATCTTTGGAGTACTATGCAACTTTTTGTACTTGGGGAAGGTGTGGGTTGATGTTTTTGGCATGTTAAATTGTAACGTGAAGTAAACCTATGTAATACTGCATTATTACCTGGTCTTGTTGTTGCGCTCTGTTCTGTAAAATGAATTTCATTAATGATTTTATATATGTTTTAATAAATTTTAGTCATTAATAAAGTATATTAAAATGTATTGTCAGTATTCTTCAATTTGAAAATTATGTGATACTTCACAATAATAATCTCTTCAACAAACACAATGTGATTTTTATGACAAGAAAAGTTGGGAGCTTATCGAGTAAATGAGTGGTGGATGCTAATGAAATTTAAGGTAAAAAAAAAAAAAAGTATTTAGTTATGTTGAGGTAGAATTTTTTGCTTTTAAAAATAAACTGGATTAAAAGTGAAAAAAAATTGTTATATACCTTTTTGTGTTAATATTTTAGCACAATAATGTGTGTCTTGCACAAATATTAAGTTTACAATTTATAATTTTTCATATTATTATAATTTTTAATATATTTGTCAATTAATTTTAAAATTTAATAATAGTGGATGTTAGTAGAAGTTATAATGTATATAAAAATAAATCAAACGTAAGTGTTTAAGGTTTAGGATTTTAAGGTTTCATGTTTTAGGATTTATGATTTTATGGTTTAAATTGTAGGGATTTATTGTTTAATGGTTAAGGTTACGGTTTATTGTTTCAAGATTTTATGGTTTAGGATTTTATGATCCATGGTTCATGGTTTAAGATTTTATGATTTATAGTTTCACAATTTAAGGTTTAGGATTTATGATTTTAAGGTTCTAGATTGCATGGTTTAGAGTTTTACTATTTAAGGGTTTATTGTTTATGATTTAAGGTTTATTTGTTATTATTTTTAGGTTTTAGGTTTATAGTTCATGGTTTATGGTTCATGGTTGACTATTTATGGTTCAATGTTTAGGTTTTAAGTGTATATGGTTTAGGATTAAGAGTTAAATGTGCTTGTTTTAAAGTTTTATGGTTTATGATTCACAATATTACGATTTAATGTTTTTCATTTAGAGTTCAATGTTTGATGTTTATGATTTTAGGGTTATGACTTCATGGGTTAGGTCTTAAGGTTTAAGGTTCCATGGTTTAGTATTTTGGGTTCATTATTTCGGTGTTTAAGATTTAAGGTTTCAATGCCTAGGGTTTTATGGTTTAAGGGTTTAGCGTTTTTAGTTCATGGTTAAGGGTTGGGGTTTAAGGTGTATGATTCATGGATTTAGGGTTTAAAGTTTATGTTTTATGCCTTGGTGTTTTGGGTTTTCACAATTAGGGTTTCATGTTTTAAAGATTATGGTTTTTATGTTTTAGATTTGTGGTCCATGATTTATGATTTTAGGGTCTAAGGTTCATGGTTCATTGTTTAAGGTTTATGAGTTAAGGTTTCATCGTTTATGGTTTACGATTTGTATGTTATGGTTTTAGGGTTTTATGTTTATGATATATTTATCATGCATGGTTTAGAGTGTTAGGGTTTAAGATTCACGACTTTAGGATTCAAGGTTTGTGGTTTAGGGTTTTAGAATCCAAGTTTCAATGTTATGAATTCATTGTTTAAGGTTTCATGATTTAGGTTTTAAAGTTTCAATGTTTATGGTTTCATGGTCTAGTATTTTAAGTTCATTAGTTTAGGTTTTTTTTTTGTTTAAGATTTAATGTTGTTGGTTTATGGTTTAGGGGTTAGGGTTTAAGGTTTATGATTTAATGATTTAAGGTTTAATAGTTTTATGGTTTGGGATTAAGAGTTTATGTTTTATGTCATGTGGTTAAGGGTTTTAGAATTTAGTGTTTTATGGTTAAGAAATTAAGGCTTAAGGTTTAGGATTTGTGGTCCATGATTTATGGTTTTAAGGTCTAGGGTTCATGGTTCAAGGTTTGAGGTTGATGATTTAGGGTTTCACCATTTATAGTTTAGGATTTATAGGTTATGATTTTATTGTTGTATGTTTATGGTATATTTATCATGCATGGTTTAGCGATATTACTTTTGTTTTTCCTTTTTTTTTAAGACATTATTATTGTTTTTCCTATTTTTTAATTTTTCAAGACATTCCTTTTGTTTTTTATTATTTTCTACAATTTTCATTTTTCTAACTATAAAGACATTACTCTTTATTTTTTTTATATTTTGAAATTTTTAATTATTTTCAAATTTTAAAGACATTACTATTTTTTTTTCACATGTTTAAGACATTGCTACTTTTTCATATTTTTAAAAAAATTTCAAGATATTACTTTGATTTTTTTCATATTTTTCAAAATTTATTTAGGGTTTTATTTATAAAATCATAAATATGTTTTAGGGTTTCATTAATAAAACCCCAAATACGATTTATGGTTTCATTAATGAAACTTCACAAATATTTTAATGTTTGGTAAATGAAATCAAAATATGATTTTATAAATGAAATCCTAAAACATATTTAAGATTTTAAAAATGAAATCCTAAATAATTTTTACGATTTTATTAGTGAAACCCTAAATATTTGAGGTGGCTTAAAACCCAAAAAAATATATAAAGAGTTTCATTAATTAAACACTACAACATATTTAATGTTTCACCAATGGAACCTTTAATATATAGAGTTTCATTTTTGAAACCCTAAACATATTTATGATTATATAAATGAAACTCTAAATATTTAGGGTTTCATTATTGAAATCCTAAATATGTTTTATAATCTCATTTTTAGGATAACATTTATGAAACTTAAATATCTTTTAAGGTTTCATTAATATCACTTGTAACATTTGAAGAGTTTAATCAAGGAAAACCTAAAATATATTCAGGATTTTATCAATTAAACCCTAAAAGTTTTAGAATTTATTATTGAAACACTAAATAAGGTTTCATTTACAAAACCCTAACACATATTTAAGATTTCATCAATAAAACCATAAAACATATTTAGGGTTTTATTAATGAAACCCTAAAACATGTTTAAAGTTTCCAAAGTTGAACCCTAGATATATATGTTTCATTATTGAAAACCTAAAACACAATTAAGATTTTTTAAATGAAACCCTAAATATTTAGGATTTCATTATTAAAATCATAAATATGTTTTAAGGTTTCATTATTGAAACCCTACATATGTTTTCAGGTTTCAATAATGAAATCCTAAATGTTTGATGATTTCATTTTTAGGATTTTATTTATGAAACTTTAAATATATTGTAAGGTTTATTAATGAAACTTGTAAAATTTTAAGGTTTTAATTAATGAAACCCTAAAAGATATTTAAGCTTTCATAAATGATACCCTAAACCATATTTAGGATTTGATAAATGAAAACCTATTTTTTTAAAAAGAAAATCATTAATGAAACTATAGATATTTAAAGTTTTATTTACAACACCCTCAAACATATTTAGGGTTTCATTAATGAAATCCTAAATATTTAATGTTTCATTTATGAAACTTTAAATATATTTAACAGTTTCATTAATGAAACTTGTAACATTTTAAGAGTTTAATCAATCAAACCTTAAACCATATTTATCATTTTATAAATAAAGTCCTAAATATTTTTTAGAAATATATTATTAAAATACTAAATATTTAGGGTTCATTTACAAAACTCTAAAATGTATTTAGAGTTACATCAATAAAATCATAAAACTTATGTAGGGTTTCATTAATGGAACCCAAAAACATATATAAGGTTTCATAAATTGAGCCTTAAATATGTTTTAGGGTTTTGTTAATGAAATCCTAAATAGGATTTATGATTTTATTTTTAGGGTTATATTTATGAAATGTTAAATATGGTTTAAGGTTTCCTAAATAAAACTTGTAACATTTTAAGAGTTTAATCAATGAGATCCTTTAACATATTAAAGGTTTCATTAATAAAACTTATAACATTTTAAGAGTTTAATGAATGAAACCCTAAAATATAACTAGGATTTTATAAATGAAACTCTACATTTTCATAGGGAATATATTATTGAAATATCAAATATTTAAAGTTTAATTTACGAAACCTTAAAACATATTTAGTATTTCATCAATAAAACCATAAAACATACATAGGATTAAATTAATGAGACCCAAAAACATATTTAAATATCACAATATGACCCAAAATAATTAGGTTTCATTATTGAAACCCTAAAACATATTTAATGTTTTATAAATGAAACCTTAAATATTTAGGATTTCATTATTGAAACAAAAAATATGTTTTAGGATTTTGTTAATGTAATCCTAAATATTTTTTAGGGTTTTATTTATGAAACTTAAATATGTTTTAATGTTTTGTTAATAAAACTTATAACATATTAAAATTTTTATCAATTAGACCTTAAAATATGTTTATAATTTTATAAATGAAATCCAACACTTTTATTAGGATATTATTATTGAAATACTATTTCATTTACGAAATCCTAAAATCTATTTAGGGTTTCATAAATAAAACCATAAAACATATATAGGCTTTCATTAATGAAACCAATAAATGTATTTAAAGTTTCAAAACTTGAACCCTAAATATTTATATTTCATTGTTGAAACCCTAAATATTTAGGGTTTCATTTATGAAATCCTAAATATGTTTTAGGGTTTCATATTGAAACTTAAATACGTTTTAAGGTTTCATTAATAAAACATGTAACATTTTAAAATTTTAATCAATTAAACATTAAAACATATTTATGATTTTTTAAATGAAACCCTAATTTTTTTTAGGACTTTATTATTTAAACACAAAATATTTTTGATGTCATTTACGAAACCCTAAAATGTCTTTAGGGTTTCATTATCGAAACCTGAAAACATATTTAAAGTTTCAAAAATTGAACCCTAAATATTTAGGTTTCAATAATGAAACCTCAAAACATATTTTATGTTTTAGAGTTTCGTTAATAAAAACCTAAATATATTTTAGGGTTTTATTTATGAAACATAGATACATTTTAAAAGTTCATTAATAAATCTTGTAACATTTTAAGAGTTTAATCAATGAAACCATAAAACATATTTATGATTTTATAAATGAAATCCTATTTTTTTTTAAGGAATTTATAATTGAAACACTAAAAAATTTAGGTTCCATTTACGAAACCCTAAAAAGTATTTATGGTTTCATCAATAAAACCGTGAAATATATTTGGGGTTTCATTAATGAAACCTAAAAACATATTTAAAGTTTCACAAATTGAACCCCAAATATTTAGGTTTCATTATTGAAACCCTAAAACATAATTAGGATTTTATAAATGAAACCCTAAAAATATTTTAGAGTTTCATTAGTGAAATCCTAAATATGTTTTAGGGTTTCATTTGTGAAACTTAAATATGTTTTAAGGTATCATTAATAAAAATTGTAACATTTTAAGAGTATAATCAATAAAACTCTAAAATATATTTTTTATTTTATAAATGAAACCCTAAAATATTTTTATGCATTTATTATTGAAACATAGGTTACATTTACAAAACCATAAAACGTATTTAGGGTTTCATCAGTAAAATATAAAACATATTTAAGATTTCATTAACGAAACCTGAAAAAATATTTAGAGTTTCACAAATTGAACCCGAATATTTAAGTTTCATTATTGAAACCCTACAACATATTTACTGTTTTTAATATTTACGGTTTAATTAGTGAAACCCTAAATATGTTTTAGGGTTTCGTTAATGAAACTTAAATAGGTTTTATGGTTTCATTAATAAAACTTATAACATTTTAAGAGTTTAATCAATAAAACACTAAAACATATTTATGATTTCATAAATGAAAATTTAAATATTTTTTTAGGAATTTATTATTGAAACACCAATTATTTTGGGATTCATTTATGAAACCCTAAAATTTATTTAGGTTTTGACCAATAAAACCATCATACATATTTAGGGTTTCATTTATAACATCCAAAAGCATATTTAAAGTTTCACAAATTAAACACTAAATATTTAGGTTTCATTTTAAAATATATTTAGTATTTTATAAATGAAACCCTAAATAGTTTTAGGGTTTCACTTTTGTGGTTTTATTTATGAAACTTAAATACATTTTAAGGTTTCATTGATAATACTTGTAACATTTTAAAAGTATAATCAATAAAACCCTAAAACATATATATGATTTTATAAATGAAATCCTACATTTTTTTAGGAATTTTGTATTGAAACACAAGGTTTCATTTACAAAACACTAAAACGTAATTAGGATTTCATCAATAAAATCATAAAACATATTTAGGATTTTATTAATGAAACCCAAAAACATGTTTAGAGTTCCATAAATTGAGACCTAATATTTAGGTTTCATTATTGAAACCCCAAAACATATTTAGTGTTTTTTAAATGAATCCCTAAATATTTACGGTTTAATTAGTGAAATCTTAAATATGTTTTAGGGTTTCATTAATGAATGATAAAAAAAATATTTTAGGATTTCATTAATGAAACTAATATAGGTTTTAAGGTTTCATTAAGAAAACTTGTAACATTTTAAGAGTTTAATCAATAAAACCCTAAAATATATATATGATTTTATAAATGAAACCCTACATTTTTTTAGGAATTTCGTATTGAAACACAGGGTTTCATTTACAAAATCCTAAAACGTAATTAGGATTTTATCAATAAAACCATAAAACACATTTAGGATTTTATTAATGAAACCCAAAAACATGTTTAGAGTTCCACAAATTGAAACCTAATATTTAAGTTTCATTATTGAAACCCCAAAACATATTTAGTGTTTTTTAAATGAATTCCTAAATATTTACGGTTTAATTAGTGAAACCTTAAATATGTTTTAGGGTTTCGTTAATGAATTATAAAAAATATTTTAGGATTTTATTAATGAAACTAATATAGGTTTTAAGGTTTCATTAAGAAAACTTGTAACATTTTAAGAGTTTAATCAATAAAACCCTGAAACATATTTATAATTTTATAAATGAAACCCCAAATTTTTTTTTATGAATTTACTATTGAAACACCAAATATTTTAGGTTTCATTTACGAAACCGTAAAATGTATTTAGGGTTTCACCAATAAAACCATAATACATATTTAGGGTTTCATTTATGAAACCAAAAAACATATTTAAAGTATCACATATTGAACCCTACATATTTGGGTTTCATTATTGAAAACCTAAAATATATATAGTGTTTTTTTAAATGAAACCCTAAATATGTTTTAAGGTTTTATTGATGAAACCTAAATATGTTTTAGGGTTTCATTTATGAAACTTTAAATATGTTTTAAGGTTTCATTAATAAAACTTGTAATATTTTAAGATTTTATTTAATAATACCCTAAAACATATTTATGATTTTATAAATGAAACCCTACATTTTTTTAATAATTTAAAATACTTAATATTTAGGGTGTTATTCACGAAACCCTAAAATGTATTTAGGGTTTCATCAATAAAACTGTGAAACCTATTTACGGTTTCATTAATGAAACCCAAAATCGGATTTAAAGTTTCACAAATTGAATCCTAAATATTTAAGTTTCATTATTGAAACTCTAAACCATATTTAGTATTTTATAAATGAAACTTTAAATATTTAAGATTTTATTATTGAAACCAAAAAAATGTTTTAGGGTTTTGTTAATAAAATCCTAAACATGTTTTAGGATTTCATTTATAAAACTTAAATATGTATTAAGGTTTCATTGATAAAACTTGTAACATTTTAAGAGTATTATCAATAATACACTAAAATATATTTTTGATTTTATAAATGAAACCCTAAATTTTTTTTAGGCACTTATCATTGAAACACGGGGTTTCATTTACAAAACCATAAATCGTATTTAGGGTTTCATCAATAAAATCATAAAACATATTTAGAGTTTCTTTAACGAAACCTGAAAACATATTTAGAGTTTCACAAATTGAGCCCGAAAATTTAGGTTTCATTATTGAAACCCTAAAACATACTTAGTGTTTTTTAAATGAAACCCTAAATGTATATGATTTAATTAATGAAACCCTAAATATGTTTTAGGGTTTCATTAATGAAACTTAAATAGGTTTTAAGGCTTCATTAATATAACTTGTAACATTTTATGAGTTTAATCAACAAAACCCTAAAACATATTTGTGATTTCATAAATGAAACTCTAAATTTTTTGGGATTCATTTACGAAACCCTAAAATGTACTTAGGTTTTCACTAATAAAACCATCATACATGTTTAGCATTTCATTTATGAAACACAAAAACATATTTAAAGTTTCACAAATTGAATCCTAAATATTTAGGTTTCATTATTAAAACCCTAAAATAGATTTAGTATTTTATAAATGAAACCCTAAATATGTTTTAGGGTTTTACTTATGTGGTTTTATATATGAAACATAAATACGTCTTAAGGTTTCATTAATAAAACTTGTAACATTTTAAGAGTATAATCAATAAAACCATAAAACATATTTAAGATTTTATAAATGAAGCCCTAAATATGTATTATGGTTTTATTGGAAAAACCCTAAATACATTTTAGGATTTCGTAAATGAAACCCAAAATATTGGTGTTTCAATAATAAATTCATAAAACAATTTACGGTTTCATTTATAAAATCTTAAATATGTTTTAGGGTTTTATTTATTAAACTCTTAAAATGTTACAAGTTTTGTTAATGAAACCTTAAAACCTATTTTAGTTTCATTAATGAAACCCTAATCCATTTTTTAGATTTCATTAACGAAACCCTAAAACATATTTAAGGTTTCACTAATTAAATCGTAAATATGTTTTAGGGTTTCACTTTTATGGTTTTATTTATGAAACTTTAAATATATTTTAGGGTTTCATTAATAAAACTTATAATATTTTAAAAGTTTATTCAATGATACCCTAAAACATATTTATGATTTTATAAATTAAACCCTACATTTTTAAAGGAATTTAAGATACTAAATGTTTTAGTTATGAAACCCTAAAATGTATTTAAGGTTTTATCAATAAAACCGTGAAACATATTTACAGTTTCATTAATGAAACTCAAAAACGTATTTAAAGTTTCACAAATTGAACCCTAAATATTTAGGTTTATTACTGAATCCCTAAACCATATTTAGTGTTTTATAAATGAAACTCTAAATATTTAGGATTTCATTATTGAAACCCTAAAAATATTTTAGGGTTTCGTTAGTGAAATCCTAAATTTTTTTTAGAGTTTTATTTGTGAAACTTAAATATGTGTTAAGGTTTCATTAATAAAACTTGTAACATTTTCAGAGTATAATCAATAAAACCCTAAAACATGTTTACAATTTTATAAGTGAAACCCTAAACTTTTTTTTAGGAATTTATTATTGAAACACATGGTTTCATTTACAAAACCATAAAACGTATTTAGGGTTTCATCAATAAAACCATAAAACATATTTAGGGTTTCAATTTCAAAACTCGGAAACATATTTAAAGTTTCACAAATTGAGTTGTAATATTTAGGTTTCATTATAAAACATATTTAGTGTTTTTTAAATGAAACCCTAAATATTTACGACTTAATTAGTTAAACCCTAAATATGTTTTAAGGATTCATTAATGAAACTAAAATGGGTTTTAAGGTTTCATTAACAAAACTTGTAACATTTTAAGAGTTTAATCAATAAAACCCTAAAACATATTCATGAGTAGAAATTATGTTCATTTTCGCAACTTCACACCTGCTATGTCCCATCTTATTGCCTCGATTAAGGTCTGCACTTCCTTGACTGGACTTTTAAGCAATGGACAAGTTGCAAACTGCATGCTGGAGTTTAAATTCTTAAAGCACTTCAATATATCTTTCAAGCCCGAAAAGCCTACTCTCATTAAATCAATTTTTTGGCAACCACCTTTGACAGGTTATATCAAATGTAATATCGATGGTGCTACCCATGGTTCGCCTGGTCATGCTTCTTTAGGAGGGATTTATAGAGATCATTTTGGTTGCTATAGAGGTGGTTTTTATGAATATGTTGGCATTCATAATGCCTTTTATGTAGAGTTACTTACTATTATTAAGGCTATGGATTTAGCTATTAGTTGAAATTGGTTCAATCTATGGGTGGAGTGTGATTCCTTGCTGGTTGTCCAAGCCTTCTCTAAATTGGACATTGTTCCATGGCAGCTTCTTTGACAATGGAGGAATATGATTACACAATGCCAACAGCTTCGTTTCAGAATCTCTCATATCTACCGAGAAAGGAATGAGTGTGCAGATCTATTAGCTAACTATGGTCTTAAACATAGGATTGTATTTACATGGCTACCTATTAAGCCTAATTTCATTTCATTTTGCTTGGCCAAGAACCAATGTGGTCTTCCACAATATAGGTTTTGTTCATAGGTTCCTTTTTTCCAGGGTTTTGGTTTATGTCCCCCCTGGTGTACTTCTCTTTCTTCTTCTTTTTTCCTTTTTCTTTTTATATATTCAGCTGAGTTGCTCTGGTTGTTTCTTTCGATGTCAACCTAGTTGGGATCTAGAGAATCTTCTTGAGCTTCCTGGACTATGATTTCAACAAAAAAAAACATGAAACCCTAATTTTTTTATGAATTTATTATTGAAACACCAAATATTTTAGGTTTCATTTACAAAACCCTAAAATGTATTTAGGGTTTCACCAATGAAACCATAATACATATTTATGGTTTCATTTATGAAACACAAAAACATATTTAAAGTTTTACAAATTGGCCCTAAATATTTAGGTTTCATTATTGAAACCCTAAAAATATGTTTAGTGTTTTTTAAAGGAATCCCTAAATATGTTTTAGGGTTTTGTTAATGAAACCTAAATATGTTGTAGGATTTCACTTTTATGCCTTTATTTATGAAACTTTCAATATGTTTTAAGGTTTCATTAATAAAAATTGTAATATTTTAATAGTTTATTCAATGATACCCGAAAACATATTTATAATTTTATAAATGAAACGCTACTTTTTTTTGTAGGAGTTTATTATTGAAATACTAAATATTTAAGGTTACATTTACAAAACTCTAAATTTATTTAAGGTTTCATTAATAAAACCATGAAACATATTTAAGGTTTCATTAATGAAACCCAAAAACATATGTAGAGTTTCACAAATTGGACCCTAAATATTTAAGGTTTCATTATTGAAACCCTGAATTTATTTTAGGGTTTCGTTAATGAAACCTTGAATATGTTTTAGAATTTTGTTAATGAAATCCTAAATATGTTTTAGGGTTTCATTTATAAAACTTAAATAAGTTTTAAGGTTTCGTTAAATAAAACTTAAAACATTTTAAGAGTTTAATGAATGAAACACTAAAATATATTTATGATTTTATAATTGAAACCTTAAATGTTTTTAGGAATTTATCATTGAAACACTAAATATTTTGGGTTTCAGTTACAAAACCCTAAAATGTATTTAAGGTTTTATCAATAAAATCATAAAATAATTTTCGGATTTCATTAATGAAAAAGAAAAAGTTATTTAAAATTTCACAAATTGAACCCTAAATATTTAGGTTTCATTATTGAAACCATAAAACATATTTATGTTTTATAAATTAAACCCTAAATATTTATGGTTTCATTATTAAAACTCAAAATATGTTTTAGGGTTTTGTTAATGAAATCCTAAATATGTTTTATGATTTCATTTTTAAGGTTTAATTTAAGAAACTTTAAATATGTTTTAAGGTTTGTTAATGATACCCTAAGCCATATTTGAGATTTTATAAATGATACCCTTATTTTTTTTTTTACAATTTTATTAGTAAAATCCAAAATATTTAGAATTTTATTTAGGAAACCGTAAAACATATTTAGAGTTTCATTAATGAAATCCTAAATATTTATATGGGTTCATTTACCACACCTAAAAACATATTTAGGGTTTCATCAATAAAACCATAAAACATAATTAGGGTTTTATTAATGAAACCCTAAATATTTAGGGATTTGTTAATAAAATCCTAAATATGTTTTAGGGTTTCACTTTTAGGGTTTTATTTATAAAACTTTAAATATGTGTTAAGGTTTCATTAATAAAACTTGTAACATTTTAAGAGTTTAATCAATGAAACCCTAAAACATATTTATTATATTATAAATGAAACCTTGATTTTTTTTTTAGAAATTTATCATTAAAACACTAAATATTTTGGGTTTCATTTACGAATCCCTAAAATGTATTTATGGTTTCATCAATGAAACCATAAAACATATTTAGGGTTTCATTAATGAAACCCTAAAACATATTTAAAGTTTCACAATTTAAACCATAAATATTTAGGTTTCATTATTGAAACCTTAAAACATATTTAAAGTTTCACAATTTAAACCCTAAATATTTAGGTTTCATTATTGAAACCCTAAAACATATTTAGTTTTTATAAATGAAACCCTAAATATTTTGGGATTAATTATTGAAATCCTAAATATGTTTTATGATTTCATTTTTGGGGTTTTATTTATGAAACTTTAGATACGTTTTAGGGTTTCAATAATAAAACTTTTAACATTTTAAGGGTTTAATCAATGAAACCCTAAAACATATTTAAAATTTCATAAATGATAACCTATATATTCAGACTTTCATTATTGACCCTAAAATATATAAGGTTTATGGTTTATATATTAGCTTTTCAATAATGAAACACTAAAATGTTTTTAAATTTCATTTATGAAACCCTAAATATTTAATGTTTCATAAATGAAACCTTAAAAATGTTTATGAGTTTCATTTATAAAATCCTAAATACATTTAAGGTTTTTATTATTTAAACCTTAACTCATATCAAAAGTTTCATTTATGAAACCCTAAAATATATTTTAGATTTTGTTTATGAAACCTTAAAACATATTTGATGTTTCATTTATAAAACCCAAAAATATTTTTACAAATTTTTAAGACATTAATTTTTTTTATTAAAATTTTCAAGACTTACTATTGTTTTTTAATATTTTGATTTTTTTTTCATTTTGTTTTAAAATTTCAACGCATTACTCTTGTTTTTTTTTTTCAAATTTTCAAGAAATTTCCATTTTTTAATTTCCATTTTTTTTTCAAATTTTAAAACATTACACTTATTTTCTCATATTTTAAAAATATACATGTTTAAAAAATTTTAAAACATTACTCTTATTTTTTTATTTTTTTATTTTTCAGATTTTTAAGACATTCCTCTTGTTTTCAATATTTTTTTTAATTTCAAGTCAATGCTCTTGTTTTTTTAATATATATTTTTTTAAAATAATCAATTTTTCAATTCATTCCACTTTTTATATTAAAAAAATCAAGACAATCCTTTTTTTTTTTAATATTTTGAAATTTTCAATTTTTTTAAAAAAAATTTCAAGATATCACTCTTATTTTTTCATATTTTCAAAATTTCAAACAATACTCCTTTTATTCATATTTTTAAAATTTTCAAGACATTACTCTTGTTTTTAATATTTTTTTTCAAATTTCAAAACATTACTCTTATTTTTTCATATGTTCAATATTTTAAGACAATACTCATTTTATTCTTATTTTTTTGTATATTCAAAATTTCAAGACCTTACTCTTGTTTTTAAAAAAATCAAAATTTGAAGGTATTATTCTTATTTTTTCAATTTTCAAGACATTTCTCTTTTTTCTAATACTTTTTTAAAATTTTCAATTTTTTTTCAAATTTAAAAAAATTATTCTTATTTTTTCATAATTTAAAAAAAAATCAAATGTTCAAGTGAATCCTCTGGTTTTTAATTTTTTTTTTAAATATTCATTTTCTTTTTCAAATTTTAAGACATTACTCTTTTAAATTTTCAAGACATTACTTTTGTTTTATAATATTATTTTACTATTTCATTTTTCTAAAAACTTTTAAGATATTACTCTTGTTTTTTCATATTTTTCTAATTTTTATTTGTTTTTTCAAATTGTCAAGATATTCCTTTTATTTTTTAAAGGTTTCAAATTTATAAAAAATAAATTTAAGACATTACTCTTGTTTATCATATTTTTGAAATTTTCAAGACATTCATGTTGATTTTAATATTTTCAAATATTAATTTTTTAAAAAAATTTGAAGACATTACTCTTATTTTTTCATATTTTTTGAAATTTTCAAGAAATTACTTTTATTTTTTCATAATTTAAAAAAAATCAAATTTTCAAGACATTTCTCCTGTTTTTATTTTTATTTTTTAATTTCAAGATATTACTCTTATTTTTTAATATTTTTAAAAATTTTCAAGACATTATTCTTGTTTTTTAATATTTTTTTTAATTTTCAATTTTTCAAGACATTGCTATTGTTTTTTAATATATTTTCAAATTTTAATATTTCTTTTTTTCAAATTTTTAAGACATTATTCTTATGTTTTCATATTTGAACTATTTTTTATTTTCAAATTTTGAAGAGATTATTCTTGTTTTTCATATTTGATAATTTTTTGTTTTAAATTTTCAAGATCTTACTTAGTTTTTTTATATCTTTAAAAGAAATTAAATTTTCAAGGAATTATTTTTGTTTTTTCATATTTTTGAAAAAAAAATAATCTTTCAAGAAATTTCTTTTTTTCCAAATTTTTAAGAAATTAATTTTGTTTTTTCAATTTTTTAACAATTTTTAACTTGTTTT
The DNA here is from genome assembly GCA_014843725.1 of Amphicarpaea edgeworthii. Taxonomy (NCBI): domain Eukaryota; kingdom Viridiplantae; phylum Streptophyta; class Magnoliopsida; order Fabales; family Fabaceae; genus Amphicarpaea; species Amphicarpaea edgeworthii. The sequence continues at coordinate 1,342,140 of CM026320.1, read as the reverse complement.
AAAAAATTTCACCACATTGCTTTTCTTTTTTCATATTTTTTTAAAAAAATTCAAAATTTGTTCATATTTTTTAAAATTTCAAGACATTATTTTTATTTTTTTAAAATTTTCAAAACAATGCTCTTGATTTTTAAATTTTTTATTTTTTTTTCATCTTTTCAAGACATTACTCTTGGCTTTTCAAAAAAAAAATCAATTTTATATATTATTTTTGAATATTTTTATAAAATATTTTAAATTTACAAATATTTTTTTATTAAATTTAAATATGTTTGTTAAATTTGATTAAGTCCAATCAATAACTATACATGGATTTTATTTTGTAATATATTTTGTAAGCTTATTTTTTTATTTTTTAAATGATAAAATTAACATATTAATACAAGAAATTTAATTATTTATTAAATATAATTAGTTCATAATAGTTTATTAATTAATTTGAAACTAATCATATGAGTCCAATTTTTATAAAATCTTACATACATAACTATCTATTATTAGACCACATTGTTATTATGAATGCAGCAAAAACAAAATGAAACCATTTGCGACAACACTATTATTTGAAGCCTTTGATAATGGGATAATGGGAGAAGAAAGAAAGGGTTTGTTGACCGTTGACTATCTATGTATTTGTTGTTGCATTAGGAAAAGGGTAGAAGAAGGAGGCTCCTCATCAATGGAGAAGGAAGTAGAAATTTCTTCAGCTCAGCCCAAAATGGCTTCTTCTCAACCCCAAAGGTGTGGTAGTGGTAAAGGTGGCCTCGTTACCATGCCTTTCATCATAGGTTTGTCTTGGACTATGTTTTTCTCAGATCCTGTTTTGTTTTATTTGGGTGTTGACTTGATGTGAATGGCAGCAAATGAAGCACTTGCGAGGGTGGCAACGTTGGGGCTTCTGCCCAATATGATATTGTATTTGATGGGAAACTACAATCTTCACTTAGGCAAAGCTACCAAGATACTCCTCTTATCAGTTGCAACCACCAATTTCATGCCTCTCCCTGGTGCCTTCATTGCTGATTCTTATCTCGGTCGCTTCCTCGCTGTTGGCTTAGGTTCCTTCATCACTTTCTTGGTAGCTATTCCTTTTCCCTCACCTCACCACAACAACAATGTCTTCTCATTCTCTAAATTCACCTTCCATATATTTCATTATCAAAACTATATTAACATTATAATGTCCCTTTCTATTTTGAGAAAAAAAAAAAATCAATCATTCCATTTACCAATATATATGTCTCTTAAGCATGTGTTGGGGGAGATCAGTCCCTCAAAATTAAACTGTCTCAAAGAAGAATGGGATACCCGGGGTTCACCCAAAAAAAGACATTCAAATTAGTTATTACTCATAAGTTAACTAGATATTTAGATGTTCTCAGAGTAATTCTGTATTTGTTAAATGATGACCTGACATTTAGTTATTTTTGTTAAAAGTTAGTTTAGATTCTGTTAGTTAAAAAAAATCAACTTTTTGGTAACAGGGAATGGCACTGTTGTGGCTAACAGCCATGATCCCACAGGCACGGCCCCCTCCTTGCAATTCTGAAACTGAAAGATGTGAATCAGCAACATCTGGGCAAATGGCAATGTTAATCTCTTCCCTTGCTCTCATGTCCATTGGAAATGGTGGCCTTTCATGTTCCCTGCCCTTTGGTGCTGACCAGGTGAATAGAAAAGATAACCCCAATAATCAAAGGGCCTTGGAGATGTTCTTCAGCTGGTACTATGCTTCATCAGCGATATCAGTCATAATTGCCTTCACTGGAATTGTATACATCCAAGATCATCTAGGATGGAAAGTGGGTTTTGGAGTTCCAGCAGCACTTATGTTCTTGTCCACTCTTTTCTTTCTTTTGGCTTCTCCACTCTATGTAAAGAATAAAACACACAACAACTTTCTCACTGGCTTTGCACGTGTGATTGCTGTAGCCTATAAGAACAGGAAACTTCAATTACCACATAAGATCTCGGATGGAATATATCATCGTAACAAGGACTCTGATGTAGTTGTTCCATCTGATAAACTAAGGTTGAATCACATATTCACACTACTCACATTGTTACCTTTTGCTTACTCACTGGATGAAATAATACTGAACTTCTTGCAATGTTGTTTATTCTAGGTTTTTGAATAAAGCTTGCTTCATTAAAGACTCGAAAAAAGATATAGCCTCAGATGGGTCAGCCTCAAATCCATGGAGTCTCTGCACAGTTGATCAAGTAGAAGAATTAAAAGCTATTATTAAAGTTATTCCCCTGTGGTCTACTGGGATCATGATGTATCTTAACATTGGAGGCTCGTTTGGATTGCTGCAGGCTAAATCCCTTAACAGACATATCACTCCAAATTTTGAAGTTCCAGCTGGTTCTATGAGCGTAATCATGATATTTACAATATTTATTTGGATAGCTCTTTATGATCGTGTCATTATTCCTCTAGCATCAAAGCTCAGAGGCAAATCAGTTTGGATCAGTGCCAAGAGAAGAATGGGACTTGGGTTGCTTTTCTCTTTTCTTCACTTGGTAACTGCTGCAATTGTTGAGACTACAAGGCGAAGGAGAGCAATTAGTGAGGGACATGTTAAAGACACACATGCAGTGTTGAATATGTCTGCAATGTGGCTCTTTCCTCAACTTTGCTTGGGTGGCATAGCTGAAGCATTCAATGCAATAGGCCAAAATGAGTTCTATTACACCGAATTTCCCAAGACTATGTCGAGCATTGCTTCTTCCCTTTTTGGACTGGGAATGGCTGTAGGATACGTGTTATCTTCTTTGTTATTCAGTATTGTGGAAAAGGTTACTTCAAGAGGGGGAAAAGATGAATGGATTTCAGATAACATTAACAAGGGTCATTTTGACAAGTACTACTGGCTTCTTGCCACACTGAGTGCTGTTAATGTACTGTATTATCTAGTATGCAGTCGGGCTTATGGACCTACTGCTGATCAAGAATCAAAGGTAACTGAAGAAAATGGTTCCAATGAGGAAGAATTGCCTTTAATTCAATCCAGGACTGAGGGTCAGTTTGATAAGGTATCTCAGGTTAGTGAAGATATTTTAAGAACTTCATCACATAAATTGTAACTGATTGAAATGAGTTTTAGAGTTTTTCAATAAATAAGAATGCTAGTGTTTTCAATAACAAAAACAAACAAACAAAAGATTCTTATTTAGGAACCTCGCCCTTGATTCCTATGTGGGTCATCCATAAAATAAAACAATCTTTTTGGTGATAGCTGAAATTGACCAATCATGGGTTGAATTCTGTTCTACTTATTAATATTATTAGGCTACTGAAACCGGTAGTTGATATTGTACGAAGCAATATTTCATATGGTTTGACAAAGTTCTTCAAATCATACAACATTAGAATCGCAATGCACCTATCTTTCCCGTGCGTGTTGAGGTACTATAAATTTGAAGATAGATTTTTTTTTTCGAAGATAGGTTTTTATGAATGTGAATGTCAGAGTTTTTCACAAATTAATAAGGTAATGTTGTTAATATGAAGTTCCTGAGACTAGTTCAAAGCTTGTAACAGACCATATACTTCCGCAGTTCTGATTCCTTCGGGTCACGGGTCAGGAATTTGATGCAGTGAGTAATGGAGGGTTTTTCTTTAGACAGTAAAAAATGTTATTTTTAATCTTTTTTTTAATCTAAAAATGATGTATATAGATTTTATAATTTGTTACGATTTTTTTATCGATATAATTTGACTTTTATAGTCAAAAATTACATATAAATAAATTACAAAATTTATATGTTTTGCTTGACAATTTTTGATAAAAAAAAATTAAAAAAGTAACTTTTAATTTGAAGATTAAAAATAAAATCTTATATTTAAAAAATTAAAAATATATTTAAATTTTTATTCGTAGACTTGGAAGTAAGCATGGCAATGGGCGGGGATCAATTTGTGATCCCTTCCCCCCTCCCATTCTTGTTTCAGCCTCTTGCGATTTTTTTATTAAATAAAAAATAAATTCCACATAATTAGTATAAGATGATTAAAATTGTTGCCAAAACAATCCACCATTAACATTGTATACATAAAATAAATCAAAATTTAAAAAAACTATATCAATCTAATAATATAAGTCACTATGTATACTACAACATTAAAATAGAAATAATTTAAGTAATTTTATATAATTGGTACGAGTACGGGACGGAGCAAAGATATGTGAATGATTTTCATGCCTGCTCGGAATACATAAAGTTTGCCGCGATGTTACTGTAATATTGTATGATAGTATCATTTATAGAATCCGAAGACAAAGTAGTATGGTATACTTCACATTTTTCTGAAATTTATTACAGTATATATTAGCCATCAATTCGATCATCATTATCCTGAAGTCTGCTACCTTTTGGATCTCACAGTCACGCCTAACCTTTTTCTTTCTTTAGGATCTTTGTCTTGGCAGAAGTTTTGGTCCTGTATGGTATATGTGGATGAACGCTTTCTAAAAAGAGTTTATGTCACAGCACATGACTATGTTATCTTCCTCTTTTATGGAGTTTTGTTTTCTAATGAATCTTTCAATATCCCTCTCTTTTAAGAAAGCAATACAAAAGTACTCATACATGATATGGCTATAAGAAATGGGAAAATTGCTCACGTACTTTAAAGTTTAAAGTGAACTAACTTGTATCATAATCATTTAAAACTAATTATAATAGAACCAAACTTTTTTATTAATTTTAATGAATATTTGTAAATATATATTTTTATTAAAATAAGATCAGATTCTTGATATTATTATTTATTTATAGACATTAATTAACGTGAGGTTAGCTGTTCGAACGGAATGAATCGTTCGTTAATCGTATTCAAACTAATAATCGTGTGGTTTCTCTTCTCTTCCCTTGTATAGTTATAGTATTTCCCAACCGTCTTTGACTCTAGGAATATAGTGGCCATTTTGAAGACGAATGAATGCCCAAGTGAAACGCACTATAATTTTGCTTTTCAAATCCAAAATAGAAAAAGAAAGAAAGTAACGATGATCACAAGATTCCAAAGCACTAGCTAAATTACAAAGTTGCTCTCATGCACGTCCTTTTCATAAAGTTTTAGGTAAAGCAAACTTCTCTTTTTCAGTACATTTTTTTTTAAATTACTTTTTAGATAAAAATAACAATATTTTAAAATTAATTTTATATGGATTTAAAGCAGAAATCAAGCATTTAATAATTTTCAAAGGTTAACCAGGTTTTTATCAAATAGCAGTTAATAGAATTAATGACATTCAGGAGAATATAGTGGTAATTAATTGATAATTGATGATCGAGAGACAAACAAAGCGTCGACACATGTGAACTGGTATTTCTGTGCAAAAGGAATGTAATGGAGTGGCAGATTGTTTAGCAAAACTTGCTTTAAGTTTTTTTCCAAATGTTTTGGATGAAGAATTATTCTTATTAGAAATATTCTTTTATTCTTTTATTTTGTCTGTTGTGCAAAACTTACACTATGATTCTAAATAAAACATTCATTTTTCATTCCTTTTAAAAAAAAAGTAAGAAAATATGTGCTTAAATTATTTCAATTATAATACAATAATTTTATCATTTCAATTTTTTTATAATAATTTTAAAATTAAGCTACACTAATTAGACAAAAAAAAAATGGCAAATTTCAATTGTGCAAGAATTAATACCTTTTACCTCAAGAAAAAGGATTAATACTTTTATTAATGACTAAAATGTATTAAAATTCTGGTGGATCCTAATTTTGTCAATAGGAATTCTGTAACTTTCATGGATGAAAAATGAAAAAGTCAATATATATGCAACGGGTGTTTGATGCGGCACAATTCTTGGCTTTTGGTTAAGATCAAAGGTTAAAATTCTCCTTTTATGTGCATAAACAGCATTAAGTAATTGAAATTGGTGCTGCTGCTGCTGCTGCTGTGAGATGGAGGGAATTTAGCTATATGAAATTCAGATTGAGGCCTGGGACGACGTGTATGTTATGGCTGCTGATATTGTTTTCTGGGAAAAAGTTGGCAAATATGCACACCGCAAGTTTATCTTGGTTTTCTGTGTTTATTGTGAAGTTGTGCCTTCTTTTTGGACGAGGTTGAGAAACATTACTTGTGTTACTGTTAAGCGGAACAATTTCCTCAATAGGTAGGTTTGGTTATGTTACTTATGTGCCTTGTAGTTGTACTCCTTTCTTTCTTAATAGAATATCTTTTGTTTGCTGAGGAAAACTAAATGATCATAATTAATTGGTTAAAGAAATGGTTAAACAAGTCATGTTATACCTTATGCAATGTTAAGGATTTAAAACGTGTTTAGTTTGTGTGATTATTGAGAAAATTTAAAAAAAAAAAAGTGCTTATTTTCTGTGAAATAAACATTCATAGACATAAACTTAAGCTCATATATAATACCTACCAAGCTCATCACTGTAAAGACCCTTGCGAGAAGGACAATTTTGATATTCTAAACAAGAATTTTAAACAATAAAACACAAATACAATACCTACCTGAACCATCAATTCATTTAAGACACCAAATGTAAATTAGTTAATTTATTTATAAAATATTGCATGCTTGCAAATATGCAATTGCCAATTCACCAAAAAATATTTATAAATTCACCAAAAAAAATATGCAATTGCCAAGTTGATGCAATCTTTAAGCTCCGTTTGTTTCTCATTTGTCCCATTGAGGCATGCAGTCTGAAACCAAAAGGATAAGCTGGAAACTTAACTGATAATAGAATACGCGAATTTGTCCCGTCGATAAATGAATGCTAACTAAAAACAATAAGAATATAATATATTATTTTTTTTTAAAAGTGTTTTATATTAAATCTTTTTCTATATATTTTCAACACAAGGTACTATTTGTTAGCATTTGTAAAAATATATTTCTTACACGTAACTGATGGATTTATGTAACGCATACATTGTAAATAACGTGGGACAGTAACAGCATAGAATCTGTTGTAATGTAACAGAAACACCCACATGCTACACTGGAGCTCTAATATATTAATTATTAATTATTAACTATGTTTCTTTGGTGGTGCATGAAGAGTACTAGTCTAGTATTTAAGGACTTTTCTTTCTTTGCATTATGAAAGAGGCAACAATGGAGAATGAAGTGGAGCTTTGTTCAAGTGAAGTGGAAATGGCGAATTCTCAGCACATTCCACAACCTCAAAGGAAAAAGGGTGGCATCGTTACCATGCCTTTTATCATAGGTAAATAAACTTATAACAAACAAAAATTAACATGGATGATCAATCTCATTGTTGTTTTTTGGTTTTGGTGTTGTTGCATTGATTGCAGCAAATGAAGCACTTGTTAGCGTGGCGAAAATTGGTATTCTGCCGAACATGATACTGTATTTGATGGGGAGTTACAAGTTTCATTTAGCCAAAGCAACTCAAGTGATTCTGTTATCCTCAGCAACAAGCAATCTCACGCCACTCATAGGTGCTTTCATTGCTGATTCTTGTCTCGGTCGATTCCTCTCTGTTGGCTTAGGTTCTGCCATCTCTTTCCTGGTACTACTCTCCTTTCTGCCTTCTGAATTCTGTTAATTAAACACCACTTAGATAGATAGATAGATCACTGTTATGTTCAATGGTTGAGGTTTACTTAGTTTGTTAGACACACATCACTAGACACTAGTAGTCATTCATTATCATCTTTTATCATATTAATACAATGGGATATTTTCCATGGTAGTGAACTTCGTGAGCTTTGGCCTCATCATGTTGGATAACTTGCGTCTCATCTCAAATTTCTGATAAACACACAATTCTAGTGTTCATTTTAAGGAGCTTCACTTGTTCTTTTTCCATCCAGTTATTCTCAAAAGTAGTAATAAGGTAAATTCAATTGATTGTTTAGTAGTGCGGAACGAAATGCACCGAAAACTTTTTTACTTCTCATGTCACAACTTTATGCACCCTACAGTTTCACAGAAAACAGCTGAGATAATTGGAGAATGTTTGTAGTTTTTTCTTCATTGTTGCTATCTCTAGGTAAGCTTTGCTCTGCAGGGAAGGGGTTACTTTATTTGTGGCTTTTTGCACTCCACGGTTTAAAAGAAAAAGAAAAAAAAAAAAACAGCTGAGATATCTGGAAAATGTTGTAGTTTTCTTCAGTGTTGCTATCTTTAGACTTTAAGTAAGCTTTGCTCTTCGGGGATGTGGTTACCTTTTTGTAGCTTTATGCACTCTACTAGGGGGATTTTGAAAGTAGGGGATCAAAATAGTGTATTTTAAATTAGGGGGATGAAAATTGTAATTAAGCCTTTTAAGTTATGGTTGGGGTCATAATTGTGGTTTTGTCACTGTTTTTTATATTGTGGATACCCCAAAAACTGTGACGCAACAGCCAAAATTGAGGTTGTGTACCATTTCTTAAACCATATACATATTTGATTGCATCCAGTTGATTGGATATCAAAACCTGTGATTCTGTTGTCTTTACGAAAGTACACTATCATCCTTTGGAGATGTCTTCTGAATACTATAAGGGAGGAAATAGTAAAGTTAAAATGAGTTTAATTTTGGTAACAGGGAATGGCACTGTTGTGGCTAACAGCCATGATCCCACAGACACGGCCTCCTCCTTGCAACCCTGAAACTGAAAGATGTAAAGCAGCAACAGCTGGGCAAATGGCAATGTTAATCTCTTCCTTTGCTCTCATGTCCATTGGAAGTGGTGGCCTTTCATGCTCCATTGCATTTGGTGCAGACCAGGTCAACAAAAAAGATAACCCCAACAACCAGAGGACCTTGGAAACATTTTTCAACTGGTATTATGCTTCTGCAGCTTTTTCTGTCATAATTGCCCTCACAGTCATAGTATATATCCAAGATCATCTTGGATGGAAAGTGGGTTTTGGAGTTCCAGCAGCACTTATGTTCTTGTCCACTTTATTCTTCTTTCTTGCTTCTCCACTTTATGTACAGAATAAAGTACAAGGCAGCTTAATCACTGGCTTAGCACAAGTAATTGTGGTGGCCTATAAGAACCGGAAGCTTCCTTCACCACCAAGGAACTCAGCTGCTGAAATTTACCATCGTAGGAAGGACTCTGATCTTGTTGTTCCTACTGATAAACTAAGGTTGACTGCACTCACTATTATCATGTTTTTCTTATTCACTGGATGAAAACAAATTCTGAACTTCAATTCTGGCAATGCTTTGTTGTCTTTGTCTAGGTTTCTGAATAAAGCTTGCATCATTAAAGATCCAGAAAAAGATATAGCCTCTGATGGATCAGCCTCAAATCCTTGGAGTCTCTGCACAATATATCAAGTGGAAGAGCTAAAAGCTATTATTAAAGTTATTCCACTGTGGTCTACGGGGATCATGGTGTCAGTTAACATTGGAGGCTCATTTGGAATACTGCAAGCTACATCCCTCAACAGACATATCACTTCACACTTTGAAATTCCAGCAGGTTCTTTTCCCGTATTCATGGTACTTACTATATTTATATGGGTGGCGCTTTATGACCGTGTTATTATTCCTCTAGCATCAAAGCTCAGAGGCAAACCAGTTAGGATCAGTGCCAAGAGAAGAATGGGAATTGGGTTGGTTTTCAATTTTCTCCACTTGGCAACTGCAGCTACTCTGGAGAATACAAGGCGAAGGAAAGCAATCAGGGAGGGATATATTAATGACACGCATGCAGTGTTGAATATGTCTGCAATGTGGCTTGTTCCTCAACTTTGCATGGCAGGCATGGCTGAAGCATTCAATGCAATAGGCCAAAATGAGTTTTATTACACTGAGTTTCCAAGAACTATATCAAGTATTGCCTCTTGCCTTTTTGGACTTGGAATGGCTGCAGGGAATGTGTTATCTAGTTTAATATTCAGCATTATGGGAACTGTTACTTCAAGAGGAGGAAAGGAGGAATGGGTTTTAGATAATATTAACAAGGGTCGTTATGACAGATACTACTGGGTTCTTGCTTCACTGAATGCTGTTAATATACTGTATTATCTAGTGTGTAGTTGGGCTTATGGACCCACGGTTGATCAACTATCCAAGGTGTCTGACGAAAATAGTTCAAATTCAAATGAATAAGTATTAACTCAATTGGGCAATGTGAGCCAGGTTGATGTTAGTGAAGGAATTGTCTGAACTACAGGGGGTCCTGTTGAAAAGGTATTCAAAGTTATTGAAAACAATTCCAAATATTATCGATTCATTGGCTCAAAATAACTAGATAACGGTTCACTTTACTTCGAGTGCACTAAGGAAAAATATAGATGATTCGTTGTATAAAAGTAATGTCTACTTTAATGGAAAGAGTATCAACCAGATCAAGTACTCAGTTTATTTAATTATTCATCATTGTCGTTATTATTAGTAGTCATTTTTATTATTGTTGCTGCAGTAATTACAATGACTTTGAATTAATATATAGGTTCTGTTAACAATTTAACTAAATTGGTTCAATAAACTTAGCCAAAAAATAATGTAGAGGAAGCACTGAATTTACTCGTCTGGGATCTTGTATTAAAACACCAAAGTAGTTAGAGTTTACTTGCTTGGAGTTTTGGATTCTTTCTAGCTACCATCCACACCTTTCCAACAGCAACCAATTCTCCATTCTGCTTTTTCCTGACTTCCACAATCACAGAAGTCAACTCATCCTTCTTTCTTAATACCTTTGCCTCCACTTCAACCTCTTCCTATTGTTAAAAACTAAAAAGTAAATTAGACATGCTAGAAAAAAAAAAAAACTAAATTTTGGTACAAAGAATGAATGCATTTGGTGAGTGAAACAATTGGAGTCAAGGCTATAAACTTCTTCACAAACACCAAAGATATTACATGAAGAGAAGATTACCTGAACCTTTGCCGTTGAGTAGTATGAGATACTTAAATCAAGAGTGACCTGGTGACATGAGGTAACACTGTAGGATGCAAAACTTGCAATTATGTCAACCAATGTTACTATCGCACTGACATGCCAGTTTCCATTTTCATCCTATAGAAACATAACCACACAAAAAAAGGGCTTAAAATGAAAGGGAAAGAAGATAAATGCTTCAAGTAAGAGGAGAATCAGATTATTATAATTACAAAATTATTACCAACAAGCCACTGTGTATGATCAACTCACAAAGGATGAAGCCTTTGTGTGCCTTTACTAGCTGAATACCCCTTGTGGTGGAAGTCTCTAACTCTTTACCAGCAGTCCCATCTGACAGGGCTTTCATCCATTTCTGGATCTGGATCACTTCAAGACAAGGATCTTCCATCTCTTTCTCAAACCAGAGAGAAACAGAATCTTTCTCAGTTTCATTTCATCACTCTTTCTTCAGGTGTAATAGATGGGTGACAACTGAAAAGTCAACCTTGCTTTTATGACAAAGGCACAATACTTAATTCATTCTGGTTTTCCTTTTTACAACATTATTTTATTAGACCACTAGATGCATCGCAGGGATATAATTGTAGATGGAGAAACCAGTTTAGTATTATAACCGGTTCAATGTTCAAAACTGGTCTTAAAAATGATTTTTCTCCTGAAACCAGTTTTTTAAACTATTTTTTTCTCCAAAATCAGTTCCGAATATTAGTTTTAAAAGAAGAAAAAGAGGAAATTATGGATGCATTGATTTATTTTTTATAAAACGAGTTTAACAAGTTATTTCTGTAAGAACAGGTTAAAAAATGCATTGTACTTATCCAGTCGAATAAAAATAGAGTTTTGCCTATATCCAGTCGAGACAGCCAGTTCTTCAACACCACTCTGTTTTTTTATCATATCAGTTGTTTGTGCATTATACTCAGATAAGGTGTATCTACAACACCACCCTAGTTGAGGAACAACCTCAACCACATTACGAACCAATGGAGAAATCATCAAACCAGAGCATATACACAGATAAAATCTATACTCGTACACGTACTTGGGATTTGCTAACATCAATAACAGAGATGAATAAGAAAATAATAGCAGCGAGAGTGGTTGAAAGTTAAAAGATAATTGCACAAGATCCACACCTTAGTGACAGGGGAAATTGAAGCTGATGAGAGATTATTGTTCTCCAAGTTACTGCCAAAACAGAGATTAATAAACATATTAAAATAGAAGACATAATATTTCAGAAGCAATAGAAAAACATAACCAGTTACAGATTTGATGAAGAAAATGTGCAAATGAACAAAAGATTCAATAAACAATCAACGAGAGCCACATTTAGTCGAAACATACAATAGGATGGAATCATGGAACATGTACTGTACCATTCTGTTCTCCTCGCATTTTAATTCTGTTTTTTTTTTTTCGAAACATTTTTGTATTGGATGAAATTCATTTGGCCGTCAGACATAGTAAATATTTAAGTTTTTCTTTTTTGAAGGATAAAATATATTTATGTTTCCTTATCTGGTTGTGAATTTTTGTTTTATTCCTTTATTTTATTTTTAAATAAAATACTTTCTTGTCTCTTTGAAAAGATTAAATCCAGTTTTAGTACTCTAAAAAATTTGTACTTATTTCATTATTTGCGAAGAATTGGTTTCTTATTTACTAGTTTTTGACTGATTTTTTTTTTAAAAGGATGATGATTATTAAGAGTGGCACGAATGCTTTACATCATCAGAGACAATTTCGGGTCGCTGGGGAGGAATCTCCTCTATCCAGTACACTTCTCTAATTTTTCTCTAAGCTGATTTTGTGATTTTACTTGAACCGGACATTTGATCGTTCACCAATTTTCTGATTTAGTTTTCAGAACAATAGTTAACACTCTTTTACCATTCATTATGAGGTTAAAATGCAGGGCTTTCCAATCTGCAAAAAAAATGCTCTTCAGGAATCTTACTTAAGGCTTTCCAAATGCAACACTAGTCCCATGCACTTACGCTTGTTTTAGTGAATTATTAATAATCAATGGGAAACAAACTGCCTCATTACATTTCCATGCCGTTTTTCATTTTCAGTCGTCAAAAACATCATGAAAAATAATCCTAAAATGAATTCAGTAACAAATTACAGCACACTTTAAATTAACCATTTAATTGCTATCTCCAACGAGCCAAATTCTTTATCTCAGGTTCCTGCTACTATCGATAATAATATCTCCAGATGTATCCCTTGAACCGATTATCTCAATCTTGCAGGAGACACGGTTTAGAAGCAACAAGCAAACTGGTTGTAATTCAAACCCAACCGCCAGTCATTGCAACAGTTGGAAAACAATATTATGAAATGTATTTCTCCTGCTGCTCTTGAAGTAACTTGGCTGATGATTTGGCATCCAAATATAGCGTACACACTTCCTCAAGATCCGCCTATAAATTTCAAAATAATAACTCATTGAGTTGAGGGTAAGTACATAGTAAACATCAAATGGTCCAACTTCATAATTACCTTGCAGATGCTATCTCGGCCATTCATTTTTGCAACAATGCTGGCAGGTGATAACAGCTGAACTGCATGCCTGATAAGCAACAACTGTAAGTAACATAAGAAATAAAAGCATAGGAGAACAGCCAATCTAGAATCCAAACCTTAAAGATGTCCGTTGTCCAATCTCCCCAAGGAAAGCTAAACTTTCTTCATCCACAACCAGTTCCTCTACTTGAGCACGGATAGCTAGAATCTGTCCCACAGGTAAGAATCATGTATGTTTGTATATCCAAACACATAAAAATATATTCGAAAGAAAGATGAAGGCCATACTACCTGTATCATTTCAGCAGGACCATAGGTTTGCGTTCGAATGATCACCAACCGATCCAACAGGTCAACAGGTATACCATGAGGACTGGTCATATCAGTCCCTCTGTATAAAAAGCAGGCAATAATGCCCAAATTTAAGCAAGGTGAAATAATGAAAATGGGACCATATTGAAGCAACAACTAATCAATATGACCATTGACTTAAAGTTTACATTGAAGTATGTCAAGTTGTCAATTAAGTATGAACAAGGGTTCACAACCAGAGAGATTACTTTCAATGTTTACTAATCACAAGCACTTAAGTCGTATATGACCACAAAAAGTTAAACTCAACATCAAGGAGATAATTAGGAAAAGTAATTAACAAATAAGAACCATGGTGATGCCTGCTATGGTAATAATACACCAAAAATAACCAGCTACAAATCACCACATTGCATTCATTTGATTTATCCAAATTTACCACTGGATCAAAACTTCTTAAAAAGCAACATTAGTTTAATCGTACCTTACATTGCATATTCCTCTATTAGTAGCAAAGATTACTATTGGAGATAAGGAGCTCTCTAAAGCACGATTCAAATATGAAAAACACTCCATATCTAGCATATGAACCTGTAAAGAAGCAGTAAATCTTGATTAATTAGATGCAATACTATTTGCAGACATTAGTTGGTGAGAAACTTAATGGCACAGTCACCTCATCGATGAATAGAACTCCAGGAACAAGCTCTGCTACACCTTCATCAATATATCGGTTGACAACCTGCCACCAACAAAAACAGTTACCCTCTTGTTTTTTATATTATACCTCATTTTCTTTTTTCTTTCTGGTCACAACTCATGAGTATGACTTTATTAATAACCAATTTCATTTTATGTATAAAACATCTGAAATAATAAGTACTATGGCCAAGGACAATTGAAAGTAATTGAAGAAATTTCCAAGAGAAAAGCTCATTTTTTAAACCCTTGATTTTCCCCATAATTATTTAAATAAGAAACTACAAACTTGTATTAAAAGTTATGAAAATACCTTGTTAATTTCTTGCCTCAACTTGTCAGTGATTTCTGTTTTCCTGGGTTTCATCATCTGACCCATAAGAGACAGAATATCTTGTCCCCCTTGAGGTCGTGCATTGGCAGCATCCAGATCATGTAGGGTTACATCCTTTAAGAACATCAACCCAAATCACAATAAGAGGTCAGAAATACATAATATGTCAGTGTCTAGAACACATTCTTACAGAGTACACTAGTACAAGCCTCTGATTATTTTCATTTGAAACTGTTATCCAAAGTTTTTTTGAGTATTCTGAAAACAAATAAGTTAAAATTATCTCCTCTCAACTGAAATCTAGAATTAAAAAAATTCTGATGTCCACAGAAATCTTGATTAAAGTTTTGCCTTCCCCATTCATGACATGGCTTCAATTTAACATTGCAACAAAATTTGACACACAATCATGATTATAAAAACAAGACCAGACTGGCTGGGTCAACTGGTTGGATTGAGAACTGGCTAGGCGACTAGGCTTTATAGACCACTCACAAGATCAACTGGAAGTAATACTACATAATTGATGTTATTGACAAAAGCAATTAAATTCAGAAATGAAACTCGACATCATTACAGTTTCTAATACAATCGATTAAGGGATTCAAAAATAATAATTATAATAAATTAGTAAACATTTGAGTTAGAGGCATTAAATAAATATAAAATTGGTCCTCAATTTAAATACCTGGACAATCTCCTTTTTTTTGTGAACCTCTCCC
This sequence comes from Amphicarpaea edgeworthii, assembly GCA_014843725.1. Classification (NCBI taxonomy): domain Eukaryota; kingdom Viridiplantae; phylum Streptophyta; class Magnoliopsida; order Fabales; family Fabaceae; genus Amphicarpaea; species Amphicarpaea edgeworthii. The sequence continues at coordinate 1,326,667 of CM026320.1, read as the reverse complement.
TTAGGAAGTGGAACATACTCTTCAGCTTCAAGGTCAAACTCTGTAGCAAAAGCATCACTTCGTCCCACCCTTTTTACAGCCCCACTATTTGCTTCAATGTATATAACATCCCCAACAGCTACCTGCAGGTTGGCAGAAACCCCACATCAAAACAAAACATGAGATTTGTAGAAACAAATATTACATAACTTCAAACATCATACAAAATTATAATTTCTTACTTACAGAAAGGAGCCAACACAGAACAAGAGGAAATTATAGGACTCACCTTTTCCTTAATCAAGGCATCATATATAGTGGGATCCAACTTGAGTTGCTTGGTTCCTTTGACGGTCTTCAATCCAATGATGACATGGCTAATACTTTTACCATAACCACCTGTTACACTCTCAGTTTCTTCTGGAGAGAGTTCAGTGACCTACCACAAGACCAGCAAAACATCAATAATAACAATGTGTACAAGAAGGAACAGCCACATCCCAGTTTTTGACATCATATGAACTCACCTCTCCTTCATACACCTCCTTATTTTCCTTGATACGGAGACCAATGGCACGTCGAAAATTTTCCATGAGAACCTCAGTCTTCTTTACTTCTGAGGAGTAAACTTCAGAGCCAACCATTGGGCAGAATGGAACCTTGGTGCCAAGCTCCTGGCTTATCCCGAGGGCTAATGCAGTCTTGCCGGTTCCAGGGGGTCCGGCGAGAAGAAGTGCCCGGCCGGCCATCTTCTTCTGCCGTATCATGTCGACCACGAGACCGGATGCTTCTCTTGCCTCAACTTGTCCAACGAACCCAGCAGCAAAAGGCAACGCTTTTCCACTAGCCTGAACAACAAACAATCATCAACAATTGAAGCATCATCAAAACCGTATGATAGGGTTCCACGTACTACGAGGAAGCAGATAAAAGTAGAGTCACGAGGACCTAAGTGGTTGAATTTAAACAATGATTTTCTCTTAACGAAACAAGAACGAAGAGGAAGTCACCTCGAGACCAAGGCCTTTAATGTGAGTGTGGGTAGCAACACGCTGTTTCTTCGTGGTTGACTGAACCTCTTCTATTTTCATCTTCTCCATCTCTCTCTCTCTCTCTCTCTCTCTCGGGTTTTGCACTTTGCAGCAAGCAGCGGACACTGAAGAGAAGCGAATGGAAGGAGAAGTTCAGTCTTCAAGAACATGGATTTACAACCCTTTATGGGCTAACCCAAGCCCAGATACATAAACCGGGTTGGGCCGCACTCCCATTCAAAATAAAAGGAAAGTGAAATTGAGTATGGTATAGATAATTATCGTGCAAATCACAATTTTGTAACGTAAGGTAAAAGAGAACAGAGGGAGTTTAGACTTAGAGCAATGGTCTTAACTCCCAGCCTTGAATCTCCCTTCACTCCGTGTTAATAACACTTGAACACTTTTATATTATCATTATTAACATAGTTTAATACTTTTTTAGTCGCAAGTTCTAATTAATTACCCATTTTGATTCATAAATTTTTTTAAAAAAATTAATCTAATCCTCAAATTATTTAAAATGCTCTAATTTAATCACCGTTAATTTTTTTAATAATATTAAATATGAAATACATGACGTTACACCTCACAATATTATAATCTTATTTGTTGTTAATGAATTATTTAAATTTATTATTATAATATTAATTTTGATTTTCAAATTATTAAAATTACTCTAATTTAATATTTGTCAATTGAACTTCAATATTTTATAAATATAATATAAAATTATTGACTAAATTAAAACATTTTTAATAACTTGAAAATCAAATTAAAATTATGATAAATATAAATAAATAATATCGAGATTATAATAATAAGTATAAATAAAATAGTAAGTAAAAATAATATTATAATAATATGAGATAACATATCACGCATTCAAGCTGCATTATGAAACTAAATTGAAACATTTTAAATAATTTGGGTATCAAATTGATTTTTTTTTTTAAACTTGAGACTAATAAAAAGGGGTATTAAGCCTATTAACAATCTTTTTCTCATTATTATTCGATCAATTAAATGAAAATATCTTTACAAGGTTTTAAGATACTTAATAATTAAATAAGTTTTCAAAGATAAAAACTAATATCCAAAGCGAAGTAATAATACTAGTAGTTTCTAAAACTTGACGATTATTCTATATCATTAATGTGTTTTTCCAAAATTATGGTAGAAACTAGAAAGCATGTTTTTTTAAAAGCGCTATAGTACCGTTTATCGTATTCCATAAATTTTATAATTTTTAATTAATGTTAAAAGAATGGGTGTTGATTCAAATGAGGTGTGTGTCGCAGACGCGGTCGCTGCATGGGCGCCTGTGCGAGAAAGTTTGCAAGGACTTGCAGTAATTAATGCTTAAAGAAAAAACATTTGCTGAAGATGATGAAGCGAGTACAGTATGACGCAATTATCATATTCATAGACCATGTTCAAATTAAGATTGCTCGTTAACTCATGATGTTGACACCCAACGGTTTACCCGCAGGCGACAGAACTTCTTCTCAACCACAAAAATGAAATATTATTAAATACTTTTAATTACTAAAAGAAGTAAATATCAATTTTTTTTTTCATTTTTAATACAATAAATATTTTTTCATTAAATACATCAATCAATCACCTTCATAAAACTAAAATCTAAACTTACGCTATATTTTCTCTTTATCTCCCCCCTCTAACAATATGCTAAAACTTATTGAACTTAATAAATGTCAGAATATAAAGGTTTCTATTTCATTTCACTATAATTGGTGCAATTTTATTTGAGATTGCCACCATCTTAAATTGATTGATTTCAATAAATTAACCTTGCCTACTGAATAATGCTCAAATGGGTGTTCACTGTTCTGGAACCAGGATCTTCTTCAGCTCTTTTTTATTTACCTGAAATTTCACAGGAAAAAAAAGAATTAACTTTTCTTAAAGAATGATTCAGTTCAGGGTGAAAAGGGAAATGATGTCTATTAGGACACGATAGAAGCAAGAGTGAATTACCTTCCCCATGGCATTGCGAGGGAGTTTGTCCCACACCACTAGTTGAGTTGGAATCTAACAAAATATCAGAAGGGAATTACTTTTATTATATGATATGGTTTAAGATTTGGCTCTTTTCATCTATCACACTCTTAACTGATATATCTTATGAAGAAATAATGGCCATGCTGTGCCAGCTATACCTTGTAAGGTGCAATTTTGTCTTTGGCCCAGGTGGATAATTCGTCTAGGCTTAGAACAGGCTTTGATTCTTGATCTCGCTTCCGTTTAACATCAGCATGTGGCACTACGATTGCACCAACAATCTCTCCATAGTCTTTGTCTGGTAAGCCTAAAACGCAGCATTCTAAGACAGCTGGATGCTGCAAAAAATGTTCTCATTGTGAGTGAATATTCATATATCACTCCATGGAGGAAAAAAAAAAGTGACAATACAAGGTGTTAATAACAACTAACAACCATAATGAGAAAATGTTAGCCACTTGCCTCTATCATAACTGATTCAATTTCTAATGCAGACAGCTTATAGCCACCAGCCTTGATTATATCAGCATTAGTGCCTGATAAACAAGTAGAGAATGTACACAATGTAACTTTTAGTTTTATCACCATGACAATGTAACTTTTACTCTGAATCTGATGATAAGCTCAGGTGTAGGGAACATTATGTTTATACTTGGTCAATAAAGATGAAATAGGTGAGTTCTCATGCATGTCTAAATAAAAATATTAAGCTAAACCAAATGTCCTAGCTATCAGGTATCAGCAATTTGAGGTTAACGTTTCTGACAAACACCTATAACAATTTAAGCATTTTTCTCTCTTACTTTTGTTGTGAGATTCATTTTGGCTCAAGGATAATCCCAAGAAATTTCCAATTGGATATATAGTTATTAAGGCATGAGAATTATGCTACATGCTGCACTCAAGGTTCTGACTCTTACGAGCAAACATATGACAGCATACACAGAAATATTAATTTCCTTACGTCCTAGAATGATGTAATAGCCATCTTCATCTGTAGTAACTGCATCTCCAGTCTTAAAGAATCCATCATCAGTAAATGATTCCTTCGTTGTCTACATCAAAATAATAAAATTTCTCAGAAGTAGGTAGCATATTTCTTGTACCATTCTCAATAATTGGAATCTTAGACTTTCAGTGACTGAAATAATATTTTATTCCTTTTACTATGCTCAAACTTTTTTTTTTTTTTAATGATAAACTATGCTCAATCTTTAGCATCTTGGAACTTCTGTTGCTTAAATAACCGCTTCTCAGATACCAAGATGAGCAGCCTTTGGATGGTGGTGGGGCATAACAGGGGAAAAGGGCATTGTATCATGATGTACATAGATTATGTAATGCATTATACATCAGTAAGGAACGGTTTGGAACATATAAAGATAAAAGACAGGTAATACTTATTACTAAATGATGAATTCAAAATTGCTAAATAGAAGAACTTAATATTCTAAAAGTACCTCGGGAAGTTTCCAATATTCTTTAAACAAAGAAGGGCTTTTAATGCAAAGCTCGCCTGTTCCAGTATTTTCATTCTCACCCTCCCCATCTGCAATAATCTTGACCTGTCAAGCATACAGAAAGGTCAACCTTAAAATTCCATATGATATTATCTGATCATGGAAACAGATTATGCAACAGTTGAATACAAGATAATAAACAGCCCATATTCTATGGCAGGCAGCAGTGAACAAGTGCAAGCTCAACTAACCTGTATACCAGGAAATGGTTTACCAACAGTTCCAGGCTTGCGCTCACCTTTCAATGGATTCGACAGTGCCATAACAAACTAGAAACATTAACATAATAACATAAGATTCAGCTAAAAAATCATTATAAATTTAATAAGAAAAGTAGTAAAAACTAAAATACATATATGATTCCCTGCAAAGTTGAAGGACTTCAACTAAAGTTTACTTACTTCAGTCATGCCATATCGTTCCAATAAGCGATGCTCAGTGATGGCTTCCCATTCTTGCATAACTGGTAGTGGAAGTGCAGAGGACCCACACATCTGAATCATAACATGATAATATATCAGATTTTTCAGTTTGAATTAGTAGTCAGCACAAAGCACTAATGAAGGAGAACATGCAACATAAATTGCAGCCATGTCCATGCATGGTAAATCACCACACCACTAAGTCACACACTGATTCAGTCAAATTAAAAATTCAATAATAATCCATTATTTTAAAATTCAAACAACTTCCCATTTATCTTCTTTTAAGAAATAAAATTGTTTGATGCATGCCACAGTGCCTCTTTCTCTTACCATAAGACGCAAGTTCTTTGCAGCAGATGCTGAAGCAGCTTGAAGCTCAGGATCCATTGCATGATAACCTTGTATTAATCGGGCATAGATAGTTGGAACCTTCATTAACAAAAGAATTCAATCATAATCAGATCATCCAACACAAGTTTTCTAATCATAACAAACACTGTTGATAGTAAATAGTATACAAATGAATTTTAAATGAACAATGCAACTTAATACTTTTTTATGCCCAAGTGCTTAACAAAGAAATGAAAAAATGTCATCATATGACCTATAACTTATAAATGCTGTCTTTGTATGATTATAGCAGTAAACATAATTATTTTCAGCCAAGCTTAGGTTATATACACAAACCAAGGTACAGTGAGAATGAACCATATCATATATATGAACAATGCTAATAAGAATTATACTTACTCCAGTGAATGCAGTTATAGTATCTTCAGCCTTAGAACCATCAGTTGGATATGACTCACGCCACCTCTGCCAAACTCCCCTCACACTAAATTTTGGCATGAACTCAACCTTCAACAAGACAATTGAATTCTTAGCCACAAAAATTATTTAAAATGGATATTGTCTATTTAGAGGCACTTGAGAACAAAAGTTAAGATTTCTTTTTTTTTTTTAGTTTTGTATTTTCTTCGCAAGCAGAAGGGAAGAGAAATATATTACCGTGGAACCTGCATAGAGAGGGGCCATTAAACCATTGAAAAGCCCATGAACATGTATATCATATATGTTAAGGATTGACATAATAAAGATATCCCAAATGTTTTAAATAATTAGAAAAATATTGAATAATGTATACACAAAAACTTTCAAGGATATGATGTAGTGGTAGACAATGCAGAAACTGGTCAGCAGATGTGTACTCCCATGCTTTTGTCAAAGTTTGGACCTAAAATCAAGACAATTAAAAATAAATGCAAAATTAATAACAAAATAGGAATGGACTGTCATGCTCCTGTCAACAAGGATTAAATTGCATTTGATTAAAATTACATCATAAACAGTACTTTGTGCATGATTTGATAATCACACCAAAATCATTTTTGCACAACCATAGCGCTGGTTAGAGCCAGTGTTAAGGAGGAGGATTTTATTTTTGTAGATGAAACTGTCAATTCAAAGTATTAAATGTAACTAGAGTTAATCACAGAGCATACCTGGGAAATGATGCTTTTGTGTGTATGAACAACTCCCTTGGGTTTACCTGTAGTCCCACTAGTGTACAAAATCAGTGCTGGATCTTCACCTAAGTGAATGGATATGAAAAATAAAGAACTGTCAACAAATTGCTAGAAAAATATTCAACCCTATCTATTTGTAAAAACTGAAACTGATTTTCTTACTTGATCTTCCAATATCATCCAAAAAAATTTTGTCTGTATGAATTCCCCCATTCTGTGAATGTCCATCACTGCTTTTCTCTGAAGACTTGTTGAGAACAGGTGGAAGATGAAAAAACTGAGAAGAGCTTTTATTGGCCACGCTTTGCATTATTTCACTATGATCTTCAGTACTTAGTATTGCAGATACATCCTACAGCCAAATTATATCAAATTTCTACTAAGACTGAATCCACAAAGCAGAAGTAAAGAACAAAGGTAATAATCAAATGGTTTAACTAATCGGTTAGTTAACTCTAACGTATCCAATTCTTTTTTCCTTAGATACGTTAAACATAATTTATATCACAATAACCATATTTAAATCTACCAACCCATATAATAAGCATTTTGTTCCTTGATAATAGACATACTTGCAGAAGCGACCAGTGGGACATAATAAATGACAGACAACAGAAGTATAAAAACTAATCTGAAAGCAATATGAATTATTTTGTTAGGGACAGATGAATAGCAGAATCCCTCATTCAATAGTTTATTCATGTCTGAATTGAACATCCAATAACATGTAATTTATAGGTATACTTACATAGCATATAACAGTCATGTACTTTAACAAAGGCTTATCTACAGATAAATCAGCTATTTAAAAGTTCAAATAAAATATACAAAGATAAAGTCAAGGGATGATTAAGGAGGTCCTGGCTTCATAAAGTTTGCAAGCCATCTAAGTGTTAAACAAACACAAGAATAGGGATTTCAAAGCATACCGAATTGTCAATCACATACAAGAGCTCTACTTCTGGATAGCTGGTTGCGAGCGGTACAGCAACGCCTCCACTAAGCCAAATCCCAAGTATTCCAGCAACAAATTCAGCAGAGGGTTTGGCTACAATTCCTATTCGAGCTCCATCGAGGTTTCCCTGGATTTTGATACCACAAAAAGTTTACTTAATGATTATTCCGAAAATATTCACGAATGTAACTCATGAATGGCAAGCAACACACTAAGAATTTTAGTAATCTACAATTCTCAGCAGGTGATCAGAATAGAATAAAAAATAAAATAAAAAAGTGGGTTTTCTTAAAGAGCATATAGTGTCCCATGCTTTCAAGCTGTTTTCTATGGTTCAGCATGAAGGTGTTTTGGTAAAAACGAGAAGGCCCTACTAAGTTTGCAGTGTTTATTTTACACTATTTTTTTATTGCATTTAGTTAAAACCAGAATGTATCTTTTAGAGTGCCTCTTTGCTCTTAAGTATGTAATGGAATATGATTGTAATTTTAGCTTCTTCTTATGTACTCAGATTTCTGCCCCTGCTTGTGTCAGGGACTCAGGGGAGTTGCTACTTGCTATATGTTACATGCAGAGAGACTGGGCAGCATTGCTGCATTATTAGTTATCATATTGTTCTTAGTAAGTTTTCACCATTTAGGCTCTAGCACGTTGCACCCTTTACATGTTGTATTTTCCTTGAAATCTATATTTTTATAATTGAAAAAGAATAGCATAACTGTTTTTACGGATTAAGTTTATAGGAACTTTTGTTAATCATATTGGTCAAATGCTAACTAATAGTTCTGCACTGTTTCATCTAGCAATAACAACAGTAAGGAAATTCTTGTGTGTAACTCACTGCTTGTGCATCACTGCCACACAAGAGATCAGATATCTTCTGTGCAGATGAGATGAGTTGCTTGTAACTATAACTCTTCTGATCAGCTCTGATAGCAACACTTTCAGGAGCTGCAGGTTCATGCTTAGCAATTGCTTTGACCACCTCCATTAATGTAGCAGGTGCAGATGCTATATAAAAGGAAGAAAGAAATAGTCAAATAACCATTACAAATGGATTTATTAGATATTAAATAATTTCCACATTATGTAAACTATCTATTTGGTGTTTTTTCATCCAAACCAAGATGTCCCTTCTAAAATTTCGAGCACAGCAATATCATTATCATAACAAGTCAATGACAACCTCATTTTTTTAGAGTTCATCTCTTACAAACAGTTAACTAAGTATTTTAACAAGTTATGATAGTTGAGAGTAATTCGGCATTTAGAAAGAATGACGTTTTACCCTCTTAATCTTCCTGGACACTGGAATGTTTAAACCCAAGCAAGCTCCATAAAGCAATAATAAGGCTTGCATGATAGGCAAATTTACAACTTGATCAGTAGTTAGGAGCTACAAAACCAAAACGCTACTCATCACTGAACACTGAAAATAGATGCTTCATAATAATCTCTATCCTTAAATATTGTGTGTGCGCGCTAATACATGATGTTAGCTAGAAGCAAACAGAGTCGCACGCAAACAACAGCTCCAAGCAAAATTACTATTCACTTCCCACCTAGAATACATTACATTCGATCAAACTCAACAAAAATTAAGAGAGAGAAAGGGAAGCACACCCTTTGCATCTGCATGCAGTAGTGAGACACCCCAACAGTATATTCCATCAAATTCAACCTCAAGGTAGATTTTTTTTTTTTTTACTTTTTTCATAAGCCCAATAACCCAGTTGAAAAAAAAAGGCAAAAAACATTGATCCCAGAATCACAAAACTGACGTTAAAAACAATTAAGAAAAATCATTTGAGTGTGAGCAACCAAACCAATCACAGAAGAGTAAAGGAAGAGAAACTCACAAGAGAATGGACGAAAGTGAGAGAAGGAGAGCCTGTGGTGGGAAACAAGATGCGGAAAAAGAGGGAAGGAAGAGGAAGCTATGAAGGCATGAGAAGAAAAGGAGCGTTGATGAAGAGGGAGAGGAAGGAGAGAAAGGTGTTTGTTGAAAGCTTTCAATGAGCGACTCATTTAGGTGGCAGGCAAATATTACAACTAACTAATTTAGCGGTGGAGGTAGGTAGATGGAAACTGCGTGCGTGCCCTTTCCTTCTAACTCTCTCTATTCTCTACTCTCTACTCTCTATTCTATTTTGCACGTTCCTGCTTTTGCCACCTTAATTTGTCTGCTACTCTGAGTCAAATGTGGCTATCAGTTTCGGGTGGCTATCTATAATAATAATAATAATGCCTTATTCAATTTCAATAGTCCAATCCAACATTACTACTGTTTTCTGGGTTTTGAGGGGCCTCGTGTATGATTATTGGCGTACTAGGATATTCATATCGTGATTCTGTTGTTACCACATCTTGTACTTATGTTATGCCCTTTTTGAAGATAGGTTTCTTTGTGGTAGGAATTTGCTTAAGTACAACAGCAAAGGATTTTTTTCTTCTTCTGTTCTGTGGTAGGAATTAATTTGTACGCGAACAAAAATCGAATTTCTTTTTATATTGTCGAAAGGTGTCGCTTTGTTAAAATAAATAAATTAAAAAGATACGTAGTATTAAAATATTTGTAAGGATGAGCATAAAATACGTATGGATATGCGTATAATCGGAGACGAGCCTGCCGGGTTTTATTCAGTTATTATTAAAATAATAGTGGGTCACTCACACCTATGTTTTGTTTGACCCGTAAGATTTGTTCTTGGGTTTTTTTATTGGGAGGAGAACTTTAAATAGATTTTGACAAGTTCCAATTTTTTATATGGTCTATTTATTTATGTAAAAATAAGCTGCTACAAGTTAGTGACGAGAAGGTTCAGCTCATGTGTCCTTTACAATAAAAAAATTGCAAAAGAAAGAATCACATGGAGAATTGACAACCTTTTTAAATATTGGGCCAGTCTGCCATGCCATTGTAACTTCTCGACTATTCGAAGGGTCTCAAATGTCTGACACTCTGACCCAAAATAATGCTGCTTCGATGCATATCCATCCACCACGTCATGAAGGAGTCATTAGAAGTGTTATCGTGGTGATTACTATGAACTTTCTCCAATAATAAATACAGATTGTACGGGTTATTCACTTATTTGTCGATTGCTATTGAAATATCACGGTCCAATTCAGTGTCAAACCAAACCACATTCTTAAGAAATCGTGTGGAAACGTAAGATGACGGAAATTTGATAATAATTTTTATGCAATCATAAGTGCTTCATATCTGACAATCTAACATTTCAAATTCGTACAATTTGTTTTCTCATGTGAGAATGACGACAGACCAATACACAAATAAAAATACTTTTAAATGAATTTGTGTCCTTATAAAAGACATTGGTGCAAATGGTTATTCACTTCATACGAATTATTTCTTGATGTAAATCTTCTAGTAATCCCACAACCAATAGAATTTTAACCTTGGAAGTTGGAAGTCCAGGATGTCAAGACTCGAATAAAGAAGACTTTATGGATTGGTATGAAAATTAAGCAATCAAATCCAGCTCATTCTTAGCATGTATATCTGCACCAAGCCTGGGCGTTGTCAAATAAAACTAAGCGCATGTTTGTTTTAATTTCAGAATCATTTTCCCCCACCCTGTACTATACAAAATCTGTAATTAGAAGCATTTATTAGCATGTGGAAAATCACGTCATAGATCAATTTCCAAACAGGCTGTAAATATGTCCTAGTGAAACCTACTTATAATCACAAACATGGAAGGTTCTCTTCGTAGTCTATTGAAACCACAACTTTGTTGCCCACAAGGTTAAAGCCATAAATAGTAGATAGTGAACGCGATCATTGACCTTGCCATCTCCTCCACCAGAAGGGTGTCCTAGCTCCCTGTGAAGGAGGTGGTGTAAGAATATCAAGCATTGTTTCCTTCTCTTTTGGGGTCAATGGAACACCTCTCACAAGGTTCAGAGCCATGATATGGACATTAGTCTTTTGTTTATGCTTATTGTAAGCCCAAACTCCAGCAGCTCCACCAGCAATTAGGAGCTATTTGAAACAACATATTTCTTGAATCAGCACAAATTTAAAAACTGCACTGAAAAAAAAAATACAAACTGAAAGTGCTTTCAATCCTCCAGAAAAAAATTACCGGCAATAACCACAAAGCTGCTGTCTGCATATCAAACTTGGGCGTATAGAGTACAGTCTCTCCAAAATCGTCCTCAAGCTTTTTGTAGATTTCCTTGTCAGACTTTCCAGATCGAATTTCATCACGAATTAACTGAAAAACAGTACAAGTGTTTAGGGTTTACACAATAGCACCAAGGCTCACTTCACTTCAGAAACTACTAGTAGACATGGTTATTTGTTTTACTTTAATGAAATTCTGGGCAGAAATAGATGGAAAATAGTTAACAGGCATAAAACTAGGCAAGAAACTTAAAAATCTTAAAATATATGTATTAGAAATATATGAAAAGCAGTTATTTCACACACCCAGAAATCCAAGTCATTGACAATCAAAGATGTTATATTCTTAAGTCACACAGAAAACCATAATCTGAATATTTAGGATGCACCCTCATGTACAAATTCATCTCGGTCCCTTTTCCAAATTACTTTGAGTTTAGAAGACATTTGAAGTTCCAAACAAGTAGTCGAAAATTCGAAATAAATAAATAACAAAATCATATTTGTTAGCAGTAAGGAATCAAATAAGTAATAACACACGTATCAGAAAGTAAAAGTGCAGAGCAGGTAGATACCTTCCTGAGCAAAATGGCAATGTCTGCTTGAGAATCTTCAATGGATTGACTCCCACACTCTGTGCACCTCACATTATGGCTAATGCTTCTTGCCCGAGCATCAACTATCAGTGCCTTCTTCACTGCATCATCCTCACTCGCCATTCAAACCTACCCAAACGACTGCCATTATAAAACATTTAAAGGGAAAAAAGAAAAAAACTTAGTGTGCTGAGCTAATAATGAAACTTCTGTTTCAGCCACACATTTCATCAAACAGCTGCAAGGCAAAACCAGGACAAGAACAGCTTAAAATGAATCACCGTGCTTAAACTTTAAGAGCCAATTATTATGAAAAAAGAACACCAGGACTTAACAGCAATAGTCTATGGCAAATAATAAAAAAAAAAACAGCACTAGTCTAAACCATAACTAATGCGACGAGTTCGTTCATTCATTTTATCGAAAAGTTTCGATGCACAGATTTCAACAGAGAAAACATATCCTATAGAATTAAAATATTAACAGTAAATTTTGAGTGTATGAAATTATTGGACAGAGATAAATTTGTAATTGGTTTTACGAAGAAACTCACGGAAAGAATTGATGGAAAAGTAAGGGAGACTGTGTGATCCTTCCTCCCCTTCCAATTCAAAGCTTCGATTAGACTGTTCTGTTTTGGGTCCTACGAAGCCAAAGCCCGATCCATCAACGGATCCATATCATTTTAAGAGTAACGGATAACAACTTAATCAATGAAAATTATTTTCCCACACTCCTTTTTCAACTTCCAACCCCACTTTTTTTGTTTTTTTATTTTTTTATCTCACAAGTATTTCAGATGTTGATCTTTAGTCCTTCTTAAGAAAACTTGTTCATTTTTATCTTTTTTTTTATTTCAAAATTAATCCATGTGAGATTAAATTTTTGCCCCTTTTCCCATTATTAGACCCTATGGGAGACTAATTTTGAGTAATAAAAATTAAAAAAATAGACTAAAAATGGATTAAAAAAAATTGAGTGATTAAAGCTATCATCTAAAATTAATGTCTTAGAAGAAATGTTGGAGGTAGGAGAGTTTCAATAAATTAACAAACATATCGAGACACACCTATTTTTAGCTAGAGAGTTTGCATAAAAATTTCTATGAAGGTTGAACAACCCTATCACGACATTAAGTATCAACCATGCATCAGGTCAAGTTATGAGAATAAGCTTATTAGTATAAAAGATTTAACTACTCGTTTGAACCCTATAGTTACAAATAGTTTCCTTTTTAATCCTATATTTTAAAAAATCCCCTTTAATGCCTCTATATATCAAATTTTAATTCATTTTAAATCTTATGGAAAAAACTAAAGGAGATTTAAAATTATATGTATGGAAATTAAATGAAGGTGTTTTTAATTAGAGATGACAAAATGGATCAACCTGTCAAAAATGGGAAGCATGGGTCAGAATAGTTAACCCAATTCACCAACTTTAATTTTTTTTTTTTTTAAATATACATATATCTATATATTTTTTATTTTCAATTATTCAATTTCAAATTATTATAACAAGAAATATTAAATAGTAAATACAAAGTAATTTTTGTGTTAAATGACTAGCTTTTCAGCATTTGCTTCATTTTAATTAATTATTTTTTCTTTTTTTATAAAAAAAATTATTAATATATTTACTTCTTTAAACGATTTTTTAATATGTCATTATTTGATTCATCAATCATGTATAACTTCAACCGTACATAATGATTTATTTATTATCTGACACTTTTAATTAAATTATTATGAACATAATACACTAAAAAAAATTTAAATTTAAAAGTTAAGTAAGTTCATTTGTACAGATTGACAAGTCAAGAATACTCGCCTGCCATTTTTTAATGGATTGGTGAACAGCAACCTATTTTGCCACCTTTATTTTTAACTATAAGACTAAAAATAAATACTTTTATAACTATAATAACAATCAAATGAGTAATTTTTTTCTTAGGAGAATTTTTAACAGGGAGAGAGCATACGATTCTTACTGTAATAAAGTCCATTAGTTTGATTTACTTTTATCATATCAGATTCATATGAAATCAAAACAGTGATATCAAGTATGTAATTAGTAATTACATTGCCCAAAAAGTATCAATGGCAATGTGTTCACCAATTTTGAGTATATTTATAAAAAGAAAAAGAAAAAAACTCTAAAATTTACAAATGCCTTTTGGTGAGCACTCAAGAAAGACTCAAGATATAGCATGAGATGACCAAAGACTCTCAAAACTTGACCACATGCAGCTAAAGCACAGATTTTCCTGCAAATCAGTAAGAAAGAAATACAGATCGATTAATACAGCCACAATAACAATACAAATTATTTGAATTATATATTATGTTCAGCTACTATTTCTAGAATTCAATTCTCAAGATTAAGCATAAGATTAATGACTAAATTCACCCATAATGGATGCTAGAATTTTTATTTTTTTTTCTAAGAGAGACTCACGGTAGGCCTTACAAGGGAGAGGTATAAGGAAATGAAAAGGATGTAAAAAAAATTGATTTTGATTATAAGGGAAGAATCCGAATGAAAGACCACAAGAATCCGAAGGAAAGAAACTTCATTTATTCACTTATTTTGTGAACTATATAACATTCAGCACAAGGACTTTTTCAATTTATATACTTTTAATTTTTAAGCTAATGAAAACAGTACGTGAAAGAAGTTTTTTCTTTTTACTTTTCATAAGAAATGTTTCCACAATTTATATACCTTGTCCATATGACCACTTTAGTTTGCTTCTAGTGCAAGAAGTGCAATTTCAATTTCCTGAAGTGACTTCCCTTTTGTTTCCAGAATATATTTCTTCACAAAAACCACCGCTATCAAAGAAAATGAACCAAAAATACTATACACGAGTTGCGCCCCAATTAGCTCCAGCAAGCGCAAAAAATATAGACCCACGAAGAAGTTTATCACCTGTTAAAGAAAATGTTTACAATCTCAGAGAACATGTAACACTGGAGGAGCCAAACTAAATGACACTGATATAATCTGAAAGGCCAAAACTTCCTTCAAACATGTATATTGTATTTGATTTGATGTAGAGCCTGCTATTGAACTTATATCAAGTGAACTAGAGAAAAGATCTAAGCAATTCTGTTTAGTATATAATATTCAGAGCTCAAAATTTTAATCCCATAAACATGTGCAATATAATCTGTGAGAACACCCCAAAAACAGAATTTAAGTGCACAGATCACTCAAATATCCATACAGAATTTAGTTTTAAAATGTAAAGATCATAAAATATTTACTGGCACTATGTAAGTTAAATATGGTAAAAGATTACACATTAGTAGATTTCAAGTTCATAAGAATGCAAAAGTCCAAAACGAGTTAAATAATTTGGAAAGTTGAGATGAAATAAAATGATGTAAGGACACTTTAAAGATGAATAATTGGATATATGAAAACTTGAAAAGACAATTACCCAATGCACAGCCAGGCAAATTGCCATTGCCTTTGCTCTGATATTGCCTGGTAGTATTTCAGACATAATAAGACAAGGAACTGGACCAGCGCCCAAAGCAAATGACAGCACAAACCTGTGTTGTCCATTTCACATTTAGCAACATATATCATGAAACATGACCTCTCAAAGTTTGTAGAGATTTGTAATTTTGACAGTCAAATGAAGGTATACAAGTATTTCAGATTCATAAGCACAGTGTCCAACAATCAATGAAGTAGTTAATTTCAAAATAAATAATGCAAATATTTTCAAAATATAGTTAATATTCAAAAATCCATATTAGATCCATTGCCTTGTGGTTCTGCAGATAAAATGAGATTGAAATCTATGTTAATCAATTGCTAATGCATATATTTACTTGTGTATCTGATGCAGTGACAAACTAAGGATGCAAGTTATGGATTTCAGAAAAATCATTGATTAATCTCCCTCCCAACAAATGCAACTTGAAGCTTTCTGACCACTTACAGTAACATGCCACCAACAGATAGATACATTGCTCCAAACCCTGATGCAAAAGAACTTGCAGCGATGACTTGTAGACCCATTGATAACCCCTAAACAAGAAAATAGGTAAACATAGATAATATAATTCTCATCACGTAGCTTATGAAAATTATTAGAAAATGCAATAATTGGAAATTTATCCAACTCTTGAACAGCATCGTAGGTAAGTTCCTACTATCAAATGGCTTAGATTTCTTCCCTGATGATTGTAGGAAAACCCAAGATAGGAAAGTGAAAAAGTGAAGTCCTACTCTTAGTGAGCTTGATAAAAGGGAAAACAAGCAAGTGACTTGTGAATTGGTGGAAAATGAGTAATGACTATGAATTGAGCATAATAATTTTGGATGCATTATCAATTACTCAATTCTCACAGAAAGCTACAGGAGATTCTAGTAAGCAATCGAGCCTTAATCTAGTTGGTTGTTATTGATACAAATTTTTTATGAGTGTATTTTTCCTTATTAGGCTAACAAAGCTAGTATTGTTTGTGTTTCTGTTAGTAGCTATGTAAATATAGAATCAATTCTAACTTCTTGCTACTACATTTCAGTCCTAAAAATCTGAATCATGATTATGATACTCTTCTCTTGTGTATATTTTGTCTTTCTAATCCAATACAAGATAGAGAAATTAATTTTTTGAACCTTTTATCATTCCATTAATTGGCTACCAACACATCCTACCTAAATCCCACAAAACTATCGGGAAAACTATTCCATTTCCCATTTCAGGCTTCTTTGTCCAGCATTCCAGATTACATTCTATCCATTTTTACTGGCCTTGTCAAATGGGAGGTTTGAAAGTTCATAATTTGGTGTCCAAATATGTTGTTCAGCAGCTAAATGATTTTGGTGCCTTCCTAATTCCAGTGGAAGTTAACTCATATGGAACCCAGTAAAGGAATAATTATAGCAATTACTGAATAGTATTCTACTACAGTTTAGTTTGTATTTTCTAATAGTATGTATGTCTAATGAAATTTTGATATTCAAGTTTAAAAAGGGTTGATTCAGCAAAGTAAGAATTTTCATTTTTCTTTCCTACCATGCCCAGAAAGCTACCCAGGAGAAGCACTTTCCTTCCAAGTTTATCCATCAGAATCATTGCACCTACTGACCCTGAAGAGTTATTACAGAACAAGGTTGAGACTTGAGAGGAATAAAGAGCAATTACAAATCAACAAATAAACAAAAATAAAGGAGTTAAGCCAGCAGATACCCAATAAATTGCAAACTCCTACACATGTGTTTGCAATATCAGATGGTACACCGAAACTTTCAAAGACAGTTGAAGAGAAATAGAAAACAGCATTTATGCCAGATAGCTGCTGCAACACAAAAAGTGTAGATCCAATGAACATCACTGCAAAATGCATTTAGTGATTTAGCAACAATAAAAAAGACAAGTATATACCATAGCAAAAACAAATGATTTTAGAAATTATGATATGATTAAGCAGTCATCTAAATTCTAAAAGATACCCTACTGATCCAAAAGAATAAAATATTATGATATGTATTTATGTACCTCTGAAATAGCGGCCACAGATTAATTCTGAAAGTCTTACTGTATCAGATCCATCACCTCTGTCAGACTTTGACAGTTCAGTCATTGCAGTTTTCACATGTACTCCTCCCAAGAGCTTCTCAAATGCAGCTTCAGCTTCAATGGTTCTTCCTCTCTAAACAAAATCAAAGTAATATAAGTGCCTTGTGTAGAAAAATAACCTTAATCAATAACAAAAAGGAAATAAATACAGTTTAGAAGGATGAGACCCTTGGTATTCTTCTTATGAAATACTAATATACAATAAGTCAATAACAAGTTACAAAATAGATATCAGGAAGGATATATTTATTTATTATTTTAAAAGGGAATTAATCATTGGGAGAGGGAAACTCAGATTCTCAGAAATCTAGAGAAGAGGTATCAGTCATAATGGGAAGAAAGAATCTCCTCTCTCTTTTTTCATAAAGCAGGAGAAACAACATAGTCAAACAAAGTGCACCGAGCAACAGTCTTTCAATAGCACCACATCAGCAAAACATTGTTCGGAGAGAGGGTATCAAAGAAACAGCCTTTCAAAAGCCCTCTCCAGAATAAGTTAAACAAAAAAAAGAAACATAAATTAGAGATTTTAAGATATGGTAGTTTCTATTACCTCCCTCTTAAGATGCACATATCGCTCAGCATTAAACTCAATATATCATAGCAAAGATTTAGTTCATACTCCAATCTATATAAGCCATGGTTGAGATAAAAAAAAATTATAGTCTAGAAATAAACCTCCAAAAAAGGATCCAAAGTAATTGAAAGCAAATACATTAAATTATGATGATTAGTTTTAGTTATTTATTGAAAATTCGTATTAGTTTTAAACACATGGATACTAGATAACCTTGAAAAGCCAATGAGGACTCTCTGCACAGATCTCCATAAATAGGGCAAGTATTGTAGCAGGAATGACAGATACCCAGAAACAATTCCGCCACCTGTGCACATAATTTCCACGTAAATACTCTCTTTTAAAAAATACACATGGAAAAAATTAACTGAAAATTGAATTGGTCTATAATTCTACAGTAAACACATGAGCCTATTTAACATCCATACCAACCAACTATATCCTTGGCTGGGATTCCAATAAAGAGAGCACTCATGAGTCCAAGACATGTTGCAATTTGGGTTAAGGCCCCAAAAGCACCTCGTACAGCTGGAGGTGAGATCTATAAATGCAAGTGGATTTAAGTAAACTGAAAAATATAATGATCTCAAACTTTAGAGAAAACAAATTGGAGATATCATCTGATATACCTCAGCCACGTAAAGAGCTGCAACAGGTGGGCCAAGTCCCATTCCAGTACCAACAAATAACCTTCCCAAAAGCATGCCCCACAGAGTTTTTGCTGTTGCACTGTAAAAGTTGTGAATAACAAGTTTTTAGCTTTATTATCAAACACCCTACCACATGTGTGTTTTCCTTTCGAAGTATTCATTCTGACAGTGTTTGGGAAGAAGGATTAAAACAGACTTTTTTTCAAATTACAGGAACTAAAACGATCCATTTTAAATTAGGAGCACCAAAAACAAATCTGCCCCAAATTTGAGGGACTAAAAACATATTTAAGTCTATACATTATCATAAAAACATAGATTTTTGTACATCATTTATAGCAATCAAATGCAAATTTTATTGCATAAGATGCAAGGTGATACAAATAATGAAAGAGAAATTAATTTACAACTTATGCAGCTAATACCTCATTCCAGCCCCAATTATCATAGGTAAAGCACACAACTGAAAACTTCTTCGACGCCCAACACCATCTGCAATCCATCCACTGAACATAGATCCAATAAAAGCACCTCCTAAACATATACTTACTACAAGACCTTCATCAAAATAAAAAATAAAAGGAAGTAGATAAATATCTAAATGTAAAACATGATAAAGACATTAATGTTTGTCAGAAAATTAAAATGAAGTACCTTCAGCCATTGTATTCCCACTAAAGCCAAGATCTATGGAAATGCTCTCTAGGGTTTCATTGACTACTCTGCATTGGCAATAGCAATAAGAAAATTAGATAATTTCATAGACACAAGAAGAATGATTGTGGATTAAGCCTGAGTATAGAAGAACATACCCAATATGGTATCCATACAAGAATGAAGAAAGGGAAGCCACAACTACATGCCGCAAAGAGCGCTGCCAAGAAGGTTTGGCATTTGGTATACGAACAGAAGCTGGGGTACGAAATTATTCTGTTAGTCATATCATTACAAACCAATTTCTCCAATTGGTATATAAAGATATTAAAAAGAAAAATAAGATTCTGAAATTGCCTATAGTAGATGAGACAGAAGCTCATCATTTGTTGACATTTTAACTTTCTTAATTAGACAAGGCATGATTGATCAAGTTTGGGATGTGTATCAGTCTATATGTACATATACAATTTCTCTCTCAATGTCAAACCAAATTTCGTAAGCTAAATGTGTACTCAATTTATGAGCATAGTATCATTATGTGTATACGTAATACGTATGTGAAATCTATTGTACCATTGTATTGTATTGACCAGGACTGCATCACATACTAACACATGCCTTTATCCTCAACTGCCATGACAACATTTCGCTCTACTTTTTCTGATTCAATCGCATTATTATTCTCTCTCTGCCAACCTCTACATTTTAAAAGCCATTCCAAATTCTTCATCTCAGAACAACAAGGTATCCCCACCTATCAAACTTCTCTCTTTTTATTTATTTATTCGTTATATTTCTCTCTTATGCTGCTACAATAATCGAGTTCGATACTCATCACAACATATAACCTCACTGCCCTTTTCCAAAATAAAAATATGTAGTCCAAAAACCTTGACATTGCGGCCAAAATTGCGGTTGCAGATTTTTAAAAAAAAAACTTAACATACATGAATAAGATAAAAGAAACAAGGTACCTAAATTTTCATCTTTATCATGGCCAAGAATATGTTCCCTGGATCCCACTCGCTGTCGTCCCCGCATGGCAAAACGATAGAAAACTACTCCAAAATTCGCCAGCTAGCACCTTTCCACGCAGTACTGCATCATCAAATAACACTCATCAGTAGCATAAGCATTGCAGCACAAGGCATTGGCAACAACATTAATTACACCACCACACCGATCTCAACTACAAAATTGGAAAAGTTTTTCTCAGATCTAACACCCCCCAGGCCCCAGAACTTCGTTTTCTATCATAAGATGACGTCATTTTTCATGCACATTATCATTCCCGAAATCTCACCGTTACTATTTTTGTTCAAAAGGGATTAATAGTGTATATTTGAAGAGAATCACACAAATCAAGAAGCTTCTCTCACTAGCCACCCCAATCATCATAAGAAAAACAGAACACCCAAAATGCAATCATACACAACACAACACAGGAAAAATATTGAATAAATAAAAATAAAAAAAAGGAGAGAAATTTAAAAGGTGGGGGATACCTACCTGGTTGTTCTGAGATGAAGAATTTGGAATGGCTTTTAAAATGTAGAGGTTGGCAGAGAGAGAATAATAATGCGATTGAATCAGAAAAAGTAGAGTGAAGGAAGAGTCTTAAAATGGCAGTTGAGGACGAAGCACGTGTCAGTAAGTGACGCAGTGTTGTGGTCAATATACACCATAAAGCTACCATAGATTTCGCATGTATACGTGTACTTTAGTGTTTTCACTAAAAAACAAAACAAAAAAGTTAAGTATGATATGATTATGATGTCTGTGTATTTGGACATGTGGCAGCTCCTAGAGTTATGGTAGATGGTATCTGTCTGTCATGTTCTTCCGAGAAGATTGAAAATTTGGCTGGGAGTGGGATTTACATTTGCATGCACGTGAATCTTCAACGGGAGTTGTAGTAGTACAACAGAAGAATGTAGAATCTGATGATGAATATGAATGAATGCCTCTAAAAAGAAGTGTTCTATTATTTTTATTTTCTCAATAAAGTAGGCAGGTTTTTCTCACTTTCTTAAGTGTATACTACTGGTGCTAGGGGATGCGTAAGGTGCCCTCGTATTTACGTTTGTAATTTTGGTTTTCAGTTTGTTTCCTTTTTCTCTATGTAACAAAAAAAAAAAAAAAAAAAAAAGGAAAACGAAAACATTTCACGTTAGCCTAATTTCTTTTTGGCCACAAATTAAAAAATTCTGGTCTCAGATTGGCTGCCGTTTACAGTTTATCTTCTTTTTTTTTAATTATTTATAGAATTCAAAGACAAATACTAATATTTAGGAAACTTAACTCAATTGATTAAATAAAGATGCATGAATATTATAAATCCTATTTTTATTGTATGATTCCTATGAATGAAAAAAGAAAAAAAGACAAATACTCATTGGTTTACAATCACACCCACTGCTTAATCTACCGTACTAGACTTACTTTATGCTAGTTTATCTTACATTTGACAACACCTGGAATCCATTTATTTAATTTTAGTGTTTGAAGAAAAGATCATCTATTGCAATAAAGGTGTGTATTGAAATTATTATATGAATAAGGAACATGAGGATGATGGTGGAGGTTAGCAACTTGGCAATAGGCCTCAACTGGCTAACAAGCAGTTAATGCATCATCTGTGATTGCTTAATTCATTGATTGACGAACGCAGGAATTTACATGATACATGATTCAAAATATGATACATGTAATAAGATTGGATTTTCAATATTTGCACCCTTCTCTTTTCGTATGTTCCTTTTGGGACATCACATAAAATCCTCGCCAAAAAAAATGAGGGATAAAAGATAATGAGTCTCATTGGTATTCTTAATCAAAAACATTCCTAGGACCTTGAATAGTTGAATGTGGTCTAAAGAGATCGACTATACAAAATTTTCCAAAGTATTATATAAATTACTTTATTAGTATAAGAACACTTATGTATAGAGAGCAGCCTTTGGCATAAGGGTAGGTTAGTTATTTATTATAAGAATACATATACAATGATTTTGTAAAGATTTATAGCATTATATAAGTTAGCAGTTATCTTCTAAGTATTACTTAGGCAAGTTTTATTCTTAATAGTTTTATGCACAAGGGAACAAAGAAGCCAACACAAAAGAAGTAAGCTTTAACTCATTGATCTAATATAGTGGTCTTAAACCGAATAAGTAGTCCTTGCACTGACATTTAAGATAGGAGTGAAGACAACCAAAGCCCCTTTTCCCTCTCATTTCTTTCACCTTTTCCTCCCAATCTAGCATAGCCTTTTGGCGGCACATCTTACTGGCCCAAGATATCTGATGCTGACTTGTTCAAGATTTGGAAAAGCTCTTCCCTGTATTACGAAAATTCATGTGAAGTTGCTTGCAAACTGAATGCACTAGAAGCTAATCAATCAAATGGTTAATAGGTCTTTTGCTGTAAATGTAACCATCCACTATTACTTTTCTTTTACTTTTCTCACTTCAATTATAACATCAGAGGTCTTAATATTATGAAGTGGTTAATAGTAAACAAACTAAAGGGGACCAAAATGCTTACCGGTCAGGCTTAAATATGAGATAGCGATAAGTAAACCACTGAAATCGAAAGGAGAAGTTTAAATTACTTGCCAAATTTAAAAAATAATTGACATTAATAGAAAGAACAAACACACGTCAATTATGCAGCACAGCACTTACCACGGAGTAAAATATTCCAATTAATTCAAGTACAGTTGGGAAAAGTGGCAATTTGTCAATGGCCTACATAAAAAAAAATGATAAAAACAAAATCAGCCCCAATGGATTTCATTGTAAAGCAGTTTTCACTTAAAGAGGTTTCCAAATCCTTAATAAAGAACGATTTACTTATGGACCAAACTATGGTAGCCCCAACGGATTTGTTCTTCCACCATCAGAACAATTTTTTTCTAGCAGTGTCCTTATCAGCCCATATGCTATGAAGCACTTGTACTTGCATTTGCTTCACATATCCATATTGAATAATTCAAAACGAATAATTTGGGATACTTTACCAATACATATCTATGAAGTATCCAAGTCTTTATAAAAGGTTATGAAAATCTAATGCAGCAAGATATGGTCATATGAAACATAAAAGTGTACATAAGATAGAAATATAGAAACAAAATCTCTTGATGAACCAAAATGGAAGTTGTTTTGGATGCACAAGAAGGGAATGAGATTAACACTATTCTTACTTGTAGTTGTAGGCAATAAGCAAGTGACTTATGATGACAATGATCTATAATTTTTTTTTTATTTTAGTCATGTTGACAATTATATAGTTATTATATGCTTTATCAAAATTTAAATGTATACTGTACATACTACTATGTCCTATACATTTTAAGAAAAGTCGTACCACTGTATCAGGCACATATCATATCTAATTCAATGTATCTAATCTGTGGATCATAGCCATATGTCAATAGTTCAGCTAAAATTCTGCAATCACGTATTCATTTCCAAAACACTGAAAGTGACGAAGATTACCGCAATCAAATTTGTTGATGCCCAAAACGCTGCTACAGCTGCAAATCCCAAACCAAAAAGTCCCAGTCGATCCTCAGGTGCATCCCACTGTTTTATAGTCAACAAAAAGAAACTTAGGTATATGGTATGTCTCTTTGAAAGAGAGACAAGAAGGGTGGGAGTGGGAGTGGGAGGAGAAACTTACAACATTCTGAACAGACTTAAAAACAGTAAGAGTAGTTGAAGATTCAGAACTTTCTCCAGAAGCCTTCACAACTAAAGAAACATGATTCCACCTCCCTGAGAAATGAGCAAAATGAAACTCAAGAATCGGGAAACATAAATCAGCAAAAGTTATATGTAATCAATAATTTTTCCATATAACAGTATGAGTATGTCAATGTAGTTCAAGATTGAGCTTTTAAATCACATACATTATACAACAATGACTTTCTTAACCGGATCTAACTTAATGCAAAAATCTCATGAATTTTACATAGTGCCAGGATGCACAACCATGCCAAAAACCACTTATACTAATCAGATATTCAGTTAATTTTTAATTTGTAGAGACAGACAAATGCAAAACTTCAATTCCATGCTGGTGATTTTACAGTTCAACCTTTGTAATGATATATCATTTGACCACCCCACAAGAACTATGCAGAGGATAACCTAACAATTTCCAACTTAAACAAAATTTCCCGTGAAACTGAACTTTGCAGTTGACTCAAACCAAGAATGCTTAAAAAATTAAAAGGCACAACTGAAGATAAAACTATGTTGTGTCTATGGGAACAGAAATCTCAACTTTGAAAGAAAAGGGTTACCTGAAGGAAGAGAAACAGGGGAAGTTGGGAAATTGCCCGGATGTGATTTTCTAGCAGGGAGCAGCAATGGTGGCGCCAGGCTTGCAACAATGGAAGCCATTGCAATTTGTGGCAGAAATAAATAATAATTAAAAAGAGTAAAAGTGGGTTGAGGTTCCCTCAAATCGGATTCAGATGACAGAAATCAAAAGTAAGATTACTCTCTTCTCTATTGCTGCAAAGGATTAGACACCCAGCCACAGAATATTCCAATGAAGGAATGTGCACCACAATAAATAAAATTAAAATCCCTTTATTTATTTATTTTCTTGAGCTTTCCAAATTCCCAGCCATAAAGAAAGGTGATGTTGCTCTGTATGATTGTGCAATATGGGGAAAGCTAGGGTAAAGATCTTGATTAAGTGATTCATTGATGATTCATCTCACTTATACATTCATATGATACACCATTTTCACTATATCTTTTCTATACATCACTATGTGTATTTTTTATAATTTATAATTTTAATATTTTGTAAATATAATTTTAAAAAATTAAAAAAATTTAGACTATCCAAATTTGAAATTTCTATTTTAATTTGAAAAAAATTATCGCCACCACGCCGCCACCCCACCGCCGTCGCCACCATCGCCACCACCACCACTACCATTGTCGCCACTATCATTGTCATCGTCGCCACCACCACCACTACTACCACTATCGCCACTACTACCACCACTGTCATCTCCGTCGTCACCACCGTCGTCGTCGCCGTTGCCGCCATTGACATCTATTTCTAATAAAATAAATTTATTATTTTAAAATTTATATAAAAATCCTTCTCATTCTTAAGTTAAAAAAAAAAAAAACTTCAAGAGTTACATCATATGAATATGTTTGAAAAGAAAAAAGGAAAGAGGAAAAAAAAAAAAGGAGGGAGGGTCATACAAGGAAGAAGAGAGAGAAAGACAGAAAAAATCTAATGGAGATGATGCATTATATTAATATGTGATAAGATGAATCGAACGGTTTAAAAACATGATCCACCAACAATAAACCATTTATATCAATGATTCATACTAGCTTTGCCGTACAATACATGTAACAAATGGGAAGATGGAAATCCTTACTTAAGGTAATCATATTTTTATTCTTTAATTAATAAATATTTAATTTTTTTATAGTTATCACTTTATATGTCTCATTCATTTTTTTTAACTCAACGTACAATCAAAATTACATAATACAGGTGAACAAATTAATAATTCTAAATAAGATTATATGAAAAATTAAATTGAATGAAAAAAAAAAAGAAGGAAAAAAATAGAAGAAAAATTGAATTACCAAAGTTTGAAATGCATTATTCTAAAGTTTAAAAAAAATGACCGAGTTGAAAACAATCCCAAAACCAAAATAATGATAATTAATTTGGTTCATATTTAAAATATACAAAAAAAATAAATTAATCAAACTAACCAAAAATAATTGTTTTGGTTTGCTTTCTAATTCAACGATAAACTAAAAAGATTATACAAAATTAGATTAAAAAAATAATAACTAATTTGTCATGGATGGAATTGAATACGGATAAACTAAAAAGATTATACAAAATTAGATTAAAAAAATAATAACTAATTTGTCATGGATGGAATTGAATACGGATAAACTAAAAAGATTATACAAAATTAGATTAAAAAAATAATAACTAATTTGTCATGGATGGAATTGAATACGGATTTGTTGATGTTCAAAATAGATTTTAAAAAAGCTTACGAAAAAGTTGATTGAGATTTCCTCAAATTTACCCTCCACGATTTTGGCTTTCCTCCAAGCATAATTACACTCATCATAAACATTACCACGTCAACGAACCTTTCTCTCAAATGAAATAATGAGTAGCTTAAGTCATTTATCTCTAGGAAAGGTTTGCGCCAAGGGGACCCTCTCTCTCCCTATCTCTTCTTGCTTTGCATGAAGAAATTAGCACTCATGATTCAAGTGCGTGTGGCAATCCAAGCTTGGTAACCAATTAAAGTATCTGCTAAAGGTCCGGAAATCTCTCACTTATTCTTCGCAGATGACTGCCTTCTCTTCATCAAAGCATCTTGTGCACAAGTTAAGCTCGTTAGTAAGATCATTGATACCTTTTGTTTGGCTTCAGGTCTCAACGTAAACATCCATAAATCACGCTTCTTCCATTCAAAGAATGTCACAAGACAAAAGGCTGACAGATTTGCCTCAATTTTATCCTTTAACCACACTCAAGTCCTGGGGAAATACTTGGGCTTTCCTTTATTAATTGGTCATATAAAGAATGCTAACTTCAGTTTTATCATGGATAAGATCAATGGGAGACTTGCAGGGTGAAAGAATAAAATCCTTAACCGTGCAGGGAGGATAACACTTGCTCAATTGGTCATTGTTACTATCCCCACCTACACTATGCAGAACTTATGGCTACCTGAAGCTATTTGTGCAAAATTGATGCCGCTGTGAGAGGTTTCATTTAAGGTAAGAAGCATTACCATTGGGTCGATTGGAAGACGATCACAAAATCGAAGAAGGAAGGTGGCCTTGGTCTTTACCAAGCAAGGAACACCAATATAGCTCTTTTGGGGAAGCACGTGTGGGCCATGATGAACGGACCTGATAAATTCTAGGTACAAATATTGCACACAAAATACCTACCAAATAGTGACATATTATATACAGTCTACAAACCAGGTAGTTCTTATACTTGGCGATCAATTATGTGGGCTGCAAATATGTTTCACATAAGTTTTATCTACAGAGTGGGATTGGATAATATCTCGCTTTGGTTCGATAAATGACTACATTTAGGGACTCTGGCAAGTTTGGTAAATCACATAACACCTATCGATGCGCACTTACAAGTATGTGACATTTACAATAGTGGAAGGTGGCACTAGGATTGGTTGTTTACTTACTTTTCGGAGGACATAAGGAATCACATGATGAACAACTTCATTGACCCTACAACACAAGATCAATTGACATGGGACCATTTGGCGACGGGGGGTACACTACCAAGTTGACATATCAGTGGCTCAGTCGAGTACATACTAGTCTGACATCCTGCAAGGAAAGTTGGGCTTGGGTGTGGTCTTTAAAACTACTTGAGAGTGTCAAACACTTTTTATGGGTTACTTACAAAGACTGCCTCCCTACTAACACTTTTCACGTCAAGCGTCATATTGCGTTTATTTCTTCTTGTAACAGGTGTCATGCAAAGGAGGAATGTTGGGTTCATGTGCTACGTGATTGTCCTAAAGCAATACAAATTTGGCATAACCTACAAATGGATACACATAATGAATTTTATCAACCAGATAATGCAACATGAATGAGATCAAATGCTTACGGAGATCATGGTCAACGTTTCATAATCGCATGTTGGTTTCTCTAGAAGGCGTGAAATGCTTTCATTTTCAAAAGGAATGAGTGGAGTGTGTAGTACATAACTAATCAAATCAACACCATGT
Source organism: Amphicarpaea edgeworthii (assembly GCA_014843725.1). Lineage (NCBI taxonomy): Eukaryota > Viridiplantae > Streptophyta > Magnoliopsida > Fabales > Fabaceae > Amphicarpaea > Amphicarpaea edgeworthii. Next base: position 1,298,177 of record CM026320.1, on the reverse strand, counting down.
TTTACATCACAAACAAGGAAATAGAGCAAGGAAACAAGTAACCGAGGCTTATCCTTTGACAACCTCCAACACATCCTTGCCTTAAGCGGACGACAGCTCACTCAACAACCCAGGTAAGTCAGGTTATAGAGGCCTCCTTAAAGACCACACAAAAAGATAAATTATTAGGTACATCGGTTTCTACGGTATAACCACAAATTTGAATGCGAAATTAATTGTTATTCTCAAAAGCCTCGAAATGGTGTGGGAAACAGGCTACATAAGAGTGATTTATGAATCGGACTTACTGAATGCAATCCAATTGATTCAAGGGAATCTACCAGACCATCGTCCTTACATAAAAATAATCAATAAAATTCGTGATTACATGGAACAACCCTAGAATATATTCTTCCAACACACACTACACAAAGACAATGCGTGTGCAGACTAGCTTGCAAAAAGTGGCTCTTCCAACATGAATATTTTAACTATTTTAAATATTTGTTCGATCCCTATGCGGATCTTGCTTTCAACTGATGCAGCCATCACCATTTTTGTTAGACTTTAGTTGTTTATTTATTTGCTTTTTTAATTTTTAGAAGTATAAAAAATAATATTTTAAATTCTAGTTTTGTATATGAAAAAAAAATGTAATTATAAAATAATAAACATAATTATTTAAAAGTGATTTTTAGTGAAAACTAACTTCTAACAAAACCAACTAATGTTCATTCAATAAAAAATAAAAACTGATTAATATTTCGGTTTGCAACGATGAAAATAAAATAAACATAAAGTGAACAAGATTTAATTTATTTTATTAGTTAATGAGAAAACATTTATTAAATAAGATTTTCATTTTTTTTAATTTTAAAAAACTAAAAGTTCTCTTTAGAAAGAAGAAACAAACAGGTTCTAAGTTGCGATTTTATTTTTATTTTTTGTTTTTTTTACAGTAATAGCATTGAAGTGGGAAGTTAAATCTAAGATTTGGTGTATTCTTTCTAATCTTCCATAGACCAACTCTAACGAATTGATTATCCCTAAAATGAGTTGACAGTGATACTGCTGTGCACAAATCACATGATATATCTCTACGTACCACAACGAAAACCTTCATATGAATTGCGATAAACTTTTATATTACCCATGGTCCCGCATCACACCAACTTTTAATATGTCTCATTCTCATATAATAATAATTGCTAACAAGCCATCTGACTTGTGAATTTTAGTTATCTTTTTGTTGTTACATCATTAATTATAAATATTTTTTTATAACTATATCTAGGATAATAATAGTAATAATAATTAAAAAGCTAAACAAATATTTAAAATATGAAATTTGTTTATTATTTATTTTTAAATCAATAATTGATAGATTAGTCATCAAAATATATATTTTTGTGTGTGTGTCTCGACATAAAATGAAGGAGAAATACACATTTTCTTTTTATATCGACAGATGCACATTTTTATCATTTATGAATTGTGCATGCATAAATGTTCTCTAGAGTCAATTAAGTGGACCTCTTGCTTTTAAAGTTTTGGGACAAAATGTTAGTTGACGCGTGATGCCTCTAAAATCTAAAACGTAGTTTTAAGTTTTAACAATTAAGTTGATTTTTGTTGTAAAAAAACACATATAAGTTGATTTTCTCTTAAAAAACAATTAAGTTGATTTTAAAAAGATAAATATATATTAAAGTTAAACATTTTTAGAAAGGTAACTACTTAGTCTGTGATCAAATGACATGGAGTAATATCTGGACTTTCAGTCTTAATTCTTAAACGTGAGACTCAAAAATAATTATATTAAAAGATACATGTGGTTTTTTTTAAAAAAAATATTCATCACTTTTTAATCCTTATATTAATTTTTGTCATCAAATGTTGATAGAATGTGACAGGACAAATTAAATATTAGGTCTATTAATTGACATGAAAATTTAACACTATCAAAACAGTCACCTAAGTTGTTTTTGAAACATAATGTCATAGACAACAAATGAAGAAAATAAGAAAACATGTCAGGCCTATTAGGACATTACTCGTGGATCAACCAATCTAAGAGAAAGAAAGAAGACAAGTTTTTACTCAAATTAATCTTTATATTAACTTTTGTTATTAAATGCTGATAGAATATGACAAGACACCTTAAACATTAGGTTCAATTGACATGAAAAAATTAAATAAAACGTGATCTTAATTTTTTAATGATAAATATTAAAAATACATTCTTTAACATGTTTTTTTTTTACATACTTTTTATCTGATTCATTCAATTTTATTGAAAAATATAAAAGTTTGTGATCTTATGTTATATGTAATCTCTTGATTTTGTAAATAATAAAAAAGAATGGTTAAATTAACTTTTGAAAAATAATGTTAAAATAAATAAATAAAATAAGAAAACAAGACAAGCCTCTAACTCTAGTTACTAAGAGAAAAATGTTGAGTCATACAAAAAAATTATTTTTACTATATAATTCAATTAGTTATAATCTTTTTATTTAAGATAAGTTAGTTAATTTTTATAAAATTATTTTAAAAATTATTAAAATTGATAGATTATAATTGATTATTGATATAAAATTATTTTATAACGTGTATTACTGTGCATGACAATATCTACTACTATTACTACTATGTATACATAGATTAAAATAAAATAAAAATGAAGTGAAATATAATTACTCAAACATTAGAATTTAAGAATTAATAATGCTAGTATAAACATTGGTCATGAATTTGAATTTATTTTTATGTCTAGTTGTGTTAAATATTTGAATAATAATTCTATTTGATTAATGTAGGATTGTTATTGTTATTCATGAAACATACATGTAATTGAATGGGTAAAAACAAAAGATATGATAGAGCAGCAGAGGACGGAGGCAGACAACCCTATCCTTTAAGATACCATAAGAAAACCGTTGAGGCCATAAATTCAATTCAACTGCTTTCTTTTTTTGTGTGAGAAGAAAGGCATAAGGTTGGGTCCTTCTCTTCTGGAACAGTGCAACTTATGGATCTTAGCATATCTACCACCCTTTCCATGTCTTACTAACCAACAAAAAAGACAAAACCAATGTTAAATAATTTTAAATTCCGTAGCGAGTGCCTCTCTTTTGTTTTTGTATTCTTAATTCACCTCTCCTAAGTCTTTCTCTTCCTTGTTATCAGTGGGAGACAAATCATTTTTTTCACAATATTTTTTACAAATATAAGAGATAAAAAAAAGATTTATCCACTTATTGATAGAACAAAGACGAAAAATAAAATACACGACGTATGCACATAAATTTACATATAATGTGAAGATTTATTCGTAACTTTTAATAAAATTATTATTTTATCGTCAAATATAATTGATTAATGTGTTAGCTTGTTAGTGATAAGAAGTCGAATACATTATGTCTCCCTTCTTCTATTTTTTTTTTTTATGTTATATGTTCGGACCACGATAAAATATTAAATGTGAACATATTTTTTTAATGAGGATTTAAATATATTTTCATCGTGTCATGAGAATAAGATTATAATGTCTACTAAAAAAAATTTAAGTGAAAAATTTTAATTAAAAGTTATTCATTTTAAATATAAATTCAAAATACTTATTTTAAAAATTAAAAATCTTACCATAAAATTATTATTAAATTAAAAAATATATATATAAAAAACTTTCAATAATATAATTACATTCTTTTTTTTAGTTCACCAAAAAAATTACATTCTTTTTTTTAAAATGAAATATTATTACATTGTAATTAAATTTAAATTTAATATGTATCCTATTAATTTCGCAGTTTAAGATTTAAATAACTTTTAATAAATATTTAATGCATACACTTTATTAAATAGTTTTTAATTAAAGTTGAAGAACATATATATGTTAATATATAGTATTAAAATAATTAATTTACTATACAAATTATGTATGATAAATTTGTTGATTTTAATAATTATTATTTTAAAAATTATATAAATCTTTTTTTTATTGACTCATGATTTTTTTTTCATATTGATAATACATATTTGTCAAACTCTTTAAAAGCACAATTTTGAGTCTTCTCTAAAATAAATAACAATAAGTTCATCAAGACCAATTAATAAATTTAGCTAAGTTAATTAATTATAATTAATAATACAAATTAAATTTTTACTAAAAATAGTCATAAAATTAAATAATTTGAGTACCAATTAATTATATTTAATGCTAATATATATTAGAAGTAATTCAATAAATGAATTAATACTCATTAATTAAATTTTACTAAAAACAGCCATAAAATTAAATAGTAGCTACACTTAGTGACAATAGTATTAAAAGTTCAAGCAATAATCCAATACAATAATACTAATTTCATTAATTTTTTTTCTAGAAAAGCTCATACAATTAAATGATTTAAATTGTAGCTGTATTTAATGACAAGAACATTGGAAATTGAAGAAAGAATTCGATACAATAAATATTTAATTCTATTAAAAAAGTCATAAATGAATATAATATAAACATTAGCTCTATTTAATGACAATAATATGAGAAATTAAAGAAATGGTCAAATGCAATAAATACTTGGTTCATTAAACATTATTTTTATTCCTGGCAATAAATGTTGTGACCATTTATCACTTCATATATATTCATCTCTATTTTCACAAATTGTTGTGATAGACAGACTGTTTCTATTGTATTTTTTTTTTTTTAAAAAGAATAGTGAGAGCGTGCAGCATGAGAAAGGGTCCTTAACACCAACATCATTTTCACTACTTCGGACAAAAAAAAAAACTGCTCTCGCCATTTTCGCTCCTTAAAAACACCATCAAGAACAGCAAGCTAGCGTTGTTGCCAATGGGCGTCAACATGTCCAACACACCACCACACAACAAAGACTTGTTTTCCTCTCCAGCTCTCTCTCTTAGCTTAGTAAGTACTAATTAACAATCAACTCCTAATATATATGTGTGTCTATATATATATATATATATATATATATATATATATAGTATATGAATAATTAATTAACCTTGGTTTTGTTTTTGTTGTGATTGAATTCTGTTTTTTTTTTTTTTTTGGTTTTTTCTGTTTGATTGGGTACTGAAGGCTGGGATTTTCCGGCATGCTGAGGCGGCGGAGACGGCCGGCATGGAGGTAGTCGGCGATGAGGTCCGGCGAGAGGACACTGTTGAGATAATTAGCAGCGACAACTCAGGACCCGTGAGATCCAGGTCAGATGAAGATTTTGATGGAGAAGGTGTTAACGCCGATGGCGATGGCGAAGACGAGAACGGTGGTTGTGATGGTGATGAGAAAGACAGACTGAAGAAGAAGAGGAAGTATCACAGGCACACCGCTGAACAGATCAGAGAAATGGAAGCGTACGTAAACTCTCTCACCTTTCGTATATCTACGTATTAGTAATTTTGTATTGAATCATGGGTGAACATTATAATTTTCTTCCACTTTTTTCTTTTTGAGGTGTCTTCACTTCGACCTTCATTGTTGGAGAGAGAAAGAGTGACATCAGATCGGGAGTTATTAATTAAGTATTATGAAGCAGCTTTTCTTATTAATTAATTAATTACTAGTATAGTTTATGGCTTGTGATATTTTATATATGCACACTTTCGTATATACTACAGTTTGATGGCTGATACAAAATTGTTTCAGTAGTTTTATTTCTTATATACAATAATCCTAGTTGCTACGGATAATGTGATCTATGCCAAAAATATCAGGAGTACTAATTAGTGGCGATATTATAGATAATATAGTTATATTCCGAAGTTAAATAATTTGCATGCCGACATTACAGGTTGGGTTTAAAGCATAGTTTATGTATAATTTGTATGTATGCCGTACTAATGGCAAAAGTTTGCGATCGATCGACATCTTTCATCATATAGTCAAAGTAAAAAGAAGATTATTAAAGCTAAAGCTTGCTTAAAAATTTTAACTGCTAGCTAGGTTGTTGCATTATTAAACTCCATTTGTTAATTGTTAGACGATGCTTGTAGTGAAAGATAAATCAGCAAAAAAGACTGACAAAAACTGACATGAATAATGTACTATTGTAGGCTTTTCAAGGAATCACCGCATCCTGATGAAAAGCAGAGGCAACAACTCAGCGAGCAACTTGGCCTTGCTCCAAGGCAAGTTAAGTTTTGGTTCCAAAATCGTCGTACCCAAATCAAGGTATCTAAATTTCTTTACCTAATTATTAGTACTATTACTCAAGAATATTATTGCAGACATAAATTATTTAGAAATTATTATGTATATATATATATATATATATATATATGCAATTAATATTATTGTATTTTGCATCAGGCAATCCAAGAGCGCCATGAGAACTCATTGTTGAAGACAGAATTGGACAAAGTAAGGGAGGAAAATAAGGCCATGCGCGAGGCCATAAACAAATCTTGTTGCTTCAATTGTGGCATGGTAACGGCTACCATAGATGCTTCCATGCCCACTGATGAAAAACAACTTCTTATTGAAAATGCCAAACTCAAAGTTGAGGTAATTTGTATAATTTAAATACAAGGAACATGGAGATTAAAAGTATTAATTTAGTAGAGAGAGCTAGTAATGCATGTGTGCGTACAATCTTATTGAAAAATCATTAAATATTCTCTAATGAATTAATTAATCCTTGTATGTATGTATCTATAGGTAGAGATGCTCCGAACAGCTTTAGGGAAATTGTCACCCAGGACAACTTCTCCTACATATTCTGGTGGGCATGATCATGAGAAAGAGAATAATAGAAGCTCTTTGGATTTTTACAATGGAATATTCGGGCTCGAGAAATCAAGGATAATGGAAATAGCAAACCGAGCAATGGAGGAATTCATTAAGATGGCTACTGTGGAGGAACCGCTATGGATTCGTAGCGTTGAGACTGGTCGCGAAATACTTAACTACGATGTATATGTGAAGGAGTTCATCGCAGTTCATAATAATTCAGCTAGTCAAAGGCCAAAGACATTCATCGAAGCCTCCAGAGAAACTGAGGTTGTTTTTATGGATCTTCCTCGGCTTCTCCAAAGTTTTCTAGATGTGGTAAGTGCAATACACGTACTCAAATGATTTTATAACTTTTTTATTAGGCTTAGTTAAATATATTTTTTATTCTCTTATACTAATAACCAAGCTCTGGGTTAGAATATATATAATTAATTTCTTATAATATTTTTAACGCGCAGAATCAATGGAAGGAATTGTTTCCGTGCTTAATATCAAAGGCTGCAACTGTTGATGTTATAAGCAATGGAGATGGTTCTAACAGGAATGGTGCAGTGCAATTGGTAAGGAGAAGATATATAATTTCACTTAATTTAATTTGTTAGGTAGCTACGTACAAAACAAATGCCTCGTTTATCTTTAACCATTCATTTTGGCCTCACGTTAGAATGTGGATCTTTTTTTATTTGTTCAAGTGGTCCAACCCCTTGACAAGCAAGAGAAAAAGATAGGACTTCCTCTTTTAAAGGGACCTTTTCCCACACTTGTAATTTTCAACCAACTGTTGATTATGATTATAATTTTGCTTAACATAAATTAACTAAGTTTTTATTGTAATCCATGCATTAGAAGTTAGAACTCTTTCGATCCTTGGGGGAATGTATGCAAGTGCTGATGCCTTTTTCCGTCCCTTTAAACATGTATAGACTTTTTTGTATCTCAGAAAAGTATTTAAGGACGCAAAAAAAGCTTAAAAGGATACATAGAAAAGATCGAACATCATTTAGTAACTCTTGGCACTTTCCTCGCACTTCCCAATGACACAAGATCTCTCTCTCTCTCCATCTCTAGAAATTAAAAAAAAATCTTGCTCTCCCAGCAGCATATCCTGCAAGCCACAGGGGGTTGTAGCATTCTGCTTTATTCCCCATTCAATACATTAAGATAGAGAGACAAATATGACACTGTTCAAGTCCTTAGACGTGGACAATAATTAATGACAACGAGACTTTCTCCATCGAAGGCACGAGGTTTTGTTTGTTTTGTAGTACTAACTAATAACCATGCACGAGCTGTAATGGGTGCAGATGTTTGCTGAGCTTCAAATGCTGACTCCTATGGTGCCCACCAGAGAAGTGTATTTCGTAAGGTGCTGCAAACAGTTGAGTGATGAACAGTGGGCAATAGTTGATGTCTCCATAGACAACAACATTGACGCCGCGTCCCTTGTCAAATGCAGAAAACGCCCATCTGGCTGTATTATTCAGGACAATTCAAATGGCCATTGCAAGGTAGTATATAAGTTTTTAACATTATTCTGGTTTTTATATGTATTGATATTGGTTTTTAATTAGGTGATATGGGTGGAGCACATGGAGTGCCAAAAGAGCACAATTCATACATTGTATCGAACCATTGTGAACAGTGGTCTAGCTTTTGGGGCAAGGCATTGGACAGCAACACTACAACTTCAATGCGAGCGTTTGGTTTTCTACATGGCAACGAATGTTCCCATGAAGGATTCAACTGGTGTTGCGACGTTGGCTGGGAGGAAGAGCATCTTGAAGTTGGGACAAAGAATGTCATCGAGTTTCTGCCATGCAGTTGGTGCATCAAGTTTCCATACGTGGACCAAGCTCACAACTAAAACAGGACAAGACATTAGGATTAGCTCTAGGAAGAACTTGAATGACCCTGGTGAACCTCTTGGGGTTATCTTGTCTGCTGTTTCTTCTGTCTGGCTTCCTGTCTCTCCTAATGTTCTGTTTGATTTCTTGAAGGATGAAGCTCGTCGAAGTGAGGTATATACAGTGTACAACTCTACTGCATAATGTTAGATGCATCATTATTAAAGATACAAAGTTGCTGAGTTCCACAAAAGTGGATCCACCACCTTGTGTCTTGTACACATAATATCTATTTAGCAAATGGGGCCATTGTGTTGAAAATTATATATCTTTTGTCACAGTGGGATATCATTTCCAGTGGTGGGTCAGTGCAGTGCATTGCAAATTTAGCTAAAGGAAAACACCGAGGCAACGTTGTAAACATCCAAGTAAGTTGTTCTACTATCAATCAATCAATCAATGTATGCACACAATGAAATGCATTTAAAACATGATTCTATTCTTCTGATTTGGCAGAAAATACAATCAAAAGATAACGGTACTGTGTGGATGTTGCAAGATAGCTGCACAAGTGGTTATGAGTCAATGGTGGTGTATGGTCAAGTGGAAATGGCTGGTATACAATCTGTGCTGACAGGATGTGATTCAAGTAATCTTGCCATATTGCCATCAGGGTTCTCAATTCTCCCTGATGGGATTCAGGGAAGGCCATTGGTGATTACGTCAATAAGGCAAGAAGAAAAATACACAGAAGAAGGAGGGTCTTTGTTTACAATGGCATTCCAGATCCTTGCCAACCCTTCTCCAACTGCCAAGTTGACAATGGAGTCTGTGGATTCGGTCAATCATCTTGTGTCTTGTACATTGAAAAATATTAGAACAAGTTTGCAGTGTGAAGATGATGATTAGTCAAGAAGATAAAAGATAATAATTGATTAGATAGATCATAGGATTTGAAGATTAGTTATAGCTGCTACACCCTTTTTACAGTGTTCCTTTAAGATTATAGCGTGGAGGCGAAATTCATGGTTGGACTTTATTTCATCCTTGAATTCTAACCTCCATCTAATTAACTTTAAGGAATACCAAATTGAGTCTTAGTTAATAGTTAGTATCCAGTTCAGCAGTAGAATAGACTCAGTGCTATTTCTACCCTTGATGATCTGGATTAGTATCATTTATTATTTACAATAGGAAATAGAATTTGCAGGACGGTAAATGTATACCCTAATGAAGAGAGACAAAAAGCTTTGAGATCCTAGTCCCTAGAGATCAAGTATTGTGTACAAGGGGTTACCATTTATTAAGGCCTGATGATTTTATATATTGGCTCGCATAATATAATGTGTAATTGTGATTATAAAAAATATAACAAGAGAATAAATAATAATAATAATAATAAAATCATACATTATGTAAAATATGGTAATAAAAAATTCATAAATATTGTAAGAGTAAAAAATAATAAAATACAAAAGGTTTTTTGTTTTTTTGAAGAGAAATACAAAAAGTTAAATGCTAGTATTTGTTTTATATAAAATAATACTGGAAATAACGTATCAAAAAAACAATACAGGCCCAGACTACTAAAAAAACCTGTTTATCAAAAACACTATTAATAGAGTCAAACAAAATTTCCAATTAACTAAAAAAAGCTAAAAATTACTTTTGAAATATGCACAAAGCCACCGAATCCGTATAAAAAAAAGGGTGGGGGAGAATCCCCAAATATTTTCCTAAACAACTTTTATAAATAAACACACTATTTTATTTTCTTCTTATACCACTTAATTATTCTATAAGACTTTATACATGTATTATATATTTACTGTTGTAAAATACTACTAGAGTACGTATAAGATATTGAAAATAGAACATGCTTGATTATTTGCTTGGCCAACCAAGAAGAATTGAGAAGTGGATAGGCTTATCTATCTTCAAGTCACGTATGACCTCAGGAATGAATTTCGAAATCTGGTGAAGGTGGCCACGTGGACGCATGAGCTCCAATTAACAGATCAAAAACGAAACAGCAGAGAGAGAAACAAAGTTAGAAGTTAGAAGTGAAGAAGAACTGAACAGAAGATCATGGCTTCTCTTGCTACCTTAGCTGTTGCTCAACCAGCTGCAGTCAATGGCCTCGCTGGAAGTTCCCTCTCTGGAACCAAGCTCTCTTTCAAGCCCTCTCGCCACAGTGTCAAATCCAAGACCTTCAGGTTCTTCCATGCATCATAGACAATACAATAATCACGCTAAAACAGTGTAGCTAACTAATTAAAAACATGACAGGAGTGGTGCCGTGGTAGCAAAGTATGGTGACAAGAGTGTGTACTTTGATTTGGAGGATCTGGGTAACACTACTGGCCAGTGGGACTTGTATGGCTCTGATGCACCTTCGCCCTACAACCCTCTTCAGGTTCCTCTCTTCTCTACATCCTCCATCTTCTTTATTCAGAATCAACACATGCAAAATTCAACATGAGAAATATATATGATTTTAAGGTAGATATTATAAAAGTTATCAAACTTAGGACGTTCCTTAAGAAAGAAGACCGATTCCACTATTTACAATAAACAAATAGAATTTAATTTAAACATACTTACACTCTTCTGATAGAAATTATAGTGAAACAAATCTTGCATACAATACATAGGCAAACTATATAGCTGTTTGTTTGATTGGTATGGATTTGCAGAGCAAGTTCTTCGAGACATTTGCAGCTCCATTCACAAAGAGGGGTTTGTTACTCAAGTTTCTGATATTGGGAGGTGGTTCCACCCTTGCATACTTCAGTGCAACAGCCTCAGGTGACATTCTTCCAATCAAGAAGGGCCCACAACTTCCACCAAAGCTCGGTCCTCGTGACAAGATCTAATTTCGTTTGTATCAGAACTCCATCTATATATGGAATTCTCTTTTAATTTTTATTTTTCTGGTTTGCATAATTATGTGTAAGTATGCTTACAGACTACTATTCAAAAGTGCTTCTTAATTTCCAGTCTTAATTGAGTGCCATTGCTTTGGTTTAGTTTTCAATTGAAGCACATACATATTTGGTTGGGATGTTAATTGATCTTAAAATTGTTAATTTGGATTCGAGGTTTGTCTAACCAGATAGATATATAACTGTATCTCGCAAAGCTACCTAGCTGGAGCGTTCAATACAACTTTACTTTTCACACTACTTACGAATTATTGAAAAAAAAAAAAGTGAGTCTCAAGTAATTGCTTTTATTACATAGGGAACCTTCAAAATAGCTTATAGCTCGAGGAAGAATTGATGATAACTGAATCAATTACCTAGAGGATGTTTTAGTACGATGGTTAATTTCTCAAGTATTCACTGAATTTCACCATTTTAATGTCATCTCATCTCGAAGATAGATAGATATATCCCTCCATTTCATTAGAATCAACAATATATATTAGAAAGAAAGAAGAGTATAAAATTAATGAGCAAATACCCATGTTATCTTGCTGGGTCATACACACACATATATAATGTCAGAGATAATTAAACTACAGTTACTTACTGATAAAACTGGTGTTAGAAATGCTTTTTTTTACTATTATTAGGACTGATCCTCATTCTATCATAGGTCGTATAGAGCTATGAAGTAAATATTTTAAGGTAAGATTGCAGCGAAAGGCATGCATGAGTCATGAGTCATCATGACATCTGTGAACTCATAAAACATCACATTTTGTGGCTGCCAGACTACAAATTCATACGTGACAATGCTTCAAAGCTTGATGATTATGTATTCGTTCATTCCTATGTACAAAAAGAAAGAAAGAATAGATGATCAAGAATAAATGATTTATGTTTTAAACGACCCCTCCGAATACTTGTTTGTTTTTCTTCCTACTTTCTTCAAGTGTACGTTCCTTAATGGCGTGATGTTGGACTCCTCATACCTCCTCCCAATGTCTCAAGGTACGACACCTTCTTGTCGGTCACTACGTTTGGAAGTTTTTGGGGCTTTCCATTATCAACATTGTCATCTGAATCTGCATCTTTCTTGGCGTCTGAGTCACCTTGATCCCAACCCATGAAATCTGATAGTGTCATTGCTTCTGAGCCACTATCTTCTTTAAGAGTTGGAGACTTCTCTGGCTTGGGAATTGAGTTTCTCGAAACGCTCCTTCCCGATGATGGTGGATTTTGAGTTGCCTGATCTGCATGGAGTATATCTTCTATTCTTGACAGCACTGTGAAGGCCAAACTTTCCAATATTCTTGAATAACTTTCAAGAACAGCATGCCCCACATCCTGCAATGTTAAGTAGTCAACTTTGTCACATACTCATGCCACATTGCACTCACTGAAAAGCATACAAATTGAACATGTTCTTACCCCACTGAATTGGATTTTGCTTATATCCAATGCAGATTGAGGAGTCCCAGGAAAACGATGCTTTAGGAGAAGTAAGATGGTTTCTGCCCTGTCTTCAAAGATTTCTCTTTTCTCCATACTCACAGCAGAACCCCAAGATGATTTGCTACTATCTTTTTGGTTCATCTTCCGTCTCCAAATCACAATGGATGCCTCAATTCTGTCCTTGAGATCTACGATTTTATGTTCTGATGACATGTCCATAGCTGATAGGAGCTGATCAGGATCGAAAAAATCATCTGTAATGCTCCTGTAGATCAAGTCCCCTAGACTTGATCTTCCATTCTAAAAAACAAATAAATTATGTTGTGTGTAAGATCATGTCTGAATGTTAACAGTGATAACTTTTAACCAAATATAGATCCTTTTGACTTTACCTTGGGTAGGGATTCAATATAGCTTTCAGGGATCTCCATTTCTGATAGAGTTTGAGCATTTATGGCCATAGCTGCTTTAAGAACTTGGTTCACACAATCTTTCTGATACTGAACAAACCTTCTTGCTCCATCAGATAAACCCTCTGGGGGAACCTTAGGTGTAGGCAACCACCACTTGGTATCATTATTTCTATCTGCTTCCTCTGCATCTTTTGTTACATAATAGAACTCATTTTGGTCTTTGAAGTTATCTAGAGTATCCTGCTCATCATCAATAATTGTATGAGAACTAACAGTCAATTGAAGCCAACAGAAAAGTAATGATCATGATGCAAGGATAGTGATCTTACAATAAGCATTGTATCAAGCTTTCGTAAGGCAGGGATATTCATGTGGAGATCAGTTCTTTGTCGTGTTGTCATAACCTATTCAATAATCAAAGATTAGGTTCAATCATACTGATACAGCCAGCAATTGTGATAGGAGGAAGAGAGGAGAAAGGGTTACCTCCATGGTTGAGCCATCCTTGTTTTTTTGTTGCACAGGAACCATTTCAACAATGTAATCGGTAACCGATAGAAGCCAATCAATTTCTTTTCTCCATCGTGCTTTCCTTTCTGGCGGCATTGGCTCTAGGCGCTTTTGTTCACCAAAAACAGCAGCTGCATTCTCAGTAAGAAAAGAATGAGAGAAACTGACAAAGAATTATTTGCAACATTTGTGTATTCAAATCTCTCCTGAAAATGGAAGGAACAGCACAATGTTTGCACATCATGATTGATTGGAGATTTGGAGCAGAATAGATAGAAAGAGGAATAGTTGAAGGAGAAAGATACCTGCAAGGTTTGTGAATGCATTTGACAATGCCAAAGCTGAAGAAACACCCTTTCCTCCACCAGACATGTCCTCCCCCAACAGCAGTTTAGCAAATCTCTCCTTCATCTGTTCCATTTCTGAATTAAACCCAACCATAGATAAATAAATATTATAGACTAATCCAATGCAACACATCCAGAATTTGAAAACAAAATAAATAAAGAAATAAATAAACGAGTTTCTATATATGTTGTAATAACATGCTAATAGTTATAATTATAAAAGTAAAGGTTTGAATCTAATGAACATAATAATGTTTACCTTGCACCATCTTATCTTTGGCTTCTTTGGCTACAATTTCCTCCTTGCTTATCTTTGGCTTAGGAGTAGGAATAGGAACCTTATCCAGATCATTTAGAGGTTTTGATCCTTGGCTTCTTGATGACAATGGCTCTTCTTCCGAAGGAGAAGGATCTAATACAGTGGCACTCTCAATGCTCAAACTCTTTGTATGCCTCCCTGCATTCTCAAACATTCCTTTGAAATGGAATAGTTTGGACCTGAGGCTTTCCTGTTCTTGTTCCTGTGCTTTAACCATTTTTTTCCTTTTTTGTTTTTCTTAATGTATCAAGATATATGTTTTAAGGAAAATTGTCAGGAACAAAACATGGAGTTTCCAGGTCCCTGTAGGGAGAGAGAAATAAGGAAAGCTAAGTTTGTTGCATTGAGGCAAGGGAGGAGGAAAATAGCAGAGAAGAAGCCAGATTTACAAATGAAATGGGAGATTTTTTTTAGGAGAGTTTGCCAAAAAAAAGTTGGAGGTGAATATTTGATGGCGTTTGTGTTAGTTTTTATTATTTCTTTTTTGAGCTTGGTTCATTGAACGTGGGGTGCATGTTATGTTATAAGAAAAGAAAATGAGGTGGGTTTAAGAGTTAGAAACACAATTTTGCATTATCATTTTTTATGCTGAGAGGAATCTGTTTTGGCAACGATGTGGGAAATTGTATGGTTAAGGTTTTAATTTAAAGGTCAAAGGTAGCTGAAGACCAGGAGAGACAGATATGATGCATGTTTAGCCAATTTACAATGACACACCTCACTTTCTCCCTTTACTGGACGGTGCAGATGCCATCAATCTCATTTTTCATGTACAACTGTCTCTCTATTTTACTCTTCTGTTTCTCATTTGTGAACTCCAAATGTTCATAGTAATTTCCATATTCTAGGTTTTCGGTTCTTGGCTTTTGCTGATCATGCCATCTGCACACACCCTGAGCCTTTTATTAGATTTGATGACCATTAATTATACGTGCCATCAATTTTTCCACCCTGTCATTACCAAAACTTTTTATTTATGTATTGATACCAAATATTGGCCAATGATTGCAAGTTGTAGCATTTTATGTTAGGTTTTCTTTAGATATCTAGTGTACTGTAACTGTAGCATTTTTAAATTTGTTACTCCTCCTGTTAATTTAGTTAACAGTAATTAATAAATATATTTTAAATTTATATTGTTTTTTTTCCAAAATTACCATGATTGTTAATACTTCTTTTTTCTCTCTTCTGTTTGACATGATGACCACTATTTTAATCAGGAACTTAGTTTAAAAATAACTAATACAAGAGATATAATAAATTGAGTCTTATAAAAAAAAACCAAACCCCTCCCAATCCATCAACTAGTAACGTGGTGCATAGTGTATGTGTAATTGTAAACTTTGCACGAAAAAAAAAATCATAGACGAAAAACTTGCTTAACACATGGGTTAAATAGGCTGAAAAAAAAAAACTTTTTAAATAGACAATAATATTAAAGTCTAGAATCAATAATAATAATAATAATAATATCGAAGTCTATGGACTGTGGATTATAAAGGTAGCCAGCGGGCTAGAGCCTAATACAATAATAATGTGTTGGGTGGAAGAGAAAATAAAAAAAGAAGTAAAAATAATATGAATGTGACTCTCACACCTCATACAATCTATTTTAATTCAATTTTGATGGAATAAAACAAAATATATCTATCAATTAAACACACCGATATTGAGACCTTCGAATGAGTGACGCAGAGAGTGTGGACTCCGAATCTGTTTCTGTTTTTCTTCCTAGTCCCTAATACCACAATACAAAACCTAATCCGAGAAATGGGATCGATAGGGGTACTCCTGGTGGCTCAAGTGATACCTTACCTGGAGCAAGAGCTCGACAAGCGCTACAAGCTGTTTCGGGCGTACGATCACCCGCAGACGGCGCAGGTGCTGAGTCAGCACGCCAACTCCATCCGCGCGGTGGTCGGAAACTCTAACTTCGGCGCCGACGCGGCGCTGATCGAGGCGCTTCCGATGCTTGAGATCGTGTCGAGCTACAGCGTGGGAGTGGACAAGATAGACCTGGACAAGTGCAAGGAGAAAGGAATTCGCGTCACCAACACCCCCGACGTCTTGACCGACGAGGTCGCCGACCTCGCTATCGGATTGATGCTCGCGCTTCTCAGGAGGATCTGCGAGTGCGATCGTTATGTCAGGACCGGTAAATGGATTCAAGGGGACTACAAGTTGACCACTAAGGTACTACTATTTCCTTTCTCTTAATTCAATTGATGATGATGTTCGTTGGTTGGTTACTACTGTACTCGCTACGTAATGGTGAATGGATAATATCTACGGTTGACTTTCATATGTATCTGTTACGAAAATCTATAACCAATGAAGCTCTATATTTTCATTTGCATACTCTTCGGATGGATACTTTGGGTCTGTTTGGGCAAATTTATGGACTTCTTGGAGGAAAAACATATGAAGAAAAATGAAATTAGCTTAATACGTAGAAACAACTTTCTAATATAACTTTTCTAAAAAGATGCGAACCAATGGAGAAGCCGATTTTATTTTTTTCTTCACATTTTCTCGTGTATGTCCTTCTACATAGTTTACCCAAACAGGTCCATATGAAGTATCTAGGCATTTGGAGAAAAGTTATGAAAATCTTATATAGCTACATATGAGACATGGAGCCATCTACATCTTTATCTTATTATCATCATCATCCCAGAATAAATATGCAGAACTTGATAGTGTTCTATTATGATCCCTCTCCTCTGTCAATCTTTTGGAATTTACTTGTATCATATATGATATGATTCTCATTAGAATCTGTTTTATACATTATAAAAGTAGTAAGTATTCCTGTTCCTTCCAACAGCAAATTAAATTAATTTGTTTTGGTTTTGTATATTGTGTATTGTGTATTGTGTATTGTATTTTCCTTGCAGTTCTCTGGGAAAAGTGTTGGCATAATTGGGCTAGGGAGGATTGGGCAAGCAATTGCGAAGAGAGCTGAAGGATTTAACTGTCCCATAAGCTACTACTCTAGAAGTGAAAAACGAGAGTCAAAATACAAGTACTATCCAAGTGTTGTAGAACTAGCATCTAACTGCCAGATACTGGTGGTTGCTTGCCCACTGACGGAGGAAACTCATCACATAATCAACAGGGAGGTGATCGATGCACTGGGTCCCAAGGGTTATCTTATCAACATTGGACGAGGTAAGCATGTTGATGAAGCTGAGTTAGTGCCTGCACTCCTAGAAGGTCGTTTGGGTGGGGCTGGCCTTGATGTCTTTGAAAATGAGCCTACTGTTCCACAAGAGCTTTTTGGCCTTGAAAACATTGTCTTGTTGCCTCATGTTGGAAGTGCCACCGTAGAAACTCGAAAAGCCATGGCTGATCTTGTCCTTGGAAACCTCGATGCCCATTTCCTGGGAAACCCTCTGTTAACTCCCTTGGTGTAATGAATCAATGCCGTCCCTCGTGGTTTACATTACCACCGTTTAATAACTTATTGGTGACATGGAAATTGATTGATCATTGTAAGAGCTTCTTCATATATGATTTAGTTCACCTTCATTGTGACATCTTAATAAGGTTATCAATCTTGATCGGCTTAACTCTTTACTTTGGGAAATTTTGAATTACTTTTCAAATTTTATCACTCAACAACAGACATATGAAAGTGATGTCTATGGAACAGGCTTATCTCATCAGATATAAAAAAAACAAGTGTTTTCCTCACGAATATGGTAAGTAGTTATGAAATAGATTGGTTGAAATATGTCCAAAAGAAAATGAGAATGAGAAATCCGAGTTACTACTATAGAGCAAAAAATAGAATTGATTATGTGAAACGAGGACATTGAATATGAACATGGAAGAAAGTTTCTTCATATTGAAAACAAACGTCAAAAGACGTATTGATACAGAAACTAACTAGTACAAGGATTTCACACATAGCCTTCAACTAAGGTCGGTTTCTTGTTTTCTTCTTCATCATCATCATCATCCTCTCCAACTTTGCTACCTTTCTTTACATCATCATTGATATCCAACCCCTGCAACTCATCCACGCACGGTTCAACATCCTCTCCCAATTTCCCTCCTCCACCGCCGCCGGCAACCTTGACTTCGTCGGCGACCGCCTCAAATCCCCTCTCGATGGTGCAGGATCCCGGGGGTTCGTTTTCCGGTTCGATTCCGATGATTGCGTCGGAGGCTTCCTTGGCGGAAGGGCACGGGTCGCTGACGCAACCGCCGTCGTCATCGTCGTCGGTGGAGGCGAAAATGGAGGCGGCGCATGACTTGACAGCGGCGGCGGCCTTGAGAAAAGCTTCGTGGATAGAATCGGGTGGAAGGGCGGGATCTTCGAGGCCGGCATCTTCTAGACGCGGAGGTAGGATCTGGTGCAGCATTTCAGATTGTTCTTTCGTAGACTCCATCACGTTTTCGTTTGTCACAATTCACATCACAGCCTTGGTCTTCATGTATGCAGCATATAGCACCGATTGAGGCGGTGATGTGCAACTTTTTGGTCTCTTTGGGCCTTGGGCTTTTCTTTAACAAAATAAATCGTATCCCATCTGTTTTTTTTTTTTTTTTTTTATCGTGGAACTCACTTTTTACTTAATTTTCATAATGTTTATATAGTCTTTTTATTTCAAATATTAGTTATTTTCGTGTAATTAAATTTAACAAAATAAATTTTACAATTAATAAAAATATATAAATTGTGGTCAAAATCTTTCGAAAATAATAAACATGTTATAAAATACATTACTTAAAGAATTATTTTACATTTTTTTAATAAATAAGGGGTCAAAATACAATTTAAAATAAAATTAAAAACCAAATAACTAATTTACCCAAAACATAATGTCGAAACTTGAAAGTTGTGATTAAAGGTGAGCCGAATAGAGGAATATCCTGCACGGTTTGGCATCTTTGTATTTTAAAATCAATGGAGATTGGAAAACCTTTGAAAACGGAAAGAGGGAAAAGAATGTCAAAGAGTAGGTGGGGAATACAACACGTGATTTTTTA
This sequence comes from Amphicarpaea edgeworthii, assembly GCA_014843725.1. Lineage (NCBI taxonomy): Eukaryota > Viridiplantae > Streptophyta > Magnoliopsida > Fabales > Fabaceae > Amphicarpaea > Amphicarpaea edgeworthii. The sequence continues at coordinate 1,278,622 of CM026320.1, read as the reverse complement.
TATCATAAATTAAATCCTGAAAATTTGTAATTTTTCTATAATTTATATCGGCAAAAATTTATTGATCATTTTTTTTATAAATTTGAAAGTTTTTCATTAATGCTGAATGATATGCAAGGTTTAGATTTTTGGACGTGATAATTAAACTTGAATGGAATCGAATGTGAGATATGATAGTGTTAAAAATTAACACTTTCATTTTAATCCAAATATAAAAAATCAATGACTATTGAGATCTAATATACAACCCAGTTTAAAGTCATTCTTAAAAGAATGATAGTGTTAAAAATTAACAGTTTCATTTTAATTCAAATATAAAAAGTCAATGTTGACTATTGAGAAAGTTCAAATCTAATATACAACCCAGTTTAAAGTCATTCTTAAAAGAATAATGATATATAAACACTCAATATGTTATTTAACACCTAATGAAAGAACATAAAAAAAAGAGAAAAAATATAAATACGATAGGATTTATAATAAGATAGGAAAAGAGAGATAGAAAAATACGAAAAGTGTTAGTGGAGTGTTTAAAATAGTAGGGTGTCTATGCAACATTATTCATTCTTAAACTAGGAACATCATCAATGTCAAAACTCCAAATCGAACAAACAATTTTCAACATACATTTCCTGATATGGAGGAGCATTTGTCACAAACAGTAAAGATAAGTAAATAGAAAAATAAACATGATGGACATCTAATCCACTAGATAGATACAAAATAAAATTTGGAATTTGGTCCTTGGTTTTACACAGGTAATAAAGTAGTTGCTGGCTTGGCTAATAATCCATGGCCATGAGGGAGGGGAGCTTGTATTTTGGCATAAAACAAGCACTCAACATTCACAGCCAGTAGATCTCTGCTGTCGTCCACCACCACCGCCACCAACATCAATTGTGTCAGGCAGGTACCTGATTCAATCAACACACTTTAGCTTTCTGATGAGTAAACGTAAACTGTTACACTTGAACTTTGTAAATCATTTCATTAATGAATAATACCATGCATAAAGAAAACTTTAAAAGAGTTTAGGAATGCTCACATCTCTTCTTCAGGTTCATTCTTGAGTGCATTTTTTGCTATGCACTGGAAAGCAGCTTCAACATTAAATCCTTCCTTTGCTGAGGTCTCAAAGTATGGTATGTTTCCCTTTGAAGCACACCATGCCTTTGCTTTCTTCTCAGAAATCTGCAACAAAAGACAAGGTGAATATTAAGAAAAATGGAGTAGCCTAAACCATATTATTAAGGTCAATAAGCAGTTTATGGAAGACAAGTAACTTACAACTCTGCTATTTCCACCATCAACGTCTATTTTGTTTCCCAAGACAACAAATGGGAAGTTTTCAGGATCAGATGGACTAGCCTGAAAATAAAATATTTGCATGAGTTTCTCACTGATCTTTAATAAATGTGATATGGAGATACCACAAAGCCAAGCGACTTACCTGAATAAGAAATTCTTCTCGCCAGTGGTTAAGGTTGTCAAAGGATTTCATGACGTTTACATCATAAACAAGGACACAGCAGTCTGCACCCCGGTAGAAAGCCACGCCAAGACTCTGAAACCGCTCTTGACCAGCAGTATCCCAAATCTGCATGTTTGGTGAGAACATCTCAATCTTAGATGATTAATCTCTCTTCCATAAACTTCAAACAGATAAAAGAATACAGAACCGTTTAATGAATATCACAGCAAAAAATACAATCATATATTGATCTTTTATCCAGTAGAAAAGTAAAAGTGTATGAAATTATTATTGATCTTAGATGATTAATAAAAAGTACATTGTTAAGCTGTGCAAAACTGATTTAGATTATACAGGTGGTGATATGAAATTGAATAGCATAATAGCTCAGTTCAAAACAGATTATCATAACTGGAGAACACCTTACTAAAGACTAGTATGTTCTTGTATCTCACCTGCAACGTGAACAACCTATCTTCAAACTGAACTTCCTTGGTAAGAAAATCTGCACCGATGGTTGCCTTATACTGATTACTAAATTTACGATTCACATACCTAAATGCAGAGGGAGGAAAATAATGATCATGATAACAGAAATAAAATACAAAAGAATAGTCATCAGACATTTTCCGAAAGTCATAAAAAAGGAATTTTAAAAGAAAAATCCGAGATTTGGACATACTGATTCATCAATGATGTTTTACCAACCCTGCCAAAAAAAAGAATGTCAATTAGCAGAGAGATCTTGAATTGCTTTCAAATATTGGTATGCATGGACATGATATAAAGCTAAACCATGTTTCAAAATTGCAAATCTATAAAATCTATAACCATTTTTGTTTATCTAATCCTTCCAAAAAGCTTATTTAGACAAGGAAGTTTCATGTTTTCAGGAATCCAAACACAATCATTAACCACTTCCATTTTCCCCCGAAATTGTTAACGACTCATGTTCCTGGAAGAAATATTCCATTAATTTTTTTTTATCGCAAAACAATCAAAAGATCGGAAATTTGAATAAAAACTATAAACTTCGAAGATAAATGCAACAACCCTTTTCCTCTTCTGGCCATACTATATTATTTAACCCATTCGCTGATTAAATTATAAGGAAAAAAACAATGAAATTAAAAGAAGAAGAAGAAGAAGGGTACCCGCTGTCTCCGAGGATTATGACCTTCAATAACATGCGGCGGCGAGATGCCATGGATCAGTGCGTTTACTCGAAAATGAAATGAAAATATTTTTTTCTGGGAAAAATTGGGAGAGAAAAAATTGTGTATCGGAAGAGTTGTGTTTAGAGTAATTTGCGCGACAGAACAGCAAGTTTGAAAGACAGATGGAATGGAGGAACGGGACCGAGTTACCAACAAATGCCAGCCAGCCATGACTCGCTCTCTTGTTTCCCAAACTGCCCCTGCATCTTCATTTCACTACTACACTTACATTTACTACTTTTACACAACGAACACAATCATTATGTAATATATCTATAATTTGAGAGGGAAGGGACAACTAGACAAGACACGTGCCGAATAAACATTTTTTTTTTATACAAATTATCACTTTCAAAGGCCATCTCTTTTTTTTTTTTTTACAGCAAATTGCAAAAAGCAAAAAAAGTTAACTGAGAATTAAAAAAGGCATTAACGTTTACTTATCCAGTAAATGACAGCTATACTGCCCATCGGCATGGGGAAGGATGACTTTTCTAGCATCCAAGCATATTCATTTTTTCTAAAACCATGAAATTTTTGCCTAAATAAATTAAATGCATTACAATAGCATCTTTATACAAACAAGAGGATTTTGTCTTCAAACACGCATGAAAAAGTCACATTGTTATCATTCTTGGTTGGAAGCTGAACGCACCAAAAAGTATAAACATAGATAGAGACGATACCAGAAAACATAAAAAAAAAAAAAAGGTACTTTGGTCGACCAAGAATACTACAGCGGTTTTCTTTGGTGATATAAGACTTGTGTTTGACTCCTTATCCTCGTATTTCTATCGGCTATTGTGTTCCTTGTGAACCCCCCAGTACAAGCAAGATATAATGAGTAGCCACATGCCTTATAAATACAGAATTCTCAACATAAGTCCCAATGTCGAGCTTTCCCAGTTAAAAAAACTTAAACAAACGATAGCTTCGATCTTCGAAGAATGAATCAAGCTTACAAAGCTTCAAGTGTAATCAAATAATTTAGGAATCATACTTGTGAAACAAGTTAGACAGTGAAAAATCACCAGTAAAAAGAAAGACATAACTCTAACTACTATTCATCGTGTGCAGGCCATTGGACCTGCAAAATAATCCAAACAATTATATGTATCAGTACCACTCAATCAAGAGCTTGTATCCCAGAATCATGGTTGCTACTCTTCATGTTCCCCATTTCCATTTTCTGCGTATTTTGCTGGCCTGAACTGGGGGAGACAGATGGATGTTGACCATACTCGCTGCTGGGACCACTGTACTCACTAATGCCTTGCTCTTGGCTTTCCAGTGCCAGCTTCTTGAAGTTCCTTAGGTCTTCACTGTATTGGACACTATCATAACTAGAACTCTCAAAGGAACCAAAAACTCTGCTGTGTCCAGGTGCACTCCCCTCATTTAGATCTTCTAGAGAAATATTTCCTTCCAGAGCTCGAACAACCTGCTCAATGTCGTTCATTTTATCGTTGTTATAGTAAAGCACCAGAACTTAGTTGTCCAATTCTAAATTTCAAAGAACCATCAGCCACTAAATCACATATCCTGATAACACTTTTGTAGTTTTTAATATGTCATAACACAACACTGGACTATTTTTGTCTCAGAGAAACAGGTTAATTGTCTTTAAGGGGGGTATTTTACTACATACCCTAGTCAGAGACATACAGGCATACAGCCAAAGCAATTCAAATATAAAAACAAAACACACCGTTAATTTTCAAACATAACTTCAGATTCAGTGATTCTCAAACACACCTGGCTCATTCGAGGCCGGATCCTGGCTGAATGGCGCACACAAGTTGCAGCACAAGCAGTCATTCGGATCATCTCGTTATGATTGTAATTTGTCTGCAACCTTGGATCAATAAGTCCATTAAAGTTTCCATTTTCCAAAGCTTGGTACAGTAAAGGCCTCGCCTGTAATTTATACACAATGTTTCAGTACAAGGTTTTTTTAGAGGGATAATTGTCAGCAGAATTTTATTTCAGCATCAATTCAATCTAAATCAGAACTTCTTGCAAACAATTCAACATGGTTGCGAACTATAATCAGCTCCATCCAAGATTCAATACACAGTTGGCATGTTAAACGACTTATTTAAGGCAAATTTCAAACTAATCCGAACTGACATTAATCTCAAGATAAGAGGTGATCCGATTTTATTGATTTCAAGTGTACCAAATAATTTCAGCTTCAAAACTGATCTCCACTGTACCAAGTTACATAGCTTTCCAAATTTTAAAATCACCCCAAGGAATAAGTTTTGAACAAGATTTGCCCATTTAACTTAAAACAAAAGAGGTTAAAAGCAATCGATTGGAACTTGAAGAAAAGAGTATAGAGGCAAATAAAACATAGAATGCAAATTAGTGATCACATGCATTCCTCTCTAAATGTCCTCAAGCCCTGGGAAATTCATTAACTGACCCAAAAGAAGATGCCCAAGGAGCACATCATGTCACACCATAAATACCATGCTTTATACGTTAATAATTATGCATAATTATTAAAACAGAAACATCAATGAAGTACTGTATACTACACACCCATTCAACCATGCTGTCATCTATGAAGGTTTGAGTTTTATCAACAGGTTTTCGTCCAGTAATCAACTCCAAAAGCACAACACCAAAGGAGAAAACATCTGACTTTTCAGTGAGTTTCCCACTTGCAGCATATTCTGGTGCCATGTATCTGCATTAAATGAATTTAGAGTTTCACTAAGATTCCAAGATACAATTAAAAGAAAAAGGAAAAATAAAATCAATGAAACAAACTGACGATAAAAGTATTCATAATTAAATTCAAGAGAAAGAATACAGATGAATCTAACCCAAAAGTTCCCATCACTCGAGTAGAAACATGGGTGTCAGTGTCTGATGAAAATTTTGCAAGTCCAAAATCTGCAACCTGAACAAACGATTCTGAAACATTATTTTATTACGTAGACGATGCAAATAGATATTGAAGTGCTAAATGTGAAGATGAACAATTTCGATAGCATTCTTAGTTCGTTTAACCATTTCATGGTACTCCACTTAATTCCCTTATTTTCTATAAGGTTGCCTAGTGCATTCCCCACTGGGTCTTGGGAGACTCGCTTCTTTACAAATGGTGAAAACTGTACGCAACATAGAAAATGAATCCAGTTCATCCACAAGTTCATTTTGTTCACCATTAAAGTGAAAGGCTCTTCAATATGTTGATTATGTTTGCATGATGTATCATGCATAGCTAATAGCTTTATAAATTATAACATTTCTTAACATCAAAACAGGCATAATCTGCTTTGTGGAAGCAGGTACACTTGGAACAGGGAAAATGAGATTTCTTTGGATTCAAAAAAATAACGAGTATGAACTTCCATCAAATATCCGGGATTGCAGGATAAAAGTTATAAAATTTACCTTAGCCTCAAAACTATCATCAAGAAGAATGTTAGATGCCTTGATGTCTCGGTGTATGATTTTGGGATGACCTAAAAAGATATAAGACTAAAAAATGTAAATCTCAAAACTAACATGATCATTTATTTACAGTAAACTCACAGTCCTCATGCAGATATGCCAATCCTTTTGCAGATCCTATAGCAATCTTCATCCTTGTTGACCAGTCCATGTTTTTTCCTGGTATGTTATTCATGATTCAATTAGAACTACAGTATCATACTTCTGAGATATGCGTAAAATTATCAAACTTCCACAGAGACAATGGAGACCTCATCACTCAATCACTAACCAGATTATAATATGTTTTACACAAACCAATATGTGAATTAAAATAAAAGGCATACTTTTACACATGAAACAACATTTACAGCAAAGAATCGACACACTTATTTGTGTTATTTCAGATATCCTATCTCAGAAAACAAAAGTTAAATTAAACGAGCTCGTGAATCTTACCATGCAAATGAAATTCTAGTGTATTATTTTGCACATACTCATAGACAAGCATCTTCTGGCTGTCTGAGATGCAGTATCCAACTAGGGAAACAAGGTGTCTGTGATGCACACGGCTAATGACCTCGACTTCTGCATGAAACTCACGCTCCCCCTGTCTACTCTCAGATTTCAACTGCTTGACTGCAACAACTTTCCCATTTGGGAGAACTCCTCTGTGGACATAGCCAAAACCACCTTGACCAAGAAGATTTGATTTGGAGAATCCATCCGTTGCCATAGCTAATTCGTCATACGTAAAAGTGCTTTGAGATAGTGACAAGGAAATGCCAGGAGATGGGGAAATGTATGGCTTCACTTTCTCGGACCCCAAACTACTGTTGGTGCCTGAAGAATTGACACTGGGTGTGGGGAGACCAGAGGATGACTGTTGCTGAGGAGGCTTGGGTGGCAAGCCTACTTTACCACCTGTCCTTGGAGGAAAACTATCTTGCCAATGCTCAAGTTTGCCACCAACCATGTCATCTGGAGACACACCCAAAATTATTGACAGTGTTACTTTTACATACAAAACTCAACCACACTTTCTGTAATTTTTTATTATCTAAAGTATAACCTAGGTGACATAAGTAAATTACCAATCTGTGCAGCAACCCATCCAACAGAATTTAAAATGAACATCCAAAAATAACAAATCTCAACAAGTATTTGATTCTATAAAAAGGAGAAAAAAAATCACATCACAGAATGTACGAGAGTACCATCATATTTACTAGGATTCTGAGAGTATTAATTATTAATCATAAGCGCAACAAATCGAAGTTAATCTCATGCAATAGGAAAAACGACAAAAGAAGCAGACACGCACATATTATACACGGTAGCAGTTGTACTTTCGACTTCAGTGTACTGCTTGTTTGGTTTCATATTGGTTAACGTGATTTTAAATAAATGTTACTGTAACATGTTTTGTCTCCCATTGAGAAATTGATTCTAAATAAAAAAAAAAACAACTTTCAGTAACTTTTGCGTTAGAATAAAAAACCTGTATAGAAATTAAAGCGCTCAAACACAGAATTTTATTTAAAAATGAATTATACAAACATTGACCCTGACGACCTTTTAGATTTGGCGGTTGCGAGTGGCTTTTCTGGCTTCTCTTCCTTTTCCAATTCCTATAAAAGCAAAAGAAAATGGCCCCAATGATAAGCACACCTACCGAACCTAACACGGCCCCTATAATTATTCCGCTGAATGAATTCCCGATGATATCGGGACTTGTCGGAGCGGCGGCGACCGACGGCGGCGGGGGAGAAACGGTGGCATTAGGAGCCTCAGGAGGGAGGACAGTAGCCGCCGGAGGAGGAGAGGCGGTGGAGTCAGTGTCGGGAGGAATAACTGCCGGCGCCGGAGCCGACATGGGCGTGGAAGATTCCGGCGCGACGGTGAGAGCGAGGGTTTTGAGTGAAAGAGAAAAGGTTCAGGATTGCATCATCACACTCACATGGGAATTTTGAGGGGATAAAGACGCATGTTGTGTTGTGTTGTGTTGTGTGTGGTGGACCCTGTTACCTCTTCTGTTGCGATAGCTACTTCTTCTTCTATTCTACCCTACGTACTCTCACTCATAAGTCATAACGTGTGGAAATAAACCACGTCTGCGTCGTTTCACTTGCTTCCTCTTGCGTTTTGCTCCAAGTTCCCACACCACTTGCTTTTTTTTAGCGGGAAGGTTATAAATTATTATTATTATTATTATAATTAATAATAAAGTGTCGGAAAAAGAAAGATAACAAAGTGGAATGACGGCACGTGCAATTCGTAAAACCTTAAAATATCTAGCCTCCTATTCTTTTCTTTTACTGAGTTTAGTAGAGATAGATTATTACTTTTTCCAGTATTTTACAGTACTACTTTCGATTAAATAGAATTTTAAAATAATTGTCATTTCGCATGACAACGGGTCAACGAGAACAAAGACAATAGACGTGACATGCGGACTCTAGGAAAGAAGGGATGATTTTTTTTTTTAACTCAAATTAAATAGTTGAAGAAAGTTGTCGGGAATCTGCCTTATCTATTTTTGGTACAGATATTTATTAATTGAATTTATTTCTATACATATTTTAATTCAAATTCAATTTGCGTTAACACGTTATTGATTAATTCGGGCTACTAACGATTTTTCAGAAATAAAATTCATACATATGATTTACCTTTTTTATGAACTAATCAACTAAATAGATGGAAACTTTTGGCAGCGATCATGCATTAGTTTGGGTGATTAATTGTATGAAGTTAGAACTCTTCAATTCTACCAATCAATTTAGGTTAAAGCCAAAGATATAACTACTTAAGAGATGGTGAAGGCAGCGTAGGACAGCAACCAAAACTACTATAAGAGGTTAGCGATGAGTTTTTTTCTGTACCGAGGGCTTCCCCTATATTCTATTGAATGTGACATGGATGATCGATATCCAAGCTCGACTAGTTCCTACTCTACCATTGTCATTATCGCAAGGCAGTAGCCACCCAAAAACCTCTTATTCCCCCCCCCCTCCTTATTAGGAAACCATTATATAATTTCAGAATCTTTACATTGATACTATAATGAGTGAACTGATTTAGCAAAAAAATAAAATAATGTGTGAATTGATTATCGCATGACATGAAAATATAATTAATCGGTAGCTCTTTTTTATAATGTGTAGACTGCATATTCCTTTTCCGCCTAAATTAAATTATTTGTTTTTTTATTTTTATTTTTAAATTCATATAAATAAATTATTATATTTAATTAAATTTTTAAGAGATCATACAAGAGGTTAGAAGAAAATCTTAGAAGCAAATATCAATTGGATTTTATGATTTTTTCTAAGATTTAATATTTTATTCATGGTTTATAATTCACAGTATTGAGTGTTACGATTTAGATTTAAGGTTTAAAGTTGAAGGTCATGGTTTATAGTTAGGTTTATGGTTTATAATCATGGTTTAAGGTTTTATGACTTTGGTTTTAAAGTTTATGATTTCATGGTTTTAAAATTTAAGGTTAGTAGTTTATTGTTTTAGTTTTAGGATTTATGGTTCATGTTTGGATATTTATTATTTTTGATCCATCGTTAGGTTTTAGAATTTATGATTGATGATTTAGAGATTGTAATTTACGATTTTGAGTTTATAGTATAAAGCATATGGTTACGATTTAAGGTTTATATGTTATGGTTTAGGGTTTTATGTGTATGTTTTAAGGTCTAGAGGTTTATGATATGGTTATAAGGTTCATAGTCTATGTGATAGGATTTAGGTTTTAGTATTTTATGGTCTATGGTTCATGGTTTCATGACCAGAGTTCATCTCTTAGGATTCTTAATCTTAATGTTTAAAAGTCATGATTATGGATTCTATGAGTTAGGATTTAACGATTCAAGGATTAAGGTTTCATTGTTTATTGTTTAAGCTTTTAATGCCTAAATATTCATGATTAGTGTTTATGGTTCATGTATTAGGGTTTCATTGTTCATTGTTTAAGCTTTTAGTGCCTAGAGTCCATCATTTAGGGTTCATGGTCTCAATGTTTTTTTTTCATGGTCCAATGTTCAAGATCTATGGTTTTATGATGTAAGGTTTAAGTTTTATTATTTATGATCTAGAGATCAAGGTTTTATCTATGTTCTTTAGATTTTATTTTGCAGGCCATATGGTTTTATATGTTATAAGTGGTTTCATATTTGTGATCTAGGGTTAGAGATTCTATATCCAAGGTTTAAATTTTAATATTAAATGTTTATGTCTTTAGAGTCACATAATTTTAAGATTTATGGTTTCAAAATCTAGAATTCATCACTTATAATTTATGGATTAAAATTTTAATGTTTCGATTTTAAGGTTTATATTTTTATGATTTAAGATTTAAAGTTTTCATATTTATGGTTTAAAATTTATCGTTAAGATTTTAATATTTATGATTCTAAATTATTTTTTTTAAAATCTTTTAAAATTATAATTTAATATATATTTGTGAGTATAGTTAATATTCATCCAAAATGGATGGGATAGAAAAAAAGAGATAAAAGAAAGAAAAAAATGGGATGAAAAATTACGGTTATAATAAGAATTAACAAGAGAAAGTGAATTCCTTAAAAAAAGAAAAAGAATAAAAATTATTCTCACCTTTTAAGGCTTTAACACGGGGAAACTTTTTCTCCACCTACAAAAGTGAGTAAATTTTATTTTAATTTACCTTTAAACCAATAAGATTCTTAGATATTTTTATATAAAATATGTTTCATTTCCTGTTATCGAATAAGAAGAACTTTTATTTGTATATTACTTTTTCAAAAAATGTTAAAATATCATCTCTCTCATAATGCAATGGTCAATAAATCCAATTATTTTGTCAACTTTAAATTTGTTGTTTTTATAAAATTGAAATATGAAAAAAAAAAGTGATGATGCAAGAGTACAATCCTGTCTCAAAATAAATAATAAAAAAAAAAGCAGAGAGAAAATGAAAATGGGCAATAGCATAACCATAGATTGAATTCAATCTCTTTCCAAAAAAAGAAAGTTTAGATTGAATCACAGTAGAAAGGAAGAAAGAAATCCCACGTCAGTATCAGAGGAGAGAAAGCTCAAGAGAAAACTGTCGCACAAACAAAGTGAGAAAATTAAGCAGACACACCACACCACGCCATCACCACCGCACCACCCCATTGCCATCTCCGGCAAACGCAGCCCAAAAACCTAACTAGTGACAGTCACACCGTTCCTTCGTTCGTTGATTCAATTCAACATCTCTCTCTCTCTATATCTTCAATTCAGCCGAATTTCCCTTCCGATGAGGCTGAGATTGATTTGAATCGAGCTTTGCTTTTCCGAATTGCGCGGCGATTCTGAGAATTTGAGATGAACATGCCACCGAAGCCGAACCAGGTGGCAGTGAGAGACCTCGTCGAGGAAGCCAAGAAACGGATCGTCATCCTCGTCGTATGTGTCGTCGGACTCTCGTATCTCATGTCCCGTGAGCTTCACTTTCGCTTTCCTTCCTTCACTTCGTTTCGTTCCTCAATCGTTTTGCTTCTATCAACTTCAATTGTGAGCGTTTTGTGTATGCTTTTGCTTGTTTAGTTTCAGTAGCTATTTTTTCTCCTTGTTTTGGTAATCGCGTGCTCAGGGTTTTGAAGGTATGATAGTCGTTACTACATTCTTGCTTTGAGAAGAATGGTAGGAATAAATTCATGTGGCGTTTAGCATCTATTGCGTCTTAATTTGGAAAAATTAATTTAACAATGCTGTTGAATTTAGGACATTGGATCGGTTGTTTATCAGTTTTAAGAGAAGACGACGTCGTTTGGAGCTGTTTTGTAGGAAGGTTTTCAGTGGAAAAAAGTTATTCTCGATTCCACTTATCTCTCTCGTTGCTCTAAGAAAGCAAAAAATAAAAATAACATAGATTACTGTTCAAATTAGGAACATTGGATGTTCAACCAATAATTGAGTATACAATGATGCTTTAGTTATTGTATTGATACATTTTTCACTATAAAAGTGTAGCTGCTGTTTTCACTATAATAGCTGTGGAAGCTTAATAAATAATAATCTTGTGACTGTATTGGGTTATAGTTAACTAAAAGGGGGTTGAGGTCAGTATAGGATTTGGCAGTTTTGAATTATTTTTTGAAGGGCAGAGGGACACCATAGCAGATTTTTGTTGTATTAAAAAGCTTTTACATTGTGTCTAAATTGTGAATAAAGTCTAAGGCAAAATTCCTAAAATATTATTTTTCAATGAAACCACAGCTTCCCTACAGTAGTTGAGTTTCATCACTTTTATCAGCTAGTGTTGGTTCCTCAAATACCCCTACTGCTGTTGTGTTCATTTGGTAATGATAAATTTTGTGGTTACTGGTTCATGTCTCCAAGCAAATGCTTGATTTCTCAACACTTAGAGGTTCTCACTCATTAATTTCTAGCTTCATGTTGTTTTTAGGTCTTTGTGTTTGGTTTAATTTCTTTTGCTTTTATTTCAGTGACAAGCTCCTCAGTTTGGGTCAACTTGCCAGCTGCAGCCTCATTAATCATTATTCTCCGCTATTTGTCACTAGATTTTGATATGAAAAGAAAAGCTGCAGCATACAACAACAAAGCGGGCTCCACCAATGTTCAGTCTTCAAAGAAGCCTGTTGAAAATCCTAAAGTTATTGCAAAATTCGAGTGGAGAACAAAAGTGAATTCTCCTGTTGTTGAGGATGCAATCGATCACTTCACCAGACATTTAATTTCTGAGTGGGTGACAGATCTTTGGTATTCTCGCTTAACACCAGACAAAGAGGGTCCCGAGGAGTTAGTGCAAATAATTAATGGTGTTCTTGGGGAAATTTCAGGACGCATGAGAAACATAAATTTGATAGATTTTATAATAAGGTTCTTAGTGTCATTTTTTTGACTGAGATTTTTCTTTGTTTTAGATTGTAATTTTATTGACTGGGAGTTAACCTTTTTTGGTTTAGGGATCTTATTAATCTCATTTGCACACACTTGGAGCTGTTTCGTGCTGCCCACTCAAAGATTGAAAAACAACATACAGGTTCATTAACAATTGAAAGTCGAGACATGGAGCTAAAAATTGTTTTGGCTGCTGAGAACAAATTGCATCCTGCTTTATTTTCTGCAGAAGCCGAGCATAAGGTTTTTCCACATTCTTGTTTTATATGCATGCATTGAGTAATGGGGTATTTTTTTTTTCATCTGTGGGCCATATTCTTGTATTTTTTAGTTTTGGGTTATAATGCTGTGTGTATTCTTAACTTGCAGGTTTTGCAGCATCTGATGACAGGTCTTATGCATGTTACTTTCAAGTCTGAGGATTTGCACTGTTCTTTCTTTCGATATACTGTCAGGGAGCTTCTTGCATGTGCTGTAATACGACCTGTCCTAAACTTAGCAAATCCAAGGTATCTGTTTTCTCCCCTTTTTGTATCATTCTTGATGTTTGTTGTTGTTCTCATCCTCCCCTTTTTTTGTTGACAGATTTATTAATGAAAGAATTGAATCTGTGGTAGTTAACAAGACCAAGGTTAACAAGCGGGTTGCTGCAGCTCAAGAGGCATCTGACACTAAACCGGATGAGATAGAGATTTCATCTGATGATTTCTTCAAGACTTCAGATCCTTCTGTTACCGGTGTTGAACTTGTGCAGCTAAGAAATGCTCAATCTAAAAATGCAGAGTCATCTGCAAAAATTAATGCCCATGATAATAACATTACTAAAGATCCGTTGCTTTCAATTGATGCTCGACCTTCCCGTTCATGGAACTCATTGCCTACAAACTACCAAGCTAACGATGACCAAGGCATTCAACGAAATCGCTCAGGAGGAGAGTGGGGAGATATTTTAGATGTCATCTCTCGCAGAAAGACCCAAGCTCTTGCTCCAGAACATTTCGAGAACATGTGGACTAAAGGGAAAAATTATGAGAAAAGGGATGGCGAGAACCAGTCACATGAGCATGTTTTGCAGCATCCTGTGGTAGGAAAACTGCCAAAGGTAGATCATATTAAGGCAATATCTGGACCAAAAAAAAAAGATAATAATTCCAAGCTTATTCTTCCCCCTAAGGGACGCCACATTAATTCTGGACTCAGCAATCAATTCTCAGTAGAAAATACATCCATTCATGTAGACAAGAATGGATCAACTTCAGTTACCTCATATAAAGATGATGAGTCAGTTACCTCATATAAAAACGATGACCACAGCCACATTTATGGGCAGATGAGTGATTCAGAGAGCAGTAGTACTTCTTATACCTCTGAAGATAATGAAAGTAGTACCGTCACTGGTCTTGATTCCCCTGTCACTAAGGTTTGGGATGGAAGAAGTAATAGAAAACAGGCTGTTTCTTATGTTCATCACCCACTTGAAAATTTTGACAATCACAGTGCAAAAAAAAGGAATAAGAGCCATTCTCGGTATCCAGGATTATCCAGAGCCCAATCTGGCAGTAAAAGGTCTTGGTCAGGTGGTCATAAAACACAAACGTGGCAGGAAGTTGAGAGAACAAGCTTTTTATCTGGAGATGGTCAAGACATACTCAAGTCTTCAAAATCACATATAAATTCTGAGGAGTCCAGTGATGATGCTGATATGGAAAGTTTGGGCAGACTTTATAGTGGAGCAGCTGCCTCCTCTTCTGCCTCCTCTATTTCTAAATCAGAATCTTGTAGTTTGTCTGTTAATCCCCTGAAAAGTTCCTCTGCCGTAGATTCCTTTTACAAGTTGAGATGTGAGGTACTTATGATGGTGATATGTAGCTCCTTTAATTAATGATGAACAAGTTCATATACTAATATATTTGTATATGAAAACATGTAAGCTAATTTACTGTTGCAGGTCTTAGGTGCAAATATTGTGAAGAGTGGGTCAAAAACCTTTGCTGTTTACTCCATATCCGTTACAGATGTAAATAATAACAGTTGGTCAATTAAAAGAAGGTGCTAAGTTTCTGCCGTGTTTTATATTGATGTTTCTAATAAAAAATTTCAGTCTACAATGTTTTCACATGTTTCTTGTTTTTTTTTTTTTTTTTCTTACATTATTGTTTAAAGGTTTCGTCATTTTGAGGAGCTACATCGACGCCTGAAAGAGTTCCCTGAGTATAATCTTCATTTGCCACCAAAACATTTTCTGTCAACTGGTTTAGATGTACCAGTCATTCAAGAGCGGTGTGAATTACTGGATAAATATTTGAAGGTCAACTTAACAGACTTTTTTTATTTATTAAACTCACATTTATCTGGTTCCTCCCTCCCACTGGCCACTACCCAATATGTGGCATTAGGACACACTTTTGGATAAATTTTGTGTTTGGCTTGTCTTTTTCTGTTTTTGTTACCTGATGGTTACTTTGGCTAATTGGTAGGCTTGTGTTTTTAATGATTTTTCAACTTCCATTCTTAATTAACCTAATGTTTTTTCTGTAGAGGAATAAATTATCTGCTTTTGGTACTGTGATAGAACTGATCACCAATATTGTGTTACCATCAGGAAAGATGTTGGATATAAGTGTGCAGGATAGATGTTGGATATGAGTGTGCAGGATAGATGTACCTTTGTTTTGAGATAATATTTCCTTTTGGATCTATTATGTAGCATTGATTTTCTGTCTTTGCTAACAATTTTGAACTATTCATCCAATATTTTGCTGACCCATGGCTTATTGGCACTCAGAAACTTATGCAACTACCAACAGTTTCGGAATCAATTGAAGTATGGGACTTTCTCAGTGTTGATTCTCAGGTCTGATTTCCACCCTTCTGTGTTGTCAATATTTTTTTACAATTATCTGGCTTATCTCTTATCATCATGTGTTATCCATTGCAGACATACATATTCACAAATTCTTTTTCTATCATGGAAACATTATCAGGTGAGTCATGGTTGATGAAGGATGTTGAGCATTCATAGTTTTATTATCTCCCTTTCCCATCTCTTGACATGTCTTGGATTTTTTTTTATTGAAAACTATTCTAGTTGGCTTGGCATTCAAGCCATTTGAGAAGACTAAAAACACTTCCAACTTCTCTGCACCTGCAAGTGATCCTGTTTCCTTTCGGAGAGAAAACTGTAGTGCTGAAAGTAAAGAGGCTGTTTTGGGAGCAAGAAATAATGTGGAGGCCGATGGATTGAGGTCAAAAGTAAACAGCACCCCTCTTTCTTTACCAAAAAAGAGTACACATGAATCTAGAAAATCATTTGACAATTCTAGCAGCAATACAGATATTCTAGCACAGAAGAGTGCACCTTCTCCCAATAACTTGCAGAAGACAGTGAAAGTGAAAGGAAGAGATAATAATGAGGTTTCTGAAGTGCACCATGATACTTCCGATGCTTTTCCAACAGAGGTTATACAGACAATAACTCTTAGTTCTGGATTTTTATTCTTTTCAATAATAGATGAATGATTCAACATTATCATTCATTGCTGTTATTTAACAGAAAAGTGACTGTATTTGGTTTTTTGATATCATTCCTCTTAGATTATTATATGCTTGATGGCATCTTAGTTCTGATTAATATAAAATTCTTCAATGCAGTGGGTGCCGCCAAATTTGAGTGTACCCATATTGGACCTGGTTGATGTTATCTTCCAGGTTCAAGATGGTGGATGGATTAGGTAATTTGAAAATTCGTATTCATTTCACCTTAAACATAAGTTGTTTAACTTTAAGTTCCACTAGTAATCATTTTTATCTTCTTATTCTTACAATGTATGTTTTGTGTGCAATGCAGGCGGAAGGCTTTTTGGGTTGCTAAACAAATCTTGCAACTAGGAATGGGTGATGCCTTTGATGACTGGTTGATAGAGAAAATTCAGCTTCTCCGTAAGGGATCAGTGGTTGCTTCAGGGGTCAAGCGAGTAGAGCAAGTAATTTCCGACTCCCCCTCAACCCCCCTTTTAAATTGTGATGTTCTGGAGACCGTTTTCATCATCTAAATTTCTTTCACTTTGTTGAAATGCTATATTTCTATTCCTTATAGTATAGAATCCTGATAAGCATATGATTGATATAGTGTTGTACTGATGAGGTATTGTGACTGCAACTTTGTTTAATAGATACTCTGGCCTGATGGAATATTCATAACCAAGCATCCAAATCGACGAGCACCACCCCCACCTACTAGTCCATCTCAGAATTCTCCACATGGCAATCAACCTACACAGGTATCTTCTCCAAGGTTGGACGATGAGCAGCAACGGGAGGCAGATCGGCGTGCAAAATTTGTATATGAGCTAATGATTGGTAATACCTGTTATACTGCTCTGATTTATATTCAGAATTGTGTCTAATTCGATATCTTATATCTAATTCTATTGAAAAAGATATACTGTACATGGCTGACCATCCCTGTTCATGTAGATGCACCACCAGCAATTGTAGGTCTTGTTGGTCGGAAGGAGTATGAGCAATGTGCAAGGGATCTATATTTTTTCCTTCAGGTAAATGCTGTCTAAAAGAATTGAAGTTGTCTGTCTATAGAAGCTTCTTTTGCCCATCTATTAATTTGTTGGTGGTTGTAAGTTGTAACATTATCCCATGATGTTTATGATGCGGAGCATTGCATTCCAATTTATAATTCACTTGGAGCAAGCATGATCATATTGACTTTCCTTGCAGTCATCCGTTATCTTGAAGCAGCTGGCTTTTGACATCCTGGAGCTGCTGCTGACATCGGCATTTCCAGAGCTTGATAATGTGTTCAAGCAGCTGCACGAAGAAAAGCATAAATTTGGTGAGTTCAGAACACAGTAAATATTACAGATGAGGCACGGAGGGAGAAATAATGGTGTAGATTCAGAAATACAGTACAGTACATTTTTTATCCTGTGATTGTACCTGTTCCCGGTTGCGCTTTTGTCTCTGCAACCGTTATTATCCTTCTCTTTCTGCCCACTACTAATGGCAATTCAAGTAAGGTTTTGTAATTAAGGCGGGCAGACGTCATGTAAATTTTGAGATTAATGCAATTCTTTTAAGATTCTTTATCGGCCATTGTGATCATGATTCGTATTGGTTCAAGTTCAATGGTTTCACTAATTTAATAATAATATATAAAATAACATTAAAGAAATAATATTATTTATTTACAGGTTTTTAATAATATATTCAATGGTTAAAATATTTAAAGTTTTTCAATTTAAAAGTAAAAAATGGCTTTTCAATATTTTTTTAATTGATCTCCTGTCAGTAAAAGTTTAGTTGATTTTTACTAGTTTTACGAATTTTTGTTCAATTTCAGTTTTTAACCTTTGTTTCGGTTTTTTTTTTTGCAAAACTTAATTTTGTAATTGAGATTGGACTCTAAACGGGCGAGGCTCGTTGGTTTCAATCTGGCTGACCAGTCACTGTTCTGACTTCTGAGCTTATGATTTGTGCTCCATCCTTTAACTTATTTTTAACTTTTACAGTTTAAAAAAATAAACTTTTTTTTAACTTATATTTAAAATATGAAAATAAACTTGCATTGAAAATAAGCTGGTTCTCTCAACAAAAACTACTATTGCTTTGTGCGTTTCTATTCTTTTAATTTCTCAAATTCGTAATTTTTTATTAATGATAATATTACTTTTTTTTTATTCATTAAGTTATCCTAATTTAATTAGTTAATTTAAATATAAAATTAAATAAATTTTATCAAAATTAAAATTTAAACTCTCACCTCTTTAATTTTCAATAACCAAAATAACTACTAAATTAATAATAATTATAAAACATTATTTATATATATATATATAAAATTTATTTATTATTTCTTATGTTTCTAACGAAAATTTAATAATTTAAATTTATGTTCGTAAAACTTTCATACATCAAATGATCTTAAGATAATTTCCGTTTTGAAAATACATCAAAGTGGCACGTTGATTATTCAGTTGAGTTAAACCTAAAACATTGAAATGAATAATTCAACCTTAATATTAGCACCTAAAATGCTTTAGCCAGATTGAAATTCCAAAACAAGTATCTATATCCACATGCCAATAACTAGTTCATAAATACTGGCATATTTTGCACGAAATTCCCTTGGACAATTGAACCGAGACCTGGTCAAACTAGAACAGATAATAAAAAACTTGACAGTGGCAAACACGCTAATCCTGAAGAAATTCAAACAAAAAATGTTACACAGAAGCTCATAAAGCTTGCTAACCGAGTACAAGATTTCTCTAACAAGATCAGAAAACCCATCACATGAATTCCCAATCAATACAAACCGAGAGACCATAGTACGCTAATATGATCACACAATCTAAACTTCAAACACAATCTAAAACAATCCTTGACATCATTTAAGTGATTTATATCAGGGTTATGTATCTTCCGAGGCACACATACTACAGTCTACAATTAGTTAATACCTATGTTAAGTAAGAACAATATCTAAGCCAAGGCACAAAAACTCACTAAAATGTTAAAAATAACTAATACCTAACAAGCATTAACATAATTCATCTAATTACAATTCATTATTCACCAAACCACCAAAAGCGATGCCCAAAAATGATAAGCCAGAATATGGATGTCAAAAACTCTCACTGAAAAACCAAAATTCCTTACAATCATGTCAAAATACAAAGCAACTACATATTAAATGAAATCAAAACGACAGAAAGAAAAGTGTTCAAAAGAGCTTGGCACCAACATCGAAACATTAACTCCTATAATTGACTGACCCAGCAAAAATGCTATCCATCAATGCTTAGGCAGAGGCAGCCGCTCCTCTCTTCCTGGGTGCAGCTTCGGTACCTGTTTCAAAACAACCACGTTAACCAAAGCCCTAACCTAAACACAATTTAAACACGAAAACAGTCAATCAGAACATACCCTCTCTGAAGCCGCTCTTGAATCTGCGAGGCACGTGACGCAGGTACCTCATCCTTCCGGTCCCGGTGGTCTTTCTCCTAATGGCCTTCACACTCCAGTTATCTGGATCCATCAAACAAGTCAAAACCGGATTTTTACACAAACCATTTTAGTTTAAAAAGTAAAAAACTCACATTTCCTGGTGCGCGCAGCAGGGTAAGCGCATGCTGAGCAGCGACTCTTCTGGAGGTGGAAGCTGCGACGGCCACACCTCACACAGAGGGTGTGGGTCTTGTTCCTCCTCTTACCGAAACTCCCTGTTCCCTTACCCTGCACTCATTCACAATTCAAAAGCCATCAGAATCATCATAAAATCGAAATAATCACAGTAATCAAACTAATCTCAGATCCATGTAGAGCAAGAGAAAGATACAGTACCATCGTAGCTGCAGCTCACAAAACCCTAAATTGGAGGAGCTCTCTCTGACTGCTGAATGACGAAGGATTTATTTATACGTGCCAAGACAGTGATACTTTGGGCCTTTTTAGACTTTAGGTTCTTTTATTTCTTTTGGGCCTTGGGCAAGGCCCAATAACATAACACGTGAAAGAAAAGAAAAAAAAAATAGAGCGGTGAAGTTATTTTCCCGCCATCAAGCTGAGCAAAATGAAAAGTAATCGCAATCGCATTGTACTGCTAAGGCATAGCATCGAAAATGGAAGCGAAAGAAGGAACGCTAAAATTCCCAGGGTTTCCTTTCGAACCGTATTCGATTCAGATTGATTTCATGAACAGTTTGTATGAATCTCTCAATCATGGTGGCGTGTCTATGTTGGAGAGCCCAACTGGTGAGTGGTAATTAACTACTACTGATTCTTCTATTTTCGCATTTTCGTGGGAATTAAGGTTTGTTTATTAGATTTGGTTAGATGAGTGTGTGATTGGGCCTATTATGTATGTTGGAGCAGGGACTGGGAAGACCATGAGTGTGATTTGCAGTGCCTTGCAATGGGTGCTTGATCGGAGGCTGCAACAGGAAGCAGAATTAGGTGATGATAGAGGGAATGGGAATGACGGTGGCGACGGTTCGGATGATGAACCTGATTGGATGAGGGACTTCGTTATCGACAAAGAGGAGAAGAAGAAGAAGAAGAAGAATGAAGAGAAGTGTGGGTCTGTGTGGGGGAAACTTCATAGTAAGAAGAAGAGTAAGGAAATTTCCAAGGATTTTAGGATTATGGGCGTTGGAGAGGAAAATGGGTGTGGGAGTTTGCAAAAGAAAATTGATGCTGTGGAAATCAGTGATAAGGAGTTTTTACTAGAGGAATATGAGAGTGAAGATGAGAAACGTTCAGGGAGTGTGGTGTCCAAGAGGAAGGCTGTTAAAACTTCTTTTAGTTCCTCTAGTGAAGATGAGCTTGGGGAGGAGGAAGAGGAAGAGGAAGAGGAGAAGAAGTTGAAGGTGTATTTCTGTAGTAGAACTCATTCACAGCTTTCACAGTTTATAAAGGAGTTGCGGAGGACAGTCTTTGCTAAAGAGATGAATGTTGTGAGTTTAGGCTCCAGGAAAAATCTATGCATTAATGAAGGTTTTTGGACTTTACTTCACTTTCACTTGGATGCTCCTTTTTTGTTTCCCTTGTTGAAGCCAAAGGAGCTGCAATGCAAATGCTTATATTTTACCCATGATTTGTTTCATGCTTTCCAGAAGTAGTTGCACTTGGAAACTCCGCACGCATAAATGAGCGATGCTTGGAACTCCAGAAGAAAAAGAAAAATGAACCTACAAAAGTTAAGGTGCGTGGGGTTTGTATTTTAGGCTATGATCTTCAGGTCTATCGCTTTTATTTTGAAAAAATCACGGGTAGAATGTTAATGTTGATAATGGTGAACCTTCAGTAATAGGTGTTTCTACTTGTTCAGTGGAAGATCCATGAAAAATAGTTTTCTTTAGAAATATAAAATTGAAGATGAAACCATGCATATTTTATTGTTTTCTATGTTGAATGTCTAGTTGAGCTACCAAGTATCCTCCATCTTGGTATTTGCTACCTATTGTTAGTAAAAAACTTTTGAAATTGAATAAAGAAGATAGTAGAGTGTAGACGCTAATATCTCTTGAACAATGGTGGATCTGACTTGCAGAACTTAAAAGTAGGTGCAGGGGTACGCAGAACAAAGGCCTCGTCTGGCTGCCCAATGCTTAGAAAACATAAAGTTCAACGAGAATTTAGGAATGAGGTATCTCAACAAGGGCCTTTGGATATTGAAGATCTTGCTAATCTTGGAAGAACTATGGGAACATGCCCATACTATGGCTCTAGAAGCATGGTTCGGAGAGCTGATCTTGTGGTCCTACCATATCAATCTCTTCTGTCTAAATCATCTCGAGAAGCACTTGGTCTGAATTTGAAATCCAATATTGTTATAATAGATGAGGCTCATAATTTAGCTGATTCACTCATCAACATGTATGACTCCAAAATTAGTTTATCACAGGTATGATTGCCATTTCTATCTCTACCTTGATTGAAGTTCTACTAGTGTCTTTCAAAAGCTGGTATAGACTTGCAATTTGCTTTTGTATAGGCAATTTTGGAATACTGTTGTTTTTGCCACAAAGTTGTTACTACTTACTAAAACCTGAATCTCAGAACTCTATCAGAATTGCCATTCCAATCATCTGACCTAAGTCAAGGTTTTATTTGAGGTTATTGGTTTGAAAAGCCTTTGAAAAATAAGGAAATTAATGATTTTGATTTTTGAGTCAGTCAACAGGCAATTACTGTAGCTTTAGTTGCAGACATCACACAAGTTATTTGTTGTTTACAGTTTACACCCATATTTGAGATGTTTATTTTTTATATTTTCATCAATTATTATATAATTGTCCTCTATATTTTACAGTTGGAGACTGTGCACAGCCATGTGGAACGGTACTTTGTGAGATTCCGAAATCTTTTGGGACCTGCTAATCGGAGATATATTCAAACTCTGATGGTTCTCATGCAAGCTTTTCTCCGAGTATTACTTGATGATAAAGATGGAAATCTTATAGATTCTTGCCGTGATATAGATCAAGTTTCTGAAGAAAGTAGAGCCTCTGATTTTACTATGGCCATCAATGATTTTTTATTTGAACTAAATATAGACAATATCAACTTGGTCAAACTGTCAAAGTATATAAAGGAAAGTAATATCATGAACAAGGTGAATCTTGCCAATTAATACATACATTTTCTTCTGGCAGAATGCCAACAATGCTTCTGAATTTTCTGTTGTCATTGTGATATTAAAATTTACTTGATTTTCCAGGTTAGTGGTTATGGAGAAAAGCTGTCTACCTTTGAGAAAATGCCAACACTCCATAAAATGGAGGAACATGCCGAGGAGGGAAGCTGCGTATCTGCTTTCCAAGCCTTAGCTGGCATATTGCTATCGTTGACAAACAATGATGGTGATGGAAGGATAATCATTTCCAGGTCTAGGTCAACAAGCCTCAGGAAGCAAGGAGGATATATGAAGTATGTTATGCTCAGTGGAGAGAAGATTTTTTCCGAGGTTTGCCTGATACCGTTGCCTTAATTAGAAATGATTTTATAGCTGTAAGTTTCTCTTTCGTACAGACAATGAAGAAGAAAATAACTCTGTAACTTTCTGTAGATTGTAGATGAAGCACATGCCGTTGTATTAGTAGGGGGAACACTTCAACCTATAGAAGAGACAAGGGAGCGACTCTTTCCGTGGTTACCACCAAATCAGTTGCATTTCTTTTCATGTGGTCATATTGTCCCTCCCGATAGCACTATGCCAATTGCAGTTGCACGTGGGCCTACTGGACGCTCCTTCGATTTTAGCTTCAGCTCCAGGAGCTCACCAGACATGGTGAGTAGGTCATTGTTCCATCTATCATTAGTCAGTCTAATTTCTATGAAATACTAATATTGGAAAATGACTAATTGTGCTGCATCTTGTTCTTTATAGATGCGAGAACTTGGTCTTTTGCTATGTAATTTGGTGACTGTGGTTCCCGAAGGAATTGTAGTCTTCTTCCCTTCTTTTGATTATGAAAATAGAGTCTATGAACATTGGGGGTCATCTGGCATCCTTGAAAGGATTACAAAGAGAAAGCGTGTCTTTAGGGAGCCTAGAAATAACATGGATGTTGAATCTGTTCTCAAGGAATATAAAGATACCATTGATACATTATCGGTTATGAATTCAGAAGTAAACCAAGCATCTCATAGTGGTGCAATACTCCTTGCTGTTGTTGGTGCGAAGTTATCTGAAGGGATCAACTTAAGTGATGGGATGGGCCGATGTATAGTCATGGTTGGACTGCCATATGCTAGCCCGTCTGACATTGAATTGTTGGAGAGGATTAAGCACATTGAAGGTTTTCAAAAATTTAACCTTCCTGAAAATCCTAGCATTTCTGCCAGTTATAATCTATACAGTGGTGATGTACAAGGTGGTTTTGACATTTTAAGAAGTTGCAGTCACAGAGGAAAAGAGTACTATGAGAATCTCTGCATGAAAGCTGTAAATCAATCAATAGGTGCGTACTTACAAGTTACAAGTTACAATAATATTTCTATGGATTGTAGATCTCTCAAGATTTTGAGCATTGATAGGTGGAAGCCACTTTTCATAGGATCTCAATGGTTTAATTTGTTTATTAAATAATTAAGATTGAAGTCTCAATCAAGATGCATCTTACATTCAGAGTTAAACCTTTTGGAGATTCACCTCTTTATTGGATTACTCGTCCTTGAAATTCAGTGATTAACTAGTTATTGTTTATTTTTGGCTTAATTGCATCTTTAGTTCCCATATACAATCAGGTTCCAATGGCGTCAATTAGGTTTCTTCATTTTTTTTTTCTCATTTACAATCAGGTCCCTCTATTATGATTTCAGCTAATATTTAAGTTTTTAATCTGCTCATAATGGAAAGATATTTCTTTTGTTGTTCATTGATGACATAACAATCATTTACCGTAAGATCATCAACACACAATGAAGTCAAAATATCCTTTTAGGTCATTATAGTTTAAATATTAAGTTTTTTAGCCGATGATGCACTGTATTTATTCACTGCCATTTATGGACCATGATTGTCACTATTGGAACATGAGACCAATTGATTGTAAATGTGAGGATCCATAATCGCAATATTTAGGGACTAAAATTGTAACCAAGTCTAATTTTTTTCTTACATGAAAAATTCCAGGGTCCATATATTACTGGATTTTCTGTCAGTTGTGCAGCCTGTGGCTACGTGTGCCCATCTTAATGGGTTTCCCCCCTAACCTTTACTGATAAACATATGTTTGTTTATTTATTTGTTTCAGGTAGAGCAATCCGTCACATTAATGACTATGCAGCAATTTTGTTGGTTGACACAAGGTTTGCATCTGATTCCTCAAAACGGAGCTTTTCCCACCCAGTCACCAAGCTCCCCCAGTGGATAAAAGATCGTCTTGTTTCTTCTACCATTACCTATGGGGAGGTGCATAGGTTGTTGCATCAGTTTTTCAAACTCAAAAAACATGCTGCCATTAGTCCCTTCAGCAGATCTTGTAAAAAGTCCCATTATATTAATTTATAAGATTTTCCTCTCATTTGATTTTGTACTTTTTACTTCACAAATGCTCTTTAAAAGATAAAAACAAAAAACAAAACTTGAAGTTGTTTCATCAGTAAGACATTTAAGATACTAAAATGAGTAATCAAAACTTGCGTAACTCTAGTTTGTGTAGTTGACATTTGGCCGTTTTCATCAAAACTTGCGTACACTTATTCATCTGAATTTGCAAGCAAACCTAATAAATTGCCGTTTTCCTACACTGAATGTAATGTATTATGAAGAAAAAAATGAACAGTAAACATTATTTACACTTACTTGAACCATTGGATTTTAGGACTACTCACTATCCATTTTTTTTTAAATACCGGTGGGTAATTCCTTAGAAATGTACTAACGGGGACTAATACATTATACATGCTATCCGATCCTACTATTGGTAACATCGGTATGTACAACAGATTAATTTGACTTTCATCACCATGTTGTGGCTGCAACTTTCTTTTGGGTTTAGGAACTGAAGGATGTCGATCATGGACTCAAGGGCAAGTATAATAATTTGTAGCCATCCACACATTCTTTTCGGTACATTTAAAACAATACATATTTAATGCCTTTGTAAAAGGTTCCTTACTTTCCTTCCTGTCATTGGCATCAGCTTGAATTTGAAAAGAACAAGGAAGGGTTCACACACTGACCTTGAAATAATTGATTAGTAATTACACATACATAGGTCATTTTTAATCTCACGGGTATCCTCATCTCATGACTGAATGAGAGATGCAGTTTGTGTTTATGCTTCCAAAGTAATGTCAGTTGCCAGAGGTCAGTAGCTTTCTTGACAGGGCAAACAACATTTCGAGAAAGCAAAAGGTATATGCCAACCTCTTGTTGCTTTGCTTTAACTTCATAATTCTGTACAGAGGTGGGTGAAAGACATTTAAACACTGGCAGGTGTCCAATAGTGGCCCCAATGCACTGTGGATTGGGGACCATGCTCTTATTTCTTACAAATTAATAAGCTTTTCTCCCTTAGAAGCCCTAGGGATAGTTTATCATTTTGGGAAATTATGCACCAACTTAACTGGGTCTGCAGTTGAAAATCAACTGCAGAGGATTTCTACCCTTATGATCACTTTGATTTTCATTGAACAAAAAATTCTAAACTTCATTTGCAAGTATTGCATTCATTTTTGCATCATTTGAGAGTTGAGCTTGCTCTTTGATCCTTTGCGATGGTGAAGCCTTTGGAGGAGTTTGTTCTTTTGGAATCAAGAAATACCATGATTACCACCATCTTTCTTTTCTTTCCTCTATATCCTAGCAGATTCTGTTTCCGGAATTATGAGCATGTGCACCATTGATTATCATTAATTATTCTCAGTGACACACTGAATTTTCTGTTAAACGCAATGTCTGAATCTGCTTTTGAGGTGCATTAATTAATAGCCGTTGTACCAACAAATTAAAATCAAGTTGCATGACAAAGCACATAGACCTCCTGAAAAACAGAAACTCAATTGGTTTAGGCAACCGAACACTCTTATTAGCTTTCCATTTGAATCCACTGGACTTGGACTTTTCAACAGCACTATGTCAAAACAAGACTAATCTCTTATTTAAATGTCTTTAACCCAAGAGTAACCTCCGTGTCAGATACAAAATACTTTCATATTACCAATTTACCATACTAGAGTCACGAGCTGAGAGGGACAGAGACAGAGAGCATGAGATGCCGTAGACAAAAAGGTAGAATTGAATGCTAGCCATTGGTTTGTCTTTTTGGTGAACTTAATAAACAAGTTACCAACCACACTTCTATTTATTGTGTCGTGTGAATCTAAATGTGGACAAAAATATGGCTGCCCTTGAAGATGGAGGAGCCACTTGGAGAAAGCCACTCTCTTTCGCAGTAGAACCACAAATGCTGCTAAGAGAAACATTTCGCAAGACCAAGGTTTTCTTCCACAAAAGCTTCCAAAATTTCAGGTCTTTCTTCTTTGGAGAGTACCAAAAACTTCCCAGATCTCTTTCCTTCAATCCTTTCCTTTGTAGAGTTGGCAATGCAAAAACTCACACCAGCGACCAATTTTACAACGAGTTCTATGATATGCTGCAGTCTGACCTCGGCAGGATAAAGATGCATGGTAACAACAACAACAACAACATGTCCATGTCAGGAATGGAAGATGCTGCTACATGTTCTGGAAGCGGAAGATTCATGTGTTTTGCAGAAGAAAGCATCCACAACAAGGAGAGAGCACAAGAGAAGAAGAACAAAGGGAGTTCAGAAAACATGAACAAGAAGAAGAAAACTCAAGTTTTAGCACAAAAGATGAAAGCAATGGATATGATGGATGCGGGTGATGTAGAGCATGTGCTAGACATAGAAGAGGCACTCCACTATTATTCTCGCCTTAAGAGTCCTCTCTATTTAGATATTGTCGACAACTTTTTTAAGGACTTATCTGTTGTTCCTCAGAAACCATCCAAGGAAAGACTTGGCCCAATCCGGTTGAGATAAGATAGATAGATAGATAACCAGTTAGCCACATCGCAGATTTTATAGTGTGTGTTGTGTTGTACTAATGAGTCTGTTTAGTTTAATTCCCACTATTTCAGAGTTTTCTTTTCTTTGGGATGCATTTAATCCATATTGTTCGTTCATAATAACGATTTCTTACAGTAAAATTGTAATGAATGCATACAAATACAATCCTAAGAGTAAGAGAGCATCTTCGTGAGATGTTTCACCCACTGGCCACTACCCAGTACTTGTTCTTTCTCCATTACGAGCACTAGAAAGAGAAATTTAAGTCATAACAGTAAAACACACACATAAGAACCAACCGAATAGCAGCACCAAAGTAAAGACACTAACTGATAAAAGAAGCCAGACTTAGGAAGCTCATCTCTGTACAGAATTATTTATGAAACTTTAAATATGTTTTAAGGTTTCATTAATGAAATCCTAAATATGTTTTAAGGTTTCATTGATAAAACATTAAATATATTTTAAGATTTTGTAAATAAAACCATAAATATTTAAGATTTCATTAAGAAAATCTCATTAAAAAAATAGGATTTCATATATAAAATCCTAAATATGTTTTACGGTTATATAAATAAAACCCTAATATATTTTAGGGTTTCATTAATTAAACACTTAAAATTTTACAAAATGAAACACTAAAAAATATGTAAGGTTTTCATTTAAGAAATTAATAAATTTGTAAAAAAAAAAAGAGTAGTGTCTTAAAATTAGAAAAAAAAATATATAAATATTTGAAAAATATAAAAAAAAAAAAGTAAGAATTTGAAATTTTGAATTTTTTTTATTATAAAAAACAAGAACAAGGGCTTAATTTTTTTTTTAAATGATTAAAAATTAAAAACATAGAGCATTGTGTTGACAAATTGAAAAAAAATATTAGAAACACAAGATTAGTGTCGTGAAAATTTTATAAAAATATGAAAATCTAAAAATATCAAACAATAAGAAGAATGACTTGAAAATTTGAAAAGTATTAAAAAAAAAAAAGAGTAATGTGTTGAAAATTAGAAAAAAAAATGAATATTTTAAAAATAAGAAAAAAAAAAGAATGTCTTGAAAATTATGAAAAAAATAAAAATTGTAAAAATATGAAAAAAAAATTAAGAAAAAAACAAGAATAATGTCTTGAAATTTTGAAAAAAATGAAAACCTTAAACATAAGAAAAAACAAGTGGAAACACTTGAAAAATTCTAAAAATGAAAAACTGAAAAATATTAAAAACTAAGAATAATGACTTGAAAATTTAAAAAAAAAAAGAGCAAAATTTTTAAAAATATTAAAAACCAAGATTAAATATTGAAACCCTAACAATGTTTTCATCATTGAAACTCTAATATCTAAACCATAAAGCTTAAATATTTTAGGGCCAATAATAAAACCCTTAAAATATTTTAGACTTTCATCAATGAAACTTTAATACATATATTTATTATTTTATTAATGAATTCCAAATACATTTTTAGGGTTTCATTATTGAAACCATAATATCTAAATCCTAAAGCTTAAATATTTTAAGGCCAATAATGAAACCCTAAAAGGGTTTCATTAATATAACCATAAATATTATGGGTGCATTTATAAACTTATAAATATGTTTTAAGGTTTCATTAATGAAACCCTGAATATATAGGGAATCATTCATGAAACTTTAAATGTGTTTGAAAGTTTCGTAAATAAAACTCTTAATATTAAGGGTTTAATTAATGAAAACCTAAAAAAATATTTAAGGTTTCATTTATAAAATCTTAAATATGTTTTAAGGATTCATTAATTAAACTCATAAAATGTTATAAGTTTCATTAAAGAATTGTGAAAACATATTTAAGGTTTCAAAAATAAAATTTTACAATTGAAATCCTAAAACATATTTAAAATTTCATTTAAGAAACCCTAAAACATATTTAAGATTTCATTTATAAAACTCTTATTTTATTTTTCAAATTTTGGATTTTATAAATGAAATCTTAAAAATCTTTTAAGGTTTCATTTATGAAACCTTGAATATCTAAGTTTCATTAATGAAACCTTAATACATACATTTACTGTTTCATTAATTAATTCCAAAAATATTTTTAGGGTTTCATTATTGAAACTCTAATATCTATACCCTAAAGCTTAAATATTTTAGGACCAATAATGAAACCATAAAAATATTTTAGGGTTTCATTAATAAAATTAAGAAAATTTAGGGTTTTATTTATAAAGTCGTTAATATATTTTAGAGTTTTATTAATGAAAACCTAGATATATAGGGATTCATTCATGAAACTTTAAATGTGTTTTAGGGTTTCATAAATAAAACCCTTAATACTTAGGGTTTCATTAATGAAAATCTAAAAAAAATATGGTCCCATTTATAAAATCTTAAATATATTTTAGGGTTTCATATGTGAAATCCTAAATATGTTTTAAGGTTTCATCAATTAAACTCATAAAATGTTACACATTTTATTAATGAAACCTTAAAACATATTAAAAGTTTCATAAATAAAATTTTAAAATTGAAACCCTAAAATTTTTTAGGGTTTCTTTAATGAAACCTTAATACATATTTAGGGTTTCAATTAAAAAACCCTAAAACAAATTTAAATTTTCATTTATGAAACCTTACAACATATTAAGGTTTCTTTTATAAAACTCTAATTTTGTTTTTCAAATTTGAGATTTATAAATGAAACTCTAAAACATTTTTAGGATTTCATTTATAAAACTCTAAATATTTAGTGTTTCATTAATAAAATTTCAATACATATATTTAATATTTCATTAATGAATATGAAAAACATTTTTAGGGTTTCATTATTCAAACCATAATCTATAAACCCTAAAGCTTAAATATTTTAGGGCTAATAATGATACCCTAAAAAACTTTTAAGGTTTCATTAATAAAAACATGAATTTTTAAGATTTCATTTATAAACGAATAAATATGTTTTAGGGTTTCGTTAATGTAAATATGTAGGGATGCATTCATGAAACTTTAAATGTGTTTTCAAGTTTCATAAATAAAACTCATAATATTTAGAGTTTCATTAATGAAAACCTAAAAAAATATATAAGTTTTCATTTATAAAATCTTTAATATGTTTAAAGGTTTCACATATGAAATCTTAAATATGTTTTAAGGTTTCATTAATTAAACTCATAAAATGTTACAAGTTTCATTAATGAATTGCGAAAACATATTTCAAGTTTCATAAATAAAATTTTAAAATTGAAACCCTCAAAATATTTAGGGTTTATTTAATGAAACCCTAAATATATATGATTTTATTAATGAAATTCCAATACATATTTAGGTTTCATCTACGAAACCCTTTTATTTAAGAAACCTTACAACATACTAAGGTATCTTTTATAAAACTATAATTTTGTTTTTCAAATTTTGGATTTTATAAATAAAACCCTAAAACATTTTTGGACTTCATTTAGGAAACCTTTAATATTTAAGGTTTCATTTATGAAACACTAATACATATATTTATTGTTTTATTAATGAATTCCAAATACATTTTTAGGTTTCATTATTGAAACCATAATATCAAAACCCTAAGGCATAAATATTTTAGGGCCAATAATGAAACCCTAAATATGTTTTAGTGTTTCATTAATATAAACATCAATAATTATGGTTTCATTTATAAACTCTCAATAGTTTTAAGGGTTTAATTAATGAAATCCTAAATATGTAGGGTTTCATTCATGAAACTTTAAATGTGTTTTCGGGTTTCATAAATAAAATCCATATTATTTAGGGTTTTATTAATGAAAACCTAAAAAAAAATATAAATTTTTATTTTTGAAATCTTAAATATGTTTTAGAGTATCATATATGAAATCCTAAACAAGTTTTAAGGTTTCATTAATTAAACTCATAAAATGTTACACGTTTGATCAATGAAACATTAAATCATATCAAAAGTTTCATAAATAAAATTTTTAAAATTAAAACCCTAAAAATATTTAGGTTTCTTTAGTGAAACCTTAATACATATTTAAGGTTTCATTTAAGAAACCCTAAAATAAATTTAAGTTTTCAATTATGAAACCGTATAACATATTAAGGTTTTTTTTATAAAACTCTAATTTTGTTTTTCAAATTTGGGATTTTATAAATGAAACCCTAAAACATTTTTCGGATTTCATTTATGAAACCCTGAATATTTAGGGTTTCATTAATAAAGCCCATATACATATATTTAGTATTTCATTAATGAATACCAAAAACATTTTTATGGTTAATGAAACCATAATATCTAAACCGTAAAGCTTAAATAATTTAGGGCTAATAATGATACCCTAAATTTTTTTTAAGGTTTCATTAATATAACCATGAATTTTTAAAATTTCATTTATAAACGTATAAATATATTTTAGGGTTTCATTAAAAAAAACCCTAAATATGTAGGGATACATTCATGAAACTTTAAATATGTTTTCGGGTTTCGTAAATAAAACCCATAATATTTAGGATTTTATTAATGAAAAAAAAATATAAGTTTTCATTTTAAAATCTTTAATATGTTTAAAGGTTTCATATATGAAATCCTAAATATGTTTTAAGGTTTCATTAATTAAACTCATAAAATGTTACAAGTTTCATTAATGAATTACAAAAACAAATTTCAAGTTTCATGAATAAAATTTTAAAATTGAAACCCTCAAAATATTTGAGGTTTCTTTAATGAAACCCTAAATATATAAGATTTCATTAATGAAACCTTAATACATATTTAACGTTTCATTTAAGAAACCCTAAAACAAATTTAAGTTTTCATTTATGAAACCCTACAACATATTAAGGTTTCTTTTATAAAACTCTAATTTTGTTTTACAAATTTTGGATTTTATAAATGAAACCCTAAATATTTTTAGGACTTCATTTATGAAACCTTTAATATTTAGAGTTTCATTTATCAATTTTTTTAGGTTTTCATTTATGAATTCGAAATACATTTTTAGGGTTTCATTATTGAAACCATAATATCTAAAACCTAAAGCTTAAATATTTTAGGGCTAATAATGATACACCAAAATGTTTTTAGGTTTTATATATAAACTTATAAATATGTTTTTAAATGGTTTCATTAATGAAACTCTAAATATGTAAGGATTCATTCATGAAACTTTAAATATATTTTAGGATTTCGTAAATAGAACCCTTAATATGTAGGGTTTCATTAATGAAAACCTAAAAAATTATATAAGGTTTCAATAAAAAAAAATCTTAAATATGATTTAGTGTTTCATATGTGAAATCCTAAATATGTTTTAAGGTTTCATTAATTAGATCATGAATATTTTGGGTTTCCTTTATAAATCAATCAGTATGTTTTACGATTTCATTAATGAAACCCTAAATATGTGTGGATTAATTCATGAAGCTCTAAATATGTTATAGGATTTCGTAAATAAAACCATTAATTTTTAGGATTTCATTAATAAAAACCTTAAAAAAAAATATAAGGTTTCATTTATAAAATCTTAAATATGTTTTAGGGTTTCATATATTAAATCCTAAATATGGTTTAGGGTTTCATAATTAAACTTAAAATGTGATAAATTTCATTAATGAAATCCTTAAATATATTTAAAGTTCCATAAATAAAATCTTAAAATTGAAACCCCAAAACATATTTATGGTTTCTTTAATGAAACCCTAAATATATAAGATTTCATTGATGAAATCCGAATACATATTTACAGTTTCATTTACTAAACCTTAAAACATATATAAAATTTAATATATGAAACCCTACAACATATTAAGCTTTCATTAATGAAATTTTAATTATGTTTTTCATATGTTGGATCTTATAAATGAAATCCTTTAAACTTTTTTAAGGTTTCAATTATAAAACCCTAAATATTTAGAATTTCATAAATGAAACTTTAATATATTTAATGTTTCGTTAATGAATTCAAATAATATTTTCAGGGTTGCATTATTCAATCCCTAATATCTTAACCTTAAAGCTAAAATATTTTAAGGCCAATAACGAAACCTTAAAAATATTTTAATGTTCCATTAATAAAATCATGAATATTTAAGGTTTCACTTATAAACCCATAAATATGCCTAAGAGTTTCATTAATAAAACATTAAATATTTAATGATTCATTTATGAAACTTTAATTTTTTAGGGTTTTGTAAATAAAACTCTTAATATTTAAGGTTTCATTAATGAAACCCTAAAAAATATAAGATTTCATTTATAAAATCTTAAATATGTTTTAGGGCTTCATTATTTAAACTTATAAAATGTTACAAGTTTCATTAATGAAACCCTAAAAACTATTTAAAGTTACATAAATAAAATTTTAAATTTGAAACCTAAATATATAGGGATTCATTAATAAAACCCTAATACATACTTAAGTTATTATTTACGAAACCCTAAAACATATTTAAGGTTTCATTACAAAACCCTAATTTTGTTTTTCAATCTTTGGATTTTCTTTATGAAATTCTAAATATATATATATATATATATATATATATATATATATATATATATATATTTTTATTCATTAATGAATACCAAATATATTTTTAGGGTTTCATTATTGAAACCATAGTATCTAAACCCCAAAGCTTAAATATTTTTAGGTCATTAATAAAACCCTAAATATGTAAGGATTCATTTATGAAACTTGAAATGTATTTTAAGATTTTGTAAATAAATCCCTTAATATATATGGTTTCATTAATGAAAACCTAAAAAAATATAAGGTTTCATTTATAAAATCTTAAATATGTTTTAATTTTTCATATATGAAATCCTAAATATGTTTTAAGGTTTCATTAATTAAACTCATAAAATGTTACAAGTTTCATTAATAAAACTCTAAAACATATTTAAAGTTTAATAAATAAAATATTAAAATTGAAATCCAAAAAATATTTAGAGTTTCTTTGGTAAAACCCTAATACATATTTACGGTTTCATTTATGAAACCCTAAAACATATTTGAGGTTTCATTTATAAAATCATTCAACATATTAATGTTTCATTTACGAAACTTTAATTTTTTTTTTCAAATTTTGGATTTTAATAATGAAACCGTATAACATTTTTAGGTTTTCAGTTATGAAATTCTAAATATTTAAGGTTTTATTAATGCAAATTTAATACATATATTTAATGTTTCATTAATAAATTCAAAAAATTATTTTTACGAAACCATAATATCTAAACCCTTAATCTTAAATATTTTAAGGCCATTAATGAATCCTTAAAAATATTTTAAGGTTTCATTAATTAAATCACGAATATTTAGGGTTTCATTTATAAACTCATAAATATGTTTAAGGGTGTGATTAATAAAATCCTAAATATGTAGGAATTCATTTATGAAACTTGAAATGTGTTTTAGCATTTTGTTTTTCAATCTTTGGAGTTTATAACTAAAATATTTTTAGGATTTCATTTATGAAACCCTGAATATTTAAGGTTTTATCAATGAAACCCTAATACATATTTAGTTTTTCATTAATAAATACCAAAAACATTTTTAGGTTTCATTATTGAAACCATAATATCTAAACCCTAAAGGTTAAATATTTTAGGGCCATTAATGAAACCCTAAAAATGTTTTAGTTTATGTTAGGATTCATTTATGAAATTTTAAATGTGTTTTAGGGTTTCATAAAGAAATCCATTAATATTTAGGGTTTCATTAATGAAATTTTAAATGTGTTTTAGGATTTTGTAAATAAAATACTTAATTTTTAGAATTTCATTAATGAAAACCTAAAACAAATATAAGGTTTCATTTATAAAATCTTAAATATGTTTTAAGGTTCACTAATTAAACTCATAAAATGTCACAAGTTTCATTAATGAAACTCTAAAACATATTTAAATTTTAATAAATAAAATTTAAAAATTGAAACCCTTAAAATATTTAAGGTTTTTTTAATAAAATCATAAATATATAATGTTTCATTAATAAAACCCTAATACATATTTAGGGTTTCATTTAAGAAATCCTAAAACATATTTGAGGTTTCATTTATGAAACCCTACAATATATTAAGATTTTATTTATGAAACCCTGAATATTTAGTGTTTTATTGATGAAACTCTAATACATATTTAATGTTTCATTAATGAATACCAATAACATTTTTTGGGTTTCATTATTGAAACCATGATATTAAAACCCTAAAGCTTAAATATTTTATGGCCAATAATAATGAAACCTTAAAAATTTTTTAGGATTTTATTAATAAATTCATAAATATTTAGGGTTTCATTGATAAAATCATAAATATGTTTTAGAGTTTCATTAATAAAATCCTAAATATGTAGGGATTCATTTATGAAACTTTAAATGTGTTTTAGTGTTTTGTAAATAAAATCCTTAATATTTATGATTTCATTAATTAAAACCTAAAAAAATATAAGGTTTCATTTATAAAATCTTAAATATATTTTAGGGTTTTTCATATATTAAATCCTAAACATATTTTAATATTTTATAAATTAAACTCATAAAATATTACAGGTTTCATTAATGAAACCCTAAAACATATTTAAAGTTTAAAATTGAAATCCAAAAAAATATATAGGGTTTCTTTTATGAAATCCTAAATATATAGAGTTTCATTAATAAACCCTGATACATATTGATGGTTTCATTTAAGAAACCCTAAGCATATTTAGGTTTTATTTATGAAACCCTACAACATATGAAGGTTTCATTTATGAAATTCTAATTTTATTTTTCAAATTTTGAATTTTATAAAAGAATTCCTAAAATATTTTTAAGATTTCAACCTTGAATATTTAGTGTTTCATTAATGAAACTCTTATACATATATTTAGTGTTTCATTATTGAAACCATAATACCTAAACCCTAAAGCTTGAATATTTTATGTCAAATAATGAAACTCGAAAAAAAATTTAGGGTTTCATTAATAAAACTATAAATATTTAAAGTTTTATTTATGAAACTTTAAATATGTTTTAGGGTTTTGTTTAAAGGAATTTAGCTTTTAATTTATGAAACTTGTAAAAATAAGAATAATATCTTAAAAATTGAAAAATATAAAAAAAATCAAGAGTAGGAATTTGAAATTTTGAAAAGGAATAAAAATATTAAAAAATAGGAATAATGTCTTGAAATTTAAAAAACTGAAAGTTTAAAAAATATTAAAAACTTAAAGTAATGTCTTGAAAATTTGAAAAAATAAAATAAAATTTTAAAAGCACAAGATTAATGTATTGGAAAAAAATTTTAAAAAATAATGAAAGTTTTAAAAATATGAAAAAGAAAGAGGAATGTGTTGAAAAAATATTTAAAATACAAAATTTTAAATAATATTAAAAAACAAGAATAATATTTCGAGAAGTTGAAAAAAATGAATATTTTAAAAATTAAAATATAAAACAAGAAAAATGTCTTGAATATTGAGAAAAACTAAATTTTTAAAATATGAAAAAATTTGAAAATTTAGAGAAAAAAATAAAAATATGAAAAAATAAGAGTAATGTATTGAAAAATTGAAAAAAAATAAAAATTTTCAAAAAATGTGAATTTTTGAAAAAAAAAATGTGAAACAAGATTAATGTCTTGAAAATTAAAAAAATATATTTTTTTTAAAATTTTAAAAAATAATACTAATACCTTAAAAATTTGGTAAGTATGAAAAAAATAAGAGTCGAAACTTTACAATTTGAAAAATAAAATATTAAAAATAGTAATATTTTGAAATTTTGAAAATTTTTAAAAAGTAGAATAATAATATCTCAAAAATTTGAAAAAAAAATAAGATATGAAAGAAAATACAAAAATAAGGTCTTGAATATTGAAAAGAAAAAAAAATTTGAAAAATAAAAAGAATGGCTTGAAAATTTTGAAAAATAATAAAAATATTAATAAATAAAACTAATGTCTTGAAAATGTTAGAAATAAGAAAAAATAAGACAGGATACAAAAATAAAAATTTTAAAAATATAATGACTTAATTGACAAAAAATTGAGTGTTAATGATATTTTAGCTTACACTCACCTTATGATTAAAAATTATTGAAAATCACTCGTTTTTATATAGATCTCACTATTTAACGATTTAATTTTCTTATTTATCTAATTTCAATCAAATTTGTAATTATCAATAAATCTCAATCAATCACAAAGAATTTTTTTTAAAAGAAAGTATTTGAGAATGTTACTAGCATTCCTCCTAACAAAAATTACTCGATTTGATAGTTTTTACAAATAAAATAACTTAATTGAAAACTTAAATAATAAGAGGACCAAATTGAACACGAAAAAAAAATATTTGCTTGGGATAAAATAAATAAAATGATTTATTTGGTTATTAAATCTTTGTGATTAGATAAAGGTATTTGTCCTTGCATAAACTATTTTCTCAAGAAAAGAAATTTAACTAACAACTAAGTGGGAATCAGGGTATGTTAGAATTAAATTTGTAATTTATAATCTTAACTTCCAATCAAGGGAGATTATCCCACCATTTCCTCAAGAAAACTTGCAAACAATTTAGAGTTTAAAGAAAATAGAAAAGAAAATCATTTTCAATCCATTCTCCTCCAAACTACTCGACTCCATCCACTTAAATTAGTAACCAGCAGATGAAGCCAAAACGTTATGCTCCTTTAAACGCTTCTGGAACTGAGCTAAACGGGTTTGTAACTGCATGATGCCAGCAGCCTTCTGAGACAGAATTGTATTTAGTTTTGCTATATAATCATCCAGCTGATTACCTGGTTTATCTGCTTCAACCAAGAGGTTCATTTCCTGCATATATGTATGTAGAGCATACATTAATAATTAATAACAACAACTTGTGGAGAGCAACTATTCATTTTCCGTAGGATAAATAATACTGAAACCATGGGCTGCATGCAAAAAGGTATTTCAACAAATTGAAATTTGGTGTATTAAAAATCATGTGTCTTTACTTGACAGCTTAAACTTTTGGAGAATTGATTCATGACATAAGATGCTCTATGTGAGATGAATATGTGGTCTAGAGTATGATCCTTGTTACCCCCATTTTTTTAAATTTAAAAAGAAGTTTAATTCAACATAATATTAGAATGCTTATATACAATGTTTATGTCTTGACAACAAAATCATTAAAGACCATTCGATTATACAAAAGAGAAAAAAAAAAAAAACATTTGATAAGAAGCCAAGTTTTGAATGATCGACCATTTTAATTTAAGCTATCTATGCCTACACTGTCACAACTCACAAGTTTCGAAGGTTTTACAAATGGCACAGTAATTTGCCGTAAAATTTATAAGTTAAGAACAAATAAAACGTTAAAAGAAAACACAGTCGATTTAAATACCTCTCTAACAATATTCATGGTCTCCTCTACTTGTTTCCGGTGAGCATTTACAAGGTCGTCTTCTTCCTGAAATTATGATACATACTTTTACTGTAGGTTTTGTATGTATGAAAATTCATTTTCAGAGTAGTCAGTAGCCTACTCTTACCTGTAAGAGGGCATTCAAATCATCATCTGGATGTACTGTTTTAGGTTCAACTTTTGGGATGTCCTTCCATTTGATCTGGCCATTGGGTTTCTTTAATTTATCATCTGTTGCACCATATGGCTCTATCTTTCCATTTTTCTTCCATGATGGTTTCACCGGTTCACAGTAATCCTCAGGAGAACTAAATTCATCCCCATCATTTTCTTCAGGCCATATATCAGCTGTGCGATCCTCATACGCATATGTATTAACCGAAGACAAGGGAATAGTAGTTGATTCTTTAAGGTTAAAATTTGAAGATAAAACATCCTTCTTAGAGTTGTTCCCTTTTGATAAGCTTTTTACCCTGCAATTTCATTCATTTTGTAACAGCAAATTCAAAATGTTTTCTATTTGGTACATATCAATGGTTGCAAAAGGAGTGCATGGTTTAGGATGGAAAATCGACAACAGAAAAATCATTGTTTGTTTGGTACAAATTTCAATGTTACCTGTCAGCATATCTTAATGTATTCAGAGTATGTTCACATGAACCGGAACTTGGTGAGATGCATGATATCATAACAGTACGGGAGTCACCAACAAATGAATCCCTCAGAACTTCAGTCAATTTACTGCCTCTGAATGGGATGTGCCCTTGGTCATTATCTAAAGCTCTAATGCATTCCTTTAAGGCAAGCAAGCTCTTATTGATCTCAGCACCTTCTATTCTGCATTCCATGTAGTTTGGAACACCCGACCAAACAAACAAATTCATTAAGAAGGCTAAGAAGAGAAAATCTGAGAAATCGTTAATAAAATTATGTCTTTCACAATATCATCTTTGCAGCTCCTTGAGACATACCTTGTCTGTTTGTCATTATCTGTGGTATCTGCTCCACGTTCACTACCAGCAAGATCTATGAAGGAGAGCTTGCCAACAACACGGGGGGGCTTGGATACATTTCCATCAACTGATCTCTTGATAGCAAGCTGAAGTATTGCATGTGACCGTGAAGACTCCTCATTTGCACCTGTGGTGCCAGTACTTCTTGTGGCATTTCCTTGTTCAATCAGTTCCTTGATGGTCTCTACATCCGACACTCTGTACTCTTGCAAACCAACAATGCAAACTTGTTGCTTACCATCCTCCCTCATGCACAGTTTTCTGCAGAAGTACAATGTTACACCTAAAGAATATAGAGACCACAGGTGCAAAAAAGAAGGATCAAATGACTCACTTTCGATCATTAAGGAGATCAAAAAGCTTCCCACCATATATTTCAAAGAAACTCACAAACAACTGAAATCCCTGATTCCTGTAGGTATGGTGCATCAATCGCAAGATGTCCCTTGATGCTTTAAGAGGCAGTGGCTTCATTGTGTAAGTTTTTCCACTTCCTACATACATAAGAAGAAAATTATGTGTAGAAGTTCACAAATTCTATAGCTAATAGAAACATGACAGTATTAGTGCAAGCCAACAAAGTTACTTTGGCATGAAATAACAGCCACAACAGGTGAATCAAGAGTCAATACTTACCATTACAAAATTCAAACATTTCTCTTTGGCATACTACAGGTGTAGACACAATGAAACCATTTGGGAATATCTCAGATTACTAATTAATTTTAAACTACATATTAT
Organism: Amphicarpaea edgeworthii; assembly: GCA_014843725.1. Taxonomy (NCBI): domain Eukaryota; kingdom Viridiplantae; phylum Streptophyta; class Magnoliopsida; order Fabales; family Fabaceae; genus Amphicarpaea; species Amphicarpaea edgeworthii. Next base: position 1,237,416 of record CM026320.1, on the reverse strand, counting down.
CGATGACCCAAAAAGATGACCATCTATGGTTGTAAGGAAAAAGAAATCAATAAAAGGAAGTTTCGTATAGGAACATGTACATTCACAAAAATAGGCACAATCTAACTCTGCCCTAAAACAGGCTTAGGCTGTAATTGCAGCATGTTTGGTAAAGATTGTGGAGGGTGGGGTGAGGGAATTAATTGCTAATGTTTTGAAAACTCTCTTGGGAAATTGGCAAACACATAATCTAATTCGAGAGGCTGTTCTCACCTGTTTGACCATATGCAAAGCAAGTTGCCTTAGTGCGTTGAAATATTATTGGAACTATGGGCTCCACTGTTTCACGATACACCTAAGGAAATCAAAAGGTTAAGAATAAAGCTACAGTCGTTGGGCTATATATTTGTTGATTTATTCTTTCAACAAAACATTTAACTGCATTATAGTTACCTCATCATTTGTAACCTCTTCATTCAAGACAGCATCAAAAACAAATTCGTGCTTCTCCACATACTGAGTTAGGTCAACCTGTGTAAAGAAATTAAATTTAAAAAAGTTCAAATGAAAACATTTACTGTAATACAATAGCCAAAAGCTTATCACATGCACAGCCAGCACAGGCTTGTGAAAAATAAATGGGTAAATATTAATAACTGAGAAAAATATGTCGGACATTGCTAGATTTCTAGAAAGCTTCAACAATTACAATACAAATAAACACAGATAATTAAAGTTTGTGGAGTTTACACGTAACAGCATTGCTTGTTCTTCTAGGTACACTATTTTCAAATAGAACATTTCAAATTCACCAAGAGAATGATTTAAAAACATCAACCAAGTACGTTAGAGGCAGCTTCATTCTCAATTTCTTAGTTCTCAAGGGTCATTTAAAACTGCTTAGAATTATACCACATTAGAATTTAGATTTTTTATTGCCTACTACACTCACCTTAAGTTTAGTCTCGTGCACTGTCAAAGAATTTGAAACTGTATCTATAATATCCTCCTCATGCTTAGCTATCTCCTTCTTATTAAGCGGTCTCTTGCGAACCTGCATAAAATGGCAAGTTGCCAATGTCAAGACAAAATTAAAATTCAAGCAGAGACAAAATCCAATTTTCATTTGCTGACACTACAACAAATGCAGTTTTAAAGTTAAGAACCTCCAAATAACAGTCAGCAACATTCTGTCTCTATCTCCCTAAGTTGCATTTTTATTATTATTATTATTATTTATTTCATCTCCTATTTCCCTCTCTTAGTTGTACAAATAACATTTCTCAGTACATATTGAGATGCGCCAAAGAAGAACATACCACAACTTTAATCTTAGCCACATTGCTAGATTTCACATTGTCCGCAGCAGCAAGACTGTTGGAGACATTGTTTTCGGAAGCGCGAGCTCTGACAGTTTGTTTGCCGAAAATGTAAGGCTCAGATTCATACACATTAGAGGACGTAATCTACCAAATCATAAGCAAATAATTGAAATAAAACCGAACAAGAAAGATTAAACGATAATTGAAACGAAGCGCAAATGCAAATGCACAATTACCTGAGGAAGAAGCTCTGTATCGAACGAGTGGAGATCCAAGAGGCCAGGGCTGAAATCGTGAGCAGAATCGTCTTCGTCGGCGTTACCGTTGCTGTTTTTCTTAACGGCGTAACTCCGAGGAGGCGTGGACAGATCCATACAATACTCATTGAAGCTCCTCGGCAAGTTGCTCCGATACATTCTGCCTCCGCCACCGTACAAATTGTAGTCCTGCAAGTGAAAATCGTGAAAATGGATCGCAATTCAGAAATCAGCTTCCACTTCAAAGAGGAGTAGTGGTTGTTGCGGATAATAAATGCATTCAAACATACATTATTAGAAGAGAAATATTTAATTCGAGTGTGAAGTAGTTGAACGTTAGTTACTCTAATTAGGGTAAAAAAACAAAATAAGAACATGAACCTGAAGAGGAGGAATGTGATTGGAGGAAGTGTTAAACCACTTGGAAGAGGCGTCGAGAGAGTGTTCGGAGTACTGGCGGTTATGGTGCACCCCCGTCGCACCGGATCTTTGCCCTTGCCGGTTCATGTTTGATTGGAAGAGAAAGGGAAACGAAACGAGTTGAGCGAGGAGCGTGCAATGCAGTGTAGTGTAGGAGTGAAACCCAAGATATATAAGGTAAAATAGGACCCAATGCAGTGAAGTGAGTGAGTGGAGAACAAACTAAACAACAGCCTTTGAATATATTTGAATCTGAAAGACGAAGGTGAGGCACGTGTGGAACGTTGAAACGACGACGTAGCGCTGGAGTGTATTCTTTTCTTTTTCTTTAAGTTGTCCTATCATCGCCCACCGTCTCACGTGGGTGGGGACCGCTGCGACTTTTGTCTATTTATCGTTGCGCGCTTGGCTCCTTCGCATTCAAAAATGCTGCCACCTTTCGGGGCTTTCTTAGATCTTGCCACGTGTCCTTTCTCTTTTGTGTGTGTGTGTGTGTGTGAAAAAAGGAATTGGATCTTGGTCATAATGGACTGCGTTTGTTAGTTGATTAAGGGAAGTTGGAGGCCCACGTTTTCCGGGCTGTTTGGGTGGCTGTCTGATTATATCATTAAGGAGTCGAAAAGGAAGGGTAAATGGGTAATGTGTTGTTGTGGCCTGTGGATTGGGCTAGGTTAGGTGTACCAAATATGTACTTTGATTTGTCCAAATCAACCGATGAATCGGCTTACTTACGTTTATAGGCTCATATACTCCCAATTATAAAATATAATGACCGAAATAATTCTATCATTAAAGCCCATTAAGTAGTGGGTTAATTGCACAAGCTTTTTTGGCTGAAGGAAAAAAAAATTAAAAAAAACTAACTGAACTGGTTTTTAACCAGTTTTTAAATCAATTATAACTTATAAGGATTGGTTTAGTAAACCGGCTTGAAACCAAATTAATTTTAAAAATCGGTTCAAATCTAAATATATGTGATTAAACTTGGTTCCTTATGTTGCCTGACGCCAACATCAACGTCTCTCCCTCCCGCATCAGCATGTCTTATATGATGTTTGATTTCAAGTCGTGACCGATTGTTCTTCTATATATCAGCCCTCTACGTTTCCACACCCGCGGCCGGATTCATTGAAAAATAAAATATTGACAATTATATCATGAGACAATTATATCATGAATGTAATTAATGAATATTTACGCATAGAATATCTGGCAATTACATCTTGTAATGGTTATCGAATATCAAAGCGGAAATTTTGATTGTTATCAGCCATTCAAATGGTGTTCTCCTAATTAAATAGTTTCCTTCATTTGAATACTTCCATCGTTAAACAGTAATCTTAGTGTAATCTCATAAGCAGAAAAAATGGCACCATTTACTAGGAAGGCTCTGCCAACTGTAGTTCCTAAACCCCGCCATAGCACAGAATAACCTTCTTCGTTAACACTTTTTTTGAAACAATCTACAATGCCTTTGTACTTGAGAGAAGAGGGTGTTTGAGCTTGTAGTCTTGTCTTGACAACATCAAGAGGGTAGCAACTAATCCAACTCGCCACACCAGCTGATCCTCCCGCTATTAGCATAGTGTCCAAGCACAATTCACCACTTTTTCTGCAACCTGGGTGAAGTTGTTCCCTCATGTATTCATATGTCCAGAAGTATAAACCATGAGAAGGTCCATCCCTCAATACTGTGACACCAAGTCCTCGATAAATGCCTCTAAGGCCTTCTTTTCTCCATATATTCTTGGCAAGTCCTACAGGGCCTTTTGTTGATTCTGTCATCTGGCTTGCCTTCTGCAGCTGAAGTCGAATTTTGATCAAGTCTACTGGGGATATTAATAGACATTGAAGAGCCCCTGCACCCGTTCCTCCTAAAGCAACACCTTTGTAGGAAGGAGGGTCTTTAGCAGAAACAGATAAGTCAAATGCCCTTGACAGAACTGCGTACGTTTGGAAAACCATTGCATTCTACCACCATCAAACCAATAATAATCAATTTCAGACAATCAAATTCAGATTCACTTTGAAGACAAACAATGACATATAATCCACTATTACATAAAACAATTGGAATGATTCCTTTGAAGTTTGAGTGCCTTGATCGTAGGGATAGCAATATGAACCTAGATCCTATAAATATTCACAAAAATACTCATACACGAGTAAGATAATAACAGGGTAAGGCAAGTAATTACCCGCAAAATCTCGGCGATGGGTGCGAGTACGGGTACAATAGTACCACCCCGCCCCACACCTTATATATATACATATTAATTAATATAATTACAATTTTATTAATTAAATTATTAAATTATTTATTTGTTATTTTAATTTTTTTTATATGATAATTTTGATGTTTTATTATATTTTAATTTCTATTTATATTAGCAATTCAAAGTAATATAAAAATTATGAAGATAAACATTTACAAAATATAGAGAAATTGATTTGGATAATGAAATCAAATTATTATATTTATTTTTATTTTATTTTTAATTTTTAATATATAATTATAAATTAATTAATTTTAAAAATATATTAATTTTTCTCTTCTAATTAAAAGTTTTGTTTATATTAAAACATTTATAATTTTTACGTTGAATTATTATTTTTGTAATGTTATTTATTTATAACTTAAATCATAATAAATAAATGTTTGTTTAATTTTAATATTATATATAATTTTTTTTTTATAATTTTTAACATGTATTTTTTTTAAGTGAGTATGAGGAGGGATAGTATATCCTACCCAATGGCACCCACAAACTATCTATAAGCACTGTTTTCAAGCATCTCAAGATTTGACATCATTCGAATGATCAACTGTCTTTTTAAATCACTAAATCAGTCATCTGCATTTCTTACCTAGGCTAGGCAAGTCACTCCACTATTGCCTCATCCGGAAATTTAGTCCAATATTTTGCACGAGTCACAGTCCTAAAAATCCTTATCCTAATGAGTAATGATTCTTCAACAAATTCAAAAGCAAAAAAGGATTCATATATGATTCTATCTCTATCCTAAAGCATGGTTATAAAATTAAGAGCCGTGGGAAAGTGGCTTTCATAAGGGAATTGACTCATTAAGCGCTCTCATCAATCATTATGTTCAAAATAAAAAACTTCGGGGCTAGATTATAGTCTATTCCCCATGACCAAGACTTGTCGACCATAAGTTTTTTATCAGAAAAAGAAAAAGTTAGAAACCTACAGCATGCCAAAATCGTAAAAAGCTGGGAAGGTTGAGGATGTTTAAGATGCAAAATCGGTTGATAAGATACAATTCCCTTGAATTCCAACGTAAATTTATAGACGAGAGAAGAGAAAAATAGCGGAAAGAAAGTTGATGAATGAGACCTGAAAAACAACGGTGGCTAATGGTGCGGCCATGCCACGGTACAAAGAAGTTGGTCCTTCCTTAGACACCATTTGTTTAAAGATTCCGAAGGCAGAACCATTTTTTGAGTCCTGTAATCTGATGCGGACAGTGTCAAGTGGATAACCTGTGAATACACCAGCAATGCCTCCAAAGCCACCTGCTACAAACTCTCTTCCCGAATTGCTTGCAAGAAATTCTGGCCAGAAATCCATTCTACTCTCATTCCTCAAACCACCCTCAGCATCAGATTTTGTTACTGTTGCTGCTTACACGTACGAAGGATCAAATACCACTACTATCTATCACTTTCAAATGGAACCAGCTATTGAGCTATAATCTAAAACTCCAACTTTTTTCTTTAGTTTGGCAAACACGAAATGTGATCTCTTTATGTGTCGAAGTTTATGATGGGAACCTTTTCTCACCTTCCCATTTCTTGTGAGATGGGAAAAAAACAGACAACTCCGACCTCACCTTTTTAGTATAGGCCAAAACAAATGCCACTGGTGGCAATTTTGTTTGCTATTTTGTAGTGCAAGAAAAAGGCCCAACCAATCAATCTAGGCACGTTACCAATACATGATGTACACGTGGAAATATTTAATCATGCCATGCCCACATGTTGTTGTTGCTTCTAGCCTAGTGTGCACCAACTATTTGAAATTTGTTTCCTGCCCCCAATTGGAATTGATTTAGGTACCCCCATAAACAAAAACAGACATTAACAATGACTAAGGGAATTCTGTTCAAGGTGGAGATAATTTTATCTACTACCATGAACTACCACTACTGCAAAATCTCGTGACATGAAACTTTGAGCCTTGGAAGTTGGAACACCACAAGTGGTTGCAGAAATCTTTGTCTTACGTGTCATGTTGGGGCTTGATTTTTTGAATAGCCTGCAAGATTCAGGTTTGTTAATTGTTAGGCCCAATGTGACATCACCTTCACCCAGCAGATATGGGTAATTGGATCAGGTACAACCACACACCATTTGTTAGGGTCATTCTGAAAGATAGAAAAAAATGAAAAAGATAATAAAGTTTGTTACGTAGACAACTTTGTAATAACCTCTTCATTTGGAGTCAGTCAACTTTGGAAATTGCTTATTAAGATACCAAGTCATAATATCATCCATTATTATCACATGCAACTTATCCAATTTTAAGGATGTTCCGTAAACGAAGCCTCCATTGAACATTTGGAGTGACTTGTTGAATTTACTTTCTACGAAAACTAAAACAAAGGATCTACTAGTAGTATTAGTTATATTTAATTCTTCAGTTCTTTGTGTTAAATTTAATGGAATGCGCGTGGCACGTTAATTTAGCGATGTGAAATCAAATTTTCCAACCCAAAATTATACTTAGATAACTGAGTTGAAAATTCCACATGAACCAACTCTAAATTGGCATGGCAAGCCACCACTAAGGACCGATGTCTGAATCCAAACCTTATGAATCACTAAAACTCATCAATTGACAATTCGACATTGAAAAAACAAGAAATTTTAAGTCGCGGGACAAAATATATGGAACAACACACATATACATCTGGCTTGGGAAATGGGGGATCTGCATTGACTATACCAACCTCAAGTTGATGGACAAAGATCTCTTCCTTCTGCCAACATTAACAGGTTAGGGGACAACTCTTCCGGCTACAAGTTTCTCTTATTCATGGATGCTTATTTAAGGTTTCATTCTTCTCTAGTGCATGTCCGAAGTACCCTTATGACATTTCTTGGGCTACATGTTGACCACTAGCTAGGGAATTGAAGTAAACCCAGAAAAATGCAAAATTGTTAAGAGATGCAAAACCCAAGATGAATAAAGAATATTTAAGAGTTGATGGGTCAGATTACAAGCTTAACTCAGTTCATGGCTAAAGCAACTCATAACTCATAAGTCACTTCCCCTGTATCAATCAGTTCCTTGAAAAAAGGGGAAGATTTTTCAATGGAATGCAGAATGTTAGCTCAATGTTAATTAAAAAATGTACAGAAGTTGGAGAAGGTGGCCTTCACCTTAGTCTTTGTAGCTTGGTGTCTTCATAAAGCCTTAAAAGAAATGTGAACAAAACCAACAACACACCGACATAACTCATAAGCCATCTCCTAGCAAATGAGTTTTGGGTAGCATCCATCCTTTGCATGTTTTAACAATGGGGACTCACTGGACATCTTAGAAACCTACCCCTAGCAATTGAGGTCAGCAGCGCTTTCATCTTGAATATGCTTTATAGTTTGTGCCTGGGGTGTTACAAATGACGGTAAAAAAAACTAATGATGGAAAAAACAGGACCAAACACACCACAAAAATGTATGGCAAAGTAGATAAGAATCTGAAGAGAAAAATGAAAAATATCACGTTGTAGAAGAAATTAATGAAAAATATGGCTGAAGAAAATACCTTATATGGTTATATCATGATGTTTTTATTAAATAATCTCTGTACTTTAATTATTTGCAAGATTGAGAAAATCATCCCATAAATTTTGATATTAGAATCAAACGTCAGAGTCAATTTATTTATAAAAAAAATAAAATGGAAAGAGAATAAAATAATCTACCTAAATAAATGAAAAATGCCACCGACTCACGGAGCTCATACATCAACTTTGCGCAGAGCTAGCTAGCTAGCAGTTCTAGTTTAACAATATTTTTCACTATATGCTGTGGCCTCGTAAATATAAAAAAAGAATGTTTATGAAAATGAACGTGGAATAAGTGATGAGCAGCAATTTACACATCATATTCAATTCTCAATGGGCAAAAGTCCTAATAAAAAAAAATATAAAAAGTTTAAAAATCAAATAAATTATAGCTAGCGTTTATAAAGAAACTTTTATTTGTATTTTTTGAGGAAATTATTTTACATTTTTGTATTGCAGGCAAAAACCACAAAAAAAATATAAAATGGGTCCATGGGGGCGAGGCACAAAAAAGGGACTTAATGTTATTATCAGTGAGAAAAAAGAGAATAGGAGGCAGAGAAGAGAGAAAGGGAAGGGATTAGGATTAGGATTAGGTGTTGCGCAGTCGCAGGCATGGCGATGGCTATGGTGAGCCTCAACACCACTCTGTCTCACACACCGTTTTCTTCTTCTTCTTCTTCTTCTTCAAAACCTTCTTCTCCGAAACCCTCTTCTTTCGTCGTTCGGTTTCGGTCTCTCACTCCTCTTCCGCGCTTTCGGAGGCACCTTGTTCGTATGGCTCCCGACGAGGAGAAGATGACTCGCCGTTCCCCTCTCGATTTCCCAATCGTATGTTTTCTTTTTCCTATTCAACTTATTTCTATGCTTCTATTTTGTATCATCTCAAGGGGCTGCCAATTTCGATTAGGATTTTATCGTTAATTACGCTTATAGCCTCTGTGTATTGCCTTGCCTCGATTCTTTTCTTTGTTGATGGATTATTTATTTATTTTTATTGCATTTCTTTGCTTCTAATTAAAAATCATTCTTAGCCCTGGTTTAGATGCAATGCTAGTTTCTGGAATGTTACAAACAATTGTATTATGATGAAGTTTGTATCTTGCGTGGTTAAGAGATGCAAACTTATGTGTTGGTGGGATAAGGTTAAGCCTACTATTGTCTGATGCATACCTGAAGTAAATGATGCTTGCTGTTTCAAAGCGAGCACCATCTTTGATTACTAAGGGTAAGGGCGTGTTTGGTTAAGTTTCTCTAGAAACACTTTCAGGAGAAGAGAAAAAAAAAATGAAATTAACTTCTCTATAAGTTAAAATTAACTTTTGCATTAGTTAGTTAAAATTAACTTTTGCATTAGCTAATTCCAGAAGCTTTCTCATCTTTTAGAGATGTTATACGAGGGACTACTACACATTAGTTAACGTAGAAGTTAATTTTAGCTTTAGCTCGCGGAGAAGTTCATTCTTTTATTCTTCCATTTTCTTCTCCTAAAAGTACTTCTAGAGAAGCTTCCCCCAAACAAGCCCCAATTCTAGTTTGTCTAGGTAGAATGAAATGAATTCATAGTAAGTTCAGGCTTTGGCAATGTTAGGTCTTGTGAACCCTCTTTCTTCTGAAAATGCTGATAGATTGTTGAATGCATGCATATACTAACAGGAATGGGAAAGGCCTAAGCCTGGACGAAGACCAGATATATTCCCTCAATTTAGTCCTATGAAAACACCTTTGCCGCCTCCATTGCCGGCAGATCCTCCAGAAGAGGATGAAGAGGACGAAGAAAAGAAAGAGGAAGAGGAAGAACCTGAAAAGGAGGAGCCAGATAAGCCAGACAAGCCAGAAAAACAATAAGGGTATCTCATGAATACCTATAGCATCATAAATTTTAGCTTTCTAGCCGCCATGTTCCCTTATGTGAGTTAAGCTCTTGCAAGAAAAAGAAAAAAAAAGAGAAACAATTTTGAGCTACGAACATATTTGTAGGCAGTACTTTTTTCCTATACTTTATCAATTAATTTGCGCCTATACCATCATTTTGATGGACCTTGATTTATTGTCAAGATGCATTCGATTGTTGGATTGTTAATCAGGAAGATGAAGTTTTTTTCTTAAAAAAAAAAAGAGCAGATTGTTAATCGTGGATTGTAGTATTATTTCCTGTAAGTGATTATATTAATATCAAATGTGTTGTTCCATGAATTTGGTAGGGTACTGCGATCCTTGTCTTTTTAACTTGTATATTCGGTTGGAAAGCTAACAGGATTTCACTTTAGTGCAAAGTTTATGTCTGTGTTCTCATTTGGCATCAGGCTCTTGGTTATTTTTTTATGCGAGTTCAGTTCTAAGTATAATAGTACCAAGGATCTAACTCAGTTAATCTTTAACTCTTGTAGATAAAAAAAAAAAAAGTTCTAAGCATGATAGTGTTGATATGGTCAGTTTGCGCAAGAAAAAAAAATGCACATTGAAGAATGTTGGGGGCAACCATTTCAGCTAAATTTTGGTAAATTTTATTTTAATTTAAGTTTTAAAGTTTCCACCAAGAGAACTACTTAGTCTAATTGGACCACCTTAAATCAACTATTGTTTTTGATTTTGTTATTATTAGAATAAGTACGGATGGAACAAGCACCAGAGGCTTTTGATGTACAGATTTGACTTATCTGGAGTGAAAGAAAAAATGTATTTAAAAGGTAAAAAATACAATAATAATAATAATAAATCATAATTTATTATTATAATGACTTTTGAAATTTTATAAAAATTAATCGTTTTATCATAAATGGAGGATTCTGATTGATGATATAAACTAATTGTATAAACTAAATTTACACCCATGGTGTATAAGCTTTTTTCTTTTGAAAAATTAATTGTTAATATTCAAATTAATTTTAAATTGTAAAACATATATCTCACTGGTCACTGATGATTTTGTAATTAATTATTATTATTAGTAACCTCCAACAATTGGTTAAATCAAGACTAAGAAAAATGAAACTAATTAATCCTTGAATAACGCAACTAAAAATCAGATAATCATTTACTTTCACACTTAAAAGTGGTATTAGCCTATTGGTCTTAGTTTATTTCAAATATAGCAATAATGTTATGAAAATGCCTTGATATTCTTTTTAATTTTCAAGTTTTGTTTAATTGTCACCTCACATTTTTATAATTTTTTTTTACTGGCTATCTATTTAAATTTATTATTATAATTTCAATTTCATTCTCAAAATATTAAAAATGTTTCAATTTATTCTCTGCCCATGAATAATTTTAAATAACTTGAAGACTAAATTGATTTTTTTTTTTAACTTAAGGACCTACAATTAATTAAAACATAAACCGTACTGTTAATTAAAACTTGAAGACTAAAATAGGCATTAAGCCTATAAAAATAAAAAAAAATGACAGCATCATGTAATGATAGGATGATGATTTCTAATTAAATGGCATTTAAAAATCTTTATACCGGCAAGTCTTTCATTTATTGCGTCAACAAACTATTCATTTTAAGTAAATTTACAAGGAACAATGCAGCTGAATTTCAGCAAGATACTGAGGCAAGGGCAAGCACTAGAAACCAAATCCAAACAATTGGGTATTAACTTAAATCACAGACAAATGTTGAGCAGTTCACAAGAGGTGAGACGATAATAGAATTGACAATAAAAATTTCGCAAGGAAAGCCATTATTAATTGAACATACATGTCTGCCAAATCCAGAACACTACTATCAGAACCCTGTGAGGAACACATAATAAAGCTACAAACAAATAACTTGTTGCAGCTACATCATGACACATCTCAGTTCAGTACTAAAATTAGAAGAAAGTAGAGGCCACACAATAAGAGAAGTATTCATGGTAACAATGTATACATCATCATGTTCATGATGAAAAATCCCTTATTTCTTTCCACTTTTCTTGAGCCCAGAACCTCCAAAACTTCCCTTCTGTTGCGCCTTGGCTTTCAACTCCTTTAGCGCCTGCAAGCAACATGATTAAGTATAAATAGGGTCATTATTCCAAAAGATCACTAGAATGTAGTGTGTAGTGAGTACTAAGTTACAATATAATATCAGACCTTCTCCTCATCCTTTTTCTTCTGCATGTTAGCCATGTCAACCTACAAAATACCAACACAAATAAATTGCAAGGTCGTAACCAGATTCAGAAGTTGACACAGGGCTGTGAATAAATCACTCATCAATCATGATCATGGTCAAAAGACTCAACCAAAATTTAACAAAGTGAACAAACGACATAATACTCAAGAAACCACTCTAAAACAAAAACAGGATAGATAAAACATGTTCTTGGAGGGTGGGTCCTTGCAGTCTCCCTACCCTAAATAACTGCCTAACGAGCTAGAAAATGAAAGCCCGATTGAATAACTAACCTACGGTCCAAACAAAGAACAGAATAAGTGCAATGTTACCAAGAACTGTGGTTTCATAAAAAAGACAAAAATTAACATGGTTATTTATTTCAGATAAATGCAAAATTAACATTTTCGGATTCTTCATGGACATCGCAAGTCACAACAACCTGAGCAGTAGAAGTATATATTAAAGAAATTTGTATCAAACCTTTGGAAAGTTTCACATCAAAAACACCCAATAATCCATCCAAGCCTAAGCCTAAGCCTCTGCCTCTCAATCCTTACACTTATTACCATTTCTCAGACCAAAGTCCATCATCAAGTTGGAAATTCTAATCTTTTACCACTAAAAATTAAATTAAGTTAAATTAAATATAATAACTGCGAAGGGGATTTGAATAATAAAATATACCTCGTCGTAATCCTTCTTATCGGACTTGGGTTTCTTCAAAGGCTTAGCTTTTCCACCTAAAAGCCCAAAAGAGAAAAACAAGATCAATCAGATAAATTGCAAACCCAGAAATCTTAATATTTATTAACAGATCTGAATTTGAGGGTTCAAATCAATGAAAAGGAAGAAAGACGGTACCTTGCTTGGTCGACATGGTTGCGTTGCGGAGCTAGGGTTCGGTCTGAATACAAAAACGACAAAGCGAGAAACAGCGAACGACACAACACAACGCGTACGCGACCTTACCCTCGCCTCACAAATATTCTTCCTCCCATTCAATTCTTTATATAGTGCAAATATAATATATTAGGATAAGCGTAACTGACTTTTTGGATTCCATATAATTAGTAGTATTTGGTTTTCGTAAAATTACAGGCTAAATTAGATGGTAATTTATGTTTTTAGAATAAATTCAAATGGTCATTAACAATTATGAAATAATTATTTTTATTTTTATTTTGAAATATGAATATGAATATGAATATTTTTTTTCTAATAAAAATTATAAGAAAAATAATAATATTTGAAAGAAAAAAACAATGTGAAAAGCGAATTCAACCAGCAATCAAAAAATTAAAAATTTAATATTGAAAATTTGTATCCCTTAAACCTCGTAGCAATTTAACAATACTAGCCCACCATTGTGCACCAAGCTGGTCGAACCCATTAAGCAACCCAGCCAGCATCAGGCCGCTGTACGCCAAGGCCCAATCCACTGCACCAATGCTCTTAACATAAGCTGCCTCGATGACCTAAAAAAACAACACAAACCACCAGCCACATGTTCCAAAAACCAGATCAAGACCAAAAGAGAAGTATATAATCATTTTTTTCTTAAAAAAAGTTAAAGAGTGAGTTAAATATATATATTAGAGAGTTGTATTTTTATGAATATTGTCTATACTTTATATTGATGAGGCAATACAATTGTTAAACCACACGTAACACAAACTTGTATAGATACGATGATACATTCTAGTGTCATCCATAATAGCAACTGAGACCATTTTTTACTCTATATGGAAACAAAAAAAGTTTCACACAGATTTTAATAATAGAATATCGACTTCTGATGTTTATCTAATTTTGCGACAGTGAGTAATGTACTACACTACAATAAAGTTGGAGATTCCAACAATTTTTTACTGTTCACTCTGTAATATTTTTATATTTGACTTATTTGTATTCTTTCTCTATTTTTAAAATTTTACAAAATTTCTCTCTTTATTTCTTCCGCAATTTTGTTTTTACTATTTAATGATTCATTTGTTAATTTGCATTTAATTTCTATTCTAGATTCTTCAATTACTAGTGGTAGGAGTTGTAAAAGTGAATGAAATCCACTGCGGTTAAACACAGGCACGTATTTATGGTATCAATAGCGCATAGATTCTAAATGCAATGGGCGTTCATAGACTACAGAGCAAACAGTTTTATCACTGAACCAGTAAACCATGTGTCCATGCCTAGCTTTTTTACTCTTCATCTGAATGTGTAAGTGTAACCCATTACCCATGCATGCACTCACGCTTTTCTCAAGTATTTGAAATAAACCTTTCATATTAATTAAAATCCATAATTAAAAGTACATGCAAAGTACAACTGTATATACGAGTACAAACAAGCAAATAAAAGAAAAACAAGTGGCGGAGTATGGAGTATGGACAACACTCAACAGTAGTTCATGCCTTGGCAGTATATATCAGTAGCTGGCCTCAATAACTTCGGAGTCTCCAAGGGCATTCTTTAAAAAACTAATAATACAAATACAGAATTTATTCTTACACATTTATTCTAGTCATTAAATAATAGTAGTATTAATTTTTTACATTTTATTTTATATAAAAATGAAATAGTTGTGTGTTAAGTATTTATAATTGAAAGAGTGAAGAGAGAAGAATTTCACAGTCTCAGCTAATAATTCAAATTTTCAAGAGTATATCTGACAAAAAAAAAATGGTTTGTTTTTGTTTCTTACCAACCAATGTGAGAAGTCGATAAGCCCGATGTTGGAAGCAACAAGGCCCAAAGTTGGTATAGCACTTATTTCAAGTCAGAGCCATTCTTGTTTGTATATATAATTTTGGGCATCTCATAACTAAGCATTAACATTTGCAGTATTTACAGTTTGCACTTTACACACTGAGACACCTTTGAAGGGTAGGTCTGAGTGAGCTTTGAGCACACACACATTTCCAGTATCTAGTTAACTGAATTATTATAACAAATTTCTCTCTGCCTTCTGTCCTCTCTTCTTCTCTTTAATTACTACTTTGGTGAAAACAAAAACAAAAAAACACTTCCTCATCACCACCAACATGAATCCTCTCTATGTTTGTTGCATGTTTTTCTGTTTAGCAATTTATGTTTAGCTAGCTAATTTACTAGCTACTATTAGCAAGATTAACAGGGTTATTATAGTATAATGTGAGTGAGAATGTTATATATCATGGGAAGTGATTAATTAGAGTTTGATGTGTGTGTTATTTAGTACTTTTGCAGATTCTAATGCCTCTAATGCTGCGTTCTCTGGTGAAGCTGGCAACAGCACTGGTGTGTGAACCTACATCCACTTTGACAACAATTCTCTATTACGGAAACTTGCTTCCCCGAAATCTGAACTTGGATCGATTAGTGCGACGAGAGTTTCTTCACCAAGAGAACCATTTCTTCCATTTTCTGACCACTATGTTGAGGTGCGTCTTGTAGATAGCATGTCGGGTTCAGGTGTTTAGTAAAGTACTACTTTAAATTAGTAGTACATTAGTTTGTTGAGTTGAGGAACCAATTTAATGCGTGTACTTTTTGACGCAGTCCATGTGGTAGCACAGTGCTCTGAGGCACATTCATTGATGTTCTTTCAATTCCACTTCCTTATCACAATTTTATCTATTTTTTTTCTTTTTTAGGTTTTAGGTTGCTTATCATTCCACATGCATTAAGGGGGATATTCTTTTCTTTCAAAGAAACAAAGTTTAATCATTTTTAGAATTCTACTTTTCAAGATTGATTGATGTTTTCAATGAATTTACAGCTAGCAGCTACCTTGGCTACTATGATCCAATTGATTTCTCGTGACAACAAATACATCTCGATCGCTATGACGTAGTAACCTTGTAAATTTTTTTAGAATTAAATTACCACAAAAAATAGAGTTCAATTTTAAATATTCAAATTGTTGTTATTTACATTCGATGATCAGTCATGCCCTTTTGTTTTTTTTTCTTTGGTGGAGAGTAACCCCAACACACATAATAAGTCAATCGTAAGTCCAAAAGTATTAATGTGAAACCTAATTCTACATAATTTTATAGTCAAATTTAATGTCATAATTTTTATTTTTTTTTGGTGAAAATTAATGTCATAAATTTAATTCTACATCTTTCATAAAGTTTACAACGACTCACCACCTTTTTTTTGTGATCCAACGACTCACCAACTTCCGTAAAATTATTAATATGTACTATTGAACAAAAAAGAACATTATACTAAATGTGTATTAAATATACACTATCTATTAAATGCCTTAGTAATTAATACTAAATAAATAAATAAAAAGTCTAAAACATCTCTAGTTTGAACTTTGAACAAAAAAGAAATGTACCAAAAGATGTGTTTGTTTGTTTGGTGTAGAAAGAGCATAACTAAATTGGGCCTGATTATCACAGAAACCTGAAAGGTTCTCCCAAGCCTACAACTTGACTACTTTGCAAGTCCAGCCCCAAACAAACAAATTTATGTGAGAAGTCCTGGTGAGCTCTTGTTCCTATACCCCACTGCAGTCATTTAGAGTATTCTATGCTAAATAAGTACTTCAATTTTAAATAAAAAGAAGAAGCTCTTTACAATATTTTCAACAGAGCAGCAACAAAATCTTTTACTAGGCATAAACAACTGACTATAAATCATTAAATTTTGTTGGAATATACCCACTGCCAGGTTGTCATTTGAGAACTTTCAAATTAAGCTCCTTGCTCACAAAGGAGTTGACTAGTTGACTGGCTAAAAGCTACTATAACTTTCCAAATTCTTGAAACCTGCAACTACCAAAATGTAAGTTTATTAGTATTTTATCATTTAATAATCTCAATTATCTAAAACATTTTTATTAAAAAAAAATCTTTAAAATCTTAAATAATTCTAATTCAATATATCTCTTAGTATTTGACCGAACCAGAGATTCCATTTGGAGTTTGGAGTAGCGATGCGATCGAGCTAGCCAAATTCATAACATATGAGTATTTTATTTTCTCGTTCTACCAGTACCAGTATCATTACCCTCTTACATCTAACATACCAAATAATAAAGTTCATACTCTTTACAAAACACACAAAGATCAAACTTATACACTTTGCAAAATAACAGAAAGTTACAGCTGCAGTTTTCTGGCCACAGGAATTGTCTCCCATCCCAGCTGGCATAAGATTGCTTGAACTTTATTAATTGAACAATTAAGAACCAGTTTTAATTACTAGAAGCTGTTCCATTTTATTCATGTGACACGAACATTATTTAGTATGTCTACCCCCTAACAGAACCTCAAGTCATGTGTGAGAGAAGAGAATTGAAGCCTGAGTATTCTTGGGCACTAAGCAAAGTGGTTAAGTGAACATGAAAAAAGGAACATGATAAGCATAATTTTAAGTCAAGGTTCACGCACCTGTGCCTGTGTTTGTAGAAAGTGTTTAATGAAGCATCTTTTCAGCGATGGGGTCATCATGCATACGTAACTCATTCACCGCCAGCCACTGTCTCATTGTTTTTCCATGCATGCCTTTCTGAATATTATATTGTTTAATTCAATCAATGAATATTATGAACTTGATGAATATACCCTAACTGTCCCTGCCGCACATTTCCGCCAACTATTCTATAAAGTCGCCATTGCTTGTGACATCTTTTATTATAAATCATCATCACTTTCTGAATTAATCCCGCCTCGGACACAGCCAAAAATAAAGTTAAATGAGGCCAAAAACTTTTAAATAACCGAAATCATACAGAGTTGTGTTACTTGTGTATAATAATAATACCTTTGTAAATTGCAATACTTTACATTTATTTGTGTGATGTTAATAATTACATTTTACCATTTAGCATTTGTTCTTATCTACTACACATCATTTTCAATCCATGGATATACTTATTTAATCCTCACATCGAAAATTAGTGTACTTAATAATAATAAATCACTAAAGGTATTACTACAACAGCAGATGTTTTTTATTAATATTACTACAAACTTAGATTTACACCTCAACAATGTCATTTTAACTATCAGTGAACTGTCACCCAAACCAAAATAGAAAAGAAAAATACCACTTTAAAAAAACTGTTTTGTTTTCCCTTTTCTCAGAGTACGAAATTGACAGCTAACTTCTTAACTCTTTATTTTTCTCACAGCCTCCATTTTACTGTCAAACAAGCTTCCAGTTAAGACCGTTTTATTACTAATCTGTCAATGTCTTGTTGTTGATCTCACATGTGGGTTTCTTGGTCGACAATCTTTAAACTTAGATCATCCTAAATGCCCGCCCCACATATTTAAGGCTTGTAATCATAACTTAGATATCTCTCTCTCTCTCTATATATATATATATATGTTCCATCATAGTTGCACAACATTTTAATTGGTTTATGTTCCAGACTTCAAATACCACCTTTTGTTGCTTGCTTATTACTCACACCGTTTTCTCTATAGAATAGATTTCCTTGCTCCTTGGGTAGTTTTTTGTGGTCTCCTTCTTAGTGTGGTTTCAGATTTTACCTCTTGTGAGGAACTTCTCCCTTTCTTTTCTTTGAGGCCTCCTCAATGCTGATTCTTGGCGTAGCTTAACTTGATGATATTCATTCTATAAGTTATATTTAACCAGAACACAGCATCTAATTAAGATACCCAACAAAAACCATTTTCCCTTTTCAACCAATTAACTTTGGTCTTTTCAGATTCTCGGACACAAAGCAAAATGTTTCGGTGGCTATTGAAGCCCAGGTTCTATTCAAAATGGTACAACACTAACCTACATGCTTCCTAATCCTCTCTGTTTTTTTTCTTTGAAACATGTGTTTTTTGTTCTTTTTCTTTCTAATTTTGTGTTGGATTTCACTTTGAAAAAAAAAAAGCTTGTCCTACGTGAATTATACGAAGACGCGGCTAGAGATTATACAGAAGAGGAAGAAAGCGATACAGAAGTTTATGAAGAGTGACATCACCGAGCTTCTTAAGAGTGGCCATGACAACCATGCATATATAAGGGTAAGATTTGCATTGTAGTTTTGAATTTTGCAGATGTATAACCATTTCATATTTTCATTAGATGGTTCACTTCTAAAATCTGAGATGCAATCACTTTTTATGGAAACCTCTAAAAAAATGATTGGTAGAAAAGTTGTCAATCCATTCTATGCACGGTGTTGTAATGTATGTTGTTCAAGTTACAACAGATGTTGACTCTTTGTGTTTGAAGCAGACTGAAGGGCTTCTGTTCGAGCAAAATATGTTATCCTGCTATGAAATCATTGAAAAGTTTGTCGGATGCATATCGGATCATGTTGAAGACCTAACTAAGCAGAAGTATGTCTCTCTACAAATGCACTAGAATTTTGTTCTGTTTTCCTCATGTCCCATACATGCTGCTGATGCACAAAATAGCAAAGCTATTTTCTCTGTTTTTAATCAACTATTCATCTGTTGAGCCTGCGTTATGAAGTTTTCACTGACAATGCAAATGCTCTAAATTTTGTCACATTTAACTAACATCTTCTCCAAAAGATTAATGAAATTAAACTAATGATGTTGAGGGGATTATTGATTGAATATTGGGCTCTAATTTAAATTAAAAATTCAATCTGTGTGTGTTACTGTGACTTCTATTCTACACTTTCTTGTAGGAGTTTTCTTGACAATTTTAAGACTTTATTGAATAGGGATTGCCCTGATGAGTGCAAGGAAGCTGTGTCATCGTTGATATATGCTGCTGCAAGATTTGCTGATCTGCCAGAATTGCGTGACCTCAGAACATTATTTACTGAGAAATTTGGGAATTCCCTTGAACCCCACATAAATAAAGAGGTAACCAATGACTCCTCCTCCTCTACTATAACACATGCTCATTCATAAATTGCAACTCTTGTTGATTACTGTGATAAATTATTTTCTTCGGATTTTAAAAGCTTACTTACGTTACTTTTCTCAGTTTGTTGAGAAGCTGAGGCGAGATCCGCCAACGAGCGAAATGAAGATTGGTCTATTATATGATATAGCAAAAGAGTTCTCTGTAGAGTGGGATGACAAGGCTTTGAGGCAAAGACTTTATAAACAGTCGTCATCATGTGAAGTAAGTCTCAGAATAATTTACTTGTTTGTTATGCAGTCAACAGAGCATTTGTTCCAGCAGAAATATGAATTTTAATAGGTAATAAGATTAAATATACTTTAGTCCTCGAAACTAAGAAAATTTAATTACGTAGTCTTGTACTACTAAGGTTCTGATCAATCTCCATGTGACAACAAAATTGAGTCTTATTAACTCTTTCATAAGCTGAAAAAAATAGCCATGTATCACATGAAAATTGATTAGGACCATAGTCACTTAATATCTTGGACTATCTGAGCATAAAGGTAGGTTTGGAGTAATAACTAACAAAGGAATAATACATCAATTGACCAATAAACAGATATTGATTTGAATGCTACTGGTTGCAGGAGAGGCCCAATACATCGAAAGAAAAGGAAAGAGACACCCTACATCTAGAAAGGAAGGATTTGAATGATGAGTCATTGATAAAAGAAAACAGTAGCGATGATGAAACAAGTCTTTCATCCCATGATGGCCAAAAGGGTGGTAGTAGTTCAAGTTCATCGGGATGCGTATCTGAGGATGAAGTAGAAACTAAGAGACCAATCTCTTCCTATTGGTTCCTTCCACCCCCATACCTCAAACCGAAAACTAACACAAGTGAAAGCAGTTCAAAGAAAACAACACATTCTGAGGCTGGCCAAAACAGAAGGCGCACAATATCACATGTCAGAGGAAAATCTCTTTCTTCTGAACCCACAACTGCAGTGGAAATTCCAAAGGGGCATACACGTACAATTTCCTTAGAGTCAGGAATGCTGGATGGTGCATGGCGTGCGCATCCAAATCTACCTGATTATGATGATTTCAAAGCTCGTCTTTTAGCTTTCAGACAGAAATAAGAAACGTACCGCTTCAGAGACAACTTTCTCATTCTCATTGTTGTTTTGTTATCCTTTTATGTTGCCTGCAGTGACAGGATTTCATGTGATCTAGGCCATTTTTTTATGTCCGACACTCAAGATTGTTTCTATGATTCGTGTCACATTGTTGTATAGCTGTAATGATGTCAGATTATAGGGTCACCCTCGTGGACTAGTTTCTATAATATTGCAAGAAATTCAAACTCTATTTCTTTCTCCATTTATTTTTTTCTTATTACTGTGCCTTCCTGAATATTAATAAAATAGAGATAATATACGTATGGGAGAAAGTATATAGTTTTTTCCCCCTAAAATCATAATAATAAGAAGCACAGAGAATCTTTTCTCGGAGCTAACAAGACAAGACAAGTTGTCTTTGATTCTCAAAAACTACCTGAATTTCCTTGTCTGCGACGGCCATTGATTCCACCATATTCAGGGAATTTACTCAGTCTAATTATGAGGCCCTGATCATGAAACAAGACCAAGTTGCTTCTTAATTACTCTAGCATGCATTATAAAAGTAACAGGAAAATATACGTTAGTTAATGTTAAATATATACGAGTAATGATACATAATGCGGGTTGGTTTCTCATCCGAATTGGGCCAAATTTAATAAGTCTAATTTTGGCGCGATAATGAAAACTTGGTAAACACTCGTTTGGATTAAATATTTTACCCGCAAACAAACAGCCAACAACACACATAAGGTATAAAGAATTGGAAAGCACGCCACAATTTCGCGAACCCAAACAAAGATGGTATGTGGTAACATTCATTCAAACCCTTAACCTACGCATGTAGTAGTACTACGTACCCTTATTTTCCAATACAATGCAATCTTCATTCATGAAAACTATTACTCTATAGTTAGCAACACTTTGTCATATTCGATCTTATAAATAAGTAAATGAAAATGTTGGAAAATAAATAACGTGTCAAACAGTGTCTGGTTCTGAAGCATTAAATAGCCAGCGTAGAGAGCGAAGAGCGATAAAGAGAGATGGGTGAGGGAATAAGCGTGGTATTGAGACGAAGAGGACGTTATTGCTGGGTGAAGTGGACGGTGTTTATGGTGGTGTGTGTGGCGAGCGTGTATGGAATGTGGCCGTGGGATCCAGAGCTAATAATAGAGAGGATGAACGTGAATAGAGTGAAGGTGCACCCTATACCGCCGGTGATGGCGGACGTGTGGATATCGCTGTCGGTGAAGGTTAATAACAGGGCGATGTACTGGATGGAGCTGACGGACGTTGACGTGGGAGTGAAGTACAGAGGGATGAAGATGGGTCACGTGGAATCGAAGGGATGGCACGTGAGGGGCTGGGGCTCAACAAATATCGACGGTGTGCTTGAGTTTAGTGGGCTTCCATCCTCTGAGGTCGTGCATTTGCTCCAGGACCTCGCCAAGGGTAAGGTCTACTTTCACACCGTTATCGAGGTCTACGGCCAACTCGGCTTTCTCTTATTCTCCATCCCTCATTTGTTCAAGGTACACTTTCATTTTATTTATCCAAATTCAAGATTTATGGAGCATCAATTAAGCGAGATAGTCTGTTTCGAGCATTATTTTATTTATTTTCAACAAAAGATATAAATATATTCATGTTACCAATCTAAGAACCTCTGAATATATCCCCCAACAGCTAGTTAATGTCCATAATTACATCATATAGATATAAGAAGATCCCATCCCATCCCACTAGTGATAAAGCACTTTGGAATTCCCCAAAACCATATTTCCATAAGTGTACTTAACGAAATAATAATCAAAACTCTGAATATATATTCCAGACCACAAATAAATTTAGCAGACTGATCTCAATCATGATCCCAATTCCCAAACGCCATCACAGTAATAATTGGCCCGTACGTACGTCTCGAGCATTATCTAGTAAGCATGCAGTGATTGGTTATGACGTGGTAGCTGATCGATAGGCATGAAGTGGAGAAGCATGCACTGCATAGGAAAAGTTTAAAAAAACAAAACAACGATGGACCCTGCACCATATTGTTTCTGCCATGAGACAGAGAGAAAGCTGTGAAATATAATAATTTGTAAAACTCGTGCAATGAACGACAAATTTATTCTATGAAATTAGTTAATTATTTTTCACATTATATAATTTATTTATAATGATTAATATACATTAATGTATATAATGTATAAACATATAATTAGGCAATTGAAGTGAGTATATAAAATAAAAATAATTGCTGGAACAATTTAATTATATGAAATTCATTAAATTGTGTTAAATGAAATACAACAAAGAAGAAACTTAACATATAAGAAGTAAGGTAATAACAAAAATGACTCATTTTATGTTTGTTAAACAAAAAAAATTGTAAGTTAAAGAAATAATGTAAGAGATTATTGATTTTTCTTTGCATAAAATAAAAATGTATAAATTATTCATAATATAGTAGTAAAAGGAAAACATAAGAAGATATATGAACACTTGAAAAATAACGATAAAAATACAAAATAAATGAGGTAACACTTACAAACAGGGACGGAGGAACATGCATCCGTAGGGGCCTTGGCCCCTTCCCCCATTTTTTGAGTTTTTTTTTTAATATATATGATATTTTATAATTATAAAATTTTATTTTATTTTTAAAAGTTTAATTATAAAAATAATAATATTTAAAATTCATTTTATTTTATATTTTAATAAAATATTTAATAATCTTTTTTATAATTAATATATATCATTATAAATATAATGAAATAATTTATTTTCCTTAAGTTAATATTTTATTTTTTTATAGTTTTTATTATATCTTTTTTCCTTTAGAAAAAATATTTAGATACCATTTTTTAATAATTTTTCCTTTTATACTTTATTGTTATTATTTTAAAGAATATTAATGATTACATTTTCAATCAAATAACATTATTAATCTTTTTTATATTATTTTAGTTATAATTGATTTGATAATAATTAAATTATTTATTAACAATGGTAAAATTTAGAAAATTAAAATACATGTTAGAAAGTAAATTTTATCGGTATGTATGATAATATTGAATTTTTAAAAAAGAAATCATAGATGTTTATTTTTTATATATATAAATATATTTAAGATTATTGTTCTTAAATTATTCGAAAAAAAAACATAATTATAAATATTTTGTTTAAATTAGTACTTATATTTATTATAAATTTTATTTTTGACATTAAAAAAAAAAATTAGCCACCCTAGGATCAAGTTCTATCTTCGTCCCTGCTTGCAAAGAGATAAAATAATAATAATAATAAAAGACACGTTAAAACAAAATCAATTGTCATATATAGTGTGTGGGTTTTCATTTTCCAATTCCCATCCTCGTCAAGTTTATTGAATGATGCATTACATATTAAGCAAATTAAAGGCTCTTTTCTCAAACTGCATGGAATAGCAAAATTAGGGAAATAAAACGCTAAACCCAAAAAAAAAAAGAGTAAATAGAAAGATATATAAAATACATAGGAAGAAATATGCTAGATGAATCTAAATATTAGCCGAAGAATATATATATATATAAAAATGAGAAGGAAGGTTTAATGATCTAGTGCAGACGTTATAGAGAAAATTGGGAGTTGATGAGTAAGATGACAAAAAGTGGAGAAACAAACAAGCAAGACAGAGAAGAGGAAAGCCCAGCACAATTTCGCGAACCCGAACAAAAGATATATAAATTACATGCATGCATTCAAACAAAACCAAACCAAACCAAATTAACCCTTCATCTACGCACTACACTGGCTAGTACTGCTACTTTGTAATTCATTCCAATTCCAAACGCAACAACAACGTTCATATATATATGAGAGAGAGACAGAAGGGAAATGAATGAATGAATGCATGATGGGGAAAGCGAAGGAGAGAGTGTGGTCAATGTTCTACGGCGGGGAGTTGAAGTGGATGGTGGGGATGGTGGTGGTGTGTATAGCGTGCGCGGTGGCAATATGGCCGTGGAATCCGGAGATAAAGATAGAGCGGATGGACGTGAGGCGGGTGAAGGTGAGGCCAGTGCCACCGGTGGGGGCTGACGTGTACATAGCGATGTCGGTTCGGGTGCGTAACCGGGACATATACTGGATGGAGATGAGGGAGGTGGACGTGGGAATGAAGTACAGGAGGAGGAAGATGGGACACGTGGAAAGCAAGGGTTGGCTTGTGAAAAGCTGGAGCTCAACGCAGGTGGAAGGTGACCTTCTCTTTACTGAGCTTTCCTCCACCGAAGTCCCTCATTTGATCGAGGACGTCGCCAAGGGTAAGGTCTACCTTCGCACTGTTATTGAGCTCTCCGGCCAATTCACCTTTTTCTCTATTCGCACCCTTCTTGAGTTCAAGGTCAGTACTTCGTGGTTCATATTCACAAATGAGTATCTAACTTTATAATTTATATTACCGCGTTTAATTTCTTGCTCTTAACATTTAATTCAATAGATTAGTGGTGATCTCATATGGTATAATAAAATCCATGTAAAAAATTCACATTGAGTACTTTCCACATAAGAATCTGCACGTGATTTATGTTCCTGATGCTCTGTCTCTTGATATCCCAACAGACAATACTGGCATGTGAGATTTTGGTCAATACCAAAAACCATTCAATTATTCTTCAGCACTGTCTTCACAAGGTAAGCTTTATATTACACTGTCATTCAATAATACAGTGTGTTGATTTGATATTGCCTTTGCCTTGTCAACGAATCTCTTGTACTGACTCTGTTCTTTATTTTATTTCAATAATGGATTCGACTCAATGAAGGATTAACCAGTAACCACAAACACAAACGCTCTGCAATCATCGGATGAAGCCTCTAAACATATCTATACATTATTGTATTATTATTATCATCATTATTGTAACAACACTGGGTAAAAATTCAATCATGAAAAATAAACTATGTTTTCAATTAGAATCGTAGCTAAAGGTTATTCCATTTTGTATAATTGTCCACCATCAAGTCATGCATTTCATTTGCAACGTTCAAAAAAAAAAAAAAAAAGGAAATTTAGAAAAAGATTCAAAACCACGAACTCATCTGTGATCTTTTAATATTATTAACTTTCACGTTTTACCTTCTGTACTGTTAATTAAACAACACATTCTTTGTTCTTTTACCTTTTCTTTTTTTCACTTTTCCCCTTCCGAATTAATGGTCCACCAAACTTCTGAGAGCCTAGTGAGATAACTTTTTTCTTTTGTTGCGAGAATAAATTCAGTTCCACTTTTTTCTTCATCAACTTCGTTTTCCCCCTTTATTTCCAAACAAAGCTAATAATTTTTCTTTTAGCTAGGATGGGTCAAGGCATGGAGTGGTGAATGTTGAGATTAGGGGTGTTCATAAACCAAACCAAACCGAACTAAACCGCGAAACCGTAAAAAAAAACCGAAAATCGATTAAACCGAAAAACCGCACGGACCAAAAATTTCCAAAACCGCATATTTTTGCGGTTTGGTTGATTTTTTGATTTTATTATAAAAAACCGAACTAAACCGAACCAAACCGCATTCTATAATTATATTGATTTACTTTTAGATATTTAATATTATCTAACTAACAATATTTTTATTTTTTATGATCATAATATGTGATTTATAGTATTTTTTTTTAATAATAAATTTGTAATATATTATGACACATACTTTCATATATTACAAAAAGATATATTGATATTACTAAATAACATTAAATTAAATATAAAATGAAACATGATTTATTATTATGTTACAAAAAAAAAGTTAGTAATATCATTTTATAATAATGCTAAATAGAAGTAAAAATAATATTTTTTAAACTAAAATATGTAAATCAAAATTTAATAAAAAAAATATAAAATAATAATTATGTGAGTTTAATTAAAAAAATTAAACTATGATAATAAATTTAAAAAAAAACCGCGAAACCGAACTGAACCAAACCGCAAAAAATTGGTTTGGTTTGGTTTGGATTTGATGTTATATTAAAACCGAACCAAACCGAACCGCGACTTTATTTTAGGTTTGGTTCGGACCACTTTTTGCCCAAAAACCGAACCAAACCGCACCGCGAACACCCCTAGTTGAGATAAACCAACCTTGTTTTCAATTAAAATTGCAACCAAAACCAAAGGTTATTCCATTCTGTATAATTCTCCATCATCAAGGATTTGAATAGCAATGCTGAAAAAAGTTGTAAATAAAATGATTGAGAATGGGAATACCAAAAATAAGGACTAGTTTGGCTTAAAATGATATAAAGTTCAGTAATCTTTACAAACAACATTTCTCATAGATCTTATTAAGTTCTCATCGTCCCGTTCTTTTTCTTTTCCCCCTTTTTCCCTCTTTACGTAATCTTCCCATTTAATGGCTAAGCAAACTTTCGAAAGCTATGTGAAATAACACTTTTTTTGTGCATGAATCATTTCAGTTTTACTTTTCTTTTTTTTTTTTTTCTTAATCAACTTCAATTTTTCCCTTTATTTCCAAACAACGCTAAAAGAACTTTCCGAAGAAGCAGCATAGTGCGGTGGCCATTAAAGAATAGGGTAAGAAAAGGGTAATGAGGGAATAGAGTGGGGCAGCAAGGTTGAGTAGCTAGCACACAGTAACTTTAATAGATACATGAATTCAAAAGCATGTCAAATTGAAACCAACGCTTGTACAAATGAAAGGACCATGTAAAGGGTTAAACATATATTTAAAAATTGAAACTATGTCCTAAAATCGAACGCTAAAGCACCGACCAATGTTTATTTATAAGGTGGCCTTATAGTCTTACACTGAACCAAAAAACTTGTGCATCCAAAAGACATAAAAATTCCTCAAATCGTTGCTTATTTCCAGGGTTAATCTTTTGTTTTGAACTCCCTATGAACCCGAAAACACAGAAAACTACTATTGCGGAACCATATTGTTTATAACATCCTGGCACATCAAATGCATAGGATGGGACTTGGGTGTTTCAATCAGCATTCTCTCTAGATAAAATAACTTATTTATTTATTATTTTATCTTTCTTCAAAACCATACCCCATGTGACAACATAAAAGTACAGCCACGAAACAATTTCCAAAAGCCATATAGTTGCAATTTCATTTGCTGACATCAAATGGAAGTATTAACATTGCTGGACTATAGCATTTTTCACTCTTTTTTTTGTTCCTATCCTGTTTTAAATACGTGCTGTGCTGAGGTGGTGGTGATGAGTTAGAGGGGTATGTTAATATGTTATGTTGTCATTATATAAATAGGCATAGTGCATGCACTTCAAACACCTTGGTCCCCTAAACCATTTTATGCTCCCAAGGCTGTTCTCTGTTCTATAGTTCTATACACACACACACACCATGAACCTTGAAAATTGTCACTGTCTAAGCAGCACCATAAGAAGCAATAGCAGTTTGAGTTGGGCAAGTTATGAGAGAATTGGCTATGATCCCATTCTTCGTGTCAACGAATTTGTGACCAGATTGAAGATGGGAAGCTGGAAAGCATTATGGAGGAAGATGAAGAGAGAAAGGAGGAGATTCTTTAGGCCTTCACCTGTGTTTCATGTTCAGTATGATCCTACCTCCTACTTACAGAACTTCGATGATGGCTATTCCACCGACCCAGATAATGTTTCTCGCTCCTTCTCAGCTAGATTCGCAGCACCCTCCAAGATCTTTGGCAAAATTGAAGTGATGGCTGATGGAGAATTGGAGATTAATCATAAGAGTAACATGCTGTAATTTTGAGTTCCTTTGGACTCATTTTTCTTTTCTTTTTTCCGATGGATTATGATACATTGTACAAATGTTGAGACATCTAGTTATCAGTTAATCTCTTCCACTATTAGATTCTATAGAAATTAAGTTCTATCTGATCTTTCCATTTCTTTTTCCTGAAACTGTTTTTCATCTTTTTCATATGGAGATCTTACATTGATTGATGGTATGGCCAAAATAGTATATATAAGTAGAGGATTGAGTTATATATAATCCGTAATTCTAAGAATAACTTTTTTCCATGGTGTTTGGATGTGCTCTTTGACTCATTAGCTAAAACTTTTGAGTCAGGGTAGTGTCTATGTATAAAACAACCTTTATACTATAACAATAAAGATGCCTGCAGTTGCAACATATCATAAGCAAAGTTGCACAAAATTGTAACATTACTACATTCTTGGGAATGATTTTTGATGTTCTCCTTGTTAAGATTTTATGTGCTTAAGGTTGAACACTAGTTAGTGTCTTCATCACTTCTATATGTTGTTCTAATATTGCAAGGTAGTGACAAAATAGGATATCATTATCTCTTGCCCAAAAATTCCCCCACTACTATTGATCAACCAACAAAATCATTAGCCAAGTTGTATGGTGGTCCACAAACTCCTGGTATTCTGGGACCATAGTATCTGCATATCCAGTAAAAAAGAAGTAACTGCAACAACCATGTGCTCTGTCAACATGATGTGCTAGTGCTATCCAACCTTCTTTCACTTGTCCCTCTTAGAATTTATTTCCTCTTTCTTTCCACCTATCTGCTCTGGTGTTTTTTTCTTTCTCTTCAGCTTCTTTTTCAACGGAATCTGAGTCTTGTATTTAATGTTACAATGTAATCCAGGGAGAAAAAGATAAAAAAAAAAAAAATTGGAATAGCATTAGCCCTAATTCGTTAACCCTTTTCTCTTACCCATCACTGATGCGTTTCAGACTGGTACAGTGGGGCACATGAAATTTAATGCTTGTCATTGTGCTACCATACCTTCCTATATCCTCTGGACCAAACTGTCGAACCATAAATGTGTTTTTTTTTGTTCACCCATCAAGTAGGTAAATAAGGGGATTCCGAATTTGGAGACAAAGCCTAACTATTGTTCTCCATAAATTCACTACATACTTAAGAATCAAGTGAACCTTTCAAATATATCAAAACCCAGTTGTCTGTCATATCTGTCTCTTAGTGACACATACACTGGCACTCTTACATATATAATAACATTAGGTGGAAGAAGGAAAAATACTCAACCGAATCACAACTCAAGTAAATGCAACAGAAAAACCTATAATTGACAGCTCATATCCGCCAAAGTTACCAAGATTATTGTCTTATTGATTGATTGATATTGGGCAAGGTTGAAATTGGGGACATCTACTCTTAGCCCCACGAACCCTCTATCGATGGAACCGCTCACTTTGGTGAATATGGCATGCATGATTGTGATGTGTATAAAATGCGTACATTTTCATTTTTGGATTCCCACAATTGCAGTGGAAACTTATCCTTGAATAATGAATACCATAGCAAGCTATATAACAAGATCTAGCAGTAAATTAACAGTTAGCCAAGTTTGAAAGCTGAACCAGATTTTTACCCTAAAAGACATGGATCAAATATCAAGTAACTAAGTTGCTTACATTTTATTTATATTTAGTGAAATTTGAGTTATTTAAGTATTTGATTGAATATTTATGATGTTTTCCGTACTTCTTTCCAATAGGCCTCTGATATGTCATTTTCTACTATCTACTGCATTTATTCGATACAACTTTTTTAAAGCCACCACCCCAGACACGCTCACACCTGTTATTTTGTTTTGAGTATTCAATATCTTTTTATATATTGTAAGTTTGTAAATATTATAAATTCAAATAGAGATAGATGATGGTTTGTTAGAACCGACAAGTTTGGAAGCTTGATAAATTTTTAGGTCGCTAATGCGGCTGGTCCAGTACGTAGCAGCAAGAAAATTTCAGAAATCCCCGTACACAGTTGTTATTTTCTCAGTTCAACAAAGTAACATTGTTTTACATTATTTTCCCTCATTTTTTGTAACCGTTAAATCACATGCACGAAAACACGAGGGTAAAAATATTATTGTCTATTCATACTGTATAATTTTTCAGTGTATTGTAGCATTCTTTGTTATCATTACCAAGAATTGAGCGTAATTGCTCACCAAACAATTATGGTTTGTATTATACACGACTGCATCAATCAGCCATAAAATTATATAAGATTTTAGCTCTGCTCTCAGGCATTTAAAAAATGTATAAAATATAGTACTTGGTAGTAGACTGCAGAATATATATAAGTGGTATAGCAAACAACAATTTGATAGAAAGATGATATGCCTAAATAACTCTAACTCAACTCTGAATTCAAATAAAATCATAGTCGTCCTCTTACTAAAACTGAAGCAGCTAAATGAAGGAAGTGGCACATACAACAATGACTAAGTAAATACTGCAATCTATGAAAACAGCTCTAATGGCCTGGTATGCAACCAAACCCCTCTCCAAAAGCTTGACTGCATCACCCCAACTGTGTCCATCTCCAGGATCTTTAAGTTTGTCTCCCTCACCTGCTTCTTCCAAGACAATTGCCTTTCCACCGTGTAGCCGAGCAAGCACGATTGTAACATCAGTTAACAACAGTATGTAAAGAGGCCTTGAGGCCAAAGCACTCGATGAAATCATGTAATATAAAACTACCAGCAATGCTATTATCAGAGAACTCAGGGCACGTGTGGTCTCAGAAGCTAAAATGCACAGATTCAGCTCTCTTGATGAGAAAAATGTACCCTTTTGCCTGCTGCTGCGACTGCAAGGTTGCTTTACCTGTTGTTGTGTTTCATGTGCTGTGGACGCGACTGAAGGTGGTTGCTTTACAATCATTTTGGCACCATCAGTCTCTTCACCTTTCAATTCGAAATTATCCATGCTTGAATACCTAAATCCACCCTGGTGTTTTAGCCTTGTTGAAGCAAGAGTACGTTTATCTTCAGCACCGCCTGAAAATCCCAACGAATCCAACATCAATTTTTTTACTGAGAATCATAGTATGGAGATCCAAACACGAATAGAAATAGAAAAGGAGAAGAATAGGAACCAGAGAATGCAGACAAAGAGTGAGGGCGATGGTGGCGAGGGGGAATATTCTGGTCATCATCTGAGTTGATGGGATTGAAATCTATGGCTTCGCCTGACAAGGATTGGACGTGGCGAGGAGGTGTGGGAGGAAGCGCATTGATTCGACCCGTTATTAAGGCCATGCGATCCGAACCTCTCTCTGCAATTCTTCTTCTTCTTTCATCCTTCGCTCCTACATTGCTTGCCATCTCTCTTCTCTCTTCTCAATTTCTGCTTTTTTCCGTTACGACGATAATCTTTAGCATTTCGCATAATGACTTCCGGAAACGACGCCGTTTCACATGCCCTTTTTCTCATCTTAGTGCCCACGTACACGGTACACGTTACACGTACTATTATTTTCACTACAATCATTTTCTTAAAAGCCAAATTAAGAAAAAGAATGTACTGTATTTATCACTGTGTCAAGGGTTTGTCTAAAAAGACAAGGTGAGAATCCTGAATTAAAAAACTAAATATTATAATAAAATATATGTTTTATTTTAATTATTCTATGCTTCTTATTCATATTCCATTTCTCGTCTCATGTTTTTTTTTTTAAGTATATCTTATATTTTATTATTTTTAATTAGAGAACGTCAAATCATTTTTCTTTTGGAGTATTTTAAGGGACTGACTAGTTGGTAAGTGTAAATTATAAATAAAAATCAATATGTTGATGTCTAGATGCAATTAAGAAATTCGACAAGTATTTTAAAAGCATTGACCAATGTGACTCTCTTTCCTTTATAGCATGGGAAAGCGTAATTTAAGTTTTTTTTTTTTTTTTCTAATTTAAGCTTTGGAAAAAAGCAAGATGTGAGGGACAACAACTTAAATCCAAAAAAAAAAGTGATTTTAATGAAACTAAAAATTTATAATTTATGATTAATTTGTATTTACTTTTTTAAAACTATTTTTATACTTTTTATCGTATAAAATTGATTTTTTATTACGTTTAAAAGAAATTAATTATTTTTCAGTAAATTTATCAAAATAAAATCTGATTTAGATTATAATAAATTATGATAATAATTAATTATACATATAATAAATTATCAAAATAATTAAAAATTTTCACTTATTTTAAATACACCTTAATGAGATTAATTATTTGATTTAAAAATGTTTAATGTCAGAATAATTAATTATTTTATAATATCAGCCGATTAATAAATGTTGACATTTTAAAAAAATAATCTGTTAGAAATTGTGGTCATGGTCAAATGTTATATAATTAATATCATAATATATGAATATTAAAATTATATTTACTCTCCTCACATTCACTTTTTATTTAAATATTGTTATATCTTTTTATGTTTTTAATGTCAAAGAAACAGTTTAACAAATTATAGTTGAATATTAAAACCAATTTTAAATGTATATTTTCGAGTATACTATTTTCTCTTGATGTGAAATCTTGGCTTTAATTTTGAGTATCCAAAAACATTCATCTCAAGAAACATTTACAGATATTTTGCAAAAAATGAAAATTATATACTTAAAAGCATATATTTCTAGACAAGAAAAAAGGGAAATTAATGAAAAATATATTATGCCGTATTAAATGAATCATTAATACTTATAAAAAAAAACTAAAAAACTAAATATTTTATTAATTATTAAATTAGATATTCATATTAATTAACGTTATTGATGCCGTATTAAATGAATCATTAATATTTAACCGTAAACCTTTTTTTTTCAATTAATGTTTACCATGGGTTTCAAAGCAAACGCGTTTAAATGTCATGGATTAGTTAATGCATGTTCTGCTAAACATTCCAATTTTCCACCTCCCCCCCCTTTCTCTTCAAAATTCAAATAGGTGTACTCCTACACAACAATTTTTTTTTTTTGTGTGTGTGTGAAATAAAATGACTAATTTGGTAGAAAAAAGGTGGAAATAATATTATTAAAATATTATACTGTACAATCTTAGTATAATTCCTTCGAAAAAGGAGAGAGAAAAATCTGTGATTTACTGTACAGAGTTGTCAGAAATGGTATGTAATCAAAGTCTAGTATTGAATAGGATTTGATATGAAGACCACGATTCTGAACCAAGACCATGGTTTTCACCAAATATTACGCAAAATGCATTTCCCTCACAATTTATAAACCCCCCACTCCCCATTTCTCTCAAATCCGAAAATGCCATCAAAGAAGATTCCAAAATCCCTTCGAGACTACTTCTCCAAGATCAAAACCCCCCAACGAACACAAATCCGATTACCCTCTAAGAAATGGATCCTCAAGGGGTGCAAGCATCCTAGGACTCCTTCTCTCGACATAGACAACATGAACAACAACGTTGTCAAAGACGATGAAGCCATGTTAGCAGACATCGACCGTTTCCTCTTTGAAAATTTCAAGTCCCTGTTCCTCGAAGACCGTGACGAAACCGCTAACAACAAAAACCGCAAGGAAGAAAAGTCTTCCAAACAGGGCCCCATCAGGTTTGACTCTTCTGGAAGGTTCGAGGATTCGCCACTTAACCTCTTCAACGACACAACCACCGAAGAGGGATCCAGCTCCGCCATGTCGGAGACCGAGGTCGCGGACGCGGAGGACCAGACGGTGGTCCCGGGCAACTGCGTCGTGGTGCTGGCCAACTCGGCGAGCCCTAGCGATGATTTCCGCCGATCCATGGAGGGCGTGGTGAAAGCCAGGTACATTCAAAAACTGTTCTTTATTAATTGTATCATCACAAATATGTAGAGACGAATTTTTTTATACGTTCTCATCCGTCGCTAATTTTATTTTTTCTGATAGATTGACGAATTGTGAAAACGTGGATTGGGACTTCATGCAGGAGCTTTTGTTCTGTCACATGAACCTCAACCAGAAGAAGTCGCACAAGTTCATTCTCAGCGCCTTTGTCGACGTCGTCTCCTCCATGCGCAGCCCGCCGGAGATTACTCCGGCGCAGCCGAGTCCGCCGCGGAGCGTTCGAACGGTTCGGATCGGAAGGGAGGTGCGGAAGAAGACCAAGGAAGCAGTAACCTTGGAATTTGGGTCGCCGTAAATTACTCGTCGGGGGACGAGGTTCCAGTCTTCGTCGTAATAAAAATGTAACTGTGAAACTGTTTTTTTTTTTTTGACGGGAGGACTGTGAAACTTTTTTATGTCTATATATTTAATAGAAATTTATTTTATGGGAACCAGGATAAATATCTATTAAATATGTGTTTAACAAAGTTTTATACCGAAAATCGTCGTCGTGGATAAAAAAATAAAAAAAAATTGTCTTCTTTTCTTTAGTTAAGAACTGTAAGAAAATAAGGTGAATGAAAATTTGTACTTCTCTTGCATTTTTCATGTTTCTTGGCGCTCATCATTTTTACGGTAAGAAAAAAAGAGAGTGAAAATCTTGTAAAAAAAAAATAAGAGGAAAATATCCCTATTTTTTTTACTTTAAATAAATGAAATACAATACACATGCTGTATACGAGTTTATTTAGGTATAAAAAAACTATTAATTTATATTTTATCTATTAATAATTCATTGTAAAAAAAACATAATTAGAAGTATGTGTTTTTTTAATTAATATTATATGAAATACATTTACTTCCTTCTATACTTGCCTAGTCCTACTTATTAGAGTACTATCTTAGTTGATTCAAAAGAGTATCCACAAAAAACACTTAAATGATCAAGTAAAAATTTGATTTATAGTTCTTAAATATGTTTGAGAATTGATAATAAATGTTATTTATATCAAGAATCATATTATTTATACATGCCACGGGCTAGGATTAGGATTAGGGTTAGACTTTATTCATGTACTTTAGTTTGATTAACACTAAGTGAAAACTTGTTTATGTTTCTTAATACTTTTATAATCTATAAAGTTTAGGATAACCATTTATTTGTTTTTCTCTTGAACATGTATTACTATTCGTCGAGATAATCATTTCAATCTTTATTATATACCTGAATATATGTTCGTTATACAAGTTTTCATAACTTTAAGTATAATAACGCATAGAAGATAATTCATGTACATAAGATGTTATGGTATTCACACTTGAATATATGTTCGATATAAATACTATACTATATATAAATAATGACAATTATTATTTAATAATGTGATTTTCAACAATAAAACATACGACTAATTATTATTATTTTTAATAATTAATTATTAATTATACATTGCAAAACAGACATGATATTATTAATTATTTGGCCAAACTTATTTAAGTTTCGATACTATTTTATTAATCATCTTGTTAGACGAATAATTAATTAACAATTTATTTTTAAATAATTATTTATCAATATTAATAATTTGTAAAAATGTTTAACTAGTTTGTATGCAATTTTTTTTCTTGCAACTTTTTTTTTACTCGTAATAATGACAATAACTCAAGGATTTCAATTTTTCATAATTAATTTATTTGAACAATTATAATTAATTACGGCTTAAATGATTTATCAAGTATTTAAAGTCTGGTCTATTGTGCTAATTAATAAATATAAAGTTTAAGAGTTTGGGATGTTAAAAGTTTTTTTTTTAAATCAATTAACATGCTTAACTTATTTTTATTAAATGACGTGTTGTTATTTATATTGTTTATATAAATAAATGTTGTTTATGACCCGCACAATTAAGTTAAAAACTCGCTCAAATAATCTTAATATTAAAGTGAATTTGTATGTAAAATGTTTAAGTATATCTGAAATTGTCAGATCTATACAAATAAGATAAGCAACATGCATGAAATGAAATTGTATAAAGTTTCTTTCGTCGTTAAAGAGAAACTTTGTGGAACCACTTTTAAATTTGGATTGCTAATCGTAGCACCCCATTTTTTTTTTTGTAAAGGTGATCTCAGGTAAAAAATGTTATTAAAAAACGAAGATAGATGTAATGTGGGGTTCATTTGAAAATTTGTAGTGAATTTATTAGTTGAAATAAAAATGTTAATGAGTTGTTTAAATGATTAATTGTTTTTTTTTTTTTTTTATTGATGGTTAGTTTGGGAGTTGACAATGTTAAGGTGTGTTTGTTGATGAGTTAAATGTGATGAGAACAATAATATAATGATTTCAACGATGATAATAAAAGATATTAATCAAGATTCAGTTTAGATAATAGTTAGTTTTTAGTTTATAATTTTGAAATATAATTTTTAAAATAAAATATGTTTAACAACAAAATAGTTTTAAGTTATTTTTAAGTTAATTTCAAAATAGTTTTAATTTATTTTGTTAATAGGGATACCAAAATTCTGAAAAAAAAAATTTGGGACAAAAAATAATAAAAAACAATTAAAGGAATAAAATTGCAAGAAATAAAATTTTATGATGAAAAGTGTAATTAAGTATATTTTAAATATAGAAAAGCGATATGGCATTATAAAAGAATATAAAATATTACTAAAAATATAATAGAAAAACTTAATGATCAGTTGGAGATGCTGAATATAAGACATTTTTTCCCACATGTTTTAGAAGACTTTTTTTTTTCATATTGTCTATTGCATTAATTACTTTTCATTAAATATTTTAATCAACTTACGATGAATGCTATAAATTAATCAACACTCGTTGATTAATCAGGTAAAAAGTAATTAAGTAGAAGTTGGAAAGCGGGGTAAATAATAAGTTTCATTCATTTTTTTTTTTATAGTATTTTCATTCATTTTAAATATGACAATAAGCGATGAATTGCCAGGACTAAGAGCACAAAACAATATTTTGCAAGAACGGATAGCAAAAATGTATTAAATTGTAAGGACTTAAAATGTATTTAAATATAAAAACAAATAAAAACTATTAACAAATTTGATGTTATTAACAAACTTTCTTAAAGTGTGATTTAGTTTACGGAGTCATATGACAGTAAGGAATTTTAAAGAGTCTGCGATTGAAATCTTGGAGCATATATGTTCAATTTTGAAGTATAGTTAATCTGTTTTTTTTTTTTTTTGACAAAAATATAGTTAATTTGTTGGAGGACAGGTATCCTGGTCACACAACTGTGGCTTTTCAATTGTATTTAATTTGATATTTGGATGCTTTTCGAGGGTGGTGTTTCCAAAAACAGATTATGAAGATTTTTAATTATAAAAAAAAATTAAAAATATATTTTATCCTTATACTCTAAACCTTGTTAACTAAATAATGTGTGACTTTACTCTTTTAATTTTTTTCAATTTTTTATTTTTGTATTCAAATATTCTGTACTTAAATATTTCGAGTTTGTATTTTTACTCAAAATAATTATATATTGCATTAATTAAATTATTTAAACATTTTTTTTTGCCTGAAAGTAAAAGCTCACAAAGTAAAATACCAGATATTCTACAAAGTTAAATATGTTTAATTTCAAACATAAAAACATAAAACTTAAAAACGATACACATTGTAAATTTAAAAATTAAAGATATTATTATGTTCAATAAAAGAAACTAACTAGATAGTTTTTTTTTATATTAAATTTTATCACTTTATATGATTTCATTCAAAATGATTATTTACTTATTTTAAAATTGAATTATAAATAAAATGATTCCATGTAAAATACTAAAATGGAGAGCATTTAGCACCCCTAAAAAGAAGCCGGGAGAATAGATGTTTCTAGAAGCAGAGCGGGGAGGTCACAACGAGTAGACGCGGGGCCCATATACATATAGCATGTTTCTTTCTCTCTTCTCATCGAAATTTTAAAACCTAAACTCCAAAATTCCATAGCAGCCCCCACCCAATCTCTTTTATTTTCCAGGGCTATAATAAAAATACATACTAAAACAACAAACAAACTCTCCATTCAATTCATTCATTCATCATTCATCCCTCCCTCGCAGATCACTACCACCGTCAGGTAAAACCCTATTCCTTCACAGATCTGCTCCTCCTCCATACGGTTGTTACGTTCAACGCAAAATTCCCATCCAACCGACTCGATTCGGTTCCCACTCACTCCTCACATTGACGGATCGCTTCTTTATTGCTTTTTTTCAATTCTTCATCTGTTATGCAACACCAATTTCTTCCTATTTATTTAATTTATTACTGTTATATTTGAATTTCTTATTTATTCTTAATGTCGTTTATTTTATTGTTTTTGCGCGCCGTTTTTGTGCTAACTGCGACTGTTTTCATTTTTTCAGATTTATTATTATTTATTCTTCTG
The DNA here is from genome assembly GCA_014843725.1 of Amphicarpaea edgeworthii. Lineage (NCBI taxonomy): Eukaryota > Viridiplantae > Streptophyta > Magnoliopsida > Fabales > Fabaceae > Amphicarpaea > Amphicarpaea edgeworthii. The sequence continues at coordinate 1,198,541 of CM026320.1, read as the reverse complement.
TTTTGCGCGGATTTTTGATTGAAGATGAGCGTGGTGGGATTCGATTTCGGTAACGAGAGCTGCATTGTTGCGGTTGCGAGGCAGAGAGGGATTGATGTTGTGCTCAATGACGAGTCCAAGCGTGAAACCCCCGCCATTGTGTGCTTTGGTGACAAGCAACGCTTTATTGGCACTGCTGGTGCTGCCTCTACTATGATGAACCCTAAGAATTCTATCTCACAGCTTAAGAGACTCATTGGTAGGAAATTCGCTGATCCCGAATTGCAGCAGGATCTTAAGTCATTGCCGTTTCGTGTAACAGAGGGGAGTGATGGGTACCCGGTGATTCATGCACGACACTTGGGTGAGGCTAAGACCTTTACCCCTACTCAAGTGTTTGGAATGATGTTGTCGAATCTTAAGGAAATAGCGGAGAAGAATCTCACCACAGCTGTTGTTGATTGTTGCATTGGAATCCCGGTTTATTTTACTGATCTGCAGAGGAGGGCGGTGATTGATGCAGCTACTATTGCTGGTCTGCATCCGCTTCGGTTGATTCATGAAATGACTGCCACTGCCTTGGCCTATGGGATTTATAAAACTGACCTTCCTGACACCGAGCAGCTGAATGTTGCGTTTGTTGATGTTGGGCATGCTAGCATGCAAGTTTGCATTGCTGGATTCAAGAAAGGGCAGCTGAAAGTGTTGGCTCACGCCTACGATAGGTCTCTGGGTGGTAGGGATTTTGACGAGGTTTTGTTCCATCATTTTGCTGGGAAGTTTAAGGAGGAGTACAAGATTGATGTTTTGCAGAATGCCAGGGCTTGCATAAGGCTCAGGTCTTCCTGTGAGAAGATGAAGAAGATGCTTAGTGCAAATGCTGAGGCTCCTCTCAACATTGAGTGCCTGATGGATGAGAAGGATGTCCGGGGCTTCATCAAGCGAGATGAATTTGAGCAACTAAGTGTTCCAATTTTGGAACGTGTGAAGGGACCTCTAGAGAAGGCACTTGCTGAAGCAGGTTTTACCATCGAAAATATACACACGGTTGAGGTGGTTGGTTCAGGTTCTCGCGTACCAGCCATAAACAAAATATTGACTGAGTTTTTTAAAAAGGAGCCCAGGCGGACAATGAATGCTAGTGAATGTGTTGCTAAGGGCTGTGCGTTGGAATGTGCAATTCTTAGTCCAACGTTTAAAGTACGAGAATTTCAGGTAAAATCTCTTTTGTTGAATTGTTCTCTTTTTCATTTCAATTCAGAAGGACCCTCATATGCTACTGTTGCTTTTGTAAGCTTGTTTGTTTATTGTTTTCAGTACTTGTTGTAAACTGCACAGACCTTTAGGAATTATGATTTATGAATTTTAGCATGATTGATGCTATTTTTAATTACATATATGTGGTATCTACCTGTGTTTTGACCTTCAGGAATTTCATGCATCAGTTTCTTCTGTGCTTTTTACATTGATTTGTCAATTGTTCTTGCTGTGAATTGTTCATATCCTAAGATTTGCATGTGGTATGATGTTTGCTAATTTCCCCCCCTTTTCATAATGTGAAGGTCAACGAAAGCCTTCCTTTCTCGATTTCTCTTTCATGGAAAGGTTCTGGTCCAGATGCACAGGACAATGGACCAGAAAATCAGCAGAGTTCTCTTGTTTTTTCCAAGGGTAATCCCATACCAAGTATCAAGGCACTGACATTCTACAGGTCAGGAACATTTTCTGTTGATGTACAATATGGTGATTTAAGTGGGCTGCAAACACCTGCTAAAATTAGCACATATACTGTAAGTCAGTTGTGAACTTTCCTCTTTCTTGGTTACATGATTTTTTTGGCAGTGCTGTGATTCTTTTGTGTGTAAGCAGATTGGTCCTTTCCAAACTACAAATGGTGAAAGGGCAAAAGTTAAAGTGAAAGTTCGCTTGAATCTGCACGGAGTTGTTTCCCTTGAGTCTGCAATGGTAAGTTTTTTCTGGCTTTAGGGATCCTCCTTCCCTCACCTACAATAACCTCCCTTGTGAACTTATTATAGTAAACAGAGAGCATCTGTTCCTGTGATCTAACAACTTTTAGTTGTGTTGTTTAGCTCCTGGAAGAGGAAGAAGTTGAGGTTGCAGTTACCAAAGAAGCAGCAGGGGAAAATACCAAGATGGACATTGATGAAACCCCAGCTGAGGCTGCTGCACCTCCAGCCTCCAATGACACTGGTGCTAATAAGCAAGATGCAAAGGCTAGTACTGATGCCTCTGGGGTTGAAAATGGTGTCCCTGAGAGTGGAGATAAGCCTTTGCAATCGGATTCTGATACTAAGGTTAGTGCTGTTGAAAAAATATTTAAGCATATGCTTGAAATGTCTTTTCATTTTTATACCACTTTTGAGTTTTTAGCAATGTTTTTGTTATTTTGAGCATGAATAGTTTTATGTTTTTTTTTTTCCTTCTGGTTTATGGTGTTATGATGAGTAAGATGATAGTACAATAGTTTAAGTTGTTTAAACAAATTGAAAAACCAGTTTTCAGAAGAATTCCACAAATGACAGTGTTGTTGAGTTTTAATGTAGTATTTCTGTGTCTATGCATAATACTGTTGTTGATTTAATTTGCTTGATTTCCCGCTTCAGATTAAATGTAAATCTTAGGGTTTGTTGACTTAAGAAAATGTTTTCTATTTTTGTTTCTTGTTTTTACTTTTAATTAAAAAATAACAGTATTGTCATTTTGTTTTTAAAAAATTGTATAAGAAATAGTGAAAACATTTTATTTACTATGCAATGCAAATCTTTGAAAACTGGAAATGTAGTGATGCCTTTTTTGTAATTATTTGTAAAAACGAGATTAAAACAGATTTTTTTTCTCTTGCTAAAAAAAAGACCTCATGTTTCCCATGAATCCACTCAGTCATGTACAATGATGTATATATATTATGTACTCTGCTTGTTGTTTTTTTGTGCTTCAGTTAGAGATGTTCAGCATGGGTAAGTGATATTTTGTAATTTGGTTGACGGGACTCTTAATGTTGTAGGTTCAGGCTCCAAAGAAAAAGGTTAAGAAAACAAACATTCCTGTAGCAGAGGTAGTTTATGGAGCAATGGTGCCTGGGGATATTCAGAAAGCAGTTGAGAAAGAGTTTGAAATGGCTTTGCAAGATCGTGTGATGGAAGAAACAAAAGACAAGAAAAACGCAGTTGAGGCTTATGTTTATGACATGAGAAACAAGGTGGGTGTTATCTTTTTTCTTCTCTTACCCAAGGTCTCACATCAACTACAAATGCCTGACAAAATAATTGCTGATTCTTTTTTGTTATCATTTCAGCTCAATGACAAATACCAAGAGTTTGTCACTGCTCCAGAGAGAGAGGATTTTACTGCCAAACTTCAGGAAGTGGAAGATTGGCTTTATGATGAGGGTGAAGATGAAACGAAAGGTGTATATATTGCCAAGCTTGAAGAACTCAAAAAGGTATGAAGTTTTGTGGATGAGAGAATCCTAGCTCTCATTCCTCTGCCAAACTGTAATATTGTATAAAGAAAGGGTATCAAAGTCCCTGTTGCTGTTACCCTTTGTGCGAGAGGTATTTCCATGCTAGTTAAGTTTTAGCATAGGCAATCTTAATGGACATTTATTTATGTGATTGCAGCGAGGTGATCCAATTGAAGTGCGTTACAAAGAATTCACAGAGAGGGGTACTATAATTGAACAGCTCATCCATTGTATAAATAGTTACAGACAAGTTGCAATGTCGAATGATCCCAGATTTGAACACATTGACATTAAAGAGAAACAGAAGGTAGTTGCATGTCAATTTTCTTTCCCTTGTTTCTTTGAATGGTTGTGAATAAATCTGAAACCGTTTTTCTTTCCACTTATTTGTAGGTCTTAAATGAATGTGTTGAAGCTGAGAACTGGTTTAAGGAGAAGCAGCAGCAGCAGAGTTCACTTCCAAAATATGCCAACCCAGTACTCTTGTCAGCTGAAATAAGAAAGAAAACTGAAGCTGTTGATAGGTATTTGTTTAAATTCTTGTTGTGGACTTGTGGATAGGTAGTTTTTGGGTTATTTAGACATCATTTGGCTGAAGTATATTTTCAGTCTATATATGTCTGGTTCATTTGCTTTTTAGTTTTACATATTTTTTAACTGGTTTTGATTCTCAATAGTTTTTTTTTTTTTTTTTTTTGAAAATAATTCTTATATTTATAGGTGACATGACATAGATTGTGAGAATCAATATCAGTAATTTTTTTAACGACTAAAATAAAGTTATATTTACAGGATTAGCTGTGACATGTGAACATTTTAAGATCATCTTGAATTTTCTTCATTATTCCTTTATCCCGTGTTTAATAAATACATATTATTTGAATAGGTTCTGCAAGCCGATTATGACAACACCAAGGCCAGGCAAGGCGGCGGCTACTCCACCAGGACCAGCAACCCCATCTTCTCAGAGTGATGAGCAGCAGCAGCAACCTCAGGGAGATGCCTATGCCAACAGTAATGAGAATGCTGCTGGGAATAGCAGTAGTCAGGCTGCACCAGCAGCGTCCACTGAACCAATGGAGACTGATAAGTCTGAAAACACAGCCTCTGCCTAATTTTTGTTGTTGAGTTGCTGTCAACGTTCACGCCCAGACAGACAAGTAATCTCTTCTCTACTGCTACCTTTTGTATAAGCATTCATTATTGGGCCCGGCGGGACAAGAGAATTTTGGTGGCTCCTTGGATGTTTGGTGTAAGTAGAACACTCTCGGTTGGTTGGTTGGTAACGTAAGTTTTAATTAATATTATGGAATCCGGATTTTTGAGTTTTGAAGAAAAAACGACACCGTGGTCTGCCTGCCTTTCTTCCATGTCCGGTGGGAATTGTCCAGAGTTACTTTCTATAGGGTTATAGATTATTTGTATAAGATTTTTTTACGATGAATTACAATGCTTTTTTCCCCCGTTTGATACTTGAGTTTATTTTACGTGGCATTACCATTATTGGTCTCAGATTTGAGACAAGACATTCTCTTCTCTCATCCAAAATAACCTTTGTTATAAAAACTCGTTTAGACCGAACGGTCCGACGAACATAGTGATATTATTGGTTTGATCCCGTTGGTAGATTGGAAATGTGAATAGGTTAGGGGTCGTTTGCTTACAAATCTTAATAAAGATAATGAAAAAAAAATGTGGCAGTTTTGTAATTAAAAAATGGAAACAGAAAACAGAACTTAGTTGGTCCAATCAATTTCAGTGAATAGGTGATCTGGAAGGTTTTCGAGTGTTTTTTAAAAGTATACTATAAGAAAATCAAATGTATAGATTATGATTTTTTTTTAATGGATCTTCTAAACGATCTTTGATTAGTTATTTACTGAACTTAAGTTCAAAATGTAAAAGAGGAAAAAACCATCGGCTACAGTGGGATTCGAATTCCGACCTTTTGATCCGAAGTCAAACGCGCTAATCCACTGCGGTATACGGTCAACTGTTACTATATTACATTTGTTACATACAAAACAACAGGAGTACTTTTTTATGGTAGTTCAAAATGTAATGGAAAAAATAAAACGACCACAGTGGGAGTCGAACCCACGACCTTTTGATCCGAAGTCAAACGCGCTAATCCACTGCGCTATGCGGTCTACCACGTCGGTATTATTACTATAAAAGAACATTTGACTAAAATAGTTTACTTTTTTTTGGGTAGATGACTAAAAGGGTTTACTCCCTCCAAAAAAAAATAAAAAAAATTTACTTTCCAGTGAATAAATTTCATTTTAAATCATAATTTTTCATTTAAAAAGCAATTTATTAAATTAAATATATATATATATTTATTTATTTTTTTAAATGGCAATTTAGTATCAGACGACGCCAAAGATACGAAAACGACAGATTAGAATACTAAACGACACATCCCAGTTTCAACTTCATGCTTCGGTGAATTTCTCTGCGATTTTTCTCCCAAAGTTTTCATCTCTCGCCATCGCCGTAAGAGAACACTCCAAATTTCCCCCCCAACAATTCGTTTTCTCCCTTCTCAATTTCCGGCGAGTTCTCCCAATTTGCAATTTCCCTCCACTCTCTCTCTCTCTCTATTCATCTCACTGTTACCAGAAAGTTGGAATCTCCTTCTTCTTCGATTTAGCGTAAGATTCATCGATCACGAATTTATATTGATTTCGTTTTCCTCACACTGATCTCATTTTTCAGTCGATTTTCTTCGCCAACAGTTATCGCTTCCAGAATCCAGATCTGAATGCACTTGAACCATCGTTTGTATTTGGGGTTTTAAGTGCTTAAAGGAATCTGGGGTATCTTAATTTTGTACCTTTTTATCGAATGACGAGTGGTGTGGCCTCAATTTCGAAGATTTGAGTGACTGGGTCGCTGCTACGGTGGAGAAACTGAGAATTGGGTTTTGATTTGTTTGAGAAAATTTTCGGGGAGGACTAGGTGTTTGTGAGAGAGTTTGTCGGGTCGGCGTCATGTTCTATGGTGCGTTGGTATGGGACCCTTGGCTTATTGTTGCTCAGATTGTGTGTCTTCAATGTTTGTACTATATCACCCTGGGGTTGTTCTTGTCAATACTTGTTGGCACACGTGTGTCTCGGATGAGTCTCGTGTATTTCTTTGACTATGTTGCGATTACTACCTATACCATTACTGGTTGGTGTGTTATTGCTTCATTTCTGCTCAGCTCAGTTGCAGGGTAATTGTTCTATTCCCCCTTAAACAGCATGCTTGAATTTGTTATTACTTTGCATATAATTGATTGCTGATTAGTGATTGTGACCCCACTCCTCAATAGTATATCGTAGTTTTTAACTTGAAAGGTTAGGCTCATTATTTTTTTTAATTTTATTAATCGTCGTTGCTTAATGAACCTTAGCATTTTTTTTAAACTGCTGTAACCATGTATTTAGCATCTTTCCTCTTTCTTTCTTTTCCATTTATTTGTTCGTTTTTGTTTAGCGTCTTTGTGTTTAGTGTGGGAAAAGAAACAAAAAGTTAAGCTTTGAACCTTTGACATAGACGCCCCTTGAATTCAGAAATTTTACTTGTCTCTTTCGTTGGGTTATGGCTTTAATGTATTTTTGGCTGAAATTATGTAGTAGCTTTACATTTGTACTTACACCGCTATCATTTTTATGCAGGGCAGTATATGTGTATTATTTGATTGAAAGATCAAAGAAGTGCTTGGATTTTTCAGCCACAGTCTACATTGTCCATCTTTTTATATGCATTGTGTACGGGGGTTGGCCCTCCTCTATAACATGGTGGATTGTGAATGGTACTGGAATTGCAGTGATGGCTTTGCTAGGTGAGCGTCTGTGCATGAAGCGGGAACTCCAGGAGATATCATTAACACGATTTCGTTCAAGTAAGAACTTCTTCCTTGATGGATGTTTATCTGGCTAATTGGACATGTGCTGTTTAAAGGTTTGTTTGTCTGTGTTATATTTTTTATGTGGTGCACTTGTGCTATATCTTTCTTTTATTCCGTGTTTACTTATTTTCGGAAATTCTGTATGTATGTTTAGGCAAGCATTTAAATTCTTTATGTATGTTGTGTTGGCTGTTCTTTTCTTTCTTGCCTTCCCCCCTTCGTAACATTTCTTCTTAGAAGGCCAAACATTAATTTTTAAATAGTCATTGCTGTTTGCATATCATGTTGCATTAAGTTTTATACTATCGTCCTTGCTGAAAACCATAGTTTGAGGAGTTGGGTGTAGTGTAAGAGGTTAGTCCCCTACATTTAGTATCTGAATCTCCGACCATAGTTTGAGGAGGTATGCCTCCTATGGAAGAAACTTGTGGGACCCCCTTCCCCCCAAAAAATAAAAGCTCTCTTCCTCTCTTCAATACCAAACTGAAAACCAGGCATCTAGTTGTTCCTGTTCTCTAAACCAGCTGTTCTCTAGCCCTGCTCAGCAGCAAGGCGGTGGTGGTGGTGAGAAGCAAACTCCAATAGGTTATGCCAATCCAAATAGTCTAACAAAATATGTACATCAAATGGGGTATTCCCTTTATTATTGTTACAGATAATGATGTGTTGAAGAGCATTGTTTTATATACAACCAAATGTTGGTTGACCAGTCCTGTGTTTTAATACTGTCAAGTTCCTTGCAGATGTTTGATTGGCAGAACTACTTTTGAATTCAAGAAAGAAGTGCTGCAGGATGGTAACAACTTTTGCTTCTATATATTGGATGATCTATACAAGATAAAGCCCAAGAAGTGAATAGTTCTATTCTGCTATTGAATGACCTACATTTCCTTTCTATTCTTTAGTTTCAATAGAATTGAAACATATATGATCAGACGAAACTAGGTACATAGTTTTTTCAGGAATTTCCGGAAGTCTTGAATGTAATTTATTTCTATTCTATTTTGATTTTCCTGCCCTTTAGTGTTGTTGGTTAAGGTGATGCATTTAGTTGATAGAGTTTCTATTCTATTCTTTTTACCCTTTTGTGAGTTTTCGGATCTGTTTACAATCTCGGAATTATGTAACTTCTTTCTGCTCCATTACTTTTTAATGAGGTTGTTATATCAGGTAGCAGAACGAAGCTCTTAGTCAGATGACTCAGATCTGTTTTTTTAACTTCTTTGTCGACTGATAAATTTGCACCACATTTTGTGATTGACCTTCCTCTATATAGTGCAATTGCTAATGTTACATTGTCCCCGTAATTCCTTATTAATAATTGAACTTAAGTCCTGTATATGAAAAAAAATGTGCTTCATAACATGGTTCACCTTGATAAATATCTGGATTGGCTTTTCTTTTACGTGATTAGCGGAGTTCTGATGCTTCAAAGTCTTCAACTTTGATGATAATGTTTCTTCATTTCGACGTTAAAGGAATGAGATTTAAACCGCAGTTTATTCATCCCTTGTCATGGATGAAGCTTGTGTAAGTAAAAGTTACATGACGAATTACTTAATTTACACGTAATTATTGGAAGCCCTGGCTCCGCTAACGATCGCTTTCTCTTTTGTTAGTTCGAGGTCTTTTTTTTCAAATTGGAAAAACATAATATTTGTGTTGAAGAAAAAAGAAAAAAGAATATAGTCAATTAGTCACATAAACAAAAAAAAAAAAGACTGGAACGCTCGTCTTTGATTCTTCTTTACTCTTAAAATATCTATTCATATTTATCAATGTCCACGGAATAGAGTCATCCCAATACTTTTTGCTTGGATGCTCTTTCCCTCTTACAAAAGCCAAAAATGGACAAAATTAACCGAATACATAATAAAAGTTGCTCTTCTGAAAGAACAATTGGCCTTGTTTGTCAAGGTTTCTACCAAAACATAGACTCTAATGTTTAGAGTTTTTCTCCAAGAAGTTAAAAGCCGTCATCTAGGGAATCAAATCAAGGCTGAGCTTTCCAGGAAGATGAAATGTCAGCCACAGCTTCTCCTACTGAGAGATAGACTCCTTTCAACCCAAAGGAATCCAAAATATTTGACTGATGCAACTTTTCCATCACATTTCCTACAGGATTTGCCAACACAAGCTGCACCAACCAATCAATTATGAATATAAATAAAACTGAGGGAAATCTGAAATGTTACAATTAGTATATTAGTATCTATACCTGAAGTGATCTTTTGTCCAGCACCTTTCTGAATTCACACAGAGTATCGATCCCACTTGTGTCTATGGCTGTAACAGCTGTGAAAGAGAAAAAAGAAACTATTTTTTTCAGTCAAAAGCATCTCAAAACTTAGATAACAAAACTTCTAGTCAGATGAAATGCGTACCAGTCATGTCCAAAATTATGCACTTCAATGTACTTTCATTGTTTGCTTTTACTCGCTCTTCCTCTTCTCGAACCCATCTCAGTATCCTATAGCACCGAAAGATCTCAAATGGTTGGTTGGAATCTCAGAATCACTCAGAAAATGCGTCCGAAAAATCTTTGACAATATACGAATAATACAAGTCCCTTTATCTAACCTTTCTTGTAGGTACGTTGAATTAGCAAAGTAGATGGGAGACTCAACAGCCATAATGATAAATGAAGGAATCCTCAAAGCTTCTCTATAATGGTTTAGGTTGTGGAATATTGGCGTCCCTGGTATATTCCCCAAAATCAGTGTATTTGGCCTAGAGACATGAAGCAAGATCTTGAAGACTGATATTGCCACCTGAAGATTTTGGCAAGTCAGTGATATTTGTCACATTGATAGCATTAGCGTACAATGTATTTTAGCTTTCTAATAACAGAAAACAGATTAAGGAATTCCTAGCTTACCGCTATTCCAAGGCCTAAGGGCACTGAAATGAATAAAACACCGAAAAAGGAGCACAAGCAGGCCAAGAAATCAAGCTTGTCAACCTTCCACAACTTATATGCACCTTGATAATCTATTAGTCCTACAACAGCAGTGATGATAATGGCTGCTAAGACTACATTGGGTGTGTAATAGAACAGTGGCATCAGAAACAAAAGGGTCACAAGAACCGCTGATGCCATGATTATGTTCGAGACCGCTGTCTGTGCCCCGGCATTGTAGTTAACAGCTGATCGAGAAAAGGATCCTGCAAGTTTATTTTGATGTTAGAATGGACTTTTTTTCTCTTAACTTCCATCTCCTCAATGACTTAACGAACAACTACTAGTCACATGGTCAAATGAGAGAAGAATCATTGCCTGTTGTGACATAGCAGGAAGAACAACAGCCAGCTATGTTCATAAGACCAATGGCCATCATTTCTTTGTTTCCATCCACCTGGTAGTTCTTAAGTGCAGCAAATGTTCTTCCAACTGCAATTCCTTCCTGAAACAGAAGAAAGTAGCAGTTTGGTTATATGGTGTATTCTAGTATTTGTGTTTACAACATGTAATTTTAGTAAAATTTTCCGTAACCAATTATGTTTCTCGGTTTGGGAAAACTCACAGTGAGAGACAAGATCCCAGTGACAAGTCCTGTTTTGATAGCAAGAGCCAAATAAGGACCATTGAAGTATAACATGTTTGATGATGGTGGATTAAGTCCCTTTGGCAATTCACCAATCTGACAGAGAAAGAGATAAGAGTTATTAGGAAGAAAAGTTATTTTTGAGCATCTCTTGTGTGTTTTAAAAACCAGAAGGGGAGTATCTTTTCTTACAATAGCAATTTTATGTGTCTTATTTCTCAGAATAAATACGAAAATGGTTGACAGAATAACTGATGTCAATGGGGCAGCTGCTGAAACCCAGAATAGATTTGGCTTCTTCAAGCTCTGTTACAATCATTAAGAATTTTCAGATCTTAAGAAGCAGATGAATTTTGTTATAGCAAAGAGCAGTAGCCTATGTATTGTATTCAAGATATCGAATCTTACAATGTGCCTTGTTGTTAACAGGAATAGTAGGAAACTGAATCCGAGCACAAGGTTTTGCCATGACCACTGCACAAGTTGCTCAAAAAATCAGTCACCATGTAAGTAATTACACTCACATTTGTATAACTAGGACAAATATGAAGTACGTATTTTCATTTTCATTTTCATTTAAAAGTGACCCTTAAATTAATTGCCTAGCTATTCCATGTTTCCATTCATGATATAATTAGAAGGAAGAAAAGTTTTATTTTTGATACATAGTAGTGGAATCTATTCCCTTAATATAAAAGTCAAAGAATAGAATATCTTCTCAATGATAGTGTTAATTCTTATTTCTTAAAACAGAACCAGTGCTATCAAAATGTTTTGCGGTGGGGATTTTTTATTTTTATTTTTTTAAAAGTAGCTTTACCCATCCAACCATTTAAAAATGCAAAAGAATAAATATAAGTGTACAACCTATGTTAGTATATAGAGAAAGAGAGAAGAAAAATAAATATAAGTATGTTAGATGATATGATTTGATGGGAGGTGAGAAATAGAGAAAAAAATAAAGTGTCAAAATATTTTCTCATTTTAAAATATATTTTTTATTAAAAAATAGAAGTAAAACTTGAATAAACGATCAACATCAAATGATACCTCTTCTCTTTGCTTAAAAACTGAAATGAGTACAGGTGTTATTTGCATCTTGTTGGTGAAATGAACTATCCCAAGCAACCCTTTGAGCTGTTGCAGTGACACAATAATCGCAGCACCGGCCATAAAACCCACCAGTGTTGCCTTTGAGAGAAAATCAATTACAAAGCCTAACCTGTATGGATCATCAAAGGTTATTATCAATCATAAAATATTAGTATTGACTACACACCAATCAACATAGTTAGTCTTCAAGTTGCAGTATTTAAACAATAAAAAAAATAAAAACCAGGGGGTGGCATGATTTAATACCTTAATATACCCAGAGAAGATTGGAACAAACCGGCAAAAAAAGTGGCAGTGAAAGCCAACTTAAGATAGAGAATTGGATCTTGAGTATAAGAAACATTCTCGCTTAACATTGATCCCATGACCAAAGATGCAATTGAAACTGGACCAACACCAATATGTCTAGAACTTCCAAGCAGGGAATATATCAACGGAGGCACAAAACTGGAATCTGCACAATAATCATTGATCATATACATCTATTACATACAATTCACAACAACTTAATTAATGTCATGCCCAAGCAAACACAAGGTACTAACATAATCCAATAATAGGTGGCAAGTTTGCAAGCTTAGCATAGCTGATTCCCTGCATCAAAAACATTCAAAGATTTAATACCTTAGTCCAATGAAAAACATATATTTTCTTAAAGAAGAGCGGTAGCAACTGCAAATGAATAGGGCAATGGAAACATGCATGATAGTCTTAGACCATGCAACAATGGGTCAAGTAATAAAAAGATATGTAAAATGCATGGCATCATGAGACCTGAGGAATGGCAAGGCTAGCAATGGTGAGACCAGAGATGAAGTCAGAGCGGAGAAGTGAGAGGTTGTAGAGAGGGGCCCATTGGAAAATGGGGAACAAGTATTGAAGTGCAAGGAGGAGCTTCATAAGGCAAGTTTGGTTCTTGAACCTGTGGAGTGGATCATCTGGGAAGAATATCTCAGAGAGTCTGTGTCTCAGTTTCTGAAAGGTGCTGCGTTCTGGTGGCAACCGAACCTTGTGGATTTCCAAAGGTGGCAGTGTCATTTGTATCTCAGTTTGGATCTTCATGTTGTTGTTAACAACAATCACAGGGTGCCTCTCAATTTATAATAGAGGGAGACTGTGCCATCAAACTGTCGCTATCTATCGTAGTAGGGAAGGAAATGCTGCTGTTTTTGGAATATTCGGATTTGTCTTCTCCAACTCATTCACTTCTCACACTGTCCATCTATAACATTAAACTCAAACTCAGACTTTAAATTTATCTTGGTTAAAAACTACATTAAGAGACGAAGTCATTAAATAAAATTAATGTGGAATCATAATTATTTTCCATAAATTTCAACTAACCAGATATTATGTATCCAAAAAGCGTATTATAAAATATTTTCATAACATTTCTCTTTAACTCATTTTTTCTATCAAATCACATGTATTATTTTACAAGAAACACTCATGTTTAAGACTCATATCGATAAAAATATTTTTTTTCATAAAGTATTTAAGGTAGATACACTTATTGCTCAAATTCAAAATCATTAATTAAATTAAAAAACTTTTGTTTTTAAATATTTTAATGCGTATCCACTTAATTTAAAATCATTAATTAATTAAATAAACAACCTTATAAGTAACAAAGTTTTGTTTCTAAATATTTTAATCCTTATCCAAAACTCAAACTCTCGAACCCCTTGTTAACTATTATAATTTTGGAATATTTGATCCATACACTTGTGGATATGTGCTATGTTATATAAAGTATGAAATTAATAAAATTTTAATTACACACTTTATAAAAATATTATTGAAAATAAATTACATTTTTTTAAAAATATGCATGTATGAATGCTTTTAATTTATTTAATAAATACATAAATATTGTAAGATTATTTAAAGTTATTCTCAGCAAAAAAAATTTAAAGTTTTCTTAAAAATGTTTACACACTTACATATCCAATGATACAATTTAATCCATAAGATTGACACTGGTGCAAAACTATATTATATTCATATATAGGAAAGAATCTATTTAATTAGTTAGAATTTGTGTTTGATTTCCTTGTATACGAAATTCTCTGGGCGAAATGTTAATTAGTCTCTAATATTTCATTATAATGTTTTTCTTAAGAAATTTTATTATAATGTTAATAAATATTTTCGTTTCTTTTTTATCATTATTTTCGTTCTTTTTTGTCAAGTCATTCACGAAATGTGAAGAAATAGTCATTCGTACAAGTTCACGAATCAAAACTAATAATTCACTCTTTTAAATTTGCAAAAAAAAAAAAAAAAGGCGATTTGTTTATTATTTTTTAATTAAAAAGTTGTAAGGTCTTATTAAAGTTAAAGTTAATATAAATTTCACTCTTCAACTGCTTGTAGTATAACCAAAGGGACAGTTGTGTGTATATATATTAACTTTTAGCTAGCAGTTGAAACCGGCTTGTGTGAAAACAAAATACTAGAATGAGTGAGTCTTGAGGAAGTGACACTATCAAATGTTGCAGTACCTGGAATATAAAATTTTTAAATGGTGACTCATCATCAGCACCTTTGATGGACTGAAAACAATCAACTTACCCTAAAAAAAAAGGTGGGTTTAACTTTAACCATTATATTAAAGTAACGGTGTTAATGAGTTAGTTGGTGTAATGGGCAAAGTTAACTAGCTAGAGTGAAAGATTAAACAGCTCGTGGTGTTACTGATCAAGCACTTAAGAAGGTAACTAAAGTAAATTGACCAAGAAATAGAGTCAATACAAAGTAAATAAGAAGAGACACCAAAGAGAAAGAGACACATGACCAAAAAAAGAAGATACAAGAGCCACCAGCTTCCATAAAAATGAGGAAATGACTGCTCACTTATCTAATAATATAAATTATTTCTAATTAACATACTCGTGTACATATAAAATTTCTAGCTAGCATATATAAAATGAAATGTTCACCTATGTGATTTAAATATTGATATATTTTCATGTAACCTTAATTTTCATAGATAAGGCCATTGTCAATTAGCACCGTTTAGTAAATATTTGCTTTATGCCAAAGCATAAATTCCATCCTGGGATTCTTTGCAAAGTTTCTCTTTGTCAAAAACATATTTTCTTGTTAATTTGTCCATGCATGTTGTTTCTACAAAAAGTACAAGCTTATATACTATCAACTTATTAGATATTATAGCATCAATGTTAATAAACAAAACTAAATTAACTATAGGTACTATAAACAGATACACTCCCACATACATCATTTATAATAATACATAATTAAATATTAAATGTTTGATTAACATTTAACAGGTCTTATTATTATTATTATTTACTATACAAAGATACTATACTTGAAGCCCAAAACCAATTTGCACTTCTAACTCTTCCAGGCAACGAAGAAGCAACACGTCAAAGGTCAATTTCCTTTTGGCTCCCATAATAAGGCAAGTGCGTAATAAGAAGAAGAACCCAATTATGCGGCTTTATATTTTCAAACCAAGAACAAATTCGATCTCCACATTCTACGAATGTTATTTATTTAAAAATCAAGAGTTGAGGATTTTTACACCCCCCCCTATACTATACCAGTATACCCCATTCTTTTTTCTCTTATTGGGATTCAGCTCCAAATTATTTGTCGTTTAAACAGAATAAGTTACAGTTTTTATAAGTTGCATATATAGTTATTTATGGTTTTGTTTATATATATATGGCTTGCCTTGTCAAATTAAACTGATCTCACTAACAATCTTTTGACTAATTTGGGTAGAACAAATTTAGCTAGTACTATTATGCATTAATGGGAAGTAACAGGTGCAGTACCCTATACCCCATCTATATTCCCACTTCGAAGATTCACCATTGGAAACTTAACACCTGGAAAGGTAACAACACAAATTATTATCGTGATCCCACCCATAATTTGGCTCAGATTTTAATGGTTTCAGGATTACTTACATTATTATTATTCATGAAAATTGATACCATGCTAGCTTATATGGTTGTCATCAAAATGAGCTGATCAAGTTTGGATTTTATTAATAAATTTTAAATCCGAAAATCAGTTTGGTCCAAAACATAATCAATCTAACTTGGAAAAATTATTAATTCGAGTGATCGGTTGGACAAACTCACTAGCCCAAAATTTGAAAATTTATAAATAAAATTACATTTTTTTTTGTGTGTGTATGAATTTGATTATGTTGTGACTTATGAATATATGAGTTCTTAGTGTATTAGTTTAAAAGTATAAAATATTAACATTAATTAGTCCTTTAGCTAATAAGTTGCTTCTTGCCGATGTAAATTAAGCAAACACTCTCCTCAGATTTCTGCGTAATTTTTATTTCCTAGCTAGTAGCTACCATTGCCATACCCTCCTAAATTTTATTGTATTAAAAGTTGTCTTTAATGCAGAATCGGAGTATTAATTCAAAAGTTTGTCGAAACTAACGGTGAATCCTGTTCTCATTAATACACCAATTAAGAACCAATAAAGTTTGTGAAGCAAGGTAGATATATTTTGACTTGGGTGGAACACTAGCTAGATTCTGTTTCTTTTGTTCACTAATCAATTCAAAAACTGAAGAGAAAAGAGAAAGACTTGTATACGCGGCGAGAAGGAGTTGTGTGTATGATTGAGTTCCTAGAAGATGAGGAAAAATTGCTATTGAAGATTTATAAGGTATCCACAATTGATGGATCAGGTAAGTCGTCAATTCAAAAGGAACAAAATGGTGGACCAGATGCACTAATTACCCTTTCTATTTAGACCCATTTTGAAAGGTTCTCCGCTTACTAAGAAAAAAAAGGGTTGATTGGATCACATAGCTTGCCATCAATGATAGCTGAACTTAGAGATAAGCTATTTGTCATACACATAGACCCTCTTGATTTTATTAATTAATTAGCCAAGAGGAATTTGGTTCTTCCTTTCCAAATAACAATTTTTTTCTTCCAAATTAAAGCCACTCTTTCTATAGCATTGAAATAAAGATTTAATTAAAGGATCACTTGGGGATGGGAGAGCAGGAACAAAACTCCTGCTATATGCACTCAGTATTTTTAATAATGTAACAGCGATTTATTAACACGGTCCCCATCAAAATTGATTCCCACATAAAAAAAGAAAATGTGCATGGAGCTTTGGCCATTGTGTACTCTACCTTTTCTCAATTATCTGTATACTTTTAGCAAGCATGAAAAAACATTATGCTAAACACAAAGAATGGTCAATTCTGATACAGATTAGCATAAACCACAGAATTCAGTGGCAATATGGATTCATTTTCTTAATATTTTCAAAAAGTTGGAGACCGTTCAATTGAATCTTAAAGGGGGGAGTCCGTAAGTGGAGCCATATATAGTGGGATTGTTGAATAAATTAATCCTTAAATTCATGTTTTAGCTGTTAAATATCTTGGTGGTCTATATGAATCCCTTAGCAGCAGCGTCAATTCAAAACTATTTTTTGTTGCAGAATTTTCCTTTTAGACAAGAGGACAAATTAAGAAGGGTTTAATAGTAAGTAACGATATGAAGCTGAAGCCTAGTCAATTCACAGTTTCTTTTGGCCTAATAAGGCTATATTACAGGTATTAAGAAGTCAAGCTAGTCGTAAAATTTGATATTTACAGACATTGCACGGGATTAACTTGAACCAATCTTCATAACAACACCATGGGTTCCATTGCTTAATTAAGACCACAAAAAAACATGAATGGAGTCAGACTTCAGTCACATGGCTAAAGACTGGAGAAAGTGTAAATGGAAAACATTTTTTTACACAAATTCTTATTGAATGTCTATATAAAAGTATTTTATATTGTACACATAAATTCAACTCAGACAAATGCTCAATTCACTATTTGAAATATCAAATATCAGATAAGAAAGGAAAAATGGTTAAGGTGTTTAGTGCTTTTCTTATCATTCCTTGCTCTGCAGACACAGAAGAAGCTTTGAGAAAATTGGAAAGTGGAGAAGTTTATTCTTGGAATATGCCTCATGGTTATAATACAATTGCACTTCTACTTTATTAGTTTCCTAGTTACAATGATTGATTCAATTTTGGTTTACCTCAAACCAGATGCCACTCCTCTCAATACTATTATTACTTTTCTTTATTTATTATTCTTATTAAGTTAATGTTCAAGTTTTATATTCTCGTCTAAGCCTAATCAACCCAGAATGATGTGATTTATGAAGCTCCAATTTTAAATTCTGAGCACATATCTCTTGAGTCTTGACAATTGTAATGATATTGTCGCAGAAAACTAATACGCTTGTCTTATATTGATAAAACAAAGTTAAACTATGACAAAGAAAGTGATATAGCACTATAGCCTATATAAGTAAGTCTTGATTCTACGTGATATGGAGCATTCATATATATATTGAGTGCGGCACATTCATATGTTGTGCGTTACTGTCTTATTGTGCATAATGGTTCCATGAATTATCTTTTTATTACTGTACAACTAGATAGCGTTGACCGTCAAATAAGTATTGTTATGTTCTGTAGTTAAATACGTGGCTTTTATTTAAAGCTTTCAGATATGAGTAAGAACATAATATGTAGGTAGCTGAGTTTTTTTTTATTGCGATCCTCCTCTGAAGCCAACTTTGACGATACAAATATCAAGAACACGTACGTCTACGTGTACGTGTTCTGTGCCATCAAAATAACACTACCGAAGGCACAGAAACCAGAATCATTCTAAATGTTTGAAAAGAAGTAACTATAGATATTAGACATGTGGGTTAACATTCGAATAAAAATGCAAAGCACTTGAACATATGAATGAAAGAAATCATTGTCAGAAGAATATTGCAATTCATTTGCAAAATGAAGCAAACTAGTTTTTGTCTTCTCCCTCTAATCATTGTTTTATAAACAGAACAATGAGTTTAAGATATGGAACGTGCAGTGTATATATAATTCACTCTAACATTTGTCGAGTAATGGCACTCTAAGATGATTTTATGTGTGTTATTATTTGATCTGAAATTACTTAGAGGAATTATTTAACCTGGAGCCTAGTTTAATTAAGACTGATATAATATGTCAATCTTAACATATTATATAAAGTATAATATTTTATAGCATATCCATTAAACACAATGTTAAATAAATAGTCATTTAAATTATGACACCATAATAAATACTTTTATTCTATGAAAAAACAAATGAAATATACTTTTTAATTATTTTTAAACCATCTTTTCTTCAACATAATTACTCGGAATATGTAAATCAAGTAAAATTAAATAATTTTAGTTTTTTTTTTGAAAAATTTAGATGATGAAATAAGATTAAAAAAAAAGTGTGAATAATCATATTAAATTATCAATAATTGACCTATGTTTACAAGATTTGATTGTTAATAAAGCTAGATTGGGCTGATACTTGATCAGGACTTTGAATGGGCTTAGGCTCTATGTTTGGGTCCATACCGAAAATATTCTCGAGCCCAATGGAAACATATACGATTTTGTTTTGTTTTGTTTTGTTTTATTTTATCTCGTTGTTTTGAGAAAACAGATGTCCAGAGACGGAAGCAGATAAACCTAAACACGAACCTTGGAAATTCCCTCAACACTGGAGTCGCTAAGTAGGACTCGCTGGAAATTCATTCCGGGACTCAGGTTAGTTATCTTCCTTCGTCCTCTTCATTCTAACAAGCTACTTCATAATCTCATTTAAAAGTTAAAACAACTCTCAATTTGTTCCTTGCTTTCAACCTAACCATAAGTAAAGCAAGTAGAGATGTGATTATGATAGTTAATTATTTGTTTCCGTCATATTTTTCAACTGTTAATCGCTAGTTTAAATTCCCGTGGCTTATTATGTTGTTCAATCAGCTGAGCTGACCAACCATGATTCAAAATGGTTGCATTGTATCCCAAGGGTGCGCCCCTCTGAATTCTAGGTCACGCAACCATGTCATACCTAGTACCTCTGTCTTTCGATGCGCTTCAAGAATGCCTCCTAAGGTTGCCGCTGTCTCAAACATCCGGAGCTTTTGGGGACATAATTTGGAATGTGGTTCCTCGTTGTCAAGAGGTTCATTCCATGCTTTACTCTTCCATAATTATGTTTCTAAATATTGAGGTTATAGCTTATCTAGATAACACCTGATTGGGGGGTATGAATATATATGTTTCTAAATATTGAGGATTCTGTTTAGACTAACTGAATTGTTTGTACAATCTTTATGTGGTAGGAATGACATTGTCAAATGCGTTTGCTGCATCAGGCCTACGAGTAAGTGAGGGTCAAAATCTTCCCTTTCACACTCTCCCTGTGTTGCCCCGGTTGCACAAGTCCAACATGGCCCCTCGGGCATCGAAGGATGTCCCTACTAGCTTCCGTTATCCTCCAATGACCAAAAAACCGCAATGGTGGTGGAGATCATTAGCATGCCTCCCCTACCTCATGCCTCTCCATGAGACATGGATGTATGCCGAGACAGCATACAATCTTCACCCGTTTTTGGAATGCTTTGAATTCTACACGTACCCTTTTCTTATGGCAATTGGAAGCCTGCCTAGTTGGTTTCTCATGGCATACTTCTTTGTTGCATATCTTGGAATTGTGAGGAGAAAAGAATGGCCTCATTTCTTCAGATATCATGTTGTGATGGGAATGCTATTGGAGATTGCCCTGCAGGTTATAGGGACTGTGAGCCGTTGGATGCCACTGTCACTCTACTGGGGTAAACTGGGAATGCATTTCTGGACTGCCGTATCATTTGGTTATCTCTTTACTGTCTTGGAATCCATAAGGTGTGCTCTTATGGGTATGTACGCTAACATTCCTTTCATCTGTGACGCAGCATATATCCAAATACCATATGATTAACAAGTAAGACGTAAGGAAGTTTACCCTTACTTACATTATGTATCACTTTTCGTGAGTAGTCTGTTAGTCATTGTTGATGTCAAAAAAATATGTATTTGAGATTTCCCTTGCATACATTTTATTTGTATGGATTGTCTTTATCGGTTCAATCTCTCACTGTTTCTCTCCCCTTTGGCATTCCTTCCCTACTGTCGATTTCTATTACAAATGCACATTACCTTTATCATAGTCTTTATGTAGAGATGCCAACTTTAAGCATACCCACTTCAATTAATAGTCTACCTGCTTGACCTTTATCTTTTATGTAAACCTAAACAATAGGTAGTTGCAGGCTATTCAGTGTTACGGTAATGGATTCTCAAACACCAATGAAGAGAAGTATGAATTTAGGATAATGTTTACAAAATTGTTTTTGAATTTAGTAGATTTTGCAAAGATTTTAATGGTAATATATTCACAAATGTAAAATTATTTTACATTATCAATAAATTACAACTAATTGTTAGTATAACTTTTTGAGTAATTATTTTAAAAGACAGCAAATTTGACATAGTGTATCGTCTATTTTCTCTTTCGTAAATTTAATTTTGAAGTGAAGGAATTGTTATGTTTGAATATCTTTACTTGAAAACAAGTTTAATGCAAATTTAGCATAAAATTTTCAACTTAATGCAAATGTGTTTTTTGTTTTTTATCACTTTTATATGCAGGATTTTATACATTTTTAATTCATCCAGAAGTGGATAGAACGAGGAGAGAAAAGTGATTTTTTTCTTACTGAAAAGAAGAAATCATCATTGCTTTAATGTACCTTTTGTATTAGAGATATTTATGTTATTATATATATGTACGGGGCCAGGAGTAAGTAACACAAAAATTTTAAGATAAAAATATCTTAGTCGTGTTTTCATTTAATTTTTTTTTGGTGAATGTGTTTTTATTTAATTATTTATTTAAAATTTATTATAATAATTCAATATTTTTTATTTTAAAAAATTAAAATTAAAATTAAAATTTTCTCTCATCACTTTCATGTGGTGAGTAGTTAGGATTTTGGGATTTTAATTTCTCTCTCATACATATGCTGACATTTCTTTCTTGGCATCCCTCTTACACAACATGTACAGTATTCAATTCATATGGCATCTTTCTCAATCTTCTATAAAGGCCAAATATTTAATAATGATAAAAATGCTTATAATTTTTACTATTTATTTACAAGAAAAAGTGGTTTTTTAATTAAAATGAGCATAATTACAAATGTAGCAACAATGAGGATGAAAAGAACTTATAAGATGTTTATAGAAGAGAACTGTTAAGCATTACAAAGTTAATAAATTGGAAAATCAAAAGAATTTAAAAAGTTTAAGATATAATTATCCGTATTGTTAAAAGAAAAATTTGACTTTAAAGAATAATGCGTGAGATAAATGCGACGTGAAAGGTGAAAAAAAACTTTTATTTTAATTTTTTTAAATAAAAAATATTAAACTATTATAATAAATTTTAATAAATAATTAAATAAAAATAAGATATTTTTTTCTTAAAATTTTAGTATTACCGTTAATATTCACCAAATTAGAATTTTTTTTCTTCCAAACTAAACAATTAACATACACAAGAGAAAGAGAAGGGATTTGTGTTTGTCAAAAGGGCATGTTAGGTGGTGGACACCTCATCAAATCTCTCACCGTGAGAAAGTGATTCTTATCCGTTGGAGTTGATAGCTTTAAAATCAAAGGTTAAAATATTTCCTTTTTTTTTTTTTTTTTTTTTTTTTTGCTGTTTTTTCCTTCACATTACCGATTTGGTCCTAACGTTCCCATTCTATTGGTCCCGAACCGAAACCCATACACGAAAGAAGCAAACAATGATAGCGGGGGCAAGCGAGCTAGCGGTACTATAACAGCATAACTACAACATCAACACCACAACTACAAGGATTGAAATGTAAAAACAGAGAACTTAACGAGGTTAAAAACAAAGAACTAAGAAATAAAGGTACATGACATGACATGTTTAAAACATGTCACCAAGAAACCTGGTGTATGTTTGGATTTTCTATGGAAAATCTCAAACTCAATTTTATCTGAATTTTGAAATATATTTAACGGTTTAGTGCAAATAAAATGTTAAAGAAATGGTTATGATACTTTTTCAGAGGGAGTTATAAGATAAATTGAATGATAAAAGAAAAAAGAAAAAGAAAAAGATAAATTACAAATTCGAATCTCTCTGTTAACATTTCTAATAAATACTAACAGATTAATATACTCTGTTGGCCCAAGTAAGAATGTTCCCAACCCAAACCAAACACCTCCATAACTACATTTATACAGACTTATGAGAAATTGCCACAATTTTCTCACATAAACACAGTAACTCATTGGTATGGTTAAATCTACGCCGTCCATTTTATCACTTCGTTTCATTCAATCTAGATATCTACAGTGTACACCCTACTACAACTAGTGGCAAAATTGTAAATCCGTGCCTTAACCGCAACGCAGCATTCTCCCTATGTTTCCCTTCGATCATCATATTTGCACTCTCAACTCTGTCTGCACCAAACCTCGTGGTCGCGTTCCTCTCTCTCTCTGAGCTCGATCTATTGGGCTCTTCGAATTCGGTTCCCGATTTCCGACGAGTTCTCGCCATAAAAGGCTAGCTAACTCCTTCAATCTTCGGAAATGGTGAGCTTCCTCTCTTATCTCTTGTAACGGACGCTTCGCCGTTCCCCACAATCTTAGATCTGGAGCGGACTCGCTTCGATTTGATGTTTTCTTATTCAGTTCTATCCTATTCGAATTTCAATTGCTTCTGTATCTGTCACTTCAAACGCGAGCCTCCTAATTTTGCTTCGTTACTTCATGCAATTTCGGTTCCATGGGATCTAATGTGGAATTGTGCATTGACTCCTTTTTGTTTGTTCCTTTGTTTTTTTATTGCTTTTGCAGCCTCTCAGACTCGAAATCAAGGTACTCTTCTTTTGCCATTTGATTTGAGGTTTATTTTGGTTTGGTTGCTGAGAAATGTTTGATTAGCTTGTCAGCGAGATTTTTTGTGATTTAGATTTCTCCGCAACCAAGCGTAGCGGAGCTGTTTAACTCTATGGCTGCTTAAACTGACGTGTTTATGTAATATTTGAACAGCGAAAGCTTGCGCAAAGATCAGAAAGAGTAAAGTCTGTAGATCTACATCCAACAGAACCATGGTAATGCCTCATCCTTGATTGTGTTTTGTGATTTCACATTTGGTATCTCTCAAGCATGGCATCAATAAGGATAGTTTGTGAGCATTTGTCACTAATGGCTCTGTTACATGGGAACACTGCTGACGTTATTCTTTTCACTGTGGAGTTTAGAAAGATAATTAAATAGTTGATACTTGGACGTTTCGTGTGATGTTTCCATCTTTAATGCAGGATTCTAGCAAGTTTGTACTCTGGAACTGTTTGTATCTGGAACTACCAATCTCAGGTATGTTAATTTTTATATTTGGTCAAATTTATGACATAATTTTTCGTGTGATAAGAGCTTATTGAAAAGTATCTAATGAAGATGTTTACCCAGACACACCCTAGATAAATTAAACTTTAGCAGTTTAGCATTCAAATCCCAACCAGGTTGATGTGCTTTCACTTTAGCCTATCATTTCCCTCTCTGCACCAGGTCATAGACTTCCTTTGTAACAACCAAAAAAGATAAAAGAAAAATATGAATATATTGTTTCATTGAACCAATTGTTTGATAAATACCCATCCATAATGTTGATGAAAGGCTAGGAGCTACTCCTATTTAGAAGTTGTTAGGCTCGATATTCCGTATATGGGAAAACTATTTTAGATGAAATCCCTTCCTTTTGAATATCCTTGATGTCCTTATACTTCTGTTAGTTGAGCTGTCTGATTAAGTGTGTGCTTTTGTAGATTTATTGTAAGCATTGCCTATGGGCTTTTTGCCCCTCCTATGTACCAAAAAAAATTATCAATAGCTTGGAAGAATTATACTTATTTTTTTGGTGAAATAAAGGGGAAAAAATCCAGAGGAATTATACTCTTGTACTTAGTTTTGTACATTCTGTATGTTGTATTTTGTTAGTTCTACTAATATTGAATGAGGCATATCCTTGCTTTTTCTATCATCACTTCATGGCCTCTTTCTGTGACACGTTCTATATGCAATGTATTTATAGATTTATGGTTTGGCATTAAAATACAGCTTCTAACTATCCTGTTCATATATTTAGGATTCTCATAAGACTTTCTTCAAATGGATATTCATCATTAATTTCTATGGAGATTTGTACGTGCAATTTGATTGAATTATTTTATTTTTTTATTTCAGACCATGGCCAAGTCTTTTGAGGTTACTGATTTACCAGGTGGGTGAACGTTTTTTTTAGTCTATTTCATTGTTTGTATATCTGCCTCTTGATTCATTTCCTTGAAGTCATTTTCTTTGTCTATTTCATGGGTCTCATATATGGCATGATTTTGCAGTTAGGTCAGCCAAGTTTATTGCACGCAAACAGTGGGTTGTTGCAGGGGCAGATGATATGTTTATTCGTGTATATAATTACAACACAATGGATAAAGTTAAAGTTTTTGAGGCACATACAGATTACATTAGGTGTGTGGCAGTTCATCCTACCCTTCCATATGTGTTGTCATCATCTGATGATATGCTCATAAAGCTTTGGGATTGGGAAAAGGGCTGGATCTGTACCCAGATATTTGAGGGACATTCTCATTATGTCATGCAAGTGACATTTAATCCTAAAGACACAAACACCTTTGCCAGTGCATCTCTTGATCGCACCATAAAGGTATACATGTGTTCTTCTTGCTAGTTGTTTCCTGCATTTTCTTTGTTTATTTCATACACCTATGATAAAAATTAAATAGTAATGCATTAATTTTATCTTCACTTGCAGATTTGGAATCTTGGCTCTCCTGACCCCAATTTTACATTGGATGCTCATCAAAAAGGAGTGAATTGTGTTGATTACTTTACAGGTGGTGACAAACCTTATCTTATAACTGGTTCTGATGATCACACTGCCAAGGTTTTTTTTTTTTTTTTTTTTCTATTTTCTGTTTTTTTTCCACTTCATCTTACCCTTAATTTGGTTGCCTTTATGTGTATATGGATAGGAATTATTATGCTGATAAAACCTTTGAAACAGGTATGGGATTATCAAACCAAAAGTTGTGTCCAGACTCTAGAAGGTCACACACACAATGTATCTGCTGTATGCTTTCATCCTGAACTACCTATAATCATTACTGGCTCTGAGGATGGCACAGTGCGCATTTGGCATTCAACAACTTATAGGTAATTTTATATTGTTCCCGGATTTCTGAGTTGGGAGCTTTATTTTTTCTTATTTAATTTGGTGCATTGCTCATACCTTTTTGTCTCAATGTCATCACTCTTTTATAGGAACTTGAATAATTTGATTTTGGTTGACTATTTTATCTTTGAGAATGATGCCTTGTGCCAGTATGTTTTTCAAAAATTATGATATTGTTTTTCACTTGTCACTTCTTCACCTAATTTCTGATGATTTGAATGTCTAAATTTGATGTTCACTTGAGAATTGAGATATTGCTGAAATTTTGAAAGGAAGACTGGATAATGATATTTAATTCTTATAATATTATATTTTTTTCGTAACCTTTCTCCATGTTACACGTTTTAAGATTTTACCAACATGAGTTTGAAATATATATGAGATTATGGATATATTCCAGACATTTTTAAAGTTTTATGGTGGTAATCTTGCTTGCAGACTTGAGAACACATTGAACTATGGTCTTGAAAGAGTTTGGGCTATTGGATACCTGAGGGGTTCACGCCGGTGAGTTTTTCTTTTGGATTAAATTGTGAAAGTAATTTCAGAGTCTCATATCTGTACCCCTTGAATCATGTTGAGTGGAACAATAGTGTCAAACTGTCAATTCTTAACTGATTAGATTACTAGCAAACTCTTTTTTCTCCTTATGTTTCATGTGATCTTTGCTTTAATCTCTCCACAGATGCTGATTTTTTACTTTTTCTTCTCTTGAAAAATCAGTGTCTCCCTTCTCACTCCTTCTTTATGACCTAAAAACCTATTTCTTTGCAGGGTTGTGATAGGCTACGATGAAGGTACTATTATGGTCAAACTTGGCCGAGAAGAACCTGTAGCCAGCATGGATAACAGTGGGAAAATAATTTGGGCTAAGCATAATGAAATTCAAACCGTCAATATAAGGAGTGTAGGAGCAGATGTGGAGGTATGGGCTCATTTTTACCCTTTTTATCCATGTAAAATGAGAGCAAAAGTGGAAATTTGCTTTAGTGATGCATGCAAATACTATGTTTTTTAGATTGCTGATGGAGAAAGGTTACCATTGGCTGTTAAGGAGCTGGGCACCTGTGATCTCTATCCACAAGTGAGTGAATATCCCTTTTTCTTGATATTAAGTCACATACTTTTGCATTACTTCTCTATTTTTTTTATCATTTATGCTCAGATTATGTGATAGGAACTTGGGTATTATGGGGTGCTTAAGTCCCCCACATCGAGTAGTATGGGATGCTAGGTGGAGTATTTAAGTGCTTGGGTCTCCCCTCTTAATAGCTAGCTTTTAAGGGTGGGTTCCCCAAGTGTTTGTGTGCTTATCAATTGGTATTAGAGCTGGCTGTCTGTCTCAAAAAGGGCTACCTACAGAGGGGTTGACCAAAAAGGCTGAGTGAAGTGTCGGAGAGTATCAATCTTGGCTTCTTTATTGTTGTGATTCATGTATTATACTTACATTTTTTTAACCCTGATGTTTATTTTCTTTATATTGTATTTGTATGCATAAAGCTTGTCGTTGTTTTATAGGATTAAATTGGTCATCATCTCCTTGGCCATTTTGCTCTATAGATCTTGTGTATGTAATCTGGGTATAGAATATAGATGAGTATTTATTTAAATAAATATAGGTTTTATTATGTAATGTTACACATTGAAATTCAGATGTTAATGACAAGAACTAGTTGGTATCTCAGAACTATTCTTTTGTTGTCTTTAATCCATTGTTAAAGAATGGCTTTAAAATAATAATCTGCCCCTTAGGTTAAATTATCACCACTTATTTATTTTTTCATGTATGTTGACTGGTGTCTGACTTGTGATTTACTTTTATACTCAGAGTTTAAGGCACAATCCGAATGGAAGGTTTGTTGTTGTTTGTGGAGATGGGGAGTACATTATATACACTGCTTTGGCATGGAGAAATAGATCATTTGGTTCAGCACTGGAATTTGTTTGGTCTTCAGATGGGGAGTATGCTGTAAGAGAAAGTACATCAAAGGTCAAAATTTTCAGCAAAAATTTCCAGGTTGTGCTTCACATTCACTTTCAGTTATTCTTATCATTTTATACTTTGTCTTAAGACAAAAGTGATGGTGACAACCTACAAATTTTAAATAATTTGTTAAAAAGGATAGGCATACTTGGTCCTGCCAATGATTAACTGTTATGAAAAGGACCACATAATAAAACTATGGTGTCAATTAATTTTCCTTGAGCATTTCATCTGACAAGCTACTGGGAAATATGCTTCCAATGCTGCTAATAATTAGAGATTATATATTTTCGTTTATTTTGTGTGACTTGGTTCTCAAAGATAACATTCTCATTGTTTTAGATGTCTGCCAAATGAAATAAGTTGTCTCTAGGGAAGTTTTAATCGAAATGGAATTTTGTATATTTCAGGAAAAGAAGAGTATCCGACCAACTTTTTCAGCTGAACGAATATT
This sequence comes from Amphicarpaea edgeworthii, assembly GCA_014843725.1. Taxonomy (NCBI): domain Eukaryota; kingdom Viridiplantae; phylum Streptophyta; class Magnoliopsida; order Fabales; family Fabaceae; genus Amphicarpaea; species Amphicarpaea edgeworthii. The sequence continues at coordinate 1,169,879 of CM026320.1, read as the reverse complement.
TGGTGGCACTGTATTGGCAATGTGCTCAAATGATTTCATCTGCTTTTATGACTGGGCTGAATGCAGGTTGATTCGTCGTATTGATGTTAATGTTAAAGTAAGTGCTTACATGAGGTGACATCACTTTCCTGCTTTTATTTTTTTCTTACTGTTTCTTGTTAATTTTGTTAAATTTTTCTTGTGTCAGAACCTCTACTGGGCTGATAGTGGTGATCTAGTGACAATTGCTAGTGATACATCATTCTACATCCTGAAGTACAATGTGAGGATTCTAAATGCTTGACCCTTTTTTTACACTTGTTGACTTTCTATGAAAAGGCATTGTTCCCCCCCTATGTTTTTGGTTTAATGAATATCTGATCATAATTTACTGGTGAAGTACAGTAAACATTTTAACTTCCACTGTTGCAGCGTGATGTTGTTGCATCATATTTAGATAGTGGAAGCCCTGTAGATGAGCAAGGTGTTGAAGATGCCTTTGAGCTCCTTCATGAAATGAGTGAACGTGTCAGGACAGGGATATGGGTTGGGGATTGTTTTATCTACAGCAATTCTTCTTGGAGGCTTAACTATTGTGTTGGTGGTGAGGTATTAACTCTTTTCCCTTTTAGATTCAAAATAACTGCATATTTATTTATTGAACTCTTTGTAATCATCTTTTATTTTCTTGATGAATTTCTTATATGTATATTTATTGAACTACAAGGATCATACAATTCCTGTTGATGCATTACATTATGAATTTAGGTAACTACAATGTTTCATTTGGACCGTCCTATGTACTTGTTGGGATATCTTGCCGGCCAAAGTAGGGTCTATTTGATAGACAAAGAATTCAAGTAAGTGGATCAATGGTTTGCATTATTCAAAAACACTCAATGGGTAATCCTGATTTTTTTATTCTTTTTTTAAACTGTTTTACTCAGTGTTATGGGATACACACTACTTTTAAGCTTGATTGAGTACAAGACACTTGTCATGCGCGGTGATTTGGAAAGGGCCAATGAAATTCTACCATCAATTCCTAAAGAGCATCATAACAGGTAGTGGTTATTTTCTGTTACGTTGTTAACAAATGGCCTTTATTTTCATTATTTAGAAATTATGTTTGATATGTTTTGAGAAAGGCTTTTTTTGTAAGGGATATGTGTTATAACATTTTGGGAATTTGCTTGCCAAAATAACAAAAAATCTCTATTTCAATAATTATCATGCACTACATGCTCTTTTTTATTTTTTGTAAGGAAAGTTTTGGTCTGATCCCATGAGTAAAATTGTCAACCAGCTTATAAGTGGAAGTGGATCATTTGTGGTTGAGTGGAGAATCTTTCACACTCACATGGTCACAAGTTTTTTTGTTTGCTTATGAATGATACTTTGCCTCTTGGGTACTTCATATTTCATTCTGGACTTGCTGTAGTCTTCTTGCTTGTTCATTATTTATCTTTGCTTGGATGCTTTTATAAAATTAATGTATAATTATATGAATGTATAATGGATTTTTCTTTACTTGTCGTTGATTTAGAATATTTTTCTATCTGCGTATGGTGTTTTCTTGGACTTCATTTTCAATGTTTAGTGCTCAGATGTCACACGCATCCTAATTGCAATTCTTTACTTGTTTTTACACTAGTGTGGCTCGTTTCCTGGAATCACGAGGGATGATAGAGGATGCTCTTGAAGTAGCTACCGATCCTGACTATAGATTTGATTTAGCCATACAGCTTGGAAGATTAGAGGTTGCGAAGGTAAGTTCACAAGCTCATATGTTCCTGCAAGGATATATTATTTGACCTGTGAAATTTGATAACTTGGGTATTGATTTTCTGCATTTCTAATGTTCATTATTCTTTTCCAGAGTATTGCCACTGAAGTGCAGAGTGAAACCAAATGGAAGCAATTGGGAGAACTTGCAATGTCTAATGGAAAGGTGTTTTTCTCTATCAAATGAATCTTCACTTTTTGTGATTTCTTTAACATTTGGTCGAATTACATTTCTAAATATTCATGTCCAAATCCATTTAATGAGTGTCCTGATGTGCTTCCGAATATGACCATGCTTAAGAGGACTCATAGGTTTCAATAAGTGTCAAACTATGAAGCTCAAATAATTCAAAATTGGCAAAGAAATGGCGTAGTAAGTTTATTTTACAACAAACAAATAATGCTGAGCTGTTCTCAAATGCTAATTAATCTGAATGCCCCTTTTCTACCCTCTCTTACTATAAATTTAACCATTTAAATATAACTATTCTAACTGAATGCTTTCTGCCCCTAACAATGGTAAAAGAAACAAAACATTTTTTTTAATGGTTAAGGAGGGAGCCCAAGCCACTCCTTACCACTCAAACACCCATATTTTCAAAACCTGCAATTTGGGGATGGGGGTTCTAAATGGCATACTTAGCTCTTATTGATGCTGAATATTTCTTTTATCTCTCTTGTTCCTAGCAGCTCACTGTATTATCTGTTCTTACAGTTAGAACTGGCTGAGGAGTGTTTAAAACAAGCAATGGATTTGAGTGGGTTATTGCTGCTATATTCTTCTTTAGGAGATGCTGAAGGAATATCAAAACTTGCAACTCTTGCTAAAGAGCAAGGGAAGAATAATGTTGCATTCCTTTGCTTATTCATGTTGGGTAAACTTGAGGACTGCCTTCAACTTTTGGTAGAAAGGTAATATTTTACAGTTGTCATCTTTTATTAATGATATTACTATCAGTAAGATTAGAATGCAGTTTGATGTAGCTGAGCTATGCCTTTGGCAGCAATCGGATTCCAGAGGCTGCTTTAATGGCTCGATCCTATCTCCCAAGCAAGGTCTCAGAGATAGTGGCAATTTGGAGAAAAGATCTCAGTAAGGTAATTTTGTTATTCGTGTATATATATATATATATATAATTTTAGTAATGGAACAGCCTGACATTTATGTTGTGCACATGATATTGTGGGTAGGAACTTCTGTTCTCATTCCATTGGCCTGCCCTGTCCTGAATTTTTATCATGCTACTGAATGCATGTGAATTAAAAGTATAAATTCTTATATTTATTTGTTAATATGCACAGGTTAATCCAAAAGCCGCCGAATCATTGGCTGATCCAGAGGAGTATCCTAATTTGTTTGATGATTGGCAAGTTGCACTTGCTGTTGAATCTAAAGCTGTAGAAACAAGGTCAGTGGGGAAATACATACTTTCTTACTTACAAGTATCTTGCAACTTTGGTAATTTTTTATTAGCGGTTTGTGTGCTAAACCTCTTTAACAAATGTTCTTTACTAACTTATTTTGTTCATTTATTATAGAGGCGTTTACCCTCCTGCATTGGAGTATGTGAACCAGGCTGGTAAATCACACATCACCCTTGTTGAGGCTTTCAGAAAATTGCAGATGGAAGAAGGGGACCATCCTCTTGAGAACGGGGACTCTAACCATGAGGTATACTAAATATAGGGTTAACACCATTCAAAAAGTATCTAAAACAAGATTGTATCGTTTTGCTTCTACAGAAAGAATAATCTGTAACCCCAATTGATTGTCAGTGGTGGTGTTAGAGCCGTTGTCTTATGTTATTTTTATGTCCCAGATGACCGAACAAAATGGAGAAGAGGACTATACAGAGGAACAAAATGGAGAAGAAGGAAGCCAGGAGGAGGCAGTTGTAGTGGATGCCGATTCTGCAGATGGTGCAGTCCTCATCAATGAATGGTAATGAGGCAGATGAAGAAGAGTAGGGTAAAAACTAAAAATAATGAAGGTGCCGTGCCCCGTCAGCCTTGAAGCATTTGGTCGGGCCGAGTGAATACTGAAGTTTTGTCTCGGGTGGTTGTTTCTAACTCCCATTTTGACAACTAGATGATGCTTTTACTATCATTGCTACCCCGGGTCGAGTTTTATTTTTTTAGTGTATCATATACTACTTTACTACAACTAGGCTGTATATTTGGGAAATAGAGAGGAAATTATTATATAATTACGTCCATTTTCAGTAGTGACTATCTCTCAGAACTCATCACCTATTTTTCCATAATTTTGTACGGCAATTTGGCTTGGAATTTTGTAACATTTTGTTGCTTGAGCAATCGTGGTATAATTCTTGCAAGACGGTTCCTGTAAACTTGTCGTGTAAGATAATCAATTCTGGGTTATATTTTATTTTCTATCTTAAACTTTCTATAGGCTACTTATCACTAATTTATCGCATGCAAGCAAATCTATTTTCCATTCTAATTTTTTTATTAGGTGGTTGTTCGTCTTCACGGTAAATTTTCTACTTTGTTAACAATGTTTGCACATTACTAAATTGCATGCCTCTCGGTTGCATTTGTATATTTTGGTTTTGGATGTTTTAAAAGGTTAATATTTTTAATTAATTAATTTAGTGTTTATTTAAGAAATTCTATAGATATTCGAACTTTGACGAGAAGTGAGTTTTGTTTTGGTTGAGTGAAGGGTATTGCAATAAGCAAATTGCACAATTATAATGTCTTTTAGCTTGACAGAAGATAAAATAACAATCTTCATATTTTAATTTGTACAATTAAAATTTAAGAGATTAAAATTGTATAATTGTTAAATTCGAATAATTGAAAATACAATCAAACCTTTACGATAAAGAAAATAATTTTTTTTTACAAAGAAAAACCAATAATTACAAAATTGAATACATATTTTTTTTTATTAAAATTATGTGTATTTAAGTCATATACAAATATTAATATATTATAAAAATATTGAAAATAAACATTTATATCAAATAAATTATGCAAAAATGGATAAATATATATTTTTTTAAAAAAATATATATCAATATTCATGTTTTTTTATATTTTTAAATATTTGCATCCATATTTATTAATATATATTGCTATAAAATTAAAAATAATTATTAAATACATTAAATAAATTATAAGAGTTAATTTAGCATCCACACAATATTCAAATTATTAGACTTAATTTAAAAAGTAGGAGATTGTTATTTTCTTTTTTCAAATGACAATACAATTCCGGAGAAAAGAAAAATCATAATACAAGTGATGAATTGTAAATTAGTCTTTTCAGTGATTCGATCACTCCAATTTTTTCAATATTGATCTTACGTGCCAGAAGTTGACCGATCATGAGATTCCAAATCTCAAATAAAGAAAGAATTATTACCGAAATACCTTTGCAAAAAATCAGATAATTCATCCTACACTGTCTCCTATTTTAACTCCTCTCCTCTATGCTTTCACAAAACACAGCGTAAACCCCCCTTCCATCCCAATTAACTCTCTTTTTGTTTTTGGGCTGTTTTCAATTTACTGAAGAAACTTCACATATTGGGTTTCGATTACTGAGGGGGAAATTCTGTTGTTGATTGGCTAATTTTCTCCTTTATGCCAGTTTTGGTTGTTGGGATTTGTTAAATTTTGTGTTTTTAAGGTTTCTGCTTTGTGGGGTTTCTGTTCGGAGGAGTCTAGGTTTTGGTCGGGGTTTATCGGGTGTTGATGGCTAGCGCGGTTGACGAGAACAATGTTGAGTACGACAGTGACCCGGAAGAGGCGAAGAGACCGTTAACAATGCGGAGGCGTGAAGCGAGCGATGACGAAGAAGCCGAAGGAGAAGAAGAAGAAGAAGAAGAAGAAGTCACTGATAAGAGGGAAGATCGTAGGGTAGAGGTCCGTTCTGATGATGAAGGAGGTGTTGAAGACTATGATGATAATGATGTTGAAGAAGAAGAATTAGAAGAGGTGGAAGAGGAAGTGTACGAGGAGGAGGAGAAGGGTGGTGCAAGTGGTGGGGTTGAGGGTTCAGTGGATGTGGTTAAGGAATCTGATAATGATGATGATGATGATGTCAGACCCCCTTTGGAAGATTCTGTCGAGGACCATTTAGAGGAGAAAAAGGAGAATGAACCATTTGCGGTGCCCACTGCTGGAGCTTTTTACATGCACGATGACCGCTTTAGGGACAATTCTGGTGCCCGCCAAAGGTATCTCTATGTCATGTTTCCTCATTGTTTGCATTATGCCAAATATACCCTTGCGGAATATGTGCATACATACAATGTCATGATACATTCATATTTGACTTTGAATATCATTGTTGAGCGCGGATCAACCAGTGTAGCCACTAGCCAGCTTAATGGGTAGTCTCAAGTTGCAATTGTGATAAATACTTTGAAGGACAACTTTGTTGCCCAAAGAGATACTACCCAGCTCAAGTAGGATTGTTAGTTTATGCTTTATACCAAAAGAAAAAGAGTAGTGTTTTGGACTTGGTCATAGAATGCACTGTCTCTTCTCTTAAGTTTAATTTTGGTACATGGATAGTGTATACTCTCAAGTCTCAACCAATTAGGGATCACCTTAGATGTGATTTTTAAAGTAGTTATTACAAAATTCAACAATTTTACCATACATTTGCAATTCACGATTGGATGACAATGTAAATACTATGTGTTTTAATTAAATTCTTATATTTTTTACCCCCCTAGGCGTATACAGGGTGGAAGGCTGTGGGAGTCCAAAGATGACAGGAAATGGGGACATGATAAATTTGAGGAAATTACTTTGCATGAAAGGCACTATGAAGAGGTGATGATCTTTTAAGTGATGTGTGGTCAAGCATTCCTGTAAGTTTCAGTTTTCATTTTTCTGTAAGTCTCTTTTCTAATGCTTTCTGTCTAAAATTTAGAGGAGGAGACCTTCCAGGGGTAATTATCGTGGCCAAGGTAGAAGTCGAGGCACTGATCGCGGAGGATATGTTCAAGGAAACAGGAAAGGATATAATGACAGTAGCATCCAAAATCAGGTGCCTAAGAGGGTTGTGAGAGGGAGAGGCCCCCAAAAGTATGAACGTGCCAATAAAGGCTATGGTCCATCTTCCCAAGTGCAAAATAAACAGTAAGTACAGGCTGCATATAAAATTTGCTGGACACATGATACCTATAATGTCAAGACTTTCTGACAAGTATTGTTTTGTTTTCCTAGATATGGGAAGTCTCTTGAGAAAACTTCTAATTTTAGTTCGGAGAGGACTTCCACACCTGCTTTCAATACAGAATCTGACCCTGTGCCTGCTTATAATCAAGTGATTGCTTCAAATTTGAATTCAGCATCCCCGCCATTTTACCCTTCAGCCTCTTCCAACAAAGATATTAATTTGGCACAAAAAAGGGAGGTGCAAACGGGTGCCAGTAGCAGGAATATTAGTCCCGTTGTTATGGATGAGGGTTTTCCAGTTCAACAAAACAATGCACTGCTTCGGGGAAAGAACATTGCTGATTCAATTAGCATGGAAAAGTTGTATATTGATGAATCCACTCCTCCATCTGTTGGAAAGCCTGGATCTTCTGCAGTCAGTGCTTCTCAATCTCCTCATCTCAGAGCTTCTGGGACTGGAAGGGGTGTATCAATCCCAGTAAAGATGAATTATCAGCGTGCTCCCTCGCAGAATAGAGTTCATCCATCACAATTCCAGGCTATTCAGACAAGTTCTGCACCAGGACGGAATTCAACTTCTGTGCAAGCTACTTCTCCACAGTTGGGCAATAGACCTGGCAATGGGTCTCAATCGTCATCTCCTCCCAAAACATCATCAACAAATTCACATGATTCTGGAGAAATGGATGCAGCATCAGAATCAGGTAAAGCCAAAGGTGCTTTGGTTGGGAAGGGAAAGGGAGGTTCCCAAGGTTCAGGAAGGGGCTCTTTCAGTTATGGTGGGGCACAGGTAATGGGCACCACTGGAAATGTGGCTGTTAGTCATGGAGATCCAAACTTCCCATCCTTCTTGCCAGGTGTGTACCTACATTGCTGACTTTAATGTTAGATCCAATCTACCTATTAGTTATTAGAAAATCTGATGTTGGAATGCCATTTCTCATGCTGCGGAAGTTGTTGTAACTTTTAACACAGTAACAGTGTCCTGTGGATAATTAAGTAATTATATTATTTAATGTTAAGATGGATACTTTGACCATGTAGGCTGTAGTATAACACCCATTTTGCTTTCTGTTTATCGTCCTTTCAGAACAAGACTTGGCAGTTATTATTTTCATTTTCCAGTTAATTTGTTTATCTTGTTGATGATATTTTTCCTAATTCTGAGTGGGTTTTGGTGGAATGCAGTCATGCAATTTGGGGGCCAGCATCCTGGTGGTATAGGAGTTCCTGCTGTTGGCATGGCATTTCCTGGATATGTTGCTCAGCCTCATCTTGGTTTGGGAAAGTCAGAAATGACATGGTATGGATAGGATTTCCGAATTTAGAGTGTGTTGGGTAATGTTAGAGGAATGGGCAATTCACATGTTTTAGTGCCTTTGTGATAGTCTTAATCTCTCTACATTTCTATAAGAACAGTCTATATCACTCATGATAACAGAAATATTTTGGAAGTGATCTTGCAAAAATGTCTTGTTTGTGTTAATTAGTGCTTTTTTTTTTACTTAAAAAAAGAAAAAAAAAAACTCTTTGATGATTCCTTTTTGTTCCCTTTGTATTAGAACCCATAAATAATAATTTCATTCTTCTTTGGTTTAGGCTACCAGTCTTGGCTGGTCCTGCAGGAGCTCTAGGGGCTACATACCCATACCTTGCTGTTGATGGTGCAAGCAGTCAACAATCTGGACAGGCCTCTGCAATGGGTACTTCAAGGTTGCCAAGTTTTATAGCATTGAGATATATATTCATATTATTTACCACCATTTCCTTTTCAATGTTGCTGTATCCTATTGCTAGGTTCTTGATTCTTTTTTTTTTTTCTTGTTATTGAACCTGTGCAGCAAGGAACATAATGTTAATAAAGGTAATGATGAATTGAAGCCGCCACCAAGATCTGGTAAACATTGACATTCCATTTCCTTTGATACTCTTTATCCATTGCCCTTAGTGACTGGCTTTATCATTTGTGATTTGTCTGTCTGTAGAGCTTGCAAGTGATGAGTTTGGACAACGGCAGAATAAATCCCGAAGGTAAGTATGATGGTAAAACCATCATTAATAGTCTTAAGTATTATTTTGTTTGAGTGAAGTTGGGAATGCACATCTTGTTTAGCATGACACAATTGTGTATTAGATATATAATTTCAATGAATGTTGGTTATGCACTATGCAGATATTCAGAGATGAATTTTGGTCAGTGAATAGGGTGCAGCTTGTTTGAAATAAGCAGATAAAGGTTTGTTATTTCCTAATTAATGTCTATATATTATTATTCCTTCAAATTTGTGAGTTTTGGTAATTTTGTTATGCAGGCCTTTCTCTTGGCCCTTTGTTCTCTAGCTTTTGATCTGGAGCACTTTGGGCTGCAATAAGTTTCAGATTTTTTAGGTAACTTGTAGCTACCGAACTTGTGTTCCTTTTGAAAATATTTTATTTTCTCATTGAGAGGTGTCCTAATTTTGTATCCTCTGGCTCTTTTAAAGTGAGGGAAGTACACTGATAACCGTTGATTGGAAAATGGTTGACATAACTAAATAATTTGTTATGCGTGTACTTAATTTTACTCACAATCTCAGTTGGTAATTTTTAATCAACAGTTGTAAGTGTCTTTTATTCGTTAATGTGCACCCCCCTCACTCTAGAGGAACTGGATTTGAAAACCTTCTTTGGCTTTTTTGTTTGCCCATCTCCCTTTTACAACAAAACATTAGTATGGTTTTACTAAGCTGTTTCATTTTTCTCCCCTTTCCCTATTCCTATTCTTGTGATTGCAGTTATATAACGCCTGCTCTTGCTGTTCCCCATACCCATAGTACAAGTTATTGCAGCTTGTTTAATTGTACGGTATGAATTCATTCATAGTTACTTTGTGGATTTGACTATTGTAAGTAATATCAGAAAATGAAGGATCGATGTGCACATGCATACTGAAATATCAACTTTTATTTTCATTAACGATTGAAATTACTTACTTTATCCTCTGAAGTGGGTCTCTCACTGACAATTTCTGGCTTCTTTCCTTCCAGGCTTTTCTTGCGGTTTGGCTTTTTAGTGTGAAACACAGGCACAGGCATCGTGAGTGAAAAGTTTCTCATGTAAAGGGTTTTCTTATGCATCTATAAGCTTATGAGACTCATTTTTAATGTATTGTTCTTTCTTTTTTTTAATTCAATTATTTTTAGCTGAACACTTCTACTTCCAAATTCTTACACCTGTTGTGACTTGAAAGACTATAGTTTGCTATCTATCATACTATCTACAGTTCTCCTGCATTATTATTAGTTGTTCCTTTACATTTGTTTGGATCAAAAATATAAGAGCGAGGAAAAGGGAAAAGAAAAGTTGAGCAGGAAAGTTGTTTTCTGGAATGAGTAGAACTAAAAAGGAAACAAGTAAAGAAACTTTTTATTGTAGCGTAAGAACATTAGTTTCTTTAACAATGATGACAACAATTAAGTGGCTATAATTGGTCAACTACAATACAAATCGTGACGCGTGAATCATTCGTTATTTCGCTGTATAATCGCTTTTGTTCAACCAAGAAGCCGAAGTCTAGTGCCTGTTTTAATCTGTTTTTCAAGAAATAATTGTATTTTTTTTTAATGAAAAACTGAATATTTCATCAATTACTTCATGAAAAGATCAACCAATAAATAATTAAATTACTTTATATAATAGAAATTGAGAGAACCTTTCAATTTTCATTATCATTTTACCAATACTATAACAGTGTGACGTGACATCCGACCTTGCACATGAAAGTTGTTGCGACCAGCGAATCCTCTAATAATTAATTCAATAATTTACGAAAGTTGATTCTAAGTTATTTTTTAATTCTAAGTTTTTTTAAATGTTCTATTCTATAAACGAAAAAGATATAAAGAGATAAAAATAGTTATTTGTTGTCATATATAATTATCAATTTTTTGGAGTGATCATTTGTTCTATCGTCACAAAGAAAAATGAGTTTGTTATGGTTGACCAACCTCATACATGTGCGACGCACGTGCATCCGTTCTCTGTCAAACTCAAACTCGTACCCCTCTCTGTCTCTTCTCTTCCACCTTTTTGTTGTTCAGTTGTTGGAACTCTCTTTTTTTACTTTTCAGTTGAAGGAGCCAATTCAATAATGGTCGTTGACCCTGAAAGCACAAATCCTTGAATTGAAACCATTAAATGTAACGCATTCTCTTAGTCTTAGCTTCCTTTTAAATTGCTTCAAGAACCATAACAAAGCTTTTCTTTTATTCTTTACCATTTGCCCTTTCAACATTGTTTCTTTCTTGATCAATCTTAAACTTCCTATATAAGAAATGTTGAAAACAATGATCACAAAAAGGAAATGAATTTACAAGTGGGGCCTCAACCTCAAGCTTCTTTTATGATATAGTTAAGGATACCACTAATGGAGGATTGCAACAACAAAGGAGAAGTTCATGCACATTTAACTAAGCAGAAGCAGTCTTCGTCAAGATCAAGTATCAGTTTGAAAGCTACGTTTTCTGGAAGATCATCATCTCCACAACATTCTCCTAAATTTCAGCGACCAAAAAGAGAAAGCAAGGGTGGTGCACACTGCTATGGGAGCAACAGGTTATTGTTGTGGCTGCTTCTGATTGTCCTTTGGGCTTATCTTGGATTTTGTGTTCAGTCAAGGTGGGCACATGATGATAAAGAGGAGGAATTCTCAGTCTTTGGAAGCAGGCAAAGTGATACAACAAAATCATATGTTGAGCAGAATCAGAATCATGATTTGATTGCCAAGAACATTTCCTTATCGGTTAGTATTGAATTGGTTGAGAACAAAACAATGGATGTTGCTTTGGCCAAGAAAGAATATGGTGCTCTATCTCAACTTAAAACTAGCTCAAAGAAAAGGAACAGGAGAAGGCGATCAATGCATGCTTTGAGAGGTAATAGGAGTCGAAAACATAAGCTTGAGAGCAGTGTTATAGAGGAGCAAGAGCAAGAGGCAGAAATTCCCCTAAGGAATGATACCTATGGATTCCTTGTTGGGCCATTTGGCTCAATAGAGGATAGAATTCTGCAATGGAGTCCTCAGAGGCGTTATGGAAGTTGTGACAAGAAGCGGGAATTCGCACGCCTTGTTCGGTCAAGAAGATTTGTTTTGATATTCCATGAGCTTTCCATGACTGGGGCTCCACTTTCAATGATGGAGTTGGCAACTGAACTCTTGAGTTGTGGAGCTTCTGTTTCTGCTGTGGTGCTTACCAGGAAGGGTGGTTTGATGCAAGAACTTGCAAGCAGACAAATCAAGGTGCTTGATGACAAAGCATACCACAGCTTCAAAACGGCAACCAAGGCAGATCTAATCATCGCCGGATCAGCTGTCTGTGCATCATGGATTGGTATGAATATAGCTTCTACAGAAAGATTAAAAACTTTAATAATATCAGAGGCTTAATTTCATATAGTAATACTAATTCTAAAATTATTGGTGTAGGACTTTTACTTGTTACCATGTTATGCAATCTATGTAATCTCAACGTCTTACTCAATGACACTGACTTAGGATTCTCCCCATGCCTAGCCTCTTTCATATAAACCTAAACTTTAGTCTTTTAATCATTTCTGACATTGAGAACTGATAGATAGAAAAGGTGATCAAGTATGCTTATTTAAGTATTTTGTATCACTATCAAGATGAGAACTTCAATATGTATCATGTGGTGGTTCATTATAAATATGGAAAACCATGAATTTGTAACTCCATAGTTGTACATGTCTTACTTGAATACCGTGTTTACATATTTTCAGAACAATACGTTGAACGTTTTCCCGCTGGTGCGAGTCAAGTTGCTTGGTGGATTATGGAAAACCGACGAGAGTACTTTGATCGGGCAAAGGATGTGTTGCTGAGAGTGAATACATTGGTTTTCCTTTCTGAATCACAATCTAGGCAATGGCAAAAGTGGTGTGAAGAAGAAGGCATAAAACTGAGCACTCAGCCTGCACTTGTTCCATTGTCTGTTAATGATGAACTAGCTTTTGTAGCTGCCATTCCCTCTACACTTAATTCCCCATCCTTCAGTGCTTCAAAAATGGATGAGAGGAGGAAGTTGTTGCGAGATTCTGTCCGAAGAGAAATGGGGTTGAATGATAATGATATGCTTGTTATGACTCTCAGTAGCATCAACCGTGGGAAGGGTCAGCTATTGCTTCTTGAATCAGCACGCTCAATAGTAGAACATGGACCATTGCAAGATGCTGATAAGAAATATGTATCTACCTTGGCTACAAGACATCATATTAGAAATTTGTTGAACAATATCTCAATAAATTCTATAAACAGGTTACATGAGTCTAAAAAGTATATGCTAGTGTAGTGTCATAAATTTATTCATTTATTGCACTATTGATGTATAGTTAATTATGTTCACAGAACAAGGGAAGTGCTGTCCCAGAACAATGGAACAATAGCACAATCTCTCAAAATTCTCATCGGCTCTGTGGGATCTAAGAGTAACAAGGTGGATTATGTTAAAGGTCTTCTAAGTTTCTTAGCACGGCATTCAAACTTGTCAAAGTCTGTTTTGTGGACTTCAGCCACAACACGTGTTGCCTCACTTTACTCTGCAGCAGATGTTTATGTCATAAACTCTCAGGTAAACCATTGTTATCACATTGCTTGAAAAAAGAATATGTTGTAACCATTTTTATTTTATTTTTTCGCAAAATGGTGAACAGGGATTGGGAGAAACATTTGGACGGGTGACTATAGAAGCCATGGCATTTGGTCTTCCGGTATGCCAATTTGGTCTTGTGGTAGTTTTATCCTATAAAATATTATTGCTACTTAATTTGAGTTTAGAAATGTAAAAATAGCTCCTTAGATTTATGTTGTTAAACAAGTAGCATTGTATAGTATGACTCTTGTATGTTGAACAAGTAACCTTCCATCTATATATTAAGGTTTATAAGTAGCATCATAATCATAAGCCTAAATAACTATTAATTTTATATTGAGAGTATATCCTGCTTATTCCTATGATTAGATGAACTGTTTACAACTACCAGATTATGACAGTTAAGATGTTCAATTAGTTAGTTAGAAAAGTACAAGAAGTCCTGTATATACAGAGGATAAGATCTAAACCTTTTTAACCAACTAACTGAACATCTTAACTGTCATAATATGTTAGAAGTAGTTCATTACAATTAAGCAATGAAACTTGACATACTTGATAATCTCTAGGTTATGTCTGTATCTATGTTCTAAGTTTCTAAAATAGTAAAAATGAATATTGACATTTTTTTTTTCATTTAAAAATATGGAGTAGGTGCTTGGAACAGATGCTGGGGGAACACGAGAAATTGTTGAGCATAATGTAACAGGTCTTCTTCATCCTATTGGACGTGCAGGGAACCGTGTCCTTGCACAGAATCTCCGGTTTTTACTTGAAAACCAATTGGCAAGAGAGCAAATGGGGATGGAAGGACGAAAAAAGGTGCAGAGAATGTTCTTGAAGCAGCACATGTATGACAAATTTGTAGAGGTTCTTGTCATGTGCATGAGAAGGATATAACTGTTTGGCGCTTGTAATACTCTCATTCTTTCATTGAATTCAAATCACATGATTGTGTTAATTTCTATATACTCAAAAAATGAAGAAAGATCATTTAAGAGGAAATGATGTGTTCATTTAAGATCAAATTATAAATCATGGTGTGATCATAAATATAGTTTGATTTAAATAAAAAGTTTTATATCTATTTCGATTTTTTGGAGAATAAATAATTATTATTTTACTTGTAAAAATAAAAGTAAAAGTAAAAATAGTGTTTTTTTATTTACAAAAGTGAAGGGTAAATTAAGTTTAATAATTTTACAAATCCACTTATATTAACTTCTACAACTGATTAAGGGTAAGATATGCAGGCTTTGATTTTGATTTTGATATTGAGGATTCGTTTAGGTTTCATTAATTGGAGGATTTTAAAGTATCTACCATGGTTAATGGGTTTTTTTTTTAGTGAGATCTATTATTATACATAATCTATTTTTATATTTTTGTTATATAAGTAACTGTAACCATCAAATTCTTCCAATAATAAATAAATTCTCAAAATTACTTCTAATACATCTTAAAAAAAAGTTAACTCTTTAAATATTAATTAATTATTTTATTAATTACTTTTTTAGAATTAAAAAAATTGAAACATCATACTTGAGGAACCAACTCATGTTTTATGAAATAATTAATATAAATACTTTTGATAAACAATATTTAGGAAGTAACGTGTTTTTAAAGGAATCACCCAAAAGAAAATGTGATATATAGATTAGTTACTTACCCGTTACCATTCGTACATACCAGTTTTCGGTACATATACACGTCAATAATATTTTAGTGACCGAAGCATATATAGAATTTGAAGTAGAAATTTATTCATCGAAATTTATTTTAAAAAGTGAAAAACGCTATTGATTTCCAAATAGATAAATACAGTACAATAATGTGAAGCATAATGAATCAATTAGATAACCGATACTAGATGTTCGTTGAATTTGAAGTTACTTTAGCATGAGAAAGAGTCAGATACATTAATTAATGGTAATAAATAATCCAACACGTATCTGCCCCCTTCTAGAAGAAAACTTGAAACTCGTTGAATTGCTTTTTTCGGCCACTCGTCAACTGAAATAATAAGAGTGATTTGTGGGGACCGTGATAATCGATAACGATCAAGCAAGACTTAACGAAAAGATTAAAAAGAAACGCACCATTGCGTAGCACCCAGGGTTTATCCCAAACCCAAAGATAGGGGAATTTGAGTACACTTCCTCAAGTAAAATTTAAACCTCACAGTACGAGAAAATAAGGAAAAGCAGAATAAAAAAAACTTTCCAAATTTATTTATATCCAATAAACCAAATCACACAGACACCATGCTCAAAATAAACCGATTCTTTTTTTAAGAAATAATTATATTCGATATTACCCTGGTTACGTTAACGATATTTGTCATTTGATACTAAATATGTAATAATAGTATTGTATTTTTTTTTCTTTTGACAAATGCTAACCAGTATCATTAGAATTAGCATACTTAAAGTAAATATATCGAAAGACAGAAAATTACACTTACACTGCTCATGAGTTTTTGAACCTTCCTATAATTTTTAAATTAAAATATTTTTCCTTGTAGTTCTTTAACAACCTTTTTCTTTTATAACTGGTTTAATAAAAATATTTTTTTATTACTGTTACTCATTTAATATCTGCTTCTCACATCACCACAATCGAATCAATAATCCTGATTTGCCTCTTCGGTTAGCGTCAATAAGGTTTTGTTGCATTAAATAAATAGTTTAATGGTGAAGAACTTTAAACTTTCAATGCATTACTGGGTGCATTAGTATCAAACTCTTAAACAAATGACAACACATTAATTTTAATTATGTGTGGAAACAGATTACAGTGTGTTTCAAAGTATCAGGCTCATTCATATCAATTGGCGAGTGGATTATATTGGAAAGTGGAAATAGAAATTAATTTCCATAACACACCCTAATCTTTAAAGTTTATCCTATAGTAAGTATACATTATCAATATAGATATTTTTACCCAGACATTCAGAATTATCAGAGCACCTTATACTACTATAGAATGAGGCCGAAATATTTTTTTACTCACGAAACTCTATATGTATTAAGAAAAGGGGTAATTTACAGAACAAACTATACTGTGTTTATATTGTAATAGTAATGTATAATGTTTTTATATGGAAAAATCAGAAGGCCAATTTTCTAAATCTCCAAAACACAACCGGTTTGGACATGGCCACTGAAACCATCTGGGCTCTCCAGTTTTCTCCAATTGCAACTCTTTACATCGAACTCAAAAGCCTCGTGAACTTCACCGTAGCCGCTTGATCCAATCAACACCAGCGTTCCATCAAACGCTCCAACGTACGCCACGTTGCGAATCTCCCCCGGCAAGGTCGCCATCTTCTGCCATGTGTCACCGCGCAGGGCCATCAAGTCCCCGCCGCTGCACAAGAACACTCCCTCGCCATCGCCCACGAATGTCCTCGGACACGTGGCGCAATCCAAAAAGTCCTCCTTCACTTCGCTCCAACACCACGTGGCGGGATCGAACGCCTCCGCACTCTTCACGAACCTTCCCTGCGACTCAGTCGGGTAACCCCCGATGGCCACGAACCTCCCGCCGCGGAAAACGCCCTTGCACTCGTCGCGCTCCGCCGCCATGTCAGGAAGCGTGACCCACTGGTCCGAGGTAACATCATAGGCAAGCGCCGACCGCAGCGCGTTCTTCTCGTTGTCGTGTCCGCCGGCGACAAAAACTGTCCCCTCGGAATCCGATGCGCACGCGAAGAACGTGCGGGGCCCACCCGGCATGTCCGCCCCGCGGCGCCACTTCGCCGACAAGAAATTATACACAAACACTGAATTTGATGCTTTCCATGAATTCGGGTCCAACCCACCCAACACCACCAGATCGTACCCGACACTGACTAACTGGCAGAACATGGGAAGCCCCGAACAAAACTCGGGCGGTGTTGCCACCTCGGTCCAGTTACCCGTTTCAGGTTCGAACACACTTAGTCGATAAACCGGGTTCGTAACGCGCTTGGTCGAACCCGTTCCCGGTTCGAGCCGCGCTTGAACCATCGCTATGACCTTCTGAGCGTGGTTTGTTCTACGCCGTTGACGGTGGAAGTCCGGCGCCTGAATCTCCGATTTCCAGAGTTTACAGACCGATGCCACCGTGGGGAACTGCTGATACGAAACCCGAATGAGACAGTCTCGTGCTACGTCCTCTGGTAAACCCGAAATCAACTCCATGGTTCTAATAGAAAATTCAGTTTCAGTGCTACGCAGAATCTTAGTGAATTAATGAAGTCCCCTATATTGGAATTGCAGAAAGAAAGGATCTTTAGATGGGTGAGAAAAAGGGGTTTGTGTTTGTGGATTGTGTTGCGTTTGAGGGTTTGGGATTTATAGAAGGGGGAATATTAGGGTGCAGTGCACATGGTTGTGATTTGTGATTTGTGACTTGTGAGTGAGTGAGAGAGAGAAGGCAAATGAAATGAATAGGGTGGTGGTGATGTTCATGTTCTAGAAGGATTTGATGAGAAGGGGGGACGTGTTGAGAGGGACAACTAAAGATGACTTTTTTAATTTTAATTGAAAAGCAGGAACGGTCTATCCTATTACTGTGCATATGGCACCAAATGGGATACATAGCTATTGCCAATTCATTAGCTGTTGCTGTTTAGTTTGTTATTTAAAGTGATGGCATACCTTCTTTACTTTATTTAAGTTAGTTCGATCAAAAAAACAAAACTTATTTTAAGCATTTTTTTTAGTTGTTTTTGTCAAATAACAAGAGTCTTTTTTTTAATAAATTATATTCATATTTTATTGGACAAAGACCTTATTTAAGTAAATAAATAAATAAATCACAAAAACATGTATTTATCTAAAACATGATTCATGACTTTTTCTTTTTGTACCATCGCGATTTATCACTTTATAAATTAAGGTTAATATATAAAAGATATTTCTTATCCAAGTGTGTATTATTTAATATAACATTATTTTAACTTAACTATAAATCTCATATTCAAATATTATATATAAAAATTACATATTTTGTTTTACGTATTTTTCATATTTTTGATTCCACGTTCATAAAATTATATGGTTAAAATTAATTATAGATTTATAATTGATTTTAGGTTGATATAACTAATATTTTTGTATTAAATTTAAAATTTTATTTCAAAATTTATTACAACTAAAATCTTTTTAGTATAAATTATATCACTTTAAAATCAATCATAATAAAAAAATAATTTTATTTTGAATTAATTTTGTAAATGTTTATTTAGACACACAGTAAGAATAAGTGCTTAAAATAATCATTATATGGTATTTCTTAATTTACTTTATTTTTCTTTTCTTATTACATTAAATATTATTTGTCAAAATTTTGTTTCTTTAAAATTTCAATGAACATATTGTGCAAAATATGTATATTTATGTAAGTTAAAGTAGTCAAATGTATAAATAAAATAGTTAGGTGACAAAATTTATAAAAACTTAAATGATGTGTGGACAAAATGTACACTTAAGCCTATTTAAAAGTTAAAATGATAGGTTACCTTTGTGCAAACATTTTAACGGTGTAATAAAGATGAAAAGAAAAAAAAAAATACAAGGACAGGTATTTATTTAAATTGTTATTTATGGCTTTTCCTTTTGGTACCACAGTGATTTATTACTTTGTAAACTAAGAATAAATATATGAATATTTAGTAGATTTGACATCTGCTTCCGAGTCTTTTATAAATCAACTAATGGTTCAGTTTAAAGTTTAAACTAGTAACCTCAAGTTCAAAATTTTGATACTCACAGCTTTATCATATCTCTTATTTCATCTTATTTTTCTCTTCTTGTTACATTATATATTACTTGTCACATTTTTATTTTTATTAAAAAATTGAATAGACATCTAACAAGAAGATATGTTACATTATATATTACTTGTCACATTTTTATTTTTATTAAAAAATTGAATAGACATCTAACAAGAAGATATAATGTGTGGAATTAGTTGGATAGCAAAATATATAAATAAAACAGTTAAATGACAATTTTACAAAAATTTGAAAGATAAACGTCAAAATGTGTAATGAAGTCTATTTTAAAATAATAGAATAGATTCCTTACTTAATCTTTGCAAATATCTAAAGTTCTCAGCATTGTGAGTTAAAAAAAAAAACACAAGAGCAAGTATTTATCTAAACGTGATTCATGATATTTATTACATTATATATTTATTATTGATTTTTTTGTTATGAGCAAATGTTTATTATTGAACTAGTGGATCAACTAATGTGGAGTGGGTTCAATTTAACTAAAACTTGTGTGTTTTTGTTGTCCATAGAGTTCAAATACATGATATGGGATATTTCAGATATCTGATAAAAAAAAAATGATTAAATACATCTTATTTCAGTTTAGAAAATCATATTAAATACCTCTTATTTAAATTTTTTTTACTTGTTAATGTTATCAATCATTTATTTCTTAAACATCTATTTTTATTATACTCTTATGCCTAACACATTACTTCTATAACAAACTAAAGAAATCTTCTCTCAAAACATAGTAAATTATTTCTTCTTTATAATAAGTTTAATGCTAATATATGTAAAATGATTTTAACCGTTGGTTAATTATAGCTCTTTATTAAAATAATTTTATAAAAGTAAATTTATTAACAATGTAAAACTCTTTTACTTATCGTCATTTTTCTCTTTTATATTTAGTTGTATATTTAATTTTTTAACCGTCTGTCTCTTTTAATCCATCTTCTTTTATTTTTGTCTTTAAATTGAAATTCTAGTATTTTGTAAGAAAATATTAATAATTAAAAATAATGCTATATTATAATTTAAATAGTTATTTTAAATTCAAAATATGACTTGTATATTTAAATATATTTGTTTATTTATTACTATATAGTTTATATTATTTAAAAAAATATAAATTTACCATAGATTTTAATTGCATAAAAGTAAAGAATACTTATCCAATGTAATGTATGTTATTTACAATAAATAATGTTTCCCGTCAACGCTATTCTTTAGTTAATTAAACAATTTGCATATATAATTGATTTTACTTTGTTTCTTTTGCATTGCAATAATGGATGTTTTTGGCCAATGTATTTGATATTGACTTTATAGATAACTAATATACGTTTTTCGACGCTTTTTCGGTGGCTACTATTGCCCTTTGCCAACACTGTCGCTTTCCTTTTTTACTTTGTTACTCATGAATGATGACGGTGTAGTGTCAAAATAAAAATTGAATATTCTACAAAAATTATGAAAATAAAAGGTTTAATAGTCAAATAATTAAAATCTACTAAGGATTTAACTCAATTAATTGAACATGTAGCGAGTGTTGTAAACTATCATGCACCATCTTCAATTCATAGGAAATTGGTGGACTACAATTAGATTAAGAAGAAGAAAAATCCACTGTCATAAATTATAATGATCTAACAATCCATGTGAATCTAGCTGGTTATGTGATTGTGAACCAGATAATAAAAACTTATGTCAGATATATATAAGATCCATAGAACAAAGAGAGAAAGACTCTAACAATATAATTTCCTAATTGAATTGAGTTATTCGGCATCTGTCTGTTTATTAAACATGTTTTCAACACGCTCTCAAGTCTCAATCCCATCGTCTTGAACACGTCTCCCTCTCTCCATATTCAAGCAGTATTATTTTATTGACATTCTAATTATAAATATTCCTTGAAAATTTTAATTAAAATATATTTAAAAACGTATATTTGGTAAATCTAATTTTCAAATAGTCCCGTGTAACACGGTTAATTAAACCAATTGGTTTTTCATTAAATAAATGTAGTGTGAAAAGTGGATGAGGACGAGGACGTGATAATATTGGAAAGTTGAATGTTATAGATAGCTCTTAAAATAGCATCCATTCATTTCACATCGATTCGAGAATACGTGAATGTGATAGAATCAAAATAATAATTAATGTATAAAAATACAAGGTAGAATTAAAAATAATGAATAATAAATTGAAAATATCAGATACCATGATGTGAATAGATATTGAAATCTAAGGGTGGAAATGGTCTTTGGGTACATGGAAATGGAATTAACAGGTTGGGTCCACTCCTTGTCCAAACCCCGACGGTGGTTCTGAGTTCTGACAATGAATGAATAGGAAAGTTTGGGGCCCATTCATGCATGGAAGTCCAACTTATCATGTTTTTGAACAAGAGAAATGTATGAATGTTTTTTGTTTTGGTCTGTATAAACCATAAATAATGTTTGTGGTTCAAAACGGCTCAATACCTAATCTTATATCAATAGTAATGTTGGACGTGGGTTGAAGGTAGTAATGGTAATGGAAGGGAGATATAATGTATTAGACTCCTCTAGCTAATAAAATTACCAATTTATTTATTAGTATTTATTGATAAAAAAAAATTAACTATTACACTCATATATATTCATACGTGCATACTTCGATTAATATCTTATAAGCTAACATATTTTGTATTATACTAATTTTGTTTTACTAAATTACATGTAACAATTATATATATTAAATTTACTTGAGTACATTTTAAGGATTTTAATCTGACTTTATGTCGTATAATTTTATATGATTTATTTTTATTTTATCATTTGGATTGGATAGTACGTCAATCAACCTGTTATCTTAATATTTTTGACTTCATACTTCTATGCTTGAAGTTGAAGGGTCTCTATACCGCCTAGATCATAATGTTAATTAAACATAATCTGGATAGAAGTTAATAGTCACTTATTTAACGAGGGATCAACAAATAATGAAAAATAGAGTGAATGATTAATGTGTGAAAAAAATACCTAACTAAGACATATTTACACATTTGATATTTCTCTACTAACTCTTCTTAATATTAAGTACAATCTTTTTCCAACAATTATGCATTGATAATGAAACTCATTGTCCATAGATAATGTAATTATATATCCAGATATTTATTACTAGTACTTAAAGAAATTAAATCAACATATGCAAAAATTCCAGCATGACAAGTGAAGGCACACCTCAAAACACGGTGTAAGTTTTATCCAATAAAAAATAAGTTGACTTTGTACTTTCCATGCGTCCAGTTGTTGAAAAAGCATACAGTATAATATAATATACGTAGAAGTGTAGAACATAACTTGGCTTCTAGAAAACTACAACGATAATATGTAGAAAATAACAATAATAAATGTAAACGGTTACGTCCCGTTTGTGAATTCGCATAAAATATTATACTGCATTTCCCTCACATTCTTAAAAAAACAATAAACTTTCTCCTTTTCTTTCCATATTAAATTTTCATTCTTTCATATATCATCTTTATGTATTGAATACATGCCAAAAATAAATATATATCATATATTATATGGATGTTAACTTAATTAGTTCATTCATCTAGCTTTGTAAATTGTAACTGATAAAAAAAAAAAATATATAGCTTATGTAACTGACTGCATCATTCTTTTTTTTTTTTTAAGACTAAATCATTCTTAACTAGTAGTTTTTATTTATTTGTAAATCATGCTGTAGAAGTAATTATATATAGACTGGCTCTCATATACTACATTTTAAATTATGGAGACGATTTATAAACATAAATTAATGTACTTCATTACGAAAAAGTTTAAAGTTAATTAGTGGGATAATTGCCCCCAAAAGCGATCCCTTTACCACTAGCCCACTATTATCTCAGCCTATTCGGCGAATAGTACACAAACACCATCCTTAAACTACACAGATGAACACCACTGCTAAAAAGGGAACATCCTTTAATTTATAATTTAATATGCTAAGTTGCATATAAGATTAAAAAAAATATATATATATATATATATATATATATATATATATATATATATAATCCTAAAGAAGCTTCTCATTTCAAAGGTTGAATCACAATTCAATCCTTGTGGTATTTTTTATGTATTCAATCCTTGTGCTTTAGACCTTGAAAATTAGTTTTTTGTTTGGCTCCCAATCTTGATATAAACGATCAATTAATTTGCACCATGCATGACATATACATCCTTTTTTATTCTAGTAGCTTGAGACAAAGCATGGGCTGACTTGATAAATTCAGATTTGCCAATAGTAATTTAAAAGTGAGCTTTTTGAATATGGGACATTTTTCATCTCATTTATTAAGTTTGATTAATGCCAGAATAGTTGGACTGAATCAACAATTTAGTCACTTTAATTTTTATTGCTATATAATAAAATCGTACGCTAAATAATATACAGTAAGGATTTAGATTTGTAGTTCAAATAATTTATTGAAAGTCTTGGTTTGAACTGCGAAGAATTAATATTTAACTAAAATCAAAATCAAAATCAAAATCAAAGTGTGACTTTTTTCTCTGTCGTCGGATAACGTGGTAAAGAAATACAACATCGAAGTTGACAATCTTATGATCGTTTCGATTAGCAATGAGGAATAGTTTGTTAAATTAAATAATCGGTCAATATGAGTTATTTACTTTTCTTCATTTCAAATAGTACGCTGTTGTTGCATACTTATGTTTTGCCCCTTTTGAATATAAATAAATTTGCTGGTTTCCACTAAAAAGAGACCACAGAGATATTCCCACTCCTTTTCTCTCATTTGTTTTCGTTCCAATTGTCTGCTCTGCCCCAAAAGTAATATAATATTAAAAAAAATAGATTTTGACAAAGGTTTGTATTACAGAATAAAGTGGCAATTGCACTTTTTGAAATATCACCGTTCCTAGGTGCTAAATAGTTTTTAATATTTCTTCAAGAATAATCAACATGGTTGAATTAGTTTAACTTTTTATAAAACGACAAATTACAGCTCAATTTTTCATTGAAGAAATTTAATTATATTTACTAATTGACAATGTCAAGTAAGATTATCTCTAATTCAAATTTATCAGATATATATGAGAGTATAAATCACCATACTTTTATTTCTTTGTTTGAAATTGGGGTTGAGTAATTTTACTATCAGAATCTATGAAATTAATTAATTTCTTAAGGTAAAGAAGTGTTATTTAAGACAATTCTTTTTATAATTTCCGACAAAGTCATTATAAGAGTCAAAACACTTTTTTTAAGTGTTTAACATAACTGTATCTTCTGTAAAAAAAAAAAAACATAACTGTATCTCTGAATATCACTGCACTCAAGGCTGAAAAAACTTTATACCATGCATGTTGTTGATATGCACGTACGTCAGATGATATCCCTTATTATAAAATGGCAATGCTCAATATCAATTACAATATGATAATTATACCAGACAATTCTACAACGTTGGAATGGGTCTTTACAAATATAGACATCAGATCAGAGAATCAATATCTTACACAAGTACTTATCTTTTACTACTTTATTATATTATGTTAAAATCAATCATTTACTAACTTAGATACTTAAATGTCACCTTCCAAAAGCGTCACCTTTTACCACCTAGATCACGATCAGATTTCAAGATTAATTAGAGCGGTAATGTTAGCTTGAACCATAGTAAATAGAAGACGATATATAAAAACAGATCTCACACATCCTTACTCTGTTTGCAAATATTTAACGCAACAGAATATTAAACTTGAACATGATCATTGATTAAGCTAAAACAGTTAAAAATTTCAATAATAGTAACTTTATGTTAACATCAGTTTCCGTTGAATAATTGAGAAATTGAGAAGCTAATGCGATTGCGTAGCACATGGTCTGGCATTTTGCATTTCAAAAAAGCAAAGTTTGCATCAGATTCCAATAGTATTTAGTAACCAATTAGATTGAAGAAAGCTTAACTAAAAAGCGTATAAAACAGGTTATAGCTAATAGAGAATGTCACTCACCCGACAAAATGCGGGTTGAGCGGCGCCACATAACTGCATATCATCTTTTTAAAGAACATGGTGGTCCACCCTTCATTTTTGGGATTAGATATTTTTATTATATAGCTTCTAGAACACTTAATATAAATAATTCAACCTATCCATCCATTTCTATAAAAGAAAAAGCATATTATAGTACCGTTTGATGCATGATGATTGGTGACAACTCGATAGAACGTGCTCACATGGTTGGTAACCAATACATTACTTTTACTTAAGCTTTTCGCAATTCTTATTCTTATCATCTTGAAAGAATATACAAATTTGTGGTGAGATAAAATAAGTGACACAATAAAAATTTAGGAATGGGTAGAGCCAAGATCAATCTAATAGAGAACTTAAAACATGTGTACGTAAAACTATTGTAGTAGCATGCAGCTGCATGCGACATGCGTACGGTTTTGTATAATTCGCAGATCGAAGTCGTGATACAGCAAATGATCTAGTCAATGGCACATGCATGCCCCCTTTATTAACAGAAAAAAAAAAAAAAAGGATTTTAAGGCTACTATTCATATGAATATGATTGCTCGATCGCTCTCATGCATGAATATTTGAAACTCATGCGTACACGGTATATATACCTAAATTAAATATGCATTCAGAAAATTAATATCCTCTAATTTTGTTCAGTTCAAAGCCATACTTTACTGCTTGATAAATTTGGATTTGGAATACGTTGTTTATGACGTAATCATACAAAATATCTTCAAGATTTTAAGATATGTTTCAAGAGTCTGATTTTTTTTTAGGAAAAGACAAAAAGAAGTTATTTTAAATCAAGGGAATAAAAAAAAAATATTATATGATGTGATTATACACTACCGCTCTCTGGAGGCAGGAAATTAATGAAGAACAGTTTTCTGTGGGATGGATCGTAGTGGGCTGCTTGGAGGAATGGATCGTGTGTTTTTTGGGTCATTTCGTTGTTATGCTGATATATTGGCTAATTATTATTTACACCCTTATTTTTACTAGTATACTTCCTATTTGTCTTTTTTTTTTTCAAACATATAATTTTTCGGGAAAGGAGGTTATGAAAGATGTTAAAGTTTAAACATATTTCCTAAAGTAGTTTTTGGAAGTCAATTTAAGAAGAAAATGGTACAAGGTGGTAAATAGGGAGGATTTAGGGTAGTGGAAGTGGTTTGTGGAGAAGATTCAATAGTTGTGAAGGAAAATGTTCTAGAGGGTGACGTTGTTGATGATTTTGGAGATCTACAGATGGTGGTTGCTTGAACCTAAGACTATGAAGGGGTGGGTGACCTCGAGGAGTTTGTCGTGGGTTTGAAAATTGGCTTTTGGAAATGTATTGAAATTTTAATACTTACATAAACTATTTTTTGAAATGTGTTAAAATTTTAACACATACCGAAACTCTTTTCTAAAAAAAGAATATTTTGGGGGAAACAAATAAATGGGGCGTATGTTAATAATAAAAAGAGTGTGTAAATAACAATTGTATTTAGAGTGTTAGTAGCACACGGGGCCTTGCGATTGGGTCGAGGAGTCCAAAGGTAATAATGGACCAAAATTGAGATCCACTAATTGGGTTTCATACAAGTGAGGAATGTGTACGATGTAGATGTGAATTGAATTAAATTAAATTAAAAACAAAATTGAAGGAAATAAAATTATTAGAATATAATGACAACGTATATATGATAAAATTAGGCTTGTTTAAAAGTTATATTAAAAGAGAAATGGAAAAAATAAAAAAATATTTGTACACAAAGTGCCATTTCCATTAGATTTGGGGTCTGGAAAGTGGTAAGGTAGTATTGAGGAAACTAAATGGTAATTTGATGGTTTGAGGTGAGAAAGTGACACATACATAAGCGGCGCACACTTTCGTGTTTACTCACAGTAGGGTTGCTTTGCCTTGCCTGGCAATTGCTTTGCCTCGCAGCTCACAAAACGCCACCTTTTTTTCTCTCGTGACCCTATCTTTCATTCTCTTCCCAATCCCATCGAATCTCTCTCGCTCTCTCTGCAACACTCACAGCAGCAATGGGCGCTTCTCTGCCTCCCAAGGAGGCCAACCTCTTCAAGCTTATTGTCGTAAGCTTCGATTTGTTTTCTATTCTCGCCATCTCTCTTTGCTTTTATGCTTGCTTATCGTAGTTCCACGCAACTTTAATCACTGTATTGTGCTCACGCGATTGCTTCCCCATCTCAAAACCCTAGATTCTGTTCTCACGCTATCTTCGCTCACTCAGAATCTCTAGGGATCTTCGCTTGATTTTTCTGATGTCTGAGGGGAATTGGTTATTTGCTACTCTGAACTCTTAGCTTGCTGGCTAAACTGTGCTCTTCTGTTTTCAATAGGAAGTAGTAGTTTCTAGGACAAAATTTCAAAGGAAGGAAAAGTCGGATATTCAGTTATTTTCCTTATTTGTTATTTTGAACTTTTTACATGGAGTATCGGGTTTTAAGGGAATTAGGGCAAGTTGGAAATTCGACACTTCAGAGTTTAAGGGTCTGTCTGGGCAAACTTCTCCCGAAGTCAATTCTAGCAAACTTCTCCCGAAGTCAATTCTAGCTATTCGAGAAACTCATTTCATTTTTTTTTACATATTTTCTTCTCCTAAACGTGTTTCTAGAGAAATTTACCCAAACAGGTCCTAAGTTTAATAGCTTTGGCTTCTCTCTTTTCTTTTTTCACCCTTGCGGCTGTAGGAAGCAGGAAGTTCGAACTGTTTTTATCAAGGAAATGTTGCATGGACACTGCATGCTATTCTACTCCTAGGGAGAGAAAGAGAGAAAAGTTTTGGTAATATAGGTGATAGGACATGATATGAAGAGTGATAGAAAAAAATGATAGCTATTAATAGAGTGTTTGTAAAATATTGGTATACATGTTTTGCCATTCACCACTCTTTTATCAATGTGTGTGTGCAGGCTACCAGGGCCATGCTTTGAACACATTTGACATTGTTCTTGTTCTTTTTAGTAGCTTTTGTTTGAGTTTTTTGGGGAAAAAAATCCATTTGTTGCTTATTACAAGCTCTTGTTTCTGCAGAAATCATATGAAACCAAACAATACAAAAAGGGCCTCAAAGCAGCTGATGCCATTTTGAAAAAATTTCCAGATCATGGAGGTATATTTTATTTTTTGGTGATTATTTTCTAAGCTTTTCCTTATGGCCAGGGTTCATTTTATTTCCCTTCTAATGAATGCAATGTTAGCCTCCCCCCTCCACTTTTTTATTTATTGTTTGCAGCATATTTTGCTTCTCACAATTTTTATTTATGTGTCCGTTCCTGTTTCTTGATGATAGAAACTTTATCGATGAAGGGGTTGACATTAAATTGCATGGATCGTAAGTCTGAAGCATATGAACTTGTTCGTCAAGGATTAAAGGTTTGTTTGTTTTCTTTTATTTTATATCATTTATCCCTCTTACAATAGTCTTCTGTCATATGATCCAGTTTTGATTTTTGTTCTGGTACAGAATGACCTTAAAAGTCATGTTTGCTGGCATGTTTATGGTCTCCTTTATCGATCAGACAGAGAATACAGGGAGGCGATCAAGTGCTATCGAAATGCACTGAAAATAGATCCTGACAATATTGAAATTCTTCGTGACCTATCGCTCCTACAGGTAGAATCTTAAATGCATTTGCCATTATTTGCTTCTCTATATATGACTAAATTTAAATCTATCTAACTTGGACGTTAGTCTTTATGCTGGCATGTACTTAGTCTGTTTAACAAGTGGAAGCATTTTTCAATTTTGTCATCTATTTTCATTTCCTAGAGACCACTCCCATTTGCAATTTTTAGAAATTATGTTTAGGTTGGTTTAGTTTTTATTATAGTTACTATGTTGTCACAGTTGTTTCAACTTCCAGTTCAGACTTTAAAATTTGAGAATGAAACTGTGGTAATGATTATTTGTTTTTTTTCTGCACATTTGGCCCATTCTGAAAAATGTTTCTTTTATCAAAACACAGCTAAACACGTTTTCAAGCCTGTTTGTGTTTTTACTGAAAATAAAAACAGGAAATTCACAAACCAAACATGTTTTTGATGTTCTTCTGTGGCTACTTCAAATTCACTGTACTTATGCATTATTTTTAGAATTATTTATTTTTTATGGCATTCAAGTTAGGCTGAATTAAGGGAAAGGTGAATGAAAATCTCCTTTTGGCCTCCCTACTTTCTCTTCAGCATTTTAAAGTGCACAAAGAAAGGCAATGTCATGGGAGGATGCCTTTTTTATTGATAATATAGCAGAGAGAAAAATTCCACAATCTGTTCCTGCAGATATCTGACCATAACACTGACAATACTCATATGTAAACTGTAGTGGCAATACTCATAGTATGGGTTGACTTTTTATACTGCATTTCAAATTATGGTAGAAATTTGTAATTATACGTGTATATTATTAAGAAACATTAAAATGTTTGTGGGGGCAGTTACCCCCCAAACTCCACCAAGTAGAGCCATCCCTGCCTGTTATTAAAATTTGTAAGAAAGCTTGAGCACATATTCAATCATCCACTATCTGATAATGTTTTCTGCAAATGCCCTTTTAAAAGTTGAGTAAACAAATTGTTACTTTTTCAAGTCAAAATTGTAAAGATCAGTTTATCTAAGTTTAATACAATATCATCTTTCCCTTGTCATGAATTACAGTGAATAAATGTTCTCTTCTGTACTATTGTATTATTACTTTTCATTCAAAATATATGCATATTATAAATATATCTTCAGTGAATTTTTTGTGATTTAATTTGTTTTATTCATTATGTTTTTTTTTTACTCTTCACTCACAGGCACAAATGCGAGATTTGACAGGCTTTGTTGAGACAAGACAACAACTTTTGACTTTGAAGCCAAATCATCGCATGAACTGGATTGGATTTTCTGTTGCCCATCATTTGAACTCTAAGTATGTTTTGGATTTATATTGAATTATTTTTTCCCAAATGGTGGGAGCCATCGGCCTCAAATCTTTTTTTTTTTTTGGGGGGGGGGGTGCTTCTTCTATTCTTTATGGGGACGATTGAACCCACAACATCAAGCACGTCATGATCTTGAAAGACTAGGACTAGTGCCATGTGAGCTATTAGCTCGTTGTTAGATACTACTTTTGTATCCTAACAGGTTTCACAGGGACATGATCTTGAGCTCTCAACTTACATAAATATTGAAGCTTTCATTGTTCACAAGTATTTGTTGTGGCATTCTCATCAGTCACTAATTGTATGGGTTTGCATTTTTCTAAACCTGGCATTGGAATTTAGTGATCAGTTTTGCTGTGACGCCATTTTTATATATATGAATAACGAATCAGAGAATTTCTCAAAGTAGAAAACTGTGACAAAAATGTTGTGTTTGGTTTGAGGAACTGGTTGGAGAATATTTGTTTCTTTGGGAACCAATTGCATCATATGTTTACCCAAAAGGTCCTTCATTTCCTTTGTTTCTGATCTCTATACCCTGAACCTTTGGATCAAGCATTGCTCCTTTTTCTATTATAAATGGTTGCTGTTGAAACATCATAATTCTGTTCTTTTGGTTGTTTGAAATACCTATCTTTTTTGTGTGCCAGTGCATCCAAAGCAGTTGAAATTTTGGAAGCATATGAAGGGACTTTGGAAGAGGATTATCCTCCAGAAAACGAACGGTGTGAACATGGGGAAATGCTTTTATACAAGGTTTTCCTCTGGCAGTGTGTTTGTAGCTGTTTCTTTCTTAATGCATAATGATTATTCAGATATTAGGTGCTTGATGTAACTTTTACTGTAATTATCTTTCTTTATACATGAAAATCTATATTAGCTACTTTTTTTTTTGGTTTAACTTTTAAACATCAATCTGCCTAGTTTTGTCAACATGAGTGTTACCATAGTGTTTTTAGTGTAATAAGTGTGACCATAGTGTTTTTAGGCCAGATATTCAATCCGTTATAGAAGGGAGAAAACACTAAAAACACTATGGCATGCATTTCTTTTTGGTTTAACTTCTAGACATCAACATACCTAGTTATGCTAAAATGAGTCAAATTAAATTTTGTTGAATATGATTCTTTTTGCTGTCAATTCCACTGTTGGTTCAAGAATCTTTATATGGTTTGACTGCTGATATTATTTTTTTCTGTGGTGTTTCTCTGCACTAAATATTATTGCCCAGGTCTCGTTGTTAGAGGAATGCGGGTTTCTTGAGAGAGCTCTGGAGGAGATGCACAAAAAAGAATTTAAAATTGTATGTATGTTTTAGTTTTATTAACCTGGGTAATTTGATAAATGTAACTAATACATGATATATAACTTGTTTCTGATTATGTTTTCCTAGGTTGATAAGCTTGCATACAAAGAACAAGAGGTTTCACTTTTAGTCAATCTTGGTCACTTAGAAGAAGGCAAAGCTTTATACTGGGCATTACTTTCCATGAATCCTGATAATTATAGGTGATCTCTGCCGCCACTTATATTTTTAGGTTTGAGTATCACAATTGATTAATCCTTTTCAGTTTTTTTTTTATTTGTATTTTTCTCTGTTGTTGTTATTGTTTTTTTGGCACCCTTCGTGGTTCTCAATAAAATTGTTCTATACACAAAACTGTTTTTAATTACTCATTGTGTTTCAAATGTGAGATTGAGATGAATCATGAATGCATGTTTTCTATGGTTGTTCGATTATACTTTTGTGATTACTGTGGCTTTTACTTCCACACCATTTATCAGATGTCATATAAACAATATTATTATTTTTTTGTTTAGCTTGTCAGCTTTTGATATTTATTGTTTTTTGGTCATATATGCTGTGAATACTTCATTTAAAAAATATATTTCTTCTCTTATAGTAAGTTATTTGGATGTCAATTTGTCGTTCAGGTTATAAAAGTACCTGGTATATTTTTATAAAAAAAAAATTAGGGGATAGTTTTTGTCGGTTTTTAAAAATTGGACCTGTCATTCAACCTGTGAAGGTACTGTAAAAAAGTTAGATTAGGATAAGCAGTGTATGTCTTGTCCTTATTTTTAGAGAAATTATATTCTTTTTGATTAGCTACCAGTGTAAATGCACAAGGGGATATTTTGGTTCAGTCGCAGAATTGCTTTAATTTTTTATTTTTTAAATTTGGCTCTATTTGGTTCGGTACACTGTCTATTTTTGTTTATGATATTGCTTATTTTGTCTACTATACTAGAAACTGAATTTAAGTTCATGATTCATGTTGCTGTCCAGTTACTATGAAGGTCTCCAAAAGTGTGTTGGATTATATTTAGAAGATGGCCAGTACTCTCCTGATCAAATAGATCGGTTAGATTCATTGTACAAAACACTTGTACAACAATATAAGTGGTCTTCTGCTGTTAAGGTAATGCTGTTTATTGTTATTGGTAGTTATTTATACCTGTTATTTAATATCTTGCTTTCATGTGTCACAGTTATCACTTAACTAATATTTCTGCCATGTTATCTATTTAAAGATATATGTCTCTTGTGTCTTTGTATCACTTGTTAGTTGTGATTTTTTCAGTACCTCCTTTCTCTGGAAATGGGTTTTTCCATTTAAATATTGCTTCATTGCTAACCCTTTTATTAGGAGGCAGGAATTTCTTTGTTTCTTGCTTTATAATAAATATTGAGAAACCTTGGATTGAATATCTATTAGCATATTAAGTGTGGCCATAGTGTTTTTAGTGTTTTCTCCCTTCTATAACAATTTTATAAAATGTATGCCAATGAAAGGATTCTTGTTTTGGTGATCCTCTAGTATATTTCTTATCAACATGAGTGTTATTGTTGGAATGTTGTTTTTTTTAATGAGATTCATTCTTTATTTGATTTTCTTGCTTGCCAGAGAATACCACTAGATTTTCTACAAGGTGACAAATTTCGAGAAGCAGCAGACAATTATATTAGACCTCTCCTAACCAAGGTTCAAAAATTCTTTTTTATGTTGTATTATGTCTAATCTAGTCATTTCAAAATTGATTGAGGTTTTCTTTTGGTGTTGTTTCTAGGGAGTTCCATCTCTGTTCTCTGATCTATCATCTTTGTACAATCATCCCGGGAAGGTCAGTCTTGTCACATATATTTCTTCTATTGAGAATTCAGATTTCTTATGATTATTTTTTTCTGCTATATATTATGAATTTATGATGCTGGACATTAATATATATTCTTTTTCTTTAACTTTGTCCAGGCAGACATTTTGGAACAACTTATTCTTGACTTAGAGCATTCAATTAGGCTGTCAGGCCAATATCCTGGAAGGTAAAATATTTCTTACTTTTCATTTTGTAACACATGAATGGAGTAAAATGTTTATACAATGCAGAATTGCAGATGTTATCTTGGAACTCTCTCTTGGTTAGCTCTTGAATGAAGAGAAGTTAACTTCAAGATAAACACATCTTCTGATAACTTTGCTGATCAGTAATTGAAATTTCAGTGGAACAATCATAAGCAAGTCCCCAAAATAAAACCCTAAAAACATCCCTGCCCATGGGGCCATGACATGGCAAAGAGCCTTATAATTGGTGCCTTGGAATTCTTTTCTTGTGTTATATAGCTAACCACTGTTTATCTTTTACAGGATGGACAAAGAACCCCCTTCAACTCTTATGTGGACTTTGTTTTTATTAGCTCAGGTTGGTGGCTGTTATTTGAATTTTAGATTCATTATCC
This sequence comes from Amphicarpaea edgeworthii, assembly GCA_014843725.1. NCBI lineage: Eukaryota > Viridiplantae > Streptophyta > Magnoliopsida > Fabales > Fabaceae > Amphicarpaea > Amphicarpaea edgeworthii. The sequence goes on along the minus strand of CM026320.1, from coordinate 1,135,814 downwards.
CAGTTCGCTAACAGAGTTTGTACTGGTGCAGCATTATGACAGGCGAGGCCAATACGAAATTGCTCTTTCTAAAATCGATGAAGCTATAGAACATACACCGACAGTCATTGATTTATATTCTGTCAAGGTTTGCTTTGAGTTATAAACACTTCTCTTTATGTCTTTCTAGTCCTTTTGTTATATTATAAAGCTTTGTATTCCTAATGAACAGATAGTTATGAGAATATTACGATTCACGGAACCTACTATTTGATACAATGGAATTTTCAAACTTGTGTGTTTCTGCATGAAGCCTATATATGAAGTAGCAGTTTTTTAATTTGCCCAATTTCACCTTGCTGTTTCTAACATGTTGCTTAATTCATTTCAGAATGTTCAAATGTCTGATATTTATTTCTCTGGTAAAAATGATAAGATATTTTGTGTTCTATACAGTAGTAGTTTTTTAATTGTTAAAAATTTAATGACATAAGGAATCGCTCTTATTCTATTTTACTCTTAAGAAAATAGGGATATCAATATCATATATAGGTCCTTAAATGCTTGCCACAAAGACTATGTTATCAAATTATTTGATGTGTAACATTATTTTGAATATTTGGAGTTTTAAGAGTGTGAATGTTCAATATCACTCCTGCAATATACTTAGACCTGTATATTGGCTGTTCTGAACTAGTTTAATCATTTCAGTTTTGTATAAATTAACATCATCATGTCAGTTTTGATGATTTATGTTATTATGGCCAGTCCCAATTTTATTCTGAAATCTGAACTGTCATTCTTGAAAATCTGGTTAAACAGCATGCTTCTGTTTACCATGTTCATGCCATGTCACTTCATAACATACTTGTCAAAGAATTTGGGAAAATATTCCAATATTCTGAATGAAGCTTTGTTATGCTAGGGGTCACAACAGGTATTGTTAAAAATTAAAGCGAGTTAGATAATTAAGTAACTTGTAGGCCAAGTTAGATTATGTGTGAAACTGACTTTGGAATTGCAGGTGCTATTCTCAACAGCCAATAGCAAAGTTTAAAGATTGTTGCTTGTCTTTGTAAAACAGAGTCGGATACTGAAGCATGCTGGTGATTTGGTTGCTGCTGCTGCATTTGCAGATGAAGCTAGGTGTATGGATCTTGCTGATCGTTATGTTAATAGTGAATGTGTTAAGCGCATGCTGCAGGCTGACCAGGTTTTTGTCTAGCTTTTAATTATATTTGGTTGTTAACCACACATGCATTATAACTTGTGTGGTTTTATCATTTTCATTTTCTGAGACTGCTTTACTTGTATATTCCCTTTATACCAAGGTGGCTTTGGCTGAAAAAACTGCTGTATTGTTCACAAAAGATGGGGATCAACATAATAACCTTCATGACATGCAGTGCATGTGGTTGGTATACAATGATATTTTATTATTTTGCACTATCAAAAAAATATTGTGGTTTAATTTCTTAACATGTCACATCTACGTTTGGGAAGGTATGAGCTTGCCTCAGGTGAGAGCTATTTCCGCCAGGGTGATCTTGGACGGGCGCTCAAGAAATTCTTAGCAGTGGAGAAGCATTATGCCGATATTACTGAAGATCAATTTGATTTTCATTCATACTGCTTACGGAAAATGACTTTGCGTACTTATGTGGAAATGCTTAAATTTCAAGACCAATTGCACTCACATGCATATTTTCATAAAGCAGCAGCTGGTGCTATCAGGTGAATATCATGTCTTTTATTGGTATTCTGCTATATTAGTTATACCTGTTAGTGTTGTGTGGTGCTTTGATTAACTGGGTTATGGGAGTTAAAAGCTCTCAATCATATGTATGAGGTTCAATGTGTTTTGGAAACTGAACTTGTGATTTTTTTTCTCTGTTATCTGCAAGAGCAAGAGTTCTTTGACATACTTCAAGTTTGTTGTGGGTTTATAAGTTTGATTGGGTTTATGGTTTTATGTCCTAATCAACGCCCCTTAAGGACTGTTATAACTGTTCTGTCTTAATTAATACTAGTAAAGCAATGTGTTTCTGAGGCCTGACTGTGTTTATGATCTCATGAATGTAACACTTTGAGCTGCAGATGCTACATTAAGTTGCATGATTTTCCCCCAAAGTCTACATCTCAGGAGGATGATAACATGTCAAAGTTGCTTCCTTCTCAGAAGAAGAAAATGAGACAAAAGCAGAGAAAGGCAGAAGCAAGAGCCAAAAAAGTATTGTAGTCAATTTCTATAGCTTCTGTGGAACCGCCTGTGGGAAAGGTATTTACCCTATTTTTAATTTCGTTTTTAGGAGGCAGAAGAAAAGAATGAAGAGTCAAGTGCCAGTGGGGTATCGAAGTCTGGGAAGCGGCACGTAAAACCTGTTGATCCTGATCCAAACGGGGAGAAGTTGTTGCAGGTTCCAATTTAATGCATTTAATGTCCTATTAGAATACTTCAAAATATCCAATAATATCTTTTGAGCAATATAGAGTATATTAAGTTTATCTCTCTTAGCATGGGTTTAACATTTCCTAACATTTCATGATTTGTTTCCTTACTAGAGATTATGATCTCTTAGCATTCTAGTGTTCCGTTAACTTTTTTTTTTCAGATAACATTATCTTCAAGTAAAAAGAACATATATGGACTTTGACTAGTTAAAATGTAATACAGACTTTTGCTGTTAAATAATATATGTGCATGACATATTCAAAAAGTTGTTAATATCAGTATAATGCATAGCAATGTCAGGTTTATCAAAACATGCTAATTTGAATGTCAGCATGTTTCTGCACAAATTCATTTTAGAAATTCACCATTTTCTTGTGTGTTTTTCCCTACTTAGGTTGAAGATCCACTGTCAGAAGCTACTAAATACTTGAAGTTGCTGCAGAAGAATTCCCCTGATTCATTGGAGACACACTTGCTCTCTTTTGAATTATATACAAGGAAACAAAAGATTTTGCTTGCCTTCCAGGTACGAGGAGCCTGGTTACTTAATTTGTCTAGCATCATTATATTCATTTTTAAGTAATTACACTTTTTCCCCTTAATTATTTTAAACTATAATGCCAATTAAAGGTGTTCTCTTATTTGTCTTTGGTGTTGTAGGCTGTAAAGCAGTTGCTGAGATTGGATGCTGAACACCCTGATTCTCATCGTTGCTTGGTATGATGTCTCTTTTGAAAACACGACAGTTCCATTTTATTAGGATTCGGAAATTTATTATTGTAATATTTTTCATATCACAATAAAAATAATAATACAAGTTAATCTCTTCATTTCTCACAAAGACAATGATAATAAAAACGGTTTTTATAATCTTTTTGTCATTATCATGAATTACATGAAAAGCATATGGTACATAGGTAATTGAAACAAAATTTACCATTGGATTTGGTACTGGCTACTCGTAGTCTCTTTTTTCAATTTCTTTATTCTCATTTTCCTCTTTTATTCTTGTGATTTCTTCTTTCCTCCATCTGATACATGCACAAAAGGAGGAAAAACCTCTCTCTGCTGCGATTTATTTTGGTCCATATGTTGCAGATTAAATTCTTCCATAAAGTGGGATCCATGGATGCTCCTGTGACTGACAGTGAGAAACTGATTTGGAGTGTCTTAGAGGCTGAGCGACCAGCTATTAGGTTCTGAATTCAGCTGTTTTCCCCCCCTTTTGTTCTCTTGTAGACTGGTATTTTCAATTCTTTTGTTCATTTTGTGATTATCATTTGATTTTAACTTTTTCTTTCTTTTTCCTTTTGCAGTCAGCTGCATGAGAAATCCCTGTTTGAGGCAAATAACGCTTTCCTTGAAAAACATAAAGGTCACAGTGAACCTTATTATAAACACGACAATGCATATCTTTCGAGCTTCTTTCTGACGATTTCTTAATTTGCTTCTCTGTTTGCAGATTCTTTGATGCACAGATCAGCTTTTGCAGAAATCTTGCACATTTTAGATTCAAACAGAAAGTCTGAGGCTGTGAAGTTCGTTGAAGAGTCAACAAATAACATTGCGCCAAGGTAATGCTTTACAACATTTTAAGCCCCCCCCCCCCCCCCAAAAAAAAAGCTCCTTGACCAAGGTTTTTTTTTTTTTTTCTCTTTTTTTATAAAAATCGAGCTGCTTATTTTTATAAGTTTTTTTTTCAAAAACTTGTCATCTCCTTTTAAGAAGAAAACCCCCATAAGGTTGGACCAAACACTACCTTAATGTGTTTTGGACACATGCATTGAGAGGACTTAGGGCCTATTTGGGTAAGCTTATCTAGAAACACTTCTTGGAGAAGAAAAATGAAATGAGTTTCTCCATAGACTAAAATTAGCTTTTACATTAGCTAATTTGTAGAAGCTCTCATATAACTTCTCTAAAAGATGCAAAAATGAAAGACACTAGATCAAATATAGTGGATTAAAAATCTTTAAAATGAGGTCGTTAAAATAAAGTGACATTTCTTTGTTCTTTTAAAAAAAGTGTGCATGGATAGGTGCTAATGTATGTATCTTGTTTATGGACTCTTGATGTGTCAATCTTCATGTTTGTTTCTGTATGTGATGTATAAGCTTAATCTCTGTTTCTTTTTTGGATTCATTTTTGGTTTTCAAATCTCAGTAATGACATTAATGAATCTTTCAATAAATATTTTATGTTAGAAATGGAGCACTTGGACAAACCATGGAATGGAAACTTAAAGAGTCTGTTGCAGTTCACAAGCTTCTTGGAACAGTTCTTGGTGATCAGGATGCTGCATTGAGTAAGTTTAACTTGGGACTTTTAGGTTGCCTATAGTAATTGAAGTATGCGATATTAGCTGTAGATGATACTTATGATTTCCACAAATAACATGTTGAGTTCATTTTTCTATGCTGAAAGTTTTTTTGTCTCTTGGAAGATTAAATAATTACTAATTTCTCTGAAGTAGACATGATTTTCTCTTAGGAAAATGGGCTATCGGAGCTGCAAATTGTTTGCTAAAACATTCAGTTATTTTAATCTTTAGCCATAATTCTAGGATGGGGTCAATGGCCTTTAAAACAAACTATTCTGAGATGGGATCAATGTTCTTCAACATTTAGAGAGTTTCAGCTTTCTTTTATTCCAAATTAGGAAACTTTGGTGCCTAAATATCTTGAATCATGGCCTTATTTTCTTTTGTCGGTTTATTTTTCATTCCCATTTCTCATTTATATTTGTAGTTGTGCATCACAAGATTAATTCTATACTATTGCAGGATGGAAGGTGAGTTGTGCAGAGTACTTCCCATATTCTACGTACTTTGGGGGATGCCACAGCTCTGCCTCTCCCAACTCGGCCTTCAATAAGTTACGTAAGAACTCTGAAAATGAGAGTCTTCACCATTCAGAGAGGGATCAAAATGTGGGCTCCATCACATCAAACGGGAAACTAGAGGCATTTAACGATCTCACTATCTGATAAAGTCGAATACATCCATGAGGCTAAGATATGCGTGTTACAAGTTTGGATGCCTATAAAACCAAACGGCATTTGACACTCCTAGAAACAATTGCGTTGCAGCAACAAAGGTCACAGTTTTGGTGCAGGTTATGGAAAATTCTACACATGTCATTCCGATGTATTTTCTTTGCACGATTTCTCCATCTCAGCTGTGAAATTTATTTGGTTTGCAGATGTGTATAATTTTACCTCAATTATGTCTTAGGATTGTCTTTTTCAATTTGTTCACCCCTTTTTTTCTGAGAGGTGGTAGACGGGGCTCCATGGGCTTGTATCATTGTCTTAGATTTTCATTTTGGTCGTTGGGAGAGTTACAGATTTTTTTAGGTTTTTGGTCCTGCTGCATCCAGCCAACCTACACATATAGGGAGAGCATGTTGTATCTTTCCTATTTTATTGGCTTATTCATCATGTATAAACATACATTATGTGGAAATTTTGCTACTGGATGCCAAAATGACATGTAATTTTGGATGAATTCAGTTTAAAATATGGAGCTTAATGGTAGTGTTGTATTGTGGGAAACATTGTGACGTAAACCGGGCTAGGAAGGTTACGTTCCCACTATATTTATTAAAACAAAAAATAATGTGTTGATTTGATTGGCATTTTGTTTCCCTCCACCATCATTAAACGATTTTGAATTTTCTATTTGAGGTCCCTTGGTAAAATAAAGGAGTTGAACTCAAGAAGGTTCTCATGACCAGCTCCAAATAGATAATTGTTATTGTTATATATTACAGATCTCTCCCAACGGAAAACCTACCCTCTATTGCCTCATCAAGCTATTTGTCTGCCAATAAGCACCTCAAAATCAATTTTGTCAATGTTGATTCAAATGTAATGGATAAGATTGGTGCAGTGTCACATGTCATACAGTTGAGTTCGTCGTCCTAACAAATCACAACAATGATCTCAATGCATGCCGAGAGACCCTACCTTATGATTCCATTGTTTGCACTTTGCAGTCCTAGTAGGGTACAAGGTTGGAGAAAACGATGGAAGAAGCACAACATGATCTCGAGAACTTGTGACTTGGGTTTTAAAGTTGGGTCATTGTTCCAGCAGAAGACATCCCTTGAGCTTCGAAGCTTTATAAATTCCAGAGGTAGAAAGTGGACATAAGCAACAACAAAGGGAAAGCACAATAGATTGAAAATACAAAACTCTAGTCACAAGTGTATCTATGCAATTTTTTTTATAAAATTGTTTATTTACACTAGGAAATTAGAATTATTTTTAGATAATTTCTACAACTTTGTAGGAAAAAAAAAAACTTAAATGCAGTATTATTTGCACCTGCGTGTTAGCTTCGTCTAAAACACCTATGGATTTTGGGCATTAGTAATAATCTAAATCATGAAAAAAATATTGATTATTTTTATTGATTTCATTAGTAATATTAGGAGGATGAGTTTGTGCTTTCTTCTTTTTTTTTTTAAATAAATAAATAAAAAGGGATGAGTTTGTGATGATGTGTAGAATAATTGATGGCCAACTATAAAATTATACGAAGTTATATCCTAGAATTGGGAGATCATGAATTAGAACTTAATTAAATAGTTTGAAGGATGAAGCTGTAAGAAGAATGTGATGTGCTAGGGAACAACTGCCATCACGTGTGACTCTGTGGGGCTATGGTGTGAATCTCATGCCCATGTCGACGAATATGCTCGGTTGGGGAGAGACAGTTGGTTCAATTAACAACGTTCGGATATAGTTTAGCTACGATCATTTTTTGTTTATGTTTGTGTTATGTTATGATGTTCACCTAGCAAGTTCCGGAAACACATGTTTGTGCCATACTATATTTTGTAACCAGCAGCAACATTAATTGCAACCGTGCCTAAAATTGGCCCCAATATATTCTCAAAAAACGACTCTTCATATATAATATATTGCGGTATAACGTGGAGACCTGATTAAAATTTGGATGCATGGTCAAATTAATTGGTAGCAATATACTTACTTTAATGTATGCAATCAGCGAATGTATCCTTTTAGATGTTTGAGCTGAAATTTTCACTTGTAACCCTCTCCCTCTTACATAGCGAGGAAGCTATAATTTCCCAATTCCCATTGTTAGATGATGCAAATCATTAATTTGTTACAAAAATCACTTGCTTAAGATTGACTAGTAGTATTAAACTGGTGGGGAATAGGTATTTTTTCTTTGGACAGTGTCACAGTGGGTCTTTCTTTATGATTATCAACACAATGAAGCGAAACAACAATGTTTTTGTTGAGCTAGCTGCCCCCAAAGGAAAAAAGTGAAATTAACATGAACTAATGTATAAAATTACATTTGTTCTTGCCCTAACTGACTTACCATAAGGGCATCGTCTCCTTGATAAGTATAGAAAACTAACTAATAATTTTTCTCTGTTCTTAAAACATTGAATATTCTTCCATCATCCAACTTGGTTTGTTTAAGTCTCTTTCTCTCTGACGGTATATATTTATATTGTTCAGTTAAGCATCTGCTGTACCATATATTAAACTGAAATTAATTAATTAAGATCAATATCCACTTGCACTCATGGAGGTATTATGTCATGTGTGGGTGTATTGATATTTCTATATGCTTGATTTGTTGCTTGTACTTGGGGAAACATCAATCATGTAACAAGTGAAATTAAGACTAGTTAAAAAGCCTTGGCAATTCAAGGAATATATCGATTGTTGCAATCCAAAAAACAAGTTAGATTTGTCTTCAATAGAATTTAAGTCATAATGGAGCCGTTAGCAAGCATTTATTCATCTATTTAACATAACCAATTCTACTTTTAAGTGAAATCAAATTTATTATATATAATTCTTCTTGTTATATATACTTCTTGGCAGTGGAATCTATATAATTGCGCATATATATTCCCCAATCGGGCTCAATCGTAAACTTTATAATACGTTCTAATCACTAAAGATCCTTGGTTTTTATTTGAAACCATTATTAGGGATATCAGTTTCAAATTTGAAGAAAGAACATGATATTTGGGTTATTAAAGTTTCCAAATGTATACTTAGAGTCAGAGATATCTTCTTTTATACTTTTCTGTCCACTGCTTCTACTACATGGAATCCAATTCTTATACTCTGCTCCCAAATAGTTGGCAAATATTACAAGCTATTCAACGGCATGATGATTTGAATATAGCATTAATTATGGTTATGGCCGGAGGGATTTTAATTTATTTTACCATGCATCATTTTGAATTCAAAGACGAACCATGTTATTAAAATATCAAACAGCATATATATATATATATAAAAGATTTGGGATTTGGTTCTTGAAATTTGTTTGATTTAGAAATATGCAAAATAAATAAATAAATGGATCATCAAATCCATTTGATTTAGAAACATTCACCAAATAATTATGATTCTTTTTAAAACTTGACTTTGATCATTTGTAATGTTTTATTTGGTTTTCTTGCGTATTGAGACAAAAGGATCTTTACCATTAATGGCTACGCTTATGATGGTCGTGCATGAAGTGGTTACTCCAATTTGTAAATTCTAACATGAACCTGGCTTTACGCGTTTGTAAGTTTGATGAGGTCCCAAGTGTTTCTGATCCTGTATAGAGATTGTCGAGTTTGACTAATATGATTTCTTGATCCTTCACATTCCACAGACATGCAATTGATACATCCACAACACAATATATATATTATGAATAGCATTGTACAGAGAATTGCCTCGGGTCCTACCTACTCAACATGCATTCATTAATGTGACACAGAACTGGTCGTACATACTATACATATATATATTCCGTAACAAAGATGAAAAACTTATCAGATTAGTTACATCTTTCTTTACTATTGACCTAAACCATCATTTTTATTAGTATTGGCAATTCCTGCCGAGAGAAGAAATACGATATAATAAATTAATTTAGCTAATTTTGAAGATTAAATTAATTTACCATAATGATGTGATGTAATAAATAAATTGCAGAGAGGTCCCTGAAATAAAAGAAGCAAGCAAATCACATGGGATGTTCCTTGCTCATCTAATCAAACGGACACGAAGAAATCTGACGAGAAGGCAGAACGAAGCGTCGGATATGTTGGTGGGTTTGGCGAGGGGACAAAGTTGTCTTTGTCCCTACAATTGTTTCTCATGTGACCGACCACTTCTCCTTGCTTGACCTGTCAGTCACTACGTACGTTTTAGTAATTTTCATTCACTTCATAATTTCTATATATATAAGATCCATCCTTCAGCTTCATAATCACTACTACTACTACTACTACTACACCTATTTTATTTTTTAAGAGAAGAAACTAAGAATTGATATATGGCGAAAGAAGGTGATGATGATCTTGGACTTGAAATCACTGAGCTAAGGTTGGGTCTACTACCCGATGTGAATGAGAAGAAGAAGAGGGCCTTCTCGCAAATTGATGATGAAAATAGCAGCTCCGGCGGTGACCGGAAAATCGAGAGCAAGACTCAAGTGGTGGGGTGGCCTCCGGTGTGCTCGTACCGGAAGAAGAACACCGTGAACCAAGCTTCCAAAATGTACGTCAAGGTTAGCATGGACGGTGCTCCTTTCTTGCGTAAGATTCATTTGCCTCTGCATAAGGGCTACTCAGATTTCGCCTTCGCTTTGGAGAACCTCTTTGCTTCCTCTGGAATTGGTCAGTTCCGTTTCTTAATTAATTTGAAACATGCAAAATAATACGTTAATCAATTTACTATTATTTTTATGATTCAAGCAAAAGATCAAGAATACATGTGAGCTTTATTCTAATTTTTAAGAGAAGATGAATTCAAATATCCCAACCCCTAACAAACTTCTTAATATTCCATCATGAAAAAGTCTTACTATTAAAATAATAAACCTTTGAGTTTCTTTGTTGATCTTGAGATTATGATGGTTTTGACCTTTTGTAACAACTATTTAAGAACAACACGTGCTTTTGTTAGCACAATATGAAATTAGATGATGCTTGTGAGTTAATAAACGAATTGACCGGTAGATATTACAGTATGTTGTACAACAACATAGTAACGATTATGAAGAATCTCTTTATTTTAATAATTGTCCTAAAAAGAATGAGCAGGAGTAAAATAATTTGGAAGGACAAAGTGGGAGACCAAGTAGTATATATAATAATTAGACATTCTGCTTATTACGTGATGGCGTGCAACTAGTGTATACATAAAGTTGAACTGCTCTTTTCATTGAAAAAGAATTAATTAGCACAATAAATTAATTAATCATCATTATATTAACATAAAAATGAATATTAAAATTTGTTTGGCAGTGGAGGCGTTGAAGAATGCGGACAATTCTGAACACGTTCCCATTTATGAGGACAAAGATGGTGACTGGATGCTTGTTGGAGATGTCCCTTGGGAGTAAGTACTTCCCCACCTTCTATTTTATTATTTATGTTTTAAATTAAAAGTGATAATCGAGTTCGAGTCAAGTAAACAGAAATACTTTTTATTATATACTGTTATAGAGTCAACTTTCCACGTTTGCTGAGCCAAGCCAACTAGCTAGCTAACAGTTTTTATAGTTCACATCTACTACCTATCATGATTCCATGTATAAAAATAAAACTATGTGCTACGGAATTTTCGTTTACTATCAATATATACTTTGTGTAAACCAACATACTCATACTATAAAACGAAGTTACCCCCCCAAAAAAAAAAAAAAAAAAACTAAATCATTAAAATTGAAAACTTGGTATATACATAACGGGAGTTTCTAAATTTGGGTGAGAAAAGTTGAAGTAGGAAAGTAAAAATGAACATATTTTAGTGATACCGACGATATACATTGGACCCCATATAGCCGACATGCGTGAATCCCTGGTTATAATGTTCAGCATCAAATTAGGAACGGGGAAACGATGTGGCCCACCCTGAAAAGAGAAAAGTCATTATTGTTATTGTATGCATCAAAATTATAAAGCTTCTTAGTTGGCAACATTTCCGAGAATGATCCAATGTCCCCCATGAAATGAAATACATGAATTTTTCAATTATATATATATATAAACAAGTAAATGATGATTTTGTTCATATTTTCTTAAAGCTATAGTAATTTTCTATTTGTGATGTAAAACTTGTGTGCTAAATCGTATTTTACCTTAACAGAATGTTTATGGAGTCATGCAAGAGGCTGAGGATTATGAAGAGATCAGATGCGAAGGGCTTCGATTTGCAACCAAAAGGATCTTTAAAGGGATTCATAGAAAGCGTGGCAAAGTGAAAGATTATGTTATGTTAGGCTTTAGTTAATGTCGTGCACGTTTTGACGATCGATCATCAATCCAAGTTTATGTTGTCTTTTTCTTATATTTGAGAAAGCATGCATTTTTAGTTTAATGTTATTATGAATGACATATAGGACCCTATATAATTAATAGGGAAAACTCATCGTCTTAGATTAATTAATGAATTGCCATGTTTGTTAATTTGCTTTCAATTGCAGAACAAGTTATTGTATCAGTATGTTGTTTTGTTACTGATTCCAATTTGTTAATTACTTCACCTAAACTCTTTTTTCCCCTTCCTTTTTAAGTAGTTTTTTTTTATCAGCTAAAAATATTTATATAGATCGAAAGTATAAAGAAATATGAATGTATATTTTTAAACAAATAAAGAGTTATTATAAAAATAGAAAAAGAAATATAATTTCACGAAATCTTTAAGAATGATTATTGTAATTTTCTAATTGAAATAAGCTGAATGCTTCAAATCCACTTCGGCCACAAAGGCAACGCAAGTCCAAACATCCATACAAAACAAATGGGCTAAAATCCATAATAGAATATTCAGTTGTAAGATGAATGAATGGTACTTAAGACAGCAAATTACATCTCAGCCTAAGTAAACCGATAAGTACCAACATCTCGAACTAGTTCAGATTGATTAATGAAGAATGTCAAATTAATTAGTCACTTGTATAGTTGTATTTATAATGTGAAATGTGAAATTGGTTTGGCTCTCTGCTCTGGGTATTTTGTTTCATCAATTAATGTTAATCCCTTTGTATTTATCGGTCACAGTGATTCCTTAAAGATTATTCTTTTTAACGAAAGAAAAGAAATCTATTTCTGTTTAAGCATTTTATAAAAACCACTTTCCATCTTTTGGAGATTTCCTATGTATGATGAGAATTGAAATCCACTGGATACACTTTAGGCTAGGTCGAGTCAATAACTATCCAACTTTTGATTTATATATTCTTAATAAGGTAACCTCTGTTTCCATCAGAATACTAAGACTCAAATAACTGCTATTTTTCTATAAAAGGTCTCGCATAAAATCTCTCTAATGAACCTAGTTTCAACAAAAACAAATATGAGAGAAAGAGAGATGAACATGTCTGAATAACTTTTTTGTAGTAAGAAAAAGAAAAAGAAAAAGAAAAAGATTCGAAAGGATAGTAAGTAGTAGTGGGCTTTGAAAACAAGAAATGAAAAAACGAAAGGAAAATAACAAAACATAGTGTCGTAGCTACACTGAGTAATTGGCAGATGTCCTTTACGCATGTTGGGTGAGACAGGTCAGAAATGATCTTTCTCTCAGCATAACATAACATAACATGTCTATAGGAACTTGGACTAACGTACATATACAGCTGCTGTGAAGGATCAGAATTAAGCACAACAACAACAACTGGTAGCAGTACACTACTACCATATTTAAGATAAAATTAAAGGGTCCACTACAGTGTCATCTTCAGGGAATGAACCTTTGAGTTGTGCTTGTCCCAGAGTCAGTGTGATGGTGGACTAAAGCTTTCATCTTTTTCTGTCAAGGATAAGATCACGAAGGGACTCATCTCTGCTGCAACTTGAAAAGCAAACGTGTTCCATGACAATACAATACAAATTTCCATTTGTTGTTGTATTTCCTTGTTTTATTAATTAATTGATTGCTAAAAGTTAAAAGAGTTGCTATCTTACTCATCAAATGGGATGGGAGATGGTAGTGTAGTGTCATTATTAATTTATTAAACCAGAACTATTATTTCTTCAATTTCTGAACCTAATTTCAAATTCGGTCACTCATTTCTCAGTCACAACTCAACCATTTAAAACTATCATCTTAAGTACACGAATAAGGTTATTTTGAAGGGTAACTTCATAGTTCTGTCTAGACATTCAAAAAACTATGATGATTGCTTTAACACACAACATATTAAAATTTGTTAATCAAAATATTAAAAAAATTAAATATAGCTTGATGGGTCCCTATTTTTTTTTTTCTTTTCCTTTTCGAATTCCAATAAAATAATTAAACCAAGCAGCAGAAAACAAAGTAGCCCAAATAAAAGGCTGAAACAATACAAGAGTGTACTTAGTAGAGATTCGACAAAAACAAAACAGCATATATACTTATTCCCAATGCTGAATGTCAATGTAACTTAACAATCAAAAGTAGACAACCAGCAGCAAGATGAGGTTTTGGACCCTCTTTACTCTTGCTTAGTAAAGTATAGGAAGGATTGTATGCTGGCAGGTAGCAACAAACAATTTCTCTCACCTGGAAGAAACTGCAAAGCACCAACCATGAGTCCATTACAATGTCCTCTTGTTTATTTATTTTTGAAAATTTTAAGATATTATTAGTGTTTTTTTTTTTAAATTAAAATAATTTTAAATTTTTTTTTCAAGACCTTACTCTTATTTCTTTATATTTTGTAAGACTTTCATTTTTTATTTTAAATTTTCAAGACATTACTCTTGTTTTTATTTCATATTTTAAAAAAAAATTCAGACATTTCTCTTGTTTTTATTTATTTATTTATTACAAATTTTAAATTTTAAAGACATTACTTTTCTTTTTTCATATTTAAAAAAATGTATTTTATATCAAAATTTCAAAACATTCATCTTGCTTTTTCATATATTTTTAATTTTTTTTTCTTTCAAAATTTCAAATCATTATACTTTTTTTTAAAGCCAAACACAAATATTATAAATGAAAAACGAGTGTGTCCCTAAACAACGGGAAAAAATCACAATTACAAAAAAAAAAAAAAAAAAGTCAACTCATTGGATTAGAAGCAAAACCAAATTATAAATATACCAAGAAAAAAAAAAAGGAAAACAACCAACAGAGAATCTTATAATAACAAATCTATAATCATGAAAAAGATTGCTTAATCCTTTTCACCACTACCTCCACATCCACCACTTACTTTCTAAAGATGACATTGTTTCTGTGTAGCTAGATAAACCAGCAAACAACCATCCAAATGATATGATGAGCCTGACCTACATTATATTTATTAAGTAATTTTTTTTAAAGCTTAATCCCAAGCTAGACCTTTTTAATAAATAAGATAGGCTAAGTCAGGTTTTTGATAGGCCAGGCCATAATTGGCATATATCCACCCTTACCGACAAACACCTCACCATGAACAAAATGACACTTAATTTGATTGTGCCCCTCATTGAGAAACCCAACTAACGATGCATTGTATTGCACACTACTTAGGAAAAATTACAACCAATAAATAAGAGACTTTCATCCTTAGCCGACCCCTATCAGAACACACACGAAGTCTCAACTACCACCTTTTGCTGAACCAAAGTTGCTCTTGTGGGAAGTTTCCCATGAATAAGACGTCAAGAAAATGCAATGACTTTGGACAAACACTTAGTCCTCTACACGACGTCAAACACCCATCCTTAGAGTTCCTATCAACCCTACCACACAAAAGCTTATAAACATTGACGACAAAGAAGGAATTCGAGGCAGACTACTTCCACACATCAGGATGTCACACCGCCAATGTAATAGAAGACAACTTTTTAGAGATTTGCCTTCAGCTCTACCTCCTAGCTAAACAACTCTGGTAATCTCGAAACAACTCTGGTAATCTCGTCTCCTCCACCACTATCCCAAGTCAATATACAAGTTCTTTTATATTTTAAAATTTTCATTTTTTTCAAAATTTTTAAGACATTCTCTTGTCTTTGATAGTTTTTAAAATTTCCATTTTATTCACATTTTCAAGAAATTGTTCTTGTTTTTCTTATTTTTAAAATTTTCAGTTTTTTTTTAAAAAAATTTCAATACATTCCTCTTGTTTTTTCATATATTGTTTTTTACAATTTTCACTTTTTAATTTTTTTAAGACATTCCTCTTACTTATTCATATTTTTAAATATTTTGTTTCTTTTCAAAATTTTAAAGATATACCTCTTGTTTTTCAATAATTTTAAGTTTTTCATTTTTTCAAAAATTTAATGACATTTCTCTTGCTTGTTTTTAAATATGAAAAACCAAGAGAAATATCTAGAAAATTTGAAAAAAAAAGGAAAAATTTTAAAATATGAATAAATAAGAGAAATGTATTGAAATTTTTTTAAAAAGATTAAAAAATAATAGAAATGTATTGAAAATTAAAAAAAATAATAGTTTTAAAAATAAGAATAATGTCTTAAAAATTTGAAAAAAATGAAAACTTTAAAAAGTATGAAAAAATAAGAGTATTGTTTTGAAAATTTGAAAAAATATTAAAAAGCAGCGAAATGTCTTAAATATCTGAAAAAGAATTGAAAATTTCAAAAAAATATGAAAAGAAAAGTGTTGTATCTTGAAAATTTGACAAAATATTACAAAATAAGAGGAATGTCTTGAATATTTGAAAAATAATGGAATTTTTTAAAAATATGAAAAATAAAATAAGAGTAATGTCTTGAAAGCTTGAAAAAAAAATGAAAATATTAAAAATATGGTACAAAGAGTTTTGTCTTGAAATTTAAAAATATATTAAAAAACAAGTGGGATGTCTTGAATATTTGAAAAAAAATATAAAATATAAAAAAAAGAGTAATGTCTTGAAAACTTAAAAACAAAAAAGAATTTTTCTTTAAAATATGAAAAAATAAGTATAATGTCTTAAAAATTAAAAAATATGAAAACTTTATAGCCCAAATCTTAAACCACAAACACCAGTCCCTAAATCTCAAATCCCACACGGTAAACATAAAACCCTAAAACCAAATCATAAACCATAAATCTTAAACACAAAGCCCTAAATCATGAACCTCAAACTCTCAAACCATAACCATGAATTAAACCATAAGCCCATAGACCATAAACCCTAAATTATGAACCTTAAACCTTGACCCCATGAACGATAAACCCTAAACATTAAATCACAAACACAAAACCTTAAACTATAAACTTTAAACCCTTAATATTAAAGTATAAAGCATAAACCCTAAAACATTAAATTCTAAAACGGATTCTTTATGGTTTCACAAATGAAACCCAAAATGATTTAAGATTTTACAAATGAAATCCAAAATAATTTAGCATTTCACAAATGAGAGCAAGTACGGTTTAATGTTTCATAAAAGAATCCTTAAATGATTAAGGGTTTCACAAATGAAATCGTAAATGATTTACAGTTTCATAAATAAAATCCTAAGTAATTTAGCGATTCACAAGCGAAACCCTGATTAATTTTGGGTTAAAAACTAAATTTCGAAATGATTAAGAATTTAACAAATGAAACCCTAAATGATTTAGGTTTTCAAAAAAATATCCTAAATGATTTTAGGTATCAGAAATGAAACCATAAATGATTAAGGGTTTCAAAAATTACTTTTTTTAATGTTGTAAGGTTCACAAATGAAACTCAAAATGATTTTAGGTTTTAGAAATGTCATAAAGAAAACCCTAAATGATTTAGGGTTTGAAACATTAAATGATTTATAGTTTAAAAATGAAATCATAAATGGTTAATCATTTCACAAACGAAACCTAAAATGATTTAAAGTTTCACAAAAGAAAGCTTAAATAATTTAGGATTTCACAAACAAAACACCAAATGATGCCCTAAATGATTTAGGATTTCACATGCAAAACTGTAAATAATTTAGGGTTTCACAAATAACACCTTAATTGATTTAGGGTTTCAAATACGAAACCCCAACTAATTTAAAGTTTCACCAACAAAACCCTTAATGATTTAGGAATTCAAAAATGAAACCCTAAATGACATAAGCTTTCACAACAAAACCATAAATGCTTTAAGGTATAGAAAACAATGCCCTAAATTATTTAAGGTTTCACAAATGAAACCCTTTAATATTTAAGATTCCAAAATCGAAACCCTAAATAATTTAAGGGTTCACAAATCAAACCCTAAATTATTTGAGGTTTCCTAAACAAAACCTTAAATGATTTAGAGTTTACAAAACATAATAAATGGTTTGGGGTCTAAAAAAGGCCTATATTATTTAGGATTTCTCAATTGAAATCATAAATGATTTAGGCTTTCATAAACATTACCCTAAATGATTTAAGGTTTCACGAACAAAACCTTAAATGAATTGAAATTTCACAAACGAACTCTTAAATTATTTTAGGTTTCACAAACGAAATCCTAAATGATTTCGAGTTTCACAAAAGAAATAATAAACAATTTAGGGTTTAAAAAACAAAGTGCTATATTATTTAGGGTTTTCCAATCAAAATCATAAATGATTTAGGGTTTCATAAAAGAAACCCTAAATGATTTAAGGTTTCACAAATAAAACCCTAAATGATTTGGGATTTCACAAACAATACCTAAATAAAGTAGGGTATCACAAACGAAACCTTACATGATTCACGGTTTTACAAGCAAAAACCTAAAAGATTTAAGTTTTCACAAACAAAACCCTATATTATTTAAGATTTCATAAAAACCCTAAATGATTTAGGGTTTCATTGTGAAACCCTAAATTATTTCAGGTTTCCTAAATCAAATCCTAAGTGGTTAAGGGTTTCACAAAAAAACAATAAATAATTTATTGTTTCAAAAATAACATCTTATACAATTTACGGTTTCCTAATTGAAGTCATAAATGATTTAGGGTTTCATAAACGAAACCCTCAATGATATGGGGTTTCATTAACAAAATCCTAAATGATTTTGAGTTTCACAAACACAACCCTATATTATTTAAAGCATCACAACCAAAACCTTAAATGATTTTGGGTTTCACAAACGAAACTATAAATGATTTAGGGTTTTAGAACCAAAACTATAAATGATTTAGGGTTTTACAACCAAAACCCAAAATGATTTATGGTTTCACAAATGAAACCCTAAATAATTTAAGGTTTACCAAACAAAATCATATTTGATTTAGGGTTTCATAAACGAATCAATAAATATTTTAGGGATTCAAAAACAAAGTCCTATACTATTTAGTGTTTCAAAATAAAAGCCTTATATTATATTGGGTTTCTAAATGAAGCCATAAAGGATTTAGGGTTACACAAACCAAACCTTAAATGATTTAAGGTTTCACGAACAAAATCGTAAATGATTTAGAATTTCACAAATGAAACCCTAAATGATTAAGACTTTCACAAAAGAAATAAAAATGTCAGGTTTCAAAAACAATGTTCTATATTATTAAAGGTTTCCTAATTGAAACCCTAAATTATTTAGGTTTTCACAAATGAAAGCCTAAATGATTTAGGGTTTCATAAACAAAACTCTGAATTATTAAGGGTTTTATAAATAAAACTTAATATTAATTAAGGTATCACAAATGAAATCCTAAATGATTTATGAGTTTATAAATAAAACCTTAAATAATTTTGGGTTTAACGAACGAAACCTTAAATGATTTAAAGTATGACAACCCAAACCCTAAATTATTTACACTATCCCAAACAAAACCCTAAATGATTTACGGAACAATGAAATCCATAATGATTTAGGGTTTTAAAAAACCTTAAATCATTTATGGATTTGCAATGAAACCCTAAATGATTTAGGGTTTTAGAAACAAAACCCTACATGATGTATGGTTTCACAACTAAAACCCTTAATGATTTAGAGTTTCTCAAACAAAACCCTAAATAGTTTAGGGCCTCACAAACGAAACCCTAAATGATTTAATATCAACACTGAAACCTTAAATTATTCACGGTGTCACAAACGAAACCCAAATGATTTTAGTTTTCACAATCGAAATCCTAAATGATTTACAATATCCTAAAATGAAACCCTTAATGATTTAAGGTTCCAAAAACAAAACCCTAAATGATTTAGGGTTTCACAAACAAAATCTAATATAATTTAAGGTTTTATAAATGAAACTCTAAATTCTTTACGATTTCAAAAAAGAAACTCTTAATGATTTAAAATAATACAGACGGCATCGTAAATGATTTAGATTTTAAAAAATGAAATCTTAAATGATTTAGGGTTTCGTCAACAAAATTCTAAATTATTTGGGATTTCATAGATTAAACCTTAAATTTTTAAAGGTATCCAAATGAAACCTTAAATGATTTAAGATTTTACAAATAAAACCTTAATTGATTTAGGATTTCACAAATAAAACCCTAATTGATTTATGATTTCACAAACAAGACCCAAAATGATTTAGGATATTATAAAGGAAATACTAAATTATTTGTGGTTTTGTAAATGAAACCCTAAGTCAATTAAGGTTTTACAAAAGAAACACTAAATGATTCAAGGTATTACACATAAAAACCACAGTGATTTTGGGTTCCACAAACGAAACCTTAAATGACTTAAGGTATTACACATAAAACCCACAGTGATTTTGGGTTCCACAAACTAAACCTTAAATTATTTAGGATATCCCAAATGAAATCGTAAATGATTTATAAGTTTATAAAAAAACCTTATATAATTTTAGGTTTCACCAACAAAACATTAAATGATTTAAAGTATGACAACATAAACCCTAAATTATTTAGGCTATCCCAAATGAAACCCTAAATGATTTAAGATTTCAACAACAAAATCCTTAATGATTTAGGGTTTTATAAATGCAACCTTAAATGATTTATAGTTTGACAAATGAAACCCGACATGATATAGGGTCTCACAAACAAAACCTTAAATAATTTAGGGTTTCACAAACAAAATTGTAAATAATTTAGGGTTTCACGAAATAAAAGCTAAATGAATTAGGGTTTCCCAAAAAAACCATAAATGATTTTAAGTATCGCAAATGAAACCCTATAGTAATTAGGATTACACAAATAAAACCCTAAATGATATAGGGTTTCCCAAACAAAATCCTAAACTATTTAGGATTTTACAAACGAAAGCCTATGTTATTTAGGATTTCCTAATTAAAACCTTAAGTGGTTTAAGATTTTGCAAAAGAAACAATAAATAATTTAGGGATTCAAAAACAAAGTTTTATATGATTTGGGATATCACAAACAAAACCTTAAATTATTTAGAGTTTTACATACAAAATCCTAAATTACTTAGGGTTTAAAAAATGAAACCTTAAATTATTTAAGGGTTTATAAACAAAACCCAAAATAATTTGGGGTTTCATGAACAAAACCTTCAATGATTTAAAGTATCATAAACGAAAACCAAAATTATTTACGATTTTATAAATAAAACCCTAAATGACTTTAGGGTTTCAAAAAAGAAACAATAAATAATTTAGGTTTCAAAAATATAGTCTTATATTTTTATGGTTTCCTAATTGAAAAGTCATAAATGAATTAACATTTCATAAATGAAACCACAAATGATTTAGGGCTTCCTATTTGAAATCATAAATGATTTAGGGTTTCACAAACAAAATCCTAAATTATTTAGGATTTCACAAAAAAAAAAGTCAAAAATAATTTAGGGTTTCAAAAACAAAACCCTAAATTATGTTTGGTATCCTAAATTAAACTCTAAATGAGTTAGGGCTTCACAAAGAAAACTTTAACTAATTTTAGGTTTCACAAATGAAACCTTCAATGATTTAAAGTACCATTACCAAAACCCTAAATGATTTAAGATTTCACAAACAAAACCATAAATGATTTAAAGTATTACAAACGAAATCTTAAAAGATTTACGATTTCACAACTAAAACTCTCAATTATTTATGGTTTCACAAACGAAATACTAAATGACTTAGGATTTAAAAAAAGTCTTATACTATTTAGTGTTTCCCAATTAAAGTCATAAGTGTTGTAAGGTTTTAGAAACAAAACCCTCAAATGATTTAAGTATTTTATAAATAAAATCCTAAATAATTTAAAGTATCACAGCTGAAACTCTAAATGATTTAAGGTATCCTAAATAAAACCCTAAATAATTTAGGGTTTCCCAAAAGAAGCAATAAATAATGTAGGGTTTCAAAACAAAAATCTATATTATTAAGGGTTTCTCAATTGAAGTCATCAATGAGTCAGGGTTTCATAAACGAAATCTTTAATAATTTAAGATTTCTAATAAAAACCTAAATGATTTTCATTTCTTTTCAAATTTTAAAGCCATTACTTTTTTCCATATATATTTTTTTTCAATATTTCAAGACATTCCTCATGTTTTTTTTAATACTTTTAAAATTTTCAATTTTTTTTTCATTTTTCAAGACATTTCCCTCTTTTGCTTCTTAATAATTCTTAAATTTTCAATTTTTTTTCTAAATTTTTAAAGATAATAATCTTATATTTCATATATTTAAAATTTTCATTTTATTTTCCAAATTTTGAAGATATTCTTCTAGTTTTCTAATATTTTGAAATTTTCATTTTTTCAAAATTTCAAAGACATTACTTTTGTTATTTGTTTTTTTAAAAATATTAATTTTTTTCAAATTTTCAAAGTATTACTCTTGTTTTTTACATAGTTTTTTTTAAAAAAATTCAATTTTCAAAAAATTCTTATTGTTGTAATTTTTTTTAATTTTTCAATTTTTTCACGACATTCCTTTTGTTTTTTCATATTTTAAATTTTTCATAATTTTATAAATATTCCTCTTATCTTTAAATACTTTAAATAATTTCAAATTTTCAAAATTTTGAAATCATTCCTCTTGTTTTGTAAGATTTTTAAAAATTTTCATTTTTCAAATTTTAAAGACATTATACTTATTCTTTCACTTTTTTTTTTTTCAAGACATTCCTATTGTTTCTTCACATTTTAAAAAAAAATTCAAATTTTCAAGATATTAATCTTGTTTTTTCTAATTTTTTTTTAAAAAAATATTTTTAAATTTTCAAGATATTATTTTTATTTTTCATATAATTTAAAATATTCATTTTTTAAAACATTGGTGTTGTTTTTTTGTAATTTAAAATTTTTACCTTTTTTTCAAAATTTCAAGTAATTGCTCTTGTTTTTTCATTTTTTTTTTTAAGTGTTAAGACATTTTTCTTGGTTTTTCATATTTATAAAATTTTTATTTATTTTCAAAATATTGAAGACATTCTTGTTGTTTTCACTAATGAACCGCTAAATTATTTAAGATATCTCAAATCAAATCTTAACTGATTTAAGGTTTCACAAACCTTAAATGTTTAAGATTTCACATACAAACCCATAAATGATTCAGGGTATCACAAATGAAAGCCTAAATTATTTTAGGTTTATTAAATTAAACCCTAAGTAATTTAGGGTTTCACAAAAAAAAACATAAATGATTTTAGGTTTCCCAAACAAAACCCTAAATGATATAAGGTTTCACAAGCAATGCCCTATATATTTAAGGTTCACAAATGAATTCCAAAATGATATAGGGTTTGACAAATAAAATCCTAAATAATTTGAAGGTTTCTAAATGAAACCCTAAATAATTTAGGGTTTCACTAAAGAAACAATAAAGCATTTAGGGTTTAACAAATAAAACCTTAAATGATTAAGATTTGACGAACGAAATCCTAAATAATTTAAAGTATCACAATCAAAACCCTAAATGATTTAGTATATCCAAAACAAAATCTTAAATAATCTAAGGTTTCACAAATAAAACCTTAAATAATTTGAGGTTTCAGAATTTCACTAACGAAATTCTAAATGATTTAAGGTTTTACAAACAATAACTTAAATTATTTAAGATTTCATAAACAAAATTTTTAATAAATTAAAATTTCATAAATGAAACCCTAAATAATTTTTTTTTTAAATCTTCAAGACATTCCTCATGTTTTTTTAATATATTTTTGTCGTTTTTCAAGACATTCTTCTTATTTTTTCAATTTTCATTTTTTTTCAAATTTTCTAGACATTACTTATGTTTTTTCTTACTTTTTTAAAATATTATTTTTTTCAAATTTCAAAATATAACTCTTGTTTTTACATATTTTTAAAAATTTTCATTTTTATCAATTTTCAAAACAAAGTCATTATTCTTGTTTTTTTTTTCTTTTTAAAAAATATATTATGTGAAATTTTCAAGATATTACTCTTATTTTTCATATATTTTAAAATATTTATTTTTTTAAAATTCCTCTTGTTTTTTTATAATTTAAATTTTTTACCTTTTTTCAAAATTTCAAGATATTATACTTATTATTTTAAATTTCACTTATTTTTTCAATGTTTAAGATATTACTTTTAATTTTAAAAAAAATCAATTTTTTCAAAATTTTCAAAACTTTCCTCTTGTTTCTTCATATTATTTAAAAAAATAATTTTTTTTCAAATTTTCAAGACATTAATCTCTTATTTTTCATATATTTTATAATATTCATTTTTTTTATGCATTCCTTGTTCTTTTATAATTAAAATTTTTATCTTTTTTCAAAATTTTAAGTCCTTGTTTTTTTGTTTTTTTTTTAAATTCAAGGCATTTTTCTTTGTTTTTCATATTTATAAAATTTTCCTCTATTTTTTAAATATTAAGAACATTCCTCATTTTTGTATATTTTTAATTTTTTAATAAGCATTAAGAAATAAAACTTTAAGCCTTAAACCATAAAAAAAACCAATTAACCCTATACCCTATAACCCTAAACAATGGAATCTTAAACTATGAAACAATAAACCTCAAAACTTTGAAATCATAAACATTGACACTTAACTCACTTCTACCTACACTATATTTTACTTCTACTAACATATACTAAATTAAATTTAAAACTAATTGATAAATATATTGAAAACATAATATAAAAAATTATAAATTATAAACTTAATACCCGTTCAAGACACTAGTTACAAATAAAGTGATAAATCTCTATCAATTTAAATAATTTTAAAAGTTTTCTAAAATAATAATAATTATTATTATTATAAAGCCAAACCACAACAAAGAAGTAGAAAACTAGATGGTAGGACTGAGTAAGTCCAAGGCAACATATGTCATTTTGTGTACTCAACAATGGCCATTACTACATGTAAGTTCAAAATATCCAAGTCATTATGCCTCATCTTAGGGTTCTAGTTCTATCTCTGACAGCTTAGCATGTAATGTACATACAGAATATATCTCAGGGATTAATGAATGGAAGTTGAAGGGAATATTAGATTAGGAAGGAGGATTTTCTTAGTTGTGTACAATGCACATCAGTTAGGAGTCCCTTGCATTGGCTTCAGAACAAAGCTTCAAGCAGTTTTGGGGAAGACAAAGCCGCTACACATTTAAACTGGTACAAAGAATTCCACAATGAACATCATGCAAGTTAATAGTAAAAAGTTCAAGTAGGCAAAGAGGTGTTGATGATATCTGTACCTTGTCTTGTCTGTATTTAGTGCGGACAGCAGCAAGAGGGCAGCCATCAGTATTCAGCTGTAGGTCTTGTAATGCAACAACTGTGGTTTTCAAATCTGATGCTTTGTAACAGCCATAGTGTTCAAGAGTTGGATTCTGTAATAAACAATTCAGTTTTGTCATTCATGTTAGCTAACTTCCTTAATTTACATAACTTCATATGAGAGGCACTAACCCATGGGTGGTTTGACTGATCTAGTGTCCACCTGGCAAGAAATACAGCTGATGCAGCAATGATTGATGGAAGGAAATTCAAGAAACCATACTCCATCAGTGTTAGTTCAGCTAGGTAATTGGCCAGGTACTCCAATTCAAGGCAAGGGTCCTGCACATTTTTCAAGTGATTAATTAGTAATACTCAAAACTAAACAACTTTGGCAGCATTGCCCCAAGATCAATGTTTTCACCTTGTATGAAGCTTGTGCTGCCCGAAGAAACCTCCTATGAACCAAGAATGTACAAGCATTAATGATCTCTCAATAATGCATTCAAATTTTCTTATGATCTTATCATTCTTTTATATGGATATATTAATTAATTATTTATTTATTTATTTATTTATTTAATAATAAAAATGTCCACAAGTACCTGAGAAAAGTCTGTATAGTGGGAGCAAACAGTTGATATTCAGACGACTTCAACACTTGCCTCTCCATTTTTAGTACCTGTCCACTCACATTACTTAAAAATTGCCAAGTGTCCAATAATTATATTCTTAATCTTGTAGTTTTAAAAGTGAGTTTGAAAAGCCAAAGAGATTGACATTCTAAGTTCTCACGCACGTGTGTAAGTGCAGTTTTCAATTTTTATTTGATAAAAACCTTAGTTTTAAGTTTCAATATGAAAAGCTATAAATTCCACATTATTGGCCTTAACAATTAATTGTTGAATTGAAGAAGCATCACATACCTCAGCTTTCGTGTATGTATTGTCTGTGATGAAGCAGAAATCTTCAATACGTGGGGCATTAATTTCTTCGTACTTCCTTCAATCACAGAAAGCAAAGTACAAAATAAACATTTCAAAATGCATTACAATGAAAACAAAATTTCTCATCTTTTGCATTCCATCCGAATTATCAAGGTCTCATAGATATTTTTTTTGAATGACAATTCATCAACATAATAACAAGGATATGATATGACACACTGTATTCTCAACAAGAAGATTCAATTTAACATGGAACCATACAACAATGCCAATTCAACTAAAAAATTTCAGTTCTGGCATCATGATATCATGAATGTAATTACATATGAACGGTTGAATTTGACTGAGAAGGCACGATGTCAACTTTATTGAATTTGAGAACTTACGAGGCAATTAGCATGCAGGTGATGCCAAGTAGCTGAAGTCTTTGTCTTTCAATGTAATTTTTGGACAGAAACCAATCTATGAGATACACAGTGAGGTAAAGGGTATCTGTAAGCAATTTGTATTCCTCAGAAACCTGAAGAAAAAAAAAAAACATAGTTAAGAATACAACTTGGTTTCTGAAAAACACAAAAGAAGTCTCCCTGTATATCTTTTTATCACAAATATTATAGCTACTTCCGACTCACGCATTTTTGTAATCAACCATAAAAACTCTTAATATTGTAGCTTTGGAATTAGCTAAATTAAATTGTTTATTGATGGAACTATTTTGAAACCTCTTAGAATTTGGACTTGGACCTAACTCAACCCCACAAATTCTTTATAAACAGTGATCTTCGTATCTTTTTTCCATATTACCACTTCGTTATTGTCTTCTCTGTATCACTCAATTTCTTGTGTCTAATATACTGCCATTCTGCCAAACATTTTGGAATTATATTAGAAAATTAATGGAAGCAAACCTCTACAAGCCAATCAACCAGTATTCCACGCATGCTTTGAGTAATATCTCGCTGCACTGTGTCCATAAAGTTTGGATAAGGCCTTCTTGCAAGCTGAAATACAAAAAAATTGACAAAAAAATTAAGACAAGAAACAAAATCTAAGAGAGGCAGATGACAGAAAGGCAATGGTAATTCTGCATATCATTTTATATGACTACTAGAAACCAGGAAACCCAGTATCCCACAATGTTTCGCAAGCATATTCCAAAGTTTATATATGGGTTGATATACAAATCTTCTAATATTAAAGGCTCTTTCTCTCTCCTCTTCTATAGGGGATGGCAAAAAAAAGTTAGATATTTTCTTGCTTTCAAAGCTAGCAGAGTTGATAGTGGAAATAACACCATATTGTAAAAGAGATGACAACTGCATGCAAATGGCATGATATATGGCACAAACCTCAGCAACACGCACGGTGTCATAGATATCAGCAGCATAGAGGCTGCACGATTGGGGATCTTCAAGATCATCATCTATATTAGTGATGTCTTGATCCTTCAATGCAGTCAAAAGTTTCGGAAGGTTATCTTTCTTGTCTGCAACGATTTGTATATGCATGTCAAATAGTGATCAGTATAAAGCTAAGGAGAACATATTAAGGTATTGAACAAATTCAAAAACCAAATGAAAAGCATAATAAAATACACGATGACAGATTATGGTCAGTGTTCTAGGATTCCAATCAACAATTGTCTTTAATATTAAGAGGAAACAGATAATCTTCAAAGTTCTCTGCACCAACAAGTTGGATTCTCTAAAAAAAATCTATAGGTCAGCTGTTGAAGCAACAATTTGAAGTCTTATAAGAACTTGCTATATGTGAAGGGAGTGTAATACAACAGATAAAAATGTTGTATTTAACTTGGAATCAGGTTCACTAACCAAATTCCTGTCTCAATTTTTTAATCAAGCAAATATTGGTCTGTTTAACTACCATTATTGTCTCACAAGAGACATTTGCCTTAACACCTCCATAATAACGTATAATGCACACTGAGAAAACATCCAGATATTTAATTTAGGTTCAACAAAACTATAGATAGTCCTTCAAGAAACTATAGTACAAACAAAATATAAAATTGGAGTATTTGAGTAAGGCATAGACAGTAAACCTTTCTTCTGAGAAATCAAAGGATGGGCAGATATTCCAGACATCTGACTTTCAGGCAATCTAAAGTCCTTGCTACAATCATTGGTACTCAGGCATAGAAGTTCATTGTTTTCCAAATTAATTGAGCACATAGTATCTTCTGACTGCAATGTTGTTTCCTTTGTTTTGGAGTCAGCTTGAAACTGCAGTGGCTCCACAGTAACAGAAGGAGCCACTTTGGACACACTAATTGGACCAGCCTTAGCCAGCTTGCTTTTCTTAGCCTACCAGTCACAAAAATTCACTGTTAGGTGAGGGGCAAGAGAACAACTTTCCATGAAAGCTATATCAATCCAGCAACAAATTTCAAGAAGAATGTAAACAGTTAATCATGAGGAATAGTTTTAAATAAAACATTTAGTAGCTCTAAACAGGTGGGACTTCAGAGAAGGAGAAACCTGAATTTTAGTTGAGTTGAAACAACCCTTGTAAGCATTTTCACAGCAAACATTAGTAACTTCCTGAAGAACAGCTCTCTTTTTACGCTGAACACATGTATTATCAGAAGCTGCTCTTTTTGAATTGACTCTGGACAACTGATTCTGATTTTGCTGTGCTCTCTCTTTCAATGGGGGTAGCTGTCCAGATGCACAAAGAGCAGCAGCAGCTCGAGCACGAGTCAATCGACCAGGGAGCTCCCCAGCTTTCAGCGTAACACTGTTTTCTTTCTTCATTTCTGCAATTATTCTGAACAACCCAAAGAAATACAATCTTGCTGTGTGAATCCTGCAACAAAAAGACCAAATCATGAGAAAGCAAAGCATTTGGAATCCATGATACTAGTTATTATTGTTTTTCATTTGTGGTAACATTTTGTAGCGGGTCAGCAACTTGAGATCAAGAAAACAAACTTATACTTCAAACTTTTAAGTATTAGCCTCAAAACTTAGCTATTTCCTGGTGGACCTGGTCTATCTTTTTAAATGCAGAGAGAGTAATAAATTGGTTGATTCTTTATGTTAGTTATTTGGAAATTGAAATCAAGCATACAATTGGCACACCTTAAATGTGCAGCAAAACTGTTTGAATGTCATTTAGAGTTCAGTTTAGCTTAAACAACATTAAGCATAACAACTCCATAGTAACAAAGGCACAAACAGAGACCACAAATCATTTTTCCCCCTTTGCAAGAGAACAGGTCAACACAAGGTCTTACTGGGGAAAGAATGTTAAAAGGTTGACAATGGCTAACATATGAGATCAGGGCCTAATTTATGTTTCCATCAAGCTAACTCATCTTGTTTCAAGAACTCTTTTTTAGGGGAAACTTCTATTAAGTTTCTAAACGTGCCAACAAGAATGTCTCATCAATAAAAGAAATATTTAAAAGAAAAATGTTTCTTGCATATCCAGCAAGATACGATTGTTAAAGAAAAAGAAGAGAACAAAGAAAGAAGGGTATGCAAATCGTGTGATAGATTTCACAAATTGAAGCAGGGGTATATAGAATGCACAACAAAGTTTTGAACAGCTCGGAAGGGATAAATAGAAACCCAACAAAAACTTGTCAGCAACATGGTTTAGGGAAGGGGAAAGAAATTACTCTTCTGTGTGTAGATTAAAAAAAAACTATCTTTGTCCATGTAAATCAACATTCGAAAATTTCTAAAATTTTCAAGGTTTTAGTACAAACCAATCAGAATGTAGATAAGAAATGAAATGTTCTGTGATTCTTTTTTAACTCACTTGGGTTTTCCCTTTGAAAAGCATACAAATGTACCCTCTATTACCCTCACTTTTTTTTTCCATCCAAATTGTTCTTCACAGAAAAACAATAAAAACTCAATCTTTCTATTAATGTATTATCTTTTCGGACATTGTCTAACAAGGCCAACATAAAGATAAGAAACCCAGAAGCAACATTAGCCACATATCTTCAAAGACATGACATTGTAAAACACAACAGAAAAAGAAGAACATGGTATTGGACTGTTTCATTAGCAATGCAAGAAGAATGACCTGGGTCTATCTTGCAAGCTCCACCACCTCCATTGAAGAGAGATAGGAGCTCACAGAGAGAGAGAGAGAGAGAGTTCCAAGCAAGGCTTTCTTGGGAGCAGCTTCGGACAAAGGAAGAGAGTGAGCGGGATGTGGTTGTTTAAAATCTTGGTGAAACAATGCACAAAAAAAGGGAAAAGTTAAAAAAATAATAAAGATTGTTTCTGAAGAAATAATAATATAATAATATATGTGGCTCAGTGCCATTACTCGGTTGACTATTGACCCAAAAGTGAAAGCCAGTTCATCATCAAGTGACAACTGAATAAGTGAATTTTTTTTTCTACTAACAAACTTAGATTTACCTTAAGATTGCTCGTGAGATCTGGTCGTTTTAAATTTCGAATTACCTTCGTACCCTTAGGTTGTCTTGTTTGTTACAATTATTATTTGGTTGCTGACAGTGATAGTTTACTCCTTTGTTTGAATTAACTCAAAGGGTAGTTTGGTAGTTCAGAAGCTTGGGTTAAGCATCATCTTTGTCAAATTGGTTGGAGGGTGGGTTCTTCAAAAGTTGAAATTGAATTAGCACATACCCATGACATGTTGATTTTTTGTAGGGTGCTTTTCTAGTCAGCTATGGTTGCAATTCAAACCTAGAAGAAGGAAGTAATTATTTGGTTCAATAATGAGCAATTAATAGTTAATAAATGAGTAAGAAGTTGTAATGTCGTGTTAATGAGTAATACTGTAAATAGTATAATAAAATATTAGTACCATTTAAGAATTATTAAATCTATTGTATTAAATGTCATTGATTGTTTTATAAATTAATTTTAAATTATTTCTGTATTTTTTTAATAAATAAGTTATTTTTAGTATTAATTTGATCTTTAAAATATCAGATAATATATTTCCACACACGTGTTATTTATAAATACATGTGAGATATCAAAATATTTTTAAAAAAATAGAAAAGGAATATTTTATCGATAATGAAAAATACAAATTAAAATTCAAAACCTAGGTGTTTCAAATTGTTAATTTTGAATATGTTAAAAATATAATTCAATGTTATTTAAAAATATTTTATAAAATTCTCATTGTTCTTAATATTAATTAAAAATAATATTGACTAAAATATTCAAAGAAAATAGAAAATTGATTTAATTGAATAATTAACTCAGTAATGATTAAATTTTATATAAAAGCTCATTAAACATGTGTCATTAAATGAAAAGACACGTATATATATTGGGGGAGGAGGCAATTTAATTCAATGGGTATCTACAAAATGATCGACAATGGGCCATTTACCTATAAAATGAGTTGGAGTTCACTTGTGGTATTTATCTATAACTTTTTTTTTTTTATGGGAATAGGTACAACTTTAGGAACTTTACTACACCCCCCCCCTCATATCTTACATATAAAAATTGAATATTTCAAACTAACAATGATAGATATTTTTTTGAGTGACATATGGGAAAACTAAAAATAATAGACATAGTCACCAACTGTGTAATATTATTTTTAAAATCTTATGTGAAGTGATGAGTCTAATACAGTAATAGCTTTTCGCTGAAATTTTTGAATCTTATTAGTCTTGTTACCCTTATTCATTCGTCATTATTTATCTTCATTTTCTTTAAAAATAATATTAGTATTGTTGGTCACAACTTTATCTTCATTTTCTTTCAAGACTACTTCAAGTCAGGTAGAGACGCCATTTTCTTCATCTCAGACTAATTATTTGCATCAATAGTCAGTGATAATATCAATTTTGTGTTATTTTAACTTCACATTACAATGTATATATATAACCAGTAAGCGTTAATATATGATATTTTGGCAAATCTAGGAAAAATTTAGCACAGGACTTACAAGTTCATGAACTATTTGTTCCATATAGTTTATTATTTACTCAATGTTAGAATATTACATTATGTCATCAATTACTTCATTTATTTTGGATTTAAATTTAGTTGTTTTTTTTTAATTATTCTGTAACTAGCATTTGAAACATCTTTGGATATTTTTAATGGATCGAGTTAAATGTAATTTTAATTAATTCTTTTTAAATAGTTAATTTTAACATTAAAGTATCGTGCTCGTTTACTAGCTAGTTTGTTAAAAAGAAAATACACTAAAACGAAAACATGTCTTATTTAACTAAAATGTAGATAACGGGTTAGGATCGAAGAATATAGATACCCAATGATATAAAGATGAATATTAAAATTGTAGCGTGCGTGTGTTGGTTTAAGATTGGGGAATGAATGAGGAGGGGTCTTTTATAACATGGGTGTGTGAACATATATTTTAATATTTAATTTAAACTTATCTATTGTGAATTGTGATTCTTAATAAATGGTATCTTCTTTTCAAGATTTAAGATTCAAAATTATAATATACAGAGATACAGATAAATAACAAATTATCAAATTAATTTTTCAATCAACAATTCATAACTTCACTTTTCGTTCTCTAAAATATACGTTTAATTTAAAACCTTATTTCTATTGCCAATAGTATTTTAATGTATTGTCACTTCAAATGTTATTGTAGAATTATGAAGGGTAGCTCAAGTAGACAGAGACAAGTACCGAGTATGAGAATTCAAATTTCTCGTCATAAACACGCTGAGTCTCTGACAAAAGAAAGGGAATAGAGTAGAAGTAGATGAAACTGTGTTAAAAGAGTAACAGCTAGGCAAGGCAATTAAAAACTTTTGGAATGTTTTGAATTTTTTTGAACTATAGATTAGAATTAGATATTAGATAAGGAATAAATTTAAAGGAAACGGGGACAATTTAATATGATAAGCATGTGACTTAGCCAGCTTTGCTTTGCGACAGATACATGAGTAGCATGTGCCTTATCTATGCCCCATATGAAGGGAAACAACCCCTTCCGCACAAGTCCTAACTCATCCAGTTTTTTATTTTTAATATACACTATATTTTAGCTCAAAATTTAAACTATGCTTCACAAAGACTAGTCTCCAATTTATTTAAATTCTCTTATTCGTATAGTATATATTAATTATACATAGAAGACTTGCATGCCAAATCAAAGTAAATTATGATAAAATGGCAAGTGTGCATAAGTCAATAAGTATCCACAATATTCCAACCTCGTTATTTTTTTTCTTAAGAAAAATGGAAAGGGATTCCTCTAATTATGGGTTGTAGGTAGTTTTTTTTTTTATTCTTGGTAGAAAATTATTTTGTACTTGGAAATTGATTAAACAATAACACCTTAATATTGGTTTAATTCCATAATATAATATTTTTCACCCATAACTGGATTCACTTAGTTAACATCGTTTCTTATATTTTTGTCTTATTTTATCTTAACTTTTGGTCTTCCATCAAAAGTAATCTTGTTTGAGTTGGGCAGAATTAGTATAGATGATAAAATTATCTCTTCAAGTATTACAGTTGCATACATTTAATTAAATTGAAATAAATCGAAAATTAATTTTTTTTTAATCAATTGACAGTTAATTGATCAACATGTTTAAAAAAGACAACTCTGACTTTTATTTAAAAAGCTCGTCTGAAATAAATAACGGTAAAAAATTCGTATAAATAAATACGAATATTATATTAGTTATTAATGTTAGTCATTTTCTAATAATGTAAATAGACCATATATTATATAATCATTTATCTAGTGGACCATAGTATGGTTTGGTCATTAAATATGTTTTGTAGCCTATGTATTCACAATACATCACATGCATGATACTGGCCAGTGGACCACTCCTACAGAACTTGGAGCCAAATCCAAGAGCCCTTTGCTGAGGTTTAAATTTCTATGTTGACTCGTATGAAATCTGAACTATTGGTTTTCATGAGGAATAGCCTGATGTATAATCCTAACTCGATCTCGCTTCAATTTTCAATACATATTTGTTTAACAATCTTTTTTATAAGCAAAATTGGGAAGCCATATCGCAACAGTTACAGCAGTCTCATACAAACTGTTTAGAGCTGTGTTTAAACCCACATATAAGTGTTAGATGTAAAAGCTAGCTATTAAAAGTAGCTTTTAAATGGATCCACACTGAAAATTGAATGAAGGTAAAACCAAACATACTCTAGTACAGGTATAAAAATGTTCCATTCATTTAAGAATAAAAATTATAGTACATCATACATGTTGGTATAGTAATGTTAAACAAGAATAGCTAGGGATATATATATATATACACGAGAAGCACTTGAGCATATCTAGCTTTTGGATAAAATTCATATTTTAATCTCAAATAAAACAACAAAAAGTCCTTTTAGTATTTGTTTACAAGTTTACCAATTCAAAAATTAATAAAACATCAAGTTAGTTTAATATAAACACAGTCATCATGTCTGCATTATACTGCTTTATCTCATGATAACGAGTTACACGAGATAACCTTTTAACCCTTTACGCTGAGAGTTGAAAATTGGGGAAAGAAAAAGTCAAAAAGAACAGAGACAAATCAATCATATCCACTTTTGATTATTGCTTGCTTGAGAGTTGAGACTTGAGAGTTTTGAAAGGGAGAAAGATCAGACATAAATTGAAACCATGCAATTACACGGATCCTCGCTGATTGAATGCATTGGTTGAGAGGGAAGCTTCCTATAACTAATTCAAAATAGAATAAGATTAGGACAAGAAAAGGAAATACAACATAAAAAAACAAAAAGAGAAAAGAAACAAATAAAGGAATCATCACTCATCTTATTTACTACTACGATTATTTAATTAAAAAAAAAAAGGCTGGAGAGGATGAAGATGTGAAAAATTATGGAAATCAGTTAAAAAGAAAAGTTTATTCTATTTGGGTTCGTTGATGCCTCCCTCAAGCAATTCAAATCATGACACGTCTTTCAACATCGATCACTGTGGGCAAATCCAAGATTGGGACTCTTCGAGATCAAATTTGGTCATGAGATGAGAACAACAGGCCAACCATATGTAACCAAATATATCCTTTTATTTCTCTTTGATTTTGTTCTCGTGTACAGAGTAAACAAATTCATGTGTTGACTGATCTTTCATTTTCAAGTTTTACTTATAATTTGAAGATATTATATCCAGAAAATTATATTTTGATGCATACATTCGTTTTACCTATTTTACCTTTTAACTGATATATTTTTTTTTTTTTCCAACTTCGTCTCATAACAAAATAGTATAAGAACCAGAACCTAACATACACATCAATGATCAATCATCATAGAGTTGGACAACTCACCCTCCCTTCACTTTCGGTTTCCTAACACGTGAGTGAAATATCTATTTTTATGCGACTCTTGTAATTGGCGGTTAATACAAACAAGTTAAGTCAATGGGTACTCCACCGTATTAATGGCAAATATACAGGTGGCCCAATTTACTTTATTGAAAATATGTTTGGATCAAAACAGAAGGTTATTCTATTTCTACGTTTACTTTTCATGCAAGTCATCGTAAAATTATTTTATATTATTATTTATGATGTATCGTAGCACATTAACAACTCATTATAAAATAATGTTTGGCTAAATTTTACTACTTTTGAAGTTTTTTTTTTTGTTAAATATTTATTTTATATTCAATTAGTATATTTATTGTATTAACAAATAATAGCATAACCTATTCAACTGTGGGCTGGGTGAGGCGGATACAAAGTTAGGTCGACCTGTTAAGATAAATGATATTCATACATCCCTATTTAACAGGTATACCTCCCTTCTTATTTTATTTTAATATTTTCCCCTAAACACCCTTCTAATTTATTCTTAGTTTTAAACTATTCTGTTGCTTTTCTCTCAACCCCCTTTCATGTGCCACTCACACCACAATGTTTCCTCAGTTCAGCCTTCCAAAGCATTAACAAAAACATAGAAAACAAAAGGATGAAAGTCATGTGTAACAAAACTAAGAAGTTTCAAGTCCAACTATTTTCAACTTGGCTATCAAGATCCACCACCATGTGGGTACCAAGAATTGAATGCCTCAAGCAGATATAATATAATGGTCCACGAGCATGATAAAGCACTGCACTGTAACCTTGTTTAGTTGATAGGAAACAAAACGAATAAGGAGAAATTTTTAAAATTTGAACTAAATCAAATAAAAAATGAAAGAAAATTTTGAAAACTTAATTTTGAATAAGGTCCACCCTTAGAATTCAAACCAAAAGGAAGATCAAACGAATCAAAAGGACGATAAAGAGTTACATTTTCAAATCAAAAGCCAAAACATTGGCATTTTATTTTCTACACTCATCATTTCCATCTTTCTTGCAGAAAAGCAGTCGTAGAATTGATGATGGAAAGAAAATATGGAAAAAAAAACACTCATTCCGTTCTCCGCATTAAGGAGAAGGACAGAAAAAAATATATATGCCAGAGTCTTACTTAAATATATATTCGTTAGAATTCGAATGAGTCCTACTTAAATATTGTTTCTTCCTTATTTCAAAGAGAAACATAAATTGTTTCTTCCTATTTTGGATGAAATAGAAAAGGTTTATATGAGTATAAAGACAAAAATACCCTAATTCTGTTTACCTTTTTTTTTATTTGAAATATTTTTGTCATTTCTTTCATTTACTTTTTTATACAATTAAATAACAATCTAATCTTACTTTTTGCAAGATTAATTTGAAAGTGTGTCTAAAATATCAAATTTGTAAGTGTATTGTGTTGATCCAATTAATAAGAATAAAATTTGTATTTCACAATAATACATGTTTGACTTCAACTGTCAATATGAGACCTTATTAGTTGATGATTTGTAAGTGTCTTTGTAAATGTTAAATGTTAAGTGTCTCTGAATCCAACTCACCTAGGCATTTTAGTAATAAAAAATAAATATAATTGTAGGTGTATTTTGGAATTATACATTGAAAACGAAAAGCAAAAGCAAAAATCGAAGTAGTTAGTTAGTTTGGAGGAAACGGGCCAGTTCATAATTTAGGAAAGGAAAAGTGGTTGTGGGCTGGTGGCCCCATCCATTAAAAACCGGAAAGCCCATGTAATGTAATGAAGGCACTTTTAATTTCAATTTCAATTCCAATCGGAGAAGAGAAGAAGAAAATGGTTGGAGGTTCATTGGCAGGGTTGCAAGAGCACCTGAAGTTAGCCCGAGACTACGCTCTCGAAGGCCTCTACGACACTTCAATCATCTTCTTCGACGGCGCTCTCGCCCAGATTAACAAGTAGGAGTCGAAGTACCCTCTGTTCTCTTCTAAATTAGTACTTAATTGACTGATTCGTTGGTTTCAGGCACCTAAGCAGTGTGGAAGACCCTCTAATCCGCACAAAATGGATGAATGTAAAGAAAGCACTTTCGGAGGAAACAGAAGTTGTGAAACAGCTAGATGCTGAGAGAAGGGCTTTCAAAGACAACCCCATTGGAAGAAGACGCCCTGCCTCGCCTCCCATTTCAGTCAAGTCCTCATCTTCCTTTGTTTTCCAGCCGTTGGATGAGTATCCCACTTCATCCAGCGGTCCTGGTCCTGCTCCCGTCATTGATGATCCCGATGTGTGGAGGCCGCCCAGCAGGGACACCTCCAGCCGGAGACCCGGGAGGCCCGGCCAAGTGGGTTCCCGGAAATCGGCGCAAGATGGGGCCTGGGCGCGTGGTGCTACTGCCAGAAGTGCTGCGACTGGGCGTGGTGCTAAAGCTGGTGCTACCGCTAGGGCTGCTAACTCCGGGGGCCGAGGGAGGAAAGGCAGCGCTGCTGCTGCCGCTGTTGCTGCTGCTTCTTCTGGAAAGCCTGGCAAGATGGATACGCAAGCTGTAACTGTAAGTCTGTTGGAGAACGTTTACTGTGTCACTTTATGTTGTTGGTTGGAGAAGTTGTTTCTAAGGATTATTGTTCGTTTGGTTGGTGGACTCAACCGCTTTTTATTTACTTTTCTGCTTAAGCTCATGGTGCCTTCATTAAAAGATAATAGGTTGGCCTTGGCATCATTAGGGTGTGGTTGGATTGGCATTTGCAAAATTGACTTCGGTTAAAATTGATTTTGTAGTGAGCCCAGGTTTATGTTTGAATGTTTTTATTATTCTAAAGGCAAGTTAGTTGTAAAAGTAAAACTCAGAATAAAACTTTTTATTCAACGCAAAAGTTGCCTAAAGTTGCTTTAATTCAAACTCAGAATTAGTGGAACTAAACATGTGAACATTTGCCTGAAAATCATGTTTGACTCATCCTAGACTCAAGTTGAGGCATGCCAAATACGTATCCGAACACACCCTTAGCCAATTGCATCCAGGTATTAATTCTGTATTACATCCATGGTCAAGTGTTTCTTCTTCATTTTGTGTAGTATCTCTGATTATCAGTTTGCCCTTTGCTTATTGCATCCCTTAGTCTAGATTTGTTTGAGATTTGAGAAACATTTAACTTCTTAGATATGTGGCTGTCCTTTTTTTTTTTTCTTATTGGCAAATGCTAGTTTGTTAGTTTTGTTAGAAATGTCAGTGGGAGTGGAATGGATTCGAACTCGCGACCTATCCCTCCCCCCTTCTCCCTTCACTTTTTTTCTTACCACCCAACCAACCTTATATCTCTTATATGTGGCTGTGTCCTTACAATTGCTCATGGAATGGACAGAATGGTGATGGTGATGGTGAAGACGGTAAGCCAAAGAAGCCTCAATATGAAGGTCCTGATCCTGAATTGGCTGCAATGCTAGAAAGGGACGTGTTAGAAACCTCTCCTGGAGTTAGATGGGAAGATGTTGCAGGGCTTACTGAAGCAAAAAGGCTTCTAGAAGAAGCTGTTGTGCTTCCTCTGTGGATGCCTGAATATTTCCAGGTAAAGAAGTGGGATACTCATCCAAGCTAGAAGAAGCTGTTGTGCTTCTTTCATATGACTTTTTGATTTTTTTATCAGAAAACTGCTTGTTTGATTAACCTATTCTTTTAATAAAGCTCATATTGTATCCACACATTTGAATCTCAGTGAATTAAATGTCTTGGTGAATTTTGAAGTTTGAAGCTCATTATTTCTGTTCTTGCAGGGAATCAGGAGACCATGGAAAGGTGTCCTCATGTTTGGACCTCCAGGAACTGGGAAGACACTTCTTGCTAAAGCAGTTGCTACTGAATGTGGGACCACTTTCTTTAACGTATCTTCTGCTACTTTAGCTTCTAAATGGCGTGGGGAGAGTGAGCGCATGGTGCGGTGTTTGTTTGATCTTGCAAGATCATATGCACCAAGCACAATATTCATTGATGAAATTGATTCTCTATGCAATGCTCGGGGGTAAGCTTCTGTTGTTATTTCAGACATCTATTGTATGTAGTAGATTTTGAAACATGTTTATGTTTACCCAAAAAAATCTTTATTTAATTCTTTGTTTATATTACTTGTACATATACCTAGACTGTAATTTGTATTGTCTCTTTTAGTTATGTTGAGATCTGATTGAATTCACTTTTACTTAATCAGGGCATCTGGAGAGCATGAATCGTCCAGAAGGGTGAAGTCTGAACTTCTAGTTCAGGTTGATGGTGTAAGCAATAGTGCCACAAATGAAGATGGTAGCCGTAAAATAGTAATGGTTTTGGCCGCTACTAACTTCCCATGGGATATAGATGAGGCACTAAGGTTTGTATTTGTTGTTTTTGCAAAATCTTTTGTCTACAGTTTAAGTTGTAAGTGATAAAATTGTATGATTAGTTATCTGTGTTTTAGATCTCTTTTAATATACTAGATTACACATTCTGATTTGATTTAATGTTATTGCAACACAGGAGAAGGCTGGAAAAGCGTATATATATTCCTCTTCCAAATTTTGAGAGTCGTAAAGAGCTGATCCGGATAAACTTGAAAACTGTCGAGGCAAGTTGTGATGTTAATTACTGTGTTGGCCATATAAGATTTTTAACCCTTGTAATTTTTGTTGTGTGAAAGCTGTAATTGATTTATACCGTGAATAACATTAATTATGTTGACTTTAGCTTTATTCATTACGGGTTAAGGAGTTATATTACCAACAAAAAGAAAGGAAAAATGAATTTGAGCATTTGTCAAGACAATAATATTGTGCTGTGACGTGAATATCTTATTGTAGTAGAGTCACGAAACTTACTGTAAGAACAGTTTATGGAAAGGTTAGGAGACTCGTGTTGCTAAAACTTGGATTATTGTTGCTGATGGTACTTGTGTTTCACTTCACCAGGTGGCCACTGATGTCAATATAGATGAAGTGGCTCGTCGGACAGAGGGCTATAGTGGAGATGATTTGACAAATGTCTGTCGCGATGCTTCCTTGAACGGTATGAGGCGTAAGATAGCAGGAAAGACTCGTGATGAAATCAAGAACATGTCCAAGGATGAGATTTCAAAGGATCCTGTTGCCATGTGTGATTTTGAAGAAGCTTTGAGAAAGGTCCAACGGAGTGTTTCTCAGGCTGACATTGAACGCCATGAGAAGTGGTTTACCGAGTTTGGATCAGCATAAGTTACGGTGGTGTTGCTTTTGCTTTTGTGCTAATACTTTATTTCTTTTCTCCAATGGGTGGGTGGTTTGTATGTGTTGTTTGTTGATATTTGATTCACGTGATTCATTGTAGTTTTATGATGTTGGAGGGATCTTCAATTGTTAATTTGTATCTGCGATCATTGAATATTGATGTAATGTAGTCTGACTGACATGATTTCAAAGCAGTTATTATCTCAATATATATACTAAACCTGAATATTTAACTTCCAACCTAGTTTTCATTATCATTGTAGCCAATGCCAGTGGAGTGGACACGTAAATGTGCATGCAACTTCTGCTGTTATATAAATCCAGTCCCCAAGCAAAGACAACATTGAAATTGAATACTTGTAAATACGGAGTTCAGAATCTAATGACACATTGAATTGTATGGGCAAATACTGTTTTTGTGCAAAGTCTAGTGGTCTAAACTCGTGATATTTGCATCAAACCTTGTATATCTCAAATACTACCAATTCACAATAATTTTATTAGAGGAGTAGAGGAGAATAATAATATGGATTGAATCGTGTTTTGTATATTTTTTCAAGTCTACTACTAATGACGTGGTGTTAAAGCCTGCTTGGTTGTGTCCGCATGTAACGGCAATCTCAACACGTTCTTCAGTGAGAAAATCGAAGTTCCAGGCTTATATGATTGTCTTATTTTCTTGGCAAAAAGCGGAAAGCCAAAAGCCATGAACTTTTTATAGAATAGAATAGGTAGGAGTTCATAAAAAAGAAGAAGACAACTAATAGGAAGGTAGTAGATTTTAATTGTATATTTCATTGCATTTTTTCTTATTATGTTAGTTACACAATGGTAAAATTTATTACAGTAGTATTATATTTTGTATAGCATGACGATAACGAAATTTTCGACTTAGATTCTTATGTAAATTACCTGAACCGTATATCACTCCCAGTGGCTAAATTTATTATTGAATTACTTCAAGCGTGCATAGGATTTATCGTAAGTGTGTTAAATTCGAGATGGCAGATATACATATGATATGAATGGTCTCTTTCAGTTTTTTGCTTTTGATATAATAGGATAGAAGATTTTACGTTGCATAATTTTTATAGTTCGAATTATATATCGCATTTTATTTGATCGTCACTACTTAGTACTTACTAGTTACTAAGACATTGATAATTTTAGATCTATATTTTTATTTTTATTGTCAATTTTCTATCGCACCAAGAGTATATATATAGCCGCATGGGAGCTTATTAATTAGACATTGAATTGAATAAGTTTTTCATAGGTTATACCGCTTATAAATTATTTCACGAGACCACTGAGACCAGACTATATTTTCCCTCTTTAATTTGTTCCCAATGGGAATGGGAATGTTGACATGGACAATTATTGTCCTTGTTTCTTTGTATTCACTATTCACATCTGCTACTAGTTCCACACAGTTAATGTCCAACCAAGCACAAGGTATAGTTAGTTTATCTCTTATCTATTTATAATTTAATTGGATTGGTTTTCATTGAGTGATATTGTTTGTGCATGCAGATGATTTTAATATATGTGATATTGTATACTGTGGGAAAGGAGCATGTTCTTCCATTGGATTATTCGGTTTCACATGCGATTGTGAATCTGGTTGGAAGAAGCCTAAAATTGGTTCTGTCGAATTACCGCCATGCGTTATTCCTAACTGTTAGTCATCCATCATCTTATTATTATTTCTTTCTTACCCTATATATATATATATTCCATTGATTAAAACAAAAATGATGGTGAAGTTTGGATGAAAGGTGCAGGTACTGTTAATTTAGATTGTGGTAATGGATCTCCGGCACCCTCTTTTGTTCCACCTACACAAAATTCTGATAACCGTAAGCTCATAATTGATTTATTATTTGATTTTAACGCACGCAGAAGAAATAGAAATGTGAAATTAAGAAGACTTACGGTTCATACAGCTTGTTTGTTGAATTTCTGCGGGGATGGAACTTGTGTAAGTCAGGGAGGGTCTGATTTTAGGTGCGAATGCAATGAAGGCTCAGACAATCTACTTAACGATCCAAAGTTGTTTTGCTATAAGAAATGTACGTACGTAAACAACATGTTTGGAATTGGATAACTTGTGACAGAGTAGCATTGCATGGTCATATTATTAGTTTTCTATTTAAGATTGACTCATTAGTATATATATGAATGAACGTACACAGGCACTTTCGGAGGAGATTGCTCTGGTCTTAATCTTGGGTTCGGCTCCGACGAGTCACCAACATCTGGAACTGCAGGTAGTTACCTAATTAATTAATTAAGCTAGTTGGATTTATTTTGTCATAATTTTGTGTACATGACAGGTTCAGGTGAAACGCTGAGTTGCACAAGGGAGCTTCATATGCTACCAATGATGACCACGATATTAGCATTAATATTTCAAATATTCTCTACTTAAAAATTAAGGTTTGAATAAAGTTTTATACTGTTAATCAATTAAAAATGTAGGTAAGATTTTAAAATAATTATTATAAAAATCAATAATATTCTTATCTCTCAATATAAAAATGTTTTAAAATACTAGCTATTTTATCATTTTTTCTTTAAAAATAAATTGGTTTGAGTAATTTTTCTTAACAATGGGATTGGATTGTTTTTAAAATGATAGTTTTTTACAGTCGTGAAGAATGGTTCTGTTTGAATTACTAAAAGAAGAGTGACGATGGAAATGGAATATTATAAGAGGAGCGAGCAAAATGGCCACTAAAAGCACTAAGATGACCAACTCAGCTGGCATCTTCTCATATAATGTTTCCACTGTTATGAATGATCTTTTCCTTTCTTAGAGACTTCCATTGAAATACAGAATCTGTTGTGATTGGTCGAATTAATATAGATACATGTGAATGAAGAAGAATAACAAAAAATTAAGTGCAGCAAATTAACTATACACAAGTAACACAACACATATATCAAATAATATAATTACTCAATCATGATCATGCATGCGTTTTGCTATTATGTTGGTGTTTCCCATAAATTTTCTTGAATAATTTTGCTGAATTGAAGGATGTGACTTAATGAAAGTGGATATCTAGCACGAATTAGCATTAGCATTAACACAGATCGATCTGTAATTTGTTCCTTTAAAATAGGAAGGCCGACGGCCTGCCTTACTTCTATTCCACTTTATTAATTTAATTTGTAATTTTTTTTTTGTTAGTTTTGTCTTTTATATTTTAGATACTTCAGTTTAATCATTTATATTTATTTACATTTCA
This sequence comes from Amphicarpaea edgeworthii, assembly GCA_014843725.1. Classification (NCBI taxonomy): domain Eukaryota; kingdom Viridiplantae; phylum Streptophyta; class Magnoliopsida; order Fabales; family Fabaceae; genus Amphicarpaea; species Amphicarpaea edgeworthii. The sequence goes on along the minus strand of CM026320.1, from coordinate 1,092,184 downwards.
ATAAGTTAAAATGATAATTTTGAAATAATATTTTTGTTTTTTCAATTTTGTGACAGAATTTTTTTTTTTTCAAAGAATCTGAGATATAAAATTATTTTATTAAATTCACATGAAAATTATGAAATTTAATTGATGTATGAATAAAAAAGATCAAACATAATAATGAAAATTGTGTGACAAAATAAGTTTCATAAATAATTAAAAAAAATTAATATTAAATTTTTCATTAATTCACTTATTTGTTGGATATATTTTTCATAGAATTTTTATTATATTTATTGTCTTCTTTTATTTAAATATTAGTTGGATTTTATAGTTACGGTGTAAGTGAATCTAATGAAATAATTTTTACGTATTAAATTTATCAAAAAATATTTAAAATCACATCATAAAATTAAAAATCATATATATTTTTTTAGAATGATAATTTTTTTTTACTCATTTTTAAAATATAAAGGATCAATTTAGTCATTTTAAAAACGTAAAAAATTAAATGAAAACTTTTAAAAAAAATGTAGCACTAAATTTAGTCATTTGCAATTCATGGAACCTTTTCACTTTATCATATGCATAATTATTTTTTTAAGAAAATTATTTTATCAAAAAAATCACTAAAGTTATTTTGCTCAATTACTCTGCCAACATAGTTCACTGACTTTAGTCACCATAAATCTTTATGCGGCAAAACTTAAAGGGCTATGATTTTGTTACAATATTTTCAGATACAACTTTTTTCTTAATATTTAGTGGGATATTTGGTGTCATTATTATTTTCAGATACCACTTTCATATGATTTTTTTAATACAACCAAGTTACAGGTAAAAGGTTTACTTTTCCTAATGTGGCCTGCAACTGTGGTTTCAATTTTCAATATATCGATATATTTCTGGACTTTATTTGATTTTTATTCCTCATGCTTCTCTTTTTTTCACTTAAAATCTTGAGTTCAGATTCAGACCGAAAAAAAAAAAAAACTGTTATTTTGACGGTGTATGTTAATTTTAAATTGCTAAATGATACTTATAAAGAGCAAAAAAAAGATTATAAAATATTTAGTCTTATGATAAAGATGCGACACAACAAGGTGACAGGAAGCAGGAAGCTAGCATCTTACATATTTTTTGCAACATTAATTCTTAATCAAAATCATTAGCTGCTATTGCAAATAAAGAAAAGTTGAAACAAAGTGGGGGTTCTCTAAAGTCAAACAGTAGTACGACTAAAGATTTATTGCGCTTTCTCTGTACAGTGCAAACGGAATTGCCACAACCACGTAAAACTTCTAAATCTTTTGTCTGAACCAATTTCGGGTCATCATTACTTCATTTGACAAGAAAATTAAACTCGTCATCACGTCTATATTTATTATTTACCTCACATTTTCAAATAAAAAACAACCAACATTTATATAATTTCTGACCATTCAAATTTAGTGGATCTTATCGTGTCTTGTGGAACTGTTTTTTTTTTTTTGGACATGTGTGTGGAGCCAACATGGTCGTCCAGGGTTGCACTTACCCCTTAGTTTTTAAAAGTGATTAAAAAAATTAATAAAACTTATTTTATTTTATCAATATTTATATATATTTTTCCACTAAATTTTATTTTTATAATTTATCCAATTGACTAAGGATTTTAGATACAGTGTATGTGGAGCTCTATCAGTATAATATGCTGTATGGTGTGTGGGGATGTCTCAAAAAAAAAATGTTAGATTTTGAAGTTTCGTTTTTGTAATAGTCAATAAGTTATAATTTTTTTATTTACTAAATTATGAAAATGTAATAGTTTAAAAAAAAATTAGTTTCACAGGTCACATGTACACATTTTTCTATTCTTTCAAAAATACATTTTTCTATTAGTAAGTAGATATATAATTATCTAGTATTAAAGTAATTATTGAATGCTATACTGTCAAAGTTAAAAAAAATATTTTGATTTTGTAGACACGTTGTTTTAGTGTAAAAATTGTAGCTAATTAGTTTGACAAAATATTTTTAAAAAGTTGAACTGTTTAAAACCAAAATAAAATAAAAAGAGTATTAATTTGATTTGTTCAGACATTTTGGACTTTAGAAAAATATTGAACCATGCGGGTTGATTTTGTAGCATTAGCAAAGAAGGTAAAATGCACCATATTTTGTCGCCATGTACAGTACATTAGAAATTTCTTATGTTCAATTATACCCTCGGGTATGCCGACATTCTTTTGTTCCCCTTCCAAAATTAAAGTTGATACACACCAATCATCATCTTAATTTTTATGCACGCGCACCATTACTAAAAGAGATGGGATAATTTAAATAGAAATGATGCCTTAGAAATGTTTTAGAAAGAATATTGTAATCTAAAAAATATAATTTGTTAAACTATCTTTCTAAAAAAATAAAAAAGAACATAAATAGATGGACAGAGATGATGATATATTGAGAGAGAGTTGTACTATGTGGCAGTAAATTTCGATTTTGATGTTGAAAGGTCATGGACATTCAAATTGTCAAAATATTTAAGCCCGTATATCCCAATATATGGCCCGAGTTAACTGCTTTGTGCTTACAAAGATATATGAATATCATGTGTGATGTTGTGAACACAGAAACAAAACACACGTACACGAGTTCATGTCCCATGAATTATAGTCATGTTTACGTACGAGCAATTACAAAATACAAGAGGAGCTAGTGCCATCCGTGTATCCATTATTAGTAACAAATTAATGCTTAGACCGCGTTAGTTAGTACTCTCTCTTCATATACATACGATGCCACAAATTAATACCACAGCACGTAACTAATTAGCACATGCATGTTATTGTGATTTTGAGTTATTTTGTAAGGAATAGACTTGTCCACATTATTCATTTTCATTCTATCAAATACAAATATCATTAACCTTTAAATTTTTTTATGTTATAATTTTTTAAAATTTATTTTTAATAAATTTTATAAAATAATTTTTTTTTTTAAAAGAATCATTATAATTTTTTAATAACTTATTTTTAAAAATTAGAAATATGTAAAATATTTTTGACGCAATAAAAAATAAAAATATACATATAACTAAAATATATTTATTTAAAATAATAAAATTTACTAATTCACACAAATTGTGAAAAATAAAGACATTAATTTAAATATTAAAAAATAGATAATAAAAATAATAATTAATTTTAATAATATTTTTATGCAATTTTTTTTATTAAAATTATTTTAATAATATTAATTTTTTTATAAAATATATATATATATATATATATATATATATATATATATTTTTTTTTTTTAATAGTACCTGAAGAAACACCATATGTTACCAATAATACACCTTCATTATTTCACCAAGACATGACAAGTGCAAGCCAAGAAAGTAAAATATTTATTACGGTTAATGTTGTCTTTTGATTCAGGTTATCTAATCAAATGAACAGAAGCTAGCATTTGGCTTTGGTGATATTATATATGGGGACAACCCACAAAATTGTTGTACTGTTATCAAACCATTGCTGATGCCGAATGCAATATGGCCAACTAACTAAAGGGACATGGGACAGGGAAAACAAAATTCCAACCGCTAAATACCAAAATAAACTTCACTGCTTTTCTTGGGAATTTAATTATGATCATATATACAAGTGGAAAACAATGCATATAGTACTAGCACACCGAAATATCATCCAGTCCCATTTTCTATTTTTTGTTTTCCACAATTTAGTTATGACATAAATACAGTATGGGTCAATATCTTACAGATTTGATCATAAAAGTGATTATGAAGATATAAATAATTTATTGATGACTTTGTTTTTTTTTGTAGATTTAAGAAAAACTATAAGTTAATTCATATTTGTTTTTTAGCTAGGTATAATTTATATTTGTCGGGAATCATAGAATAACTTTTGTTAAAACTTAAAAGAAACAACTAATTTATGTGCTTGGTTCTTGTGTTGTGCGGAAAAAATGAAGGGATCAGATTAATTAATCATATTTAAATTGAAATGAAATCATACGTAACATGTTATAAATTACATAGGATTAATACAGAACTGTGATAAAACGGTATAATATGTGAAATCGAAAAACGAGGTTTGTGTTGAGCAATTGACTTGAGTGTGAGTGTATATTACTGTTGATTGTGTATATAGTATATGTAAGAATACTCTGAAGTCATGATGCTGACTACTCAAATGGCACTATATATATATTGTCCTATAGTGATTGGGAAGGAAATCAGAACCAGCAAGCATGGAAGTGTTTTATTTAAATATTTCAGATTTTCTATCTAACATTTTGAAGACAGGGGCACATGTTGAGGAAGGGCCCCTGGCCTGCTCTACCGCCTTTGCGTAAGGAAAATAATGCATGGAGGGTATATAATTTACGCTAATAGATCGACAAGCTAAGATGTAAACCGTATTATTTTTTGAAATGGTAATTTTTATTTTTAATTTCGAGTATTAATATTTTTATAAATATTTATAGAATATTTTTTTTATTTTAAATATGAATTAATTCTATCTATTTGATATTCATTTATATTTGTATTTTATTTTATTTAAAAATTGATATTAGTAATAAAAAAATTAACAATTGGGTGATAAAATCGTTAATTTTTAAAATAATAAGATGAAAATCTTCAATTTTTAAAATAAAAAAAATAAAAATTATAACTAAGTTGATCAACATTAAAATATTAATGATCAACTTTTAAAATAGATAAAAAGATAAAATTTATGTATTTAAAAAAAAAACTTAATTATTTGCTTACACAAATTAAGGATGAAAATAATCATTTTAAAAAATAAAAATAAAAATTATCATTAAATCAAATTAAAAAAATAATATATATCATATTAAATTAATATGATATAAGTCAGAAGGTAAGATTCCGTTTTTGGTAACATATGTATTACATATTTTGAGAGAAGTCAGAAGGAGTAAGGTATAAGATTCCTCTTATCCTTTTTACACCCATATATATATATGTATTTGAAAGATATGACGTGTAATTGAAAAAAATAATGGGGTACACAGAGAGAGAGAGAGGCTTTATTATATTATGAGTTGTGAGTGTCAAAATCCAACATAAAGATTAGTCCACCGCTCTCTGATTTAGTGTCGGGATTCTCTATATATACCTAGTCCGCACAAGAATGTTTATGAATCATCTCTCGGCTAATAGCCATGCCTTCTCTCTCGGAGGCCTATAGAGCTCACCCTGTGTACCTTCACCATAAACACCCAGACTTGAACTCGCTTGAAGAACTCCCAGACTCTTACGCTTGGACACAACCCAATGATCATTATCACACATCCAACAAGACAACTAAGAGTAGTAGCGCTGTCCCCGTAATCGATTTCAACGACCCAAATGCTCCAAGCCTAATGGGGCATGCATGCAAAACATGGGGCGTGTTCCAACTGGTTAATCATGGCATCCCCATGAGCCTCTTCAGCGACATTCAGAGGGCTAGTCTTGCTTTGTTCTCCCTTCCCTTTCACCAGAAGCTCAAAGCGGCTCGCTCCCCCGACGGCGTCTCCGGCTACGGCCGCGCTCGCATCTCCTCCTTCTTCCCCAAACTCATGTGGTCTGAGTGCTTCACAATTCTCGATTCCCCTCTTGACCTTTTCCTCAAACTCTGGCCACAAGACTATGCTAAATACTGGTACGTACTTACCAATTATTCAAATCATCATTATTCCTTCTCTTCTGCTTTTCTTTATCATTCTTCTTCATCATTTTGTGGTGAAGGTTCCACTAGCCAAAGTTATAAGAAACCCGATTTTCTCATCCTAATGACCCACCCCTTATCAGAATCTACTACACTGAATCCACTTGCTTCCCACTGTCATATTTTCTTCCACTATTAGAATAGTAATAACATTCACAAGTAAAAACACATGTGATGCCTTTTTTTTTTTTTACAAACTTTTCTTTTTCAGGAAAAGAAAAGGTGAAAAGAGACACTGGGTTACTTTTTAATTTTTTGATATCTTTTAAAAATATTATATAAGAGAGGTGTAACATATACTTGATTTATGTCTTTTTAATTAAAGAGAAATGTTAGTTGTACTTTAACTTTTATGTAATATTTTATACAAAAATAGAGAGAGATTTGGAGAAAAGAGACCAAGTATATAATAAATTAAATGAGATAGAGAGAAGTAGATTTTTTTTTTATAGAAATATATTATATGTATAATATAATTCCTTTCTAAACATTCCTTTTTGGAATTGCAGTGATATTGTCGTGGAATATGAAGCAGCCATGAAAAAGCTAGCGGCGAAGCTAATGTGCCTCATGTTGGCATCCCTTGATATTTCAAAGGAAGACATTAAATGGGCTGGGCCAAGAGGAGAATTCAACGGGTCTTGTGCGGCCTTGCATTTTAATTCTTACCCGAGTTGCCCGGATCCGGATCGGGCAATGGGTCTGGCTGCGCACACGGACTCCACTCTCCTCACAATTCTTCACCAAAACAATGTCAACGGGCTTCAGGTTCACAGGGAAGGGGAAGGTTGGGTGGCAGTGCCGCCACTTCCCGGAGGGCTCGTGATCAACGTCGGCGATCTGCTCCACATTTTGTCAAACGGGTTGTACCCGAGTGTGCTCCATCGGGTTCGGGTGAACCGAACCCGGCATCGGTTCTCGGTTGCTTATCTATATGGGCCCCCAGCAAACGTTCAAATAAGTCCACATGTAAAGTTGGTAGGCCCAACTAGGCCAGCTCTTTATCGATCGTTGACTTGGAACGAGTACCTTGGCACAAAAGCAAAGCATTTTAATAAGGCTCTTTCAGCGGTTAGGCTTTCTGCATCTTTTAACGGTTCGTTTGATGTAAATGAGGATCCGAATAACGACTTTTAAGTGGGCTAGATAGATAGATAGCCATAGCCCATAGCCTTGAACTTACTTTTTTGACCCTTTGCTTTCCGGTCAAATCTTGTACAAGCCATAAAGAAAATAATAAAATAAAATTTGAAAGACACACTATTTGCTTAACCTGGTTTGTGGCGGGGGTACAAACAAGAAGTTGGAGGTGATAAAGATAAATATGCTTATGGTTGGCTCCAAACTAGAGGGAGAGTGAGTTAAAGGATAACAAAAATTATATCATAATTCATAAGGAGGGGTATAATTTATGCATTTTAAAAAATATTTTTTGTTTTCACTTTTGATTTAAAATTTAACACCTTATTTGTTTATTTTCAAATATTTGTGGACGGTGAAAATACTTTTTTTATTATTTATTTTCCATGAATTAAAAAATAAAAAATAAAAAATTCAGAAGCAGGGGCTTATAGTAAAATCAGCAGGGTGTGAAGTGAGAACGCCGCATGAACATTTGTAGCGATTGGCGTAGTTGATTACGAAGCGAAGTACTATGCGTTTGTCAGTCCAAAATAATTAATATTAATGAAATAATCGTCTCTCTGCAACACTGCAACCACGTGTTGGTTCCTAGCCTTCCTGTCGTGGGGTACAGTGTACATACAGACTACTCTAATATTATTTGTTTGAATTGAATCTCCTGAAACATAAAGTTAAGAAATAATGTGATAACACAGATATCATGTATCATGTATGCCACGACAAGATGTCATTACCAGTATTAACAAGTTATTAGGATGATGATAAAAAATAAAAGTGATACATAGGATAGGATAGGATAGGACCGACAAAAAAAAGACACTAACCAATATGAAAGAGGCATTGCTTGCACTATCTTGCTCCTTATTTCTTCGACTACAAGCTAGTACAATATGGTCATGAAGAAACAAAAGGAACTGTTTACTAGTACAAATGTTCAACAGTATTATAACTCTCGTGTTATGTTATGTATGTCAGTATATATGTGGGTTACAGGGGTTGTTGAATAGTGCAGAGACAACGGGTGTGTGAGTTTAGGACCCATTTGAAACTTCAATTGTCGGCATATATATGTTCTAATTAAAGCATTTTTGTCCGCTCGAGAGACAAAATTTTATCCTTATCAAAACTGACTTTGCAACCTTACCCATATTCCGCTATTTTAGTGGTAAATAATAAGCACACTGAAAGTTGTTCCTTTCAAATTTAGAGTAATTTGCATAAAGTCATATCTCTGAATTAGTTTTATAAATGAATTCGATATATCACAAAAAGACACAATTTCATCATATTTAATTTCTCTGCATAAGTAAATTGTTTCATCAAAATGATCAATAAATCATTCCATCTGATACTGATAGTGACTAGGTTGCCACTGCTAGCTAGTTACTTGATAAAAAAGAAATGGTCCACAGTGACAGTGAATTGACAATAGGAGGATATGTATATAACGGTACTCCTAAGCTATGTTCGATTTTTATTTTTTTTTGGATATATATATGCGCTTTTAAAAAAAAATATAATTAATTTCAAAATTACATTATCGGTATGATATCTTAAGAAGAGATGCCAAATACTAATATGATCATATAGTTTTCAAGAGTAACGTGTAAAGAGATGCATGTTGAGTATTTATTATCCTTGTTTGCTAAGATTATGAATCTACGAGACAAGATGCTTGATTTAATTGGTTTATACTTTATGATCCTAAGGTAGAGTTAGTTTATAGGATTCCATCATGAAAATGACGACTGAAGTGCCAAAGAAAAGCAAAGGACAGCTAAAACTTCAAACACATAATTGGTGACTCGCCTGAAGCAATGTGTTGTTGTGTTTCCAGCACGGGCAAAAGGCTTTAAGGGCTCGGAACTATACTTGAACTGACATGTTTTGTAGTTACATAAGGCAATACTAACTAAAACAGAGGACTAATTTTCTCTTTTCTAATAAACCCAAAACCAAAGTTGGATTTTGTTAAATAAATTCTGTCAAATATACCACGTAAGCTTGTTTGTTGGCCAGTATTTCAAAATCAATCTCAATCACGTCAACTATGGATTGTATGAGCTAGTTTCACATTATGATTTTGTTGAAGAGGGATTTTAACAAGACATGCAGATGTTTAATCAAACTTAATTTTCAACACAGATTTAACATTCCTATAAAGTCCAAACTCCAAAGTGACATATTGTTAGGAAACCAAGAATATCCTAACACAATGTAAGGATGAGGAATAACTCTATAGCTACATATTATCTTTTGTATATCCTTTCTCTTTTCGATCTGATCGATCCCACCATATATACAAGTAGAAAATCCATAACGATATCACAAGTACTATTATTCGGTGCCAAAATGAAATATTAATCCTTGATTTCAAATCATGAATGACTCCAAATACATTGTTATTCTTTACCTTATCAATATGATCGAGACGAATCTCTCGGTATCAAGCCAAGACGGCTCAACCTCTATGTGATGGGTCTATTATTTATTTAATTACATTTAGAATAACTCCAAATACGTACCGAAATAATATCGCGTTAATATTCAGTGATATACATTACATTAATACCTACCAGACAGATTGGCTCCTAGTTAAGAAAAGCATCATAGAATCTTTTTAAGAAACAACTGCACTAATTAACCTCCTTGACGTTGTCGTTATACCAACATAGGATCTTTGTAAGAGATACCTGCACTTACCTGCTTGACGTTAGTAACAGCAACACTTGCACGTTTTTTAATTGAAAAATTACACTTACCTTTCCTGTCGGAGGTCCCCTGATTTTTTTTTAAAGGATATATATTATATTATATGGGGTTTTAAAAGAGATAATACTATTTTTAATTTTGATTGAAAGGGCTGTCATTAAAAAAAATTAAGAGATTTTTCATTTGAAATTCTCCCCATGTGAGAGCGTATCACATGAGAATATGAATATATAAGAACTATAAATATATAAATATTGGATCATATTTGAATAGTTAATTAAAGGTTAAAAGAAAAAATAGTATTGGTTGGTTGTAAGAAGATAAACTCCCAAAGGAAATTGGGGTCATGTCAATCAAAGGTTAGAAAAACTAGTTCTTGGGTGACATGCTAATAATTAATGACGCCTCATCACTTGAGCTATTTTGTTACTTGTGATCATTTATTTTTTTTAAGGAGTGAAAACTCATTTCTTAGTACAAGAAGCTTCGCCACTTCCCTAAATTAAATCTAAAATGAATGGTTGGTCCTTAAATTTTGAAACCACTGTAGACGTCATTGTTCCATACGCACCAAAATCATCTTTGCAATACTCTGACACCAATCTATAGTAACAACTGCTCCCAATAAGTTTTAGTTTTGTGTCAAAGAACTATATATGAAAGGTTGATTAACATCAGCAAATGATGTAATGTAACGCAAGTTTGAATTGGAGAAATTCACAGAAAACACATATAGCGAGATTTTATTGAGTGTAGGGAACATTTGAATTGAACACACGACGACACTGCTATTTATGGCACAACACGAAATAAACAATGCACGGCTGGTCAAACTCAAACACCACAGTAAGTGCGCAGTGCAAATTGATCTCTCTGGCCTTTTTCAGTGTAATAATATTGGAGGAACTCAACATGATCAAAAGGCTTAAAGAGCAAAGGGTGTTCCTCATCCACAAGTTCCTCTGGGGCTTCTATAATGCTTCCTCCTTTGGGGACAGAGAAAAGCCCTGCAGAGTATCTTGCCTCATTTCCACTCATCATCACTCGGTGAAAGGGTGAATGCAGCCTCCCATTTGACCATGCCTGCAATGTTCATGTAAATAATTAATTAATTTTCACTATGATCAATACTAATAAATTTTAGAGTAAATGGTCTATATACATCGACACTATAAAAGAATTTTATACTATCAGATTGATTGATAATGTAATTGAACTCTAAATTTAAACAATTGGTATGAATAGAAATTACATGGAGAGAGTCACCAATCATGGCAACGAAACTGTGAGGGGAAGGGTTGTAGCTTATCCATTTTCCATCTTTGGTCATCACCTCTAAACCCTCCACTTCATTTTGGTACAATATGGTGACTATGTTCTTGTCTGTGTGTGTGCTGAGGCCTAGCTTTGTGTCACTGGTTTCAGGGCCTTTGTATTTCATAACCCGGAGAAGATAATTGGTGGAGTTCATGTGCTCCTCCAGGTACTTTTCAACTCCCAAGCTCTCCAAAATCATCTTCCTAATAATCCGATCCAACTCAGACACCTGTTCAGAGAAGGATTGTATAGTTTTGCTGCAAAATTTAAATTAAAGACTAGCTGGTTAAGAAAGAATGGAGTAATTTACGAAAACTATGTATTTGCAAAATTAATAGGTACGTGCCTAAAACTTGGGTTTCCATGAGGCCACATGATGTTGGTCAAGCTTTGTATTTTGTCATAGACATTTGCATCGTCGATGCCCATGCTTTCATAAAGTGGGACCATAGGATATTGGCCAACATAACCATGATAAGGCTTCTTAGACACATTGAGTAACTTTGTTTGTAAAGGGAGATCAAACAGCTCTTGTAGTGCACCAAATATGGCTTTGCGAAGCTCTAAAGGAACTTTATCAAAGATTGCTTCAAAGCAACCATACTCTACTAGTGCCTTGTGGACTTCTGATTTTACTGCCTCCCAATTAGAATTGTTGCCTTCCAAGTTGAGGTTGCTAAAGTCGATCACCGGAAGCTTTAGACTGTTTTCTGAACCCATTTCTCTTTAGTTTTTTTTTCTTCTCTAATTTGATTACAAGGTTGGAGGATAATTCTTAATTTAAGCTGGGTTTGCAGCCATTTATAACAGGTATGCTCTATAATGTAATCACATTTATAATATTAAAACATTTTTTTTGTTCTATGGTACGGTTGAGAATGCTTATAGTCATGTAAAAAAAAGATTCTTCTTCCGACTCCACTTGAACCAAGCAGGTAAAGTTGGCACAGCAAACAAATTAAATTAGTTCGGTCTTGGCTTATTAGATAAAATGAGATGGCAATTGTTAAATATACCTTTCCTTCAATAAATCAATGCAATCAAAACGATTGCATTATAAAACAAAAATCAATGAATGATTGGTTACTTTTTATTGTTGAACATAGAGGGATCAGAGGTAGTTGGGGAAAAAAAGAGGTGTTTGTGGGCACAATGGCTTTTACAATGCATTGGGTTGCTGGCATGTGATGGGGTGGATGCAAAAGGGTATGTTGGGAGAAAAAAATAAAAAGAGAGGTATAACTCATAAATGTTGGAGGTAGATTTAACAATTGCCGAATGAGATCTGTTAAGGATTAGGCTTAGGCCCAATCCATCTTGCATTGTCAGTTGGCCCAAATTTGTATCATAAGGTTTATTGAAGATGATGGGATAAAGTTACATGAATAGATTTCGGCCTTGTGACACTGACTATAGTTGCATGTTACACCAAAAGTAACAAGTGAGAAATTTACTACATTATACTTGGAGTGAGATATTTTGCTAAATTTCACAATCACACCTCAAAAACATTCATTCACCAATTTAGGTTTCTAAGCTACAGAAGTCACCAAGCATACTTCTTTCTGTCCAAACAAGATCATTAGAGGCTAATGATTCTGAGTTCCAACTTCCTACCCAACTTAATTAAGGACTTTAAAATAAGCATAATCATGACACTGCGATTAAACAAACTAATAAAAATTATTTAATGATCAAGAGTGCTCCTGTTGTATAATGATTTGAAAGTGCCTAATTTATTTATTTCATCTGAGATGACTTCATGAATGACCGGATTCGATTAAGATAAATAAAGTCCTTTTTCTACCAAGGATTAATTATTCGATTAGATGAATGAATTTAATCTTAAGGCAACTCTTTGATGTTATTGAATATTTAAATTATGTATTACCCTTTGAAAGTTTAGATCATGACAATCAAAGAATATTGATTGGTGGAGGACCATTTAGTAAAATAGTAGTATGGTACTCCAAGAATTAGCTTAGACAAAGGGAATCATGCTCTTGTTGGATCTTTGACATTTCATGTACTCGTATTATATGTACAAGTTGTGTCTGGACCACTACAAATTAATCAACTTCCGTACAATTATTTTCAGTAGATAATGGTAATTAGACAACACAGTTTTGTTTTTAACAATTACGCAGAGATTAATTGTGGTACCACCATGTGTCATAGTCGTCCTGTCTCGTATCTTTCTGCACAATGTTTGATGTTTTCCCTCTTCAAATGACATTTACAAACTTCAAAACACATTTTCTCAAAAAAATAAATCCTTTAATTTGTCTCTCGAAAGTATATTACAATATTTAATGATGCATGCAGAGTTTTCTGTACCTGATATCCTCTACAAGTTGGAAAGAAAGAAACAAATTTCGGAAATATATAGGTAAGTAAAGTAAACAATAATGTCCTAGAAAATCTTTCCCGTGTAACACGAGAAAATGCAGAACAATGGTACTATGCGTAAGGAACGGTGTAACTACAAGGCTGGTCTGGTCCAGTGTTTAACGTGATTACTATTATCCATAGGGTTTTCTTTATTGTTCTTGCCAACCTATTATAGTCCTTGAGCCATTCACAGACCCACTAAGTGCTCTCATAACATGGTTACCCTATTAGCTAGGCCTGGAAGACTTTGGAATAGGCTTAGCTGTCATATAAATTAATACATTTCTCCCTAGCTTGTGATTGATTGAATGATAGTATCATATAAAATTCTATATGCTCCGAGAAATGCTTGTTTTCCAAAAAGAACAAGATAATATTTTATGGTTTATTGTAATTGATGTATATTGTACCACCGGAATATAATTCCTCTTTTTTCAACTTCTAGCTCCAATATTCAATTTTCGAGTTTTTTCCTTTTTATACAATTTCTTTATTTTCATGTTAGAAAAAGAATATGTAAAAAGTTTAATTTTTTGTAGTTAAGTTTAGGGTTTTAATATGTATAAAATCCTTTTTATACAATTTCTTTATTTTCACTTATATATTTAAATAAGTAGATCGAGATTTTTATTTATTTTTTCACTTTTTTTCTTTTTATTTTCATTTATTCAAACAATACGTCTCTTATATTCTATTATAATCCAAACAAAGCATAAGAATGTTGTATCAAAAGTGACTTTTATTATTAAATCAAAATTAATTTTTCATCTTGTAACTTGTGTAATTAAGAATCGATATAAAGAAAAAACTTCAACGTACAGTAGCTACTGCCTATTGCTATACCCTTTCTTCAAAAAAAAATTAAGATGGATTTATTAAGTAATCAGAAGAGCAAATTAAGGCTTATAGCTCGAGAATGAACTCCACCGCATAGAGGCACCACTTCTATAAATCTGATTAGCAGTGCAAACAATATATAGTAGTTACAGTACGTTCCTTGTGGAAAGATTAGAAATTAATTAATATTATTATTAGGATGATGGGTTCCCAACAAACAGTTTGCGAGGTTCCTGTTGTGAACTTCACTGATGAGGAGTTGAAACCTGGTACAGCAAAGTGGGCTTCAGCATGTAAAGTGATTCGGAGTGCACTTGAGGATCATGGTTGTTTTTTTGCGTTTTTTGATAAAGTTCCTATGGAGCTTTACAACTCAGTTTTTACTCTAATGGAAGAACTATTTGATCTTCCATTGGAAACAAAAACGCAAAAGTTGAGTGATAAGCCCTATCATAGTTATTATGGACAATTTGCTCACCTCCCTCTATATGAATCCCTAGGGATCAATGATCCCTTGACCGTTGAAGGAATTCAAACCTTCACCAAACTAATGTGGCCAGCGGGATATCATCATTTCTGGTAAATTAGTTATATATGTTGTTTGATTTTTCATTTCATGTAGTGAGATAAAGTTTTTGTTTTTGTTTTCCTAGTCATAGTTATTGACGGCTGTTTCTATATTTTGATGTTGTGAATAAATAGTGAGAGTCTCGGTCTCTATGCAAAGCTGGTGGTAGAATTGGATCATATGACTAAAAGAATGGTGTTTGATGGTTATGGTTTGGAGCAAAGGCACTGTGATTCCCTTCTCGAATCAACCAACTACATGCTCCGTAGCTTCAAATATAGACAGCCGAAGAAGGATGAAAACAATTTGGGATTACATGCTCACACGGACACCTCTTTCTTCACCATTTTGCATCAGAATGATGTAAATGGTTTGCAAGTCAAATTGAAAAATGGAGAGTGGATTGATATTCATCTCTCACCCTTCATGTTTCTCATCCTGGCAGGCGATGCATTTAAGGTAGCTCGTCACTTTTTCATATATATTTGGTCCCTTGACCTGTGTCAGTTTATTTAGACTTATCATATAACCACTTGCATAACTATGAATGGTTTTTCACTTATTTCAGCAAATCCTTTGTGATGTTATGTGAAAAAAAAAGTTATAGCTTGAATACAAATAGTTTAACCTTATTTTCTTTTCGATAATAAAAAACCTATATACCAGTGTTTACATAATAAATATTTATTCGAAGATTTTAATTAAGTTGTTTATCCAAACTTATTCTTACATAGAAATGACAGGAGTTCATGGCAAAATTATAAATTTACAGAATTCTGGTGTTGTTTTTCATTTCTCTGGAGGTTTGGAGCAACGATCGGATACAGTGTTGTGAACACCGAGTGATTATAAATGCGAAGAAGGAAAGGTACTCCATGGGACTGTTTTCACTTGGCGGCAAGATGGTTGAAACACCAGAAGAGCTGGTTGATGAAGAACATCCAAGACGTTATAAGCCATTTGATCATTATGAATACCTACGTTTCTATTCAACAAACAAGGCCTTAGAATCCAAGTGTCGAATCAATGCATTCTGCGGCATAGACTATGCTGATGAAAACTGAAAATTAAATGATACTTGTGTTGAGTTCCTGTATCTACAATTCTACGTACAAGCATCGATCTCAAAGTTGGGTATAATTGCTGACTTGGTTCCCTGTATTAATGTATGGTGCTTTTATTTTGAGTGCATTAATCCTAATTCTTAATCATTCCTGCTGAGTACAAAGGTGCCCCTGGTAACAGCGTCAAATTTATATACCTAAAATTCACAAATACTATTTACTGCTTGTGAATTGTCATTTACATTCAGCTGTATCATTTTCTCTTTATCAGAAAGTAAAATTTTCAGACTCTCTGAATTTGTTGCATATTTTTGTTGCTTGCATGAATTCTAAATAACCGAGTTCCTATAAAAAGCAATTGGGAAACTAAGATTGGGGAGGTGGCTAGATCGACACCGAATGGCCAGGTGCATAATAATAAACACAATACAATTGTAATCAACTATATATATATCTTCACCACGACGAATTCACTTTTTTTAAATGATTTTGTACAACACAAAGCATATATGTAAAAAGAAATATAGTTGGTATACCATCATTGAATTAGAATTTGGTTTGGGAAACAGAAAGAAAAACACGTATCTGCATTGCGAGGAAGGTGAATTAATAACCTAATATAAACTGATTTTTTCAGCATTTAACTTGTCTCTGGCCTCCAAGAGAGCTTGCTTCTGCTCACGAACCTCGTGAAGGTCGGTCTCTGCATTTTGAAACATGGCCTTGAGCCACTCCTCCCTCCCGCGCGTGAACTCAACTCGCTTGATCAAGGATCTTTCCTGGGAGAGCAATTCTTGGTGGGAGCGAGAGTCGAGATGGGAATTATGAGAAAGAGAGTGTGCCAGAGAATCCAACCAAGAACCCTCCGAACAAAAGCTCCGAACTTTGTCAAGCAGCCCCCGAGCCTCGGAAAGGTGAGACTCAGAGTCTATGATTTCCAAAAGAGTGTAACGCTTCAGAAGCTGCAAGAGCCTCGCAAGACTACTGTACACATCGCAAGAAAAGATGTTCGGATTGTAACGAAGGAAATCGCTCACCAAAGCAGCGTCTTCCGTTGATAATTGCTCCATCGCCGCTTTCTTCTCATCATCGTCGACGGGTGCTTCCGATTGCGCCGCCATCACTCAACACAAACGCTTGCTTAAAATGCGATGGAAACGTTTACTTTTATTCATAATATATATATATATATATATATATATATAGCGTTCATGAACGGCTACTTTAAATATCCCATGCAAAACAGTTAATTATTTTACCATCTTTAACGGCTACTTAAATTGGAACCAATAAAAAAATGTAAATATTTCATTGAATGAATACATCATCGATTTATTGTTATAAATTCTAAAATATTTCTTTCTTTCCAAATTTAATACTAAATATACAGAGGTTTAATTATTGTCATTTTGAATGTATTTCATGTTTGAATATTCTCACATTTGTTCGATTGGTTGCCCATTGTGGCTTGTGTTCTTTATGAGACTTTAGTTCTATATACAAGGAACACTTGAGGCATGATAAAAAGTAGCTAGGTTTGATTTTATTTCCATTTGCAATTTTAGTCATCGATTTGAACCCATTCCTCTTTAATTTTTAAATACAAAAGTAATCATTAAATTAATAATCTAATTAATAACAATGGTAAAACATTTATATATTTCATTTATTATCATATATTTATTTATTATTTCTCGTAAAATTTAGTATTTTAAATAAAAATAAAATAAATAGAGTAATTTATAAAATAAAAAATAAAATATATTTTAAAAAAATTACAACTAATAATAGGAGATGTTAAAAAATAAATGAAGAATAAATTAAATAACTTTAAATAATATTAAATATTAATTAAATAAACTTTTATAAATTTAAAATTTTACATAATAAATATTTGTAATTTTTTTCAATATAGGTTGAGTCATACGGGTCAACTAATGACTTATTGATTCAAACAATGACTTAGTAATCTAGTGTCTTGATCAGTTCGATCACTGATTCAAATTTTAAAACTATGATAGAGAAACGAGAGATGTCGATATATAGAAGTTATTTAAATTATTCTTCTAATAGGAGTAAAAATAAACAAAGTGAGAGTGGAAAAAATAAAATGAAAGATAAGAAAAAAAAATATAAAACATATAGTTGGAATAATTAAACTTGGTTCCGAAAAAAAATTTAACACATTTCAAATTTATAGGGATAAAAAAGATACTAAAAACTTTACCTAAACTAAAAGAATGCATTATCATATTTATAATAACTAAAAACATATTTTTGCCTTAAATTGAATATCCCTCCCTTTCTTGCATGAGCCGCTAAAAAGTCATGCACAACTAAGTAAAATCTTGTAAATAGCCATTGAAGAGGTGCCCAGACACTGAATACCAAATTAATTAGTACTTACTTCATCCAGCATAGGGCATAGACAATAAAATAAAACTATATATGTTTAATTACCAGTGCTATATATTCCGCGAATTCATTCATGATTTTTTTTTATCTATCTTTTAATGTAAGTTCAATCTATATATATATATATATCAACGTCATTTAACGTTCATGCATGAAACACGTACGTGCAAAGTACATGATATGAGATAAAGTGCGAACACCAGATGTGCTGCAATTGTACGTAATTAATCAAATCGATCATGATCAAACTATGATGTGAATATGTGATATCCAATAAGTAATTAAGGGTGACGAAACCGAGTTTCAACTCTTAGATTAGTTCTCCAAGAATTGGAGAAACATGCATGCAGTACTATTTTGATTTGAACAGAAAAGCAAAGCACATATTTGCATTGATGAGAGAAATTTCATATATGTGAAGAACAAGATGATGATGATAGTAATAGACTAAAATAAGAATGTGTAAAAGTTAACATGAAGATCTAATGCGGCTCTCCCCTCTAAGAGAAGTTTCTTGCGGTTGCGAAGGTTATGAAGCTGGGTCTCTGCATCTTGAAGCTCCTTAGTATTCTTCTCGAGGTGGCTGCGCGCGAAGAGGAATCGGTCCCTAACGAATAGTTCCCAGCTCCGCAATTCTTTGACGGCACGAGAATCGAGGTGGGAATGAGCAGAAAGAAAGGCTTGGAGTTTATCCAACCAAGAATCCTCTAAAGAATAGCGACCAACTTGGGGCAACGCATTCTTCAAAAGTCGATCGTCTACAATCTCCAATACACTACGACTCTTCGCAAGCCTCAAAAGGTGTCTAAGAGAAGCGTAGGCGGAGCGGGACTCGTGACTCTTGGAAGAAGGAACATTCCCAAGTACTTTTGGATGCCAAGAAAGGAATTCTACCACCATAGCACTATCTTCCGCAGAGAACTTGTACTCTGAACACTTTTTCTTGTGTTTCTCTATCATCGCCGCCTCTTGCGAATGCGAAGCCATCAAGACTGCTAGTGTATGCATCAATTGTTCAAACAAATACATGTTTGCATGGTGGAAAGTTATAACTACTTGGGCTTGGGCCTTCAAAATAGCGTCCCTTATATTCTTTGCTTTTTATTTTACGATAATACCAGTATTTCTCGATATTAAATTGATAATACAAAAAAAAAAAAGTCACATATTATTGACAAGTAGGATACAATAATCTATCGGCTTTGGAAGTTGAAGACCTTGATTGAGACAGCAAAAATAATAACAAATAGCACTGCAAAACCAGAAACCATAACTGCAGAAAGTCCTATGTAGTCGTGTTTGATGCCCAAATAAATTCTTATGAACTCTTGCACCGACGTATTTTCTGATTCCATCAAATTGGTTTTATCTCCAAACTGCGATGCAACCAACCCGTATATGGTCCAGGCCATGGGACATGCCCAATAGTACCACCTCCACCACACAGGAATTCTCTTTTTTCATATAAAAAAAAGGAACATCGATCATAAAGACATTCATAGATACAATACAACACTTAATTAATTTGAGAGGTTGGCAATAATAATACTTACAGGTCGTGCAATGACAAATCCTGAAAAGAGGTTCCAAATTCCATAAAATGCGGCAGCCACAACTGAAGCAACGTGGTGATTTGGTGTAACTGCCACACTCATCATGCCGTAGAAGGTGAAGTAGCACAATGTGAAGTACATGAAAAACACGTACCAAAAGAACTTCTCTATACTCCATTCAAATCCCATCATGGAATAAACTATGACAGAATACGATGTAGCTTGCACAAAAACATAAGGTAGCTCTATCATAACCTATGACAAAAGTGAGTGAGTTGTGTTAAAAAAAATGGGTATGAAAATTATATTGCAATTATTATTATTATTTTTCCTTAATAAAAAAGTGATATTTTTACTTGTGCAAGTGCATAAGGCAAGGCAGAATACATTCCAGCAGCTCTTTCTCTATAAAAGACGGTTCTTTCAATGGCTACCACTGGTTGTACGGCTGCAGAATTTTGGACCCCAAGGAAGAGAACAGCATTATACATTGAACCCATTGCATTAAATAGGCCTTGTCTGCTAGAGCTGAAATCCATTCAAAGAATCATAATTCACAATACAAAAAACAGAATTGGCTAAATTTAATTTTATTATTTCTAAATTAATGAATTTTGAACTTACTATTTGCTTCCAAGGTCCCAGAACATTGTTCCAAACAGCAAAGCTATGACAATAGTTGATAGAAATCTCACAGCAGTATATGGCGGATTGCGCCAATATGACCAATGTTGTTTCCATAAGCAAGCTTGGCATTGAACCAAAAGTGTCTGAGCGTGTTGTGTAGGAAAATGAAGATCTTTTGAACCAGGAACTGAGTTGCCTAGTTCTTCTATGAGTCGCTTGTTTCTCCTGAAGAATAATAGTCAATAGTGTATATAGTTTAAGCCTTTGTGTATAATATAAGTCCATACACATTAGCTTACCTGTACAGCTCAGAATTTCTGTATAATTCATGAAAATCAACACCTAAAGTGAGTTCTTGTGCTGGAGTTGTGACTTCCAACATCCAAGTTGCTGGGTTGTAGCCATCTTTGATTTTGCCAACCCCTCCAATGCTCTGGCCAATATAAAAGAATGAAAAAAATTAAACACTAGCAAAACTTTTAGCTATCTGCTTTAAATATTATTGAATTTTAGTTGCACCAAACCTCAAAATACTTGATCAATTGACTAGAATGACGTCCCAATGGCCCAACATATATTTCTTGTCCTCCACGCTTCATTAGGAATAACTAGAATAGAATCACATGTAGCATATATCAGACTTCAGTCTAATGGACGAAGAACTATAAAACACATGTTCAAATATCTCTCACCTCATCAAAAGATTCAAATATGTCAATGCTTGGCTGATGGATGGTACAAACAACTGTTCTACCTGTGTCAACTGTGTTCCTAACAGTTCTCATAACAATTGCGGCGGCTCTAGCATCTAACCCTGAAGTAGGCTCATCCATGAAAATTATGGACGGATTAGCCACTAATTCAACTGCTATTGTTAGCCTCTTGCGTTGTTCTGTTGAGAGACCATTCACACCAGGCAAGCCAACCAGTGAGTTCCTCAACGGGTTCAACTCCACAAGTTCCATGACTTCCTCAATGAACATCTACAACAGATTCAAAAGTGACAACGTGTTTGGTTACACGTTAGTTAGTTACTTACATTTATGTTACATTTCATGTTAAGACGCAGAAGCTACTTCTTATTGCTTTGAACCGTGTTACTTCAAGCAAAAAGAAAAAGAAAAAGCAAAGGGTGTTGTTGTGTTAATGTGTTTTGACTCTTAAGCTGTAGATGCTAACCTTCCTAGTGTAGGCTTCAACTTCTGCAGGTAAACGAAGCCATGCAGAGTAAACCAAGGACTCATAGACGGTAACATGAGGAGAGTGGATATCGTTCTGCTCACAATAACCAGAAATACGAGCAAACGTTTCTTGCCTTTTGGGGTAGCCAGAAACTTTAATGTTTCCCTCAATATACCCACCGGTTTTCCTTCCAGCTAAAACATCCAACAATGTAGTTTTACCAGCACCACTTACACCCATCAAGGCTGTGAGAACACCAGGCCTAAATGCACCACTAACACCTTTCAAAAGCACCAACCTTTCCTCCCTTATACCTTGATCCTTCATTTCCTGCCAATCCCAATAATTATGTTTTTTTTTTTTTTTTTAAATCAAGTTATAATCACTATTAGAAACCAAAATGTTATTCATAACTTTGAAAGTGACCTACCCGTGGCATATCAACAGAGTATACTATTTGATCAAATGTGATTGAATATGGTTCAAAAGGAAGAATCATTCCTCTTTTCTTACTGTCGCTAGAACTCATAACAGCAACAATAGCTCTTCCAGAACTTTCTGCTCTTCCATTAGGCGTACCGCTTTCTGATTCTTCAGGTATTGTTATCTGTGGCTTATCATATGCTGCAAAAATAATGTATATATACTTATAAATCAAGTCTTGTGCTTCACTACAACAAAATCTTAAATAACCAAATGTGAAATTACTCACGATTTAGGTAAGTGAGAGCCAAAGTGTATATAATGTTGTAAAGGATAATAAAGCCAATCAATGCCCCAATTCCTATCCAATACCAATATGCTTGTGTGAAGAACCCACGGGACTCCAAAATTTGAACTCCCAAGGTCTTATTTGAATTTGGGGTGAACTGTAATTGAAAAACAAATAAATTAGGCTTGCATGTTTTTTAACATAAAAGTAAATTATTTATCTCTAAAGTTGCTAGTTAAAGAAATTACGTGGTTCCAACTATCACCAAGGAATTCATTCACCACTATTGCATTCTGTCCATACATTAAAGGTGAAATCCAGTAACCCCAAATCCACCAGTTCTTGATATCATCTGTTTCATTGGCAATGAAAACAAAGAAGCATTAATATCAACTGCCATTATGTGATGAATGCAACAATTTTATTACATTTGTTAACTAAACTCACTTCTTGACAGAACAAAGCCACCTAATGTAAAGAGAACGAGAAGTGTGAAGGACCCAAATGTGCTGGCTACAGTCATGTTCCTACCAACTGCTGCAATAGCTCGGAACAACCCAGAAGACATTTGGTTTATCAGTAGTAGTACAAGGTACTGCTTTAACAACCTGCATAAAGAATGAGAGTTCAAACTTCAAACACAACAAGCAAACAAGCAGAGCTTATCATCACTCATTGCAAATAGATGAAGGAAACTTCTTTACCTCCAAACATTTGGATCAAATCCAATTACGTAGTAGCTGAGAACTACCCAAACAGCGGCTTCTATAAAGGTAACAGGGATCTTGAGGATCCATGAGGGAATTGCATATGCCCATGAAGGATAAAATAGAAGGTCTCGTTGCTTGTAGAAAATAGGAAGCTTTACAATTGTCATTGAAATCTCAGCCAGTCCATTAAACATAAGAATTACTACTGCGAAAAATAGAGCACCAGTATAAACACCTCCATCATTCAAGGAATACCGATGCATCTCAGTTCGCAGAAACATTGTCATGGTCAATATTGCCAGGATCGTAAGCTATGAAAAGCATAGGAAACAAAAAAAAAAAATCAAAAGTGTGTACACTAAAAGTTGTTATTGCCTTTTTATATTGTGATAGATTTTAAACAAATGGAACTCACTTGGAACAGCTTGAAGATGTAAACAAATGAATTCCTTTTCATAAGCAAATACTCTCTTGAGATGTTAGCCTTTAACAATTCCTTCTTGTTAACGCCATACTTTTTAGTGGTTAATGCAGCTGGGTGGCTCTTGGACTTGTCAAATGGAGTTGCAAGCTCTTCTCCAATTCTCCTCCCAACATGGAATGACTGAAATGCTTCAGAAAATTCAGTAACAGTTAGAAATCTGTATGGCTCATCTCTATTTACCCAATACTGCTCTTGATCCTTTCTTGAAGTTACCTGCGAGAAGAGATCAATTTTATGTGTATAGTTTTCAGCAAAAAAAAAAGAAAAAAAAAACTTGAAAAGAGGGATGCGAATGAAAAACTTTGACTTACTTCTTGTAGAAAGTCAGCAACACCTTTCCTCTCAGGGCATTGAAAACCTACAGCTTCAAAAAAATCAAGTACGTATTCACGAGGTCCTTGGTAGACAATTTGACCATCAGAAATAAGAATAATGTCATCAAAAAGTTCATAAGTCTCTGGTGCTGGCTGGAGTAAAGAGATAACTGCAGTTCCATCAAGAATGTGAACATAGTGCCTGAGAGACCTCACAATTTGAAAAGTTGTGGAACTGTCTAAACCAGTGGATATTTCATCCATAAATAGAGCATTTGCTGGTCCAACCAACATCTCCCCTGTAGTAACCCGCTTCCTTTGTCCTCCAGATATACCACGCAACATTTCATCCCCCATCATTGTATCAGCACATATATCCAACCCCAAAATCTTCAAAATATTCAAGCAAAAAATACCTTATGAGTTCACTTCATAAAATATGTTTTTGACCTCTCAATCGATATTCAGTTTTAATTAATTCTTGTTAAAAATTAATATGTTTTGGTCCCTATATTTTAGTAGAGATACATGTTATTAGCCTCTGATAGTAAGATACTAAAACCACATCACTTTTAATAAGTGTAAGACTAAAAACATATTAAATTTTTATAGAAACGGAAACCCAATTTTGATATATTTTAAGAGATCAAAAACATATTTTACAATAATCCTTAAAGCATGAGAAAACCTTATTCTAGTGTTACCTTCAGTACATAATCTGTTACCAGATTTGCCTCCTGGCCTCCAGTTGTAGCTGCCTGGTATATCACAAGCCAAACAGATGCAGAGATGTTAATAAATCCATAGCTAGAACTAGCTTAAATTAATGCAACATGATGGATTGATGATTTAGCTTCTTTTTTACCTTCATGTAGACATCAATATCCGGGTCTGGCTTGATTTTTGCTTCCTTTTCTCTTCTAGCCAACTCAGATAGCAAGTCTGGATCATAATTTATAACAAATAATGAGTAGTAGCCCCACATTAGATATGAAGAAATTGGTATGGTGAAAATAGGCATGGCATTGATTAAAAAGAAAAATGGCTAACCATAACGTGTTCCAACCCCTTGGCACCTTGCTGAGAATGCCAAGGTTTCCCTCACTGTCATTTCTCCAATATGAACATCATGCTGGCTAATATATGCGGCTGTTCTCTGAGGAACAAACTCATCCATTCCATGCCCATTATAAGTCACTCTCCCCGATACCTAGAGGACACACACAGCACAAGGGCATCTAAATTAGACCAAAATTCTAATAGACAAGAGTGGAAACAATACAAAAATTAAGGGAAATTGCTTTTCACCGTTAGATTTGGATCAAGTTTTCCTGACAGAGCCAAAAGGAGTGTTGTCTTTCCTGAACTTGGAGGACCCAGAAGTAGTGCCATCCTGCGAGGTTTGATGATTCCACTAACATCCTTAAGGATAGTGACATGTTTCTTTTTGCCTGAGAGAATATGGAGAGAAGTAAAGAAACTCTAGAAGAGCAAAGAGAAAAAAAAAAAAAAAAAAGATTGTAAGAGTGTGAGACTAACTCCAGAACAATAAAACACAAACAAACAAAGTTTTGTGCTAGAATCTGCGAAATGTACGTACCTCCACCATATTAATAACGAAGTTCAGGAAGGTTGGCAAAGCTCTGCTTCCCACGTGAGCCTCTGCCTCAACATTTAAGTGCTCATATCGAACTTCAACTGTTGGAATATCAATCCCAACTCTGAAAAAGTAAATCAGAGACCTTTTTACGGTATGGATATATTATTATGAATAAACAAAACAAAAAAGTAGCAAAGAAGCACCATCAATTCAATTCATGCTTACTCATTAGTTACCTATCAATTCGTTCCTTGAGCTTCAACAGAAACTTCTCGTTGTCCTCTTCAGCAACATTGATCAATCTGTCCAAAAGTTTCTGTCTTTCTTGAAATCCAAGTTCAGTTATTTCAATCTCGTTGACGACTCCACGCGAAGTGGTCAACAAGCCTTTCCTCAAACGGTTGTAAGTGGGGAGTTTCTCAAGCGCAGCCCATTTCAGAGCTTCTTCATCATCGTCTTCTTCATGATGCCGCGAGGACCTCGAAAAAGCCTCCATTATACTGTTTCTCCAAACTGTAGAACTGCTCGCACGTAAACTATTCCTTGCTCTGTATATATCACTCCCCTCCATGCCGTAAACTGTTAGCTAAGTGCACTCAAATCGTTATAAACTGCTATCTAGCTATGATGAGGTGAAGAACATCAAAGAGCATTGGTAGCTAAAAATAACATTAGTTCTTTCAGTTTCAGATGTGTATAATAATATTCAACTTTCACAATGAAAATGGGCTAGGAAGCATGTCTTTATAAGCTTTGATGGTTGATGTACAAACTCACTGATACCACTGTTTAGTCTAATGAGCGAGAAATTATTTCCCGGGCACAACCACCACGTCATCTGATTCGACCAATAATCATGTGACAGAGAGGATTAATCAAATATTTATGGACGGTTCCTTCCCATCTAAAATAAATAAAATTTAAAGTTTTTACACACAGTTTTTATCTCTTAATAAATATTTTGCTATAAAAATAAGCATTGATTTCATGTAAGGAAAAATTTGGAAAAAAATAATTAATAGTATATTAAAAAGTGAGAACATCAAACAATTCTAAATTGATAAAACTCTACTTAAAATGAGACAAAAGAGTAAATTAAAGATATACTATACTCATTAATAATATAATAAGTATTACACTCATTGTATTATTTTTTAATTTAAGGAAACTTAATGAATTTAAAATCTTTGATAATAATTTTATTAATCTAGAGTATGAATGAGTGGTGATCCTGGATCGGCTCCTAATGAAGAATTTTGATTATTGTGTTCTCACAGGTAAGTAGGGAAAGTGAGAAGAGGTTTGAGAAACAGCAGGCACGTGGAAGGTGTAAACTGCTATAAAAGGCCCCTTGAGTCACGCCGTTGCATTAATGCATGCTATTTTGGTTACTGAAAATGATACTGAGTTTTAATGAGCCGGTTATAGTACAACAAAACATGCTACCGAATTTTAGTTATGACGATGAAACTTGGAGATTGGATGTCGTTGAGGGTTGAAAGTTGAGTCTCATTAAATGTTAATCTCGTTTTAGACAAAGAATTGCCCCCATTTCGTAAAAGTAGTTTGGTCTTAAAATTTGTCTTCTGAAATAAGTTCTTACATTTATGGAAGAAACTAGAATAGTGTGCCCATGCAAATCACGGGCTGCAGAACGGAAATTATGATTTCAAATGAAAAATAAATAAAAATGAGAGTGTAGCTGTTGTTGACAAGTGGAATTATTTGGTGGCTGAAAAGATTTATAAATTGAGTTCATATTGATAATAAGTTAAATATTACACGTCTTAATTGTGATTGTTTAAAAAAATAAGACTAAATTAATTCTCTAAAATTATTACGTGTATCTTTTAATTTTTTTAATACATTATACATGTATTATACATGTATCTTTTATGTTTTAAAAATAGAAAAAATATAACTAAATATTATGTTTAAAAAAAAAGAAAATAAGAATATTTTGAGAAAAAAAATTTATTATAAAAATATGTATCAATCACATTACATAAAAAAAAATTAACAGAATTAACTTTGTTTTCAATAAAAGGTTTAAGTAATAAGATTTTAAAAATTAAGGAATTTTATATAGATATAAAAATAATAGGGATTGCATGTATAATTAAAATAAATCTCAACATGTATTAATGTAATTTGTTCATAAATTTATTATTTAAAATAAAATAAACAATCCAAATATATTATTTTTAAATTCAAATAATATTTTTCAAATTCAGATCTTTTATGTATTTAATTTCTTAATGCAATTTGGCATATGTCCATGAAGTGGTTGGTTTGTGTTTGCCTAATGTGATTTTGTTTATTTATTTTATCTTATTGCTTAAGAATGATATGGTAGGTTTGTATTTACCTAAATATTTCTCCTAATTTAAAAACTATTGATTCGATAATATAAGTTATCATATTAATTTCTTTTAAATGCTCAAAGTCCAACTTGACTGTAAATAACTATGTTTTCTATGCATGTTAAATTGGGTTTAATACTTGGCCGTAATTTGACCATATGTACGAAAAATGTTTGTTAAGTGATAAGTTTACTTTGATAATTATCACGAGTGAACTTCCATTTCTAACCTTTTTGTTATACAATTTTTCTGTTTCGAGTAAACTTCCATTCCTAGCCTTTCTTGTATCAAATCCATTACCTCCCAAATACAAATAATTGGAGAATAAGAATCAGAAGTCGAAGAGTAAAACCACAACAAAATTCACTTGATTATTGAGTATGTGAATGTGAGCAACCTCATACATAATAATAGTACACCCACCCAAGCTCTTGCCTAATTTTCATACATGGATGTACAAACTGAAGAGCTGTTGTCAGTAATCCTAAAGTGTTAACATCATTCTACATCAACTTGCTCATTCTCTTTTGCAGCAGCAGTACCATTGATACCAGGAACCAGTTCAGATTCACAGGACCTAGAAGACAACCTTTGGTATCTGAAACTTGGGAGAAGCTTATACCGCCCAAATGTCAGAAACTGACTCAGCTTCTCATAGCTCCATCTTTGTTGAATATACACCACAATTGCAAGAATAATAGCAGTCACAGGAATTGCAATATCCCCAAATTTTGAGTAAAAATCCAAATTAGGATTGACAAACTCAGAGTCCTCAGAAAAGTAAGGATTTGAAACTGGAGCTCGAATGTAATCATACATATGAGGAAGAAGTCTGACCACAGTGATTCCAATAAAATATAGTTTTCTGAGTGGTTTACAATCAATATGCCAGATTAAGTTCCCAATAATTTGAGGAAGCAAGAAAAAGTCTTCAACAAGACCTACATATTCTTCCAATTCGGTTGCCCAACCCGGCAATGAATGAGAATTTCCACCATCAACCAAATATGTCTTTGCTATAGGAGCCTTCTGACTGGTCTTTGTGCCATGAATTATTAGAACAATTACAAACCCTATCCCATGAATGATGAAGGTACAAAGAAATATCCATTTATCACTGGCAACACAATGTGGCTCAAGAGGGGTACGTGTTTGCAATCTGATACGAGACTTCCATACCTTTTGAAAAAGTCGCAGAGTTACTAGCAATGATACAATCAGTAGCAGTTTCACAGTGTAATCAATGACATGGAGCCACTCACTGCTCTCCAATTCACTAGATGACACATCATAAGATTCAGAAACCATTTTCTTAAAAAGAGCTTCTGCACCTGTGACCAGAGGAATGCTATACCCAAGAGCTTGAACTCCTAGCACCACAAGAGATATATATGGAAGAGAATCAACATTATGCTGTATATAAAACAGTTGGCTTAAAATGCACCCAATCGCAAATGAAAGCGTCAAGATCCGAAGAATCCCTTCAACACCTCTGCGTGAGAGAACATCCTCACGTTGCTTCCTGTATATGATTGGAAATGTTTTGAGCTTTATTGGATCAAAATGAAGGGCGTCGTCATCGGTCCTTTGACTTTCTATCGAAATTGTAGCTCTGGGATCAACTAGCCACCGGGTTGTTGTAGGAGGATAAGCCACAACCACGTCAATTAAACAGTCCATTCCAGCCTCAAGATTATAGCTCTGATATAAGACCTTCCATGATGCTCGCACATCTCTGCAACCAATTAGATACAACTTTCCAACATGTGGATCATAAAGACCCTCCAGAAAAAGCACAGAAAAATTACCATAACCTTTTCCAGTAAGACTGAGCTGTGCAGATACATTTACAAGAAGCTGTTTTTCTGTATATTCAGCAGCCTTGGCAAGATCTGGTGTTTCCTGTTCAGATTCTGAACCATTTTTAGCATACCAATAACGCCCAAACAAGGGACCAATGGAGAGAATTTCCATTTGAATGCCAACTCTTGGGGCCATGACATTAGGCATAGGGTCAGGAAAACCAGAGACATGAAAGGTGAGATCTTCTGAAAGAAGAGACAGGCTATCTTGGTATGCCTCATTGTCTTCTAGTTTGGGAAATGTTAGCAATGATTTCTTAATAACAGTTGTAAAACTGAAGGGCTCGTTTTTTTCTAGGACAGTGCCAGCCAAATTAGTTTTAGAGTAACTGTACTTTGGCTTAGTGAGCTTGAAATAATTCCAGAGTTCTGAAGGTAGCACAAGTTGCTCAAATGATAGGGGAAAGAAGGCACTAGTGTTATCAATGGGAGACAAAGTTCCCAAAACAATACTATGTTGCTTTAAGGAAAAAGTGGTAGGAATATACATACAGATCCGAGTATTACAGTTACTCCCTTTGGCATCAACAAATCCAAGGCAACCAACCATACAGAGCTGCCCACTAGAAGGCTTCCAAATCCCTTCGGCGGCAAGAGACGTGTTGCTGGGCCCAGACCTTTTTGCTGCAGTATACTGATTCTCTGATGGAGAAACTGCTCTAAAAACTGTTGATACCCTAGCAGAACCAGAACCAGTATTACTCTTACTGGTTGCTTGCTCACAGATAACATCCTGCATATAAAGTTTAACATCTTGAAAGCCTCCATCTGTTGATTTGATTCCCTTATCTGTCAAAAAAGGACCTAATTTACTGCAGAAATCATCTGTGCCATTGCATCTCCAGTTTGGCACAACAGATAAAGGTTTTTCTCTAGTAGTTTCTTCAAGGATTTCACAAAACCTCGCCCCTTTGTAGACACTAATGCCATCATCCATCATGTTATCCTTAAATGGGTATGGATTGCATGCTTTGGATACAATCTGTGGTGAGCCAAATGCATACTTTGCTGACTTGCCCAACTGTGAAGATATGTGAACCACATCAAAGTATTTAGAATTGGATTCACGGTTCAAACTTCTTAACTCTCCGCTGATGATCCTGTTTGTTAGTGTGAATGTCATGGGATAGCGAAGAACTAGAATAATTTGATCATCTTCCGACAACGGTATATCACCGGGATTCTTCATCCATTCCCACGGGTTGGCAGGATCAGCCTCTCGAGTTGGAATCGTAGTGTCCCCCAACAAACACAACACCCTTTCCCCACCATTTTTCTTTGATTCAGTGTAAATCCCTTGAAAGGGGATTGAGAGCTGAGAATGGCTGGGCCATAACTGAAATTCAGCATTCCCGTCATATGCATTGTCCGCAAAATTACCATCTCGAGTAATTCCCATCAGCATGAAACCATTGATAGGAATCGACTTCTTCAGCCGGTGGTCATGATCAACATCTGATACCAAAAAAGTGACCAAGTTCAACGGAGCATGGCCTTCAGACAAGGTCCCAGGAGATTTGGTAGCATCAAATGGCATTATGGGAAACTTACCCCTATCCTGCCTCCAATCCCCATTCACAAAAGAAAGCTCTCCTTTCATACCAGTAACACTATATTCATATCTCAATTCAAATGAAGCAGATAACACAGAGGCACATTGTTTCTGAACTTCACTCATTCGATCATACTTAAAGGTTGCATGAGAGTTCCTATCAAAACTATACATTCCCTCGGGGTAGCGTGAATCTGCCAGAACAAGGTCACAAACAAACCAAAGAGCAACAATGGCTGAAAATGGAAACTTCATGATTCCGGGTGACAAAAGTTAATCACTTTTTTTTTTCTTGAGAAATCCAGTAAACTAAGAGACCCAAATGGTTTTCTTGTCAAGATTCAATGAAAAATTGAGCTCCATTACATCCACAACGACTACCAATAGGGATGAAAATGCAGCAGCACACAAAATCAACCACAGATCACAGCCTCAAAGAAGATCTAAAGAGAAGAAACAAAAGCATAACAAGTCAAGGGTCAAGGTCCGAAACAAGTGAAAAGACAAACCTGAATCAGACACGGATCAACGTAGATTGCGGGAATTTCAAGTGAGAGAAATTGACAACAATGATTTGGATTGGGAAAGACTTGAAGACAGAAGAAGAAGCAACAATGGACTTAACGTAAGATGAAAGACTTGAAGTGGAAGATTAGAAGTAGCTGTCTGTTTGGTCTGCTTGGTCTTTCCAGATCCAAACTATTTTGCTTCCTTCTTTTTCACTAAGAAAGAAAATCGAAACACAATATTCTTTTTTTCTTTTTAATTTTTAATATCTTAGTTTGGTGGCGTGTATTTATCATTCATTTAATCCCATTCTCACCAAAATAAAATAAAATTCATTTAACCTCGTATTTATAGAGAATATGTAAAGAAAACGAAAGGCAGTATTGTTATTCTTTTTTAATTTTTGATTTCTTAGTTTTGATGGTGCGTTTTATTTTACTATTTGAGTGTAGTTTTTGTATACTATTAGTGCATTTAAATTGGATTCTTATTATTTAACCTTTGGATGAATAAAAAAATAAAATCTTTGGAGAATATGTATAGAAATAGAAAGCCAATGTTATTTTCCTTTTTAATTTCTTACTTTGGTGGCCTATATTTATTATTGAATCTCAAATTTTGAAGAATGTGTAAACTCTATTAATAATTTTTATTTCCTGAAGAAAATATTAAATAAAATGCATTTAATATTTTTATTTACTAATAAATAAAATAATAGCATAATGTTATAACATGATTTAACATTAAAAAATTCTAACTCAATTAGTTCATCAATATTCATGAATTAATGCATCTGAGTAGAATTTCTATGAAAAATCTAAAGACGGACTATTATTATTCAACAAACTATATATATCTAATAATAATAGTAATATAAAAAAAAAACTAATAATGTTATAAGTATAATAAGTGTTCTTACTTAAAATAACTATAAAGTCTATCGTTATAGTATAAATCAGTTGATTAAATAAAATATATGGATTGTTATAGTTATAATTTGTAAATCTTGTGACATATGTCTTTGATTTTGGCCTAAATTGAAATATCATGTCTAGTGCAATAGCATCTGGAACTCAAACTCAAAGTGATATCTTCGGATCCCAGAAGAAACTTGGTATTATTAGTTGGGCTTGGCTTGGCCTAGTGGTAGTGGGTCAAGACAAAGTCACATTCAAACGCTGTCTGTCGGTGCAGTAAATGGGATTTTTTTTTTCGGGAAACAAAAAGGAAAATAATATCAGAAGAATTTAAAATTAATGTAGACAGATCTAAAGACAATTAAGCAATAACGTAACTTGTACAATATTAGCAACAATGCAAACAGTCAACTTAGACTTAACTAATAGTCAACAAACCAACTACTCATAAGTCATAACTAATGGTCCACTCTGGAAGAAAAAACATATAGTGGAAAAGCCTTCTCTGTACTGAGGCTGTGATCAGTTGATCACGCTAAATGTTATTCTATAATTTTCAACCCGTAATGCTAAAATAAGAAAACCAGAATGATGATCATCATAGTATAAATTTAAAAACTGATTGAACAAAAAAAAGTAAAAACTTAAACATGGAATAAGTAATTAAATGCCTCTCACTTATCGTTTTTAATATTTGTTTTTTATAAATCAGAAAGTAAACAGCAAGCAAACAGAAAGAAGAAACCGAGAACAAAGCACTCTTTAATCTTTATCGTTTTAGTTGAAATAAAGTAGATTAAGGTTATAAAATTCATATAACTATAATATTAATGAATATTTGATCGCATTATTCCTTATGAAATATATATGCTACTTAAAATATAAACATACTAGTATTTATTATTAAAATACACAAGTACTGATATTTAAATTTTGTTTGCATCTATCGGCGTACAGACTGAATCAGAACTAAAAGCAATACTAGTAAATCCCTTTTGAGTTGAGAGCACCCTTAAAGTCCCAAGAATCTTCTTCCTTCAACCATGTTCCCCACCCAACCGGCACGCCAACAAACAATCCCATTGCATTTTACTACTACTTTATTCAAATGGATGAACTCTATCCAAATTCCAATATCTATAACTAGTTAACTACACTTCACCAATACAAATACAGAAACATTCCCACATGATCACAACATTGGTGATCATTTTCGGGACCAAAGCCAATTTACAAATTATAGTACTACTGCGTGTAGCTACTTGAGTTTCCAATCACAACCTAATCAAAATGTTGTCTAGGCAATTAAACTAGCTTGTTCGTCCTCAAGAGAAGAAGACTTGGTCTTGTTGGATGTACAAAACCCAAGCCCCCCACATTCAACCTCCCTCAATTTCAAGAGCAAGTAGAGCACAATGCCAACAAAAAAACCCAATGCAGCACTGGATCCAGTGAGAGAAACAGCCGCACAAACAAGCATAACAAACGACTCTTGTTTAGTGTTCATATCCTTAGCAGCCATAGCCAACTCAATCCCAGCAAACAAAAGAAGCACCCCAAGAATCCCAATTGGAAACTGACCCAAAATCCTCCCAAGAGAGTTTCCAAACACCAAAGCAAGCACCAACTTAGCAATCCCAAGGAACACCACCGAAGCACCACTCCTACCCCCGAACCTGTATTGCCCAGCCAAACCACCAGCCCCGTGGCAACAAGGCATGGCTCCGAACCAACACCCCACGAAATTCATTAGCCCCACACTCACCGAAACATGCATCGCCGAAGCTTCACGTTCGGGAAACAAATCCCCCGACAGCTTACATACCGCAATAACGGAGTTCAATATCGATAACGGAATTTGCGGAATTGCGGCGCTCACAAACCCAATCTTCAAATCCTCCCATGTAATCTTAACAACCGAAATCCTCGAAGGTCCAAACCTAAGATTTCCGAAAATCGAAGGGTCACGAATAAAACACAACACTAAGCCAAACAAAAACACTATTAGCGCCGCGGGAATCCTAGACAAAACCCTCAACCTCCGGCGAGCCCTAGCCTTGTTTTCATTTTCTTCTTCTTCGTCCTGTTGTGGTGGTGGTGGTTCGTCGCCGGCGCCGGTGGTGAGGACGAGGAAGAGAACGGCGGCGAGTGCGATGGCGACGCCGTCGAGGGAGAGCCAGGGGCGTGGAGGACCGGATTTAGATTTGGCGAGGTCTTGGTCGTAGCGAATGTACTTGATGGCAGAGAAGGCGAAGTTGAGGCCTTGGGAGAGTTGGACGCCGCGGACGACGGGGAGGGGGAGGTAGCGGTAGAGGACGGACATGAGGCCGGTGGCGCCGAGGAGGAGGAGAACGGCGGCGACGGAGAGTCCAGCGGCGGAGATTTGGGGGATGGTGAGGGGAGGAGCGGCGGAGATGGCGACTGCGGCGATGGATTTCATGGGCTGGACTGGCATAGGGAGGCCGAAGAGAAGACCGGTGACGATGTTGTAGAGTGCAGTGAAGATCAGTGTGGTGCTCAGGTCCAAGTTGTTGACCAGAGATAAGGCCAGCACGATGGGGATGTAGGTGCCTAGGTCACCCACCGCGCCGGAGAGTTCTGAGAAAAGAGTTGTTTTCAGTTTGATGGAGGAGGGGAGCCACCGGTTGCGGCGGAGGAGAGGGGTGGTGCTTGACATTTCCTCGGAGATATTTGAGGGTGCCATATTCCAGTCACCGGGTTGCGTTGCTCTCACTGATAATTATAAAAGTCAATTACTACTGTAAGTTTTGCTACAAATTAGCAGTATAACTTAAATAAGGAAAGTGATTGGATTTGCTATACTATTTGCCTATTTGGAAAGTTAATCACTGATTCCTTAATAGTTTAATTTATTTTAACACATTTTATCACTTTTAAATGGAGTGTTAGCAATACGTACTCTATTTTTTTCTTGATTAAATTAATTGAAGATGATCAACTTAAGGGAGATACTTATAAAAAAAAAATTAGCAGATCTATAAAAATTAGTGATTAATAATTTCAAATAATAATAATGTTAAAATAAATAAAAAAGTGTGTTGTTAATATTTTTCTTTTCTTAATAAACTATACCTCAGTGATTGGGGTTGTGCATTATAATCAGCATTCAGCAGCACTCAGATGTTGAGATCTAAATCTACTTGATATTATGGAGATCTACTTGTGCTTACGTAACGTAACGTTACGTTCCGGGTTAAAATGGAATCTGGAATTTTTTAGATTTTTTTTTCGGGTACGGTTTGTGTTTCTTATTGGGTACCTTTCAATGCTTGTTATTTACACCAGGTAAACTATTAAATGTGCGAAACACCTCACTCCTTACAAATCTACCAAAAAATGGCTAAGCTAAGCACACTGTTTTTTTTTCACCTTTCCTTTTTAACCCTCCTTTTTGCTGAGTCACCTTCAGCCAATTGCTTAAAGGAACACATTTGTTTAATACAACAAATTGCTTGGTTCATGAGTCATGGGAACATCAGCGATCAGGCCAAATCATGGCCACATCCTCTAATTATTATTATAATGTATCCCCTTCAATGGAAACCAAAAAAGTCTTCTTCAATCTCCATTTCGTGAAAGAACACCATAATGGCACGTAACCAAGATCTGAAATTAAAAACAAAAACAAAAAACAGTTGGCCCATAAATAACAAGCATCCGTCATTGAAGTTGAAAGGTACCCAATAAGAAACACAAACCGTACCCGAAAAAAAAATCTAAAAAATTCCAGATTCCATTTTAACCCGGAACGTA
Source organism: Amphicarpaea edgeworthii (assembly GCA_014843725.1). Lineage (NCBI taxonomy): Eukaryota > Viridiplantae > Streptophyta > Magnoliopsida > Fabales > Fabaceae > Amphicarpaea > Amphicarpaea edgeworthii. The sequence goes on along the minus strand of CM026320.1, from coordinate 1,055,851 downwards.
ACGTTACGTTACGTAAGCACAAGTAGATCTCCATAATATCAAGTAGATTTAGATCTCAACATCTGAGTGCTGCTGAATGCTGATTATAATGCACAACCCCAATCCCTGAGGTATAGTTTATTAAGAAAAGAAAAATATTAACAACACACTTTTTTATTTATTTTAACATTATTATTATTTGAAATTATTAATTACTAATTTTTATAGATCTGCTAATTTTTTTTTATAATATAAAAAATAAAAAAATTATTAAAAATAAATTTTTAAGTTAATATTTATTTAAATTTTTTTATTAGTAAATCATATTTTAATTTTATACCTACTAAATATTTGATTTCATTATATATATATATATATATATATATATATATATATATATATTTTTTTTTTTTTTTTTTTTTTTTAAGTTTTATTCTTAATAAAATAATTTAATACTTTTTATCTACAATTTTTTAAAATCTTATAAATTTTACTCTATTATTTTACTCTTATATTATATTATTACAGATTTTACTCTCAATTTTTTAAAAATTGACAAATTTAATACCCATTTTTTGTCTTTTTTTTATATAAATTTTACATTAAATATTTTTTTAAAAAAAATTTATCTTCAATTTTTGTAAAAAAAATTTTAACCCCTCTCTACTTAAATTCCTGAATCCATCCTATTTGTAATGCTGCGGTGAAAGAGCTTCACAGGAAGTATAAACAAAGATATGAATTACAAGACTGACTAGTATGCCTGTGAAAATAGACACCATATAGAAATTACAATAACACTATAGCACCATGAATTTACCATGTACATGTCCACCCCATCAAAATTCTATTCGTGTATCACTTTGTTGAATTGTAGGTTACAATGAAATCTTGGATCAGAGGTGCAGACGTATATCGTGATTTCCCCCCCTTTTTTATGGGAGGGGGTGAACATGTTGAAAAAAAAATTATATACTTTCGTAAGAAATTATATACCTACCTATGTCTATGTGCAACAGACATAACATTATTTTTCCCCACTCTATCTATGTATAGCATGTTATATATGGGGTTGATTGATGATTCATAGGCCCATTGATCGTTGCTGTGCAGCAATACTTTCCAATTCTAACTTTTTCAATAGGATGCTAATGCTACATATCTCACATTTTTCCTGCTAATCAGGCTAGCTGCTATAACCTTCATCCATGCAAGAGCAGATGCCTCCCTTGAAATGGTGAAATTGTTCAGCATCCCTCACAGAAATCTCTCTGCGAACTTCCCTAGAGATAAATTTGACAATGTTGTGGCAACTTTGGCACATGTACAGATTCTTTGTTACCCAAATAGGCATTCCAGGGCCAGAATTAATAAGTCCAAAGACAATGGCCAGTCTCTCACTGTGCCCACAAAATATATCAGCCTTAGAAGCTTCCATTATGTCCATATGACTGCTTTCTGGCTCTTCAACACCAGCTTCCTTCATCTTCTTATAAAACCGCTCCAAAAGTGCATTTATTTCCTTTATTTGAGGGTGAAAGTTATCACCACTGAGAAAAGCATGCACTGTCCCCTTGACTTCCACCCAACTGCATCCAGGATCGACTATTAGCCCATTCTGTCTCATCATTTTTCTTACTTCTGCAACCTTGTCCCATTTACCATTGTCAGCATAAAGATTAGAGAGAAGAATGTAGTATCCAACACTTGTTGTATCATCCTGAAAGATATTCTCTGCAGCAAGCTCCCCAAGTTCAACATGATGGTGAATCCTACATGCATTTAATAAAGCTCCCCAAACTGCTGGGTCTGGTTTCATTGGCATTTTCTGTATGAATTCATAAGCTTCTTCCAATTTCCCAGAACGGCCAAGTAAATCAACCACACATGCATAATGTTTCAGACTAGGCACAATACAGTACTTATACTTCATGCTGTTAAAATATTCTAAGCCTTCTACCACCATACCTGATCTGCTGCAAGCACATAATATGGAGATAAATGTAATTTCATCAGGACTAACGTTTGACTCTACCATTCTCTGGAAAAGCTCAGTAGCATGTGCTCCTTTCCCACGTTCTGCATATCCTGTTAGCAAAATGTTCCATGCGGTAACATCATGATCAACTGAGAAAAATTGTTTCCAAGCGTATTCCATTCTTCCACACCTTACATACGTGTCTAAAATTGCATTGGGCATAAAACCATCAAAACTTACTCCAGTTCTCAACGCATGGGCATGGATCTCTTTTCCACATGTCAAAGCTCCTATTCTAGCACATGCAGATAGGACACAAACTAAAGTAACAGAGTTTGGCTTCAGTCTAAGAATCATCTCTCTGAAAGAAAATAAAGCTTCAAAACACCGGTTGTTGATCCGAAGACCAAGGATGATAGATGTCCAAGATATAATACTCTTGTCAGGAGTAGAGTGGAAAACCTCTAAAGCCTTGTCAATGCATTTACACTTGGCATACATGTCAATGAGTGAGTTTGCAACTATCGCATAAGAGATGAGCCCTGTCTGCTTGGCCACCTCATGAAGGTTCATCCCCATGTCTAAATTGCATAAACAAGAGCAAGCAGAGAGTACAATGGCTATGGTGATTTCATCTGGCATGATACCTTGTACTTCCATCATTTTAAATGTCTCAAGAGCTTTCTGAGGCATCAAACAATTCTCATAACCTGATATCATTGCAGTCCATGATACCACATCTCTACATTCTGTTCGAGTGAAAACTGTTTCAGCTTCCTCAATAAGTCCAACAGATGAGTACATTGGAATTAATGAATTATGAACTGAAGGGTCTTTCCCAAATTCCGTTCTGAGAACATAACCATGAATCTGCCTCCCCAATCTCTCATCACCCAGAAGTTCACATGCAGTAATCACACTGGTCATGGTCATCAAATCTGGATCAACTGGATATTCGATCATCATACCGAACAATCTCAGTCCCTCCAAACACTCCCCATTTTCAAAATACCCGGAGATCATGGCATTCCACGAAATCCTGTCTCTATTAGGCATTTTGTCGAACACCAACCTAGCAGTATTGACATCCCCACATTTCACATACATAGTTATCAATGCATTAACCACATCCACATCAGACTCATACCCATATCTCATAACATGCACATGAATCTCTCTACCCCTCGCCAAGTCAGGCATGCCACCACAAGTCCTCAAAACACAAGGAAAAGTGTAAACATCAGGCCTAATACCAACCCACAACATTCTATGATAGAGGTCCAAAGCCTCATCAAAGAAGCCAGCTTTAGCATACCCACCAACCAAAACATTCCAAGAGAACAAATTCCTCTTCTCCATTCTCCCAAAAACATACCAAGCATCGACCAAGTTCCCAAACCTCACAAACATGCTCAAAAGGGCATTCCCCAGTTGAAGACTCAAAGGGAACATGGACATGGAAAAATAAGAGTAAACACGAGACCCTTCTTTTCTTGCTCTCTTCCACTCACAGAGCCGTATCAAGGCAACGTAAGCATCATCTTCAACGGGAATTCGAAGCTCGTGCATAGAGTCCAAGTAGCTCATGGCACGGTCCAAGTTCCCAAGAAGGCACAGTTGGCAAATGTGAGAGTTTGGGTTGTGGTGGTTGCTGAGGGAGGTGGTGGCAGTGGCAGAATTTGAGACACAAATATGTTTAGCTTTTCTAAGAGGGGGGTGAAGGGTGTGCAAATTGTGGGAGAAAGTGAATGTTTTGAGCTTGAAGTTATCTGAAGTGGAAGAACTATAAGGAAGAAGAGGATGATCCCTTTGAGCATGAAGTTGGGAATGAGAGGGTTTAGCAAACGCCGCCATTTGGAGTTACAGAACATGAAAGAAGGGTTTATCGGTTAAAAGCAAACTCAAAGGAACACGACAATGTCATGTGTGTCAAGGTAGAGAGAGAGCATAGCAGAGTAAATAGTTCTCGTGTTGTGCAGTATTACCATCTACCAACGATAACCACCATCTTATCCATAACATGTTTCACTTTCTTCTGTTTTATCAGACAGAATCTAGTCCATGTTTGTCTAATGTTTATCTATCATCTTGTTAGTGACCACGTGTTTAATAATTCATCACATTTTTGCTTCTCACGCATATAATAATCCATTTTTTACAGTTTAACTAAACTAAAATTGGAAACTATAAAATAATAAAGAGTAAAGACAGATAGTTTACTTTCTATAAACTACAAAGGTAATATTTTTTTTCATAACTATTATCTTTAAAATAATTATTAAGAAAAATCACCTTATATTATATGCTGATTATTGCTCGAACATGTACGTATTTTTATTTTAAAAAATCTCCCTTAAAAACAAAATAAACCATGTATGGTCTCTTTGTAGAGCTTCCTGGGCCTGTTGTTAAATGGAATGGCCCAAGTTTAGCCTGTTTAACTTGTACGACAAAAAGTAGGGATTCTTAAAAAAAGAAAAATCCTTCGGTGAGATGGCACATGTTTATGCTTTGAGCAGTGATAAACATACATCATGCTGGTGGATTAAGGTGTAAAAATGAGAGAAATGGGATGAAAAGATAAAAGTAGAGAAACAAAATGATAGATGTAATAAATGGTTTGATGAACAAACAAAAAAGAGAGATACGAAGAAAGTTGGATGAAAAAGAAATAGAAGAGAAAACAGACAAGCATACTTGTAATATTAGAAATATTGAATTTATTCAGGTAAACCTTAAAAAACAATTTGAATAATATTCTACTTTACAATGCCTAAAGTACAAACTCAAAACTTAAAAACCTGCAACTCTACAATAAAATTTCAACATCAGCCACTGGCTAGCTAGGGGAGTAGTATGGCATACATAGTCACATCCTTATTGAGTTTATTCCAAGTGCAAAAGGCTGATCTTCCATTATTTCATACACCAATTAATAAACGAACATACATAGACACAAAATTTAAAAAAAAAATAAAAATCTGGTGAACATAACAAACAAAGTTGTGGTTTCATGACATGGATTTCCTCCACTTGTTATGAGTATTCTTAGTGCTACTTTTGGCATTGATCACCAATCTAGTTTTGAGGTCCGCAGGAGTGTACATTCCATTTCCTTGAAGCTCTTGATCCATTTTGTGGTCGTGCAGCTCAGTAGTAGTTTTGGCAAAAGAAGCAAACTTCTTCCACTTGAAGAAGCCTTTCTTCTTGTCGACCATTTTCTCCATCTGAGCCTGCATGGCACTGCACTGGCTCTGAAGCCTGTACACGTCATCCTTGAGCCTCCTTATCTCGTGTTGTTGAGCATTCACCTCACGCTTCGAAAGACACCGTGTTGGCAAATCGAACCCTCCTCCAAGTCCAGGGCTTCTTGTCACACTCCCACTCACCAACGACCCGCTCCAATCCACATGCCGGTTCTGGTTCTGGTTCATCAGCTTGCTCTGCTCCGAGAGTAGCACCTGAATCACTGCTCTCACTGGAAACCGTTCGTTTTGTGCTGCGTGAAGTGACGCCTCTGCTGTTAGCTTTCTGCTGTCTATTAACCTGCACAGACCCTTCCTTTCTTGCTTCGATACACCTGGATGCGCCTATAGTAATACTTACACACCTTAATAACATGTACATTTCAGAGGTTTCTCATACTCAACTAAAGTTGATAGATAACTGTCTCTTAAACATGTAGTTAGAGTTTCTACTTCAGAACTAAGACCCTTGTTTATAAAACGGTATCTAATTAGGAAAGGTCAATCCTTTGAATAGATTTTAGTTTCTCAAGGAAAAGATATATCTTGGGTTGTGGCAAAGAACCCTAAAAAGCTAATCATTATGTTTCTTTTCAATCTAATTCAAAATCGTGTTTGTTTCTCTCATTACCTTTTTTTTTTCTTCAAATGAATTAGAGTACACAATCCTGAATTAGAAACTAGTATCCAACCAATTTGGAAATATATGTAAAAGAAGACATACTTTAAGATAAGTATCAATGGCTCTGTAAAATCCATCGTCTGTTGCTCTTGCATGGCTTGGAAGAGCTGTGGCAAGGGTAACGAAGTCGTTCAAGCTCAAATTGGCATCCACAGCAGCCTCAGCAAGGTATGAATCAACCAACTTAGCCACCTTAACCAAAGAGGCAACGCTCTTAGCTCCCTCACTGTCCAAACTCACAAACCTCTTAACCAGCCTAATGACCAGCTCAACATCCAAGAGAGTCCCACAAGTGTGGCTAAAAGATGGAATCACCAACTCCTTCAAGGAAGCCTGGTCCAACTGCCACGAAATACGCTTCTCAAGCTCTTGTCTGTAGGTAACCTCAACCCCAACCATGTTGGCCGTCCTCAGAAGCCGAAGCAGGAAGTTGCATGGAATTGCATCCTTCTCAGGAGGCAGAACACCCACCAAGGTTTCCACGAAGAACCTCTTCTTCATCCATGAAGCTGTCACGCTTTCAGGTGATTCCTCGAATTGGGTGAGACCCTTTTCAGCCATGTCACCTGTAAAAAAGGATAAATTATTAAGTAAGTCAGAACCATATAACCTTATTAAAATGTGTTATGTAAACATTGACTACTTAATAATTTCTACCTGCAGAGAGGTCAGGGAGCCATTTAGAGGCGTAGTGTGTGATGATGGAGCCAATAAGGTCTGCACGAACGCCTTTGGCTTTGATGCCAGAAAGGGTCTTGACAAAGTAATCCATGTCCAAGATGCATGCATCGTCGAACCAACATTCGGAGGAGAATTGGGAAGGAGATTTTGCTTGGAAGGTGAGTGATTCTGGATAGGATTGCTTCTTCATTTCGGTGAGAAGCTCAAATAGACTAGTAGAGGAGGTACCGGTTGGTGAAGTAGGCAATGTGTTGGGCATGTTGCATTAATTATATGTCAAGAACAATAAGATTTTTATTCTTTTGACCTTAATTTGTTGTGGAAATGAGATATTCTTAGCAGCAGATGAAGCTAGGAATGAATGAAGAGGATGGATAAGGGGGTGGTTGAGATAGGGATAGGACCACTTATACAACTGTTTATTCTCTTGTTATGCCAGACAACATGCATTTTGCTCACTCACATCCTCCTGGACTATAGCATGTAGAAAACAAAACTAATTATAGCACCCTCAGAGTTGAAAGGCACTTGAAGCAGACTCCTTTGTTCTCTCTCTATCTCATGCATACGCGAGGAGTTTGGACTTTGTCCCCTTTACATTAGCAGAATACCGCTAGCTACCAGGAATCCAAAATGGATATTGGCAAACAACAACAGTGGAATTTGTTTGTTTGTTTGCTTTATATGGTAATGTTGGTATTACATGTTTCTTGAGTTTCTGTAATCATGGATTTACGTTTGTTGATTTGAAGAAAATAAAGACTTACACAAACCAACACTGCACAGAAAGATAGAAGCTAGAAGTGGACAGAAGAAGGTATTGAGTGGAAGGTTCAAAATATGTCTATATAGAATTCGTCAATCAATGATTCGGCACCCAGAATTGTAACTTAACTTTCTTATAGTAGAGATTCAATACCAGACATCACTTTTTAAGGTGTAGAAGATGAGAAGATTCGGTTCACTTTTTAAGGTCAAACTACTAACCTCTTAAGAACCAACAAGAATTTAAAGTGTAAATTCATTTCATTTGACCAAAAGTATACACAACTATTTAGCGTGATTTCCATCAAACTTTTTTTTCACTTTCCCGTTTACTCACCCTTAATATCGTTACAACCTCCTTAGAAATTACCAATGTTATGTTAAAAGTTAAATAGAAGAAAAGAACAAAAAGAAATCCGTAGTTGTTGTATGGCACCAAAATGTAATGTAACGCCCTAGCTAGCTAGCTCGTGACCATTCTTGTCAGTTTTGAAGTAGACACGTGAAAGTCTGAGTAATACTAAATCGGTCCCTGCTTGTATTTATTGTTTTGTTTGATCCGGCCCAGCCCACGATGGTTTGGGTAACGGTCAAGCCGGAAGTGGTTTTGAAACTAAACACCACCCTCTAATTTTTTTAGAACAGACGGGTTAATTTTTCCTTTCCAAGAGAAGTTGTTGTACTTTTTAAGTTTTAACAAAAGGCATGATTTGAACACTCGTGGGCTACAAACACCTCATGAAGCCCAGAATCAAGGCCAAGCCCACGTCAAAGGGCATACTTGAAATAGTGAAATACAGATCACAGAACACTGAAACGACTTTCTATCATTCATAGGAAAACAAATTGCGGTTCACTAAAAACAGTAAACCATGATCACAATTCACAAGTAAGGAAAATCATCTGATCTATGGGGACAAAAAAATTATGTTGACTTGAGAAAAAGTAGCTAGCAAGCTTATTCTATAAGAGCTTATAATATATAAATAAACCTACAACAAATAGTTTCACCTAACACTGAGCTCTCTATTCTGTGAGGCAATTTTTCACAGAAAGAAGCACATTTTTAATTTTAATTGCGAGGACTCGAGGCTTCAGATGGACTGCTACTTGAGGAGTCACCTAAGGCTGGTGAACCAGTTGCAAGAGAACCGTTTCCACCCTCATTATTCTTGTTCTCAGCCACCACTGGTATCTTAACTGCAGCTGCTCTTTCCATTTCTTTCTCGAGTTCTTCCTCTTTACGCAATGCAGTAAACTGCGTATCCAAGGATCTCGCTGCTGCTAGCCAGGCTGTGACAATCAGCAGAAGCACTCCTCCCAGGTATGGGGTTGAATTAGCTAGTGACCCAAAAGATAAGATCATAAATTGCTGAATGAGGGCACCTCCAGACTTCCCCAACGGGTTGCACACAACATCAATGGCTGCCTTCCCTTTAACCTGCAAAGCAAATTCAATACAAGTAGATATTATGTTATGGCAACAAATACAATAACTGTAATAACAGTTTCAGGTCATATAATAAAAGCAGATAATAATAACAATCCAAACCTTTGTATCCTCATCCAATGGAATGTAGGCCATTTCTTTGCAGGGATCAAACAAGCTGTACTTGGCACTCTTGCTAAATATGTTCTGCATGGCACCAACATATACAGCTGCTAGAAGTGGAGTCATTCCAATACTCGCAAGACCAGGTGCAAGCGGCCCACCAAACAATAAAAGAGAAAAGAAACCAACTCCTGTCAAAAGCAGGACCGAAGGGGTGATCGTAGCAGCAACTCCCCATCCATACTTGTCAAATATAAATTGACTGACAAGCATCATAGTGAATGTGGCAATTCCAGTTGCAGTTGAGAAGTCACCCATAAAAGAAGAGTACTCATTGGGGCTAGGAAACTGCAGTTGATACAAGTTTGTAAGCAAAAGCAATTTATGAAACCAAAAATAATACAAAAGCAATTTATGTGCATGTTACCTGAGCTTTGAGCTTAGACTTCCAAGTAACCTCAACAAGATTGATGCTGATTCCATAAGCAACCACTAAAGTGGCAAGATCTCTGATGTACTTTGAAGACACCAAGAACTTCAAGCTCTCAATTGTTCCCATTTTAGGCTTATCCTGTAAAAATGCATAGCAAGGTAAAAATGTCAGTTAACTTATTTCAATGTCATATCATATTCATCAGTAAGTAAGCCAATCAAACAGGCAGTCAAAAATAATACCTCAGTAAAATATTATATTAAAAAATATTACTACAAAAAAGTATAGGCAGTGAAATAGGAATAACTGGCATAGTTTCCTTTCAAGAAATTACCTTCTTCTTCTTGCTGCGTGTAGGAAGAGGAACGTAATTATTTACCCACCAGTATAGGAAACATATTGCAAACCCCATACCCACAACTATGCTCATCATTGCTTTTAGAGAGATGGCCCAACCATCAACTCCAGGACCTAAATTTTGCCTCAGATTAGAAAAGTATTTCACTGTCCGGCCAGAGAAAATAAGGGCTACATTGGCCCCAAGTCCAAACAGTGGGTAGAATCGTTTTGCTTCCTCGACAGTAGTTATCTGCAGAAAAACAGATCTATTAGATTTGCCAAGAAGTAGAAATGCATAAAATCATATAAATCTTTCTATAAAGCAATTCAAAATTGGAGAACATAGAAATGGATTCAACATTTTACCCTGCCATCACATGATTGAAATCATAGCATGCTAAATGTGTAATTGTTGATGCACAGTATAGCAAATGAAGCAAGAATCTAACACCAATCATTAAAGTTTTTCAAGCGTCTAGGGTGACTATAAAATTCCATTGTCCAAAAAGGAAAAGAATGGATGACCAAATTATGCTAAAGTTCAAATAAAATACACACAAAAAAAATAATCTCGCTAACCAAATCATCTGACAAAAAATTCTCTCCATTCAGCTATAAAAGCCATTAGATATAACGCAACAAAAAGAGAAAAGCTCAGTCTTTGGACGATGCCATTGAGTTTAATTCCATCATTCCATTCATTGACATACTAATTATATAAATTAATTCACCATTCCTTTCAAATGGGACGGCAACCAGTATCTATAGTTCTAAACACTCGAATTCACAAAGGAGGGAAAATTCACGTGGCCAAAAGTTAAACAATGACTCATCCATAAAATAGTATTACTAAAACAAACCGAACAAAAGAATGATGATACATAGCATGAAACAACAAATCAAATCCAGCCTAGTAACACGAACATGTTTTCATTCGTCTCATTAGACATACAAATCTATCAAAGCCAGCGTACAGATTACCATAAGGAATAAAAAACAAACGAACGAAAAGTAAAACAAATGAACACCTAACCATGATGAACGATGAATAAAATAACCATATCTAAATTCCTTCCATCCAGGTTCAAGCAGTATATGGAATAAGCTCAAGTACAAACAACAGGAAATCCAACGAAGGCAATCAAAGCAGAATCAAACATCAAAACCCGATACCATCACATCATCGAAGAATCAAACCAAAAGGCAACTAACAAAGCCAAATTACCTGATTAGCAAAGCCCCAAAAGAGCACGGAAACAACCACACTCCCCCACAACTCAGCCATGACATAGAACAAACAAAAGCTCCATATTCTCATAATCGCAAGAGGACCAAGGAACCTGGGTCCGAGGATGTTGAGAAGCTTGTCCGCAAACGCCTCAGGGTGAATATAGTTGCTAAGAGGATACAACACAAATCCGAAAGCCCCAAAGAAACCAATGAATGGAAGAATCACGGAGTAAAAAAGAGCTTGCTTTGACAAAACATTAGCCAACTTGGTGTACAACACCATGAACCCAATGGCCATAGGAAGGTTCACCCACGTTTTGAGAAAAGGTATAATCTCCGCACTGCTCCCACGCGCGGTTATAACCAAAACATCCTTGGTGTCTCGGAGAATAGTGTAATTGAAGAGGATGCAGAAGAACATCAAACCCAAGGGGATGATTTTCTTCAAGGTGGTGATCTCGATTCCCAAAAGTTTCGGTTTTTCGGCAACATCGGCATCCACGAACGAGGGCTGGGCCGGCCCATCTGCGGCGGCGGCAGCCTCGGCCCGGCAGAGGAATAAATTTTTGGGCTTTGGGCTAAAGGGTTGAAATTTGGCGGCGGAGAGAGAAGGGGTGGAGAAGGGTTTGGGTTTTAGAGAGAGAAAACGGTGTTTGAGGCCGAGAGATGAGTGGATGTGATGCGAAACCCTGGTTTTGGGATTGATGGGGAGAGAGAGAAGGCCTCTGGTTTGAACGATGGCGTCCATGTGTGACTGTGTGAGACTCACTCTCTCTCTCTCTCTCTCTCTCTCGTGAAGAACGATTAATGGAGAAAGAGAGGCGGCGATTAAGAGAGAGATAAGGTGGGTGGGTGGGTGCAGATTGAAGAGAATATTGTATTTGTGTTCTCAAAGAGAAGGGAGAAGAAGCAAATGTAAATATCTCTTACCTTTATATAGCTCACACAGAAGCAATCAAAACCCTCCAAGGGTTGAAGACGACAAAAATTAAATAAATAAAAATACTACATTAGGTATGAATAATGAATATCAGGAGTTAAGAATTAAGATTAGTCTTTCATCACACGGTAAATTAAGATTCATTTTTTTAGGAGGGAATGTTTACAGTGGTGTTTTGACTGTGTCTGGAATAATATTACATTCAAACTATGTAGAGAAAAAAAAAGTGTTTTTTATATTTTTAAAGATATGTTTAAGAAAAAAAACAATTATGCTCACCTCAAATAAAATTATCTCTTATTGAAAAATATACTCGTTATCTATTTAATAAAACTGATTGTATTTTTGGAGGAAATATTAAGTTTGTTATGACTTATGACAGGATAAAAAAAATGGGTGTAAAATTGATCAAATTAATGCTACCCTTGAGATATTTTTCACATTCACACTTGACAATTGACAATGTATAGATTTTGAAAGTTACATGTGCGATTCAAAACCTTGGAACGTGAACTTCTGCCATTCACGGTTCACCAAAAACTATGAGTGGCCCAACAAAAAGGTGCCCTGCTTTTGCACCGGCACTATATGCAAGTTGTCGCAAAAATAACGATTTTAGCACTATGCAAAACCCCATTTTTCATTAAACCTATAATTGCTTTTAAAAAAATCATTATAGAGCCATAAAACAATCATCATTTAACTAAATGAACGGTGGAGCTTTGGACCGTATATGGACAATTCATAACATTTTCATTATGTTTGAAAAACTACAACTATAATTTGGTGTCTTTTTTTCGTGTGTGATTAACGTTTGTTGAAGCACGTTACTCTTGCGTATGAAGTTTCGGGCTGGCTTGTCTTTGGTCTTCACTCTTCACTCTTCCGCGACGGTAGGAGTAAGACCAAATCATGTTCATAAACAAACACGTGCACTGTTAATACACAAGGCCAATTTAAGATTAAAAAATGTGTTACTTTTTTAACTCGTTTATTACGGAACTGGAGTAATACTGCATCTTGTCGGAGAATTTTAATTTTAATAAATGCAGAAATTAAGACTATAGTGCTATCAATTTTCCTAGTTTTTAATTAAGAATTATATTGTGAAAAGCTATTTAATATTATTGTGTAGTCAAATTTATTTACACGGATGTTTTTTAATATAACTACTTTAATTGTTTGTTTTTATAAAACTGAGAAAAATATATTTTAAAATAGTGGCTGGTCAAACACTGAAACATACAGTGTACTACATTGATTCCGTTCCGTGCAGTCTTTAATTCCGTTTAGCATCCAATTACTGTGCTAAGATCCTGACAAAATGAATAATTAACTTGTACGCTTGGTCCTGCTGCATCACAAGATCCGAATTCCGAACCCATTGCCTTGCAGAATATGTTCATCTTTGAGTTGATTTAATCGTGAAAGTATTTTGTGATAATTACAGAAATTTGGGTACAAATGCTATTAACCCAAACATGTCGATCATAAGACGTGCCCGAGATGAATTGTTTTTTATCTGTGATTTTGATAATAATTAGTTATTTATTCATTTTATTTGTATGTCATTTCTGTTTAACATAAGAGGATGGATATGTGAAATAAAGGTGGGAAAGTTGGGCTTTGGTTCCCGTTAATGACTGTCGAACTCAAAAACAAGGGGTAGTGATCCACTACTAAAATGGCCCACACAGACATATTCCCTTGCCGTTGCCTTAATTGGGCCCCCATTATAAAGTTTTAATAGCATCCTCTTTCTCGATGGAGAGGGAAAAAAGATTTTGATTCTAATAAAGTTGGGTGAGCTAAACCCATTAATCTATTCAAATCCTCAGGCCCTCGCCCTAGCTAGCCCGCTTACACTAAGAGGGGGTACTATGAACAATTTGGAAGTCGTCTTATTCTATTTTACCATTGACTTGTGCTCCATTTCTTGTAATTATAAGCTTAAAACAATCAAAAAAGACAATCCAGAACGTTGTTGTATTTCTATGCACAAGAGAAGGTCGGACCTTGTTTTGGAATTACTTTATTTATTGCATGCGTATTAGATTTAGGACGAATATTTCAACAATATACTGAGTCCAAAACAAAACAGTCCAAACAAGTATAGAAGTGCCTCGGATAACTGCTCTGGTGGGGACCACACCAGACATAGGTACTCCAGGTACAAGTGCCTGCATTTTAGGCTTCTCGCATGTTTGAGAAGGAAAGAGGTCACAGACATTAATTAGTTTACGAAATGCATAAATTTAAGGTTATCATTGTTTCTATATCAAGTAACAGCAGAGTGCTCTCTCTCGTGTTTTTACCACTTTGCAGCAATAGACAAATCTTTGGTACCCAAATTCCAAACAGCTTACTTTGGCTAACCTACATTCAAAAGAAAAGTGCAGACTAATAATCACCGTATATTAGATATTACAGAGCAAATTATAATAATATTTTTTAAAATTTCATATAATTATATATATACTTTCTATTTTTTTTAATCATTACCTTCATTTCCCTCGTATGGGGTTTTAGTATAATTTTTTCAAATTTAAAGGAAAATTATTAGTATATGAAAATCAAAAAGTGAAGGTGTTGCCCTAATTTGCTGTGAATTAAATGGATACGCAACTCATAATAGTTTGTATATGTTTAAACTTTGAAAATCTGAGCATTGGATGTGGAAAAGAAATACGCCGGTTGACACTTGACAGTACCATTTTATGCTGTCAAATGCTTCAATATTTTTGAGTAAAAACGGCGGCATCACTCTTTTTCAATAAAAACAGCATCACTTTTTTCCAGCTAAATTTGATTATAAAAAACAAACCAAACATTCCACCCAACTATAGAATTTAGTTGATATGCTCTTGCATTAAACTTCACTTCTTGGTTGATTAAAAAAAACCATGGATTCATGATAATATTAATTGACAAATATGAATATCAAATAGTTTTAATTAAAAGTGTCCTTATCTACGAGGTTAATGTTGTCTTGTTTAAGTTAAATTGAAAGATCCTAATTTGCATTGATGACCGTATAAACCATATGAAGAATTGAAGATATCTGGAATCAACTTTTTAAAAGGTGATCACTGATTACACTTTAGATATGTGGTGGTAGGGGGGAGGAGGGATTAATTTTAGTGGCCAATTTAGCTAACACCATATATTGACCATCCAATTTTTATCTTGATAGTGAAACGGTCCAATAAGGTCAATAGAAAACAATCAATGACTGAAGAGAAACTAAGTACGCATCATTAATCTCCAATAATAGAAGAAGGAAACATATAATGCGACAAATCAATACAATAATGAAAAAAGGTAATGCCATTCAGAATAGGGCACTTCTTATCAGCAAGCTGCAACTTGTTTGAGATACAGTTTAGTCCACGATTGCTGAAGTGACTCCACTTTATACCACTCCATAATTTAATTAATTAATTAATGATAAAAATGTTGAACAATCATTCGGGTTGGATTCATATTTCATATTTTGTCACGGATTTTTTGTTTCCATTGTGGTAATTTAGCCAAAGTTACCATTCTATTACTGGTCCTAGTACACGGCAGAAAAAGGGTATCTAGAGATTCCCAACTTGCAACTAAACTATTGTGTGAACAGTGAACAGTGAACTGTAAACACAGAGGATAAAGGAGAAAAGAGATTCTTCAGTTGTTGCTTGTTCCAACCGAAAAACTGTTTATATAATTACTCATTAGATTATCCTGTATATGTATGTGTATAAATACAAAGGATCCTGGGGGGGGGACCAGTCATCATACACCAGCAGGCACATGGTTGGATTGACTAAAAGGTGTCTCAAAAATCCAAAATATACTATAGTGTATGTATTTGGGTCATTAGATGAGTTTTTGTAAAATTAATCTTGAAGAAGGAATGTGATTTATAGTATTTTAAAAGTAAATTAGTAGTAAATATTAGTATAATTTAATTTATCTAACACAAAGTTCAAACGCGCGTCATATGGTTCTACGTAAAATCATCAACATATTAGAAACTAAATATGCCCTTAAAGTTACTTCAAATTAAAATACATTATGATGTTGAGGGATGATGATAAAAAATAAAGAAACAAGTTATTTTTCACTTGGGAATTTTCTTATTGGAAATCATGTAAGAATATCTCACATGATTATAATAAATAGAGATGTCACTCTCATTCGACCTTTTGAGTTGCCCGTGTTGTTGTTGTGTCTCATTTTGGCATTTAAAACAGTTAGAGCATCCGGTTCTGTATGGAACAGCGTTTGTGGAAAAAGGGGACAGTTCTTTGGACTTGGTAGTGTTCAACTGCACATGCATGATACACACACTAGTACTAAGAAGAAGAATGATATATCCGTGACGTTTCTCTGTGCAACAAAAATGGAAATCGAACAGCCCCGTTTTCTTCCATTTCCGTGAATGAATAATGGACCTAAAATCCATTATGGCTGTGTTTGTCCGTCCCCATTGCCAGACAAGCCTGAACTCACTGCTTACCTTGGTACTTGCTGCACCCTGCTAACCCTATGTATGTCATGTGCCTTTCTCAATGCCCAAAGTATCACATGAATTATGAATTATGAATATTTGTGAGAATAGGGAAAAAAAAATTAAAAGAAGAAAAGAGACAGGTACGGCGATAGCGACCGGACATAACTGGGGTCGTAGCTGCTGCTGGCCTGGTCTTTGAATTTTTGGTCCCGACCATACCAGAACTCATCACTACTTTGTTTCTGTGACTGTCATCACCAAATCATCCCAACGGTTACGCTTACACCCCTGTTAAGTTTTAACTGTTGTTACTAAATGTTATACACACTTTTGTCCCCTTTCATCATGGGAATATCGTCCCCAATACTTATACTATGTTTTCATTCTAATTAATTATCATTAAAGGCAAGCCAACTACGATTACCGAATACAAACATGCATGCCAACAACTATTGCGACTGCCAACTCCTACTCCTATTACTTATTATGAGTTTTTCAAGTGTATAATAACACTTGTTTATTTTCCATGTCTTTCTCACCCCAAATTACTAGTTCCAAAATCACATTAAACTATTCCAAAAATAAAATTTGAATTTAAAATCTCATGTAAACTACTTAAACTCTATATACTATTAGGTCAATCTTACTAGTTATTAGAAAAGTGGGTTATTATTTGAAAATCTGCAAGACGTGAAAACCAGGTCTGTTGGATTTTTTTGTAACGAATCTCTTGCATTGACTCCTCCATTCAATTGCTAACTTATGAAAATGCAAAGCATGTAATGTTGCAATATTAAGGTTAATTTGGTGAATTCACAAAAAGGTAGAGCCAGGTATGCTCCAGGCTGAAGAAAGAAAGAGTATCCGATAAATTCATATTCCGAATAATTAATTAATTGAAGGATTTCCAATCTGCCCACTGATTCTCGTCAGCCACCAAAAGCAAACATTACCATCCTCACAAAATCAATACATACTGCTACTTTATATTATTTAATTTACATACATTTAAAATTTAAAATAATATAGTACTGTTTTTTTTGGTGATCCTAATAATAGTACTGTAATAACGAAACAATGAAAAGCCAATTAAAAATAAATAAAACAGAGTGACGGAGAAAAACATAGAGATAGAGAAGTTATTAAGAAAAACCGAAGAGAAGAGAAAACGAGAAGATAGGTAGGTAGTAGGAGCAGAAGAGAAGGCATTCAAAAACAATCGGAGAGAGGGCATTGTTCCTACCGGAACCCTAGCCAACCGCCTCCGTCGTCCATGGCGTTCCTCTCCGCCTCTGCCTCTGCCTTGCAATCTTCTTGGCGACCTTGAACTTCCTCTCCTCGATTTTCCCGCCGCCGGAAATGACTCCGGCGCCGGCGGTGAACCACCCAATGCTGTTGGTGTCAGATAGGGAGCCTCACGCGCTAGATCTCTCTGTTTTTTTCTTTCTAACTAATTAACTGACGAATCTCTGTTGCGACGATCGTAACTAACCGCGGCGGCGATGGGGAAGGGAGGAGGGCAATGCTTCTTCGAGAAGCTTCGGAGGTGCGTCCGGACGGTTTTCTTCGTGGTGGCATTGGTGGCGTCGTTGGCGGTGACGTCGCTGGCGGTGGTCGTCGCGGCGGTGGACGTGTTGGTGCCGTGCGTTTTGATCTCGAACTTCACTTGCGTCAAGTGTTACAGCATCAAGGAGCATTTTCACCGCTACGCTTTCAAGAGTTCCTTGACGGATATTCCTCTCGTTTCCGTCATAAGATCCCTTATCATTCTCTGTACGCTTCATTCTAACATAATTATTTCTTCTAATGCATGTAGTTTATATTGTTCTAATTCAACTTTTATTAGTTTAAATAATAATAACTAGTAATATAATGTTTTACTGTATAGAGTTTAAGTTTATCGGAAATTGCAGGGTTACTTTTTTTGTCTCCCTAGTGTGTAGTGGAATCGAATGGGGTGGATAAGGTTGTAATCTTTGCATGTTGATTTTGCAGGTGTTTATTCCGTTTGTGATGGTCCTGCTCTCTCACATGGTCCTTACCTTGGAACTGTGACTCTGTGCTCCTTTCTGTCAATTGTTCTCCTTTCGGTCAAAGCTTGTGTTTTCACTGTAAATTCCCATATTGAAGAGGAGGCTTCGGTTTCCTTCAGGAAGCATAGACTCCATTTGAAGAAGCCATGGGGAATGCCTGTCTTGTTTCTTTCATCACTTGTGTTTGCCCTTGGCCATACTGTGGTTGCTTATAGAACCAGCTGCAGAGCACGCAGAAAGCTCTTGTTTCATCGAGTTGACCCTGAAGCTGTAAGTTTAGAATACCTTTCTAATTTCTACTCTTGTTTTTCAATCTAAATTGTCACCCCTTAATGTTGACCTTTACTGGGCCTGAAGTAAAAATCCAATATTGATGAAAAATAGCACCAAAAGAACCTCTGGTACTGTATGGAGGTTTGTCTCAAATAAAATTCTGAAATCAACAAGACTTGTATTGGTGACTTTTAAATTTTATTTTACTTTGTCCATGCACATGCAAAAGACTAAACTAATTTCTTCATGTTTAATCAAACAGGTCCTATCGTGCAAAAACGTTTTCTCTGGGTATCCAAAGGTCCCACGCTCTCCAACTCCTTCTGCTGGGAGAACCCCCAAAAGTGACTGTGAGATGAGGCGGAGACCTTTTGGGACAGCTCGTGATGAAGAACTGCTTGTTAGATTGCTTGCAAACTCGGACAGCTTATTCATTACATGCCAAGGACTTACACTCCATTACAAGCTCAGCTTGCCTGGTTCACCCCCACATACACTGTCTTCAATGTCCTGCATTGACTCCAATTCTAGTTGCAGCGCTTCATCAATGGCTGCAGGGTTGGCAAAATCTAATAAACATTTGCCAAGTACATCTCCAAATATCCAGCCACAGCTATACAGAAGCTATAGCAATCAATTCCATGGCTCATCTCTACATCTTCCTCTATTGGATGGTCCTATAAATTCTATTATTTCTGAAGATATCCCTGTTTTTCACCTGGATGGTGTTTGTGAAGATGAAACTAGTAAATTGAATTTTCAATCTCTGGACCAAGATTTAGAGAGTAATGACCAATTAGGTATTGTTTTAGTGCATGGGTTTGGTGGAGGAGTCTTCTCTTGGAGGCTTGTGATGGGATCTCTAGCTCAGCAGAGTAATTGTACAGTTGCTGCATTTGATAGGCCTGGTTGGGGATTAAGCTCAAGGCCTCGCCGGGAGGACTGGGAGGAAAAGGAGTTGCCTAATCCTTATAAGCTTGAAAGTCAGGTGAGTAATATTTATCATTTGTGCAAGTTGTTTTAGAAGATATGTTGTGCATCTGGGACTATATCAAAATGCTACCCATTCCAATATGAAGTCAAATTCTTGTTTCCAAGGCCAAATGTTGCATATCTGATATTGCTGTTACAATTGCTTTAGTGGTCAGAAGATTAAGAAAGGAAATCTTATATGAGTTAGGTAATCATGGATTACTGGACCTTGTAAAATAGAAAAAAAAATAGATAAAGGAAACAGGCAGCACAAACATTCAATAGGGTAGCCCTTTTTCTTTGGAATTTATATTCATCACCACTCACCAAAGCTTTTATGTAACTATTGTTAATTTTCATTTTTGTGATCCATGTTTCATCTGACATTGAATATTTGAAATTTTTTTTTTCCAGGTTGACCTGCTTTTATCATTCTGTTCTGAGATTGGATTTTCTTCGGTGGTGCTAATTGGTCATGATGATGGAGGGTTGCTTGCCCTGATGACTGCACAAAGAATTCAAACATCAATGAATTATTTCAATGTGAGTATTTCTTCTAGCTTGATTCTGGGTAAGTAGATAACTTAGTGATTTTGGTTGGCCAAATTATGGTGCTTAGCTTTTATCTGAATTTAAATCACATAATGGTTGGTCAAATTAAGGTGGTTTTGTAGTTGTACTCTTTATATTTTTCTCATGGTATGTGTGATCACAAACATATTGAATCTTCATCAATGCATGTTTTAATTAAACATTGTTATTTTGCAATAATTGATGTGCAGATTGCACAATTGAGTTTGTTTCGAGGTTTGATCTGTTTTGTGTCCATTCAGGTTAATGTGAAGGGGATTGTATTGCTAAATGTTAGCTTGTCTAGGGAAGTGGTTCCATCCTTTGCAAGAATCCTTCTGCATACCTCACTTGGAAAGAAACATTTGGTTCGCCCTCTACTAAGAACAGAAATCACCCAAGTGGTGAATCGGCGAGCTTGGTACGATTCTACCAAAATGACACCAGAAGTTTTGACTCTCTACAAGGTATGTCTTTACTTTAAGCTTTATTTGCATGATGTAAATAAGAATTGCCATGTTTTTTTATAAGTTTCCATTTGTGAACTGAAATAAGAAATTGTATGGAAGGATTGCTGTACAATCCGCATGATGGAAAAATATTCAATTTTCTTTAGTTTTTATGCTTTATATTGAATACCTACATTTTTGCTAAGGGAGCATGACTGAGTTTTGGAATCAATTTTTATTGAGCATCAATCTTATGATATTGTAATTTAGGCTGCAACTTGTTCACGTGATCCTTCTTTTCATTATGCTCCGTTATAACTTTTATTGAGCATTATTTCTGAATTAAAAAAAATAAAAATAAACTAGTGCTATATGTGACCGTTGTTATGTGTATAGGCTCCACTATCTGTTGAAGGATGGGATGAGGCACTTCACGAGATTGGTAAATTGTCGTCTGAAACCATCCTTTCGGCTAAAAACGCTGAATCATTGTTACAAGCGGTAGGAGACATTCCAGTGTTGGTCATTGCAGGTGCTGAAGATTCCCTTGTCTCTTTGAAATCTTGTCAAGCTATGGCCTTAAAACTAGTCAATTCTGTAAGTACGGTTTCACCATCTTGTCATAAATTGTCCGCAAAACTTATAAAGTGCATATTAAAGAATAAAAATCAAAAGTGGAAAATGGATAGGGAGAAAATGAAGGGTGTTAGATGTAACTATACTTGTAATCAAATCCAGTCATGAAGTTTCCAACTGTCCATTTTAATATCCCAAGCATTTATCATGGCATATGATTCTGCCTCTTCAAGTTTCTAACGTTTTTCTTACCATTTAACTTGCAGAGATTGGTTGCCATATCTGGATGTGGCCATTTACCCCATGAAGAGTGTCCGAAAGCATTGCTTGCAGCTATATCACCCTTCATCAGTAGACTCCTCCTGTCTGCATCTGACTTGCAAAGCCAATAAGTTCATTTCTTTTAAAGCTGATTATACATAGGGTTGTTATCTATTTTGTAAGGGGCTACGATCTTTCTTTCCTTTTTCCATCTTTGTTATGGCTTTTTTCCTCCTACCGTTTCTTTCTAAGCAATATTACTTCAAGAGAAAGAGACTAAAAGTAAAAGGTCATCTCTTCTCTGGGGTGTTTTTGACGTGCTAGTTTTAGGGGCTTTAACCTGTGTATCTTCTCCATCTTTTCCCTCTTTGTAAGCTGTCAATATAGTGTTCCGTTTCATCTGCTTGTCATTTTTCCCACTTAAAGGTGTGGAGACAATATACATTTGTAAATTCATCACCAGATTGAGAATGAATATAGTTTAGCATGGTTTTGTTTCTGGTCACTGAACGCAATTAATTCATACTTCTTGCTTCTTAAAATATATATAGATTTGTTGAGGTGCATTAAATTATTTTTTAAAATGAGTATTTCAGTAAGTTATATAGTATTTTCAATTTTTTTTAGAAGACGTCCTTAAAAAAATATTCTTATCTAGCTCAGTTTGAAGTAAGCATAAGTTAGATGAGGTCATTAGGCTTCCATTCGTAATTGCAACCCACGAAACCTTCACGTGGCACTTTCAAAATGTTAGATTTTATCATAAATAATAAAACTGTAATGAAGTTAAACCTGTACTAAAATTCTCATTTATATGCCTTGTGCTGATTGATATTTTCTTGTCAATCTCTAGGAGTACATTCAATCAACAATAGAGATTTGGCATATAATATTCATAGCATTCAAATAATTGACGGGTACTTTACTTTCACTGTTTAAATAGATAGATATGTTGGACCCTACTTATCTTCTCAGAATAAACCCTATCAAGTACGACTTCATGAATTCAAAGCTTTATTTGGATGAATCATGAATCTTTGACCATGATAGGTGTCATGAGATGGTGAAATATTAGATGAGTTTTCATTCAGAAATTCATATTCTTTAGTAAACTAGTGATTAAAAAAGGCAAAAGATTAATAACTTTGTATAATCAGAGACTCTGTCTAAGAAGTAGCAACCTGGAGTCCATGTCCAAAACCATATGGATCATTTATAAAACTAGGATCGATGCTCTTGCCACTGTCCCAGCTTGTCATTACATTTCACCAACATAGCATCACCATCACTTTGTATTGTTCCATGACCCATATTATTTTCTACCAAGCAATTCTCCAACTACATACCCCCAAAACACAAAATCAAAATGAAATTAAAACTTGTTTCCACTACCCTCAATTTCTCTCCAGGCATTAGCTTTGAGTGACAAAAACGCTACACGGTCACTCGAGGTTAGGTTGTAGGAAAAATATCAACCAAATTAAAAATTACTATTAATACGAGTTTTAAAGTAATTAATGTAAAAATCAAATAGCAACATTTTTTTTGCTGAAATATAAATAAATAAATAAACTAGTTTAAACTTATTGCCTAAACTAAAATCAAAATTCTTCTATTAAAATTTCTTACTTTCATCTTTACCAAGTGTAGCCTAATGAACAATGCAAAAAGAAAATGACCAATTACACGACTATCGATCGTAGTCATTTATCTTAATTTGTTAATTTTTGCTTCTTCAAATTTCTGGATTGGAAAAGTAATAGCAAATGCATTAGACCAATTTTGCAGTGCCTCTCAACATATATAATATAATAATATCTAAGGAAAAAGTGCAGCAAATATCTCACAAGAATGACAGGTGAGCTGAATAGAACACGTGTACTGCCTTATCCACAATTATTATCCTCTGTTACGCTTCCCACGAACCCAATTCTACATATCTTTTGTTTCTCATCAATCAAACAATACTTCCAAGGCTGAAGCATGATGCAGTGAACGCCCTCATGGACTCTCGCCGCTTCCAACAATTACCCACATCCCCATCTCACTAACTATGAGTTCTAACTTCTAAACCTGAAATTCGAAAACTTATCTTTCTTCTCTCAGTGACAGTAATGGCAACCACTCTCACGTTTTTCCGACCAACCATGATCCGGGCCTCCGCTGTCACTCCAGGAAAGCCCGACCCGAACAGCAGGAAGCCCGTTTCTTCCAATTGGTGGGCTCCGCTGTTCTCGTGGCCCGCGGATCCGGACTACATCAGCCCATCGCAGAAAGCAGATCCGGGGCGGGGCAGATCGAAGTTCGCGGCGGCGGGGTGCTTCACGGAGGAAAAGGCGAAAGAGCTGCGGAAGAAGACCGTGGAAACGTCGACGTTTCACGACATCATGTATCACTCCGCTATTGCGTCCAGACTCGCCTCCGATGTTTCCAAAGGAGGGTACGAGAAATAATAAGCTTTGCAATTCGTCGACTTTAATTAATGTTGATGTTAATGTTAATGTTAATTTTCTACCCTCAGACTCACTCATCGTTGAATTTCGTTTTAATTTCTTTCAACTATGAACTATGAACCATTGGCCTGTGCTGGCTGTGCATGTTTTGATTTCGGACACAAACATTGTAATTAATCTATGTGTGAGTCTCTGCGTGCGTGATTTGTCTCCTTAAGCAGTTAAGCGATTCTCTCTTTTACTGTTTTACATTTCTTCTCCTCATTTTTTTTTTCTCTTTAATTTCTAATTTTGCTTTTGCCTTCTTTAATCTGGAGTGGAAGACGGATTTTATAATACACAAATGTAATTGTGCAGTCAAATGTTGTTACTTTTTTCAGATAAGCAAGTTTCAGCGATTTCTCCTTTTATTATAGCATGCACTTCAAATTCAGATCAATGAGTTTGGACAGCTCGCTCTAACTTGCTTTTATCAGGGGTTGGTTAATTTATCTATGTAAAATAGGGTTAAATGATGCATAGTATATGATTGATACATTTCTTCATAAACTCCAATATTAATTTTTACTATCTTAAGTTATTTAGACCTAATTGCCTTTTTTGCATTGCATATCTGGCCACAGGCAAAAAGAAAGCTCAGTTGAAGAACAGTAAACTCATAAATTCAACTGTGCAAGCTTTTATTTTGGTTGATGTACAAGATAGTTTTTACTTTATGATAACTAGCAAGCAACAACCTCCTCAGAATTCTTCAAAAAAAATCCTCATCAGAAATAATAGCCAATAAAGCATGGCTTACTCAAATGTTTGTTTGTTTAGTTCATTGATTGATACCAGCATGGTTCTTCAAATGTCTTGTTTTTTTTGTTCTTCAAATGTCTATACTCTATAGTCTATAGTGATACTGATAGATTCTGCATATGGGTCACTGGCTGCTATGGAAAAAAAGTAAAGGCGAATTTTGAATGGCCCATGATCTAGCCAAGTCGTAAACCCTCACCAGCAGTTTCCATCAGTACTTTTTCTTCAGTTAAGAATAATGGATCAGGCTTCCTTCTAGAACCTTAAAGCCCTACCGTGAAATAATCTAAATGGGCCTCCTATAAAAGATTAAATTTATCTAAGCCCTTTAATTTTAAAGT
Source organism: Amphicarpaea edgeworthii (assembly GCA_014843725.1). Lineage (NCBI taxonomy): Eukaryota > Viridiplantae > Streptophyta > Magnoliopsida > Fabales > Fabaceae > Amphicarpaea > Amphicarpaea edgeworthii. The sequence continues at coordinate 1,030,800 of CM026320.1, read as the reverse complement.
GAGGTAATATAAGAATAAAATATTATAACTCATTTTGTTTCATTTATTGCCCAAATAATAAATGAAAAGATTGTTATTTCACTATAAAATATTTAAACACTGAAATGAAGTTTTTATTTCATTATATTTCAATCTACTTCATTTGCGGATTCTTTTAATACTTCATAAAAAAACTAAAAAAATATTGCGTAAAAAATTATATTTAATGTCTTTATATATAATAATAAAAATTTCATTATTTGGTAGATAGATGAATTTGAAGAAAAATATTATAGAATGATTTATGACTATTCTTTCCAAATTCATAGTTGAAACATATATATTACTGCAGATCTTCAATTGTTTCATTTTGATCCTACATTCATGCGACCAATTTTAGAAACACATGCAACCATGCTAATTGTTGCCTAATATTTGTACATGCATGCAATTATTCTCAGGCCTGCCCATAAGTATCAGTTGCTTAATACTGCAATTTACTCAATTTATATAATTTTATAGAATTATTGCCGACCAAATAGCTCAGAAACAAATTAAAAACAAAAGGGCCTAAAAAGTAAAAACTACGTATGTGCTCAGAAATCAAAGTCCCTTACCTTACCATGTCACATGGGTTTCCCTTCTGCATGCATGCCAGGATAATATCTGCAGATAAATTATTGCACACTCGATATCAGATTCTTATCAATCCATCCTTTGAGTCGAAGGGTAATATCGTCAATATTGGAAATCCTGTCTTCCAAGAATATCCATATGTAAAAAGTAGAGAAATACTGGATGTAAATTTCAGAGGATGGATTAATTGTCCCATAATTCATAGAAGGAGGGAAATATGCTATATTGATATTTATAAAAATAACCGCTTTCATGCATAATTTAGAAAGACAACGTTTGGTGTCAAACTATCTCTTTAATTACTCGCCTAATAAAACAAACAGTTACAACGAATGAGACAATGAGCTGTATTAAAAGATTATACACAGACACAAATAATTTCAATATCATATCGCAAATTTGTTTGATACTACTGACATCTCTTCGGGACAAAGCTATCTCTTCGTGGAAACTTGAGAAGTTGATCATGTTTGTATTTAGGATAGTTCCAATGGCATTTTTGTAGTTTACGTTAAACACAGTGGCATATTCAGTTAACCATTCAATTAAAACCCAATAATTCTCTACTACAAGAAGTTCTCTCTCTCCCTCTCTTCTGTCTCTCTGTGTGTGTGGACACACATGAAAATGCAGAAGTTGAAATTGCTACTAGTGCTATTCTTTGCTACCTACCACTCCTCTTTGTGCATCACAGATGGTAAGCTAGAACGGTTAATTACTCACCCATTAAATGCATGTAAAATTAACGACTATGAAAAAAAAAATCAAGCAATTCAATGCATTTCTCTCCAAGCAGGGTTATGAATACTTCTTCCTTATAATATGAAGAAGTTGATTCCTCTAGTCTTATAATACATACACTTTGCTAAAATCAATCCCTTTTGTTGGACCTTAAAGGCTTTATCTTATTATTATTTATATATATTGTACTAATATTTTTAATACGATAAAATTGGCCTATCATATTGCCTATATATAGTTTCATAATTTCCATAATTAAATGCTGGTTTTATTCATGCAGGTTTGTTGCCAAATGGAGACTTCGAGTTTGGTCCAAAACCATCAGAGTTGAAAGGTTCAGTAGTGACTACCCCGAATGGAATTCCACATTGGACAATATCAGGATTTGTTGAATACATAAAATCAGGACAGAAACAGGGTGAGATGGTGCTGGTGGTGCCTCATGGTACCTATGCTGTTAGGCTTGGCAACAGAGCTTCCATTAAGCAGAAGATCCATGTCGTGAAGGGCATGTTCTACTCCTTAACGTTCAGTGCCTCACGCACTTGTGCTCAAGAGGAGAAGCTCAACGTGTCAGTGGTTCCTTCCAATGAGAAGAGCGATTGGGGAGTGTTTCCCATTCAGACTTCGTATGGAAGCAATGGCTGCGACTCTTATGCATGTGGATTCAGAGCAGATTACTCTCTAGTGGAAATCGTGATCCATAACCCTGGCGTGGATGAGGATCCTGCGTGTGGTCCTCTTATTGATTCTGTGGCCTTGAAACTCTTGCATTCACCCAAACGAACTAGAGGTAAGTAATTCTGTGACGACCATTTTGAAAATTAAACTCTTTAAATGAAAAATGGAAAATTTGAAGACAATTTTGTAATGTGAGTGCAGACAATTTGCTGAAAAATGGAAACTTTGAAGAAGGTCCATATGTGTTCCCGAAAGAATCTTGGGGGGTTTTGATTCCACCTCACATAGAGGATGCACACAGTCCCTTGCCAGGATGGATGGTTGAGTCTCTTAAGGCTGTGAAGTACATTGATTCTGATCACTTCGCTGTTCCTGAGGGAAAAAGAGCCATTGAGCTTGTTGCGGGGAAGGAGAGTGCCATTGCACAAGTTGTCATCACAACAATTGGCAAGGTTTATGGCCTTACTTTTGTTGTTGGTGATGCCAATAATTCATGTGAAGGTTCCATGGTGGTAGAAGCATTTGCTGGCAAAGATACTGTTCAAGTACAATATCAATCTAAGGGTAAAGGAGGGTTCATTAGAGGCAAGCTTCGATTCAAAGCTGTGTCAACACGCACACGCATCAGATTCCTAAGCACATTTTACACCACAAAGAGTGACAATTCTGGTTCACTTTGTGGACCCATAATTGATGATATAATATTGCTTAGTGTACGTTATCCTTGAATCAAATTGCACTTGAAAGTCAAAAATACACATTACAACCTTGATCCAGATTAATAATACCTACTCTATTGAAGACTGAGAATATAATGTTCATGATGATATTCATTCGAGATATCTAAATCCTAATTAAAGATCAGATAAAGAGGAATTGAGAAAGTTATGAAATCAATATTGTTAAAGTCAAGCGGAGATTAACCATCAAAAAAAAAAAAACTGATGGATGAATTAATGAAGAACAAACAGTAGGTGGTGTAAAAGGCCACAACGTGGCAGCTTAGAGACCGTTACATTTCCCCCCCATCCCCAACAAGTTCTAAGTTACGCCGTGGCGTAAACCAAACTCCGAATCACATTAGTGGCACTTTGTAAACCCCCTTGGCGCACGTTAGAACGAACCACCTCGAAAACGTTAAGGAAAGGCGCGAAGCATATGATTTAAGATTTCGTTACAAGCTTCTTCACCAATGCGAACTGCGAACACCACTTCGATGATGGGATCCGGGTCGGGTTCTCTTCTGTGGTTCCGAAAGGGACTTCGGATCCACGACAACCCCGCTCTCGAATTCGCTTCACGTGGGGACTCCGCCTCTCATCTCTACCCCGTCTTCGTGATCGACCCGCATTACATGAAACCCGACCCGAATGCTTCCACGCCCGGGTCATCGCGCGCGGCTCTGAACCGCATCAAGTTCTTGCTGGAGAGCCTCGTTGACCTTGACCTCAACCTCAAGAGCCTTGGCTCGCGACTTTTGATTCTCAAGGGTGACCCTGCCGAAGTTGTTATTCGATGCTTGAGGGAGGTAACCGTTATCAGTTATCACCATCGATACTGTTTCCTTCTATAGTTTGTAAAATTTAAGGTAGTTATTTCTGGTTGTTACTTCAGTGGAATGTTAAGAAGCTATGCTTTGAGTTCGACACTGAACCGTATTATCAGGCTCTGGATGTTAAAGTTAAGGTAATGTTGTTTACTTGAGATGTTTTTGTCGTTTGAGATTTGAGAAGCTAAGTCCTTGTTGTTGAGGTTGGGGAACTTATTGTTAGTTGCTATGTGTTTGTGTTGACAGAACTTTGCACTTGCTGCCGGAATTGAGGTTTTCTCCCCTGTAAGTCACACACTATTCAACCCTACGGATATTATAAAGAAGGTGAGTTTCAAACTTTAAGAAATCATCTCAATTTATCATGACTTCAATATTTTTCACTCCCATCAAATGAACAAGTTTTGATTATAGTCCATGTAAAAAAAATATTTGATTTTCGTCCCTTTAAATCTGAAATTATTGTTTAGACTTAACGTTTATTTTAAGCTAGATACATATCAATTATTTAGGGACCTAAAAAAGTTTTAGATGTGTCATATACTGACATGATATCATAGACATCAGTGATTATCGTTGTTGTTCTGATTATGTTAACTTGTGATCTATTTGTGTGTTCTTTTGCCAATGCCAAAAAAGAATGGAGGCAAGCCTCCCCTTAGTTATCAATCATTTGTCAAGCTTGCTGGGCACCCGCCATCTCCTCTCTCAACTGGGTACTCTTCACTTCCTCCAGTTGGCCATCTTGGAAGTTGTGATATTTCTGAAGTTCCTACAATCAGAGATCTTGGATATGAAGATGCTGAGCAGGTGCGCATCTTATATTTCAGATTATATTGATTTGTGAGCATCTAATGAGAGAAGTTATATTCAGGATGAGTTCTCTCCTTTCAAAGGTGGTGAGTCAGAAGCATTGAAGAGGTTGGATGAATGCATGGAAGACAAGGTACTTTCTACATTCTACCATTCAAGAATAACAAATTATAAGCTCCATGCTGCGATGCCAATTCATCAGTATTCACATATGTAATTGATGTTTTTTTGCTGAAAGGTCAACTGCATGTAATGGGAATGTAACATACTGTTATAGTTTTTTTTTTTTTAAGTTGTATCATGCCTTATTTTCTTGTTTTCACGATTTTAGGAGTGGGTGGCAAACTTTGAGAAACCAAAGGGCAATCCATCTTCATTTCTTAAGCCAGCAACAACTGTTTTATCACCTTATCTGAAAGTAAGTCAAAACCTATTACACTTGAATTGTTTAATATGTCCATTTTGTTTCATTGTACTACTAGTATTAAACCACAAATGAACCTTGGGATCTTTTCTACATTTTACCCTTTCACTAACTTCCTTGGCAGTTTGGTTGTCTTTCTTCCAGATATTTCTACCAACGCATTCAAGATGTATATAAAAGTATGCCAAAGCATACATCCCCGCCTGTTTCTCTTATAGGACAGGTCCTGCTATCTCAGGAACTTAGTACTGTATTGTCTTCAGAGCTCTACATTGCAAACTGAAGTTCTTGACTTGTGCAGTTGTTGTGGCGAGACTTCTTTTACACAGCAGCTTTTGGGACTCCAAATTTTGATAGGATGAAAGGCAATAGGATATGCAAGCAGGTGAGATTGGAATAAGTGCTTGCTAATGTAAATTGTTTACCAATATTAAGTTTGATTCAAAGAAAGGATAAAAAAGGTTAAGAAAGAAATAGATGTTTTCTTAAGGTGCATTCACCTAATACTATTTAATGATTAGAGTTGTACATTAGGACATGAAATTGTTAGGATCAACCAGGTGACTATCAAGAGGGGGGGTGAATTGATTGAACGTAAAATGACAGATTCTTTTTCCCAATAAAAGTTTTTCACCACCGCTCTTGAGGTTTTGATAAAAACATTTTCAGAGCATGTTATATTGAATGAATAAACCATAAAAACAATCTCAACTTATGATAAAATTGATTAGAACAATTAAACTTGATAAACTAAATTGACAAAAATTAAGGATACAGAGATTGAGCCTGTTGATTTATATTGGTTCAATCAACCACCGATCTACATCCAGTTCTCCCTTTCACCAAGGGGTTCCACTATGAATTTGATTACATACACCATGCACAGACAATTCACAGCAAATCTTGATTTCACAACCTGAAACAGGAACCTAGAAAACTGAATGTGAAAACACCATTCACCATCCAATTTCTAAACTCTAGAACAACGCAATTTTAGAAACAAAATTAGAAACACCATCTAATTTCAAAACAGTATCTAGGAACGAAATTCCTACAATGCAAATCAAACAAGATCAATGAAAAGATTCAAGAACGAAAACACCTTTATGTGCTGATATAGCTTGATATAAGATCAGTTGAGAAACTTCAATGTGAGTGTGTATAGCAGTCAAGAACAATCGCTTGAATCACTTCAATTCATGAAAGAACAAGAGAGGAATTAGCTGTATGGGCTTAGAGGTTTAATCTCAAATGGGTAGAGCAGTAAAAACAATATTGAGTTTTTTTAAAACTCAAGAGATTAAGTGATTTGCAGAGAAAAGAAGAGAATGTTCAAAGCAATATCAAATCTGAAAATCAAATAAAAGATTTGGATTTTGACAATTGAAAGAATGAAAAGATATTGTGAAAATTGGTCTCTCTACACAGAATGTTATGGGTTCAAATATATAGAATGGGTCAAAAAGATTCGGAGTTAATTAGACAAAGAATGAATCTTGGAGATCTTTCAAAATGACCGTTATACCAGATATAATCGATTGCAATAAGGTGTAATCGATTATCCCATGTATCATAATATGATTTAAACTTGTTGTCATTTATTGTAATCAATTGCAATAGACTTGTAATTGATTACAAACAAGACAGAGTCAATTTTGAATTTCAAAGATCATCTAGTAATCGATTACCATGGTAATCGATTGCAAATGAAACAGAGCAATTTCTGAACCTCAAAGATTGTTTTGTAATCTATTGCAATTGAAACAAAACAATATTTGAAATCTGAAATCAACATTGTAATCTATTGCAATGATTGGTAATCGATTAACCCGATACCAGAGATGGTTCAAAACTGATTTGGCCATCTAGTAATCGATTCCCACAATGTGTAATCAATTGCAATTCTCATAATAGGTTCCTAAGTAAGCTAAATCATCTAATGATGCTAGAGATAATAAAAAATAGGACAAATCAAGCATCAAGTAAGAATAGTATGACTTAGTTTATAACAAACAATACAATGTCATCATCCATACATGTTATGGCATAAAATAGAAAATACTAGACTAAGAGAATGGTGAAGACTTAAGGTATGAAGATACCAAAAATCTAAAATGAAGACGCGTCAATCTTCAGAAATACTTCTGCATCTAAGCATAGAGATATGACAAGGTAACTCATTATGTTGATGCTTCAAGAGTATTTATTTTGACTAATCACCAATGTACTTATATCCTTGTATTATAACTGATATGTTGAAACTTGGTCTATTATAATGAGGGTTGATGTCAGATTAAAACTGCTTTGTTAAAGCAAATGTGACACCACTTAATTATTATAAGTGTTATTTAAAATATGTTGTAGGTTCCTTGGAAGGATGATGATAAACTGTTGGAGGCTTGGAGGGAGGCTAGGACAGGATTTCCTTGGATTGATGCTATCATGATACAGGTTTGGGTTTTGACATCCTCTTCCAGATGAACTAATGAAGCAATGAGCAACTATTGTATGACTTTGAATTTGCATGGCTCAACTATTCTGCCACGATACTTTTTACCAGTCTTCTGTCTTAGGAAGTGCATTTGAATCCATCATTTCATGTTGTAGCTACGCAAATGGGGTTGGATGCATCATTTGGCACGACATTCTGTTGCATGTTTTCTAACTCGAGGCGATCTGGTATAATTAATGACTTTGATACTTTAAGCTTGTGAAATTATTCATACTATGTTATTCTATGCTAATATTTGTTTATGCTGCTGACAGTTTGTTCATTGGGAAAAAGGACGAGACATCTTTGAGAGGCTTCTGATTGATTCAGATTGGGCAATTAATAATGGAAACTGGATGTGGCTTTCTTGTTCATCTTTCTTTTATCAGGTGTGAACTATACCAGTGGAAAGTAGCTAAATCTTGTGTTTCAGAGGATGAATCCTGAATATCCACTGACCTTTTCGTATTGCCTATCATGATCAGTATAATCGTATTTATTCCCCAACTACATTTGGTAAGAAGTATGACCCTAACGGCGAATATATTAGGTATTTTCTCCCAGTCCTAAAAGGTATATGTTATAAGTTCCCTTATTGGCTCATTTCCATCATGTAATTCTATGATCTAGTCACTTAGAACCGAACGTTTTTGAGTAGATATGCCCAGGGAGTACATTTATGAACCCTGGAAGGCTCCTAAAAGCATTCAGACCAAAGCAAAATGCATAATTGGCAAAGACTACCCAATGCCAGGTCAGTTCTACCACTTAGGTTACTGTCAGTTTCATTGGTTTTCAACAATGGGTCATATATATCCATCCTGCTGTGTTCTATCCACAAAAAATGGATTTCTTTGATTTATCTGTCATAGCAGTTTCTTATCAACCTGATATCTGACCTCAGTTGTCATATAACCTATATTCTATGAACATGTGCATGTAATCACCAAAAACAGATAGCTTAAATAAGCTTTTAGAACATACTAGTATTTTTCTGATAAAGTTGAACATGTTTTGGTACTACACCGATTTGTATGGGGTTCCATACTATACCTGCTTATTCTTTATAAGTTGTGTTTCAGTTGTTTCTCATGATTCTGCGAGTAAAGAGTGCCGAAGGAAAATGGGCGAGGCATATGCATTGAATAAAGAATTGAATGGTTTGGTTAGTGAAGATGATCTGAAAAACTTGAGGAGGAAATTAGATGAGAGTGAAGGGCAAGAGGCTGGAGCTAAAAGATATAAGCAACAGCTAATTGGCTGACCCAAAATTTTACTACTTTTTTCAACTGCCGTGTGCTTTGAGTTGCAGTTGATACATGTCAGGGATATTTTTCTGCATTATCAAGACATTTGTATGGAACATGTATGTAATGTACTGTATTTCGTAGACATAGACGCCAAATTGAAGCAGTATGGCACATTTATATTTTGCATATATACCAAATTATTTTAGTTTATTTAACCAAACATGGCCTTAGTGAAACTTACATTAAAGACATTGAAAAAAATGTGTCCTTGAGGTCATTATAATAATATCCATGACGTTACTCTTACAAATATATAATGTCACAAAAGAGGCAGGCAAATTGTAATCCTGCCATCCTGGCCTGCTTAGGTGTCTCTCACTGCAAAGTCAATCCCATTTGTCGCAAAGGTTAATTTAAATGCAACTAGTCTAAAGAATTTTAAGACTATTATTCAATCATAATATAAACATATACTAGTAGAATTGAATAATAGGTCTTTTATGTGATATGATAACTTTTATAATTAAACTTTTCTAAAGAATTTTAAACTTTTAACATGAATAATTACTTTAAAGTTATGCAAAGATGATTTTAATAATATTGTAAATTTTTATACTAATACAAATACATGACAAATAAATTACTTTTATTATTATTATTTTGTATTTTTTTATTCAGAAAAAAAAAATATATATATATATATATATATATATATATATATATATATATATATTCACCGTTCCATCGGTCCGATTCGGACCAATCCAAAGAGAAAAAGAGACAGCGACCGTATTGAGTTCATTAGCCAATTCCATTTCCAATTTCTGATTCTGAGATCAAAGGTTGTACTGTAGTTGTAGGGTGTGACCTGAGATCAAAACCCAAACACACACACTATGTTGCGGAGGCTTCTCACTTCTCAACTCAAAACCCTAGCCGCCGCCGCCTCCGCTTCTTCTTCCACTCCCCGATCTGCTTCCACCGCCGCCAGATTCGCCGCTCTTTCTCGCTCCTCCCGCTACTTCTCAACTCAATCCGGTACTCTCTCAATTTTCTCATTCTGCTAATTCCTAAATCGACTAACTCATCTTATTTCTTCTTCTTACAGAGGATGCTACTGCGATAAAAAAGAAGCCTGAGGACGTAGTGCCAATCGCTACTGGCCACGAGCGCGAGGAGCTTCAGGCTGAGCTTGAGGTCTCTTTCTCGATTCAATCAAATGAATAGAGTGGTTCCTTATTCTTTTATGTGCCCTATTTTTATAGAAATTTTGGAGGTTTTGTTAATAATTAGCTTATTCTTCACACGCGTCAAAGTGTCGTAGAAAGAGCTATTGACCAGAGTGCTGTTTTCTGTATACGTTTCAAGGGAGATTCTCATTGTTGTTTTTTGTTTAACTATTATCTGATTCTTTTGGTTAGGGACGGAATATTCTTGAAATAGATCATCCAGAAGGTCCATTCGGCACAAAGGTCAGTCTTATTGGCTTTTCTATTTAAATTGTATTTTTACCAATGTATAATTTTGTTGGGCAAGAGGAAAACTGTAAGAGTCAGATAACATTGTGGGGGGGGGGAATCATTTTTTCAATGTATTGTGGCCAAATAAGTGATGTTATTTATTTAAATTTATTTTTGCATCTTCTGTTCCGGATTTCTTCATGTGCGGGTAGCCAGCAAGTTTTTATTTTGGTGGTGAGAACAACTTCTAATGCATTATTTCCTGTTATTTTAGCTGCTATTCACATTATATGTGTTTCTCTCTGCATAACTTGAACACCTTTGTTGTAACTGTTGAGTCTTGAAAGTTACTTATTTGAAGATTTTTCACAATTTGGTTGTTGGTATGACCAAATTTCTTTAGCATGACAGTGATGCTTAAAAGTCTTGATTGTGAAAGTCTTACCAAATTATTTGTGCTGATTCACATTGCCATAATATTAATAATGGTTTTATATATATTTTTTCATCTTTATCTGCTTTCATTGTTTGTTTTGGCTCATAGGAAGCACCTGCTGTTGTCAAATCTTACTATGATAAAAGAATAGTTGGATGCCCAGGAGGTGAAGGTGGTGAGTGTCAGAATATTCCTTCTTTCTCTTAATATCTTCTTGCATGTGAACTTCTTCCCAAGGTGATGAAAAGAGCTAGAACTCTGGTTATGGTGTTTGTGAGGGTCTGAACGACTTGTTTTGATTGCAGAGGATGAGCATGATGTTGTCTGGTTTTGGCTGGAGAAAGGCGAGCCCCATGAATGTCCAGTGTGTGCACAGTATTTTGTTGTAAGTTCATAATGACTTTTAGAATATCTCTTACTGTTACACATTGTTTTTGTGGGGAGTTGAGAATCAATTAATCATTTAGTATATCTTGTGCTGTTACTTTAGACAATTGTGGAGTTGAATGCCAAGGTATTTAAGTATTTAGATTAAAAATATCTACTTGTGTGCTTCACTTGTGCACATTGGTATTCAAGCACCGTTGCTTAGTGATTGTTATTGACAGCACAGGCTGAGACTGCTCTTATAAAATATTTTTGGAGTGGCTTTTAGTTCCTTTAACTTAAATATTTCCACAATCTGAATGCCTTGACTAGTCCTAAATATGATTATCTAATGGTGTTGCATGGTTTTGATGTTTTTAGCTTATTGCTGCAAGATAATTCCCATTTTAGCCAGAAGACATTCTAAATTATTGGGAAAGTGTGAGGCTTTCAATCTTAACAACTTATGTATTTCAAACATGGATTAGCTTTTTATTAACATCCAGACAACGATTATTGGTTTAAGGGTGCATTTGGATAAACAGTTTAATTAGGGACTTGTTCAATAAGTGCTTACCATATGACTATGAGAGCTCATTTAATAAGCTAAAAAGAGCTTATAGGAGGGTCACAACTCACAAGTCACTTTTATATGCTTAACCAAACACCAATTTTCAGCTTAACTTCTTTTATGATAATAAGATAAGCCCAACTAAATTCAATAGAAGCTCTGCCAATCTCCCCTTAAATTCTGGTGGACCTGTTTTTGACCTCACAAAAGCAAATGACAAGTCAAACAACATAACTTTTTAAAAGAATCAAAATTTATTAGCTTCAGGCAAGGTTATTAAATTCAATTTTATGTAAAACTCATGATCGGCCTGTTTCGGGTTTACCTTGTACCAAAATAATGTAAAAAAAACATAATTGTAGTATTCAATCCAATCCAAATATAATGTAATCTTAGTATCCAAATCAAATGAATACCATAAAACATTTAAAAACCAACATTTGAACTTCATAACAAAACTCACTATAGTGTCAAAGCATGACAAATTAGGCATAAATGGTCAAATTAGAACTTAAAAGTTCATAAAGTGAAAACACAAAATAAAAGTAAAGAGTTAATGAGCATTTTTTTTTATTTTATCACCATCTTTGTCATTGGAAAAGGAGAAGACATGTTCACAGGAGAAAGAGAAAGCCAGAGAAGGGTGACTCATGATAACCAATAAAGAAGGATGAAATCCTAATGAAAAAGGCAGAATTTTGTGGGCATAGTTTTAGGAAGCTGAACCAAACTCAAAAGTAATTGACAGCAAGCTCACGATTTTAAAGAGTAAACCCTTATACTCATGCAAGTTCATGAGATAAACACTCAGGTTTAACAACCATGGCTGCAGGTCATCATCTTTAACAAATCAATTTATTTCAACAAATCCCTGAATTATCAATTAGCATCCTAGAAAATAGTTTAAAAATCTATAGGAATTTGACTTTTGTTATCTTTTTGCCAATGTTATCATATGCTTTAATGTATCTGTGGTTGGTGGCTGGTTTGGAAACACCATTTTGTGTAAGCATGAAAAGTACTTAAAGCCGTCTTTTGTTGGTATAGTTTGGCTTCAAGGGAATTAGTAATGCAGTGCATAGGTTTGTTTAAACTGTTGTCATGTGTCCAACTTTTGAGAGCAAACTTCAATCAGATTCTTGTCTGCTATTTAGAACATTAATGGGAATTAGTCTATGATTGTTTACACATTGACGCTAATTATTCTATCTTCTTTTTTTTCCAAATAGCTTGAAGTGGTAGGACCTGGTGGATCACCTTATGGACATGGTGATGATGATCACCACCATTAATGGCATCCTTCAATTTTTAATCTGGAATAAATTCTGGAAAGATGGAGAGACATTGTTTAGCATACACTCTGGCCTATCAAAATCCTGTGGCCCTATGTTTGATTTTGATTTGTCTATACCTTGTTTTGTGTCGAAGCTTTTGAAATAGATAGTTTATGCGATTATTTGAACGCAGGATGCTCATTTGATTGAGCTATCAATTATGTAAAACTATGTTTTGTGCGTTGTGAAATAATTGATAGAACTTGACGATTCTTTAACTGGTTTTGAACTTCTGGAGCCTTGGGTGATTTTCAACACCTAAACCATGAAATGGATTTTTTTTTTTTTTGAGAGGGCAAGGGGAGAAGAGACAATTGAATGCCAACGTGTTTGGAAATTTGGAAATGATTTAGGTGAGTGTAATTTTATTATTGAAATCCTAAATAATTAAGTTTTAATTTTAGGGTGAAATTTAAAGTTTTGTTAATATAAATCCTAAATAAAATATGATTTCATTCTTGAAATGTTAAATATTTTATTTTTGAAATTTTAAATATTTAGGATTTTAATTTATTGTTTTAATTATGAAATTCTAAATATTTAAGATTTTATTTATGAAACCAAGTGAAATTTTGGATATTATTTATGAAATTTTAAATATTTAAATTGAGTTTACGATTTTATTAATATAAAGGGTTTCATTAAAACATTAATGTTTTTAGATTTACGATTTCATTTTACACTTTTATAAATGAAAACATAATTATTTATGATTTTGATTTATGATTTTATATATTAAATCTTAAGTGATTTTTTTTTTTTTGTGTTTCATTTATGAAATTTTATAAATATTTAGTGTTTTATTTATAAAATTTTAAATATATAGGATTTAATTTAACATTTTATTAATGAAATTTTAAATACTTCAAATTTTATTATTTACATCCTAATATTTAAGTTTTAATTTATGATAAAATTTAAGGTTTCATCAATTAAATCTTAAATAAATATGACTTCATTTATTAAATCAAAAATATTTAAGGTTTGAATTTATTGTTTCAATTATTAAAATCAAAATATTTAGGGTTTAAATTTAAGGTTTTATCGAAGAAACCCTAAATAGACACGATGAAATTTAGGATTTTATTTATAAAATTTTAAATATTTAGATTTTGAATTTATGTTTTTATTTATAAAATTCTATATATATTTAGGATTTTATTATGCTTTTTTATTTAAGTTTTCATTTTAGGGTTTCATGAATGAAAACATAATTATTTGAATTTTGATTTATAGTTTCATTGATCAAACCCTAAGTTTTTTGTGTTTCATTAATAAAATTCTAAATATTTAAAGTTTTATTTTTGAAACCTTAAACATTTAATTTTTAATTTAGGGTGAAATTTAAAATTTCATTAATGATATCCTAAATAAATATGATTTCATTTATGAAACCCTAAATATTTTAAAGTTTCGATTTATTGTTTGAAACTCTAAATATTTAGGATTTCATTTTAAGGTTTTAATTATGAAATCCTAAATATTTAAGTTTTAATTTAGGATAAAATTTAAGTTTTCATTAATAAAACCAAAAATAAATATGATTTCATTTATGAAACCCTAAATATTTATGGTTTTAATTTATTGTTTCAATTATGATATCCTAAATATTTAGGGATTCAATTTAATATTTTATTTATGAAACTCTAAATATTTTAGGTTTTATAAATAAAATCTTAAATTGAAACCTTAAATATATAGGGTTTCATTTATGAAATCTTAAATATTTAAATTTTTGAATTTATAATTTTATTTTTTAAACACTAAATATTTTGGATTTCATTAATGCTTTTAGATTTAGGGTTTCAAAAATAAAAACATAATTATTTAAGATTTTGATTTATGATTTCATTTATCAATCCTTAAGTATTTTGGATTTCATTTATGAAACCTTAAATGTTAAGAGTTTTATTTATGAAATCCTAAATATACAAGGTTTAATTTAGGATTTCATAAAGAAAACCCTAAATACTTAAAGTTTTATTATTTAAACCCTAAATATTTAGGTTTTAATTTATGGTAAAATTTATGGTTTCATCAATGAAACCCTAAACAAATATGATTTCGATTTATTGTTTCAATTATGAAAACTAAATATTTAGGATTTTAATTTAAGGTTTTATTTATAAAATTTTAAATATTTATGACGAAATTTTGAGTTTCATTTATGAAGCCCTAAATATTTAAGGTTTCATTTAGAATTTTAATTATAAAATCTTAAATATTTAAAGTTTTATTATTAAAACCGTAAATATTTAAGTTTTCATAAATGAAGTCCTGAATAAATATGATTTCATTTATGAAATCCTAAATATTTAGGGTTTTGATTAATTGTTTCAATTGTTAAATCCTAAATAGTCAAGGTTTCAATTTAAGGTTTTATTTATGAAACTCTAAATCTTTATGATGAAATTTTGGGTTTTATTTGTGAAACTCTAAATATTTGGGGTTTCATAAATAAAAGTTTAAAATGAAACCTTAAATATATAGGATTTCATTTATGAAATCTTAAATATTTAAATTTTGAATTTTTGGTTTTATTTATGAAACATTAAATATTTTGGGTTTCATTATTGCTTTTGGATTTAGGGTTTCAAAAATGAAAAATTAATTATTTAGGATTTTGATTTATGGCTTCATTTATCAATCCTTTAAGTATTTTGGATTTCATTATGAAACCCAAAATATTAAAGGTTATATTTATGAAAGCCTAAATATATAGAGTTTAATTTAGGATTTCATAAATGAAACTCTAAATAGTTAAAGTTTTATTATTTAAATCCTAAATATTTAGGTTTTAATTTAAGGTGAAATTTAAGGTTTCATCAATGAAACCCAAAACAAATATGATTTCATTTATGAAACATTAAATATTTAGGGTTTTGATTTATTGTTTCAATTATCAAAGACTAAATATTTAGGATTTCAATTTAAGGTTTTATGTATGAAACCCTAAATATTTATGGTGAAATTTTGGGTTTCATTTATGAAACCCCAAATATTTGAAATTTCATAAATAAAACCTTAAATTGAAACCCTAAAAATTTTGGGTTTCAAATTGAAATAATAAATCAAAACCAAAATATTTAGGGTTTCATTTAGGATTTTAATTATGAAATCCTAAATATTTAAAGTTTTATTATTGAAACCCTAAATATTTAAGTTTTAATTTATGGTAAAATTTAAGTTTTCATTAATAAAACCCTAAATATTTTGTGTTTCATTAATGGTGTTGGATTTAGAGATTCAAAAATGAAAACATATTTATTTAGGATTTTGATTTATGATTTCATTTATCAATACTTAAGTATTTTGGATTTCATTATGAAACCCCAAATATTAAAGGTTATGTTTATGAAAGCCTAAATATATAGGGTTTAATTTAGGATTTCATAAATGAAACCCTAAATACTTAAAGTTTTATTATTTAAATCCTAAATATTTAGGATTTAATTTAAGGTGAAATTTAAGGTTTCATCAATGAAACCCAAAAAAAATATGATTTCATTTATGAAACCTTAAATATTTAGGGTTTTGATTTATTGTTTCAATTATGAAAGACTAAATATTTAGAATTTCAATTTAAGGTTTTATACATGAAACCCTAAATATTTATGGTGAAATTTTGGGTTCTATTTATGAAATCCTAAATATTTAGGGTTTCATAAATAAAACCATAAATTGAAACAATAAATCAAAATCAAAATATTTAAGGTAAAATTTAAGTTTTTATTAATGAAATCCTAAATAAATATGATTTCATTAATGAAATCCTAAATATTTAGGTTTTGATTTATTGTTTCAATTGTGAAATCATAAATAGTTAGGGTTTTATTTATGAAACCCTAAATCTTTATGGTGAAATTTTAGGTTTCATTTGTGAAACTCTAAATATTTGGGATTTCGTAAATAAAACATTAAATTGAAACCTTAAATATATAAGGTTTCATTTATGAAATCTTAAATATTTAAATTTTGAATTTTTGGTTTTATTTATGAAACCCTAAATATTTTGTGTTTTAGTAATGCTTTTGGATTTAGGGATTCAAAAATGAAAACATATTTATTTAGGATTTTGATTTATGGCTTCATTTCTCAATCCTTTTAAGTATTTTGGATTTCACTTCTGAAACCTCAAATATTAAAGGTTTTATTTATGAAATCCTAAATATATTGGATTTAATTTTGAATTTCATAAATGAAATCCTAAATACTTAAAGTCTTATTATTTAAACCTTACAGATTTAGATTTTAATTTAGGGTAAAATTTATTGTTTCATGAATGAAACCCAAAACATATATGATTTCATTTATGAAACCTTAAATATTTAGGGTTTCGATTTATTGTTTCAATTATGAAAGACTAAATATTTAGGATTGCAATTTAAGGTTTTATGTATGAAACACTCAATATTTAGGGTGAAATTTTGGGGTTCATTTATGAAATCCTAAATATTTGGTATTTTGTAAATAAAGTGTTAAATTGAAACCTTAAATATTTAGAGTTTTATAATTGAAACAATAAATCAAACCTTAAATGTTTAGGGTTTTCATTATGAAATCCTAAATATTTTAAGTTTTATTACTATAACCCTAAATATTTAAGTTTTAATTTAGAGTAAAATTTAAGGTTTCATTAATGACACCCTAAATAAATTTGATTTCGTTTATGAAATCCAAAATATTTAAGGTTTCATTTTAAGGTTTTAATTATGAAATTCTAAATATTTAAAGTTTTATTACTGAAATCTAAAATATTTAAGGTTTCAATTTATTCTTTTAATTATGAAACCTTAAATATTTAGGGTTTCAATTTAAGGTTTTATTTATGAAATCCTAAATATTTAAGGTGAAATTTTTGGTTTCATATGTGAAACTCTAAATATTTGGGGTTTCATAAATAACACCTTAAATTCAATCCCTAAATATATTGGGTTTCATTTATGAAATCCTAAATATTTAAATTTTAAATTTATGATTTTATTCTGAAACCCCAAACATTTTAGGTTTCGTTAATGCTTTTTAATTTATAGTTTCATTTTAGGGTTTCAAAAATGAAAACATAATTATTTAGGATTTTAATTTATGGTTTCATTTATCAATCCTTAATTATTTTGGATTTCATTTATGAATCCTCAAATATTAAGGGTTTTGTTTATGAAACCTTAAATATATAGGGTTTAATATAGGATTTCATAAAGAAAACCCTAAATACTTAAAGTTTTATTGTTTAAACCATAAATATTTATTTTTTAATTTAAAGTTTCATCAATGAAATCCAAAACAAATATGATTTCATTTATGAAACCCTAAATATTTAGGGTTTTAATTCATTGTTTCAATTATGAAAGACTAAATATTTAGTATTTCAATTTAAGTTTTTATTTATGAAATCGTAAATATTTAATTTTTCATAAGTAAAACCTTAAATTGAATCCTTAAATATTTAGGGTTTCATAATTGAAACAATAAATTGAAACCCTAAATATTTAGGATTGCATTTAGGGTTTTAATTATGAAATCGTAAATATTTAAAGTTTTATTACTAAAACCCAAAATATTTAAGGTAAAATTTAAGCTTTCATTAATGAAACCCTAAATGAATATGATTTCAATTATGAAACCCTAAATATTTATAGTTTCGATTTATTCTTTCAATTATGAAGCCTTAAATATTTAGGGTTTGAATTTAAGGTTTTATTTATGAAACCCTAAATATTTAGGGTGAAATTTTTGGTTTCATTTGTGAAACTCTAAATATTTAGGGTTTCATAAATAACACCTTAAATTCAATCCCTAAATATATTGAGTTTCATTTATGAAATTCTTAATATTTAAATTTTTAATTTATGGTTTTATTTTTGAAACCCTAGACATTTAAGGTTTCATTAATGCTTTTGGATTTAGGGTTTCATTTTTGGGTTTCATTTATCAATCCTTAAGTATTTTGGATTTCATTTATGAAACCTCAAATATTAAGGTTTTATTTGTGAAACCCTAAATATATAGGGTTTAATTTAAGATTTCATAAATGAAACCCTAAATACTCAAAGTTTTATTATTTAAACCTTAAATATTTAGGTTTTAATTTAGGGTAAAATTTAAGGTTTCATGAATGAAACCCAAAACAAATATGATTTTATTTATGAAACTCTAAATATTTAGGATTTCGATTTATTGTTTTAATTATGAAAGACTAAATATTTAGGATTTCAATTTAAAGTTTTATTTATGAAACTCTAAATATTTAGGATTTCAATTTAAGGTTATATTTATAAAACCCTATAGGGTTTTATAGGGTTTTATAAATATAACCTTATAGGGTTTTATAAATATAACCTTAAATTGAAATCCTAAATATTTATGGTTTCATAAGTGAAACAATAAATCTAAAACCTAAATATTTAGGGTTTCAATTATGAAATTCTAAATATTTAAATTTTGAGTTTATGGTTTTATTTATGAAACCTTATATATTTAGGGTTTAATTAATGCTTTTGGATTTAGGATTTCATTTTAGGATTTCATAAATGAAAACATAATTATTTAGGGTTTTAATTTATGGTTTCATTTATCAAACCCTATGTATTTGGTGTTTCATTTATGAAACCTCAAATATTTAAGGTTTTATTGATGAATCCTTTAATATATAAGGTTTAATTTATCGTTTTAGTAATCAAACCCTAAATACTTAAAGTTTTATTATTTAAATCCTAAATATTTAGGTTTTAATTTATGTTGAAATTTAAGGTTTCTTCAATGAAATCCTTAATAAATATGATTTCATTTATGTAACGCTAAATATTTAGGTTTAAATTTAAGGTTTTATTGACGAAACCCTTAATAGTTAATGTGAAATTTAGGATTTTTAAATTGAAATCCTAAATATTTAAGGCTTCATTCATGAAATCCTAAATATTTAGATTTTGAGTTAATGGTTTTATTTATGAAACCGTGTATATTTAAGGTTTCATTAATGCTTTTGGATTTGGGTTTGATTTTAAGGTTTCATAAATGAAAACATAATTTTTTAGGATTTTGATTTATGGTTTCATTTATCAACCCTGAAGTTTTTTGTGTTTCATTATTGAAATCCTAAATACTTATAGTTTTATTATTGAAACCCTAAATATTTAGTTTTTAATTTAAGGTGAAATTTAAAATTTCATTAACGAAACCCTAAATAAATATGATTTCATTTATAAAATCCTAAATATTTAGGTTTTAACTTAGGGTAAAATTTAAGTTTTCATTAATGAAATCCTAAATAAATATGATTTCATTTATGAAACCCTAACTATTTAGGGTTTCAATTTATTATTTCAATTATGAAATCCTAAATATTTAGGGTTTTAATTTAAGGTTTTATTTATGAAACTCTAAATATTTAAGGTGAAATTTTGGGTTTCATTTATGAAACCTTAAATATTAGGGGTTCATTTATGAAAGAGTAAAATACTCATACACCGTCAGTGTAAAATCATTTTACACCGTTGATTAATCATAACCCACCGTTGAAATGACGTTTGAAATAATTTTATAAAAGTCAATTGTCTTACCACAAATGGAGGATTATGATTGACCAACAGTGTAAAATAATTTTACACCAACGATGCATAAGCCTTTTTCTCATTATGAAATTCTAAATATTTAAATATTGAATTTATGGTTTTATTTATGAAATCCTAAATATGTAGGGTTTTATTAATGCTTTTGGATTTAGGGTTTCATTTTAGGTTTTCATAATTAAAAACATAATTATTTAGGATTTTTATTTATGGTTTTATTTATCAATCTCTAAGTATTTTAGATTTCAATGAAACCTCAAATATTTTAGATTTTATTTATGAAACCCTAAATATATAGAATTTAATTTAGAATTTCAATGAAATTCTAAATATTTAAAGTTTTATAAAATTGCAAGGTCCTCTCAGCTCTCGCCAATCCAAACCACAATTTTTTTTTGTTGAGTGAAATGTTTTTATTTCAGTCCATTATGTTTCACTTCCTGTCGACATGTTTAAAATTCCTAAACATATATATTAAATGAATAATCTTGTTGAGGAATCTTTAGCGGATGAAGGGCCATGTATAATGCTTGTTTGTTTTTTCCAAGTTCCAGTCATGTGGAGCGTTCATCTGGCTATATATGTAATATCTAGTTTCAGAAATTGATGAATCCGTTGTATGCAATTCATAATATAGAGTACATGAAGAACGTAAATTACCAGTTTGATTATATTAGCACGACGTATGATTTTATCTCGTTGGAAAAAATAACAATATATAAGAATGGTTTAGTGGTGAAGGATGAAAGATTCCACTCTCTCTGATTAACAAAAACTTACAATATTAATAACTAACATTTATTGATAAAAAAAAAAAATAGTGTTTAACCCCAAAAGTTGTTTTTAAGTGTAATATGTAAGAATTTATATACCTAGTCCATATACGTAAAGTTGGGTCCGACCGTGACAGCGGTATCATTTGACTTTTCCGTAGAAAACGATGTCGTTTTATAAGTAAACAAAGTGAAGATGAGATGGTGGTGCTGGAGGATATCGGAGAGTTTATTTCATAAAAAAAAAAAAATAGAGAAATAAAAGCATGCACATAATAAATGACACTTTGGTTTTTCTTTTTAAGAAAAAAAAACACGAGAAATAGCGCGAAAGGTTATACCAACTGACAAAGTAATCGAGAGGAACAAAAACGAAAGAAAAAGTAAGCACTGAAAAAATCACGAAATGACAGCTATATATTCTTAATTCTTACAAAGATTTATCCCAAATGCTTTCAGTGCCCTAATAAACGTAACATAAGCACACTGAAGTAATGGTAATGGAGCCTAAATCAAGTAATTGGCATCTGAACAGAATAGATTCAAACTTCAAAACATCACACATAATCTGATACTAAAAATGACAGACACATTTTAGTCACTTTCCTTTCAAATTGAAGTTATAAGGAGTGACCAATTTACATATAGAGGTTGAAGAATTTTTTTGGAACAGCTCTACCAGCTTCTATAGTATTATTCCTTCTACGTGAATCATGTTTTCTTCTTTGATGTTTCCCCTTATATATCATATTGAACTATTATTTGGTTGTTTGAGAAAGCATCAGAGAGTGTATTATTGACTTTACAACACTCTTATTATATTCAAATTAAGGCTTGTTATTGTTTTTGAGTTTGTCTTAATACAAAGTGAGGAGAATGCACCTTAGAGAATAAAATACAATAATAACCATTAATTACAAACTTAACTATTCAAGTTATAATTAATTTAAGATTTTTTTAAGGAGTTTAATTTCCAGTTCGACTTTAAAACATTGAGCTAATCTTGCATGAGTTATTTTTTAAGACTTAACATAATATTTTTAAATGGATAAAAAAACATAATATTTTTAAAAGTCTAGTCTAGTTTAAAATGTAATCCAATTTAAAGGTATTTATTGGTGAATGGTTATAGTTATATAACTTTGCTCATTATATCTATATGAAAGATTAAATAATAAAAAATATATGTAAAGTTTTATATTACAAAATTATAAAACATTTTTCTAATTACTTATGCTTCGATGGAAATTATTCCTTTAAATATCTAAAAATATGAAAAATAAAATCAATTCCATTTATGAAACGAAACATGTACCTTATTCCTTCTATAATTGGTATAATAGTTTTCAGAATAGGAAATCCTCTAACTTTACTGGTAAAGAGATTAAATTAATTTTCTTATCAGCGTGAGTCGTGACTGACAAAACATGGGCATATACTATACTGATGCGTGTCACATCAAAGAAATGCCAACCCACCTAGTTTTTAATTTTGAGGAGTGCTAGTAATATATTTGTATTAACATATTTTTTTATTAATTAAAATTTATTAAAAATTATAAAATTAAGAGAGATAGTTATTAAATAAAAATGTTGATATAAAAAATATTACATAATTACCAAATTTTGATTTTGAGTAAGAATTTATATGTCTTGTCAATGGAATAAAATTTATCTTTTTTTTAAAAAAAAAATCTCATGTCAACTTTACTTCACTTTATAAGATTCATAAGTTGTATCGTAAAATTTACTTAATACAGAATGCGCATCCACTCTGCCACATCAATGGATTCGATAGTTAAAAGGAAATGAAGATAATAAAATCTCAATTAATTGACATGACAGAAGAAGCACACCACTAGTGTATTTTATGTAATTTTATGCAGATTTTTTTATTGATCATGTATAACATTTTATTGACATCAAATTGCTTTTTTGGTTACATGATGTATATATCCTTTTTCTATATGTACACTTACCTTTCTCTGTATATATTAGCATACATCTTTACTCATATGTTTATAAGTAAGTAAACTGTAAAAAACAACGAATTTTGTTAATAAAATTAAGGTATGAGTGAATCGTGTAGATCATTTTTCTGATGGTGCCTTTACTACCTTTCTCATCAAAAGTATATAAAGTTCGTTTTGTCCTAACAAAGATCGAGTAATTTATTTTATCCTCATCAGATATTTAATCCATATACTGTCTGAGTGACAGAAAGTGAAACTAGCGTTATTATGGTTCACAAATGTCTCTTCAATAGATCAGCACCAGCTTCGTAGCCTAGATTTATATGAAAGTATAGTGATCAAATTAATATATACCACAGGCGCAACGTGGTGCAACTTTATATAACAAATCCATAAATTTCTTAATTGTTATTTGTTAGTTCCAAAGGAGAGGGAAGTTCTCAATTTGTGTTGCTATATATCGTTTTCTTCATGAGCATGAGAAGGAATATTTTTGTAGTGTGCATGCCAGCTTATTGCAAATGAGAGCTCTAAAATATTTGAAAATGGTCACACTCCAGTTGCACTAACTAATGTTGCTATTTCCTACTTTTCAATTTGCTACTCAATATTATGTTCCCTGGCTGTAAAGTCTTGCCTATTTAGGCTACCTATATGCAAGATTACACTTCTTTCATCTTCATCTACCTATTATGTGCCCACAAGATTCTGTTTTTGTTATCATGCCATAAGTGCCAAATATCAATTGATTAATGTCTGATTCATATGATTTTTTCATTTACAAAACTTAAATATAAAAACTTTACTCAAAAGATTCGAATTCAACTTCACTTGTCCTACCATAATATTAGTATCCACCACATATATTGTTTACTTTTAATTTTTCTCTATTTTTGAACCAAATCTAACGTGACACGTATCGAGAGAGTATAGGATCAAAGTACTAGAAATGTCAACGAAACTTTTTTTCTAAATAAACACTTATACTTCAACTAATGCAATTATTAATTATCATTATTTCTATTTGAAGCCATTCTTTTACTGTATTGTGAGGCTAGGGAGGACTTTGAGGAAAAAAGTTGTTCTAAGTTCTTATTTGAGGAAAACACATTAATTTTTTGACCTACGAAGACATTAGGTGCCGAACTATTTATTGGCCATCCAAGTAGAATCTGCCATGCAAGTGGGACCTGCACTTAATTGAGGTTTAAGTCAGTAAGTTTAATGCTAATGTTTCTGTTATTGTGCTAGCAGCCTAGCATTGTCTTATATTATATGCAGTACATAAGGATGCATATTATCAAAGTATTAAATGCGTTTTTGTATGTTAAGTATTACAAAACACATTTAATACTTAACATCCTTATGTATGCATATTATCAAGAAGGAGAAGCCATTGTATAATGTATAGTATCAAAGTTTGATCGACATTACATCAGGCAAAAGAAACAAAAAGTTGGTGGTGGTGATTCCTAGATTGAGCATGTCCAATTAGAATTGTTCACATATTAGTCCAAGCGGCACCAAACGACTAACCAGTTAGGTGAAAGAAGAAGCACATATAGTATATTGCAATTTAAGATTTCCATGTAAGCCGCATGAAAGCTGCATTTTATAGGTGAAACAGACATAGTGGAGTACAATGATTGTAGTCATTGACTTGTGCATAGTGTATACTTCAAATTTATCTTGCTGAGGATGGCATGGATATATGCCAGCTCCACTTTACATAATAAACTACATTTTTTCTATTACTGTGAGAATCAAAGCTGCAAATATCTGCACCACTTGGGGACATGAAAATAGGAAAACCAATATACAAACCAAATAAAAGAACTGGCCAGTGGGGTGCATCCAAGTTAGAGTCAACTAAAGCTTTTCTATCAGACCATAGAAAAGATAATCAGCAATCTGCTACTACTAATAATTTATAAATGAGACTTTGTAAACAATGGCCTTGTTTTGTTCCATTGTGCTTCTTGTTTCTTAATGTTCCTTCTTTTGGCTTAATGCTTAATGCATATACATAAACAAAGAATACATGAAGATTCTATGATGTTTATTTTCCATCTAATGTGTTTAGTGTGTTCGAGAGCTTATCTCTTTTTGTTTTTATTTTTCCACAGTACTCAAGAGAAGCAATAGCCTTTGGACTTATAAACAAACAAAACTTTTCTTCAAGTGGGGTTTGAGCAACCAGGTCTAGGTGTAGTGGCAAACAAGAAAGCAAGAGAGAGGCAAATGTAGTAAAAGACTTACATGCTTTTTCTTGTCACTTCTAATTTGAGATCCAGGTTACTCAGCTAGCTTCAGCGTTATCAGCTAAGAGCTAGAAAGTAGGGGAAAATTCCTAGAAGCTGCGGTTCCCTTTCCAATATCAATTCTCAGTCATTTTTATTTCTCCAATTTCTGTGATAATTTGAGGACACAAAAAGTGAAGGAAAAGAAAAAGACTTTAGTTTGAGGTTAATGGGTATCCATCAATCAATCAAGTAGGAATTGATAAACAAATATGATCTTTAGAAGCACGGTTATTCTTTCTTGTTTTTCAGTAATATTCTTCAGCTGCTGTTGCTGTTATCTTTATTTTCTGGCCACAGCCACAAGCATAGATTCCTCTGTCCTTGCTGTGTGCCTTAGAAATGGATGAATGTGCTTTACACTGCTTGGATTCTTTTTGCCCATAAAAGGTTTTCTGCTTTTGTCTGTCTATACCTCTCCTTTTCATTGATGCTTTCTTAGGCGGTTCTAGGCACACTCTATTTCTATTGCTGGTGTGGTGTGGTGTGAACACTACACGTACACAAAGAAGCACACATACACATTTTATTCCAAATCCACCTCAACCTTCTGGGTATAAAGAGGCTTCAGCATTCTGCATTCTCTTCATTGCATAACCTCTTCACAGTCCCTTGACACATTTCAATAGGTGGGAGTGTTGTGAATAGTTTGTAACAGCAAAATGAGCTATGCACATTATCATATGGGATCTGGTTAGTTCTTCTGCTCCTCTCGAGTGTTCTTTATCCTTCCTTACACCTTGCATATTGCTCCCAAGAACTTTTTCTTTCTATAAAATGGTTGTGTTTGGAAAGTCATTTTTATAATTCATGCATCTGCTTTATTGTTCTAGCTTCTTCTATTGTTTAACTTTTATAAATGATAGTTTCCTTGGTCCATTTGGAAGATTTTCGTTTCTTTTTCCACATGTTTTGAAACCTCTCAGCTATCTTCAAACTTTATATGCCACTTGCAGGTAGTAGAACTGCTAGGAGAAGCTTGGAGTTTGGGAAGACACATGTGGTGAGGCCAAAGGGAAAACACCAAGCCACTATGGTTTGGTTGCATGGTCTTGGTGACAATGGTTTGAGGTATGGATCCTTTCATAGCTTGTGTCCTATCTTCCTCCTCAATGTTACTTTTTCTTCTCCTAAACGTTTTTCTTTTTTAATCTGCTCTCAGAGTTATAAGGTAAGTGTGGGCAGTATTTCTGAAAGAATACTCTTCAAATATATCAGAGGGATCCAAACTAGTGTTTTTCTGATGTTCTATGCTTTCAGTGTGGTGTTTCTTTCAGTTGAGATTCTAAATGGAATAAATTCTATTGGAAAAAGTTGTTATATTTAATGTTGGAAGTTTGATTTGGAAGAGTATATACAAGATTCTCAATTAAGGGACCACAAGATCATTTGTTTTCTCTACTAAGATGAGACCAACTTGACATGACTTTTGACAGAAGAATATTTATATGACTAGAAAAACCAAACATTCTAGAATTGTTCTTTGAACAGTGTGTTTAGTGTTGTCACAGAAAATACCATTCAGTTTGATCATTTTAATCCATGGATTTTTATCTAGTAAATCTGTGTTTTCGTAATTGACGTTTGCATTCTTCTCTGATTCTAATTCTTGAGACAAGCATAGTAAAAATCTTGAGCCTGGTTTTGTTGCAGCTCTTATCAGCTGCTGGAATCTCTTCCACTTCCAAATGTAAGAAATAAACTTTCCTATTTTTCTTTCGTACTAACATATTCTCACTTTATACCTATAATATTCTGGTAAATCTATTCTCTTGTACAAAATATATGATGTTTGTTATGATGTGACGTGGTGCAGATAAAATGGATTTGCCCAACTGCTCCTACCCGCCCTGTAACAATACTTGGTGGTTTTAACTGCACTGCATGTAATATTAAATAAACCCCTCTAATCTTTCTGATTGAATCAGCACTGTGTTACTGTAGGCTAGAACTTGCATTTAAATTTAAACCTTGCTTATCTAATATTGAACAGGGTTTGATATGGGAGAACTTTCAGAAGATGGTCCAGATGACTTGGAGGGTTTAGATGCCTCAGCAGCACATATTGCCAACTTGTTGTCAACAGAGCCAGCTGATGGTAATTTCAAGGCTAAATAATAACTACGCTATGTTTGAGTAAACTTTTTACATCAAATAAGAAGATAAAATGAATTGAGTTTTTTCTATTAGTTTAATTCAATTTATAACTTTTATAAAAGTTTTCTCATCCAATATTTCCAAAAACTGAGATACATAATTTTAACTCATAGGAGAAGATAAATTCATTTGACCCTTTTATTAGGTACTTCTAAAGAAGTTTATCCAAACAAGACCTTAAGAGTTTCCTAAGTATTTCTCAATGCATGAGAATGGATTTTTCTCATCTATAACGATAACCATCATTCACGTGAAAGGAAAAATAAAGAAAGATAATTGACCAAACTCTAGTCCATAGTCTGTTAGTTTGCCTCCTTTAAGCATATCCAATTTGGGACTTCTAATTGATAAATTGTAGATTGATTCATTCTGTTGATGAAGTTCAATAAGACATGGATTTTTTTGTCACAGTGATAGTAGGAATTGGAGGATTCAGTATGGGTGCCGCAGTAGCTCAATACTCTGCAACTTGTTTTGCCATGGGAAGGTATGGAAATGGCATCCCTTACCCTGTCAACTTAAGAGCAGTTGTTGGACTCAGTGGCTGGCTTCCAGGATCAAGGTATCATTACATTAACATTAAATTATGGGTAATATATCATATGTTGGTCCAGGTAGCCACATGCTAATGGTTGGTAAGTTGTGCTTCTGTAGGAGCTTAAGGAACAATATTGAAGTATCAAATGAAGCAAGAAGGCGAGCTGCTTCGTTACCTATTTTGCTGAGCCATGGAATCAGTACGTATCTATACATCTTGAATGTTGTGATAACGTATCTTACAAATTAAACACTATCTTGCTGCATTAAGAATTTGCTGGTTGATGTGATCATTTTAGTAGAATCCAATCTAACTAGTCATGGCATTTCTTTTGTTGGATGTTTGTGCTTTAAATTCACTTCAACAAGACTGAATTATACACTAATCACTAAGGATGTATCATTGTTTTATCATTCATACATGAAGTAGATGTTATGCACCATACATTGCATATAGTGGTGTATTTTGTTGCTATCAAACATGATTAAGCAAGCACGTACTGCTATGGTTTACGTTAACTATTCAAACGATGGTCTCTTTAAGCGCAAATTAAGCACAGTTGTTTGAAGCCAACCTCCAAAATTCATTTTGTAGGTGATGATGTTGTCCTTTACAAATACGGAGAGAAATCAGCTCAATCCTTAAGTTCAGCAGGGTTTCGATACATTACATTCAAATCCTATGATGGGTAACGATTTATTTTTAGCAAAAACTAACCCAACTTTGAATGAATCACAAATCAACTAAAGTAATTATTGAACATTTTGGGTGCAGGCTTGGTCATTATACTGTTCCTAGGGAGATGGATGAGGCCTCCAATTGGCTTAGCTCAAGGCTGGGGCTTGGGGGATCCACATGAATAGCATAGTATAAGTCAGGGCATACCTGTAAAATAACGAGTGGTTTCTTCAGGAAACAGTTATCCGGTGTATAATATGGTATAGGAGGATTAGTCTTCTGGGTTCCTTTAGTCATGTTACTGAGAAATAAGTATCTGAATGTGTTTTTCAACTAGTTCTCTTCTCTCCCTTTATACTATCATAGTACCTAGAGACTCAGCTGTACTGTTGGAAAGATTTTGTTTTACTTGTATTGTAACAATATAGGGTGCTTAGCTATGATATTTATCAATTTCGGAGTGTTTTGTTCCTTATCTTTTCTTTCCTCTTTTATTTTTTTTTGGTTACAATGCTTGCATGGAAATTTGGAGCCATGAAGTCCTGCAAACTATTTAAATCCCTTGCCAGTTGCCATTAACTCAGTCCCACAATTTATGTGACAGAATCCAAGTCCGGATGTATATATGTTCAGTCTTCATTACTTCATATGCAATACATGAATATTAAAGCAAGGCACAAAGGGGAAAAACAGAAGAAAAATCGTACAATAACATACAGGAATGTTGAAACTTCTTATTTGAATATAATCCAGAAATTCAAGTACAAAGTATTCGCATCTCTTAATAGTTGATATGAAGCAAGTTCTTGTAAACAGCATCTGTTAAAACTTCATCACCTTAGGCGTATGTTCACTGCTTCGAAGTAATATCTTTAAGCTTTTCCTTCAATTCACCAGTCTACAAGGATATAAATATCAGTACATAACAATAGCCACAAGTAAAAAAACTCAACATTTAAACGGGAACCAACCTGGTGCATATTGAGAACAATATCTGATCCGCCAATAAACTCCCCCTTTATGAAAATTTGAGGAAATGTTGGCCAGTTACTGCACAGAAAGAACAGGGAGAACAGTAGGATATCATTAAAAAAAATCTTACTGTATTGTTAACTAATAAACTTTTAAAGGAAACAAGTAATTAAATTTGGAAGCACAAACACTTGTACTTGTCATGATACCATGCTTAAAAACCAATCAAATATGAGCTCACAGTTATATCACAAAATGCAAAGACAAAATGACATATGATGCGTAGACATTTGCAGGCTGACTAATTTACAGAGATTTGACAAGTACAAGTGTCATCATATACGTAATTTTATCAGTGTAACAATTGTAGATGACTGATGGTTTTTTTTTTATCAGTGTCATATATGTAATTTTAGGAAGCAGAGACTAATAAGATCAATAAGCATGAAGTTACCTGAAGACTTTTACAGCATTTTTCAGTTCAGGATCCTCCAAAATGTTTCTAGCACTAATAGGAACATCTGCAAGGGCATTATATAAAGATGATTGCAACTTACAGAATTGCTATCAAGTAATGTGAAATCATATTATAACAAATTCTTCTACAACTTCACTATAGAGAAACAAAAAAGAACCAAAATATCAACAGAAAAGCTTGTCTTGAACTTAGTACTCACCATAGTGTTTTAAAACTCTAACAGCAAGCGAACTAAATCCACATTGTGGAAAATCAGGCACACCTTTCATGTAAACCATAACAGGATTATTCTTGACATCCTGCACATATTAATCACAGTGACCAAAAGTTTAAGTTACAGATTACTCAACATTATTAAAACATGAAGAAGAAGAAGAAAACATTTTACGGGTAAAAGATGGATTTGATATACGCTTACCTGCTCAATAACATTTGCCAAAGAAATGCCAGAACTCTCAAGCTTATTAGCTGGCTTGAAGTCATCATGCGTGTCAGAATCATTTGACACAGTAGTCGAGTATCTCGTGCAATAAAACAACCCATTTAACTGCCACCATGATAAAGGAAGACTGTTAGAATAGGAGATTACAAATTGCAGTTTGAAGAATTATACAAACTAATCAATAATAGTTGGTACTAATCAGAAGAGTAATACAGTGCTATATAGTATATATACAGCACCTTCTCCAAAATCAATTTGGGGTAACTCAAGCGAAGGATGAAGCTGATACACATAATGCCTATTCATGTGAATAATTACTATAATGCAATATAAGCAAGTTTACTAACCAAATTAAATAGATAAAAGAAAAGTAAAGAATGCAACCTTTTATGATTCACACAAAATTGATGCGAAAAATAAACTAAGTAACGATTATAAGGGCTGAAGATCTTACGGGCCTGCTGAGAGAACGAGCTGCGATTCCCTTCAAGAACATGTTTGACAAAGATGTCGCCGCCATTCGAATGAACCAATTAACAAAAACCTGAATGAACCCAACACTGAACTTGTCGTTTGAATGGCCGTAGAGGTTTTTTTTTTTTTTTTAAGTGTGAACTAATGGTCTCTGAAAAGTCAAAAATACCCCTGAATATAATTTCTTATTCCAAAACCCAAAACCCTTTTTCTCCCTCAGTTCTTCACTCCGCAGCCTTCTGCCTGAAGAGTGAAGACGCCGTATATCAGAAGCATTCTCCTTTCGTCGGGTTCCCGTTCACATTTTTCTGTTTTGTTTAGGTTAGGTTTCTTTTTCATCTTTATCCT
This sequence comes from Amphicarpaea edgeworthii, assembly GCA_014843725.1. Taxonomy (NCBI): domain Eukaryota; kingdom Viridiplantae; phylum Streptophyta; class Magnoliopsida; order Fabales; family Fabaceae; genus Amphicarpaea; species Amphicarpaea edgeworthii. The sequence continues at coordinate 999,369 of CM026320.1, read as the reverse complement.
TTACCTTTCTCTTCTTCTTTTCTATTCATTAAATTCCCTTCAACTTCTTCTGCCACATTTCCATGCTGTTCTCCCCAGAGTTAAAACCCCTTTGATTATTAATATGTTGTGTGTGAACATTGGTTTAAAAAAAAATTGATTTGAAATGTGGAAGTTGTGATTTATTGTGTTTGTTTCACCAGTTTGTTCCAGTAGCTGAGATTTCAGTTTTTTTGTGCTTGTTACGCTGCTAGATTGAGCGAGAGCGACCCAGTTGGTCTATTGGTTTTTATAACTACAAAGTTATTATCTTTACTTTGTGCTGACTGGTTTTATGTCTGATTTAGGTGCTGTTGCTGCTTCACTGTTTGTGCCTTTGCATCCTTGTCTACTTGGAAGAAGAAAGTTGAGGGAGATGGTGAAGAACAAATTAAATAAACATGTTCTCACTGCTTTCACTCCTAGTGGGGATTATGTGGCTATTTTGTCTGCCAATGAGGTGGCCAAGGTAAATTCACCTTTTCTCTCCTCCTCCTTACATCTGATGTTTAGTAGTAGTTTTACTATTCCAGGATAAGTGCCTATGGACATGTGGTGGTCCTAGACCATGTAGTAATTTCTCCTTCACTTTAAAAGCCAATTTCGCTAAATGATACCTGATGAGAATTTTGAATGACATACTTTCAATCATTGGCAAGCTAAAACAATGATTAAATGATCAACATTCGTTGCAGCTGCTAATGAGGTTTTGTTGGGTAGTAGAATTCTATGATTGTACTTACTCTGGTTCATGTAAGTCTGATAACAAAAAGTCATGCTATAATTTTCAGATTTGGAACACAAACACTGGACATTTGTTAGCAGAGTGGAAGCCATCAAATGGAGATCATGATATTTGCTATTCCTGTATTGCGTGTAGTTTCATTGGGAAAAAGGTAGTATGGGCTTTTAGGAAAATCTTGTAATCACTAGTGTTTTTGTATGCTGGAATCTTACTTTTTTCCCCTCTGATGTGGGTTGTGCACTTATGTAATTAGCGTAGAAAAGAACAGGGAACTTGCTTATTAGCTCTTGGCACAATTGATGGAAGCGTTCTGGCTGTTGATGTTTCCACTGGTGAGACAAAGTGGACTACCAGCCATCCTGGGTATTGTTGTCATTTCATTTTCTTTTTTGTTATGTTAAATCATAACTTTTTATGCTTTCATGAGATGTCGTTTCATTTTCTTGTTATCATACAGGGGGATTTGTGGACTCTCATTTGCAAACAAAGGATGTCTCCTTCGCATTGTTGGACATAATGGGGTGGCGTACGAGGTGAATACTGAAACAGGAGAGCTTTTAAAGGAATTTAAAATCTCAAAAAAGTCTATTACTTCTCTGGCTTTCTCACTTGGTAAGTACTAATTCCATTTGGAGCTTGATCCGTCATAATCTTCATCTTCTTGCATGACAATTGACACTTGTTTCTTTACTTATTTTCCAGATGAAAAATATTTAGCTATTGTCAGCTCTAGACTACGGGTTATAAGCTGGGAAATTGGGAAAGAGATTCTGAAGTTCCCTAATGATTTGGTAATCTTCATTTCTTATTCTGGATATGAATAATTGTCTTTACAAGTTAAAAGTATCATTAAATTTTAGTTTTATTCCTCAACAGGGAAGTGTACAGCACATTTCTATATCAAGTGATGCCCAGAATTTAGTTACATCAGATTTTGAGGGTAAACATCTTCAAGTTTGGAAGTGTGATTTAAACTCAGGAAATGTGGGTAGCGGTCCTACACTTCCCATAAGGCATCCTCCATTAGTTTTGGACTGCCATAGTGGTTGCAATAAAGAAGATGTAGTTGTTTTGGCAGTTACAGGTAGAGGTTCTGCTTATATATGGAATTTTAATGCTTCCTCCGAAGATCAGATACAGCCAACTAAATTGACCGCGAAGACCAAAATAGTTGATACGGACAAGGAAAATGATAAAAGTCCAAAGAAAAGGCATGCTTCAATTCTTGCATCCAGATTACAACCTGTAGAGGAAGATAAACAGATGAAAGCTATTGTGACTTATGGATCTGTAGATCATCCACAGTCTAGTGTCTTAAATATTAGCAATTCAGGGGAGAATATAGTATTATATGTTGGAGATGAGAATGATTCTGTTCTGCAGCATGACAGTCCTTCTGGCAAAGGTCTGATAAACTCATTTTTAGCTTTTCTTACACTGTCCTTTTTTCTTCCTTTTGAGTAAATGCTTGGTGACTCTAATTTTTTGCTTTTACTAGGATTACTAAATCTTAAATATTTTTCATGCTCCAGTAGAAGTTGTTTGTCATAGATTGTTGATTGGCAAGCTCATGAAATTCCAAATGAAATAAAGTGTTTTTTGTGCCCATGTTCTCTAAACTTTTGAAACTCCTATATGTATGTCCCCCTAACTTGGAACTGGAAGCAGCAATACCAATGGAAAGCAAGAAAGCTAAGAAAAGACAAGCAACATCTGACCCTGATCTTCCAACCACAACTGACGAGGTGGATTTAGGTAAGAACTAATATTTTAAATTGTTAGTCAGCATGAGTAACATTTTATTGGTCTCATTTTCTAGGTAATGTTCCCATTGTAATTGAGATTACAGATTTATTCACGGCTGTTTGTTCCTGAATTTTGTAAAGCACCTATTCTTTTGGAGTAGATATGATTTGCATGACAAAATTCTTAACATATAGGCTATACATATCTGAACGATCCTAAGATTAAAAAAGAGTATCTTTTTTTCCACAAAATTCATGCCAAGAGTCAAGACAATTTTAATTTCCTTAAAGTCATGTATTGATTTATGTAAAATTTACTCTCTGGCATGATGAGCAGTAGTAGTACGGTACCACTGTCTGAGTATATTTAAGAAATGATCGGTATTTTTTGTACTAGTATTTAATGTAGATCAACATGAGGCTGCAGAAGGAGTCCTTCTTGATGATGATTTGAATGAGCCAACAATGGGAGAGAAACTTGCTAGTCTAAATTTGCTGGATGAGAACAAATCCATGAATGATAAAGAGAAAGAATCTTCTGTCTCAGCAAAGCCTCCAAGTGCAGACTCTGTAAATGTTTTGCTTAAGCAGGCATTAAATGCTGATGATCGCACCCTTCTGCTAGATTGCTTGTATACGCAAGATGAGAAGGTTCTCCTTCTCTCCTGTTTCTATTGAACTTTATGTATATTTGAATGGAAATTTCCCATTTGCTCAGTTGCCTATATGTTATGCATGATGTAACTCCTTTTGCAGGTTATTAGAAAGTCAATTGCACAGTTGAACCCGTCCAATGTCCTCAAACTTCTATACTCTCTCATATCCATTATTGAATCTAGGTAAACTCATAATTATCTGGTAAATGTATGTTTAATATGCCCGTTAATATTTGTGTTGTCCAGTTAACTTATTTGGTACGAGTATTCTATATGATTGGCCACTTCTTGATTTAAAATTTCTTGCATGGGCAAAGAGATGGTGGTTTCCAGTTAGCAACCAGGAAATTGGTCAAAAACTTCTGTTATTAATTTTAATGAAATTGACAATCATAATTGACCTCGTATGTACTTATGTTATTGTTAATATAAATTTTTAGCTATATCAGATTTTGCATTGACTCCTGATAAATTCTGAATAAATGTTACTTTCTTTTTTGTTTTAGGGGTGCAATTTTGGTATGTGCTCTTCCATGGTTGAAGTGTCTACTTCTACAGCATGCGAGTGGAATAATGTCCCAGGAATCTTCGTTAAAAGCTTTGAACTCTTTGTATCAAGTGAGTTGCGTATGATGAATCCACTCAATAAGCACTTAATTTAGTGAGTTTAAAACTATGTTCCAATTCTAGCCATTAGATTATACGGTCAGGATAAATGTAAAATGCAAGGCAACATGGTTTTCTTGTTTCGGAATTACTAAAATGACCATTATACAGATTAAGAAGGCTGAGCACTTCAGTTGTTTAACACACGGGAGCTACAAATCTCTTAAAAAAGTCTGTAGAAGACAAGACATTTTTGTAGAAGGACCTTTAACCGTTGATCATGTTTGTACCAATAGCTTTTTCATTATTTGATCACTTTTTTGTGCTTGCAGCTGATTGAGTCTAGAGTCTCCACTTTTAAATCTGCCATCCAACTCTCAAATTGTATAGACATGCTTCACATAGGGGTAAGCCACTTTCTGCTGTCTACAAATGGTTAGCAGAAGTTGTTATCAACTTGTGTTTATTAGTGGTTTCTTATGGAACAGTTCATTGACGAGGAGGAAGATGAAGGTGAAATGGTGCCAGTTATCTATGAGGATAAGGATAGTGAAGAAGAATTTGAGGACACAGAGGTAAGCCACTGTCTGCTGTCTACAAATGGTTAGCAGAAGTTGTGAACAAGTTGTGTTTATTAGTGGTTTCTTTTGGAACAGGAGGGGGAAGATGAAGATGAAATGGTGCCAGCTACGTATGAGGATAAGGATAGTGAAGAAGAATCTGAGGATGCCATGGAAACTGACAAGTGACCAAGATAGCACAGATGAAGAACAACAATCAGAAGAATTTGATGGTGTCGGTTACATTGATGCAAGTGCCTATATGATGTCAAATCGATATGGCCTTTTTGTTCTCTGCAGTCATTGGTCTTTAATGTATTCGTTATAATATCTTGGAAGCTCCATATACTAACACTATCACAGTTTTGAAGTTATGCTACTAATACTATAGTGTACTACACCCTCGGGTATTACAATGTTCAGTCTTTCACTTTTTGACTACGAATTTGTGCATGTTCGACCGATCATAAAGAATCAATTTTAAGCACTTTCATTTGTGCTTAGCTTAGTTTATCTTGAGGTAAAAAAAAAAAAGTGTCTTTATTGAGCATTTTGAATTAACATCAATTTCAACGCAGTTAATCCTCACAATTTTAAGACGCAACAGTGTCTTTCACTCTTTCTTGACAGTAGCATAATCTATATCACCTTATCTTTGACTATCTCTTACTTGAGGATAAGGTTCTAAACAAAGCCGTAATAATGAATTACTTAATTAAATAAGCAAATAGATTTAGCTTTTTTGTTTGGTTACATAGCTCAAGTAGTTCATGGTCGTTTTTCTTTCTTTATATTTCTAATCATTACCCACTAAAGAAAAAGAAAAGCACAACCAATTTTCCTCCAGCACTTATGAATAGTCATCCTCTACTGCAAAAGAGCAGAGGATTTATAATAACTCAAATTGTTTTTAAAAAGGAGCAGAGGCAAGCATAAAATTGTTGATGTTGATGGTGACGGCTGAGGAAAGAACGGTAGCTAATATATATTCTCTCTCACCCTATGTGGCTATCTCCAACAAAAAAACAGCCAATACAATAAAAAAAAGTTAGAAATTAAGTTGACAGAAGTGGGTGAGATTGAGATGACAAAACTCTCCATCCCATGTGGGTCTCACACCCTCTAATAATTGTTGATATATACGGCAACTTGCTTACCATAGCCTCTCACAATGTCTATGTGTATGTGGAGCAACAACCTTCCCTTGGATCTCTTAGCTAAAATCTTCTCTTTTCTCTCCCCAGACTCGTTAGCCAGAGCAAGATCAGTTTGCAAGAATTGGCACACATGCTCCAAGGCTTATCCTATAGCTCCAACAACCTCTTCATCATGGTTCTTGGCTCTTCCAATTCGCAAGCATAGACCATATTGTTATGCTCACAATCCGGTGTTAGATAAATGGCACCAACTCTCTCTACCAATTCTTCCATCAATTCGACCAATTGCTTCAATTGGGAGCCTCCTCCTCTTGAAGGTCACAAATTCCACAACGCTCCAATTGGGTCTTTGCAACCCCTTCACAGGAGGAGAGTTTAGGCACCTTCCACAGTTGCATGTTGCAAGGACCAACCCTGCCGTTGGAATAGTAACAATCTCGGAATCATCAAATCCAAAACGGTTTCCTTACTTTAGAGTCTACGTGGCTGGTGGCATGTCGGAGGCAGCAGCAGAAGGCGGCGCCACGTATGAAACAAAAGTGGAGATGTATGACTCGAGGATAGACACGTGGCAGGTAGTGGGGTCCACGCCAGTGGAATTTGCCGTTAGGCTAACCGTGTGGACACCGAATGAGAGTGTGTGCATTGGGGAAACGTTGTACTGGGTAACCTCGGCTAGAGCTTACAGTGTCATGGGTTTTGATGTTGGTAGAAATAGATGGAGGGAGTTGGGTGTGCCAATGGCGGAGAGCCTAGAGTTTGCCACGCTTGTTCCGCGGAATGGGGCACTGGGATTGATTGGTGGCACGTGTGCTTGCATTTGCATTTGGGAGCTCAATGACAACAAATGGTGCTTAGTGGATAAGGTGCCACTTGAGCTGGGGAAGAGTGTGAAGTGTGTCGGTAACGAGGATGTTATTTGTTTGTATAGGGATCTTGGACATGGGATGCTGCTTTGCAAAAGGGGTAAGTGGGAATGGGTTTGGGTTGATGGCTGTCGTTACATCAAAGGAAAACAATTGCCCAATTGTCCTATAAGAGGAGCACTTCTTCATCCAACTCTTGCCTAAAAGATTTGTTTGTTTCTTTTGATCTTCCTTCCATTTGGTGTTTGGTCTGTCATAATCATTCATCTTCTTTTACACACTTTTTACTTGTTGTAATTTTACTTATTTTCCAGAGGAAAAATATTTAGCTATTGTCAGCTCTAAACTACGGGTTATAAGCTGGGAAGAGATTCTGAAGTTCCCTAATTCTGGATATGAATATTTGTCTTTACAAGTCAAAACTCAAAAGCGTCATCAGCAGGGAAATGTACAGCACGTTTATTTAGCCACAGAAAATAAAAAGGAAAATTTCGAGGCTAGGATTAAAAGATAAATGATAGCATTAGGACAGTCGACAAGACAAGCAACTTATTGAAAAACATGCAATGCAAGTAAAGTAAAGGCATAGTATTCTAGTTTCTGCGATGCTGGGTTGGGTAGTGGTCTTTGTCTTCATCATTCTGCGGTGCCATACCAAAGGTTTGCTTCACAGCCTCAGTAGCACCCTGGGCCATTTCCTTCACCTTTTCCCCAGTTTGCTGAAGAAACCCGCCTGTATTGTCCTTGGTGGACTGCCCCTTCTCGTTTGCATCTTGGGCCGTTTGCTGGGTCTTGTCCTTCGCAGCTTGGGCCGTCTCCTGAGTCTTGTCCTTTGCTGCTTGGGCCGCTCCTTTCGTTTTCTCCTTGGCTTCTTGGGTCTTCTGCCCCACATTGCCCATCATCTGGTTGGTCTTCTCCTGATCCATTAATCCATCAAGAAGTGACATTACATAAAAAAAAAATATAGTGAATTAACGGTACATTCTAATTAAATAATGGCTCGGTCTTCATCGTATTGATGGATATGTTTTATTTATGGAAATGGTAGGAACAAACAAGAATGAAGGTTGTAGAATACAAGAGTTTACCTCAGTTCGGCCCTTGGCCTCACCGGCTCTGTAGCTCTGATCATGGGATGCCATCTTAATTTCTTATTCTTCTTCTTCTTCTTCAAATCAAATCAAAGGTGACGAGACGAGGTTTGAATTGCTTTAGCACGTGCTTAATTTATAGTATTTCATGGACCGTCTATCACCAACACGTGTCCGTCTTCTTGACACGTGTTCAACACGTGCCCCTCTATGGCGATCTATATGAGTTTATAATATTAATAACTGTCATGTCATTTATGAGGCGCAAAGGTATTGAATTCATGCATGATGACTCATGAGCTATTTATAAAGCAAAACAAATAAATATGTTTAACTCTGAAAATCAATCTTCACTCCACTGATAAGATAAAATTGACAACCAGATTACAAATAACTAAAATGGCAGAGAGTGACTTGCCACGTAATGGCACTTTTATGAAAATTGAGTTCATATCCCGAATTAGTCCTTCAACACATGATTTTTCTATCTCAGAGATCGTTTATAATCAAGGTTTAACTATAATTGTGTGTGCTTTTCATTTTATTTTATTTTATAATTTTCAGTTGTTAAAACTAAGTCTTTCATATGAATTTGGTCTGATAATTCAATTCATAGAATCATAGGTAGAGCAAATGAAAAGCATTACACAAGAAGCATGATACAATACAAGCCAAGGCACCCAATGAACTCTAAAAGTAGTTGTTAAATGCTGTTCACTCACTTTTTCGGTAGCGACAACTGTTGATAAGCATGCTCGCTCGATCGATCACATGTTATATCTTAAGAAATCGATCGAAGAACGTAAGCAATATGCGGCAACTTTTAAAGCATAGTATACATATTCAAATAGCTTTTGATTTCAGCATTTCAGAAAATAATAAAACAAAACAACATGTCAGAATAACACGAGTAAAAATGAACTACAGGAATATTTTTATAATCGAATTGGATTTGACTCGCAAGTCGATACTCAAACCTTTAACCATCAAATTAGGGTTTTTTTTTTCTTCATTAAAAATAAATAATTTTTATTTTAATAAATTTTTATTAATTAATATTTGATTCAATTTTTATTTAAAAATAAATTCGATCAAGCGAGTTTCGTGAAAAAAAAAAAAAAAAAACTTGTATTGGCCCACCACATTATGGATCAATGCTAACCTAGCCTATTTTGACCGTAGCATGGCATGTAAAGAGAAACAAATTAATGCCTACAAATGGGTGGTGTTACATCAAAAGATTAAAGTCTCAAATCAATGCATCTTAATTAATTGCAACATCAGCCCTCTCTACACGAGCACACACCATATCTTTTTTAGAATCAATTTTCTTAACCCATCCTCCACCTCATGTAAATTAGAAGAGTATTAAAAGACTTTTTACATTTTTAAGATATTAAATCTACTCACTTTTTATTTTTCTTTATAAGATAGTGAGAAAATTCAGGATATAGCATCACTCTTGTATTCATTGAGACTCTCACTAACTAAAATTAGGGAGCTTAAATGCTTTGGTGAAATACGAATTTGTATAGGAGGATGAATTGTTACAAATTTATTAGAAAATGATCTCTCTCTCTCTCTCTCTCTCTCTCTCTCTCTGATTTCCCACTAAACACAAGGAGGTTGTCACTTTTAAAAAAGATCAATAATTAAAATTTGAATAATTTCATGAACTGTTATACATGTACTTGCATTCTATGGCAGTGTATCTTTTAAAGGGCACACTTTTAGAGTAGCGAAGTACAAAGGGGTTACTTGATAATGATAAAATAAAACGTGTAATGAGTATTCCTTCTTCCCCATAGAAGTCATATATACAATCACCAATAGATTTAGTGTGCTTAACTATTAAGTTACGTATAACACCAAACCAGGTCCATGTGACATGTAACAGTTCTCTTTAACAAAATAGGAAAGAAAGTGATAGAGCCAAAAAAAAAAAAGATCGAGCAGATATGCTATAATATTAAAAACACTAAGGATGGATATAGCTAGTTAGCACTTAGCAGCAATGAGTGGTAAACATTGAAGTATTTACATGATGTGTGCTTGGGAAAAGTGGGCACAGCACAGCACACAATCACAATCACAATAAAACATAACATAGCAGAATGCAAATGATGTGGTCGTGGTCTTGCATGGAAGCGATTCCCAAGGAGAATCGAATCAGCCCACTTCCCCTTCGCTCTTTATTCTTCTTTACAGTTTGCCTCTACTTCCCTTTACCCTTCCCCAAGAGAATGGAGGCCAGATCTTGGCTCATTCAAGAGAGAGATTATACATACTTTGAGATTGAGATAAAGCTGATGAGGTTAGCTAATAGCTACTGTGTTGTGTTGTGTTGTGTGAGAGAGAAAAAAGAAAAAAAAAAAAAAGAGAGAGAGAGAATAAAATAGTTCAGCAGCAGCAGCCGCAGCAGTGCTTCAACCAAAGAATAGAAAAAGAATACAAAAGATGGTCAAAATGAAACCTCGAAGACTTGTTATTCCATCATAAGCCTTCCTTCACCTATCTATCTTTATTGAAACTCTCCATTTCCCTTTTCTTTTCTCTTTTTCCATTTTTTTTTAATCTTCTTGTCTGTTTTCCTACCTTTCAAAGTTATACTAACTTGCTTCACCACGTTATTCACTTACATTACATTCCTCATTGCTACCTACAACTATACAGCTACATATATATACGTCACACATTTATCTTTTGTATATATTGTTATTTTAGCCATGGTCTCAACAGTACAGTTCCAAAATTCTGTTTCAGTTTTTTCTTCTCCCTCAAAAAACTCTTAACTACGTACAGAATTAATATGTATACAAGACAAGATATATACTAATACTTTGATCACTAACCTTTTTTACTACTCTTGCTACTTTTATGAGAGAATAAAAGAATATTCAAAATCAAATGTAAAGCAGAAACTATTTTAGAAACATATTTATTGACAGTCAAAATTCTGTTGATTCCCAAAGAGTAATGGACATGAAAGAGACTTGGATCCCCTCGTGGATGTTATTGGGATAATTAGTGGGCCGGTCTATATGATTTAATGGTACGAATATTCATTTTACATTGTGGCAAATGCTGACTTGGATTCCACATTGTCCAATTAGGTGCCGCCAACACTCTTTTTTTTCTTTTTTCTTCCTATTGTTGATTTTTCTTTTTGTTGTATGCTTGGATTCTGTTTGTGGGGCTGTACAATTCGAATTTGATTCATGTAACCAAATGCTGTGGTCAAAGGGACTTTCTAGGGTTCATGGTTTATTTGATTGATGAGATCTTTGGGCACTCTGTCTGTTGTGCTATTAGGTTACATGCTCTTTCTGTGGATCTTGAGTTTGTTTGACTTAGCTATCTTGCTATAGACCATGAGAAAGTGTTTGCTAATTTAGTGTTGTGCTATCCTAATAAACCAAATAACATATTGCAGTGCTAAAGTTCATAAATAGTAGTACTAACCAATAGCCTTTTATAATTCATCTTATTTTCAGAAATTGTAAGTTTAATGTACAACTGTTCAAGATAACTTCAACTAATTCTATGTGGCTCCATCTGGCCTTTTCTTTAAAATCGTGCTGTGTAAATATAACAGTCACTTTACTATTACTTTATTGAGGGAATTTTTTTAAAAAATTTAATCTCTTTTTTAAGATTATACACAACCTAGTCCTGAAATTAGAATAACATAACTAGTAGATGAGAAATCAGTAAGTCATAAGCATCCATGTTCATAAAACAGAAACTAGGTGTAGTTCTGCTTATTCAAAAAAATAAAATTAAGTAACATAGTTCTGATAGCTTGCTTATAAATGGAGTAATGGAGTATACATCTTTCCATTGAATTAATGCACCTTTTGTGCTTGAACCGTAAGGCATGTAAGCCTTTAATTAGCAACCTGAGGTTGGAGAGGAAAAAAATGAAAAAATAGAAATAGCTAGTTCAGTTCAAACTAGCACTATCAAGTATGAACCCTGATTCTATCCAATTTAGGAGTTGAAGAAGGACAAATGATTATCCTATATGCACTTTGCACCCATTACCGTACCATTAATTAAAAACTTAAAACAAAATGAAATTGTAGCCCACTGGCAAAGTATATGTTCAAAATTCAAAGTGTGGTCTCTTTGGAATTGTAGCACGAATTTTCTTTATCTCTTTTCCCTCCTTTAGAATTCATTGATTCCATTTATCAAGGTTGCCACTCAAACAACACTAAAAAGTACTACAACACGGCCCTCCATTTATTCTCTTTTTTCTATGGCCTCTGCCAGTATATAAACCATCCCCCATAACACATTTCCTCATCAGCAAATCCTCTTCAGCCTCTGCATCTCTAATACTTCAACTCACTTTATTATCTTGAGGTTGGTCTTTCTATTTTCCCTTCCACTATCCCCATTCCCCCCTCAAATATATTTTGTTCAGTCTCACTCACCTATGTAATTCTTCAGTATTTAAATCTCTGCGGAGGGTCCATTTTTAGTAGTAATAATGTGATCAATATGTCTACTACTACTACTAGAGTGCTCTATTATGTCAGCCTCGTAACTTGTTGTTATATCTTTCAGAGAAGTTAATCCATAACTAGGTTTTTTATTTTATTTTATGACCCAATATTATAATAAGCACTATGCTAGCGAGCTAGCTAGTGCCTAGCACATTACATAACAAAACATAATGTATATAATGGTTCATATATAATTTTAATGAGGATTGTTTTGTTTGGTGAATGAAACAGTAATTTAGCAGAGAAGTAAAAATGAGCAGGCCAGGAGACTGGAATTGCAGGTCATGCCAGCACCTGAACTTTCAGAGGAGAGATTCATGCCAGCGATGTGGGGACTCAAAATATGGAGAGAGAGTTGAATTTGGTGGGTTTGGAGGAAGAGGAGGGTCTTCATTTGGGTTAACTGGGTCAGATGTTCGCCCTGGTGACTGGTACTGTGCTGCTGCTAACTGTGGTGCACACAACTTTGCTAGCCGCTCAAGCTGCTTCAAGTGTGGTGCTTTCAAGGATGAGTTGGCTGGAGGAGCCTTTAACACTTCTGACATCTTACGCTCAAGAGCTTTTGCTGCCACTGGAAGACCTGGTTGGAAATCTGGTGATTGGATATGCAGCAGGTTAGTGTCTTGCCATCTTTTTTTTTTTTTTTTTTGATTTTTGGTTCTTCCTTAGGGGACATCTATCTTGTGCTTTTTCCTTTGCCTCCTGTCTTTAAAGTGTAAACAAACACCACAAAAACAAAAGGCACTGTTGGTGTTATAGGCATGCAACTCATATATCTTTATTGGGTTCCCCTTTCTTTGACTGCTTTTACTAACATTAACATATGACTTGCATACTTTGAAAACTAGCTAGTTGTCCCTTCACTTCATTATTCTTTCCTTGTGTTTCTTGTTATGACAAAATTTGATTTATTCCTTCTTTTCTTTTTTGTCATTGAGCAGATCAGGATGCAATGAGCACAACTTTGCTAGCAGAATGGAATGTTTTAAATGCAGTGCTCCAAGGGACACGTACTAGAAAATGAGTTTATCCAATTAAGCAAGAAGGCTACATTAATTTATGGAGATGCATGCTGCAAGATTTCTTTATTAATTTCTTTGGGATGTTAAAGACAGTGTGAATTCTCATGAAAAGGTGGTTTAAAATGCCATGTTACAGAGAAGCTAGCTAGCTACATCCCTTAGGATCTTTCTCAAGAGCTACAACAATGTTGTTTTGGTGCTTTAAACTATTTTCTTTAGTTTTGGCGTTAGAGAGTTCATTTATTGTATGGTGCGTGGTTTTCTTAAATGAATATGAATCTCTTTTCTTGTCTTTTCCTTTCCCATGAGATGAACTAGTAGTACTTTCTGCATAATCGGACAGCAATCAAAAATTAAGCATGCATGCGGGGTCATGCGTTACGCCATTTATGACTATTTGCTAACTGAAAAACAAAATAGTAATATACACACACAAGTCCACCAAGCAATTTTTTTAACAAGGGACAACCTTTAAACCTTTAAGTTGACAAGAAGAATAATTGAATTAACTTTGAATCAGCATTGCAAACAGTTCTCTTCAACTATGGAGTAAAAAAGGAAGACTTGAATTTTTTTTTTTTAAAGTTCCCATAAATATACCTTTATTTGATTGGGGTCCCTCAAATTTTTTTCTTTTTGTCATTAGTTTTGATCTCATAAATTTTATATATTAATTTTAAAATGGTCTCTATCACTGCTTAGTGGTAACACCAACAATCATTTTATGATAGTATGTGATGCGACATGTAGCATGATTACTGTTCACTACATGCTAACAGAGATCATTTTAAAAAAATTATAAAAACTAAACCATGTTAAAAACATATTTTATATATAAAAAAAAACTATGAGAAAGACTTTTGTATTGTAATTAAGTGAAACATATTTTTATATCGCGAGAATTGAAGTTATAGGTAAGAGTACTCATTACTGAGAAATATTCCTTAACCTGTATTTTTTTTATGAAAAATATCTCTAAGTTGGTCCTTCCCTGACTTCAGTGGCTTAACTTAGCATAATATTTGAAACACAAATGACATTGGATTCCTTTCACTGAATGTAAAGTATAGCGCTTTAAAAAGGATGCGCATTGAGGATTTAAAAGATGAGCCCAAGACTCAATTTGCTTTTATGTAGGACTCTTGTCTTCCTTTCAGGCAAGCTTTATGTTAGTGAAGTGCCTCCGATTCTTTTCAGGCAAGCTTTATGTTCATGAAATGTCTCCAAGTCTCGACTCTATATAAGATATATATGATTCTCCTTCTTATATATATATTACTATTATTTCATTATTTTTACTGTTAAAAGCTACTACATGGCTTATCAGTTGGTTGGAGGTCCCACGATGTCCTGCTAGTTGGGTGCAGTTTGGTAATGGTGCTGATTATAATAAATAATCCCTTGAAAATCTAATCTAACTTACATGTCAATTCTGAAGTTTAAAATCTGTGATTCTTCTTTCCAATAAGGGCCATTTTTTTGCTGGTTGGAATCCATTTCATTATTTTCTTTATAATAATCTATTTGTCTTAATCGAAGAAAAATAAGTAAAATTCTGAATGACAAATGAGACAAATGGATTCCCCATTTGCGAATATCAAATGCCATGTTGTAATGGATAGAGGTAGGGTAGCTATATACTAGCTTGCCCTTGACTATATTTTATAAAATAATAAATATATGTTGGAACAAATGCAAAAAAAAAAAAAAAAAAGCAAAATAAAATTTAAATAATATGTAAAACTTAAATTATTTTATAATATTAAGTATAATGAAATAACATTAAGAAGAAGAAAAATTAATAGAAAAAAAATAGATATTAAAAAATTATAAGTTTTTCCTCCATATACTAAAGAAAAATATACAATTTTATCCGAATCTTTTTGAAATTTTAGAAACAACAGTATTGATTTTGTACTAAAATGAAAGTTTTTAACTTTTCTTTCAAGACTTTTTTGTACTAATTTTGGTTTATTACTCAATAAGATAGGCTTCAGTAATTTATCTCTTTCACCCAAAACACAAAAAATATCTCTAAGCCAATTTTATGAAATTAATATTTGAGTGGACTATCCAAGATTGGATTACCTAGTTGTGAAGGATCTAATTCGGCCGTTTTATTTTATATTATTTAAAAAGCAAGCCTCGTAAATAAGCATTTGCAATGCAAAAAAGAGTACAAACCAGAATATACTAAATATCCTGCTGATGCTACATTCATCCAAACTCTGACATCAAGGAAAACTTCATATTTCCTATTCTAGAGCCAAAATACGGTCCTAATTTTCAACCAAATAACTTTCACCGAATTACAGTAGTCTATCTGCGGAATTGACTGTCTGTCAAATGTCAAAACTGCATATTGCGATAATAAATCTGAATTGAGAAATAGTGTACTTAAATTATTGGGTAGTTGCTGCAAATAAAAGGTAACACAGTTCCACGAATGGTACCAGCTTCCCCAAATATCTACTGCCATGCCAACATCTGCAAGATGAAAATTTCCCAGTCCAATTCATGCGGACACGTAAGATGTTAGAACCCCAAAGAAAACATAGAACATGAAGAACAAATATAATTAAGAGCCAAGCTCACAGGCTTTTGGAAACTCAGAAAGAACATACACATCAGGGAACACTAACTTAACTTCCGAAAATGATGATTGAGAACAGAAGATAACCTTGTTGAATGTTGACAATAGACCAAACAACAAAATCTGAAGAGATTGACAGTAGCATCTGCTCCAACGTATTGTTTTCATTTTTAAAATACCATGAATATATCAGCCATAGTCATATGAATATAAAATGGTTTTGTTAAGATCCAATTAAATTGATAAGAACCTTGGAAGAACTATAGTTACTATACCACAAAGATAGTTGTTGTAGTTCAGGAGCCCAAGAGCATATAAACCCCAAACTAAATCTGCATACCTCCAATGTAGGACTCAAACCCCATACCTAACAGTGTACTAACATCCCACCATCTACAGTCCCTATGCCATGCAGATTGGCTGTGCATTAACCTTCTGATTAGTTCCTTACGGAAACTATGCCACTGGTTTGCAGCTGAGAGACATGGAGGAAGGCTTTGATGACAACTGATAAGAACATTTAGAGTTGAAATGTTAAATTATTGTTGTGTTAAGAGTATTATCCTGTGCATACATGTCATCAATATCAATATTATATTTTAAATTAGGTCAACTCTTATGAGTTTATGAATCGAGTTTACTGAAACTCCACAAGGTTACATTGACTATTGAATCTGACAACCTTACTTGAGAGAAACATACCACAAAAGCTAGTTGTTGTAGTCCTAAAAAACCCACACTAAAATCCCCTATTCTGAATTCCCTTCTTAAGTGTGATGGACAGATAGCCACAGAGGAATCTGACATGAGTCTCTTATACTTCTAAACGGAACCAATTTTCTACATGTGCTTCAGGAATTGAATTTTAAGTTCATCCAATCCTTATTTAGATAATAATTAGTATACACAACGGTAACCCTAACCTAAAATCATGGAATTGAAGAAAAATAGATTAATGAAAGAATGCAAAATACCTCAACGAGAGGGAATCATGCCGGTTTTCCTGGCATAGGCAAAGATGCCACCGGCCTCAATGACAGGACCCGCGTCGCCGATTGGTTTCAAGCGATACTCTTTTCCGGTGGTGTGATTGACCAAACGGCTCTCTCCGAGCTCAATCGTCACCACATCGCCGGTGCTGCACTCCTCGCAGAGCCGCCCCTCCGACTCGATCGGGTACACCTCGCCGGTGGCCACTGAGTTCCGGAAGAAGATCCTTGCATACGACTCCGCGACAACTGCAGTGGCGCCGGATGCGCCCAGCGCGACGGGGGCGTGCTCGCGGGAGGAGCCGCAGCCGAAGTTGGCACCGGCGATGATGATGGCGTACTTGGTTTTGGTCTCGCCGGGGTCGATGAAGCGCGTGGCGTAGCTGGCGGGGAGGCCGATGAGGGCGTAGGAGCCAAGCTTCTCGTACTCATCGGGCTTGGAAGGTAAGAGGGTGAGGTACTCGGCCGGAATGATCTGGTCGGTGTCGATGTTGTCGCCGACGATGTAGCAGAGGCCGTGGAAGGAGGCGGGGGGGGAAGCAGACGTGACGGATTGAGCGCGTGGGGGTTGGAGGAGAGAGACTGTGAGGCGATTGCGAGGGTTTGATGATTGGGGAGTGGAGAATGAAAGGAAGCGCGGTACAAGAGAGTGGGAGAGTAAATGTTTGGTGGAGGAAGCGAATGCGAGGTTCCCAGGAAGAACGGTTGCAGTTGCAGGAGCAGAGAACAACGCCATTGTTCCTTTCAATCTTCACTTCTCACTTCTCACTCTCACAGAATTTCATTTTTTCTAACGGGAATGGTTTTTTATTTCTAACTGGGTGACCCGGACCGACGATATTTTATTGTTTTTGTATATGGTGGATATAAAAATATTTATAAATATTATTAGACAAATTTAAAAGATTAAATTAAAATTAATATCTACTAATATATTCAATATAATATAATTTCTTGTTTCCAATTCATTTTCAGCATATGCAACTACTATTACATATTGCAGATACTAAAATCGTCTAACAAATATTCAGACGTATGAATCAATTATAAATTTTATTTTCACTGTTTTTTTTATTAAGTATAACCAACTACAAAATTCACTTTTGTATAAAACTATGCTTGAGACTCAACCTAGCTTGAACTTTTAGAAAAATTGGTTCTTAACTCATTTTGGAGTAGCTATAACAAATTAGTAACATGAATAATTTAATGAGGTTCTTAAAATGTGAGTTTAGGCTTAACTCAACTTTAAAAGCTATCTTTAGCCCCCACTTATATACTCTATTTTGGTACTATTTTTGACTAATGCAGGATTTGGATTTTTTCCAATATACATTCTTATACCCAACACTTTTGGACTTAATGCGTGTATAATGTATTGGGGGGGGGGGGACCCGTTCATGGACCTAAAATAGACTTCCATACCATCTTAGAATAGTTAAGAGAGAGATATTTGAAAAGGGAGAGAAATGATTTTCATTCCAAACATGTAGCTTGCCCTGCTGAGTACATTACTCTCATAGAGGGAGTGCCGAGTAATAGATTTTA
Organism: Amphicarpaea edgeworthii; assembly: GCA_014843725.1. Lineage (NCBI taxonomy): Eukaryota > Viridiplantae > Streptophyta > Magnoliopsida > Fabales > Fabaceae > Amphicarpaea > Amphicarpaea edgeworthii. The sequence goes on along the minus strand of CM026320.1, from coordinate 981,262 downwards.
GATTGAGAGAGGAAATAGAAAATCTTTAACAACTATAAAGCCTTAACCCACTAAGAGATCTCAAATGGTTATAAATTTGTTTCTACAGTAATTGAACTTGATTAAATTTGTTGAGGTTTATTTTATTTTTTTCTAAATAACATGCATTCATTGATAGATTATCATCATCATTATTATTCCTGCCTTTGGGGAGACTGCCAAGGCAGTTCCATGTTTGTTTATTCATTCTGTTCCTCAAGGCTGCTTGCTGTCATTGTCCATTGAGGATCTATGGTTTGTTGAATAATTGTGAATTTTGGGTGTTGGCTATATGTAGGTATTCAATTGATGAGCTGCCAAGTGAGAGTGACAGGTCAACAATTCTAAGGGTTTCGAATTTTCATCCTCGTAAAAGTGAGAAGTTTGGTATTGGATCAAAGGACATTAAGGTATGTGTGTGCTTGTGTGAAGGTGGTTTTGATGTGTGGTCCAAATTTATTTTGTTTCTTCATACAATGTGCATTAAGGTATGTGTGCTTGTGTGAAGAAGGTTTTGATGTGCAGTCAAAAATTATTTTGTTTCTTCTTGGTTCTCGATAATGTGCTTAAAGGTATTTTAAATTGGAGCGTACTTTAAATTTCACAGATGGGAAATTTTTTTCTATATTTTCTTTGAAGAAAATTATCTATATTCTAAACTTAAAATTTTCCTTTGAAAATGGCACTTCTTTTGTCTATGTTATTTCATTTTGAACATTTTATTGAACTTGAATTCAGTGTGGCCATGAAAACAAACATAAGTTGGTCAAACACCCCCTCCCTCGCATCCCACAATCTTCTCCTTTTCCTCTTAACTACTAAATTTTGTGGCAATTAGCAATTTGCCATGGGTACGTCACACTAATGTAGCACTGGTCCATTTTCTGTTGATATCGATGTGGATATGACTATGATCAATACCGCAAGAGACTTTTCAAACTTTTTTACACCACAGTTCATTAAGAAAAGATTATATGATCGTTTCTTTTGAACACTACCACTTGATAGCTTTGTACACAAGCATAAGAGTTTATCCAATATACAATATTTGTGCTTTCCCCCCACCCCCTTCTTTCATTCCTTATAATACGAACTGATGGGAATGTTGAAGATTTTTCATACCGCAAATGCAATCCTTATTTAGATAATAATTAATCTACACAACGGTAATCATGGCATTGAATAAAAAGAGATTAATGAGAAAAGGCTAAGATACCTCAACGAGAGGGAATCATGCCGGTTTCCCTAGCATAGGCAAAGATGCCACCGGCCTCGATGACAGGACCCGCGTCGCCAATTGGTTTCAAGCGATACTCCTTTCCGGTGGTGTGATTTATCAAACGGCTCTCTCCGAGCTCAATCGTCACCACATCGCCGGTGCTGCACTCCTCGCAGAGCCGCCCCTCCGACTCGATCGGGTACACCTCGCCGGTGGCCACTGAGTTCCGGAAGAAGATCCTTGCGTACGACTCCGCGACAACTGCGGTGGCGCCGGATCCGCCCAGCGCGACGGGGGCGTGCTCGCGGGAGGAGCCGCAGCCGAAGTTGGCGCCGGCGATTATGATGGCGTACTTGGTTTTGGTCTCGCCGGGGTCGATGTAGCGCGTGGCGTAGCTGGCGGGGAGGCCGATGAGGGCGTAGGAGCCGAGCTTCTCGTACTCTTCAGGGTTGGAAGGAAAGAAGGTGAGGTACTCGGCGGGAATGATCTGGTCGGTGTCGATGTTGTCTCCGACGACGTAGCAGAGGCCGTGGAAGGAGGCGGGGGGGGAAGCAGACGCGCCGGATTTAGCACGTGGGGGTTGGAGGAGAGAGATTTTGAGGCGATTGCGAGGGTTTGATGATTGGGGAGTGGAGAATGAAAGGAAGCGCGGTACAAGAGAGTGGGAGAGTGAGTGTTTAGTGGAGGAAGCGAATGCAAGTTTCCCAGGAAGAACGGTTTCAGTTGCAGGAGCAGAGAACAACGCCATTGTTCCTTTCAATCTTTACTTCTCACTCTCACCTATTTTTCATTTCCTCTTATTTACTACCTGGGTGACTCGTGCATCGCACGGACGATATTTTATTGTTTTTGTATATGGTGAATATAAAAAATATTATTAGAAAAAAAATTAAAAATAGTATCTACTATTACTAATGGTGACTCGTGCATCGCACGGACGATATTTTATTGTTTTTGTATATGGTGAATATAAAATAATGCGAAGTTACGAGACTTCCTATCTAACATTAATCTTTTGAGTTAGTCCCTTTTTTTTCCACGTACTCGAGATTTTATTCATTTCACGTACTTCCAACCTAATAATGCGAAGTTCATATGATATAGAAATTCATAAAATAAATATAATAAAATGAAAATGACCCACATAATTATATAGCTTTAAACAAAACAATGTAATAATGAATCAAGTTAAATGAGTTTTAAAAAGAACTTTTCCAACTCAATTAAATGGAAGAAGAAAATTGAAGTTGGATCAAGTTGATTTTATTGATAAAAAATTCAAATTGATTTTTGAATGGAAAGAAAATTTGCGTTAACCAAATTGAGCTAATCATTCACGCTATTCACTATTTCAAGGCAGGTCATTAGGTTGCGCATAAAAAAGAAACTTTTGTAAACATTCGTTTTGAGGAAAACTTGAATAAAAAAGGATGAGGAAAACTTGTCTTAAACACCTTGTTATTTAGATTAAATAAATGCAATGAAAGAACTAACAACAGTACACATCTTAAGCCGCATTATGCATTTTGTAAAGAATTCTCCCAATGTTCTTCTATTCAGAACAGCATCAATGAATGAACTCGACAAAGAAAATTAGGAGCCTATATATGTCTACAACTCATTCCTAAAGAATTCAGAACATGCTGCATATTCTCCACTAGCTACCCTCCTATGATTAAGAAGTCTGGTTGTATTCCTGTGTTTGCAATTGCATTGAACAATAAGTAGAAGTGCATGCGTGTGATTGCCAGTGTCATTTTACCTTTGATTTATAACGTTTTGCCTTCACAGCTTGCTTTCGAGTGAAAGTACGAATTATCTTTCTGACATCCTTTCTAATGGAGAAAAATGCTGAGAGTAGCGCAATATACATGGCTGGATAGATATGGATACCTTTTGCATGAGCAAAACCAGATTTTCTCATAATGGACTCTCTAATCAGACCCCACATAAGAAGAAGTATTCCAAAAAGGCTCATTCTCCCTGGTTTTATCAGACCTGTGATTGCTCCTCCCACAGACAAGTAGCTTCCTGCCAGAACCTGCAAGACAAACCCCAAGGGAGTTTCAAAGCTTAACATTCAAGCAGTTCATTCTAACATTGGTTGAAATCACAAAATTTTGTGAGGCTCACTCCTTGTTTAATGAACTTCACTCAATTTTGTAGTTTTTAATAAATTTTAACCAATGTCAAGACAGTGTGTTAGAACTTAAAAGTAGTGTGGAGTGTGTTGGTAGCACTAATCTGAATACTTATAGAGGCATTATTTTCAAGTTACTAACTAATAAACACAACACCTCTAGGCGTTGGAGATCTGATGCAGCAGAGACTGCCCTTGTATTGAACTGGTGCAAATTTAGCAGATTTCTGTAGCTTGGGATGGTTTTCCGTTTGCAAATTGCCTTTGCTAGAGCTCCAGGGTAGAGAATAGTCTTCACTATAAAGAGAGGGAAGACCTCACTTGCAATTAACTGAGAAGATGTCACTTCTAATGGTGCCTGACAAATTCCAAATCGACATGGAACACTGGAAATAAATTGGACCTTTGTGAGTATCATCACTATTCATTATGATACAAACAGTATTTAGAAATACTATTGCAGAACTTCATTCAAAGCTTATTCATAGCAGGAATAGGAAGGAAAAAAAAAAAAGCCCCACTAATAAGACCATGTCACTAGTGGCAGTGCAATCGGAAAACTAACACATGTTCCTAATTGTATGATGCCATGTTCTATAACTTGCACATGATCAACGCATCGGAAAACCAACCCAAATTAAAAATGTAACAAAAAATTGGGTTCCTCCTAAACGTTACAGCAACCCTAATTTGTGGAATATTTAATTTAATTAATTGAAGATACATTTGATTTCAATCATGTTGTTGAGTGACGATTTGAAAATACTAAAAAGAAAAAGACAAACACTATTTGATTAAAAACAAAAATGAACAAAAAGGCACATGGGATCTACAATCTATGATTAGAAAACTAAAGAAATAAAAGTTACCTGAAAATGGGAACTTGAAAAATGATGATTAAGAAATAAATTGAGAAGGAAATGGAGCAAATGAGGGTAGCCCATCTCCTAGAACTAGAAGAAGAAGAAGAAGAAGCCATGGCAGACAATCTTTCAAAGGACCCCTCTGCCCTAAAAGGTCCCCAAATTATGGGATCGATGTGGCAAACTTGGGTAACACTTTGACCTCTTCAATTCTCTGTTTTATTTTATTATTTTTTTACCCTAAAACGTAAACCCCTCTGTAGTGTAGGTGTAACAAAAACGTTTTCGTTTTGGTTTTCCCTCCTTTTAAACACGTGACGTGACTCAACGACGATAAATGGAGGTGCCATATAATATAACTAAATTATCTCATATTTTAGCAAATTTAAACATAAGCCTAAGATTTGCCCAAATAACTCTGTATTTTTTTTTTATTCATGGATTAACATTGGTGTGAAATGCAAATATTTCAATTTAAAAAAAAAAAAAAAAAACGGCAGGATTATAGATTTCACCACTTATCAAAATAGGTTTCATTTGGAGCACTCGTATATTGGACTAAACTGTAATCAAAATTTGGGGCCGGCACAAATTAAGCTCATCATATCCTTCTATTGGGCCATAACGGTGACAATAAGGGCTTTGCTATATCACTTCCCTTTTCTTTTCTTTTTTTGAAAAAAACAATTCAGAACATTTCAGAAAGTACATTATGAAATGCAAAAATCATATAGTACTTTCCGAAATATATTTTTATTCTTTTCAAAATTCTGAAAAGTACAGGTTAAGCCATTCAAAGAGTATTATTGGTGCAAATATTGTTATAAAAGTTGCTTATATAAAATTATAACCAATGTTATTCAATCATCAAAAACAATTTTTCAAGTAAAAATAAAAAGGCAGAATGAATAGTGAATACGAAAACAATAAAAAGAGAATAATGAATATGGAAGAGAACGGGGGAAGAAAAGTAAAAGTAAAATCCCAAGAGATATTGACTGCGTCGTCTCTGTATGACTCTTTTCTTTTCTTTTAGCCACTTGGTTGTGTTCTCTTCGCCATTTTGTTAAAAGTGAGCCACCACGTACATACAACAAACAAACATTGAAAGATCCAGAGCTGATGGCTGGTTTGCAAAGATCTGCAGTGTCTTTCAGGAGACAGGGTTCATCAGGCCTTATTTGGGACGACAAGTTGTTATCAGAGGAATTGAACAACAACGAAGACCATAACCTTCACGTTAGAACAACACCACCACCCATCCATAGAACCCGCACCGGAAAAGTCTCTCCGGCGATCGACCCGCCCTCTCCCAAGCTCTCTGCTTGCGGCTTCTGCAGCCCTTTTGGAAAAACAGGGGAAAAGGCTCGTCGCCGCGCTAAGCATCGATCAAGCTAGCTTTTTTTCCGCTGCCCGGAGATGTAGGGAAAACAGAATTGTCAGTTGTACTCCTCTGTTTCTCTTATGCGTCTCTGTTTACAAGTTATTGTTTGTTTTCATTTTCCAATTGCATCTGTGGAACAAGAGAAAGAGATGATGATGGGTTGTAATTTTATGTGTATATTTGTTGCGCCAACAAGGATATTTTATCTGTGTACAAAGTAAATCTCTAATAAGATCTCCTTTTGTTTTTGTTTAATAATCAACACCATAATATATTGAATGAGAATTTGAGCAACTTTAATTTCTACCATTTGTTTATAAACTGAACCGATAGCTGAATTAAGGAAATTCAAGGGGGAGAGAGAATAACTATAGAGCTCCATGTTTCAAATCATCACTATCCTCCTCATGTAGTTTTTTGTTTCCTTGTTTCTTCTATCGTCGGCGTATGAGAATTGAACAATAACAATTTTTAATGGGTGGCATAGTTAGTGGCATGCATCACTTAATCATCTCAAATTGTAGCCCTCACCGAGGATTATGGCCAAATAATGGATGTTGTTGTAACAGGGATAATGGCCCTTTTTGGCTATACCTATTAAAAAGTAATTGGAGGTAGCATCAGTTTATTCTGTTGGTTTTGGGAATTGAATCACTATCATTGCCAAGCCAAGGGAAAATCCTTTTTAGTAATCACACAAGATTTGTTCGGGAAATCTTTATGCACGCTCAGTAATTATTGCTATTCTGAAACAGCATCGCATCCAATGATCCCAATGCCTTCTTTCTTGTTTGTTTAACACACTCATGTATTTATGTTTCTTTGTCATTAATAACAAGAAAAATCAAACCCGGATTTTATTTTAACCATTCAACGTCGGTGCTGCTGGATCTTCTTAATCTTATTCACGAAAGTTGAAAAAACAAATTTGTCCAAATCAATATGGTTTATCCCCCACTTGACCACTTCAATCAATTCAATTCCAATGGAGCATATTACAACAAGTACTGTTCCGCCCACGAGAAAGTTAAAGCTAACAATCACTTAATTATGACGTGCTTCTGTAATCACTCATTTCAGGAATCCTTGTCAAACATTCACACAAACTTCTTATTCTTTTGTGACATCATTCTGCTCACCAATAATTACACTTTCAACTTCCTTCCTTTTCCCTGTTTGCTTTCACATTTTTTATTTAATTTTCTAAGTGGAGTATACCATGTCAAATTGTAAATACTTACTCCATAATCCAATTTGTCCATTTTACTGTCACGAAATTTTAATTTTCTCTTAGTATATACTTACAAATTACAATATCCTCCAGTCAATGGGTGAATTGATCTCTCTAGGAATAAAAAAATTATAGAAGCTGGGAACCTAAAAGTTATTACCTAATAATATTTACGTGCTGCACTCAATAATTTTTTTTCTTTTAATTATACGATTATATAATGAGATGTAATATGATTAGTTATAGTTTGGATTTGTTTGATTGTCATTTTGTTCGACGTTGAATAATGAATGTATTTCAAAAATAAAAAGTGAGCTACACATAACATAATGCCAACATCGATCGCAGACGAATTGGACCGTCAACACTGCTTTATACAACTGTACTTTCCTTTCATGTATGTTCTAAATTCGAATACTCCTAAAGGCAACATTCTGTTTCCCTTCTAGGGATCTATTTTTAAAAAGTATAAGGATGAGTGGTAAATTAAAAAAATAATTTCATAATTTCACAATTTATTTTACTGTGTTTTTAGTTATTATTTTTTAATAGTCAGTTAAAGTTATAATATATTTATATAAAAAAAAAGTATTTTACAAAATAAGTTGAATAAAATATGTACTTAATTTTATTTTATTTTGTTCTCAATCTATGCAAAACCCTCCTATAATCATTTTAAAAGTTTTAATATTTATATGATAACTCAGAGCATTTAAAATAAATATCTTGTCAAACACTGATGTCAGATAAGTATGATACTTCTTAAGCATTTACCTTTACAAGATAACACTTATTTTCATTAATAAATCAAAACTTTTAAATTTTTCCCAGCATCTTCATTTTTTTTCCTTCTTTACCATGTTTAAGAAAGGGGCGTAATTAACCACCTGCCCAAATATTTATTCATTTAACCTGGTTCTTAGTACCGATATTTATACAGATTCTGAAAGAAATAGAGGGGATGAATCGGTTCGGTGCATTTAATAACAGAAATATTTAAAATTAAAGACGTCAATGTGAATGAAAAAAAATACATTGAATGTAGCAAAATAACATAAGAAAAAGAGATGTGCATAATTGGGTTGTCTTGAATCAATTATTTGCTTGTGATTTTCTTCATTTTATATCTAATAATTTTGGCTAATAAGAATTTCCCGAGTCTTTTTCAATCTTATATCAAAACAATGTATATTTTTTCTTCAAAGATATCACAAACTTGGATAAAACACCATTTTGATCCGTAAAAGTACAAAGCATTGTCACAATAATATGTGAAATTAAGAAAGAGAATTAAAAATTAAAAATAAGCCTAAAAGATATCAAACAAATTCCCGCATTTAACTACTTACTATTACTTTAACCCTTAAACAAGTTTTTTTTTTTTTTTTTGCTGATTACCCTTAAACAAGTTAATATTATCATGCAAGTCACACAACCTTTTGAATTTTAAACTTAAGTAATTAACAAATAATTTTGAAGGATTTTTTTTTTTTTGAATTTTCTCTCTGGACAGTGTAGCACTTTCATGGCATGTAATTTTTCTTGGTAAGTTATAGCACTTTCTTTCTATTAATTGTCACAGAGATGCACAAGATGATTGACTGGCTTATCACATGGAAAAAGAAAAAAAGAAAAGGAAAATCACCATACAAATAGGTAAAAACAGATGAAATCAGAAGATCCGCACAGAATTGGTATAAGTTGCATTAGAGGTTAGAGCTGACAAATGAAGTTACATTAATTTCTAATTCCTAAGAAGCCACCTCAGTGATCCATATTACAACAAGACAACAATCCCAATTTTTTGTCATTGGACAGAAAAGCTGGGCACCTTCAATTTCCAGACTCCATAAGCTACAACATTGGAACTTACATGAAGTGAATTAATCAGGAGTGTAGTACAATTACAATGGCAAATCTTGGCAAAATGATGGCATTGAATTTTTCTCAAGTTGAGACTATTTCTAGAATGCATGTAGAATCTGGCCTCCATTTTAGGATCAACAAATGTGAATTTAGAAACCTGCATTGAATGCCTTATGAGAGAGGACCAAGCTTGGGGCACCCCTGGGCAAGAGGCAGGTCCATGTTATCCACAGTTCTGAAAGTCCTAGGTAGCATCTTATCAACATACAGAGTTCCATCCAAGTGATCACATTCATGTTGTAAAATCCGAGCCTGCCATCCCGAAGCATTTATTTTGATTGGCGCACCATAGCGATCCAAACCTGTAACTTCAACGTCAAGGTGTCGCTCCACCACTGCTCTAAACCCGTCAACACTGCAAAAATGTTCATAACAATTGAAGAGTGGAATAAGGTAAGAATTCACACATAGTCTTCAGCCATTAAGCAAAAAATAATGAGCACAAAGCAAAAGTGGTAACAAAGAAATAGGATACCTCAAGCAGCCTTCAAAAAAGAGAGCAGTCCTCTTGCCCTTCTTCTCTAGCTTGGGATTCAGGATCACCTGCCTCAAGAGAACTAATGAATGATGTATTAAGGGAAAAAGTAAAACTATAGATTTAAATTGAATACACTCCTTTTTTTTATTTTCTCTGCATACGAATATGAACATACCAAAAGGTCAAAAGGTCTTCTATCTTGAAGTTGAGCCTCTTCCTTGGAGACATAACTAACATACTCTTTGGTATCTTCCAAAACAATTATCTGCGTAGATGAAAAACAGTACAATATATATTTTTATACAGCTCCACAATATTGAAGTTAGAATAGAGAAGAATTGAAGTGACCCACCCTGAAAGGAATTCCAATCTGGGGAGCAGCTAGACCAACACCAGGAGCCTTTCTCATGACCCGGATCATGTCATCAATGATCTTCTGCACTCTCTCTGACTTTATCTCATTAGGGTCAACTTCCTGAGCAGGCTCGTGCAGAACAGGGTCACCGGCTTTCACGGTCTCAGCTAAATTGCTCTTCATCTTGTTGTCTCCTCCAAGACCCAAAAACCACCCTGCTCTGGCACTGCAAGTTTGAGAGGACCAACGCAGTGGTGGCCTTGCAATGCCAATTGTGGATAATGGGGTGCCACTGGTGCGAAGAAAGATCGAGTTTTTAGGAACACCCACGCGGTGCAAGTGCAGGGCCTCCATGGCCTTTGGTTTCTGCTGAGGGAAGAAGATTACTACGCTAAGAGCCAAGAGGGACTCAGGTTTATGGGTTATGCTATTTTAGCCTTTTTGGACGGCCCAAGTTTTCATAAAAAAAAACATGAACTGGGTCGTGTTGGCTTCTGCCGTGTCTCGAAGATGTCCCACAACACAAGAAACTCTCATTAGTTTCTATTGAAATTTAATTTGTTTTTAATTATATTTACCTTAGAAGGGTTCGGTTCTGTGAGGTATTTGAAATTGAATACAATACTCTGCTATATCTATCCATCCACAAATGAAATTTGGATATGGATTACAAATGGAACCTATCTAGCATAGGATAAATTCCAAGTCACTTTCTCAGGAGTCTAAGCCCACGGTACACATGTTTATAGTTTGCCATCCAAATCCAATTTCATGGCTATTATAAGAAATAAAAACAAAATACTTCAAACTAATTAAATCATTCTATTTTTCAAATTTCGACACGTCATTCATTCATTACATGCTTATGTCTGGATTGTATAAAAATTGCTTTTGTTTAAGATTAATACAATATTAGTAATGGCACCACGAAATGACAAGAAACAGAAGAGACTCTAGAATTTTCGACTTTCGTAAAGGTGCTTTTTATTGGGATCTATAAAATTATTAAGTTAGCTTAGGCCTTTGAAATTTTTGGCATTTTTACGACTCAATGTATATATCTGGAACTTACCGAAAATCCCATGGGGATTAAAAAAAATCATATACCTTGATAATCATTGCCACGTATGGGCATCATATACACGAATCATGTTATTTTTCTTGCGAAGAACTTCTTTAATTACATGCTTTGTATCTATCTCCTCTACTAATTGAAGGTTAGGCAGGTAGGTGCAGATGCCAGATTGTCAAATGTTAATTATAAATATAATTGATAGTTTATTATTTTTAAGAAAACATCTAGCAGAATTTCTCACATATAAGATATGTATGCTAAATTACAGATCAACATAAACTTAATTAAAAATTTAGGCCATGTTATTAAGATATATTAAATTTCTTAATTACTAAATTAAATCATGATATATTAAACAATATTTTTATACTTTTAATATGATAACAAATTTAATAAAACTTTTTTTGTTTTTATTTCTCTAATCAATATCCTAAAAGCATATGTTAACATTTGTCATATTTAATAAAGTGGATACATAGTATTGTCAACCTTAAATGCGCACAAGATTTCTTTATACAGTTAAAGTTGTAGAAAATATTATTTGACTGAACAAACAAGAAGCTTTGAAGGGTTACTACTTTCCGGCATTTGTCATGTCTTACCGCACCAGGAAATTGATTTGTCTACTACACTAGACAAATTCGTGTGGGATCGATAATTGTAGTTGCTACACTTTAGTCAAATAAATAGGTCAAATTTATGAGTTATTCCTTCACCATTAACTGTCAACTATATTATACGAGTAGTTTTTATGGTCTGTCTAATTATGCAAAATTTAACATGAATAAGTCCGACTTACTTAATACTCATGCAAATTTTATTTTTGAAAATAATATATACATGCTCAATTATATTATTTGAAAATTAAAATCACACGACATAAAATTTTTGATAAAAAGAAGACATACTTGAAAAGGAAATATAAGTTATCCAGACTGCTTAATTAGAAACTTCTGAGCATCTTATATTTGTTACCTATCTTTTGACTTTGAATTGAAGGGGAAGCCAAGGCAAAGGTGAGAAAGAAAAAAGAAACTACATATTCGCTTTTGCTTGGTATTATATATAAGGGAGCACATGAGGCTACAAACCATATATATCCATTTCATTCAAAAGTAACAATACAACACTACAATGAGAGGAAGCTATATCAACCATCATCAAACTTTTCCAAAGGAGAATGGAAAGGAAGAGAATAAGAAAGAGGCTAATTCCCAAACCGAAGACATCAATGTCAGTGCTGAGGCCTTCATCAAAAACTTCAGGCACCATCTTCTACTTCAGAGGCTCCAATCCATAGAGAATCACAAGCAAATGCTTGTAACAAGGGATCAAAAGTAGCTCATAACTGATAACATATGTTGTGTCAATATAAAAATAAATAAATGGTTGCATGCGGCTATAGCTAATATGTTTATGTTGTGTTTGTATCATTTCTGTACATTGTGTTAGGTTCTTATGCTGAAGCATATTTTTATATCAAGGAATAAGAAAAATTGAATAAGCATGTAGAAAATTCTAGTCCCTCTGACCCTCTCATTTGGCTTAGGATATATTACAATATCTTTGTATAAGTTATTTGTTTTAACTTTTAATACTGATTAATACCTTACTTCCTGATCTCTAACATTTTATTTACATTCATTATTCTTTTCATCACACCAATTATCACATCTTTCACACTTTCTTTAATTTTTTTTTCCATTTTTTATCTCTGTTTTCACGCTCTTAAAATTAAGAGATTGAAAGAAAGAATCGCCATTCTTATTTTTATCTTGAACAAGGGAAAGTTTATGATTGTTCACATAAAACAAGAAGGATGGGAGATCCCTCTGTTTCAAGTGTTGCAAGGAAATTTCCACCATGACAACCGCATTGATATGATAGAAAGATATATATCGGACATATAATTGTTATGAGTTGATTTGTAATTTTTTTGATAATGGGATATTGTTTGATTATCGTATAGGGTATAGCAATTAAACTCGTATAAAAACAAACAAACTAAAATGCTATCTAAATAGAAAATTTGAAGCACATTAGAGTTGCTCGCACGTCCAAATTGAAGCAAATATCGAATTGAGTAGCCTGCCTTTGCGTTTGTTTATGAATTTTGATGTAATATTTCTTTCCTGAACGTACTTATTGAACACTTTATCAAACAAAATCTGAACCACATGCGTCAAGAGAACTGATGATAAATAAAACTAACGACCCTGAAATCCCCTTCCAATAAGAGACTGAAGGAATGAAACTGAAACAACATGTACAGCTACGCACTAACTAGACTTGGGGATAGTTCCAAATCCTCACCAAAATTTACTTTTTGAGAAAAGGGATTTACTGTAAAGAGATGATTGAGGTTACCTAACTAGTAACATGCAATATTTCTTAATTCGTTTTTAAAAGTTTTTTAGTTTCACAGCTGGCAGTTTTGAGTTTTCTAATCATTGGATTAATTTATCGATCTTTACAGTTAATTAAAAGTTAGTGTCAATAAAAAATCGATACCTCGTGTGAATGGACCCAACACGCAAACAATATGTGAATTGTGAATTTATTTTTACAATTTGTTAATAACAAACATAAAGTTAATATATATAAAAAAAAAAAAATCAATGCTTATTGTGAATTGACCCAATCAATACCACACAGGAAACAATATTGTTCATAGTTTAACATTTTTACTATTTGTTGCTAATAAAAAAAAAGAATATTAATAATTTTTATAAATGAATAAAATAAAAATAAATTTGTACCATTTTTTTTTGGTAAAATATTTTTACATTATTATCTAATTAATTATATATCAAACACTATTTCTAATCACAATCCATACTACTTGTTAAAGTCATTAATGAAAAAGTTATTAAAAAAAAGATAAACAAGATATGACCGTATTATTTAATCTCCCGTTGCTAGCGTTCTACTTAATTAGTTAAATTAAATTAATAGCATATGTTAAATTAAATTAATAGCACATACAAATGCAAATGATGCAATCATCCCATTTTGTATTTACTATCATGTGTCAGGTGGGTCACTTGAATAAAAAAAAAAAAAATACTAAAAACAAGTACTTTTACCATAAATCTTAGAATATTAAATTAAAAACAGAGACCAGCAAAGCAAACTCCACTTTGAAACACTCTAATGGTTGCAAAAGCGCTACGTAGTCTATTTGTCAAAATGTTTATTGTTATATAACGCAAAGAAAGCTAAACAAAAGGAAGAAACAACATGATACATCATACATTGACAACTCGACCACATAAAAAAAAAAAAAAAAGTAACACAGGTCCTCGATCGTGATCCAAGAGTCAAGATTCATCACATAACATCAAAGTTGCTGAAGCATTTTTTGCATCTGCATCTTCTCAAGATTGACAAGGGAACATGATCTTGCCACTTCACCCAACAAGGGAATCACAGGAAGGCTATCACAGTTGCATATCTCGATCATGAACCCATCAGGGTCGTGGAAAAACAGTTGATCCACTTGGATTCCACCTTCCTCTACCGTTGCTCGCACATAATCAATTTCCATCTCCTTCAGCTTTTTCTCCACTGCCACCATGCTCTCACACTGCTCATTAATTAATTACATTTATATTAGTAATAAATTCCTCATCACATGCAGTCATGATCTCATTACAACAAACTTTCGGGACACCTCAGCTACACGACACTGATTAAAGGACGCGTACAAGTAACACTTCTATTTCTATATATAGAGATAGATAAAGTAGTTTGTTTTTGTGTGCCTGTGCGTATGTGTGTGTCTTTTCTGATCTACATGCACTAAGAAAGTGAGTGAGAGGCCAACAATTCACATGTATAGAAAAATACAAAGTGGTAGTAATGGCCAACAATTAATACTGCACTCAAAACTTGAACCGCTATTTCAGTTCATAAATGATCTCATCAAAACCAAATGTCCAAGTTAATGATAGCTACATGACACTAAAATAATTCACAAGTGTAGAGAAATACAAAGTAAAAACTAAAAAGTGATAATGGCCAGAACTGAAAGGCTCATGATTTTGTCTATCTTTCGAACCTTTTGTATTATGAGTAAACCACTATTTTGATTTCTAAAAGTACTTTAAAAGTATATAACCTGTCTTGTTAATCACTTAATCTTAGCTTGAATTTTAAAGTAACATGATTCTCCAATTACATTTTCGTAAACTTATTTTAAAAAAAGATTTCTTTTAATGTTGATTTAAAAAAAGTTTAATGATCCCAGTAGGTTGTACAATTTCAAGAAGTAATACGATGATTTAGTCCCATATTTATATATATCATGGATCTTTATCTCGGGATTGTGAGTGTTCTTTCTTATCCTAAACAAAATATTAATTAATTCATCAATGCACTTATTTAATTTGGTTCTTCATAAAAAAAAAAATATAAAATATATGATGACCTGGAAAGATATATGGTTATCTTTTGGATTAATTTCCGTTTTCTTTGGCAACTTTTCCGGATTCTCGGCTTCTAGTAAATGAATTCCAATTCCATAGCCGAATAACCTGCAAAGTAACAAACCATATACACAAGAAATTAATGAAAACCCCACAAAATCCACCAAACAAAGATCTTTAATGATTAACTAGTATTGATCATGTGTGAAATTAATTAATTACCATGCACCATCAAAATCTAAAGAGCCAGGTCTCCTGATAGGATAAAATCCAAGAACGTTTTGATAGAAATCCATTGATTGTTCCACTGATCTGCATATGAGGGAGATATGGTTCACAGATTGAAGGCGCAAAGGATTTACTACACTGTCCTTCATACTGGAACAGCGATGCTCAAGCTAAATTATAAGAAAATGCCAATCTCAAAAACAAAAGTATTTGATGAAGAGAAGAAGCAGAAAAATTGAAAGAAAAAAAAAAAATGAGATATTGATCAGAAAGATTGCCACGGAAGTAGCTAAACGGGTAGTGCTCTATATATAGAATCGAAGAACCCGCTATTGTGCGCCACGTGACCCTACGTGTTGTACGTGTCAGATACTATTTCGTCGGCTACATCTACGTCTACTACACGTTGCTGACTAGGATCATAGAGTGTTATGTGGGGCCGTGACACGTGAGCTTCAATGTATAACATTTATCTTCTACAATTATATCTACATCTACGTTGTTTTTTTTTTTTTTTTTAATTTTAAAATACCACAATTTCCGTCCAAAAAAGTAAATTTTAGATCAAAATTTATGTTTATAAAGACTAAAATATAAAAATGATCTTATTAATGAGTCCTTTTTAAGGACAGTAATTAAAGAATCAATTATCAATAATTAAAAAAAAATATGCTATTAAAGGGAGTACTATTATTTTATTTTTTTTATTCATTAACTTATGTACTAAATAGGTTAGTCAGCATTTTCTTAACCATGTATATTTTATCACAATTATTCGTTTGCTACATGTTATGTAAAATATGTTTTAATAAAATATGTTTAGTGACCAATAAAAATAAAATTATAGACATGTATGTATATTGTTATGATACATAATTATTTAATTAATAATTTATTTAATATTTACAATTTAATAAAAATAATATAATTTTAATTGTTTCTTTTCTTACTTTATCACTTTTCTTTTTTTCCAATTCTTTCTTTTTCTCTCCCATTTTTATATTTATGTTTCCATTTTTTTTCTCTTTTTAGTTTTAGTTTTTATTTTACAAGTTTCCTTTATTTTATTTTTATTTTTATTTTCCTATTTTTTCTTTCTTCTTTTCATTTTAATTTTTTTTTGTTTAATCTTTTTTTTACTTGGAAATTCTATAAAATCATCTTCCTAATAAAATTTATAAAATAATTTCAAGTAATTTTATATATGAATATTTTGTTAAACAAAAATTATAATTTGAAATTAAATTTTTAACACAACATTAATTTATATCTAATTAGTTAATTTATTTACTACAAAATAATATATTAACTCCATGTTTAATAATTTTATATATGAAAATTTTGTATATTAATATTTATATAATAAATGTAATTTTTTTACATAAATATGTAATAAACATATTAAAATTAATTTATTAAATATATTTTATTATAAAATAATTTATAATTACTTCATCAATAATATCATGAATTAAACTAATTTAAATTTATTTTATGGTAGAAACCACAAGTATCATTCACGAAAAATAATATTTATAAGTTGAATCTAATATTTATAATATACATTAACTCATTATATTTTAATTAATGCAAATTTATTTCACTTTTGTAAAAATTGAACACATACCATAGAATTTCACCAACCCACACTTGTAAAAAATTTACAATTATCATATTAATATTAATATACAAAATTTATATATATAAAGTTATTAAACATGGAGTCAAAATATTAATTTCTAGTAAATATATTAACTAATAGAATTAAATTAATTTATAGATTAAAAATTTTAACTTCATATTATAATTATTATTTAACAAAATACTCATATATGAATATTTAAAATTATTTTATACAAATTTTTTAATAAGAATAATTTTATAGAATTTTAAAGTAAAAAATTTGTTAAAACCAAAAAAATATATATAAAAAGAATAAAAGTGTAAAAAGAAAAGAAAAAAGAAAAGGAAAGGAAATGAGTAAAATGAAAAAGAAAACAAATAAAAAAACATAAAAGTGAAAAGTGAAAAGTGAAAAGATAAATGTAAAAAAAGAAATATAAATATAAAAATTGAAGAGAAATAAAAAATTGAATAAAAAAATAAAATAGATAAAATATGAAGAGAAACAATTATAAATATATCTTTTGAATTAAGTTATAAATATTAAATAAATTATTTATCATATAATTATGCGACATGACATCATCTTATTTATCATTAAATAACCATTTTATTACTATTAATCTATTTATTATATTTTCTATTAAAAATAATAATAATTTCCGACCCTTAAAATTAAACTCTTTTCATAAATTATAACATAAAAGAATACCTTTCGTTTCGCATTATGTTTATACGTTTTTGTTACATACAGCATCATGAATGATAATTTTTTTTTCAAGTATCTTAATTTTTATCATTTAATCTTAAGTAATTTAAATAACTATTTTTTTATGGTGATTTTTATTAAAAAAACTATTTAATTCATAAATATTTATTTTTTCATTCATATATTTAATGTAAAGTTAAACAATTTATGAGCAAAAATTACTTATATAAACAACTCCTTCTAATTTTAAACATCTCAAAATCTTATATCACTAAAAAATATAACTCGTAGATTTATTTGTTAATAAATTGTAAATTTTTTTAAATATTAAACTTATTTTATTACATTTTTTTAGAAATATCAATTTAAATGACACTCCTCCATATAATAAATTGGTCTCAAAATGTTACGTAAATATAAACATTAACAGATGAAATTTTAAGATAAAATTAATATATTACATTTTTTTTATCAACAATTAAACTTTAAAAAATAAAATTGATTATTTATCGTAATAGTTAATTTCCATTATGTTAGACTTTAAAATGGTGACATCCACTATGCTTGAGCTGTCTCTTTGAGAACAGAGTACCTCCAAATATCGTCACAAGATTAAAATATACTATGTAAGAAAAGAAGGTCTATTTTACACTGGGAAATTGTAGACAAATATTTATGCGCAGCATCTGATTGATTTGTCTTCTGTGAAGTCTGCTATTTTTTATTTGCTTAAGTTTTGTCCATTTTTTTATTCTTCTAATGGGAGATTTATGTCTTTTCTTCTTCTATGAAAATGTAAGCATTAACTCTTACACATCGTTTAGTTCAAACTTCAAAAGAACACAAATAAAGAGAATCGATTGAAAGCAAACTCTGTTGCAGCTTCCATCATTTGGTTTCTTCTAACAGTGGAAGATATGAAATTTGTGTAGAGAGAATTTGTCTCAGAGCGCGAGATAGTTAATTAAATTTAAGTTTGAAAGAGTTGTTTGTCCAAAATATCTTAATCCTTTGAACTCATAACTTTCTTATTTCACATCTTTCTAACCCATTATTCGGAACTTCATTTCACAACTTTCTTATATCATATATAATTATATATTTTTTAAAATTATAATATAATATTAATATATATATATATATATATATATAAAATAAATAATGCCACACGAATTTAGTAGCTCAATAATTAATTAAAGGCTAGTTTCACGAGTTTGATATTTATTATAGTATATACGAACAATCACATCATTGACTCTATATGATGTATATTAATTAGGACCACAAAATAATCCCAGTCTAGCTATCCCGAGTGGTCCATGCCAGATTGCTAGTGAGATCATGTCCTTTCGTCTATCTATTTCACGATGTTGTAAGATACCAACCTACCTTATGAGTTAGAGCAAAAGTTATAATGGCTTTCTCTCTCTCTCTCTCTCTCTCTCTTTTCTTTAGGAAAGAGATGGGAAAATGTAACAAATCAGAACAATATGGCTTAATGTGACGTTTAATTATTATGTTTCATATATTTTTTATGTTAATATATAATATTTTAATTTTTTTTTACTTTATCATATGTTTTATATATATATATTAATATATTTAATTAAAAACGTTTAAAAATTAATAATAATGTCTGATCTATTTATTAGTTTTGGAATGAATTTTAATTTTAATTTAATTATTTTGAATGAAAATCTGAATTTTTGGATTATTCTTCTTTTTTTTGTTTGATAGGCCAAACAAAGCATAATATATGTAAAATATAATGGACCGAATGGGACATTAAGTCAAACAATATTAAGCAAATTAAAACCTAATCATGTACATCAGTGTCAATAAAAGTTGCAAGAGTTATAATTAATGTTGATCGATTCGCCGAGTTTTGATAGAATCAGTTTCGTTGAAGCATATATACAGTCCACACGTTTCTCTGGCAAAAAGTATTGACTATAGAGTACTTAAATTAGCAATAATGTGTTATCACTTACAGTATGATCTTATATGGTGTGTGGATATACACACACACTGACATGAATATTAACTCATGTCCCAATGACATGAATATTGATATGGAGTAGAATAAGTTAAACGTGGCTCTTAGGATGAATGAATAATAACATGTACTGTATATGGCTGTGCTGACTGGCCTTGGCCTCTCCATTTGCCACACATACGACATAACACACTGACTTAACAATAAGAACTAAATTAAGTTGTTGACAGAAAAATAAATAGGAATTAAAAATTTAAGAAAAAATAAATAATGACTAATACGAAAATGACCTACATTTATATTAAGATTAAAAAGATATTCAAACTTATACATGGGTGTATAATGACCTTTATACACAGTGTACAGTAGGAACAAAACAATAGCTTAAAAAACTACGTATATGTAAGTAAACAAATAAATAATTAATAGCGTCAAATTCTTACCTAACATATTTGAAACTAGTGATTATCGTATTCGTATTGGTATAGATCATGGAGTACACACTGGACATTGACAAGCACGACATTAATGTTTGGTTAATTGATTTGGTTGTGCAAGCTAGCTAGCGAAGATAAGAGACCATCGTTTATTCATTGTTTTTTCTTTTATGCTCCCACAAGGGTCCTTCCTTTTCTTCTTCATTTTTAATATTGATTTATGAGAGAGTACATAGGAACAAACGAAATAACAAATAAAGGTTTCGGGGTCTTATCTGTATTTTGTAATCTCTTATATGATATTTAGTGCAGACACATACTAAAATTTAAATTTATTAAACGTCAACAATTATGAAATATTTATTGATTTTTGTCTATTGTAACAATTTTATATAATTGAGTTTTATAAATATTTGAACTTATACTGAGTTACAACAATATACGGGACAAATGGAAGCTTATCAGAAGAATTTTTTTTATTGTTGTATGGGAAGTGAGTTATAAATCCAGGCTGTAAAACTATCATGAATTATGGATATTAAAAATTAGTCATAATTTGGTCCATTTGTTCATTTTATTTTAATGGTATGACTTAGTTCCATGTGAAGGTTAATTATTGCTTTGTTGCTGTAATTATGGTAGATAATCATTAGAGGCAAAAGGATATTAGTTAGTTTGTACGAGCCTACGAGGAGGATGAAAAGCGGAAAAGAATAGAAGATGACGTGACACAATGTACAACATGCTATTTGATTATTATTTTTTAATAAATTACATTGACATTCTCTAAAAAATTCAAATTGTAAATAATTTATTATTTTTTTATGTTTACTATAGCTGTTTATATGAGTACAAGATGTAATATTTTTTCAAATAATTAATGAATATCAATATAATATTTTTCAAATAATTAAAAAGAATTAGTATAAAAATAAATCTAACGCTCTCAGCTACACTATTTAGAACACACATTTTTATTAGTTAAATATTATTAAAAATGATATATTTTTTTAATTTTCAATAAATTTATACCATGGGAGAAAGTGTATTTAAAGGGGGTATATTTGAAAATGTATTCTACCGCTCCTCTTCTCTTTATGGTGAAGTTTTGGGTCAACAGTTATAAAGGAATTTCAGTTCTAAAATAGTGGCTGAAACTAGCAGGCCCATTAGGCTGAGGAAAAGCCATGGGCCATGTGGCCCATTCTCCCTAGGCCTTTTCATGCAACACATCAAAATCAGAACGTACGAGAAAGAGAATTGGTTTTGGAGAAACATTTGGTTGATTAGGGTTTGTTGGGGTGGTAGCACTGTTGTGTTTGTACGAGTTTTCTCACAGTCCACACAGCAATGGAAGCAATAACAGAGGGAGTGAACAACATCAACATCGCCGATTCTTACAAGAAGAATCGCATTCAGGTCTCCAACACCAAAAAGCCCCTCTTTTTCTACGTTAATCTCGCCAAGGTACCCTTTTTCCTTTCGATATCAAGCTTGTTAAGTTTTTCAGTCATGGACCATGTTTAATTGTTGTGCACACGTTGGATTTTGTTTTAATTTTGTCGTTATTTTATTTTTATTTGCTTGCAGAGGTACATGCAACAGCATAATGAGGTTGAGCTCTCAGCACTAGGAATGGGTATCAAATCTCGGAACTAAATCCTTATTATTTTTTTGCACATTTTGTAATGTAGATTTTTCATTTTTCCATTTAATCATTTTGAGTATTTTAACGTATTTATTTCGTTTATCACTTTAACTTTGTCAATTAAGGAATTGTGAGTTGTGACAAACTTTAACAATAGTATGCATTGAAACTTTATTGAACCGTAGATGCTGCTTTTGGAAAACAATGTTGGATATCAGTCTATCTAAAAAATATGACATTGTTATAGGCAGTTTCCAAGAATGATATAATGCTCTGGCTGGTTGAATAGGTCTATGAATATAAACTTGTATGGCCTTCTCCTTACTGGATATATCCATGTATTGGGTGAGTTGGATCTACAATTATATCAAATTCAGTAGCACAGACATTTGAAGGAGAAGTAACTTGTTTGCTATCTGCCTCTTCTGTTTGTATGGAAAGTAGGAATATAAATGATAATGGGTAAAATGGTAGGAATGGAATTTAACTCTGAATTTTGACATTGTTGATTTTTTTGCTGCATTATCTGTTTCTTTCCTTCTTTACTTAAAATCAGACAAGCCCCAGATATCAAGTTGCTGGGTTAAAGACAGGTTATATTTAAGTATATAGTCATTATTGTGTCCTATAACCGTTCATGTCTGTTTCAAAATTTACTTATAATGCTAGATGCAAATCTCTCATTTATGCTACTTTTAAACCCCAAATAAGCTGAAGATTGCATGGTTTTGCTGACACGTAGCATATTTGAGCCAGTAATCAACATAAACTTGGAAAATCTGCTTAAGAATTATGATGTATTGTGCTAGCTATTTGTTGAACTACACTGTATGAACACTTCAGTTAGACATTTCTTTGACTGGTTATTACTCTGAAGTATTAAAATCCTCTATAGTTTTAATCTAGGGTTCAAGTTTAATACATTTATTCCATTTCCCTGGGATAGTAGAACGATATTCACAGTTAAAATCAGGAACAAGACTCAGTCTAGTTCATGATGTATATATTTAGGCATCCCTTTGTAGTTTGATTTTTGCCTACCTATTTCTGATATATTTTTTTTTGTCACAGCTATTGCCACAGTGGTTACTGTTGCTGAAATCTTGAAAAACAATGAGCTTGCTGTTGAAAAGAGTGAGATATTGTTTTATCTTTTTATGTGGAAACATTTCCCTCCTCTCTCTTTCTATCTCAAATGATTAAACAATAAAATTTGATTAATGATGGAATCTTTTTGCAGAAATCACGACATCAACAGTTGACATCAAAGATGATTCTAGAGGGAGACCTGTCCAAAAGGCCAAGGTAATGATAAAATATGTTCTGTTAATCCTTCCAACCTATGGCTTTGGATTCTGCTGTATGACTTTCCTTTTAAAATACTTCTCTATGTTAAATTATGTTTTAGATTGAAATATTACTGGGTAAGAGTGAAAGATTTGATGAGTTGATGGCTGCTGCCGCTGCTGCCGCTGCAGAAGATGGTGAAAATGGAGATGTTGAAGAGCACACTGCATAAGTTCATCTAAGTTATACCTGTCTTGGGTGAAAGATATGTACTCTTTAATGATAATGAACTGCGCTTGTGTTGTTAGTTTGTAGCAGTCAAGCAAAGTAAAGAATTTGTTATATAGACTACTGCAATGTTGAACTAATTCCTACATTTCTTTTTTCCCTATAAATAGTTTTTTGTGTCTTAGCTGTTCGGGGTTCAGTTTGTCATTTTTCGATGGATAGAAAGCAAGCATTGGCACATTTAAGTAGAGTTCAGTTTGAATGATAATTGATCATTGATCACCAACAGTGCTAATTGGGCAGAGCCGGTTATGCCTTCTGAGGTTCTATGTTATTATTAGATCAAAATATGAACCTGGTAGAAGAATATTCAATATACATAGTTTGCGGTAGTAACTTTCAAATGGAACTTTCCAAAGAATCATTACATTTTCACTGACTAAAGGCGAGAATAAGGTGCTAAATATCCCTGTTTTGGGGTATTTCAGCTGGGACTCCCATTTCAGGACCTAATGGAGCGTCTGTTAATACGCTTTTGGAAATAACATTTCATGATTGGAATATTTTTACTTTTTTTTTTTATATAAAAAATAGTTTACTATATATTTTCTCTGGACTATACGTTATAATTGTCAAAATGTATTTGTTTATTATATACTATCAAGATGTCCTGATTTAAATGTTATTTTCATATAATACTTCATTAAATATTCTAATTGGGTTACATATATTTTTTTAACAACTATTTGAATTATTCTATTTTAATATAGATATTAAAAAATAGGCTTAACTATGTTTTTTCAATCTGTAGTAAACCTTTTTTTTTTTTTTTTTCAGATTATTACTTAAATTATTATTATTTTTATTTTCACACTGTTTTGTTTGAATTTTTTTTGTGTGTTTTACTATCTGTCTTTAACTTTAATTGTTTTCATTAGGTGATAATGTGATCGGCAAATGTCATGTCTTCACTTATAATTTAGGGGTTGCATGAAGTAGTAAAGGAGGATATAGGTGGTGCAAGAAGTAAATTCTAAAAATATGGGAGTGCAAAAAAACAAAATTGGGATGTATAAAACAAAATTTTATATTTAAGTAATAACATGACACTATATTATCTTATCACTTAATGAATGCACTTAACTGACATATAGAGGTAATAGTAAAACAAAAGTATTTATACAAAAAAAAAAGTATAAAAATGACAAAAAAATATATTAATTTAGGTAGTAATTTAAAAAAGAAGTATAATACAGAGTTTATTATTTTGGTGTAAGTTATAAATAACTTAACTCATTGTAAGTTCATAATTCATTTAAATATTCAATAATTTATTGACATTTGGTTGATTTGTCATGTCAGGGAAATCTTAGTTGATATTATCTTATAAATTTTGAATTAATTTAAATAAATTTAACAAATGAAACTCCACATTATTAAAATTTCACAAACAAAATCCAAAATGATTTAGGATTGTACCAATAAAAAATTGAATAATTTATGGTTATACCCATGAAATCCTAAATGGTTAAGTATTTCATAAAAAAAAATTCTAAATGATTAAAGATTTTACCAATGAAATCCTAATTCATTTAAGATTTTGATTTAAAAAACCTTAATGATTTAGGGTTTCACCTACAAAACCCTACATGGTTAAGGGTTTCACCATTAAAATCCTAAATTATTTAAGGTTTTAAGAACAAAATCCTAACTAATTTAGTGTTTTGTTAATGAATGAAACCCTAAATCATTTAGGGCTTCATAAATGAAACTCTAACGCATTTAGGATTTTGATTTAAGAAACCCTAATGATTTAGTATTTCACAAATAAAACCTCAATAATTTGGGGTTTCACAAAGGAAACTACAATTATTTAAGGTTTCACAAATGAAACTTTCAAGATTTAAGGTTTCACTAAGAAAATCCCAAATGATTTAGGGTTTCATAAAAGAAACCCCGAAATATTTTAGAGTTTCATAAAGGAAACCCCAAATGATTTAAGATTTTACAAAGGAAATCTTAAAGATTTAAGGTTCCATAAAAAAAACCCTAAATGATTAGGATATCACCAATAAAACCATTAAAAGGTGTAAGGTTTCATGAAAGAAACCCTAAATTAAGATTTCATAAATAAAATTCTAAATCATCTAAGATTTTACAAACAAAATCCTAAATTATTTATGGTTATACCAACAAAACCCTAAATGATTTAGTTTTTCACCAACAAAAGCCTAATGAATTTAGGCTTGACAAATGAAACCCTAATGAATTGGGGTTTCACAAATCAAACCCAAAGATTTGGGATTTAACAAATTAAACCCTAATGATTTAGGGTTCTAATTTTAGAAACCCTAATAATTTGGTGATTCATAAAGGAAACTCTACTAATTTAGAGTTTCACAAAGGAAACCCTAATGATTTAGGGTTTCATCAAAAGAAACCTTAAATGATTTAAAGTTTTACCAATGAAACCTTAAATGATTTAAGGTTTTACAAAGGAAATCTTAAACCATTTAAGGTTTCACAAACGAAATCCTAAATGATTTAAGTTTCAAAAACAAAACCCTTAATCATTTAAGGTTTCACCAACGAAATCCTAATTTATTTAGGGTTTCACAAAAAAGCCATAATTGATTTATGGTTTCACCAATGAAATTCTAAATCCTAAGTCATTTAGGGTTTTGTTTAAGAATCTTAACAATTTAGGATTTTATAAATTAAACCATAATAATTTAAGGTTTTACAAATTAAACCATAAATGATTTATGATTTCATAAATGTTGCCTAATATAATTTAAGGTTTTACCAAATGAAATCGTAAATGATGTAGTGTTTCAAAAATAAAATTGTAAATGATTTAAGGTTTGATAAACGGAACCCTTAATGAATTAGAGTTTTACCAACAAAACCTTAAATGGTTTACGAGTTAACATACAAAACACTTAATCATTTGTGATTTAACCAATGAAATCCTAAATTATTAAAGATTTCAATAACAAAATCCAAAATGATTTAGGATTTCACCAATAAAAACTTAAATGATATATGGCTATACCAACGAAACCTTAAATGATTTAGTATATCACAAACAAAAACTTAAATGATGAAAGGCTTTACTAATAAAACCCTAACTCATTTAAAATTTTGATTTGAGAAACTTTAAATATTTAGGATTTCACAATGGAAACCCTAAACATTTAGAGTTTCACAATAAAAACTTTAAAGATTTAAGGTTTCATCCGCAAAATCACAAACTATTTAGGATTTTACCAACGAAACCCTAACTTGTTTAAGGTTTCAACAATGAAATCTTAAATTGTTTAAGGTTTCACAAACAAAATCATAATTGATTTAGTGTTTCATTAACGAAACCCTAAATCATTTATTATTTCATCAACAAAACCTAAAATAATTTAGGGTTTCACATTATTATTTTTTGTTTATATTTTTTTTCTAATATTCAACACATTACTTTTTTTTAATTTTTAAGACATTGTTGTTGTTTTTTCTTTATTTTTCAAATTTTCAACACATTACTTTTTTTTTATACTTTTTAATTTTCAATTTTTCAAGCCATTCTTCTTATTTTTTTCCCTATTGTTTAATGTTTTTAATTTTGTTTCAAATTTTTAAGACATTAATTTTGTTTTTTCATATTTTTATTTTTTTTTTTGAAATTTTCAAGACATTTTTTTTTGTTTTTTCATATTTTTAAATTTTCAAGACATTACTTTTGTTTTTCATATATTTTAAAATTTTTCATATCTGTATCATATTTTTAAAACATTATGCTTTTTTTTAAAAATATTTTTTGAAAATTTCATTTTTTTTTTCAATTTTTCAAGACTTTACTATTATTTTTTACTATTTTAAATTTTTCATTTTTTCGTCAAATTTACAAGACATTTCCCTTTTTTAATATTTTAAAAAAAATTTCAAGGTATTACTATTTTTTATTAATAGTTTCTAAAAAAAATTATGTTTTTTAAAAAAATTTTAAGACATTGTTCTTATTTTTTAATATTTTTTGATTTTTTTTTTCAAATTTTCTAAATCTTTCTTCATTTTTTTTTCAATATTTTAAAAAAATCATTTCTTTTGTTTTTAATATGTATTTCTTGTTTTTTTATTTTTAAAATTTCAAGACATTATTTTTGTTTTTGCATATTTTAATTTCTTTTCAAATATTTAAGACACTATTCCAGTTTTTTGAATTTTTTTAATTTCAAGAAATTATTTTTTTTATTTTTTATTTTTAAAATTTTCAATTTTTTCTAAATTTTCAGGTCATTATTCTTATTTTTTCATATTTTTTATTTTTTTTCAAAATTTCAAAATATTACCTCTTTTCATATTTCTTAATATTTTTATTTTTTTTTTCAAATTTTCAGGAGATGACTCTTTTTTTGTAATATTTTCTTTTTCTTTTTTTTTTTAATTTTTTTTAAAGATATTACTATGTATTTTTCCTATTATATATATTTATATATATATATATATATATTATTTTTCAAATTTCCATGACATTCCTCTTGTTATTTATTTATTTTTAAATTTTAAGACTCTTGTTTATTAATATTTTCTACCATTTTTGTTTTTAATTTTCAATACATTCCTAAATTTCTTTATCTATAATTTTAACATGAATAATTCTTTTTTTTTTTAAACTAGATATTATATTTGATTTTTTTATTGTAAAATATCATCTGTTACATGTGTAACTCGAGCAATGCATGGATAAAGCACACCTATTAAACACAAAAAACTCAAAACTCGAAACTGGGTTTAGCTTAACAAAAAGTAACTAGTGCCAGTAGTAATATAAAAAATCTTTACTAAATTCTTACTTTAATAGTAAGCTTCATAAATATTACGAAATATAATGCATAAAATCAATAAATAAGTATGTACACTGACCGAGAAAACGCGCATTTGATTTCACGGAATCTGGTGATGATGAATCCATGCGATTGCGACCACGATGGAAAATCGCATTTAGTGCATTGCATTAGATATTTTCGGTGAGATTGTGACAAGACGAAATATTTTATGTTTTTGTTTTGGTGAGCACAACGACGAAATATAATGCATAAAATAAATAAGTAAACTCACTAAAAAAAAGAAAAAAGAAAAAAATCTCACAAAAAACTTTCCTAATAATGCAACAAATAAATGCATAGCGCGAAAGGATTTTCCACCGTCACTCCATCGTCGTCGCGATCCATCATCATCAGACATCAGGAGTTCCGTGAAATGAAATGGTCGTTTTCTCTGTGAAACCTTTCTTCAGCTTTCTCGTCGTCTCCCTCTCACTCCTCTTCCTTCTCGCACTGCTATTGCCTTCCTCCCTTTTCTCTCAAATTTCTCGGGAACCCTCATTGTATGTTCTTCACAATTTCAATACCCTTTTGTTTTTTATGGGTTGAATCTCTATAAAGTTTTGAACTTGCTTACTGGGCACCTTCAATTTGGCACTTAGTATATTAGTAGTAACATTTTTGTTTTTTGTCGCTGATCCATGAATTGGTGTTTTGCAGAGGGGAGGTGGATATATGGAGTGTTCGGAGACTCGTGGAATGGAGACCTTGCAATTGGTGGCTACAAGGCCATCAAACAGGTACTGCTTTCTACTTAAATCAATTGATGTTTGTTTTTACTGCATTTCAGCTTTGCAAGGCTATAAATTTGTTACTTTGAATGAACTTTTGTGATTTCTAGATTCATTTAAGAATTTCAAGAGTCTCATAGGATAGCTATAGATGTCACAGTAATTGAAGCTTTGGAAATTTCATGGAGTAGATCTACTTGTGTTTAATTTAATAATTGGAATTTGGGGCATAGGCTTAGTTTTTCATTGTTATTTGGACTTGGATTTGCAGTGGATAGGGTTAACTGTTGAGGGTGGGTGAGGGCTGCTGATTGGCTTTTAATTTTCTGAATCAACTTTAATTGGCTTTCATTGCAGACAATTGCTTTCGTTTTTTTTGTTTATTCTTGAAATGGTGCAGCTCTACCATTAGAAACTAATGGATACATCAGAGTGGATTGCTATGGGGGCCTCAATCAGATGCGAAGAGATGTGAGTACCTGAAGAAAACTCTTGAATCCACACTCAAGATCCTTAGAAAATCTTCAATACTCTTTTGCTGCTTTCTTAAAATTGAGATGACATCTATAATGGTTGCAGTTCTGTGATGGTGTGGGCATTGCTCATCTGTTAAATGCAACCCTTGTCTTGCCGAAGTTTGAAGTGGCTTCATATTGGAATGAAACAAGGCAATTTACCTTTCCAATTCTCTGGAATTCTTCTTTGCAAGTTTTTACTGAAAGTCATATTTATTGGTTGACTAGTAAATTTTGTTATCCTATCTCTTGTTCTGTGTTATTCTAATTTACAATGTGACACTTGCCTCAATCCTGCTGAAAGAAAGTATTTCTGAACACTTGGTTCCATTACAGTGGTTTTGCAGATGTATATGATGTAGACTACTTTATACAGCAAATGAATGGCTTTGTCAAAATTGTCAAAGAGTTACCCCAAGAGATTGCATCAAAAGAACCAGTTCGAGTGGACTGTAGCAAACGGAAAGGGCAATTTGATTATGTTGAAAGTGTTCTTCCATCTTTGTTGAAACACAAATTCATCTCAATCACACCAGCAATGTCCCAGAGAAGGGACAGGTATGATTATGTATCTTGATTCCATCCTCTTCCATCAACTACTATGTGATAACTGACTCAATTTTAGTTCTAAGTGGAAATTGGTTGCTCATTAAATATAAGCACCTTGGATATTGTTGATCCCAATCATTTCATGCTGAATGATGTTTTGTTTGCAAATATCTTTTTTTCTTCTTTACTTGCCCTGTATTTTGACAGGGATTTCACTTTATTAAGATGATGGTTTTAATGGGTAAATTCTTAGCATTTTAGTATTACTTTACAAGTGAATTTATTCCTGCTAGCCTTTGTCTTCATCCATTATCAAATTTTCAACAATGATATTTAGTATCTACATTTGCTATGAGCTTGTCCAAAAACTTTGATCTGCTTAATACTGACGAATTATTCAATTGAGTTGCAATATTATGTCTCATGCGACCAATGACTATGCAAGCAACTTCAGTCCTCATGAAGCTAAATAAAATTAGAGAAGATAGAAGGAATTTATTCAAAAATCAAGAATGGGAGCTACATAGAATTAAGATTATGTGCCCCCTTCCCCCTTTTTTTGTAACTAAGTTAGGTTGTTCTCTGACTTTCTTCTACCCATGCAGATACCCTTTATATGCAAAAGCTTCTCTCTGTCAAGCTTGTTACAAGGCATTGCGTCTCACCAGATCCTTGGAAATGAAAGCCTCACAGCTTCTAGATGCGATACCTAAACCCTTTTTATCTCTTCATCTTCGTTTTGAACCAGACATGGTTGCTTACAGCCAGTGTGAGTACCCAGACCTTTCTCCTGCTTCCATGAAAGCTGTAGAAGCAGCACAAGTGGACAGAAAACCATGGACTGGAGAATTAGCTCGTGTTTGGAGACTACGAGGGAAATGTCCACTAACACCTAATGAGACAGCTTTAATACTCCAATCTCTTTCGATCCCACCAACGACAAATATTTACCTGGCAGCTGGAGATGGTTTGATGGAAATTGAAGGTTTTACAGATACCTATGCCAACATAGTTACTAAGTCAAGTCTTCTCAGTATGGAAGACTTCACCAGCATGCATGGCAATACAAAAGCTGCTTTGGATTATTATATATCTATTAATAGTGATTCATATATAGCCACATATTTTGGGAATATGGATAAGATGGTTTCGGCAATGAGAGCTTTCAAAGGGTTGTATAAGACTCTATTTTTGAGCAGAAGAGGTTTTGCACAATTGACTTCACAGGGTCTTAGGGGAAATGAGTTGATGCAAGCACTATGGAAGGTTCACAGAGATGATTTTGCCATGGGTATAGGCTCTGCTCCGTCTGAGTGTTTTTGCGAATTCAAGTTGTGATTTTGGATTTTGGATTCATCATTTTTGTAGTTTTGACATTATTAATTTGATTTTGCTTTTCACTTTTCACGAAGGCACTCCTTAGCTTCTGTCAGCTTGTTTATTGTTTTGTATTGAAGTGATGCTTTTAAATCCTATCACTAATGAAATTTTTGGATACATTTGATGTGTAAGAACACGAGTAAAATGATTAAACAATTAGAAATATCCATCTTAAAAAAAATTGTCAACTATTAACACTATAAATTATTCGATATAAATTTAAAGTATAATTTATAAATTCAGATATCAGTTTAAAAAAAAAAAATATTCAGATGTGTTTATTTATCGTTGTTTTAAACTATAATTTAATTGAGGTCTAAAATAAAAACTATCATTTAATTAATATATTTAAAAATATTTTTTTCGTGATGCACATGTTAAAATACTAGTTATTATAACTTACTAACACAATAATAGTAATAAAGCAACAAAAGTGGTAACTAGACAAAATACAATTTTCCCTAAAGATGAAATGATGTATATGAAAACTCTAACCCTCTATTTGTAGAACTTAAAAAGAATGAAATGAACAGAAAAACAGCATAATAATACACACTAAATCCTATGATAATTATGGTGAAAATAATAATACACACCAAGACACGATGACACCTCCAACCACGCTTTCACTGAAAGAGTGAAAAGACAAAAGTGCATGAGAAATCGCACTTCACGTGCATTCTATCAATTCAAAAGACATTTATAATTCTATAAAAAATATGAAAGGCAAAACAGTTATTAAAAAAAAGAATTCTACCTAACTTTATAACAGAATACTCCAAAGGTCGCTCAATAGCAGCACTCTATCTCATTTCAATACCAGATGCATGAGACATCAAACACTAAATGGGCAGTTAATAGCTCTGGGCTCTGGCAACATGACCAAAAAACATCAAGCAACCCTGCCACCATTAGAACCTTTATTCAAGCAGAGTGGTACCAATTACTGCTATTGAAAACGTTAAATGAATCGATGATTTAACACCGCTGCAAAATGTTCAACGAATCGATGACTAACATATAACAATACATTTATAAGCTACGCTGACTATTCTACAAATACATCTGCTGAGTCTCAAAAGGGAGTCATTCAAATTGGCCAATCTTACAATTTAAACAATAACATCTTTTGTTAAATATTGTGTCAAAGCACCCGCCAACTAATCCATTCCCCAATCCTTAAACCTTCGAGATCTTCCTCCTAATAGTTCCAAAACGTCATCAGTTTGGCACTGCAGAAAATAAAAAAGATGTTACATTATGATCAACTCAACCTATTCTGCTTCAATCTCAAAACGTACTTGCAGTTATGATAAACTTTGTGCATTTACTCGAAATATTATTTAAGTCATAAACTAGTAAGCCAATGCCCAATAGGAAAATAATCTTACTATATGTGGAAGTGTCAATTTGTTCAGGAAGCTCCTTTATGTCAACCTCAAACCTCGATTGCACCTGAAATCAGCGTTTAGAAATTTGTTTATAAAAAGCACAACATGGAGAAAAGGTTATTTTGATTCCTTCTCCATTTCCCAATGGCAGTACAAAAGAAATGTTCCGTAATCTCAATGAAAGTGGGGTCTAACCTGATTAAGAACCTCAGAGTCAGCCGTAGAGGACACAAAAGTAATTGCAAGCCCCTTCGTTCCAAATCTACCAGCTCTTCCCACCTATCAATTCACATGTTAACTAAGAATTTAGTGATGGAGGGAACAGAGATGAAAGGCAAATTACAAGCATCTAAACATACAACAACCACATGCTAAGGAAAAAAGCGTTTAAAGAGATTAAAAAAAATATATAATTATATGGATACAGCATTTACCCTGTGCAAGTAAGTATCAGCAGAATCAGGCATGTCATAGTTAATAACTATATTAACACGTTCTATGTCAATCCCCCTTCCTACTAAATCCGTTGCCACGAGAATCCTTTGCTTCCCTTCTTTGAAGCCCTTGTATCGTTTCAATCTGAAATAGGTAAATGAGTTCAAGGAAAAAAATGAGACTGCAATTACTAGACATAAGTTCAAATCCTGGCAAAAATCATGAAGTAATGAAGATCATAGCAGCCCATAAAGTAAAAGGATGATCAGAGAAGCCACCGCAAAAAATGCCAATTGGTCTAACCCTAGTTTGAGCTGGAGCTTGAGGCCCAGACCAATATTTTACTGAACCAAGGACAGGCACATTTAAAAAGTTTATTGCAGTTATAACGGCGGAAAGGGTCTAATAGTCCAAAAGTCCAAGCATATTAAAGATCAGCTAAAAGCATTAAAAACACATGAAGACTGCACATGCCATCAATTTCAACATAACTTCTACATACCTCTCTTCCTGTGACATTGCAGAATGTATGCAGATAGATGGGAAGTTACACTCCACAAGCAACTTGTTCAACTCTGCAGCTCTGGTGACACTTTTGACAAAAATAACTACTTGGTTGAAGTCCAGAGCATCAAGAAGATCATTCAGCTTACGATTCTTTTCTGTCTCTTGCAATTTGATATAGTGCTGAAAAAGGTGACAAATGAGTAGAACTAAGCTAGTAGACAGAATTTCATTAAAAAAAATCAATTAACAAGAGGTGAGAATAAACTGTTAACAAAACACACCTGGACAAGACCATGAAGAGTCAATTTGGCCTCATCATCAACATAAATTTCCATGGGCTGAAAGGAAAAAGATCATCAATCAGTGGATGAAAATGACAGAGATCATCAATCAGAAAATGAACACAACATTAAAACATCATCAATCAGAGGATAAGGATAACATTAAAAAGATCATCATCATTCAGAGGACAAAATCATCACAGAAATAGATATATAGATTTCTGTTATCTTGATTTAGAAAACCGAACAATTGCAATTACATTTAAACAAGGCCAAACGTTCAAAACTTATACATAAATCAACAAAAATGCATTAAAAAATATAATCTTGATGAAACTTATAAAAAGGGGAACAATGTTATGCAAAAATAACAGCAAAATAAGCAATTAAAGGAACTACAAAACCATCCTATCACATGCAGTAAAATAAATCATCATGCAAATAGAACATTACATCTTGCATAAATTTCTTGCAAACAGGTCGGATGTCTTTGCTGAGTGTAGCTGAAAACATCATCACTTGCTTATCATGGGGAGTCAATTTAAAAATCTCTTGCACATCTCTTCTCATATCTGTGAAGGTTATTCAGAAAAAATGTTGAGAAATAAGAAAGGCAGAATAAGATATCGCGGATTTCAAATGCCACAAACAAGCAAATTTCAAGAGAGGGGGAAGAAAGAGACCAAGTGATTCGAGCATCTTGTCACACTCATCAAGTATAAAATGCCTCACATTCTTTAAACCAAGTTCCTTATCTCTAGCCAAAGCAAGAATCCTCCCAGGTGTTCCAACAACAATATGTGGGCATTCATTCTTGAGCAATTCTTTGTGAACCTTGATGTTGACACCACCATAGAAAACAGCAGCCTTTATATCAGGAAGATATGTGCTGAATCTCTCAAATTCGTGGCAAATCTGGACAAATTCAGCAAATTAATGAAGCTTTTGTTAAGTATACACATGCATACATATGTTTGCCGGTTTTTGGTAACACGGGAAACTTCTTTAGGTATTAGAGACACAGAATACTAGCAAACAAAATTCTTTAGTAAGACAGTTCAGATGCACTACATCTGAATTAATGAAGTCATACCTGATAAGCCAGTTCTCTTGTGTGGCAAAGAACAAGAGCTGCAACTTGACCAGGAACAGGATCAACTTGCTGAAGTGTTGACAGAACAAAAACAGCAGTCTTTCCCATCCCAGATTTTGCTTGGCATAAGACATCCATTCCTAAGATTGCTTGAGGGATGCATTCATGTTGCACTAATGAAGAAGCAAACAAAATTGTAGTGGACGAATCCTCAGTAAGTATATATGATCTGCCAGATCCTTTTAATGAAAAGGTTTACCAACCAATTTTCACGACGTATTAATATTCTAGTAGTGATTACCTGAAAATTCAGAAAAATAAAAATAGATTAGAGAATAGGGAAAAATTATAATAATGAAAGGAAAAAAACGGTACATATTAAGGAGATAATCAAGCAAGAAATCTTTAGAGGAAATTTGATTAAAAAGGAATAAATGTGTCTAGATTTTATTTTAAGGCCAAACAAGCTATTTTTGGTGGCTTCCTGAAAAAGAAGATGTTTTGATATCCTTTAGAAACCAGTGAAAGCTTAGTCAACGAATTTGACATACTCAACAATGGAATGATTTAAGAGAACAGATAAACAGGTCAACTAGTATTACTAGAAAGAAAAATGCAAATTAATCAAAGTCCAATATATGCTAATTGACAAGTTTGCAGAAATTATGTGATGATCCGCCTATATTAGATTCAAGATAAGACAGCATATGGAAAATCTTGCCTTCTGAAGGATGCTCAAATCCTGAATCTACAATGGCTCGAAGAAGCTCTGGTTTCAACAGAAAGTCTCGAAATCCCGAACTATGGATGCCAACATAACCCCTGAAGAAAATAAAATATATTTGTCAGGATTCATGAAGACCCTAGCAAACCTATAAAGAACGGATACATTCATCAGTATACAGATACATAGTTACACGCTGTACTCTGTCAACTTTAATATTTCTAGTTATATATGAGTATAATATAATGATTCCCGAAGAACTAGAATTGTCCCGAATTGACATTATTATAATTAATACCTTGTACTCCATACTTTTTTTCTGTTCAAACTAAGAAATATATGACAATGGGACAGGCTTGAACCATATTTATTCACGCACTATAACACCACTATAGTAGCATCGAAGCAATGAACTCATTGGAAGCCCGAAATTTATTAATTAGATCATTTGCATGCACAATGTCTTTCCCTAGACCACACCCATAAAGAAAAAGTTAAATCTACATCTACGCTCCCTTAGGCAGCAAGAGTTGATTCCAATTGAAGCAAATAAGAACCAACATCGCTGCCACTTCTATCAGATCTGTATTTACTCTATAAAAAACTTCTGGCACCAAAAAATGATTAAAAATACAAATCTATCAAGTCACTTCCAATTCCATGCAAATTGTTTCTGGACTGGTCCGAAAGCACAGAAAAGCAAACAAAAATTTTAACAAGCATGACAAATTTTCATTTTCATTAGAAAAAATATAAATAAGATATAGAGGAGAGAAACTAACTTCTTGCCAGATTCAGCAACGGGTTTAGCAGAATCGGGAGCTTTTTCATCTTCTTCTTCGTAGTCGATGAGCTCTTCCTCGTAAGCCTCAGTGTCCTTCAATTCTCCCATCCTATATCTGTTGATTAGGGTTAGGGCTAGCCTTTTCAGTTTCAGTTGGAGATTCAGAGAGTAAATCAAATTGAATTGGCGGAGAGAGAGAAGCTGACCTTTGAAAACGCAAAACTTATTGAAATTCAAATTCAAAATGAAAATAAACCCTAGATCTGGTTCTGGGTTTTAGGAAGAGCAGCAGAAGTGAAGCAGTGACCGAGAAGATATAGCGCGTGCAACCGGTGAATAGACCAAAGTGCCCTTGCAATTTTATCTGCGGTGCCGGATGTACAAGTGTACAACCTCTATGATACCAGTTTAGCTGTTTAGGAAAGATCAGTTCTAAAAAACAAAACAAAAAATCATCTTCCTTCTTGGCAACACTCTAGGAATGATTCCACAATTTTTTTTTTAATTTTTAATTGAACAATAATTTTCTTTAAAATAAAAATTAAGTTTACTGATGCAAAAATTTAAAAGGCTAGACTTTCTCTGACTTTATCAGTATCATACGAATGACAAATGACGTATATTAAAATTAAACATTAAATTTATTATAGATAATAAAATAAAATAAAATAAGAAATTTAGATAATAAAATTAAAATGAACTATTTTAAAAGTATGACAAATATATTAAAGTCAAAAGAGTATAATGATAGTTTTGTTTTAATTTGCAACGGAATTTATTTATGGTTCAACTATTTTTTTTTAGAGAAAATTATTAAATTAATTATTCACCTCCTATAGTTGATATGCTTTCACGTATTAGTCCGTATGTTATGGGAGAAAATTTCAAACATTTGATTCTTATACAAAATTTACATTATTATTTCATGATTTTCATCATTATCATTTTATCTTAATTCATTATAAAGTAAACAAATGCTAATGTATGTACTGAAAGTCTAATGCGATTTATATCAAGTGTTCAGTTTTATTCTAAATTAATATTTCGTCTTAACCTTTACATAAAATCAATATTACATGTTAGTTTTTTTTTTTTATATGTAGGAAACAAACAAATTATCAATAAATTTACAATAATAAGACACCTTAGTCAATAGCTAGACCCCGATCCCGACCACGTCAATATGTTAGTCCTATATGAATTAAAATCTACTTTAAATAAAATAAAATAATAATAACCGATTCTATATAACAATAATGGTAAAGATTAATTAATAATAAAAAAACGAAATAAAGCTTGAAACCAACATTAAAAAAAAAAAAAAATTGATTATCATATGTAATTGGTATTGCTCAGGTCCCGAAAATGATGTTTAATATATTAGCTAAATGTGTGAATAATGATGCATGTTTTTTCCTATATATAATATTAAAAAAATAATACATTTTTTATTGCTGTTTGTTTAAAAATAAATAAAAAGTAATAATAATTTGAAAGGCCAAAAAAATGAAAAGTCAAACACAAATCTCAGTAAAGCTAATAAAAGTAATGATTTTTTAATGAAAAAATTAGAGAAAATGTATGAGACAATTGTAATAGAACTTTAGTATTATATGTAAATACTAAATAGACATATAGATGCTCTATTCCTAGTGCTTTTGAAACGGTGTCGAAATGAAATGCAAATTCTTTAACCAAGCATGAAAGACAATCCCTCATTCCATAAAATGGAAACATGATTGCCATAGCAAAACAATATGCAAGGGATAAAAAGAGGGGCAAAATAGGCAAATTATACAAGGCAGGGTTTGGGAATGCTACAAAATACAAGTGCTAAAAATTGAGAAGATTTCAATACAAGCATTTTAATACAGTCGTTGCAAAGCGCAGATATGTCACACTATGACCACAGGGCTCTGGACCTCTCATTCAAAACTCTGTTGGAGGTTTTAACCTTATCAGTCTTTTGATTCTATCCTTTTCTGTATTTTCCAAATATCCCTTCAAAAACATACACACAGAAAATGTCAAGCAAAGCATCAAGAAGAAATTACCCTGTGCAACCTTGGAACATAGCAGTTAGATATGTTGGGATTAATGTTGTGTATGTAGGGAACAGGTGAAAAAAGGATTCAAGTATCTACTAGTGATGTAGAGTTTTCCCTGATTGAATTCAAATAAATTTTTCTATTTAAATAAGATGGGGATCACTATTAAAATAGAAACAGTATACAAAAACATGCAGTGAAGTTATGGTCGCCTACGTTTTAGAGAAACAGTATTCTCACTGTTCCTCACAAGTGCAAGGGTATCTAAAATCCATTTAGGGCACCCATCACATGCATAGCAGAAGATACTATCTAACTAATAGGTCTAATGTAAAACAGATGGCACCATCATATAGATAAGTATATGAGCAATGCCTATGATTACATATATCACATGGAAGTCATTAATTGATGAGTTCCAAAGGCAAGCAAATTGAGTAAACTGACAACATTTCAAATACTCTGGTTTTTGTTATTTTGTATAACTGAAACTGTTCGGCATGCCTCCTTACCTGCCACACAATTTCATCCAAACACAGGCAAATTCTTCCATACTTGTCAAGGAAAAGGCGTTCACTTGGGGGCTTCCCACATACATCCTTCACAGCTGAGGTTAGCACAAAGACCACTTCTGACACTGGAGAAAAACAAAAAAACTGGTAAATAGCAACAGATATGTAAATTGTAAAGTAATCCACAGCTCTTGAATATCCATTTTCCAGCCCTAGGTGAAATAAAGCAAGTGCTAAAAGGCAGATCGCAGATGCCATCATGTCATTAATCATTTTCTTGGTAAGCCAAGCAAAAGTATCCCCTAAATGTATAATCAAGATATGTCCCTTAGCAGTTAATGCGGTTGCTACTCCATTGTTTTCTCCATTACTGAACTCTGGCATCTCACTTTTCATTTTAATCGCAAATAACCTATTATTATGCACATATGTCTATGTGTATCCCGCTTACTAGTAGCAACCTAAATGAAGAAGCATAGTCACTAGTGCAATCAGTTAAGCATATTCATGTGAAGATTCTACAAAAAAAAAAAAAAAAAAAACTAGTATCTCCATGACATTTTCCAAATATACTCTTCTCAGTCAGCACTTCAATCTAAAATGTAAAAATCAGGGAGCCTATTCTCTTCTGAGCAGCTTAAATGACTCAATTCTATACTTTTATTTTGCAATCAACAAATATAAAATATTGATTCCATGAATACGTACAGGCAAGTTCATCATACTCGTCCTTGCCCACGACATAGATGCTGACATCCCCAAGCACCGTGTATACAATATAAACTGACCTGATGCAAACAAAATGTACAAGTACTTTAGCATCATATAAGAATCAAAGCAACTTTCTACACCAAGGATAATGAATGAGCTATAGTTGGTAGTGAAAGATAATATTGTTTCAAGTCAAACTTCTGATTGTAATGAATTATGATTTTAGTTTCCCAAAACTACTAAACATCTGAAAATGCTGTTTTGCCACGGATTGGGTCTATTCGAGTAACTAATGTTTTTCAGTTTATAATCTTTCTGCTCTTATATGAGATAATTAATATAAGCACACACAGATACATAAAATTTCAAGGCACGAGATTATAGAAGAGTATAGTATACTGACTTGTGGCAAGCAACTAATAGCTCTTCGTTTTTGACACCCTTAAGATTATCAGCTCCTAGTTTGACTAAGAAAGAACGCCAGTGCAGGCGCTCCTCTACAGGAACTCCATGAAAACTGCAACAATGAAAATCAATACGTATGATATGTAAGCATGACATGGCCGATGGCAGTATGAATCGACAGAGGGATTAAAGTTAATACTACATAATTAATTAAGCTTAATCTTGCAAGCAATTATGAAAAATCGTATTATTGTTTAACAGAGACAAATCACAAATGCCCTTATTCAAAAGTTTTCAGAAAGCAACTATGCTAACTACCACTAACCTATTATCCCATCAAAATCTAAGCAAAACCCATTTCGGGTTCAATCTAAATAGCATGATTTGATCCCCAAAATCTAAAATTTAGATCGCAAAATGGGAAAATCGAGTTGTTGGAAGGGAATTGGGGAAAATTATGGGGTTCTAGTATAACTGCAAAAATCAGTATTGGAAATGGGAAGAAGAGATGGATCTAAATGCACCGTTCGATGAGGATGTTGCCCTCAGCGTTGGCAAACAGCACTGCAAGGATCATATTCTCTCAACTCTCTCTTTCTATCCACCGTCTTCAACTATTCAAGCCTCGAACTCAGGTTCTGGCACTTCATTACTTTTATTTATTTGTTTATGCTTATATTGATTAAAATACTTTTTTGGCAATTAAATTGATTTTACAATAATTTTTTTTATCAACATGTTATTCCATTGAGTGGGATATTTAGTTTAATTTTTTTTTATCAAACAACTTTTAACTAAAAAGGATCTTAAAATTAAAAAAAAAAAATACTAAGCAACTTCTACTTTATTTTCAAAGCAACTATTTGCATTGCATCTTGAGGATACTTTTGTATTGAAGGGTTAGTCATGACTTCCACAACATAGATCGGCATCACATTACTAGGAGTTTTTTGTATCCAGAAAAATTAAACTTCACTACTTCATCTTCAAATTCCACTACAAGCATATCCCTGAGTACATATATTTTAGCCATAACTATTGTAAGAAAATAGTATCCTTGATTAAAAAAAGAATATAAATGAAATTGTGATGAGAATTATCATTTTTCATATCAAACACACATGAAATAACATGAAATATTAAGATATTAACTTGAATCAAGACATCTTCTTAAACTCGTATTATATATGTTATATTGACTTGTGATAAGTAATGACATAAAGTTTGTTTGGACACACTATTCTTCTAAGAGTGAAAAATATGAAGAAAATAATGAAATTAACCTTCGTAGAAATTAATATTGTTTTCTCTAATAGTTAATTAGTAGGAGTCTAACATCTTTTAGATGAAGCTATATGAGAGAGTTTCCACCAATTGATTATTGAAAAAGACAATTTTAATTTATAAAGAAACTAACTTCATTTTTTTCTTCATATTTTTTTCTCATAAAAGTGTTTATAGAGTAGTGTGTCCAAACAACCACATAGTATGCTAAGTTGACTTGTGGTAAGCAAGGATGGGTTGGTTATTGAAAGTTTTTCTTGAATTTTTGACTTACTCATAAAATGTGTTCCATTTGAATCCAATTTATTTTTAATTGACCATCCGATATTTTAAGAGAGTCTTACTCATTAGAACATCTCAACTTTTATTTTATCTGTTTTAGTTATTATTGATTTTGTTTTACTTATTATTGATTTTTTTACAAACGTATCACTTATCGTACAAATAGTATAAAAAGGAAGATCCTAGTATCGAATTCACATAAATTTATTCATATTGACTACTAGTAAAATTATCAATTTCTAAATATTGATGTGGTTTAAAAGTTGATTTGTTGTGCAAAATATAAATGAACAAAAGTAAAGTAAGATAAACACTATAAGAATAGTAAATAATAAATCAAGAATTTTGATTCAGACCAAAGATCAACCAATTGGGGTGTATTAAAGTGAAAAAAATAATAATGGACATGTTAAGAGTTGAGTTTAACTAGGCATGTTTTCCATGTAAACACAAAGATATATTCATCATTCAAAGCAATATTCCTAATTAACCTTAACCTATAAGTGCTCAAAATGTGATTTCTCACTAAATCAAGTTTAAACTACTTAACCTCACTTTTAATGTCTTAGCAAGTTCAGTTGAATGGTTTGGTGAAGCTTTTACAAGACCAATGGAGTCTATCCTTTGTTTAAAAATACATTCCATTATAACTCAATCTCAGTTCCAAGTTCAAAAGCATTTGTCAATGACATTCAAACCCTACAACATGCATATATAATTAGTCAAATCATATAACAAACAATAAAGATAGAAAAATGAACTTTAAACTGAATATTTCATTAAATAGATGTGAAGAAAAGAGTTTTACATGCTAGCACCCTAGTTTTCAAGCCCTCAACCCATAAGAACTAGCCTCTCATGGACATGAGAAACAAGGAAAATGAGTTACAATGAAGGGAGAAGAGAAAATGGACAAAGAACAAACAATGAAATAGTGCCCTAATAAATGAACTGAATGTCCTTAATTACAAAGTGATAGCTTTTATACTATCATAAGGCTCACTTAGCACAAATGCGCGCTAAGCACACTATCATGATTCTTCAAGTTTTTACTTCAGTAAATTAAAGGGCTTCTTGCTTAGCACATAGATATGCTAAACGAATTCTTCAAGTTAGGGGATTAAATTCGCTTAGCGTGATCTCACGCTAAGCAAATTCTTCAAGGAATTGCTCCCAAGGATGAGGTGCGCTTAGCGTCAACTCACACTTAACGCCTTCATGAAGTTCCTCTTACGTGCTCAGCACAACTTGAGGCTCAACGTGTTACATAACACATCTCTTCTTCCTATATTCTCTTAATGATGAATATAGGTCTAGAAAACATGAAATTTGATGTATTTTTCTACAAACTAGCTTCTACGATTAGTATTAACAAAACTATTAAATCCAAGATAAATGAGTCCAAGATTAAGCTAAAATCTTAAAAACATTGAATAATTGTCACAGAATATGATACAATATTTACATATAAAAGATGATTATCTCTTTCATCATATTAGTTTAAGTTTTCTGTTTATCGTGATTCTATCTAATGTATCGGTTGTGGTACTACTGTTAGTATGTGAGGTTTTCGACTGATAAAAAAAAAACTAATTGAATCTAACACTTTTCTTTTCATGATAGAAGACCTATAAAATTAAGTATTGAAGAAGGAGGTTGTGGAAATTCCCACGTGGAGCTATAATCATCTCTCTACCAACTTTTAAAATAAAAATAAAATAAAAGTAAACAAAGATAAATCAAACAAAACTACACATGCAGGTTTTTGGTTATAGAGAAAAAAAAAAAAAAAAACTACACAGATTGTTACACACCTATAGTCTTACACTTTTATATATATATATATATATATATATTGATTTTCATACACCGATACACGGTTATTTTAAAGATTTGATATTATTAATCAATTGAAAATCATTTTAAATATGTATTTTAAAATAATTATATAAAAATCATTAAACTTATTATACATGATCATGTATAATTAGATGAGAATACATTTTAATTAAATTAATTCATAATATATAGAGTTAAACTCTCTACTTACCCCTACTCAAACTAACAAGAATAATACTGCTTTTACTACATTTTTTTTTATATAATAATGTCTACGTAAAACTAAAAACAGAGAGATAGAGAAATTTGTAAAAATAAAAAAATAACTGTTGTTCAAATACACATTCCAGATGTCATGTGATGAATATGTATTGAAACATGCATTGGAAATAATAATGGGAGGCCTAGCTAACAGAAAGGTTAAAGCATTTAACGCCGCTGGTACGTAGATACCGTAGCCTTAGCCTCACTTGTGTACTTTATTTCCTTAAGCTTCAAATTTATAAATTGCCATGGATGGATATATAACATAACAGCTCACACAATAAGACAAGCCAATTCATCTATCAATCGTAGTCAATTTAATCTTGTTAGAGACACAAATGCCGTTACCTAAAGAACCTATAAATCTCTACCACATGGGGTTGTTACCAAAATTCATTCATTTTCATTCAATTATAGAATATAGATCAATTGCTTTTCCATTTTCCTTTACCTAGCCTCGATATCTTTCCATAAATTCAATGACTTAACTGGGAAGGAAAACGTGAAAGCCATGTCGATCGATAACAACAGCCTCGAGGCATTATATAAACCAGTCATCATCTTTCTTAAACTTTTCATTTTTTAGATGTTTAATTATTGTTCAACCTAGATCATTACAAATCTAGTAATAATCTCTTCATGCTTAAACTACAACAATTTTCCA
Organism: Amphicarpaea edgeworthii; assembly: GCA_014843725.1. Lineage (NCBI taxonomy): Eukaryota > Viridiplantae > Streptophyta > Magnoliopsida > Fabales > Fabaceae > Amphicarpaea > Amphicarpaea edgeworthii. The sequence continues at coordinate 936,714 of CM026320.1, read as the reverse complement.
CATGTTATAGAATTAATGCACTTTATAATCAACTAGTCATACATAAATATTATTGTCTTTTAGCACTAATCATTAATTAATTATAATTGTCGGCAGGATTGTTAAGTTTGAAAACTAATTATTAATATATCTCTTTCACCTGTCGGTATCAATTTAAAATCCGTCAATTATTGGCTTGACAGTTTATCGATGTCATAGTCTACAAAATTAGCATATGTTCTACTATCCGTACTTTAATTACCAATGTTTCTTTTATTATAACAAAGCATATGCATAAATACTTTGCCGTGCTTCAGCCCTCACGTTAGATGTGATAGAGATCATATAAAACAAGCATTCGTATCCATCTACTTATTATAATAATTTAAATCTATGGACGTGGGTAACATCTACATACCCCATAAATATATTAAAATCAATTCTTTAGTGAGTGAATCTCTTCCTATGACAAATTTATTTATTGTTATTGGAGTGTAAAAGATATTTATGCGAACTAGATTTAATAAAATGTTAAAATAAAATATTTATCAAACACAGACATATTTAGTATTTTAAAAGCTTAAGAATAATGTAATATTTAAAGTGAATAATAGGGTACGATGAATTTGGAGACGGGTTTAGAAGAGACAAACATGAAAAATGAATTCATTTCCATCGGAGTTGAAAGAAATCAAGGAAATTTTTTAAAAGTTTATTTATATATAATTTTAAATGAGTCATATAATAAGTTATTAGCTATATTATAATTCAAATCATATATAAGAATTAATACAGTACAAGAACCATAAAAAATAAAAACTTAAGTATTGAATTATAATCTAGTAAATTGTGGAATTTCAATTTTATTAGGTAATTGATTTTTACCTTTTAATAATTACACGAAATGAGAGTGTGAAAAATATGATTTTAACTCGTATATAGTGACGCGGGGTTTTGTATCCCCAAGCTAGTCAAAGTGGTTTTTTTTTTCATTAAAATTGGGTTGGAATCGAATGGGTATTTATTTATATGTTCAAATCAAAGATATGCCTAATCATATATAAATTGATGCTTAATAATTGAAGTTTTGATTAGGCATATCCCTGATAATAAATTATAAATTTGCGCACACATGTAATAAATCATGAGGTTATTTATTAAGTCCAGGGTAATTCAACTTTAAAGTTTCAGAGATAATAAACCAAATATAACAGGATATATGTATGTAGAGTTTCTTTTTTTTTTTTTAGGGAAGAACTAATATTTCTATTCACACAATAAATGTCATGTCTTTATCAAATATTTTCTTACTCATATTTTCAATATTTTGCAAAAACAATAATAAATAAAATAAACACATACAATATCTCTTGAAATCTAAAATATATAATAAAATGTTACTCCTGTGTTTCCTTTAAACTTTTTGAAATATTATTGTCTTCGATTATTTATCAACCTTCAAATATCAAGAAAATATTGATTACTTTTTTTTTTTAACAATACCCCAAAAAAACCTAGTGGTAAATCTACTGTGATAACTGTATAATGTAATTAATCATTTGTAGAGTAAGGTTTTTTTAATTAGATAACATTATTTTATCATAAGATTTGTGAGGAAACACTTATTCAAATATCATTGAAATTGTAAAAATTAGTTATTGAAATTAGTAAAAAAAAATCTTAATTTTTTATACCTCAATATTATAACCACGTATTAGATATTATTTTTTTAATCTTTTTTTAATCAAAATCATATCATTCTATTATACTTTTATTTTTTTCACTACGTATCTATCTTAAGTGTATACAACAATATGACGGGATTCTACATTCTTGTTAAAATGATCACTTAAATTGAAAACCATCTATCTATTTAATTCGTTGATTAGTTGATGTCATCAAACATAGTTGAAAAGGCTGAGTTGACATAATACATGAATGACAATCAACTAGGCACACACGTGACTGTTACATTAAGACAAAAATGTATCTTTCCTTGATTCAATGAACAATAGAGTAGGGGCAATCTAAGATACATGATGAATAAAATCATGATCATGCATAATGTTTCACAATTACTTTGCGATTCGTTTTCCCTTTGTTATTAATTAGAGTCTGAGTGTGTCATCTTCATAAAAATGCTAATCGAAGAAACATCACATTTCTTTTGTACAATTTAATCGTGCATGTTTCATATAACTTGATTTGGAGGGTTACTATAGCGACATTTCTCTAATATCGATCAGAAGACTAATGCAAAACTATTAGACAAATGAAGAACAAAAATGTAAGAAAAAGGGAAACCAACTATTACCCTACCAATATTTCAGTCCTTTTTTATATGTGATGTGATAATCATACACGTATCTACTTTGAGAAATTAATAAGAAATCTTATACTATCAAGTGTTCATGCTTGCGACAAATCTTTATGTGACATGTATTTAAATTATGAGAAAAGTTCAATAATACTAAATTACATGTCATTTAAAAGTTAGCTGGAACAATTATTATCCCTATTCATCTAGTTAATAATTTATCCGTAACTTTTGCTATTCAAGCACTTAACATGTCAACTTAATCTTGGTAAAGATGTTAGTCGATCCTACTAAATTAATTAGTGATTTACAATGAAATTATTTTGCAATTTAATAAAATTTAGGTTAAATATGTTTTTCTAAACTCTGCTTAAGGCAAGGACAACATATTATTACTTATATAATAAATTTTGTTGATTGCATTCCAATTTTGCTTTTTTAACCCCCATTTTTTTTTTTTGAAATTTACCTAAAATAAAAAACAAAAAGGTAATTAATATTAGATTGAATTAATATATAGTAGGATGGTATGCATGGAATAAAATGAACAGTGAAGATTGGGAATAGTTTTTACAGAGGAAATGAAGTTTAACCTCAACGAATGTAGGTAGGTAGGTAAACACACATGGGGAAACATCGAGGGGCAGAGACACTAAACATCCTTATTCCTCACGAAATGAAAGTAGTAGCAGTCTCCTATCCTATTTGGGAGAAACAAAGAAATAAAACGAAGTGAAAGGGAAACTAAACTCCGGTTGAATGCCCCATGTGAAAGTAAAAGCATGTTGGGGTGATGGGGCAAATTGAATTCAATTCCTATTAAGAAGCTCCTCTATCATCTGTAGGGCCATTTTCTGTTCCTCATCTAATGCAGTGGTTTCCTCAGGCTTTACTTTCTCTGGGGCATCAACAACAACAACAGGCAATTCAGAATCAGAAGAAGGACCCTCGCTGTTCTTTTTTTCCAACTCAACCATCATGATCCAGTTTGAGTCTGAACGAGGCCCTGCTCTCTTCTGCCACACCCCAATGTGGGAATTCTCAGTGTCAAGCCTTAGGCATGTGAGGGAAGGTGAAGGGGACTTGCAGCACTTCCTAAGCTTTGCACTCAGAACTGCAGACAATGTGGTACTAGTGGAAGAGGAACTGCTAGAAGATCTCTGGTTGTTGTTGTTTTGGCTATCACCAACTGGGAAGTTTGTTTTTGCATTTCTTCCACTCATCAAAATCGCTGCTTCATCATATGCTCTAGCTGCTTCCTCTGCTGTCTCGAATGTCCCAAGCCACACCCTCCTTTTCCTATATTCAAACAACACATTTTGCAAAGTAATTATTAAGACTCTTGCATTCAATGCCACCAATGTTAATTAATTCAGGATCAATGTGGCCTAGCTAGTGATTTCCTGTTCAAACATTCAATGCACATTTTTATTTGGCCTAATAATGACACATTAATGTTTTGGGAGTCTTTGCTTTGGCAATTGGAATTGGAACTACGTTGATCATATGCAATTCCATGGCCACAACCTCAATTTAAAATCTCTCTTAACTAATATCCTAAGATCAATGAATAGAAGGGGGTAAGTTTCATGAGGCAAGCAATATACAAAACAGATTATCTAAAAGAAAAGGAAATCGTACTTTTCTAAAGTGTTTTTGGAGAAGCTGAACAAATAAATAAATAAATAACTGAAAATCTTCAGTGAGGTGAGTTTGAAGAGTGTACAGTAATGGGTGACGAATCTCAGAAACCCACGAGCCCCAATGGCGTTGCCTCACACCTCTGAATTTCCTTGATTGCACCATGTTGATCAGAACTATCTTTGTCTTACAAAAGAAGGAGAGAGAGAGAGAGAGAGAGAGAGAGTGCGGAATTTGTGACAAAGAATGTGAAAGTCATGCCGAGTTATAAAGCACGGGGGTGACGATGCAGTAATTTAAGGATACTTCCACAAAAGGGACACGTGATTTTTGGTTTGGTAGGATTTTCCACACAGCAAGGGTAAACCAGAAAGAACAATTTCTCTTTTTTACCACTGACGCTGATATTCCAAGGAATGTCCTTAATAGTGATCATTCAAATTAGAGTAAGCGTTACAATTATAGGATATATAATAAAATAAAGATAAAAAAAAAAAACCAAACTGCTATCTTATTTGGTTAGCTCAAAAGTTAGCCATTTCAGTTTATTAGTATCAGAGACTGAGCTTTCAGACTCAAATCTCACTTCACTCTCATTACTCAAGTGGTCCATTATCAACTGCTAGATGGCATGCTGGTGAATCTGATTGTCAGAGACCTTATAATTACCTGGGTGGCATTAATTTTCAAATCATGAGATGCTGGCCTCGTTGATAATGACATCACTACCCAATTTATAGGAAGATGAGTATATAATTCATAAATACAGAGGCCGCAGATCATATCATATATTCATATGGACTTTAATTATACAGAGAGAGACTGAAAATTGCGTTTGCACTGAGAATATAAATGACTTTTACACCTGCTATGTATAAAAACTTATTGATTTTTACAATAACTACCTTAATTTTTAATTGGTTGTCTAGCCTTCTTAATGCTTGAGTTCAGGAGCATGTATAACTTGGAACTTGGAAGTGACTGTCAGTTGCTTCACCGTTAGTTCTTGCTCTGAAAGTTTCTTTATTCTATATACTAGGCTGGCAAAGTGAGGTGGATATATAAATCTCATGAAAAATACAAAAATTATTCTGTAATTTTGAATATATACCACAAAGCTTGTCCCAGTTCCAGATATTCAAAACTCAGCAGCGGTTGGTTCCATAAATTTAATGCATTGCGGTTTATGAGTACAAACAGGACCATTTTATCTTTTCAGGGTTAAAGAACATGATTCTACGAAGCATATTTAACTGAGCTTTAGTTTTTTAGAACAAAATGAAGAAGTTAAAATAGTCATAAACATTTTTAAGGTTGCATTATCTCCCAAAACTCTATGGACAAAATGATACACACCTGAACCCATTATTAAACTGTGTATTTCATTCTGCAGTATCAAGACTCAAGACCGACCTATATCTTGTTCTATTGCAAATGCAATACTATTCTCATTCCCTGTCACTTTGTGTATCTCAAGATGTGTACACAGTTCAGGAGCTATAGTATAAAAGTTTAAGTGATTTCAAATAGAATTTATTTAAATATAGTTAAAATGAGGTGGTTATAGAGGTATAATAAATGTGTGGATTTTGAAGCATGCTATGCATTATGCATATAGCATAGTCCTTCAGTTGCGCATTCGTTTCAGACTTTGTTATTGCTTTTCCATCTTCTGCCCAATAGTATTACCTAGCGCACACTGATTGGTCTAGTTTCACCTTTTCAGTTGTCAGTACAAATGCTTCTTTTCAAGGAAAATGAGGTTGAGTCCCCAGAAAGCAAACAGGGTCGTGAGAGAGAACTTGTTTTTCTTAGGAAAATTGCTGTACAAATACAATGAACTACTTATAGAGCCATTAGAACTGCATGTGAATATATATAAATAATAAAAAACTTGTCATGTTTTAATTCCTTATACGAATTAACATTGGGTTGACACAAGTGGTTAATGGTCAAAACAGTTGTAAATGATTCTGGTTAGTACTAAGTTTTTGTCTTTTTAATTTATTTCTAACCTTGCCGTAACAGAAGATCGATGGAGTGGTCCTGTTGCATGTTGTATCAAGGGCGGTGGCTCAAAAGGGGTAAGTACCTAATTGAAAAGAGAGCATAGCGTGCGTGTTTTGACTGTAATAGAAAAAGTAACAGCTCATGTGATGCAAACATCGAGTGCCAAAGTACAAGATCCATTGCGTTGTGGTAGCATATTATTTATGGCTTCATAAAGAGTCTAACACCCCACTGTAACGTGCATGCTTCCTGATAGCTACCATGGTATGTGCGTGCAGCGTGCCCTTTATTACAAGTTGGGGATAGTATCACACATTAGCACATGCACATAATTCAACGTTTCAGGTTAATTTAACTATTGCTTCTAGTCACGTTACGTTACTTGGGGGGATCACCCTGTGTGCTAACTACAGTGTTTAGGGTCATTTGTTAATTATGGTCATTGGCTTGGGTGGACAAACTTTGCCTAACACTTTGCCTTGTCTAAATTTTGATGCATGATCATGACAGTTATCTCCCACTACCCACTTCTTAATTAATTAACAATCTCAAGGGGAAAAAAAAAATCTATCTTGTCAATTCAAGACACTTTGTTTTTGTAACCTTCAACAAATTAATTATATAATTAAGTTGCAGTACTGCACTTCTGATCTAGCTAGGATTCTAAACCAAATCGATCACATTAATTTCCAACTTCAAATCCTACTTAATTTTCTTTCAACCTGCCTGGATTTTGTATGTTCCTTAACCTTTTAGTTTATTAATCATGACCTAGAGCTGTATCTTTCATTAACACTTAGTTTGTTAAAAAATAATTAATTTAGTTTGAATGTAAAAAAAAAAAATCATGATAAAATAATATAAAAATAACTGGAAAAAAAATAAATTGAGAAAAAAAAATTATAAATTTTTAGCTTTAACAATGTAACTTATTTTTCAAAAATAATATATATATATAACTGGTAAATATTTTTATAATCTAGAAAAATGTTAAATTATAGTTTTCCAATGTAAAGTGAAAATTTTATAAAGGTAAAAAAATGTAACTGGTAATCCATAAGCAAGGTTTTGATACTTAGTATATTGTAGCTAGTTGTTTGAGATTTTATATAATAATGATTGTGCGGTTATTTATTTTTCTTTCGGCAAATAGTGGAAATATTTAGAACATGCAAATTGAGTTAAGGGCATGTTACTTCTATGTCCATTCCCGTTTTTTATTTTTTATTTTATTTATTTTAATTACAGAAATTGTCACCTTATCCTATTTTCAAATATTCAAACAGAAAACAGAAAACAGAAAAAAATTTAAAATTATTTTTTTCCATTTGTGTAGAAATATCTGAAACAAGAAAACACCTTGGAAACTAATATAAAAGTATAAACCAAATAAAAAAACTCAAAACTCTATAGATTAAGGTAGGCAGTTAACTTCATTTTGTAGTTCTGACAAAAGAAATTTTTTTCTAAAATGTATTCAAGTTTTTATTGACTTGTAAAAAGAAATCAAGTTCAGGATGCAAAATCCTTCCTTTGTGTGTAAACATACCAAGTGATAATTTTTATTGACATGGTAAATGGTAAATGGTAAATGATAAATATAAATATAAATTTATATTATTAGATCATATTTAAATAATTACGATTAAAAAATAAATATAAGTGATTCTAAGACTATTAACTAAATTTTAATATTATCATTCGTTAATGTGTTTGTTCCAAATTATTTATTTATTTATTGGCAGGAAAGGAGAAATTGGACCAAATATTTTTCACATATTTACATAATAAAAATCACCTTTAAAAAAAATCTTAATTTTAAATCAACTGAACTGAAATTAATAAAATAACTACATATTTGAACTAATCACAATATTGCATGTATTTTAATATTTTCTTTTAAAATTCTTTTAAGAGATTAATGTTCATGTATTATTAATATAAAATAATTTTATACCGTGGTCAAATAATTATAATTTACTATTTTAATGATTTTTGAAATAATTTTAATCAATTGTCTAATTATAAATTAAAGATTGTGATTAACTGATGAAATAAAATAATTTTATATTACTAATGCATCATTATTTTTCTCATTCTTTAAAACGACGTGAAATACATAAATTATAATTAAGTATATGAAAAACGTGGATCCGAGTGAGATACTAAGCATGTTTGGTAATACATTGGCTACCTTTAAATGTGGATCCGGCCAACGCCACAAAGACTGGCTTCTCCATTATTTTAAATTTTGGAAGTAAAAATACCTATACGAGAGCGTTGCAAAATCTAAAGCAAACACTAACACTAAGTAATAATTCTTACAAAAGCTAACAAGATTAACAAAAGTGAAACTCACCCTTGACCCGCTGTGTTACATCATACATGGCTAATGTTTGGCAGAAATTTATCAAAGGATCAAATCATCTTTCCTGATTAAAAAATAAATCTCAATTCGTGATACTGTTTTGGAGATAACAAGAGCCTTCCCTCCCAGTGGCATGCAAAGGACAGGGCTAAAGAACAATGCCACATTAGCCCAGAATAAATATAGAATGTTTTTTTGTTTATTGTTTCTGTCAATAGAGAGAAAGGCTTATAAGTAATAACGATTCACTACATCAAATAATAGACTAGTAAAGGGCTTTTTAGGTCCGTAGAGGGTGTTGCTATTCTCACTCCCCTTTCGAAAACATTCAATATAACGTTTTTTATTTTTGTGTGTGTTGTACAGCAAAAGGATGTTTCCATGCTAAGGGCATTTCCGGAATAAAAGATGTGGTGAAAATAACAATTGTGGAGTGAGAATAGCAACTTCCAGTAGCATAGGATGAACTCAGCCAAAACGTTTATTTGGTCTATGGAAAAGTCGGGGTTAGCTATTGGGCCACACTCATGTGTCTTTTCCTATTCTTGTAGATGTAAACTTAAATGGGAGTGTGCTCATGTGTTTAAAAACTTACATTACATGCTAACTTAAACTTATAAACTGTATAGGAGCTAAAAAGTTATAAATGAGCTTATTAAATTAAATATATTTAACATTATTAATGAACAACTTAGCCCATAAATATAAAATGATATAATAAGACATGTATAATTATTTGATAATGAATAACTCCATGATTGTCAAGTCATTAAAGGGCACTTAGTGACTTAGTGCATGTTTTGACTAGCATTGCCAAAATTTATTTTTGAATTGATTTTCTAAAATACACATTTCTAATCAACAAAGGAGAAATATATATATATATATATATATATATATGGACTGTATTATATGAAAATCACATTTTTAATGTGAGAATGAGAACAAACATTCTCATCAATTAGATTAATTTAGATGGTTAAAATTAAGGGTGTTGATAAATCAAACTAAATCGCGAAACTGTAAAAAAAAAAATCAAAAATCGATTAAATTAAAAAATCACATGGATCAAAAATCTTAAAAATCACATTTTTTACGATTTAATTCAATTTTTAAATTTTATTATAAAAATCAAACTAAACCGCATATAATAATTATATTGATTTATTTTTAAATGTTTAGTATTATTTAATCAACAATATTTTAATTTTTTATGACTATAATATGTGATTTATAGTATATTTTTTTATAATAAATTTATAATATATAATACATGTTTTATTTTCATATCTTACAAAAAGATATATTGATATTAATAAATAACATTAAATATTAAGTGAAACATGATTAGTATTATGTTTCAAAAAAAGTTGATAATATCATTTTATAATAATGTTAAATAGAAGTAAAAATAATATTTTTCAAACTAAATTATGTAAATCAAAATTTAATAAAAAAAAATATAACATAATAATTAGGTAAGTTTAATTAAAAAAAAATTAAATTATGATAATAGATTAAAAAGAAACCGTTAAACCGAACCAAATTGAACTGCAATTTTATTTTAGGTTTGGTTTGAATGACTTTTTATCCAAAAATCAAATCAAACCGCACCGTAAATACTCATAGTTAATATTAGAACATTCATGTAAAAATTAACATACACTTCACCTCACCTTACTGAATTGAAATCTTAAAAGATTTACCAAATATCCAAAAAAATTATTTGATCGCGTCTTAAAGTATTCAAAACTTAGCATAACTGTCACCAAGAGTTATTGTTATCATCATAATCACCGCTGCTACCACCAATATGGTTAGTGGTTATCACTATTATTTTTGCTGTCATTAGGACCATTGTTGCAACTAAGAGTTGTGTCGTCATTACCATGATTATAGTGACAACAAAAATGGTAATGACAACTATAATAGCGATAATTACGATAGCTTTGACGATAGCAAGAATGACAGTAGTGACTATTTTGGTGTGGGGCAACAGTAATTATGGTAATAATGTCAACTCATAGTAGTGATGATAAGTCTTAAATCGATAGTTTAAGACGTGATAGAATAAATATTTTTAATATTTGATAAATTTGATAGAGATTTCAATCTAATCATATAAGTAAATATTAATTTTTAAATAAATATTTTAATCCTAACTGTTTAAATTAATATAATGAATTAGAACATATAAAAATATAATTCTCATCTAATACCGAAAAGATGAGACATTAAAGATACTCACCTACATCCACAAAAGTGACATTTCGTGCAAAAAGTTCTCACTCAAGTGGTTATGCCATATTTATGGCAGTTATTAATATGACACATGACTATAGTATAACCCCACTTGCACCTCATAATTGTATTCATCACCCCAAAATTCTACCATAAGGTAACATGTTGTGTTACTAAAAATATGGAAGTCCCATCCTTATAGTATAAAATTAATCAAAGTTTACTAACTCTAAAGGAAACACATACTTATATTGAAGTTTACAATGTCATACAACCATTCATGTTTGGATTGAAAAGTTAAAAATTGTCATGGCTAGAATTGTCATTTAAAACTTCAAAAACTACTTAACATACACTTACTTTTTTTTCTTTCTTTCTGTCTGACTTTCATATTTATTTTTGTCGTCTTTCTATTGACTATTCATCACATCATGTAGCATATTCATTATTCCCACTTATTTTCTTTATTTTCTGTCTCTCAAAATTTCTCTTCTTTCCAAGTGTAGAACAGTTCTCACTATCAAACGAGATGGAAGAAAAATGAAATTGTGATGATTTGCAAAGGTGTCATGCATCAGAATGAGCTAAGAAATATCTTCATCAATTATCTTAAATTTATCCGTTATCGTACGACTTTCTTTTGTAGTTGTTATTTTACATTTAATATTTATATTCTTATCATTTTGTTTTCATTATATTGTATGCAGACACGTGTGGAGACATATCCGAATTAATTGATATCCAACCAAAATGAAACGCAGCGGTCGACATATCCAAAATGTTGATTAAATTAACTCTTTAATTTTCTTTTTAGTTTTTTATTATTTTTATTTTTATTTTTTTAGAGAAATTTAAATCCTATTGAAACAAAATTTCATAATATATGCAACAAAATTAAATTAAATTAATTTGATAATATTATATAATTTTAGTATAATGTATAACTAAATTATAATATTATATGTTTTTATATATTTTTAAAAAATATGTATAATATATGAATTTGTTAAATTAAAATTTATTATTGATATATAACTATTTAAAAATGAGAATAAGAATATTAAACAGGATTGAAAAGGCTTAAAATATAATATAAATTGTTGTAAAAAATATACAATGCATAATTATCTTCAAAGTCAGTTCTAGTAGCAAACAGAGCGTTGACCAGTGAGGAATGAAAATTGAATACTTTTCCTATCGACATCAAGGATAGTAGTCGTTGTTTCGTGCAATTAACGATACACGGTATTGCTTTTTGCAACTTTTCCTTTTGTTTTTGAGATCCGTGATAATTAATTGATTAATTAAATTTAGTACGAAGTTTCTAGTCCTATTTACAAACTGTAAAATGTAATGGAATTTTTTTTTTCTATACTTAAATTATTTTTATGATACTTTAAATTAATTGAAAAATATTAAATTGCTTTTATTTTGATTCTCTAGGAGTTACAATACTCGTTAAAGAGAAACAGTTCGAACATAATTTAAGCAATAGTATTGGTGCTGCATGACTTTTATTTTGATTCTCTAGGAGTTTAGTTGTTTTCTCTTTTATCTTCATTATTACTGTCAAATAAAATATTGGATTTGTTACAATACTACTTAAATATCTTTTATCAGTAAATTGTGATATTTTGATAGTTGAGAATGTGGTCTCATACGAATTACCATTATTCACACCCACCCACAAAAAAATCGGATGCACTAAGAATGGTGGTCCAAATTTTACCAATTTTAGTTCATTTGATTGCTACATTGTTTGTCATGTATTAATAATCATCGAGCAACATCTTCTTACATTTTCATCTTTTTTTTTTTTTTATTTATAACTACTGTGTTTTGGATTATAGATGCAAATTATATATCAGATTTGATTGATGTCTAATATTGTTGAAAAATCTTATTGGTCATTTTTAATGATTTTTTTAAATTCACATGCACATTTGATCTAAAATCTTGCTTATGAGATTCAAGATTCAAATCCCATTTCATTTAAATTAATATAGTGTTGGTGTCATCGATTCAAAATATATTTCTCAGTGTTAAATATATATGTAATATTTTTTTTCGTAAATAGAAAAATATATAGTTTTCTCTCTTCGTATTTTTAATATAACTAAATATTAAACTTAATGTATTTTTTTTCCAGAAAAATTACGTGAACTGGATCATAGGAGTTCATAAAAAATTTCGAGTCTCATTTAATTATTCACAAAATTTTAACATTTTACTATTATTCAAATTTGTTAACCCTGTTAGCAAATTCATTATGTTCATTCGTAATTTTAATATACACCACCACCAATGTGTGTGTTTTTTTTTTTTTTAAGTTGATGTACAATCAAACAAAATGTATTAACCTTTTCTTTTGTACCATACAAAAATACTGAAACGAGAGTTAGCATGCTGGTTAACATGAAATTATTTTAAAAAGACTGAAACGAGACGGAATTTTTTAGAAGGGCCAATTTCATATTTCATATTTCATATATTTTGGAGAAAAGTATTTTCCCAATCTAGAAGGAGTCAAGTGAAAGAGATGATTGTGCATTCCCACAAACACGAAGCAATAATGTGAAAAGGTTTAAATATGCATGATTATTGATTTTCCATCTTCCCCTGTTAAAAGGAGAGACTTACTCACTCACACACATCCATTGTCATTTGTCACTGCTCCTTTCTCGGATCTCTCTCATTTCTTCTTCTCCTCCGCTTTCCCTTCACAAGTTAGTATCTTCTCTCTTCTATCTCTTTCCACGCGCTTTGTTTATTTTTCTGCCATTTCTGTTCTCAAACACTCGTTTTCAACTCTAGGCCGTTTTGATCCACCCCGTGATCTGATCTAACTCTTTCATCTCTCAAAGTCTGTATCTTTGTGTCTCACACACTTAAATTCCGCTTCATTTTCTTCTGGGCTGCTTTCGCAAGTGTTTATACATGTTTGTGTGATCTGATGCGAAGCAGGGTTGTGTGAATCCGTGTTGCAGGTGAGAGATGGCGCAAATTCTGCTTCATGGGACTCTCCACGCCACCATATTCGAGGTTGATAGGCTCAATGCTGAGGGTGGTGGCGGCAATTTTTTCAGCAAGGTATTCGTTTCAGGACTATTTGGATCTGGTGGTTTAATTGTTTATTTTAACTTTTGAATTGCAGTTTTTTGGATTTTCAAGTGTATGTGTTTCTATTTGTGTTGAAAATTAAATCGAAGTAATCTCTTGATGGCGTTGGATAAGTTGATTTAAAGCTCAAAGTGGATTTTGCTTCCTTTGAAGGATCCGGGATTTGTTTGATTATTAGTATTAGTAATAAAGGAAGCTTCTCCTGATATAAGGATATTATTTTGCGTGATGTGTTGCAAGGATAAGGGAAATTGAAGTTGATGCAATTGTGAGATTGTATGTGAACCTCGATGCAAATGATTGATCGGTTTAAATTTGTAATCCGGTTTCAACTTTTGTGGCAATGAGTGGATTTTCTAGTACTGCCAAAATTGTTTACAAACGTGTCTGTGATTTATTTCTGGAAATGAATTGTGCTGGTATTTAAGAGCCTTTGTTGTTGTTAAAATTTGAACGATGTTAATCTGTGTTAGTATTCCTAGTCAAGGCTTCTGGAGACAAATTGCGATTTAACTGTTTTCTCAACATGAATCAAATTGTTGGCCTTTTGTTGAAATTACCTCATTCGTTGATTTTATTTTATGTAACCTTTATTACACATGCTTTATATAATTTAAAAATTGACCATGCTAGAGCTTTAGTTTGGATTTTGCTTAGTGACTTAACTTTATACTCCCCAGAGCTGGATTGAGTATTTTTTAAGTGAGCCAAAATGTGTCACATTATCTATTAATTATTCTTTTGCAAGCCACGTTCATTCAATTATGGACCTTTTTGGCTTCATGCTGTTCATTTCTGTTCACTGCAGGCCTGTTACTATCAGTGAATACTCATGAATATCAACATAAAGATATGTGGAATTGTGAAAAGAGAATATTCAATTGGTTTACATTTGCTTCTTTATTTTCCTATTCACTATTATTGACTCATTTAATTCTTATTCTGCTACAGCTCAAGCAAAACATCGAGGAGACTGTTGGTATTGGAAAGGGAGTTACTAAACTCTATGCAACCATTGATTTGGAGAAAGCAAGAGTAGGAAGGACTAGAATCATAGAAAATGAACATACTAATCCCAAATGGTATGAGTCTTTTCACATTTATTGTGCCCATCTGGCTTCAAATATTATATTCACTGTGAAAGATGATAATCCTATTGGGGCAACTTTAATTGGAAGAGCTTATGTGCCTGTTTCGGAGGTCTTGGATGGTGAGGAAATAGATAGGTGGGTTGAAATCGTGGACGGGGAAAAAAATCCAATTCCTGAGGGTTCAAAGATCCATGTGAAGCTGCAATATTTTGATGTCACCAAAGACCACAACTGGGCTCGAGGTATCAGAAGTCCTAAATTCCCTGGAGTTCCCTATACTTATTTCTCACAGAGGCAAGGGTGTAAGGTATCTCTGTACCAAGATGCTCATGTACCTGATAATTTTGTACCTAAAATACCTCTTGCTGGAGGCAAGAATTATGAGGCTCATAGGTGTTGGGAGGATATATTTGATGCAATCACTAATGCTAAACACTTCATATACATTACTGGTTGGTCTGTTTATACTGAAATTTCCTTGGTAAGGGATTCTAGGAGGCCAAAGCCTGGGGGAGACCAAACAATTGGTGAGCTTCTCAAGAAAAAGGCAAGTGAAGGTGTTAAGGTATTGATGCTTGTTTGGGATGATAGAACATCAGTTAGTTTGTTGAAAAAAGATGGACTAATGGCTACTCATGATGAAGAAACCGCACAGTTCTTTGATGGCACTGAGGTGCATTGTGTTTTATGCCCCCGCAATCCTGATGATGGTGGTAGCATTGTTCAGGATTTACAAATTTCTACTATGTTTACTCATCACCAGAAGATTGTGGTGGTTGACAGTGCGCTGCCAGGTGGAGGGGGGTCAGATAGGCGAAGAATTGTGAGTTTTGTTGGGGGTATTGACCTCTGCGACGGAAGATACGACACTGCCTTCCACTCACTTTTCAGGACCCTAGACACAGCACACCATGATGATTTTCATCAGCCTAACTTTCCAGGTGCTGCAATCACAAAAGGGGGTCCCAGGGAACCTTGGCATGACATCCACTCCCGGGTTGAAGGACCCATAGCTTGGGATGTTTTGTTCAACTTTGAGCAGAGATGGAGAAAGCAAGGTGGGAAGGATGTACTTGTTCCACTGAGAGAGCTTGAAGATGTCATTATTCCCCCATCCCCAGTAATGTTTCCTGAAGATCATGAGACATGGAATGTTCAGTTATTTAGATCTATTGATGGTGGGGCTGCTTTTGGGTTTCCAGAGACCCCTGAAGATGCTGCCAGAGCTGGGCTTATTAGTGGGAAGGATAATATCATTGATCGGAGCATTCAAGATTCTTATATTAATGCTATTAGACGTGCAAAGAATTTCATTTATATCGAAAATCAGTATTTCCTTGGAAGCTCTTTTGCCTGGAGGGCTGATGATATTAAGCCTGAAGAAATTGGTGCTTTGCATCTAATCCCAAAGGAACTTTCACTTAAGATTGTTAGTAAGATTGAAGCTGGGGAAAGGTTTGCCGTGTATGTTGTAGTCCCAATGTGGCCAGAGGGAGTCCCAGAAAGTGCATCAGTTCAGGCAATATTGGACTGGCAGAAGAGAACAATGGAGATGATGTACAGAGACATTATTCAGGCACTCAGGGCTAAGGGAATTGAGGAAGATCCTCGAAACTATTTGACATTCTTCTGCCTTGGCAACCGGGAAGTGAAGAAATCAGGAGAATATGAGCCTGCTGAAAAGCCAGATCCTGATTCAGATTATCAGAGAGCCCAAGAGGCCCGACGTTTCATGATTTATGTTCATACCAAGATGATGATAGGTAAGTTGGAAAATTATATTGCCATAGACCACAGTTTTTTAAAAACAAATAGTAATTTACATGGTATGTTTTTTCCCTTTGCAGTTGATGACGAATACATAATCATTGGATCTGCAAACATCAACCAAAGGTCAATGGATGGTTCTAGGGACTCTGAGATTGCCATGGGTGCTTATCAACCCTATCATCTGGCTAATAGGCAGCCGGCTCGGGGCCAGATCCACGGTTTCCGCATGTCATTGTGGTATGAGCACCTTGGCATGCTTAATGAATCCTTCCTCCAGCCAGAAAGTGAAGAATGCATTAATAAGGTGAATCAGGTTGCTGACAAATATTGGGATCTCTACTCTAGTGAGTCACTTGAGCATGACCTTCCCGGTCACCTTCTCCGCTACCCCATTGGGGTTGCCAGTGAAGGAGATGTCACTGAGCTGCCAGGATTTGAGTTCTTCCCTGACACCAAGGCTCGCATTCTTGGCGCCAAAGCTGACTACCTCCCCCCTATCCTCACTACTTAGTTTCATCCTAATCTGTGTTTTCATTAATGTTTGGTAATAATTTCTTAATATAGTCTGTGATGTCTTGTGGAAATGTTTTTCTTTTTCTATTTTTCTGAAGATGTCAATGACATATTTTAGTTATCTGATTCTGATGTATGGCTTTGACTTGTTTCTAATCAATGCTTCCTTTCTCCCACAATGTCTGTTGTTTTTCTACTGCTTTCTGGTTTATCCGGATTTTATTTTATTTTTATTTGGAATGTTTGGGTTTTTGGAAGCAAGCGAGGCAAGTAGTACTAATTAGAAATATCTTTATAGTCTTCAATACGCAATGAATATTTTTTTTGATTCTAGGTGGTACTGTAGTGGGGACAAATGTCTCAAACTGTGGGGGGTAGAGCCTTCTCTTAGAGCCTTAGCAGCCATGAGAAGTTACTGTGTTAAATCCAATATTAGCAGCAAAGGATCGAATCATATTACCACCCAGCTGCACCAATACTCGTCAACTGTCGAAAAACATTAGTATATTCTAAAAGTTTAATAGCTATAAACTGTTGCAAAAAAAAATGATATTGTCAATCAATTAAGAATTATTATTATTATTAATATTTAATATAATATATAAGATGATTATTATAAAAATCAATAAAGTAATATATTTAATTTAATGTGCATGAATGAGATATTAAATAAATGTGGATTAAAACATCTTCCCAATAAAAAAAAAATTAAAAAGTTGAAGATAAAAACTATAACTAGTGAACCTTCTATTTGAAATTGTCACAATGACAAAATTACTATAGAATAACCTCTCTTTTTTTTAGAAATTGAATAACTACTTACCGGTTGATAAACTTGATGATTTAATTTTAATCTTGTATGTCTCCATTTTCGAAACAGTTAATATACGTATATTTTGCATTGGGGGTGAGAAAAAATAAAATAAAAATTATAATAGTTAATTTAAAGGTAAATAATTATTATTAAAATTACATATATACGTATATTAAGTTAAATTTAAAGCTAAATTTATTATTATATATAATTATTTAAACTTCAACTATTGATTTTTAATTAATAATTATGACTTCGCACTCTATACTTTTAATATGTTTATTTATTTATTTATCATATTTTCCCTTCTTCTACAGTTCTACGTAAGGCAATCTTTCCATAAAACTATAGTTGCCCAAGTGGTTCAAAACCTGTTACGAAACGGCACAACACAGTGATTCAGTGAACATACCCTTAATATTATCATATTTTGAAGTTTCACGTGATAAAGTTATATTTATCTCATTTTTAAAGAGTAAATAGTCATTAAAAGTGTAAAAATCACAATTGATAACTTTAAATTTGTCATTTATAATAACAATAAATTTACTTACTAAACTCTTATTTATAAATATGTACAATGATCTATTCTCACATGTGAGATTTTTTTGTCATGAAATGATCTATTCTTAGGCTGTCTAGAATAACAGTAAAATCATTAAAAAGAAAAAAATAGAAAAAGAAGATGAAAGAGGTTGCAATGAAAAAATGTGTCCTCTGTTCCAACATGGAATACAGAATCTCCTGCATGAAGAAGATCAGTGACAGCACGCCATCCTCTGCACCCGATCCCTCAAAATTCCATTATACAGAGCAATTCGGTTCGCTGGGATTTCAAGTTTTTCCGGAATTTCATTTTTGCACTCGCTGCTTGACAATGATACTCTGTTTTGCCTCCCCTGTTCTTCTCTGTTTTTTTCGTTACTATCTCTTTCTACTTCCTTCATCATCACATTTTCCGCAAATTTCACTTTCTTCTTATTCTTCTTCCTTTCCCTTTTCTTCTCCTCTGCAATCAAAAATAAAAAACAAAAAAGTGAAGTGAATACCACAACTCAAAATTCCCTCAACTATGTTCGGCGAAGCAGAAAAATAATATTTTTAATACTTAATACACAAAAGCATAAAAATGTTAGAAAAAAAAAGGAGAGGGAGGAAATGGAGTTAGATTTACCTGAATAGATGCAAGAGCGAAGAATATGTTTGTTGGAGTGGTGAGAATTGGAATTCCCGGGAATTTGGAATGACGGGGAAGTCTTTTGCCTAGAGAATGCAAGGTATAGAACAGTGGTGGACACGACCATGGCTGTGGTGAAAACGAGACCTTGTGAGACCGAAGCCATGTTGTGGGAACAGATAAAAGAAAATGGCTACAAACAACGTTGCCTTTTGAGAAGAACGAGGAGCAGGGTACTTGTGTTGACCATAAGAGGAAGAGACGTGTAAATATTGAATAGAGAGAGATGGGTGAAAGGTTGTACCTTTTCACGAAGCTTCATTGCTGGTGGTTGATGGGAAAATAATACTATTAAAGATAAAAAGAGAGTAGAAATTAGAAGTTTCCAACAATTATGGTAAAAGAGAAAATAATAACAAACTGATTGAGTGATTGGTTAATTGCTTGATTATCATATGAGGTTTGCTTGATAGGTAATGAGCATCTGTTGCCTTTCCTACAAAAGCAAAGCAACTGTGTTATTCATATAATAATTTAAATTTATATACTCGAAATGAACTATATAATACTCGACTATTTTTACTTTTTTTTAATAACATTATTAATTATATATCATATTTTTTAAAGATTTCATAAAAACGACAAATGAGGATTTTGTTATAATTTTGTGTTAATTGTTGGGACTTGGGATGCGTCAAAGGCCAAAGAGAATACTCCTTTCTGGATGACGAAAATAGTCAGAGTCAGAGATAAACCCCCAACTTGGATTATTGGGTGACAACTGCGAGTCCATTACCATAGAGTAAGTTTAGTTTAGGCTTCAACTACTTTACTTTATTTTATTTTTTGCTTTGTTTTGTTATCAGACCGAGTACTGATAATATATTAACAAAAAATAAAATAAAAAATACAATACAACTTATTCATCCTACTTGAAAGTTGGAATCACAAGTTTCTCACAGAAAAAAAAAAATGGTGAAACGCTATATGAATATATGATTATATGAAGCATGACTGCATGAGATCTACAAAAGTTACCATGCATTGTTCATTGAAATAATGTTTACGCTTGTTTTGTTCAACAAATCATGTTTATTTCATTCGAGTCAAATAGATTGCATTGCAGTAATTAAGAATAATGTTATTTTACTGTAGTTACGCGCGTGATCAAACCGACGCTAATCTTGAGTGTAATGTGATCAAGTAAATTAGTACTGTATTTTAAATTGCCCTACGAGATTAGTTTATTA
The DNA here is from genome assembly GCA_014843725.1 of Amphicarpaea edgeworthii. Lineage (NCBI taxonomy): Eukaryota > Viridiplantae > Streptophyta > Magnoliopsida > Fabales > Fabaceae > Amphicarpaea > Amphicarpaea edgeworthii. The sequence continues at coordinate 916,423 of CM026320.1, read as the reverse complement.
CAATCATTAATTAATACAGTACGTTAGAAAATATAGGCTAAATGTTCATAATATTCTATGTTTTAGTTTTTTTAAGTTTGTTCATTCATGTTTTGAAAATCTTTAATAGTTAAAATATCATTTTAAAAATAAATATCATTTTAAATTTTATGACCCGATTTTAAATAATTTTTTAATTAATTCAATTTAAAAAATATTTTATTAAATTCATATATATATATATAACTTAATTAATGTTTAAGTAAAAAAATAATAAAAATTTCGTAAAAAATATATTAAACGAATAATTGAATTAATACAAAATTTAATATATTTTTTTAATGGTTTACAAGACTATTTTTTTCATATAATTTTAATCATATTTAATTCTTTTTTATTCGTAAATCAATTGAATTTAATAAAATAATATTTATATCTCAAATTTCTAAATCATAAAATTAAAAATAAATATTATTTTAAAATGATATTTTAACTCATTTTAAAAATATAAATAATGAAATCAAAACTTTTAAAATATAAGAAGAAAAATAAAAACAAAACGTAAATTAAAAAAAGTTACATTTAGCCGAAAATATTTTACTATCTTTGAAACCCCATGGGGCCACCCACGGTATATTTGTCAATACCCTCTTTGACCAAGAAAACCTCACAAAGAAGAATTCAAATGTCTAATCTAACAAGTAACAATTAAACAATAAATATTCTGTAGAAAAAATATTAACCAAAAAATATTTGGTACTATCCCTAAGTCCCAAATCAATATACACAAAACTCAAGAGCCAACCCAACAACTTTATCCACGTATTCAAATGGGCCATAATTAATTAACATCAAACATGCTTCAATCATTATTTAGTATAGTTATAAACTTATACTAATGTTTAATGTTTAATATTGACAGTAATGTTACTTTGAGAGAAACAATGTAATACAAACGCGAACTCGAAATAATGTGAATCAATTTATTTAAAATTATAATAAATATTTATAAAATAACTAATTATTAAATAATTAATTATTTTATAAATAAATAAGATTTGTTTATTTAAATGAATAAAAAATAATTTATTTTAATTCGAAATAATTTAAACAAATATATTGAAAACATAAATAATTACTTATTTTACTAAAATAAATAATTATTTCATCAAAACAAGCTTAAACAAATCAGCTTCTCTTTTTATTTTTTATTTTTTTCTTTCCATTTTAATAATTTTTATTTTTTTTCTATACCACCTGTATAAAAGCCACGTATTGTTCGTGTAATTTTACAAAATCCATTTTGCACTAATAAGCATAACTTTTATTTTAAGAGCATCTCTATGTAGAAATTCATAAAATTTTTAATTCAATATTTTATCATTTTTATATTTTCTGATGATATCAGATATTTTTATTATTTTAAGTAATTCAATTAATTTGTTTTCTAATCAATAAATTCACTAAAGTTTATTCAATGAACTCCACAATACACCTTATATTGTTGCCTTTTGTATTTGGTCCCACAAAATCAAGAGGACATCAGTTTTTCTATTTAGTAATCTAACATTTAATGAGCCTCACAACAGTTACTTTCTATTTGCATAATATCTTTGCTTGAGCTGTTTAATTGAATTTTAACTCACCATTTTCAATCTTTTCCTCACTTTAATTACTTCCTGTTTTCTTTTTTTACTATTATTCAAGCAATTTGACGAAAACCATTCGGCACCAACCAACAAAGCTCTTGCTTTATTTTTGATATTTTCATTATCATTAACCATTTATTTATTATTCGTTAAACACTTTTTACAAATAACTTTTTTCACGACAACGTTTAAAGAAAATATGAAAAATTACGTTTTGAATTAATAGTAAAGTAAATTGTATTTTAAATTTATTAAATAACACGATAAATCGAAATTAAAATATTAAAATATGTTGCTTCAAATAATCCACTCTTGCGTTATTTATTAATCCTTTTTTTTTTTTTTTTTTCAATTGTGAGAGAAGAGAAGAGGACGACGAAGAAGAAGAATCCAAAAGCAATCCCATCTGTGTGTTTGCACATCAGAAGGGAGAGCTATCAAACTCAAAGGTTTTCTTCTTCTTCTTCTTCTTCTTCTTTTTATGCATTTTTTTTTCTATCTCTCTCTCTTTTTTTAATCTTTGCATTTTGATTGAATTATTAGGATTCCTCTGAATCGGTTTCGTCTTCTTCGTTTTTCTTCAAATTCCTCGTGGCAGATCTAATATAATCAGGCTTTTGGGGTGTTTCAGACATTGCATGCATATGGGGTATGTTTTCTGAATCCAACCATAGCTGGAAAAAAGTTGACTCCTTTTTCCCCTTTTACTTTCAATTAGCTTTTACACTTTTATGGGTATCTGTGTTTTTCCCTATATTAATTGATAGTCATGAGCTAGGATGATGACCCTTCCTTTATCTCTATTGATTTATACGGTTGTCTAGAAAATTGATTAAAAGGTTTTAACTTTTACGATAGGTTATGAGTTATATGTTTTTTGGTTGAATTTGTCAATCAATTACCTTAGGATTTTTAATCTTCTGAATTAAAGAGATTGGGTTTCAGTGTCTGTAAATCAATTTGCATTTTGTGGCGACTCGGGCAGGATTACCTCTGGTGGGGGATATATGCTGTCTCTTACCAAAAAAAATTGCATTTTGTGGCTATTAAATTGAAGTGTCTGAATTATGATGGCTGTTTTAGACAATCATATGGTAAAAATATGGTGCATAACCGAAATTAATGTTATTGTAACAGAGCAGTGGTTGTGTTGGATGCTATAAAAGGCCTACACTGAGTCCTACAGTGGATGTGCCATCAAAAGGGTTGGCAACACAAATTAACGCAGTGAGAAAACCAAGTTCATCGGAGGATTTTTGGACCACAAGCACGCATGATATGGACAACAGTGCTGTTCAGTCACAGGGGAGCATCTCTTCAGCCAGTCTAACAAACCAAGCTGTGCTTCCTCATGCTGGTTCTTCCAAAAGCACCACCAACCCCACTGAATTTGTAAATCACGGTATTCTTCATCGCTTTTGTTTTGCACATATTTTTCTAAATTAGCATTTCATGGTTGTTTATTTTGTAATTAAACTGAAATGAAAAAAAAAAAAAACGGTATGGCCTGGCACAATGGTAGCTGAAAGCTTCTGCTGTCTATTGGTGGGTTAATCAACTCTATTTTCAACAAGACTTATGGGGTTTGGTTTTGTTCATGGTGGGGTTTTATAATGATAAATTGATAAAACATTAAGCTGATGTCTCTGACTCTCCATAATGTAGTTACTTTTACACTTCCTTGTTTCCTTCATAGGGAGGGCCTTACCATTTTCGGTGTACTATGGCAACATATTTCTGGTGCATGTTGCTGCTCATTTAAGAAATGTGGTTTGAGTGACATGGTAGTTTAATTTAGTCCGTGTATTGAATTATCAAATAATATGTTTTTGACTAGCACTGTCCATATACTTTTCTTTTGGTCTGCACACTCAAATATGTAATACTTTTGATTGGCCTCTTTTCATACTGTTGATATGCTTTTACCCACTTAATCTTTCCAATCTGGTGTAGGTTATTGAGATTTTAATAGATAAGTTAGTGGTGGTACAACATATTTTAATTTGCAAGTGAATTAATGAAAATATTTTTGGTTGCAGGTCTAATTCTTTGGAATCAAACTCGGCAACGATGGGTTGGAAATAAAAAGCCTGAGAACCGAACACCACAATTACGAGAACCTAAATTGAGGTAACTTACATTGTTGGATTAATTTATTGACAACAGCTTCTTAAATTTTTGTAATTGTAATTTTGTTTGTGTTATGTTTCCCTGCAAATTCATTTTCCTATAAGTTTTTATTACTTCTTTTTCTTAGTATGAGTTTCATATGCAAGTTGACATGTTATACTGTTATACATTTGCTCTGGATGATAATAATGGAGGAGTATGCTTTTCCAGCATGTCAGTTGAAATCCATGGTGTGTAGCTATGTCCTAGCTGCTACATTCTAATGAGTGCCATGCTAAGTTCTTTCATGTTGGTATGATGTATAGCAAAACTACTCAAATTGGGCAATAAGATTTCCATACATGGCTGATGAACTTCTTTTCTGTCAGTAATTATGAATTTGTTCTTTTTCCTCCCTATCGTGTCAGTGGAACTTATTGTCTGTGCCTTGCTGAAATTTTTTGGCTTTGCAGTTGGAATGCAACATATGAGGGTTTACTTGGGAGCAACAAGCCGTTTCGTCAGCCTATCCCTCTAGCTGTAAGCATCATCTACTTCTAAACAACCATCAACATACGGTTTCATTTTCTTCTTGTAAAAAAATTGATTTGATGATATTTTTATATCAATACTTATAGGAAATGGTAGATTTTCTTGTGGACATATGGGAGCAGGATGGCCTATACGACTGAGTGAGATGTTGAGGCTTGAGGAAGTGCTGCTTGGGTTTGATCCCTAGAAATAATTCTAGTTCTTGCTTGTAGGAAGGACAATTGGGCATTTACTCTGCAGTTTGTTGTATATCAGTTGTCACATACATGCCTATGAATGAATATGATGAGGAAAATTACAAATCTCTCTCTTGGGAACATGAAATAACTGTATTATTATTATTATTATACTTTATTTAATTGATTGCCTTGGCTGCCTCCCTCTACTCTTGCCTCTGCAACTTTTATTTGCTCTGCCTTTCCGTTAAATTCAGACCGAAATTATGTTTCTATTAATGGTCAATAACTGAGATATAGTTTCTGATTTGGTTTCACATCCATTAAGCTTTAAGATTTAAAAATCACCGATGTCTTGGTGGAATCTTTCTCTAAGAATTGTCAATGATGTGTGTCGTTGAATATTTTTTTCCAAATGGAAATGGGTTGTCTAACTTTAATTTCACGTTCAGTCATTTTAAATTATTAAATTGGCTATTGCTTCTTAGATATAAAATTTTCTCGGAGTTCACTATCATTGTCCATTATTTGTCCTCGTTAGTGAGATGTTATTCCTTTAGTTATATCCTCTGACAAATCCTCCTCTTATTTTAAAAAGAAAATATTTAATGAAAAAAGTCAATATATTTAATTATTGAAAATACAAAACATGTCCATATTTATTATACAAAGAAAATAAGGGGGTTAGTAGGAAGGAGGGTGGTGGAGGAAGATTTGGAATTTATTATAAGGCAACTGCAAAAGGTGTAGTAATGACAGGATAGGCTTATTTTTCGTTTCACTGATGTTAAGGCAATGCTTATTTTAGTTGTTTTTTTATTTTATTTTTCCCTTTCCTTGTTTTAATTAAATAAATAGGATGAAAATGAGTCTGAATTTGGGCCAGGCCCATCACGCCAATCTTTCAGGACTCACAGTCACAGCTCTTCAGGACTGGCAAGTGAGAACATGAATTTGACACCTTGGTCTGTGAAAGTGCGATACGAGATTCCGGGGAGAGCACAAGGAAGACAAACAATATTATGATATTGATTAGTCAACAAGTAAGTAGCTATTCCTAACTGTAACCATTCCTAGGACTCACAGTCCCAAAAATGTTGGGGATTTTATTTATTTATAGGAGTGTGGTCATGAACTTTGTGACTTGTGTTGTGTCTGGTTTTGGACCTGACCTAATGTACTCAAGTAGCAAATAGTGAATATCTTCAATTGGAATAATTCTAATATCTTGTCTTTTCTTATCCTGAGGATTTTATTTTTCTCTTTCTCTCACATTTTTCTTATATTAAATGTTTTGTTTAAGGAATGGAGAAATTAGAGTAAGATTATAGATTAGGATGTTGCTTCCTACAACTACTGTACAATATATTTTTACTCCAATTCAGAAGCCAGAAATGGTGCAGCAAGAAAATGGGCTCAATGCTTATGGGACTAGCCCAGTGGACTTCGTTTTGAAATACTTTTAAGAGCAGACTTGGGATTGGGCCATTTTTACAAGCACGTTGTGTACTCGTTAATGTCACATAGTGTAAAAGTAAAAAAAGAATGCTTCAGGCAGAATAAAAAATTGTAATTCAAAAATATTTATTTTATTTTATAAAAAGAATTATAACAAGAGTACAGAGTCATTATTTATTATGGGGCCACAAGATTACATGAAAGTTGAAAGGCTTTTGATCTACGAAAAGTAAAAAATCCCCTTTTGAGAAACTTTCTGAAGAATGGACCCGCCAGACTCGAAATCCGGGATATGTTCTATTGGGCCAGTGGCCCACTTGCTCCAACGTCAAGGAGTGAACAGTAAAAAAAGATAAAAATTAAAATAATAATATGCATTCACCCCAAAACAACAGGCATGGTATGAATGAAGAAGATAAAGAAAGGAACATAGGTAGCTAGAATGCCACATTAGGTGAAGTGGTGTAGAATGAAAAGACTGGACAATGAAATGAGATGTGTTATGTGTTATATGTGACGTGATTGTGTTGATCTGAACAGTAGTTACGTGCAGTGCAGGTGCCAACTGTTTACTGTTTATGACTCTTCCTCTTTAATCACTTTTCTGGGGCCCAAAATAACACCAACCGTTCGTCTGAGGAATAGCCATAGTCATCTTCACTCCTGGCCGTTCGATTCATCACAAACCCTTGTGATTCGCGCTCTTCTGCTCCTGCTTCCCATCTCTTGGGAGATTGTGCATCGCACTTTGTCAAAAAAGTCTTCGCATCGATATATATTTACAGCGGCAAGTGTTCATTAGTTAGTTTGCAGTTATTTTATTGTAAAAAAGCTGAGGAAAATTATTACTTTTATTCAATTATGTACGTATGTCACATCTCACATTGTTTATATTGAAATGTGTACTTTGGAGTCTGGACACCATGTTTTTAAAAAATCTGTTTAAATTATTTTTTATAAATTTCATATGTCTAAGTGTGTTCATTAATTGAACCAATGAGATATGAACCTATGATCATTGATTATACAGAACAATTCGTGTTATCTCTTATATTTACTTTTGTACTTTAACATTAATTACATATATAGGACATTCATTTGTATATATATATATATATATATATATATATATATATATTGGTTAAAATAAGGTAAAAGTGTAGTTAAAACTTAAAACATTTTAAGTGATCAGATCATCTGGTACTGGGATCAATAATTCGTGAACTAGCTGTTGCTTAAACCGCGCTACTTGTCTACCACCAACTCTAGCTGTGTCAGAAGTAAAATAAACAGTAGTATTATTTTGAACACTTTTTAATTAAGTCACGACTAATTATCAACTAAATATAGTAGTGATATACGTATATAAAATAATAGTAATAAAGATTATTATAATTACTAATTAAAATGTGTCAGTGTGTACTTGGCAGAGTGAACAGTATACCATACATAAAGTCAATATGGAAAAAAACTAAACAAAATTCGTTTACGAATGTGTCTTGGAAGGAAAAAAACAAACAACGCTGCCTTGACGAACACTATTCTGCAATAGTCTAAACCAGTTTCTTTGTTCGGGAAAGGGGAGGTTGGTGTTTTCAAAAGTTGTTGGTTTTGTTCAAGACACTGAAAAAGTTGCTAGCTTCTTCAGCAAAGTGTGGGGTAAAAACTGAAAATGGATACTAACCTTATCCCATATTAAGCAAACCTTCGTTCTTCAAGCCTGCAAAGCTCTCCATGTCAGCACCAACAGTAGATCTTGTCAGATCTAGAAGGAAATCGTATTTTGAGTCCACTCCACTTCGTATCATATTTCTTAATTTTTAATTACACAAGTTATTAAGGGAAATTGTCGTATATAATATAGATAATTCTGAATTCATCAACCATACCATATAACATGAAAATTAATGAAAGTGTGTATATTATTAAATTGAGGGCAGGTAGGTAAATTGAAGGGAAACAGTAGAAGGTGTGGCTGTGATCAATCCAAGGCAAGGAGGGGAAGGGGGGCACCTCAGTCAGTCAATATTGAATATTGAATCACTACTAGTAAGTAGCTACTACGAATCCAAAGTCTGTTCCCCAAATTCCAAAAAACCACTCCCACTGTGTGAATTTCATTTTCATTGGTGAACAAGCCATGGAATCAGACCACTGTCTCTCCCATAGGAAACATCCCTCAACTTTGTCCAACACTTTTAAATGTGTCTTCTTTTCCATCACACTATATTTTCATTTCATTTCACACATCACACACCACAAGTCACTTTCACACACACTTGGCTTGTTATTCTATTCTTTCTCAACTTTTCATTTCACTTCTTCTTCATTCAACCAACACACACACACACACACACGAGGTCAAAGCAACTCCTTCCTACATGGCTGCACCTGCTAGATCCTATCCTCTACATGGACTCATACTTCCAATCACTGTGCTTTTCATCTTTTTCCTCTCCTTTCTACCTTCCAAATCTGGTAAAAAGCCTCCACTACCCTCCTACCCTTTTTTACTTCTTAATAACTGTTTCAACCAGTTCTGTTCTGTTCCAAGTTACAATTCCAGATACCTAGCTATATATATCATTGTGCATGAAAGAATAGGTTTTTCCATTCTTTTTTTCCTAGCTATATTTAAATATTTATCTTTTATTCTCTTTGGTTCATCGTCTTATAGGCCAGGCTCTACCCTTTTAAGTTTTATAAATGAACCGTAGTACTTTTTCGCTTTAATTAGTTGGTTGTGTAGGTGGATCAGTGATGATGGTGGACAGAAGCAGAAGCAGAAGCAGGGAGGGTTTGGAGGAAAGTAAAATGGTGATAGGGTCAAAGCCTCCAGCTTGTGTGAACAAGTGCCAGAGTTGTAGGCCATGCATGGCTACTCTGGTCGTTCCAAATCACCAAAAGAGGAAAAAGGGTACTTTCAAACTGTCTTCTCGTGGGGATGATGATACATATTACCTTCTTTCATGGAAATGCAAATGTGGTGATAAGCTCTTTCAACCATGATCATGCATCATTCATCAACTACCTACTATCAATTAGTGAACTTGCTTTCATCTCTATCTAATTATTACTCATTATATTATATTGATTATTATTAGCACATGGGGCTTCATTGTTTCAAATATTTTTATTTAATGCCACTCTTTTGTATGATATTATATTATAAATATAAATTAAAGAGGTAGTTAATTGGTTATTGTAATCCTAAACCTTGAATTACACGAAAGGAGTTAATTAGCTTATTTCTAATTACAACAAAGTACAAACAAACGTACACAGTTGAGCTGCCCATGAAAAGAATACAAACTGAGAGAAGGTCAAATCTGTTGTCCACTCCACACCATAATGCATGTGTGTATACATGCGTACATAATAAAAAAAGTACAGCGAAAGAGTGGGGGCCGGATTTCAAAGAAAACAAAAACACGTCAAATGGAAGTTCTGCAACATAAACAATTTTTGTTTTGTTAAAAAAAGTTAATAAAGTATATTATTCAAATTTGATTGAATTTAATAAACGAAGAACTATTGAATGAAGCTTTTGCATATATCTGATATAGTAGCCGTGGTTATACATGATATTGATATGAGTGGTATAGCACATGGAAATTGGAAGTACGTTTGTGTCTGCAGTCGGATTCCCTGATTCGCGCACCTGATGATGCAGACCCTGCCTCTCAACACTCATTATACAGTACTATTCAGATTAATTAACTTTCAACTAACTCATTCTTTTTTTCTAAAATAAAACAGATTAATTAACCTTTGTCTGATGTAGTATAAACAGTTTTATACAGCACACATTAAGTGAATCAACGTCTCTCTACTCACCACTCAGCTACCACGAAGCCTTGCAACAATTAAAACTAAGTGTGCATCTCACATCGGATGAAATTCAATATTATATCAACACTCTTTCAACCAACGTGCTATCGTCATATAATTCACAGAATACATGTGATCAACAGTTTCATTTCTAACTTTTATGTATGATCAAATATTACTCAGAAAAATCAATTCTTCAAATAGTTAGTTATTCATTAACTTCTGACTAGAGATACCCAAGATTCATAATGAAGTATTTTTTGTGAGAGAAAGAGAAGTTACAAATAGATACATAATCAACACAGTAATTTCTATGCACTGTCAATTTTATTTAAAGATAATTATTATAAAAATAAACAACATGCTGACTGTTAGTTCATGATTTATTTAGTCTTTTTTTTTTCTTCTTTCACTTTCCAAATTTACATTCTTAACCTTTGACCATTTACATGTTTGTTACCTAGGACTAGGATGGTGTAGACAACTAGTTAACCAGTTCACAAGCATATCAAATTCTTAATCCATATACGTTGGAGTACCGAAGCCCAGTTAGTCATGTGTATTGAGCCCAATACTTGATCCATTGGGCTGGGAAGTTAGCCCAACAAGACAATACTTATAAACAAAACAACAGAGAATATGGAACATTTTGGTTGAAGTTGAAAATGAAATGCCTCCAAATGGCTCTTGTATCAGTGACCACCGCAAAATCCTCGAAGCTCATTCTCCCTCGTTCTCACGCTTTCTCCTCCTTCTATCTCCACCGTCAATTTCAACCACTCTCCTCTTCCTCCTCCGTGCTCCTCCGTTATCCCCGGTGCCGCGCCGCCTCCCCAGGTCCTCCACTCCCACCTTCCGAAAACGATTCCGGGCACCTTAAAGGTTCCTTCATCCTTCGAACTTTTAAATGTTTTATTGCATAAGTTAGGTTTCCTTCCATGCATGTTTTCGCTTAGATTATTTATTTCTATTTACTACTGCCAGGGATATAGATGAACTTAGCTAGCTATTTATGAATTGTTTAAGCTCAACATGTTAATTGATCAATCAAACGCTTATTCTAGTTGAATAAACAAGCTCAAACTTGCAGTTAGACTGGAGTATTTAACCGAGTCAAGCTGAAGCTCTATAAGCAGCCTTGAATTGAAAACAATAGTTTCCCATCTGGAGAATTGTAACTTTTTATTATCTTATATATCTACTAGACTACTACTTAACTTCAAAAAAAGATCAAAATTTTCAAATTGCAAGAAACTAAACTAGGTTAGAGTTTCTTATGTGTATACGGTGGCGGATTTCCTAGTATCCCTTGGTGTTTTGTTTCTTCTTCTTAAATTAAACATGTATTTGAGCTTCCTACACCCTGTACTATCTATCTGTAGTTTTGGGGCTTTTAGCCCTCCTTTGCACACACAACAAAAGAAGAAACTAAACTAGGTCAGATGAAGTCACTCTATGTTGCAAAAAAGTGTTTGAAATTATCTGATTATGTTAGATACAGTTGGTTTTTCACGGAACTCTTATAAAAGCCACTTTACGTTTTGCCAAATATATTTGTATTGTGTTGAATGTTGATCTTTATTCAACAGCATTTTGTTGTCTAGGACACTCAGGACACACATACTATTTGCTTTGCGTTATAAAAGCCTGTTTCAGTAGATATTGCACATTTACTCAGTGTTATACTTGTCTTGGAGTATTAATTGCTATAATGATGCCATGTTTTTCATATTTAATCTATCATATACTCAATTTCTATCATTTATGTTTTGATTTGGTGCTTATGCTTCTTGAGCAAGGCTCAGCTTTTGGTATTTGACAATACTCTTTTTTCTTTTTTCAGGAGCAGATGTTACTTCGTCTTTATCCAAAATTCAAGATAGAATACAGATCTTCTTTGCTGTTCTTTTCTGGATGTCTCTATTCTTTTGGGCTTCCGCCTGGGATGGGAGGAATAGACCAAACAAGGGATCAAGATTTAGAAGATAAAATAGTAGCCATTTAATTTGTATATATCGAATATATATAACTTAGGGGGACGACAGAATTATACAGCAACAGAAAAAAAAAAATGCAACTGTGTCGTATAAGTATTATTCTCTGTAGAATTTCTGCTTTAGAATATTCCATTTGCTAAGATTACTCCTGTCAGAAGTAGCTTATGAGTAATCACTCTGTTCCCCTTTTATTCATGTATCCAATTATAAAAATAAGAATTAATAAATTGGTTGAATTAGTTCACAATTTGTTATTGGATAGATGATGAATCATTCAACATATTTTTGTGATCCAAAGTTCATTAGTCGAGCATAGGTCTTTTAATAGACAAGTCTGAACTCTAGGTGTTCAAGTATAAGAATCTATTGAGCTTTATTTCATAATTTATTTATTTTTTGCAAAAATATATATTTTAAATGGATGGGTTGGATATCCATCCATCCATACATTTTTTTTATGCCAACTAGAAAATTGAAGACGGGTGAGTAAAATTAAACTCGAAATTTTTACAACGTTTTTGAGATAATTCTAAAGACTGAAATTCTGAAAATTTAGATGAACTTGCCTCCATCTGTGTTTTGAGCGATTGGTCTGTTATTTTGTAGTCCAAGTTTTTAATTCAAGTACAATGTAAGACGGGGTTCGCAGACAAGTATTTCCTTTCATTGTGAATGACGTCTTTCTTTCGGCCTAAACCATTCTCCATGAAACCTGAAAAAAAAAAATTGAATGGCCCACTGTCATTTAAAACTTGAGATTTTTTTATTTTATTTTTATGTTGACTTGTTTTGCCTGAGCCAGCTGGTATGGTCTGTGGAAAAGGAAGTGCCTTTTGTAGAGTGAACGTTATTCATTTATGATGGATTGAGCGTCAAGTTTTATGTGTTTCAATAAGTTGATATGTGGTTTGCAACTAGCAATATTTCGTTTCATGGGTTTACTTCTCAGGAGCAGAGCAATGAACGAGTAAGACATATTTTGTTGTTTTTCTTTCCTGACCGTAGGAGTAACACCAGACGGAAATGGAGATGAAATATGTAAAAAGCCTCAAGCTTTTTCTTTCTGGGTTGACATTTAATTGAAGTTTTCATTGTTTTGATTCAGAGCTTCAGGAAATGATCTCACAGCAGATGCCACCGTCGCTGTCTGTTTTTTGGTGTTTCTCTACTTACCGATTAGTCGATTACCGTAGTAGTTAAATCCCATATTTCAAAGTTCGCATTTGGAAACCTACTGAGGTGACAATGTTACAACCTTTTTTTGACGAAAATATAATCAAACGGGTCTATATGTTTTCTTCCGTTTCTTGTCTTGAATATGCTAAGTTGGTGGATAGAAAATAAAAACAACTCAATTTATTAAGGATTTGAAAACTGTACCGATTACTAAAGTACTTTAAGGACTTCGAATATATACTATATCAAGTAATAACATGAAAGCAAAAGGAATTAGTTTTCACACATGTTTAATAGTGATCATGCAGTATAGTATTAGTAACATTAATTTTACTAACTACAACCAAGAAATTCTCACGTCCCCTGTTGTTGCTATTGCATTGTTAGCAAAGGCCAGAAATGGCAACAAAATATGGCCATAGTAGCCAAAAGCAGGTGTTGATACATGGTTGGTCTGAGGCTAAGGCGAGATGACGATGCAAAAGTAATTGGTGTCCGTTCATTTATGCAACTAAACTAAAATGGCGACTTGGGTTGGGTCCCCCAATTTGTGTCATGCAGCATCCACAGTCAAAACGTGTCCATACTGCATAGGCTATAGTTTCCCACTTGCATTTCCCTCATCTAACCCTCTTAAGTGTTATATAAAGACTTGCTTGTTTCTTATTCTGAGAGGGTTCACTTCTCTCTTCTATCACTCTAAAAGTCTAAATCACTTTCTTTTCAACTGTTTTCTTTCCTTTTGTAGTTGAGTACTTTTCTTTCACTTTTCACTTCTTAGCTGGTTTCAACTTGCACCATCATTTTCTTGTGGTTTCTCCGAGTTGTAAAAGATGTTACTCAGAAGCTCCTCCGCACCAATTCTAACTTCATTGTTACTCTATTCCAAGGACTCCTCCTCCGAACCAGAGCGCATTCTTCATCTTCCTAAAATAGCATCAGCTTTAAGTCTATGTCAAAACTTAGTGGACATAGACCTCAGAAACTCATCAAGTCCCAAGAGAAAAAATCGTGGTGTGCCACTTAGTAATGTTCTTGAAAATCAACAGAGAATCAAAATCAAAGAAAGAGATGCAGTGAAAGATCCACAACAAAAGACTTGCATGAAAGCAAAACCTTTAATTCACGAACTGTTTTCAAGTTTGGATTTAAATCATGAAGAGTGTGGCTGTAATGGTGGTAGTGGAAGAGGCTCGGATGGTGGACATGGAAGTGGGTGGGGTTTCCATGAAGGAAACGATCATGGTAGAGATAGGACCGATGCTTATTACCAGAACATGATTGAAGCAAACCCCACTGATGCTCTTTTGCTTGGAAATTATGCTAAGTTTTTGAAAGAGGTAATAATTTGTTTCTTGCTCATGTTTTGTTTCTCTATGGTTGTTCTGTTCTGATATTGTATTTGCAAATAGGTTCGTGAAGATTATCCTAAAGCAAAAGAGTTTCTCGAAAGGGCGATTTTGGCTGATCCTGATGATGCTCATATTCTGTCCCTCTATGCAGACTTAATATGGCAAACAGAGAAGGACGCTGATCGAGCTGAAGGATACTTTCATCAAGCCGTTAAAACTTCCCCAGATGATAGGTTAAATATATTATCAACAATTCTACTTTTATTAATTATGGTTTTTATTCTTTCTATATATTTTTCTAATTGTTTACAGAATGAAGCATGTTTTAATCTGTTTCTTTGATAGAAAAGCATGAAGTTGGTCCCCCTTTCCTGCTTTATAGTTTATATTCTTTTTCTGTTTCCCAAATGCAAAAAAAAATAAAAATTGTCCTCTCTTGTTGAGTTGTTGATAAAACTAATGTATACGCTTTAATTGTTGGTAGCTATGTGCTAGCTTCATATGCTAATTTCCTTTGGGATGCCGAAGAAGACAAGGAAGATAGTCAAAATAAATCGGATCACAGCCAGGCATATCCAACTGATCTCTTTCATGGAACTAACCATCACCTTCATTTAACTGCAGCCATAGAAGCCTTACCACTGTTTCTTAAGTGAAGGTGATCGACCAAGTGTGTAATAACTTATATGAAAAATAGTCTCAAACAGTCACTTTTGGAAGTGGTTACTGGGAAGGGTTGGTTTAATAGACATTTACTGTGAATAGCAGCAGCTTGGACCATAATAAGAGAGAGCATCTTTTGGTGCCTCTTGTGCTAGTAAGTTGTAAGGTTTCCACCAATGTATTCTTTGGGAATGTTAAATTTTGTATGCAGAGACTAAGGACTAAGAAGTTAAGAGCAACCATATATTATAATATACTTTAATTGCTTTGAGCCGTAAAATTCAAATAGCTAAAGTGGTGGGTCAACATACAGGATGTACTTTTGTATAAATTTTTGCGACCATATATGGTTTTCATTTGTTCATTCTTGCAACTTTCAAACATGGAGATAATGTAATATTAAAAAACAATACCATCCTTTAAAGCGGTTTCAAAAATCTATTAACATGAAAGGAAAAAGACTAGAGCATGAGCATGAGCATCTGCATGGAACCATAGACAACAACAGCAGCATTCGTAGTTACATATATTCCAACAGATGATAGTGGGAGTTTGAATTCAATTAACATAAACCTATGGCTCCAAATGTACTAGTAGGGCCTTGAAAGGTGAAACTGAAATTGAAACATATGGCTCTTTTGTCAGCTATTGTATGAATGGGTTTCTTGTCTTTTTCACGTGTCACACTCAGGATAAGGTGTTAAGTGTTTTGAGAGTTCGTCTTTTTCAAAGTGCTTGTCATTGTTTAGGGCTGCTATAATTTAGCTACAACTTGTTTAGTTTCAATTTCAATGTATGAACGGTAGCGACTATCGCATTACTCAAATTGGTAAAGCTTGCATTATTTGTCGTTACTAATCATTAATTTCGTATTTTGTCCTATGCTTTAAATAAGGATCTTCTCTATCTTCACCTTAATAATCATAAATTGCACCTTGTTTACTAAGTTAAAAAATTATATTCTTTAAAATCTTACACCCTGTTTAGCAAGGTGAAAATGGAGGAGGGAGGAGAAACAGAAAAAAGACCAGAAATTCTTGATTTCTTTCATCTGCTTCTCAAAATCAAATAAATTGTGATGTTCTTGGTCATTACTAATATTGCAATTCAATTTTAACTAAATTCATTTCAATCAGTACCTATTTTTGTTGTATAAGCGTGCATCTTTATGTTCTTCTATAGGGACAGAGCCATAGTAATAAATATATAAATATTAATTTTATAGAAAATATTTATAGTTGTGTGTTTTGTAAAACGATCTTAGAATATATAATAAAAAATATATTTACATAAAAGATAAATTAGATTTTTGTGCATGGCCATTGGGCAGTGTTCTCATCCTTAGTGATGAGACCACGAAAGGTATTGATGACCAATTTACACATCCTTGGTGTCTAGCTAGGAAGGGTTATGTTGATGAAATTTGCAAAAAAGGTATACTTTAAGGACGAGTTAAAGGAAGAATCTATTCTAAGCCGCGGTGAAAACATCCTTGTTTAAGGCTAAGAATCTAATTAAAATATTTTAGTGATTATCTTTTGGCAAAAAGGTAGGAATCTTTAGTTTATGGCATGCCTGGACGAAAAGTTTTGCATCACCGTACCCCGAGGATTGCTTCTGATGATTTTTCTTCACCCACGACATGACGTTACCGCGCGTTATTGAATTACATACATATTACAGGGAACTCACATCATTTTCTACGACTCGAATGCTCTAACATTAACATTCTCAAACATGTTCTCTTCCTCAACTTCCTTCTTTCTTTGCCTTTTCATCTTCTCTGTAACAACTTCTCATGGTGTGTGTTTTATATTAATTGTTTGCAATGACATTTCTATATATGCATTATCAACTAATTCCATTGTGTGGTGGTGCATGCAGTTTTGGGGGATAGAGCATTTACAGGAACATATGGAGTAAACTACGGTAGGGTAGCAGACAATCTACCATCCCCTGAGAGTGTGGTAACACTTCTGAAAGCTGCCAAGATTAGGAACACAAGAATCTATGATGCTGATCATCAAGTCCTGAGTGCCTTCAAAGGATCTGGAATTTCAATTAGCGTTTGTCTACCAAATGAGCTTATGAAAGAAGTAAGTGCCGATGAGGATCGTGCCATGAGTTGGATCAAAGAAAATGTTCAGCCCTTTCTTCCAGGAACCAGAATTCGTGGCATTGCCATTGGTAATGAGATTTTGGGAGGAGGAGATATGGGGCTGTGGCAAGTTTTGCTACCAGCAGCTAAAAACATGTACACTGCCCTTAATAACCTTAATTTGTCACATCAAATTCAGGTTTCAACTCCACACTCTGAGGCTGTTTTTGCAAATTCATACCCTCCATCTGCTTGCACTTTTAGGGACGATATATTACCTTACATGAAGCCCCTCTTGCAATTCTTCTCCCAAATTGGCTCTCCTTTCTACATTAATGCATACCCTTTCTTGGCCTACAAGAATGACCCCCAACATATTGACATCAACTATGCCCTCTTTAAGAAAAATCCTGGCATCTATGACGCCAAGACTAAACTTCACTATGATAACATGTTTATGGCCCAAATTGATGCTGCTTATGCTGCCTTGGAGAAGGTTGGTTTTGAGAAGATGGAGGTCATTGTTACCGAGACTGGTTGGGCCTCTAAAGGGGATGACAATGAAGCTGGGGCTAATGTCAAGAATGCTAGGACTTACAATAACAACTTGCGTAAGCTACTACTCAAGAAAAAGGGTACCCCTTTTAGGCCCAAGATGGTTGTCAGGGCTTATGTCTTTGCTTTGTTTAATGAGAATTTGAAGCCTGGCCCAACTTCTGAGAGAAACTTTGGTTTGTTCAAGCCTGATGGAAGCATTTCATATGACATAGGCTTTACTGGCCTTGTTCCCTCCTCAGCAACCTCGTCTTTTCTTTCCTTCAAGGTACTCGCTCACTCTCACTCGTTTACTTTGTTAATATTTAACATAATCAATGTTGATGCTCAAGCAATTATGCATTTCAGGGTATTGGATCTTTCTACGCAATGGTTTCTACAACTTGTGCGCCTTTTCTTCTTCTTCTTCTAGCATTGTAAGCGGTTATGAGATTAAATGTAATGTTTCTTTGGATGTAACAATTTTCAGAACTCACAAGCAATTCAAATTGTGGAAAATCCAAAGTACAGATGACGTCTCCATGTCTAGCTCAATAACATTTTTTTATATATATTATTCTTTATTACCATAGACTTGATTATCAAGTATTGATGTTGTTTTTTTCTCTCCAAGATTAATGTGAATTTAAATCACCTATCCTCATTTCTTATTATTTCCATTCTTAGCTCTTAACATGGTTTTTATAAAACTATTTCTTTTACAAACTAATTTATTCTCTCCTACCTGTTTTTCTTATTATTTCCTAATTTATTTTACACTTAAAAGATTATCAATTAAACAAACTATTTTGATCAAATGAGATTTCTTGTTAAATATATAGGTGAGATGTCAATACATAAAAATACTATTAAAAAGGTAATTAATATTTTGTAAATTTTCTAAATGACAAATATTTCAAAATGAATTACTCCATTCAAAGTGATATGCTCCTTCGGCCCTTATGTCTAATACTATATATTTCTTTGAATGCTTTAAATCATTTTTAAAACTAGGAAATATCAATAATTTTTAGTAAGATATTTTTCATAGATAATTAAATGAATTCATAACTCCGTCAGAACTCATCTAATAAATCAATTGTCAAAAAAAAAAAAATTATGACAATAATTTATTTAATTAGTGATTTTTATATAGTATACATCATCTTAAAAATGAATAATATAATTCGAAGTAAATAGTGTTCGGACATTGATTAATTTTAAATAGTAGTAACATGTTTTCAGCGAATAATATAAGTAATGGTTCAATTAATTCAAGAAATGAAGAAAGTTACAAAACACACGGGATATTTAAAAATACATAATCCATTTTCACTTTTTTTTAATCTATTTTAGAAAGTTTTTTTAAAAGAAAAAAAAACAAATTATTCATAACCACCATTTCATATCCTTTGATACTCAAGATTAATTTACCAGATTGAGGAATATTCAAATAGATGTCAATATTGAAAGCACATTTTCAGATTGGATTAAATCTAACTTGAAATTAAATGGAAGACGGAAGAAAAGTAAAAGAAAAAGTGAATTAATTGGTAATTAAAGGAATTAAATGTCTGTGGTTGGTTTGAAGACTTGGAAGTTTGGGTTGTGAAGGTGAAGGCGAAAGCCAAGAACGGGTGCAAGTGTGCAACACGCTACCCCGACTAAGGAGTTAGGACCTACGAGTTCAAAACTTGAAGCATTGACTTTAATTTCATCCCTTACTTCTATTTATATCTTGTCCTCTCTCCACTTTCATTTGTGGCACCCATTTCGATCGTTTGCAACTTTTCCTGTTTCAATTAATTACACAAACCAACAAGATGAGTAGTGGTCTTGGAGTAGTGGTGGCAATAGCAATTTTAACGGTTCTACAGTGCGCAGAGGCACAGACAACTTACGTTGTTGGAGATGCCACCGGTTGGAGAGTTCCACCAAATGCCTCCACATATCAAATTTGGGCTTCCGACAAGAACTTTACAGTTGGAGATATTCTGTGTACGCAGTTTATCCTCTTATATACTATGATTTTAATTTATCATGACTACATGACAAACCAAAATAACTAACCAACTAGTTAATTATTTGTTTGTGTTTGAAATTTGAAGCATTCAATTTCCAGACAGGGTCGCATAACGTAATTGAAGTGTCAGAAGCGTCATACAATTCGTGCAGTTCAGCGAATTCTGCAGGTACACCCTACAACACGCACTACAAGAAACCATTGACAATTATTTGTGATTAATATAAATTTTTGTCGTTAATCATATTTTAGTGATAAATTTTTTAAAATTTGATAATTTTTTTCTGTGGTGACAGGTCCTGCAAACGTTACCCTAATCAGAGGTGGTCAACATTACTACATTTGTGGCATTGGTAATCACTGCCGGAATGGGCAAAGGCTATCCGTCAATGTCTCAGGCTTTTCCACCGCCCTTCCGCCATCCGCCACCACCGCTCCACCGCCGTCTTCTGCGCCGCCCTCTTCTTTCCCTTCTACTTTCATTGCCTTCGCCCTCCTCCTCTCCGCATTCATTGTCAATACAGCGTTTTAGAGTGTCAATTTATGTACCATTTATATATGCTTATGCTGCTTAGCTTCTCATTTTGTGATTCATATACCTTCATCATCGACCATGTAGTATTAACTCATCAATAAAGAGTTTTTGTTTTCTATAATTTAATTCTAAAGTATGGAGATTAGTTACAACTTTTATGGAATTTGCATCTGCTACAAGCAAACTACGTACATACTCAAATTATATGCTCAATTAGTCAGACTTTTGATTTAATTTTGGTTGTTTACAAATGCCTGTCACCACCTCTCATACAGTACTTTATTAAATAAATAATATTTATTGGTTTTAAATACTAATTAAACAATAGTTTAAGTTATTCTGAAAATATTATTCAAATAATATCAAAACAGATAATAGTAGGAAAAAAATTATACTTCTTGATTGTATGTGGCGTGCTTGATTTTAAAAAATATTACGTTTTTTTTTAAACTTTACTAATTATAGTTATATATAAAACTATTACCTTATTTTCATTTATTTTTTTTATTTTTAAATATTTATACTACAAATGTTACAAATATTATAATTTTCATAATTTCATGTACAAAATTTTAAAATAAAAATAAAAATAATAGTTTTTATAATTCTAAATTAAAATAAATTCTCGAATCAAATAGACTCTCAAATCTTAACTGTTATAAAGTGTCAAATGTCAATGCCTTGATGATGTACGTTCACGGTTCACGTAAATATTTGTATATGAAATCCTTTATACAGTATTATGTACATTCATTTCGTTTGCCTCTTCTTCATCAATTTGGGCAATAAGCCCACTACTACTGAGGCATTCTAATTTATGGCCCAATAAAATTCCTCTAGTTATGAACATTCTGAACTAGAAGCACTCAAATCCCATGAACATTAAAAATGCGCCTGAGATAGTAAGATCTATTTTGCGTTCTAACGTGAGGCGAAATTATTCACTCTTATATTAACTTTGTTAGAATTGAAGTAACATGATATCAATTTATTGTATCTGAAAAATCAAGTTGTGTAGTGTGTTTATTAAACAATGTTCGCAAGACTCATTTCATAAATAGCAATTACTTACAGTCAAGCTGTTTGTAATTTTCACAAGAAACAGTGTCTTGAGGAATATAAAAAACTAAATGTAATTTATTTTATTTTTTATACAGGATATTTCATTTTAATTTTATCCAGAATTTAAATTAACATAAACAGTTTTTGGCTGGTAACAACGTTTGTAATTGCTTCTCTTTTTGAAATGTTTTTCAAGAACCCCCCAAAAAATAATACAGATTTGGACTTCAAATGCAGAGTATCAATTCTGAACGGGGCCTTATATTCTAATTGCATTTCCATTGGGATTGAAATTAAGAAAACGTTAATTTTTTTTCTTTCAAGTTGGTACGGTAGTGTGGCGGCACAGGGGTGCGATTAGTCTCTTCGATTTCCGTCCCAAACATTTTAAATCATTCCCACTTTCATTTCCATTCTCCGGGTTTAAAAATTTAATTCGCCCTTACCCCTATTGGGGATCGGGTTTTCTAACCCCATCCCGTCTCCCTTATACATGACAGTCTCAAATCATAAAATAATTTACATGATTCGTCTCAAATGTTGCGCATAACACCCTTATATAACACATTTCTATTTCTCATAATAAATCAAATTGTTTCATTTATTTTATCAATAGAAATATTGTTAATAATTTTTTTTTATATATAAGGTTATTATTAAATGAGTTAAAAATATTATTTTATAATAAATATAATTAAATTAATGTTTAATATAAGTTTTTAAACTTATAATTTATGTATAGATTACTCTAAGATATTTATATAATTTACTATATTAACAGTGGGGACGGGTGTAGATGCGAGTGCGAGGTGGGGATCACAATTTCCAACCTCAACCCCGTCTTCGACTCTCTTAAACGGAAAAAATCTAAATCCGCATCCGTACCTAATCAACTCAGATTTTTCCTTCAAAATCAAAGTGGGATGAGGATATCTCACGAATACAGGCTCAATTGTCATGCCTACTTTCAAGATGGCATCCCACTTTATTTATATACATGCATATTCAACTTTATTAAATTAAATAAAAAGGAGTGTTCGGACGTTGATTAATTTTTGGCAAGCTAATGGTCCAATTAATTAAGTCGTGTATTATGATGGACAAATTACCATAGCGTAAATAATATATTGCTCAATTAGTAGGGGAACTGTCAAAATAAAGTTAATTATGCTAACTAATTCCCAGCTTACTCCCTAGCAATATATATATGTAACCAACCGACAATTCCTTATAGTATCTATCGTAATAGGTAAGCTTGACAAATGAACTACACCTTAACCCACTGATAATGACAACTTTTGAAGCTCGCTAGGTCGTATATAAATCAAAACATTCAGTGCATGAATATGTATGTATACTACTTCGCATCCGATGAATGGTTCCTAATCTCATGCACTTTTGTCTTTTGTCTTTTGTCTTTTGCTTTAGCATGTATAATTGTCTTTATTACAAATATATATGGTCCTCGCAGGAATATGATTCTTGAATTTAAAACTTAACTTTCACAAAAAGAAAAGAGGAGTTAATATTGTCCTCACAAATAGTTCCGTGCTCGATCTAGTCTAAAAATGTTTATCGACCTTGTAATAGAAAAAAAAAAGATAAAAAAAGAAGAAGATAAATATCTTGTTGGATTAGCAGCGGGGTTATTATAGCAAGGACACATATTATCCTGAATTTACTTAATCAAGCATTATCATACAATAAAATAGAAAATTAATTTAATTAACTAAACTGTAATAATTTTAATATTTATTCTGGTCAAACAGATCATGTCAATTTCCTATGAAAAACGTTGGTTAACTCAAAAGTAGTATACTAAAAGTGAAAAATACAAAAAACAACTGAAGTTTATTAACGCTACTATATGAATGCACGTTTTTGTGTTTCTATGATATCACTATATTAATAATTACAAATTTATTAATTTAATTTAGTAATACCAACCAATAGTAAATATTATATATTTTTTAGAAAACAAATTATTAAAATATTTATTCTTAAATATATTTAGAATTAGTTGAATAAAAGAATAATATATAAGCACACAATGATACATATATTTTTCTTTAAGGTTTTATACATCGCACATGTTTATTATTTTATTTTATTTTGTTGGTGAAAGAAACATGTTTATTAAGCTGGTCAAAGGAAAAATAGGATATTTAGGACTATATATATTGTATGCATGATATATACGAATATCGATCCTTAAATTACTTAATTAACGAGTGGGGTTCCTTCTGTATATCAACCGACAAGTGTACACATTTCATTTGCTAACAGTGATATATGAACAGAACAATATGAATTTGACTCCCTTTACAGTTCTGCAGTCGATTCCCACACCACTAATTTGATCTTATTTCTTCTCTTTATATAGTTTGATTGCATTAATTTGTGTGTACTGTATATGGTTGAATTGGTCTATTAAGCTAGATATGTAGCTTTCTTTAATTTATTCCGAATTATTATTATACAAAAGTGTGTAAGACTATCAAAACAGAAATTCAAATCAATGATATAACGGTGGACATGTGCCTATGGTTCTTCCCTTTTGTTTTCCTGCTTTTTCTACTTTTAATTTCTTTCCTTTCTTAATTGGGGACATGTTACGAACAAATTATTCTGCAGTTTTATTGGTGTCAATGTGTCATAGAGGAGGAAAGATCGACTATATTATTTAACTGCTTAATATCATCTCCACAGAATTTATTCGTTGTGTGAGTAAGAATGTATCATGAAATGAGAGAATAAGATAGCACAGTTGTGTTATTTAAGATTACTTTTGAGTAAGGTCGGCACTTTATTTAAAAGCTGGTCAAACATCCAGATATGATCAAAGGAGTAGAAGAAAATAATTTATAGAGGTTTCACACTGCAGGAAAAATCGATATTACAGTGATTTAAAATTTTACGGTAATGTGAAAAAACTTAATATAATTCGTTAATACACAGCCTCCAATATTGGTAATCCCCTTCTCCATAAATTTTTGTACTTAGTACTTTATTTTTTTTGTTAAAGATTGCACCTACATATTACATGACTAATTCAATGAATGCTTATTGGTTCTCTTTTGCTCTCGTTAGCATGTAAGTTATTATAGAGCTTAAAAAGTGACATTTTTTTTATTTTTAATTTTTATGTATGTTGTGCATTCAGTATGTATTTTTCTTCTATTCATATTTTGACTTTTTATTTGCTCATTTATAGAGGTATTTTTTTTTTTCTCTTTAACCAGTGCCAAATAAATCACCCTTATATTATCCATTGCTTAACTCATTTGAGCCTGCTATTACCTTTCATTATTTGATTTAACCAGTGCCAAATAAGTCATCCTTAGATTCAATAAAAAAGAGCAATTACATTTAGTCATTTATTTCTTGCTTAAAATCCATTTGTTTGCAACTCAAAAGTCAAAACACGAACTCCTTAATTTGTTTAGCACGCCAACCCCATAGTCGCTACTCTTTATCAGCCTTACTTTCCCATTCAAAACTCAATCTTATTTTTAAGTTTTAGTGTTTTACATTTTTAATTAAAACAATGTGACTTGATATGACAGATTCATTTTTTTTATATATAATATGAATATTAAAAAACTTAAATTGATCATAATGTAAATAATTTTACACTAACAATACACACTTGTTAAACTTTACAATTTTTTATATAAGATTTAAAATTATGTATACTTCATTGAATAAAATCAGTTTAACATATAATATATATTTTTATATAAAATATGAGTATAAATACTTAATTATAAATGTCCAAATGAGCTAAAATGTAATACGTTGAATCATCAAACATTTTATAAGTTTTAGTTATTTTATTAAGTGCTAATAGTGAGAAATAGCAATCAGCCAATCACACACAGCACAGCAATATAGATTTACAGATTTTATTTTGATTGTTAAAAGTGAGAAATAGCAAACATTCCACAAATATGATTTATTTTATTAAAATGTTACTAATAGTATAAAAAAAAGCTAGTCCGTCACGGCGTCACCATTCACAAATTCCTTGTACTTGTTGTACAGCATTAACCATTTAACTGAAATCGAAAGATAGGAAATTAAAATGAGTTTTTTCTTTATCTTCTTCTATGCTCAAATAAAATGTACAAGATCGCATAGTGATGATTGATATCCAGAACATCATCATTATTTTATTTTAATTGATAAAAAAAAAAAAAAAAAAAAAAAAAGGCAGAGAGAAAACCCTTTTTGAGGGAACAGCCAACGACGAGTGAGTAAAACGTCAGAATCAGAAAACTGCAGAAATGTGATCTCAAACTGGAACCGGTGAAACAAATCCGGGATCTTGCGTAGCAGGGTGAACAGCAGGATCAACGATTCTATCATCAAAGTAACTATTCTCACCGTTGATCTGATCAAGGACCAAGACCAATCCCATGGCAAAGGCAGCATCAAAAGCAGGCTTGACGCAAAGCCAAAAGACATCCTTCCCAAGCATAACGCTGGTGGTGGGGTCCACTTTCCGACGAATCTCAGCCACTAGTTCCTTAGCGGCATTGAATACTTTGCAGCAGCGCTGCGGGAAAGAACCTTCGATGAGGTACTCCACACCGGGTCTATCGTAGACCTCCACCGCCACGGTGGACCGGGAGCGTCCGATGATGGAGGATCTCTTGACGCTGAAAATGGGTTTATCACCGTCCGTTCTCTCCCCTTTGAAGCCTTCCCACCGTTGGTGAAGACTCGGTTTCTGCCGCAGCATAGATATCGATCAATTAAAAATGAAAAATGAAAAATGAAAAATGAAAAATGAAACAGAAAAGAGATGTAGAGTACCTTTCGGCGGAGAGTTAGAAGAGAATGGCCATGGGGATCCATGAGAACGAGTTCGTCCTTGTCACGCGCTCGTGGACCATAGGTGTCGAAGCGGAAGACGAGTTGACCCTTGGAATCGTACACAACGAACCCATCACCGTTGAAGAACAGAGAGGTTTTCAGCACTGTGAGCTGGGTCTCTTCCTTCAACACGTACTCTTCTTGCACCACCAACTCACCCTCATCCTCCTTCATTCTTCTTCTTTGTGTTTGTTTAAGTTTCTTGAGTGATATATATGTGCGAGTGAAGAGTGGAGAAAGAGAATTAACTCGATCGATCGGTGTTCACCTTTTAACTTTTAACATGTGCTCTTGTGAGTTGAGATGGAAAAGCTATCATCAAATCTTGTGTTGTCTTCTTCTGCTTTCGTTTTCTTCTTTTTAACTATTCTCTGCTATTTTATTTGTGGACACCAACAAATAAGAATTAGTGAGGTTCTATCTGCGTGCGTGTCGTGTTCGACCAATGTAGATATTTACGTTATTTTCCACATAAACCACCCCACATTTATACATTTCTTATTATAACTAATCTCACATTTTATTTGTTAATCATGATGCTAAGCACATTCCTTGAGATATAAATGTAAAAACATTTATTAAACATAATTAAATTTTTTTAAAAATGAAAGGCTCGTTTAATATTAATTTTAATTAATTGTAAATGTTTAATACTATTTCTTAAAGTATTTTTTAAATTGTTTTAATTTTATTACTTAAATAAAATATGAGCACGTGTGCCAATAGCATTATTTTTGGAACAGATGCATGATTAGTCAGATTACTATTTACTAGTAGCTATCTATATTATAATAAAATTATATTGTATACGTCTGTTTATACACATGTTTATTTCTATTTGTGTAATTTTTATCATTCGAAATTATTTTATTTTTTAATATGTATGCTTTATTTCTTCTGACTATAACATAAAGGTATCAAGATACTATCCCATTGCTTTCGACCTGACACTTTTAAACAAAGCTTTTGTTTTTCTCTTTATTTTTTTAGTTTGTATTAATTATTACTTTTATATAATTTAATTTTTGTATACAATCAAGGTTGTCATACGAGTGTGGCTGAGTTGTTTGATTTTGGCCAACTCAGTGCCACACTTGTGGGTTGTCTACAGTCCATATGTTTGGAGGAAATAAAGGATCGAATCAGAAATATTCCAACAGCATTAGCAATATATGTTAGATGGAGATTGGAATCTCAGAAATATCATTTTTGTACGTAATTTTTTTAATTAATGCAAAAAGAGACAAAAAGATAAACTAATAATGCGTGGCTTATGTATTTCAGTATGTTCCAAGCAGTGATTTCCAGCTGAATTTTGATTCAGCACCTACGTACTCTACAGATGATCTTTATATATATATATATAAAGAATTGACAGAAGAGGAAATATCTTTTGATTGCGAAATGAGTAAGAGTTTTGGGGCTTAGGCCCCTCCTAAATAAAAAATAAAAAAAGTTAAGGGAAATTATCAATTAATCTATCACGACATTTATTAGTCTTATCCAATATATAAATTGAGGTAGCGTTTGGACTAGGGATTTTATCAATTTTAAAAGAACATCAAAATCAAAAGCACCAATGGAACTTGAGAAGCAACATGACTACATAGATTTTTCTATTTATATAAGAAATTGTTAAGTGTTTACTTTACTCAATCAAGTTAGTCAACTATTTAAGATTTTTCACTGGTTAGGAGCTGAGTTACACTAAGTCAGATCAAGTTGTACTGGGTCACGTGCATACCCAATCCAATTAGTAGTTCGAACCAATTGGGTACCTGGTTCTTGGGTCCAAATCGGATTTAATAACAATGATAGAATCTACCTACTCGAAATGATAAAGAATGTTTTTATTTTTTTAAAATTTCATTAATTTTTTCTCTTACTAAACATCCGTTTTATGGTGGGTTGAAAATAATATTAACCAAAGAAAAGAAAGAATTCACATTTATTAGGCTATCACATCAAGTTATCTCTCTAGTTTCTAAAATACAATTAAAATGTTAATTTAATTAATAATAATCATGCCACATTTTTACTAGTTAAAAAAAAAACTAGGGTTGAATTTGAAATAATAAAATCTAATCAACAAAGAATACTATAGAGTGCACAGTGGTAGCATAGACAATGGCAACTGACAAGCTTTGTTTCCTAAGTCGGCAAGTTCCCACTTCGCACCACCCATATCTAAGCTAAGATAGAAAAGTAAACATTGAATTGAATTGAATCTAGCAAGAACGAACGAACGACTATGATTCATTGATTCGATTTCCATAGTCAAAAAACACGCTATCTTGGTGGGCTAGGGTACCGCCCTCACTTCCTCACCCACACAACTTGTTTTGGTTCTTTTAACACCTCTTATGAGTTATGACTTACCTTCTTCTTCTGTAGTATTTGTTCAAATTATTACAAATAAACTGAGATGATTTTTGGATAGATTATATTCCTAATATTTCATTAAGTCTTCACATTAAAGAAATCATCCCATACAATACTACATAATAATTTGACATTTCATTCATGTTTTTACTATATTCATCCACTTGTATTTCAGTATGTTTTAAAATATTTATCATTTTAAAAAATAAGAAAATACTAGTAATATTTTCATTTGTTGAGATTTCATCTAAATACTTAAATCACAATTTAATTCTTTTTTCATATAAGCAATCGATCATTATCAACCACAGCCACACTACCTGTAAATTAGCTTCACATGATTTTTTCTTTGCACTCACCTTACCAAACCATGACAATGAAATGTCAACTTTTTTTTTAAACTTCAGTACGGTCTAAATTTTTGTGTGGCAAAATTTCGTCCACAATGCATGAAATATTTAGCCGGTGATGTTTGCCACAAAGTGAATAGTTTGGATGCTACTCGTGCAGTGGGCATTATCATGCTATATTTGGAATCGAGCATAATTATTACACAATAGACTTTGGAGACTCCACCCAATTAGAATTAGAGACTCCTAATCCTCCAAACAAAGCCATCGGGTGGAATCAATCTTTGCAATTTATTAAATTACAGTATATGCACAGATTCAATTTATTTATAATTAAAATAAAAACCTTAATTTATTCATTAATCATATTCAAAATTCATGAAAATATCCAGAACATTCTATATAATAAAGACATTTTAATTAAGAACAATTAGAGAAAATATGGAGATTGATAATTTGGAAACAAATCAAACAAATTTGATACAAATTTTGATGAAATCAATATTAAATTTGGAATCTGTAACACTCCGAACATGGACCGACCGACCCACTTCCGCTTGATCACTTCGCCTAGTCTGGTCAGACCCCCTTTCTGCTCAAAATCAATGCA
This sequence comes from Amphicarpaea edgeworthii, assembly GCA_014843725.1. NCBI lineage: Eukaryota > Viridiplantae > Streptophyta > Magnoliopsida > Fabales > Fabaceae > Amphicarpaea > Amphicarpaea edgeworthii. Next base: position 887,009 of record CM026320.1, on the reverse strand, counting down.
CAATCCAAATAATAACGGGATAGATGATTCCCCTCCTAGAATAACCAAAATCACTTAATATCAATTATCTTGCAACTAAATCAAAATGTTCAAGATACGGAGACACGTATGGATAGTGGGTAGTATAAAAAAGAACGACCGTACTAGAAAGAAATAGGTTAAGATTTACACTCTAAATGTTTCTGCGCTTGGTCTCCGATTATAACCATGATATAGTTCTAGCACATAAACATATCAAACAAATATTTATGACATTTTTTACTTTATATATATATAAAAAGTAAACTCTAAATTTGAACAATGAATTCAAAACAAACATTATACAACGTATATATAGATAGTATTCTAAAGCTACATTTCCCACCTAAAGCACTTACAAGCAAAAAATAAAATAAAGAGTGCCTAAAACTTGTTAAAAGAAACTCTTTTACTTAAAAGTTAGCCATTCGAAAAAGCATATTACGGTAATCTGCTTCAAATCCATCCAGTGATGGTGGGAAGGCAGGCAAAGGTACAACTCCTTGCTGTTGCTGCATGGTTGATTGATCTGGTTGACTGGCCCAGCCCACAAGATCATCATTTAGTGGATTAGCCCAATCCTCAATCCCATTGAGCCCATTAGCCCAGTCCATAGACTCACCAAGTTGATTAATTGAATTGAGAGGAACATCAACAACTTGATCAGTAAAATCTAGCATCTCATTGTTTCCTTTGAGTGTCATGAGTTGTTGTTTGCTTAGAGAGTTGTTGATCTGCAAGCAACTATGTTGACTTTGAAGCATGCTTGGAATGTAACCTCCTTGTTGCATACTAATTCCAAGACTAGAAGCTCCACCATTTGTAAAATTCATAGGAGTAGGAGTCATGAACATATTTTGCATGTTGTTGTTGGCCTCATCATGGTTGATATTTTTCAACATGTTAATTCTCTGGTCACAAGCTCCAATCTTATCATTGACAATACCAATGAATGCCCTCAATTGATCCTCTCCCATATTACTCAAACTCGGATCCCAAGAAGGATACTTGATCTCTCTGGCCTGTTTGTGCAATTTGGAAATCTCAGCTTCAATCATGTTCTTTCGATTGTCGAAAAAGTCTTGAATACTAAAAGTCTTGGAAGGTTTTTCAACCCTTTGACGCTCATAGTTTACAATGATGGAACGTACCCGTGCAGGTTCTACGGGATAAGTCATTGGTCCAACACCATTCATATCATCATACACGATCAAGCAGGCATCAACTCCACACATGGTAGAAAATTCTTTGATTTTTTTAAATAATCCATTATTTCTTTGCTTGAAAGTTATCTGACGAGATCTCTCATTTGAAATAGGTTTCAAGGTTATTCTTGCACGACCCATTTTCTACCAAACAAACAAGTAAAAACTCACATTATATATAATTAAAAAAAACCTACAAACTAACAAATCAAAGATTAATTAAAACTTTGAATTGATACACCAAAAAAATAAAAATTCTATGAGATAGAGAACGTGAAAGAGAGAAAGAACCTTAAACTTAAATGCAGGACACGTACGATCTACTGTCACCAGAAATTAAGAATTCAAGAAACCAAGAAATCAATTGAATGCTTTCTCTTTTTTTTCCTGCTAATTAGCCTATACTTCTACTTATTTATACCCTACAATTTATTATCCTGAGCGATTTTTTTTTTCTAATCAATCAAATGGTGTTTTTTTTTAATCTATCTAAATCAAATCTTAAATTATTATATATTATTTTGTCTTAAAATACTACAGTAAAGTTATGATTTATTTATATCCTAAATCTTTTTTTGATAGATACTAAATCTTTTTATTAATGTGAATTTATATTAATGCAACTATTATTGAATTTTTATTTTCTAATATATTTATATTTTTATATTTATGCATTATTCTATTGCAATTAATCTTCCAAATATTCAGTAAAAATAAATAAGATAAATTTACTAAGTTAGAATCAGTGTTTAATATATATTCAAATTTAAAATAATGAAACAATAATTGTAATATTTGAAGAATTTAAAAGTCAATAAACTATTTTATACTATTATTAGATGTCTTTTACCTTCATATTTGAATCAATATTTTTTTTAATAGAAATCATTTGATAAGATCCCGTAGTTTTTGTCTTCTGAGCAGCAGGTGACCGGGTTCCTATAGTAGAGTCACACACACCTTATTACCTTCGTTATTTATTTATCTTCGTTTATTCTAACTTTAATTTCTCTTTAAATTTTTTGACAATTTTTTTTTTTAATTTACTCTGTATATCGCGTAGCATAAGAATACTTTTTTTTACAATTTTTTTTTTTATATTCAGCAAAAAAGGATACTTTTTTTACGGTCTCCATTTTGTTTCTTTGATTGCTCTTTGTGCTGGGGCCCATCATCCTCTCAATGTGTTACACTCCATTAGTATTACTGCCTCAAAATTATCAATGGAAGCAGCATAAAGGATACATACTTGTGGGCCTGTGGCGTTAATCAAAGTTTGGATCTCAAATCTTAAGGAGCATTGTATATTTTTAATTTAAAAGCAAAAGGTTTAACTGTTGGCATTCCTGGTCCGTGTGGTAATTGTTGTAAGACAATTTCACATGGCACCGGTTCGAATGTAGGCATGGAAAAGAAGAAAACAAGACCCTCAAATTGAGGTATTTGATAATACCTCTCTTTTTCTATTTTGATAATTTTAATACTCCAAGCAGGATATATATTAAATACTTAAAAAAATTATTTTTTTCTTTGTTGATTTACTCATAAGAATATTTTTATCATCTATAATGATCTCAGAGAAGATAATTCTTTTCATCTTAATTTTATTAATTTATATCTGTATTTTATTTTTTTCTAGTGTCCATTTGATTTCCTTGATTGCTCTTTGGATTAGGGCCCATCATCCTCCAAATGTATTATACTGCAATGGAGACCGCACCAGGCCTAAAAAAAACAAAGAGTAATTACATGCCGTGCTTGGATCTCAACTCAAATCTTGGGGAGCCTCGTTTGTATTTTAAGTAGAAAAGTGCTTAGCAAGAGCATCGGCATTTCTGGTCCATTTGGTAATCGTTGCAAGGCAACTTTATCAGGACCAGGTTCGAATTTTTATTATTTTTAAACTTAAAAAAAAACACATAACCCATTTTCTTTTTTTTTGAAACATTTTGTTTCCAATAAAATTAATTTTTTTAAAAAGGCTTATAAGATTATTCCTATTCCTTTTTAAAAATAAATAGTTTTATACTATCAACTAATTATAAATTACTGTCAATGTGATTTATTTAGTTTTTTTTTTTAAGAAAATCCTTTTCATTATAAAAATTAACAAAAAAATTACTTTAAATAAAAAGTTGTATAGAAACTTTTAAAGCTAATTTTGAATACACATATAAAACTTTTCTCCGAACAGAAATTTCCTTCAATTATATATGTAAAAGATAAGATGTGCATACGGATGACCCAAAACAAATAGTTACTCCCATCAGATCTTCATGTTTAATATTTTTAAAAGATGCACTTAGATGTCACCAACTTCCCTATCCCATTTGGTAATTGCTGATCAACAATTCCAAGTGTCTTGGGTTCGAATCCCGGTGTGGATGTGGGTGGACGGTGGTGGTGGTCATCCTTTATGATGTGTAAAGGATGAAGATGATGATGATGATATTCATAAAATGAGGTATTCTATAATACCTTTCTTTTATTGTTGTTTATTATGCAATTTATAAGTTTTGGTTATTTTTTAATTCTGTTGTAGTGTTGGTAAATATACATACATTGTGTAAGTTGATAGTATATATATGTAAATAGTAAAATTGAATAGATATAATTTAGTTTGTTGTTGTTGGGAATTAATGGCAATGCAATACTAGTGTTGACCTGAAAATCTATTCCAAGTGAAGTGAACTGAACTAGCTAGGCCACGGAATGTTCACTGTACGCGAACAAGACTAGACAGTAGATGCGGTGTTGTTGAGTTGAGTTGGGCGTATTAATATTATTTATTTGCAGATGCAGAGGTTGTTCTCTGCACAGCCGGAAGAAAATAGTGATATTTAGGGTCGGGTCAACAATTTGACTATAAACATCGATGAAAGTTGAATCAGTACTGACTTGACTGAATACTACTACCAGTACTAGTATTTCATTTCCCGCGCGAGGTACCTTTGCTTTTTATTTTGTACCCAACAACTGCAGGGAGGAATTGATGGACACCACACCACACCACCCTGCATCAAACCGGATTCCCAAATGGATCCAACTACACATCTCATATCTTGTAGTATTTCTATTTTATTTTTACTGTTTAATATTAGAGTATTGATATTTTTATATTTATTTTTTTAATTTTTTTTTATATCTCATTATTTTACTTATTGTATCTATATATATATTTTTTTTCTCATTAATTATCAACTAACATTTTGGTGCAGAAATATCTTTATTCTTAATGATATGTTGAGATGTTTAATTTATTCCATTGAAATCAATGATATCAAACCAATATCATTAATCATTAACATAATTAATAAATATTTTATACTAATAATATGATTTTAAATGAAGTACAATTAATACTTTTCAACACATGCATATGGGTAACTATTGTAAAGTAAAAGTAATTTGTATACTTTTTATCATTTTCGTGAGGAAAATGAATGAAAAATCACATATGAAAAGGAAAAAAATGACAAGGTAAAAGTATAAAGAATCGTTGCGGGATCATGGGACCTAACCCACAGGTAGCCAGTAGTCCTAACCAAATATCAGATCATGGGTCCCAAGTTGAAGGTCGGGACGAGAAATAAGGGTCCTAAGTTGAAGATTAGACCACAAGGCTCAAGCTAAAGACTGGATCAGGGAACCTTACCCATTAGTTGAATATATACATCGTACGTCACCACAAACGACAAAGAAAGTTTGAGTGAGATAATCATTCCAACAAAAAGGTTAATAAAGATTAACTTGACTTAATAGATGTACAGATAAGATGTTAACCGAAATTAAGGTAATAGTAATCAAACATCCAAGCCCATGAATCTAGGCCTAAGGTAACTCATATAAATAGGTGAATAGTTATTCTTGATTGAACAATTGTTACTGTGATCTGAACCTTACTTAAACGTTGGAGTGCCTTTGAAGTATCCTTTTTTTCGATTCAACACCCTACCTAATTGAACAGAAGACTAAAGTATACAGTCAAAGGAGAGCTACGCACTAATCAAAGGAGAAGGAGCTACAACCAAAGGAAGGAGAGAGTATCCAACATTCGATAACCATATTCTCCATGCAAGAACAATTACTTTTCTTGTTTATTATCATTATCATCAAATAAAACAATGTTTCCCTTCTTTTATGTTTTACCTTATTTGCTCACACAAATATATGATGAGCTTTGTTACTCCTTCATGCACCAATAATCAATGTGACGAAGAAAGATAGAAATTATAAAAAAGTTAAATTATAATTTTGATTTTCTTAATTTCTCAAATACATGATTTTGGTCCTCTTAATTTTAAATTGACAATTTTGATCCCTCTAGTTTTAAAAATCAATAATTTTGATCCCCGAGATAAATTATTAATTAATAATTGTAATCCGTAAAGTTATTAAATTAACTATAAATTCACTAAAAAAATATTAATTATTAAAAGAGGTTAAAAATGATTTTTTTTTAATTTTTAATTTTTTTAATATTAAAAATAATTTTTTTATGGTTGGTAATTAACAATTTTTTAATGTTAAAAATGATTTTTTTTATTTTTTAATTATTTTTTCTTTGTGTAAAAAAATATTGTAATTTTTATAATAAATTTTAATTAATTTTTAATTAACTCAATAATTATATTAATCATAATTATTAGTTAATAATTGATAAGGAAACCAAAATTACCATTTTTTAAAAACTAGGATGACTAAAATTGTTATTTTAAAATTAAGAGAACTAAAATCATGAATTTAAGAAAGAAGGAGAACTAAAATTACAATTAAACCTTATAAAAAAATAATGTTGTCTAAATTATTTTAGAAGTTATAAATAACCTATCTCAATTTATAATACATTTTTGTCTTCATATTATTAGTATAAAATATTTATTAATTATGTTAATGATTAATTAATTATTTTATGCAAGATTTGCGTAATTAATTTGCTGAATCGTTGGTTGAAATTAAATTTGTCTTACTCCAAAGATTTATTTCATAACTAAATTTAATTCAAATGTAGGTAAAAAATTAAAAAACAGTCCTATTAAAATTCTTGTCCAATTTAAAAAAAATCTAAACCTTTGTTCTTTTTCTACCTAACCAATTAAAACAAGCAATTTTCTGATCATTATTTAGTGTCCTTAAAATAGTGGGGAGTATCTTTTTCTTCTTTTTGTATTTTTTTATAAAATAAAACATAAATACTAGTAATTGCAGTTTCAAATACAATTTTTTACAATGCTTTACAATATTATTTTTGAGATGAATTACAGAGTGATCGTGGATAAGGTTAATAGCAGTTTCAAATACAATTTTTTACAAAGCTTTACAATATTATTTTTGAGATGGATTACAGAGTGATCATGGATAAGGTGAATAACCCTATTGTCATTCTGAATTAAGGTCTATTATTTTTTAATATAAATACATTATTTTTCATTATTCAAATTATAGAATTCAGTTTGTTAAGATAGTTGCTAATGTTGCTGCTTATACCTTTACAAGGGTGGCAACAATGCAACATCTTGTGTTAGGCTCCAAGTTTTTGATAAAATTCCTATCAACTTATCATGAATGAAAAGAGATAATACTATCCCCATAAAAAAAAGATTTATTGTTTTGCTCCATGCATTTCCTTCCCAACCTTTTTTTATTATCAATATTCCATTTCCAAATCCATTTCCCTGGCTAGTGCTAGGTGTAAAATGCAAAGAACACCACGACAACAAAATAAAAGAATGGTAAATATCGAATTACACTACCAACTTTAAATAAATTTGATCCACTTTAGTTGAAAAAAAGGATTACAACAAAGAGCTCGAGCATGATGACACTTCGTACACTCACTACACTACAGAATCCAATCTCCCTTTTTTTCTCTTCCCTACACAACCAAGTACAAAACTCCGGTATCGATCGCTTGGTTTGTCCATAACCGGAAAGACGTGCCCTTTGCCTTTGGCCTTACCAAACCAGAAATAAACAGCAAAAATATACTATTTTATTTATTTATTTATTAATTAATTCTGCATAGGGTACCTTACTCCTGCGGCTAAAGCACGTTGCTGTTCAATCTGCTCATTACCAAATAACAAACATAATTAATTGATTAAAAAATAAAAGTGGGAAGAATAAGATGGTGGAGTACAGTGTAAAAGTTGAATTACTTGGAACAATTCGTGCAGTTTGTTCTTGAGATAGCAATATTCATGCTCCAGCATCTCCAACGCTCGCAAACAAGCAGAACGGTTATTCTGTTCAGTAGCGGCACGAAAGGCAACGCAGACATTGTTAACTCTCTTGGCCCCAATACTGGAGCTACTACCCATGAACTGATTCAAATGGATACCCATTTTCTTGTAGTCAGAAAACTCCTTCTCCATGAGCAAAGCTCTTAGATTAGTGAGAAGCTTTTCGGATTCGTGGAAATAAATGTTGACAACCTCGGAGACGAAGTTCGGGGAGGTCTCATCCTGAAGCTGCTGAAGCTGCAAGAATTGCTCATCCAACACTCCCTGGTGAAACAGAAATCCCAGGAGACGGTTCATGTCGGCCCACAACAGGTCCGCACCCAAACCAAGCATCCACAGAGAGAGACCCGTTTTGGCGTTGCACTCAACCAACAACTTTAATTATGGATATACATACACTATCATCAAACACTTTTCTTTTGTGTTTCTGTTTGTGTTTGTTACACTTATATACTACTACATCATTCAAAGCCTTGGACTTGGACCACACTAATGTTGTTCTTGTTTTAAAATTTTAAAACAAAACTAAAACTAACTTGTGAGCTTTCAAATAGCCATACTAAATAAGAAATTAAAAAATATTTGTTTTGTAAATTGAAACAAGTAGTAGAAGATGGGGTTGGGCGTGCGTGCAGGTTTGGTTATTGTTATCGAGGTGAATGTGTGTTATCTCCCGGACCATCATCCTACATGCCCGCAGACGAATTGAAGCCGGACCTGTTGTCCCCGTAACCGGTCACTTCGCATGCGTCTACTCTGTCTCTGTCCTCTGCAAAATGCTGCCTAGCTCTCTTCTCACCTGCATGTCAGTCACCACTCCCCAGCTCCAATATTTTATTTGTATATTGTATGAAGAAGATGAATCACCTTTCTCATGTAAGTAAGTACTTTGAAACCTTTATTCCAGTTTCCCGAGGAAAAAGAAACGAGCTAGAGCTAGAGCTAGGGTCAGTGAGACCGTGATGGTGCATCGAAATCAGAGCTGACTCAGAGCCAGGTAACGCCCGTTCAACAAGCCTGGCTGCTACTCAGTTTACACAGCTGCGTGGGGTGGTCAAAAGTTTAGACCATGCTGGACACGTGTTGCATTATGCCTCACACAACACAAGTGCATTTTTTTAATAATGGGAGACTAGTTTAGACTCACTATATTAGTGTATTTTTTGCGAGTGTGTTTGTTGTGTTGCACATGGAATTAACAAGAGAACTAACTGGACAGATGTAATACATACATTTTTGTGGACGGATATAGTATTTTAATATATCTAGCTGCACTCACACATGACACATGCAACCGTTAATTATGCACTTTAACCGTACACAAGTTTAAAGCACGCAGTCCAATCTAGGTTATGGGTTTACGCATACTTTCTCCTTCAAATTAATAGTTTTATGAATGATGAGCATGTTATTTTTTTTTATAATAATAACCTTAATATGTTTGCTCAAGACATGCTTTGTACTGACGTAAGCTCATTGATTAATCATTTAATCCACAAATAAATAAGATTAATTATATAAATTACATCTCTATACACAACATAAAATAATCTCCCCGCATATATAGGTATCGAAGTACTTGAATACCGAGCTTAATAAGTGCTTTTTATTTTAGTGCGAATGTGTAAATGCGGAAGCATGCTTTGTGTTGACGTAACCAGGTGCAGATTAAGGCGATCACAGTACCAATGTTTCAATTAATTAATCATAGTCCATAGGCTTCATACTCGTGCATTTTGCTCTCCCGTGCTATATGAATTGGCTATATATTATTCAATTCCTGCCAACAATACCTTTGGTCTGTCTTCATATGATCATTATTATTTCATTCCCTTTATGCTTCGATATTCCAAATGACATGAATACCACTATTATTCTTCTGTTCTTGTTCCATAGAATTAGGCAAAAGTTGAAATCATGATGTTCTTTTCTGTTCATTTTCATATAATTGAAATTCACACATACAACTATGAGGTCATTAAGGTATGGTGATTAACTGATTATATACTGTACTATGTTCTAAAGCTAATGGTGAAATTTTGGTAGCTTCAATGCTCGAGGTTGTTTCTCTACTTTTTAATACTCCACCCTCCTCTTTTTTATGCTTCGGAGAACTTCGAGTACCCATCACATTCCAAAAACAACAATTGATAACATATAATATGTATTGCTACTAGGTCTGTATAGACACACTGATGCGTGGGATGATTTTTAATATGAAATTTATAATAAAATAAAATTATTAATTTCAAATATATTTATCCTTTATTAAAATTGATAATTAAAAATAGTTTTTTTCTTTTCTTTTGAATTTTTAATCTTTACAATTAAGATAAAATGAACCCATATTAATTTATTATAATTTATATTAAAATTGTATTTATTTTATATATTAGAAAAAAATACCATCATTTTATAGTTATTCACCTTCAACTATTTTTTTTTTGCTAATTTATACATTAAAATATAAAAAAATTTAAAAATTATTAATTAACTTGGAAAAGTTTTTTCATGATTCTGAAATTATATGTTATAAATAAATAAAATAAGATATTATAAATTCTAATTTTTTTTTTACACCTGTAATTCTAATTTTAAATTGAATTAATTGATAACGTTGATTAATTGTAATTTGTAATTTGTGCTAGAAAGTTTTGCCTAAATTATGGATGAATTAAAACTTTATTTCTTTAGTTGAAAGAAAATGTACCCTTATAGTTTATTAATGGTAATAAACAGTGATGGGAATGTATTTATTGAAGTTTTTTTAATTTGTAATTCATTTTTGTAACTTTTTTAATATACTTGAAAGTTGAAATTACTAATATGCTCATTAACTTTTGAGAGGATAAATTTTTTTATGCCAATGTATATTAATTTAAGTAATAACGAAATATGTTAAATTAACATATAAATACGATACTCTGTTGTATTATTCACCATGTAAATATTTCATTTTTTCACTCTGTAATATATATGTTTTATAATAGGGCAAAACACACCCATATGGAGTAATTATCTAATTGATTACTCAACGGAAATTACACTTTTTTTAGGAGATTAAATATCATTATAAGTTATAAAATAATCTTATTTAATTAAGGATGAAAATAAATAAATCCTTTAATTGTTAAGTTTATTATTATTTTGGATTTAATTAAGGAATTAAAACTCATAATTCTTAATCAACCTATTTTAAGGAATTAAAAATATAATTAAGTTTAATATTTTTTAGGACATTTGTAAAATTGCTTCTCATGCCGTCACATTCACCGTTTAATATGTAGAGAGAGATCTGACAAACGGAAACGGTAATCCTTCCCCTAAAAGCCCGATCGCACGGACAAGTCCAAATGATTTTTCTTTGACTTAATTTTTAAGCCCAAGAGAGAAAGAGAGAACAACCATACCAGAGTAGTATCCGTCTCCATGCCATATTTAAAAAAAGTATTTGGTCCAATTTTATATACACGTGAGTAATAATTTCAATCTTCATTTTCATATCCTATAAATACTTATATATCCATATCCTCTTTCATGACCCACACTTTTCATATATATATAAAATTAAAAATCATAAAAAAAAACTCATATATAATAAATTCAAAGAAACATTGATTTATCAAAACTTAGTTATAAATAAATAACATTACAAAAATAATAATCTAACATAAAAATTACAAATGTTTTAATTTAAACAAAAACTCAAATTAAACAAAAAAATTAGTATATTTTTAAAACTAATTAGTTTATAATTTATATTAAAAATAAAATACAAATAAACATAATATTTTAACTTCATCATCCGAATCAATTTTTTTATATTTTGCAAATGTTTATCTTCATAATTTTTATATTGCTTTGAACTACTAATACAAATAGCATTAAAACATGATAGAATATCAAAATTAACATATAAAAAGAATAATTAAAATAATAAATAGATAATTAAACAATTTTAATGAAATAATTTAAATAATAAAATTATAATTATGTTAAGTAACATGTGTGTGTATATATATATATATATATATATATATATATAAAAGGTGTGGGGTGGGTACTATAGCACTCGTACCCGCATCCATCCTCGTGAATTTTGCGGATAAATATTTGTCCATCTCCATTCCTAAACCCTATTCATGTATGGATATTTTTGCAGATGCCCATAAGATCTGGGTCCATATTGTCATCCCCAGTTAAATTAAAGAAAATAATGGACAAATAACAATTTTTTTCATATATTAAATAAATATATCTAAAGTGAGATTGTACAAGCATTTCTAAATATGTATGTTGTGTGTATTCGTGTTTGTTTTTTTTTTTTACAAAATTAAGAAGGAATAAATAATAATAGAAGACGTTTTGATTGTTAAAATGAGAATTTAATTCTATTATGTATTTTTTAAAAGAGACAAGATATTTAAAATTAAGCAGGAAATTACGAAAATAAAATGTGTAAACTACTTATTAAGTTGATATAATAATGAGTCATTGTTATTCAGCAGAATAATAATAATAATGAGTCATTATTTAAATATATAGACTTTAAATTTATCATGTTGAAATTTATAATATTATACTATGAACACGCCTTTTATTCATAAAATTTATATATGTTATGTATCTTTTTATTTTTTATTTTTTATTTTACTAAATTATAATAGTATTATGTCCGTGTGTATGTTTTTTTTTTTATTTCACAGTCACATTTTTTTTATATTAAAATAAATATATAATTTTAAAAATTTGTTAATTTTTCATTAACGTATATGTGAATATAGTTTCATGTAAAAATTAATTAAGTTGAATAATATTTACTCATACGTGTTGTGTTATGTAAAGATTAAAAATGATAGTCTTGGAACACAATAATTTTTGGAATAGAAGTATACATGTTTGTTTTCATTCAATGATTTTTCTTTTCTTTTTTTTAAAAGTATCCACTCAATTACATATTTTTTTTTATATATAACTCATCACATTTAATAAATTTTTTAAAAAATAAATAATGAATTATAAAGTTAAATCTTCGTATTCAACATTTTAATTAATTGGCACCCACATAAAAGAAAGAAAACTCTAATTAACTATGAATATGTTATTATAATGAAAATCATAATAAACAATGACATCAACCTACAAACGAGTTACTAATATAGGTTATAGGTTGAAATTAGATTTTTAAATCTTTCTTGTTTATTTGAATTTTATGACATAAATTATTTTATTAAAATTTATAACCTTTTATCCATGTTAACAATTTATTTCGATAAATGATACATATTAGAGTACAATATAGATACGGTTTAAGTAAAATCAATGAATTAAATTAAAAATATGCAATCAAACATACATATTCAAAAAACAAAAAAAAATAAAAATTTATTGTTATTTTTCACCATGCCTTTGAGGAAAAAAAAAATTCAATGAATAAAATCTGAGAAAAAATTATCTCATAAGTGAGTTGGAAAAAGACTTACAAGATGAAGATTTGAGTTTCAAGCTGAGTAACCTTTATTTGCTTTATTTAATTAGGGATGGAAAAACGGGTTGTGACTCCCACTAGTTCACCGAAAAAAAGACAGGGCGGGGGAGTGTCCCCAACCTGTCCCGTCACAACCCACCAACCTGCTTATATATATATATTTTTTGTTTTTTTAGTATTTGTTATTTAAGATTAAGAATAAAGATATTTTTACATCCAATTGCTAGTTGACACTTAGTGAGAGAAAGAAAAAAGAAAGAAAAATATAGGTATGATAGGTGATATGAAAAGAGAGATAAAAAAAAAAAAAAGATGTTGGTGTGATGTAGGAAAAAATTGGGTGTAGAAATATCATTACTCTAAGATTAATTTGCAATTTGGTATTATAGTTTATAACATAAGTTTACTTCTTTTTTTCGTATATACGATTCTTAATTATTTAATTAAGAGTGTCAACAGATAATAAACAAATCATCACGCATGAATGGTAAATTAAATAATAACATGATAAAAACCATTTAAAGAAATAAATAGATTAATATTTTTTATTGTAAAAAGAAAAAATTAATTAATTAAAATAAAACAAATATCGAAAAGTCACATAATTCTTTAACAAAAAAATTACTTTGTATTTATGATCTAATCTATTTTCTTGTTATAATAATTTATAATATAATAATTGAGAATAAAAAAAATATATATAATTTTTTTTTGAAAAAAAAAAAATACAAATTGGTGGGACAACCCGCCTAATGATGGGGTGGGTTGGCCCATTTGGCCTGCGCCGGCCACCCCCCATTTTAGACAGATCGACCCGCTTTGCATCCCTATATCTAAGAATGTTTTGTCTTGTTCTTTAACTTACATTGACTTATTCATAATTTATTTTTCTCTTTTTAAAAATTTGCTCATGTTTCTTCAACTAAAACTTTGATGAGTTTCAAATAAATAGATACGTCACTAACTTTTTTTTCATGTCACCTGTATCATATGTGAAGAGAAAAAATAAAATAAAATAATAAAAAATATAACTCAAAATTATTATAACATCATTCAAAATGATTTATTGTATGACCTAAGAATAAAAGTTTCTAAGGAGGAAAAAAAATGTAAACTCAAACTTGATTAATTACTTATAAAAAAAAAAGAATTATTCAAATAATATATATCTTTCAAAGTAAATTTAAGAAAATAAAAACAAATCTTTAAGGAATCTTTACACTGTAGCAACATGTTTTCTCTTTTATTCACATTCAACCTAATTGATTTGAGTTGAATTCTTTATCATTGGTGTACCTCATAAGTCGTAGTTCTTGAATTTATCATCACATCATTAATTAACAAACATTGAGAAAATAAAGTCATTAATAAATAAAAAATAGATTGCTTAAGGAAAATAAAATATTTATACATACTGTATTAATATGAGATAGTAATTAAAAATGTATTATTTAACACTGTCATTTTAAAATATGCTATGTTTATTTTATTCACTTGTTGTGCTTCGTTTTAATTTACTGTCTAATCATAACTTAAATAATCAATTCTTCATTTTGTTAGTTCCCATAGTGATGGAAAGTATAACATAGCTAAAATTAATATACAAAATTAAGGTGACAAATTCTACATAATAAACAAAAACGCAGTAGTTAGTGGTGGTATAGTATATGCATTGCTGTTGTATTCTTATTCTCTCCCTATTGAATATTGGGCGTGGAGATTCTAGATGATTGAAGTGTTTGTTCTTTTAGATCCACCAATCTACGAAGAGGTTGCTATTGTATTGTGTAACACATGATAAATCAACAATGAATCCTCCACATTTAACTGGTCGGTAAATCTGAAAGAAACAAGAAAACCCAAAAACAAGGACGGTGCATAAAAACTAGAAGCAAAGGGGAGCATTTTCCATGCCATGACTATTGACCGTGCATAAACATGTGATTCTAGTGCTCAATGTTTGGTTGAAAATCTCAAATGCCACTACCTTGGTATGTGGTGGGACCAATACGATAAAACGTTTTACATGTGTTTGAAAATGCGTTGAGAAATATTATTGCTTATCGGTTTACAATTACATGCGCGAAAACAAAAAAGAAAAACACACTTATGAAATACTAGTCTCTATTGAAATAATGACTAATGAGTTTGGCTTCACAACCACAAAGTTTGCGTTATTATACAGTGAAGATCTACCAACTTCCAATCACAAGATAAGATAATAACTAAAGAAGGAGGTAGCAAGCAAGGATAATAATTAAATATTCTTCTGTGTCAATCTATACATAGTAATATTTTATTTCTAATCCCATATCATATACATGGTCAAATCCAGCGTTCATGATGGCTGAAAGTAAGGCCCAAAATAACAATTTTTCTACCAAAACTTTTGTGCCATCTCTCAAATCCTTTATTCTTTTATTTTGTTTAATTGTTATAATTTGTTTCCCTTTTCCATGATTCATGTATTGAATGCCATTTTCTGCTTGTGAGTCTCGGTGGGTAACTTGACGTCAGTGGCCAACCCAATAGCTTGGAGAAATCTGACAACGTACCAAGTCATGTCTAGTTGCCACCACTCCAGTCCATGTCTAGCTGAGAACTCAAAAGCATGGTGGTTATTGTGCCAACCCTCACCAAATGCAAGCAACGCCACCCACCTATGAGTTTTTTAATGAACAACAACAACTTGTGAACTCATTCCAATTACCAAACTATGAAAACTTTAAGGGAAAAGAAATATATTTATACCAATTATTTCTGGATAAGTCCCCGGTGTTCCATGCCTGATTCCCCCAGACATGGCAAGCTGAGTTTACAAACCAGGTTATGTGATAAACCCAAACAATCCTCACTCCCTGCGTTTATCAATGAAAAGTGTGTGAATTGGAATAGCCTTCCACATTGGACATTAATTTTCTCTGTCCAAAAGTAAAATGAGAAAAAATATTGATACCATTCCCCAAACAAGGAAAGGAAATCCTCCTGCTGCATATAAAAGGGCTCCCAAAGCAAAAGGATGGACAAGGTAAGTGCTTCGGAGAAATCTATAGAAGGATTGTTTCTCTAAGTCACCAACATTGGTTGCCTCTCCACACTGCACATACATAACATAACATATCCCACAATAAATTTGGAAATTCATTAATTAAGGTTGTTTGCTTCTTCAGAAGATGTATATTAATATCATACATACCCTTTCTACGACAGAATTCGTATCAAATAGCCAACTCATATGACTGAACCAGAATCCTTCAGTGGGGCTATGAGGGTCTCTCTCAGAATCACAAAACTGGTGATGGTACCTATGTGTGCTCACCCAATCAATTGGATTCCCCTGCATCACCACAACAAAACCAAAAGCCAGAGCATCAAGAAAGAGACAGAGAGAGAAGAATGAAAAAGTTTTGAAGAAACAAAATTCACCTGAAGAGCCAGGACCCCACAATAGGCAAAGAAATATTCAAGCCATTTGGGAAGCTTGAAACTCCTGTGAGAAAGGTTCCTATGGAAAGAAAGAGTGATGCCAAAAAGGCCAGTGACAATATAGAGAGCCACAGCCACCAAAAAAGCTGGCCAATTGAAATGGAATGGAGCAAAGAGGCAAAGGAGATGCATGGCCAAAACAATTCCAGCAGTGCCAACATCCAAAGGGTTCCATTTTCTCCCAAAGAAAATTCTTCTGTCTCTCTTCACCTCAACCTCAGACAACAAAATCTTTCTGTGTTTCAATGTCCCCTCCTCTGCCTCCAAACCTTCTCCAAATGCAGCAGCATTGGCATTGGCATTGGCTGTCACTGCCAAATTATAGGTAAAGGGGTTGTTTTTCAGGGAAATTTTGCTTTGCTTTGGGTTAAAGTTTAATTTTTTAATGGAGCCTGCATTGTGAGAGAAGGAGCCAAGACCAAGAACGGTCCTATTATCCAACCGTGGAATTGAGCGGTGAAGGGTGGTACTGGTGCAGCCATGGAGAATTGGGTTTTTAGGTTGGGAGGTGATGAGAGCCATTGAGGTGGAAGGAAGAGAATGGTTTGTGGTGTTGTGTTGAGTTTTTGTTGGAGGGATTTTTGGGTTTGGTTTTTTATTTTTTTTATGTGGTGAGGTTGATTGTGATAGTGCAAGTGACCAACTAAACAAAGGTTTTGAAGAAAATGTGGGGTGGAGTTAAAGTAAGTGGGAATAGAGAGGATAAGGCAGTGTCCCCTTAGAGGTGTTGGTCTATGAATCATATTGGCCGGAGAGATTCTTCTAATAAGGACCATATTAAACCCTTGTTTTTGTCTCTGTCACACATATTACAAATTTAAAACATACTAATCTCGTCTTCTACTACTGAAGAAAAATACAGCATTTACTGTCTTTTATTATATCTACGGCTCTTCTCTTTTCAATCCAATAGAAGGGAGGCACCAAAATAGTGTGATGCATGGTTGCAACGAATGCGTCAATTTTTTCGTCTTCCACGCAACAACCATGCTTGCATGTGCCTTATACAACTTCAAACACGCCAGTCTATCTAATACGCGTTTATTTCATATTAATTTGTCTGCAAAAGTTTATTATATTATACGAACCTTTAGGATTTTGATGTGAATATGCATAACACAAGAAGCAGAGAGATTTGAGACTAACCTCAGCTTTCCAGAGAAATCATCAACAAGTGATATTAAAAATTCTGTACATGATAGGAGCACAGATAGGGCGGTAGATTTCACTCAAAGATGTCCCTCAAATGACAAAAACTTTCATAATGAAAGCAATACTTCCTAGTTTGACAAAAACAATCAATCTAACCAAGTGTTTGGGAACCTAAGGTCAATCATGCATTGAGACAAAATTATAGTAGCTAGATATTTGGTAGTTTGGTCACATACGAGTGGTTACTCAATTCTAACCCCTCCATCCAGGAACCAGGATATGGCTTTTTTCATTTCCATTTTCACCTGGGCAATCATCAAGCAATTCATGATAATATTTATCATTGTCATCTTCAAAAATTACACCAATTTAATAAATTATGTTTCTAGCTAGTCTAGTCCAGCAATATCAATGAGGCTAATTCTGCTAGTTTTTGGATAAATCATTTGATGAAATTCACTCCAGCACCAGTCAAAGAAAACAATAAGTAACAATTAACTAACATATAAGAAACTAACTATGAGAAATGAAAGCCATAAATTTAGAAAGAACTCAATAATTAAATGTTTTTAATTATTCGAAATAATAAATAATAAAAAATAAAAATATTTTATGATTGTAAAATAAAAAATAATTTTCCTTTTGAATGATTTTTTTTAAAAGCGTTTATTAGCATTTACTTATTTTTGTGTTTAAAAAACGACAACCAAATTTGACTAACACTAATAATATCTTCTTAAAAAATCTTGGCTTCGAGGTGTTATTGCTGTCTTGGCATTTGCCCCTTCACAGTTTCTGACCCGCCCGCACTCAGAAAAATATCATTTATCTCTTGTTATCTCTTGGCTATTATAAATTTGGACATGTTCACTTGTTAGATATCACTACGGCTCTTCTCTTTTCAATCCAATAGCAAGGAGGCACCAAAATAGTGTGATACATGGCTGCAACCAATGCGTCAATCTTTGCATCTTCCACGCAACCATGCTTGCCTTCAAACACGCTTGGTCAGTCTCTCCGATCTAACACGCGTTTTTTCCTTCTTTTTTTTTTTATCGCATCTTTCTCTACAGTAATATGTTATATTATATGAAACTTTAGGATTTTGCTGCAAAGAACCATGTGATGTGAATAGGCATAATTTTTTTATAATGGGTACTTATAGTTTTATATAATCATATCTCTCTTGACTGTCTTTTTTTGCTGAATTTGACTGGCTGATATTGCTCACTTAAGAAAGTTTCTCCATCAAAGTAGGAATCAGAATTAATTATCATTGCCTCAGAACTTTAATAAAGGTAAAACATGTTCTGTTCTCACTTCTCACGAGTACTCGCTAACAACCTTAATATCTGATCTGACTTTTTACTATTCTTTCCTTAAATTATTTCTCAATTATTGGGTAAGAAGTAGCTGCTGGGTTGTTATAATCATTCAAATTTCTTTAGAGTTTCATATTACAGAATCTTTAATAATTTATAGCCACTCAGAACATACTTGTTGAAGATTCTGCGAAATATTTCTCTTAAATTAGATTTTTTGCTTAGGCATTCACCCTTACTACATCTTAATCTGAGTGTGAATGTCGATATTCCATATGGTACAGTATCATCCAATTGAATCTTGTAACTACATAGGACCAATGATGATGAGTGTAAAAGCGTGTGACTACCTTGCATGCCAGAAGAGTTAAATTAGTCTATGCTATTTCAAATGTAACATTGATTATTTCTCATGCAGCTAGTCCTTTTCTTAATGTTTCATTACCAAGAAATTACCTGGCGAAGAAAAAGCATGTGAAATTTAGCAGAATAATCAGTGCTGCTGCTGTTGCAACAACAACAACAACCGAGGAAATTCAAGAGTATGAATTCCCCGTCTTAATACCTTTTCTACTTTTGTCTTTTCTTCACTTCACAATGACAGTGTCACCTGCAGTGGAAAAAAGGAGCATGAAAATTTTGTAGTGTTTGTGCTTTAAGAATTTTTTGTTTCCCATAATAAAAGTTAGTAATTTTGGATAACATTATCTAGAATCAATGTTTACAGGTACAAGCTTCCATCATGGGCTAAGTTTGAAATTGGGAGGGCTGCTGTCTATTGGAAAACCATGAATGGCCTCCCTCCTACTTCAGTAAGTATAAAAGTATTTGAGTTAACTCATTGCTTGTTACTTCATCAATTACCTTTTAGTTTAAAAATAAATTACAAATTTTGGCAGGGAGAAAAGCTAAAACTTTTCTATAATCCAGCTGCAACTCAACTTGTCCCTAGTGAAGAATTTGGAATTGCTTTTAATGGTAATTTTTGCAATGTCACTTGGCTGCCCATAAATATCATTTTCCATAGCATTAATTTGTAAGGCATAGACTGCGTAAAAAACAAGTGACATAAACTACACTTTGTAATTCAGAATTAGCATTGTATGGTTGCATCATACCTCCCATGGCCTATTAAATATGCTATAAAAGAAGTTTCAATTGGCATTGATCATCAATATGTTTGAGATAATGTAATTGTTTTAGTAATGAATAATTGAATATATATGTCATTCTTATTTGTTTGGCTGGTCATCCATTCAGGAGGTTTTAATCATCCAATTATGTGCGGTGGTGAGCCAAGGGCTATGCTTAGAAAAGATCGAGGCAAAGCTGATGCCCCAATATATTCCATTCAGATATGCATTCCTAAGCATGGTACTCTTGTTTCTTAATATATTTTGTTCACAAAATCATTGTTTTTTTCTTGCTTACTTGTCTTTTTTGTGCAGCTTTGAACTTGATCTTTTCATTTACAAATGGAATAGACTGGGATGGTCCATATAGACTACAATTTCAAGTTCCCAAAGCATTACAGAACAAGCCAATTGACTTCTTTAATAATGTAAATAGCTACACTATTTATTTCTCTGTGAATCAAGTGCCTCTAGCTTAACACACAAATCATTCTGACACTAATGGAATCTTTTTGAGCATTAGTTAATAACATGACCCTGAACCTGAATACTAATCTGTGGTAGGGCTTGGCGGAGGAACTGAGTAAAGAAGGAGCATGTGAGCAAGCAATATTTCCAGACACAAATAAAGTTATAGGCAGATGTGCTATGATTGGTAATTTGTCAAAAGAAGGGGTGAGTACTGTATACATTCTTCCATTCTTCAATGTCTTTACTCTTTAAATCACTTTCCAGTCTATTAATGATGATGAATGAAAACACCCCTGCAGGGTGATCGTTGCGATCTGAATCTTGTTGTAGGATGCACGGATCCTAGTTCGCACCTGTACAACCCGCTAGCCAATGTAGATGATGGAACATGTACAATTGATATGGATTCTGAGTCTGAGGACTAGCATTATAAATATTCATTTCGATCGATTATACTTTATGTTAGTTTTAAGTACATAGTGTATATTGTAAATTCCACTCTTTGCATTGGACAGTGGCAATTACTGGCCCTTGCGGTAGTATTGAAAAAACTCTGATCTTGCTATTATTTCTCTCATAGTCTAGCTGAGAGTGTAATTTATTTGAGAAAAGTATTTCTCTCTCTCTCTCTCTGAATCCAGGTTGGAGGAGGGTATAAATTCTTCCCTTCCTGAAATGACAGCTGGAAGCAAACTAATATATACAGAATCATTACCATGGTTTAATGGTGGAGAATTTGAGTAACAATATTTATAAAATGATACTGTAGTAGATTCTAACTTTGAATGTTATTATTGTTAAAAAAATATACAAAATATTCATGTCAAATTCATTCTAATTCCATCAATGCATCCATCACTCCGGTGAATTAGACTAGTCTTCAGGGGACAAAAAAACAGAAAGCTTGTATTTAGAAATAAATAAGTCAATATATTCAAGTAAAAATCAAAATTTAATACAATGGAAGTTTTCCGATGACTGCGAATACACTAAAATGAAATCTTAAATTTGATGTTACAATGAATTCCCTTGAACAAAGTGGGAAGAACATCCAGAGCAATCAATGAAGGCAGGTAACATCCATCATCTTCACTTAGTGGCGGTGGCAAGAGCAGCTTTCCTTCTGGTGCTATCTTGGTACTTGGCAGCAAAAGAATCAAAAAGAATTCCAGCACCGACCCCAACGGCCAAATCAATGGTGTAATGGCCTCTTGTACCCAACAACCTCACAGCTTGCAAAACATTGAGCACATCAAATGTCCATGCCAGTTCCCACCTCTGCATCCTCCTCATGTCCAAGGAAGCAATAACCGAACCCGCGACATGCCCCGAAAAAAACAAGAAAAACGACACGTTCCCAACAGGGAAGTCCGCACCCGACCCCAAAAACTCCTATTCATCCAAATAAAAAAGAAAAGAAAAGAAAGGATAAAACTTTCTATACACAACAATTGAAAGTATGGTTAATGAAGTGAATAAAAGAAAAGAATGACCTGAGGCAATGGGAGCTGGGTGGAGTAGCCCAAAATGCCACGGCATGTGAACATGAACAATGTTGCAATAGTAGCTCTGGGGCGTCCTTCAACCAGCCACGTCCATAAGATATAAGTAGTTTGCATCCCCACAAACACCTACCCATGTTCAAATATCAGATTTCGTTGAGATCTGAAGAAACCGTAAACGACGACGTACGTACGTACGTACCGTATTGAGGCCGGCGCAGAGCGTGTTGAGATTCGGCGACGACTCCAGGAGCGCGTGGAGAGAGCGCGTGGCGATGAAGCCCAGGTCGAAGGGCGGCGACGACGAGGGCACCATCAGGAGCGTGTATTCCACGCCCATGAAGAAGAGGAGCCCCAACGCGAACAAGCACGGCATCCAATGGTGCGTCGCCACGTGGACTGCGTCCGCCACGCTCCATTTCATGAACGATGCAGGCTGCTTCGCCGCCATAGCCTCGTTTTCTACCTTAACGCCGTTAGCGTGTCTGCGCCTTCGATTCACGGAGGCCTCAGTGCCGCCGTTCATGTTCATGACTACTGTTGTTGAGATCGTGTTTTTTAAGTGCGGAAGACATAATAATGGTCCAATCATATTAAATTCGGAGAGGGAAAGTCATGACGGACATTCCTAAGTTAGGTTCAGTTCTTTTTTTACCTTTCCACTTTCTAGGATTACGCTAATTTTCTTTTCTTTTTTTATTTTTTAAGAATTGGTATGGTGTGTTATGTATGAGCATGGATTTTGACGCGGAGCACGTTCCGGGGGAAAAAAAGGTTAATGTTGTTGTCATATTGTGACTTCTGATTATTATATATTAATTATTAATTATACAGTGTTGAAAAAACATAACAGAGAATGAGAGTTTTATTTATAACTTAAAATAAAAAGGATAAGCTTTTTCTTTGGTACAAATAAGTTGAAATTTCTATTGTATAACACGTAGGTTTAAAACAAGTAATCTCAAATTAATTATTCTGTATGCCACATTTTTTATTATTTTTTTAAAAATTGTTAAAAAAAATATTATCTATGACCACTTCCTCACACGCATGGAAACAAAAACCAAAAGGATAAATTGGTTATCCTATTGACAATTTTTGCAGTAATAACACATATGTATCAGTATAGTTTGCAATGAAGAACAAAACACGATGCTGCTTTTCAATTAGAATTATAACAGCACCAAAGAGTAAAGTTCACTAGGATTGAATTTTAAAACACTAGACCAGTAGAGCAAAAATATGAAAATGGCTACTCAAACGGAGCATGGCATTGTCATAGATTCCAACTGTGAATAAATCACAAATGATGTCAACCACTAACTAGTGAGTACCATATCCATTATTTGAACAAGCTCCAAATATGAAGAAAATATTTCTGAACCTCACATCTATCACATGCTTTTGTCTGCAGGGGTGAGAAATATAAAACAAGATGAAATGGAGTAGTGGTGTCAAGCAAGTGGAAGTGGGTGACATGTGCATATATGTAATCTCTCTGCGCCAATACCTCATAGTTATATTATTACGTGAATGGATAACAATTACAGTTCAACAAAGGAATTTATATCATCTGTTTCACTGTCATTGTCACACAACCAACTAACCGATTATTTTGTGGAAATTAATATATTTATATGTTTATTCTAACTTATCACAACAACTGCCTTAAAAAAATAATTAGGTGTGATTGATCTTGATAAAATTACTTATAAATTATTAAATGTTATCAAAATGTCTATTTCAAAATACATTCAGAATAATTAAAGAAGAAGTATTCCGAAACACCTTACATTTCAACGAATAAGTGCAGTTCTTCCAAAACACCAATTCTATAATCCAAATATCATCATCCTTTTTGAAATGTTGATTCTGTAATACGTTAAAAAATGATTACGAAATATGTGATGCGGGATATTTTTAAGATCACATGAAAATCTTAAATCAAAAGAACCCATGCGACATTGGACCACAAGTACATGAAACAGAATTCCAAACTGTTTATGAATTTTACCTATGAAGAAGTAGAGTCATCAAAAAGCTATGAATGGGCTAAACAACAAATTTGTACATGGGAGTGGTTATTATTTAGAAATAAATAGCAGAATCGAAATTAATCACCTTTTTAACATCATGCTAATGTTATTATTAATTGGACAAGTAGATATATCAAGTCATCTTTTATTTGTGTCAGGAAAAGTTATCATCGATCGTCATTACCATTCATTTCAAAATAAATAAAGATCTTTGGACACCTCTATGTTAATATACACCTTGAAAAAGAAAGAGAGAAGATAAATAAATATAAGTATGATAGATGATATGATTTGATAGAAAGAGAAAAATAGAGAAAAAAAAATATGGTGCTAAATAAGTGTTTATAATATTAAAATATAAAAATATAACACTTTTTCAAAATCATATATAAATGATGCACCTATTTCTATTCACAACGAGTTTCAGTCCATAACTGCATAACATTGCTATTAAGGCATGTTATTATGAGATCACATTTTATTCGTCACGTGCATATCACCTTAATGTGTTAGTCCTATCTACTTAATGTTGTCAAATTAATACACTATGATTACTATAATTTAAATTCCAGTTGTTCATCGATCTGTAAGAAAAAATGTCGGCATGCAGCACAAGTTTGAATCCCCCATGTAATTATGACCTAGAAGAGGGTGAAAGATTTTTGGTAGCTAGTCAGCAATTTTGTTACTTTCACTTAAATTAAACAAGTGCACTTTTGTATTTATCCTATAATAACTATAATTAAGGACTTAAAAGTTTGTAAACATGTCCTGTGTAGAACTTCTAATTGATTAGTTTTTTAAACTTCTTAAACAAGTGTTAATGTGTAATGTAGCAGTGTAAGCATAAAAAAACAAATATTCTGAGCAATCTGCACCAGGTGTTAGTGTGTCTTTGTCATTATAGACTATCAAAATCTGCTAATGGGAAAGCTAGTTTTTCTGGTAAGCCATATGGCAAAGCTAGTTAGTTGAAATTCATTTGAGGATTAGATATTAGATATGACTTTTTCAGTAGTTCAACCGATCAAAAGGAAGAATTTTTAATATATTCAATTCCCTTTATACACAAAAATTTCCTTAAAAAAAGAAGAAGTTAAACAACAATTTTTTTTTTCAGATGTCAATGATCTTGTGTAGATTATAAGAAATATACGACCTTCTGTATCTCAGGATCGAATTGATAAGTAATTTACTTTGTTTGCAACTGGACAGTATAATACTTTAAAAAAAGTCCTATGACACAATAAAACACAAGATGAAGTATGAATTTTAGCAGTTAATTAAAAAGAACGAAAAACAAGCATGCAAAATTGCATAAAACAGAGGGGAGCAAAAGAAAAACAAAGAATATCGCTTCGCATGCGGGTTCTGGCTGCTTCTTGCTGGACCAAACTAATTGATAGCCCTCAATTGATTTAATTTGCTTTAACTACCCTCTTTCTCTAGCTACAACTAATCAATTTAAGTGTTCATTTGATACCTTTTATTGAGTAATAAAATGATTGGGCCATACATCTCAAACTCAAATGCTATAAAAACTTTGTAAAGTAAGATAACGGAATCCAGAAATAAAAATGCATGAATAATAGCCTGGATAGATTTCTAATTAGAAAGCTTTTTGTACAAACCAAAAACGATATTCTTCAAAAATTAAGTATTATACTTAAGAAAAAAACACACATCAGCATGTAATGTGATAAGAATAATTTATTCCATTGGAATAACGTTTTCGGTAGAAAGAATGTCTTCTTCAAAAGCATCAAAGAGTTTCAAGTTTCCAAAGATATCGCTCGGAGGAAAATCATATTATCTCTTCTCTTTTCTTTTTTTGATACCATGGGATTAAAATTCAAACTAAAAATAATAAAAAAAAAATTAACTTATTATAGATTATAAATAACCACAATGAATAAAAAAAAACATGAATGAATAAATAAGAATATAAATGACCACAGGATAAAGGCTTGATGCCCATTATATGATGATGTAACATGACTTGTCGCCAATCCTAATTCAATTAATTTATTTTGTAATTAATTGCACTAATATAAGTCTCTCCTCTATAAAATGTTTTAATTTCTTCTTACTTATTTATTTATTATCCTAAGAAGCGTCACAGACTAGAACAGCAACAAGTCACTAACTGGCCATTCATTAGTCGATTAATTTCCCCCCAAAACACAATTAAGATTTAAAAAAAGAAAAGAAAATGGGGGCCATACATGTTTTGTTTTATTTAAAAATTAAAAAGCAATAAATATTTCAACAGCTGGAGTTCAGCATCATGACAAGGACTGAGAGTAGTGAGTGACGAGCCTTAACTTCCATTAAACACAACAGAAACAAAAAACTCTGTTAGACTGTTACCACTTCTTCATGCTTTCACTTCCCATTTCCTCATCACCCCTCTTATCTTTGTTGCCACACATGTTCATTTTTTTGCCTTCACGTTAAAACCAACTACAGCAACACCTGTTTCAAACCATATCCAAAGGAAACAAACAACTCCCAGGTTAAAGGAACAGCATCAACACCTGTTTCGTTTAGTGGGTCAGTTTCAAGTTTTGATTTTGTTAATGTTTTCTGTGTTTGGTTGGCAAGGTAGAGAAGAGAGAAAGGAGAAGGTGGGGCTGATTGGTGGAAACTGGAAAGGTTATGGCTTTTTGGTTTTGTTGCGGAAAAGTTTCCACTCGGTATAGCAATAATTCATGAAACTTTGTTAACTGTTTTTCTTGCTTTATTGTGTTGGTTTTTTTGGATTAGATATTTAGATGTTTATGTGCTTGATTTTGAGGAAAATAATGAATATTAGGTATTTGCATTGTCTTGACTCTTGAGTAAAAAGGATCTATTAAAGGTTAGTTAAGTTTGTTAGGTACAACTCTACAGGCAAAATTAAGAGAGAAGTTTTGAGCATCATGCATGAGCATGATTAACTGTTCTTAGCATACCAGGTGTATCTTTCATTGATCCTGTACATGCAGACTTCTCAAATTAAGTACATTTTTTTATTATATTCAAACTTTGGCCTCAAATATGCTTTTCATTTTATTTTTTCCTCAATGGATGCTTGATATTAGAGTCTTATTCATGCAGCAGAAGGCGAGGGAAAGAACAACCTACATGGCGGGTTTTTTCTTTGAAGGAATTACACTCTGCTACAAATAACTTCAACTATGATAACAAGCTTGGAGAAGGGGGCTTCGGCAGTGTGTACTGGGGCCAACTTTGGGATGGATCGCAAGTACGACTATAATTTATTTATTTATTTTCTTATTGTTATTGTTACTGTTGTGCATCTTGTCAAATCAGCTGCATTCTGTGTCTTCTATGGTTATTCTTGCTCATTTTAGCCGCAGATGGGGGTGATCTAGTGTTACATTTACTTTAATACGTATTAGTATATTTGGATGGCCTTTTATTTTTACCTAAACTGCATATTTTAGAAAATGATGAACCATATAACTGAGTTTTCTCAGACAGATGTTCTATTCAATATTGACATACATAGACTCAGAAGATTGAAAATTGAAATTGATTATTCCCATTCCTTGTTATTTTATTTCCAGTTTACTTTCCATCCTTGCTTAGACTCAGAAGATTGAAATTGATTTGATATTCATCCCATCAAAGCATTGCGTTCATCACACTATCATTTCCTTTTTTCTACTTCAGTGAAGTAATATCTTGACTTCTTATTTTGCCCTCTTTCATATTGTAATTGTCAGTACTGGATAGTCTATGTATCCAATGAAGCAATCACTAATGTGAATATGTTTCTCACAACATATAGACTACAAAGCATTAGTAATTCAGCACAATGAGTTTCTGGATGGCTTATATGTTTTGGAACAGACAGTATCATTTGTGAATGACACTGGTAAAAGATTGTATTAAATCATAATATGATCAGAAGTTTTAGGGGCTAATAAAGCTGCAAAAACCTCAGTTCAAAACATTTTATCTAGCACTTGAGAATTGAAGCTACTGAAATATGTTGATGGCAGACAAATAGTTATAGTGGCTGGATAAAATGTTTTATTGTTTTAAAACTCTTGCCATTCCAGATTGCAGTGAAAAGATTGAAAGTTTGGAGCAACAGAGCAGAGACGGAATTTACCATTGAACTTGAAACATTGGCAAGAATACGACACAAGAATGTTCTCAGTCTCCGTGGCTACTGTGCAGAAGGACAGGAACGGTTAATTGTGTACGAGTATATGCAAAACCTGAGCCTCCACTCTCATCTTCATGGACATCACTCATTTGAATGCCTTCTTGATTGGAATCGGAGGATGAACATCGCAATTGGTTCTGCTGAAGGAATTGTGTGAGTATAAGTAGTATAGTACTAACCTGACTTTGCTTATGAACTTCTTCAATTCCACTATAATAAATCTGATTACTTTAATTTCAGGTATCTTCATCACCAAGCAACACCGCATATAATCCACAGGGATATTAAAGCAAGCAACGTGTTTCTGGATTCTGATTTTCGGGCCCGGGTTGCTGATTTTGGATTTGCTAAGTTGATCCCTGACGGTGAGGGAGCAATGCATGTGACTACAAAAGTGAAGGGTACCACCCTGGGCTACCTTGCACCAGAATATGCTATGTTAGGCAAAGCAAATGAGAGTTGTGATGTCTACAGTTTTGGCATTCTCCTTCTGGAACTAGCCAGTGGCAAAAGACCAATTGAAAAGCTTATTAATTCCACTGTAAAGCAATCGATTGTTGATTGGGCTTTGCCTTTGGTTTGTGAGAAGAAATTTAGTGAAATTGCTGATCCAAGACTAAATGGAAAGTTTGTGGAGGGAGAGCTTAAAAGAGTTGTTTTAGTTGCACTTATGTGTGCTCAGGATCTACCTGAGAAGAGACCCACTATGCTTGATGTAGTAGAGCTACTCAAGGGAGAGGAATCTAAAGATAAATTTTCTCATATAGAGAACAGTGAAATGTTCACAAGCCTTCTAAGCAATGATGGGACATCAATATCATCAGTGGCTGAAGACAGTTTAGACTATATATCAGAAGAAAAAGAATTAGAACGGCCCTTGAAACTATGAATAATGATGATGCCAAAAAGATAAAACCTTTTTGTTTTTGCAACTAGGTGCCCATTTGTTAGAATGTGTGATTGGATTGTATGAGTGCTTGGGGATTGTCTCCTTGTGTGCAGTGTTTTATTCCCCTTGTGTGTGGGTTACCATTTTGATATCTGCATCGTGTTTCATTTCACCCTTGTAGGGGTGATTAATGATTATTTACTGTCTTGAAGAATGTTCCAAATGGATCCTGCTATAGTAAATAAATGAACTCCATTTTCATTTGGGGACCCATACGTAAAATAGACAAATACCATAGATAAACATGCTGCTAATAGAGGCTCGAAATCAGGGCGGACGCCGGCTGGGCTTTTGGGGTGGGGTGCCCTTCCTGGTTATTTTGATTTTTTTTTTCTATTGGAGGTGTATTTAGTAATTTTGGGAGGCATTTAATAATTTTAGGGGTGTGTTTAACAAATTTTAAGTAGATTTAACAATTTAATTTTCTTTTTTTTTAAAGAATATGTAATTTGCATATTTTTTCCAAATATTTCGTGATAACTTGTAACTTGCTATTTATGTTTCTTTTCAAATACTCTATGATATAATATTTGTTATTTTTTTAATTTTAAAAAAATCTTATATATAAATATTATTTTTATATTATTAATATTAGATTTTTTTTTTTATTTCTTGATTATTTTATATCTCAGTTATCAAATCAATACCAATTGTTTTTTTTTCTAGAAAAATCTTATTTAAATATTAAATTTTAATTATTATATAATATAATAAGTTTCATCTTTAATTTTTTTAATTGATAAAATTAATAATAATTTTTTTTCAAAAATCTTATATGAAGATAATATTTTATTAACTTTAGTTATTATATAATTGTTTTTATCTTTTATATTTATTTTCTAAACTATAAAATCAATAGCAATGTTATCGCTTTTTTAATGTTATAATTTATCAAATTTTAGTTGTTATATAATTAATTTTTAACTCACTTTTTCATTATAAAATCAAAAGTAATTTATTTTATTTTGTAAATAAATCTTTTCTAAATATTATATTTAATAAATTTTGTTATTATATATAATTAATTTTTTCCTAAACAAATATTATATTTATAAAAGATGTTTCGTATTTAATTATAGACAATTTTTGTGATATGAAAAAAAAAATTAGGCATTTTGATAGATTATTAATGTCATTAACCTTTAGATCAATTTAAGAACATTTTATATATAATTGATTATATATTTTTTTGTTAGGTAAATTCTTCATTTGATAATTTACTTCCTTGTCCTCAAATTCTGGATTTGGCCTTGCTTGAAATGCATCTTTCATTTTTATTTTTTTTAAATATTAAAAAAGTAATAAAATATAGTATTTTAAGAAGTTGTAACGTTCCTTTTTTTCTTCAGTGAAAAAATGAAATCAGAACAAGTAAGTTGAGGTTATGTTTGGATTAAAGTTAGTAAAGGATAAATAACTATTTTGATAAGTATGTTTACTGTCTAAGAAAGTGGAATTTTACTTTGAAAAGTGGGAAATGAGATTTCTAACCGTTTTCATGGGTTTCCAAACCTATACTAAAACTCTCATGACATGTTTGGAAAAACGTTCCACTAGATGGATATGCATCTCCTCTGAAAACGCAAAAAGATAATTTTTTTAATAATTATATGTATTAATTTATTATAGATTTAAATTGATAATTTTAATATATTTTTGTGCAATTACACATTATCATACTAGTTGTACCATTTACTTATTTTAGCAATTGTACGATCGACGATATATCAAATGCCGAATAATCCATGAATGTGAAAAGATAAAGATAAAGATAAAGATAATATCTTAAAAAAAGTGGGAGAATTATTCTATAGGATAAATGTGAAAAGATAAATATATTATATTTATCTTTTAGATTAATTTGTTATTTTATTAATAATAAAGATTATAACTTTATCTTTATGATAAAGGATAAAGATACAATAGTTTTCTATATAAACGAAGCTTAACTTTGAAGTCAAACAGATTTGGATTTTCAGGATTCCATTCTCATACTCTGACTAGTTTTTCAGATATGAAAATCAAGCAGAATGACGAGTTCAAGCCCGAATCATACTCCTCGAAAGGAGCGAGGGAAAACACTCATTTCGCCTTACAAAAACTCATGGGACAACACGACACTTGAAGTAGACGACATAAAATGCTAAGAGGAGAGCCAACGAAGTCGAAACAGAACAAAACGCCTTGAAACAATAGTTGGAAACGATGAAATATAGTGAGGAGACTTCTAGCCGTTCTCAAAGAACTCATGGAACTCCGAAAATCTCTGATTCTACTATAGCTAAGTCTTAAAACACTTTACTTAGCCATTTTTTAGGTATTTGCATTATTAGTTCATTCTTAGAGTAAAGGGGACTGGCCCCGTACCTAGGTTCTATTTCTGCATGCATTCATCATATATCATTTGTTTTTCATCAAGTTTACCTTCACCAAATGCTTAATTACATTAATTACCTAAAACTATAACCACACAATAAACCAGAGACAACTCAGATATCATTGTCGCAACCAGAATCGCGGCGGGACGGCGATAAAAATCAAAAGTATGAATCAAAGGAGTCGCCACCAATGTTTATTAAGGAAAACATCAGAAAAACCTTTTTTAGAAAAAAAATGGTTTTTGGAACCAAATTTTGAGTTCGGAGTCCATTACGTGTAAGGAAGGTATTAGCACCCTATAACGTCCGTCACAAAGACGGTTACCTTTAATTAATTAAGCGAAAATCTTTTATAATTTTTAGACATTTATCTCACCAAAACATTACTAAAATAAAATAATTAATTTTACTAAAGGAAATAAAGAGATATACTATTTTTATTCCTTTTTTTTTAAATTTAGGACTCTTGAGTTGTCGCAACTCATTTATCCTAAAAAAACACTTGAAAAATTGACAGAGGTGTACACCCAAGTCAATTCATCTTTATTATTATTTTTTAATATGATTTTAATTAAAACAACTATTGATAATTAAAAAAAGTGCAACTTAGTAAAACGGAGGCTGTAGACAGAAATATGGCCCCAAAACGAGATTGTTGTGATTTAGTAAAATGGAGGTGCAAATAGAAATCTGGCCCACAACGAAAAGCTGTGATTTAGTAAAAGGGAGGGTGCAAACAGCAAAATGGCCAGAAATGCAAAATTAAGTTTAGGGGTTTCCTTTCCCCCATTCATTCAGCTGTTTCACCTATGTTTGAGCCTAGGGTTTGTGAGAGAGAGAGGAGGAGGCGGGAGGGCATGGAGGTCGTGGCGTGGGTGGCGGAGGCGCGTCACGGTGGTGGTCGTGGCGGTGGAGAGAGAACGAGAGTGAGGGAGTGAGCTCGTGGGGGTTCGACGGCGATGGCGTGGGTGCGCGGAGGTCGCGAGGGGTGGTGTTTGGGTCGTTTGGCGGAGGATGCGCGGCGGACGCGATGGTGGAGGACGAGGCCGCAGTGGTGTTTAGGTGTTTGGCGCGGCAGAGCAAGGTCGGGGGGGGAATCGCGACGTGAGGAGGTCGCAGCGGCAGCGCTTGGACGAGGACGAGGACCGGGGTTTGGCTGGCGACGGAAGGCGGAGGTCGCGGGATGAGGTGTAGTTTTTCCTTTCTCTATTTCTCTTTTGCTTTCTTTGGATTCTTGTATCTAATTTTTTTTTGGTTTTCTAGTGATTTGGCTTTGTGGTTTGGATTTGGTTTGCCTTTGTCTCTCTCTCGGTTCCCTATTGGAACTCAGAGTTCCTGCTTATGTTTCTGGTTCTATGTTTTTGTTCATGCCTTGCTTTGTGGCTCTTGTCTATGTTGGGTCTCTGTTTGGTCTCTGGTTGGGTTGAGGGATTCGAACTCAAAGATTCTGGTGATTCAGGTTTTGGTGTTTTGGGTACTCGTCTCTGCTCATGTCTTTGATCACGTTTTTTATATCTGTATTTGGTATCCAGTCTCTGGCTTGACTTGCCTATGATTGTGATTTGTTGATTAATTAAACATAGTACTTTTCTTTCCAGATTCATATCTTTTTATCATTTTTTTTGAGCAAATAGATTCAAACAGCATATAGATTGCAAAATAGTACATTGCTTACAATCAAACATAGAAAGAAAGCTAATACATGATGAAGATTGAAAGAAACCTGTTAGCCTTTGTTCTTGTTGTTCTTCTCTGCTTTCTAATCCTAATTTCTTTCTTTTATCTTTGCTTTGTTGGTTCTTTGTTCTAGTATCTGTTTTTCTCTCTGTTTTCCTGATCTTTTTCTTTTTTTTGCTTGCTGTCCTCCTCCTTTTCTTTCTCTTTTTTTCTTTTTTCTTGTTTCTGATTTGCTGGTATATATAGGCAGGAGGTTTCTTCCCTAGGAGGGTTTTCTCCTTTTAATCCCTTTTCTCTTTTCTTTTATTTGTTGCCTGCAGCCATTTCTAAATTAGCCACCATAGGTGCAGAGCCTAGTTGCTCATGAGATCAAGTTGCCAATTGATGATGAAGCTGCTGATGGAGCTGCTTGGGATGAAGCTGCTGATTGATTTTTTTGTATTGCTGCTTCTTTCCTAATTGATGAAGCTGCTTTCCTTTTTTTTTCTTCTTCTTTTTCTCTTGTTGCTTCCTTTATTTCTTTTTTTGCCTTAAACAAATTTGGCTTGTACTATTTTTAGATTTGTAAGCTTTTCTGAAACATCATTTCAATTTTGTATTTGTAATAGCCTTGTGATAGGGGAACATGAAAGAAATGACAAATGATTGGTTTTCTTTGAATCTTTCTTCTCTCTTCTTCTTCTCTTCTCTTTTTTTTTTTTGGCAATATATTACTTGTGAAACAAATAATAATAATAATAATAATAATAACGATAATAATAGCATCAACAACAATAATAATAATAATAACTATAATAGTGTAATTAAGCGGACAAAATTGGGTGTTGACAATCATCATATTTGACTTGGATACTATCATATTCGACTCGGTAGAGAGGTTACTTGGATACCACCAGATTCAACTCGGATGTCATCAAATTTGACTTGGTATAGAAACGAATCGGATACCACTATTCGACTCGATACAGAGACGACTCTCAGATACCACCAAATTCGACTCAGATATCACCAGATTCGACTTGGATACCATCAGATTCAACTCGGATATCACCAAATTCAACTCAAAAAAATATGGCTTTACGTATATTAACTCGGAAATATGGTTTTATGTATATCAAATTGGAAAAATACAACTTTACGTATATCAACTCAGAAATACGACTTTAGGTATATCGACTCGAAAATAGAGCTCTACGTATATTGACTCAAAAAAATATGCCTTTACGTATACTGACTTAGAAATACGGGTTTACATATCGACTTGGAAAAATACAGCTTTACATATATTGACTCTGAAAAATATGGTCTATGGATAGGGAAAGCATGCATACCAAAAATCCTTCTCGGAACATTTAAAGTATTTGTTAAGTTAATACACTCAGATTACAAATCCCTTCTAACACTTATATTATTTTGAAATAGGTATCTATTATAACTAACATGCAGGACACTTGGAATATATCCAAACATAAACTTGAAAAGGAAAAAGAATAAAAAGGGAACAACAATACAACATTTACAAAAGATATGATGAGAGAAAAAGTATTTGAATTTAGTCGACAATAAAATTGCACTTTATAAAAGCTAAGTATGTGGCCCACACACATGAGACAGAAAGACCAACCAATGTGCGACATGTGGCACCATAGAATACTAAAAGAAACTTCTTGAGGAGCTCAAACAATACATGAACACCTCACTTAGTATAAAGTCATGCAATAGCTGAATGACCAATCAACCAAACATCGATGACAAGGGACTGAAATCAATCGATTAAAGGCAAGTCAATCTAGCCTTTTCGCGCTTTACACTCAAGGCTAAAGGAACTGTGTATCATCCGATCATCTCGTCGACTGGACGACTTTCAATCAATTATACATTGTAAACAAAGGAAGAAAGACTGATCGCCTCAATAGAACAAGACTTAGCCTCTTCACGCTTTGCGCCCAAGGTTAGAGGAGTTGTGTACCGTCCAATCATCTCGCTGATTGGACGATCGTCAATCAACTAGACATCGTAGACAAAGGAAGAATGCCTCAATAGAACAAGCTTAGCCTCTTTGCACTTCGTGCTCAAGGTTAGAGGAGCTGTGTATTGTTCGATCATTTTTAGACGATTGTCAATCTACCAAAGGCCGATTACCATAAACTTAACCTCTTCGCACTTCATGCTCAAGGCTAGAGGAGCTATATACCATCTGATCATTTTCATTGATTGGACGATTGTTAATCTACCAAAGGCTGACGACTTTAAAAGAATAAACTTAGCCTCTTCACCCTTCGCGTTCAAGGTTAGAGAAGTTGTGTACCGTCCAATCATTTTGATGATCGACGATTTATCAAATGCCGAATAATACAAGAATGTGAAAAAAATAAAGATATTATCTTTATCTTAAAAAACGAAAAAATAATCTTATATGATAAATGTGAAAAGATAAATAAAATGATAAAAGATAAAGATATGACAATTTTTTATATAAACAAAGTTTGAATTTAGAATCAAACAGAATTGGACTCTCAAATTTCATTTTGATGTTCTAACTAGTCTTTCTGACATCTTTGAAGTAAATAATATGAAATTAATAGATCAAAACTAGTAATACGAAATTAATAGATAGCATTTTTATTTTTTTTTAACTAACGAGTCATGCTCCCTTCCTCTTCTTCTTTATAAGAAATAATATTCAATTTGGGGTGTTTTAGGGAGAATATCCGACAGAAGAATCGTTGGTAGCCAACGCGCTGGGGAAGCACGTGGAGCACAGTCTCATACGTATGAATCTTCCATTCAAAGGCACAGCACTATAAATAATCCTCAAGTTTCCGCATTTTTCTTCTCTAACGGGGAACAGCACAGAACCTTACCCTCACGAAAACCCCTTCCGATTCTGATAACCCTCGTTGTTCATAAACCCTAACCCTAGTCGGGTTTGTTCGTTGGTTGGGATTGAATTGGCATCGCATTGATTGGAAATCGGTGGTAGCTAGCGTTGAAGAACGATGTCTGCTGCTGTGTGCGGAAGCAAGAGATCTTTCTTCGAAGAGCTTCCTCCTTCGCCGCCACTCTCCAAGAGGCTCCGTTGTTCCTCTTCGCCGATTCGATTCCCTCCTCCGTCTCCCATCGACCAACTTCGCCCTCTCTTTCCCCACATGGACGACCTGGTGTGTATTCCTCCCATGTTTTATGTGAACTTCAATTGAGTTATGTGATGGGTTAGACTTAGAATTATTATTCATCTTCGTGGGCATATTATATTGTTCTTATTTATTGATTAATGTGTTCGGTGTGAATTCATCTTTCCTTTTTTCTAGCTGCAAAATAGTTAATGAATGTGATTTTTTAAAATTTTGATTTTTGGTCGAGAGAAGGAAATTTCACCTTTGGTTTGTGTTCATGCTTGAGAATACACTCACCGTAGACTCCTAAAGCTTAGTATGAACTCAAGAGCTATACATTGCGTGACCTGGGCTGGTCATGCATATTTAACAATTATATTAATCAATCGATCATATTATTCGATATTCGATTGATTGTTTACTTGGACTGGCATACCTATTTAAGGAACAAATTAATCAATACTGGATTGATTTGTTTGAGGTTATTGACAAAAGATTTGTCCAAGTCACTTTGTTTCTTTTTGTCCAAGTTTCTTCTCTTTTTTGTATAACTTACTTCCTTTTTTATTTGTGAGATTGGTAGTATCCCGAATCGTAGTCTTGTAACCGTTCCATTCCCTCTAACCATTCCCTATAGTTGTTCCCTCCAACGGTTTCCCTTTTTTGGAGAGTGGTGTGAATGGTGCCGTAGTCACGTGCGAGGGGGAGGTGGGGTCAATAGTGTGAATGGTGCTGAAGGCACATGCGAGGGGGAGGTGGGGTCAATGGTGTGAATGGTGCCATAGTCACGTGCGAGGGGGAGGTGGGGTCAATGGTGCCTCAATCACGTGCAGGGAAGGATTTAGGAATATGATATTGGGCCTGAAGGCCCAACGCCCACTGACTATTTGAGGTTGTAGGGCATCTCAACTGTTAATGTGATAGGGTGAGGCGGTGAGCGGTCAGAGAAAATGGTCGATTTTATGAATGTAGGTTGGCAATCCATGATCTAGCGCTTGGCCATACGGTCCAATTTGTGATGTTTCAGATTGGTGTTGATTGAAAGGTGCATGATTGATATAAAATGATTCTCTTTCTCGTATATACCTTATGGCTATTTTACCTTTCAGGCTCTTGAGATTGCTCTTCAAGAATGTGGCAATGATATAGATGCTGCCATCATGAGGCTGAGTGAGCTTTGCTTGGGAACTGCAGATGGAAATGGAACTGCTACAGAATCAGAGGTTTTTGTTAATGTGGATGCAGGTATGGTTCACTGACATGTGCGACGATTGAATGTTTAACAGACTAAAATTTTACGGGCAAATTCTGCTTTTACATATTCTATGATAGGATATTTTAACTGTTAGTTAATTGTATTATGGCACGGTACTGGTGCACAGATCTCCAGTCCTGACCCAGACGGGCTGTGAAGGATATAGATATGAGTTGAATAAATTGTCAACAGGTTTTGGTAATGAAACTAACTGAGAAAATGATATGCTTTTGTGAAACTTTGTAGGTAAATTGGAAGGTGATGGAAATGCTTCTGTTTCTGAGGAGCAGCCTGCTTTGAACAACCACCTTCCTGCAGATGGAGCAGAATGGATTGACTTTTTTGTCAGGGAAATGATGGTTGCTACCAGTGTTGACGATGCTAGAGCCCGTTCTGCCAGAATGCTGGAGGTTCTAGAGAAATCAATCAGTGAAAGAGCAAGGGCTGAAGCAACTGATGCGCTTCAGAAGGTATTCATACTAGAACCATTCAAGATTTATGTTATCAACCAAATTTTGATGCCTTGCATGTCAATAAGTGAATGCCCTTTTAGAGGAACAATTCAATTGTATGAAGAACGCTATTGGCTAGGGATTTCTGAACTGAAGTAGCAGTTGGATGATGTTGAGTATTTTGAGATTGGTTTGTTTGTGGAGGAACTCTACTGTTGACTTAAGCTGAGGATAGTTCATCCTAGTATTTTTATTCTATTATTTTCACTTTGTTGTGTGTAATGATTTTGTGTATGCTTTTTTAGTTTCACTTTGTATGTGAGGATAAACAAGAAAATAAACATTATGTGGAAGTAAGTGTTGAGTGGTAAAAAGTCAACAAGAATATAAACTCAAGTGAATCATCGATGAAAATGCTGTTCTATGGATTTTGTTTGAATAACATGCAAAATATATTGTCTGATTTTTCTATCAATACTAGTGTGTTTTCATATAAAAAAAGATTGTTTAATTTTTAAAGAATGAACCTGTAATCAGAAGTATAATGCTTAAGCTGCATAGCTTTTCCAAAATGGTTTTTATTATACTGGGTTTTGGTGGTCCATGGTCTTTATGATGCAGAATAGATCTCTCTACAGTCTACAGACTTGTATATTGTTATTTTTATGAGTTATATCTTAGAACCTAATGATTTAGGAATGAATGTATAGTGTTTCTTCCTGGTTGAACTTGTATCTTAATTGTTGTAAGATGCTTTCATTTTCAGGAAAATTTGATGCTGAAAGAGCAAATTGAAGTGTTGATTAAGGAGAAAAATTCTTTCAAAAATGCTTTTAGAATCCAGCATGAGCGATCTGCTGATTACGAGGTCAAGAACCAAGAGTTGCAGCATTTGAAGCAATTGGCATCTCAATACCAGGAGCAGATTAGAACTCTTGAGGTCTGAATTGGCTTTCTCTCTGTTTTGTTGAGAGACACGGCTAATGATGTGACTTGTGCACGCTAATGATTTCTTTCTGTATCCATTGATTTGTTGACAGGTGAATAACTATGCTTTGGCAATGCATTTGAAACAGGCTCAACAGAGCAGCAACCCCTTTCCTGGGCGTTTCCCACCTGATGTCTTCTAATGGAGTGAATGTGTAGAATGCCCTAATAAAGGCAGCAGCAAATAGCTACTATAATTATGCCGTGTTGTTTTTCTTTCTTTTCTTTCCTACAAAGGTCAAACGATGTTGTACTTTGCTTTTCTGCTTTTATACTTCAGGGAGTATAGAATCCGACAGTATAACAATATTTTATCACTTGATTCAATTACCGGTTTGGATTTTTGATGTTTTGGATTATCGTCACCAGCGGGAGTGCGACAGGGGACATGATTGAAGATAGTCAGTCTTTAAGATTTGCAATTGAATATTGGATAAGTTTGATCATCTTTTCTTGGTTAACAATAACAATATTTTTTCAACATACTCATTATTTTCGTTTTTTATATTTTAAAAAATTTACAAGACATTATTCTTGTTTTTTTTATATTTTAATTTTTTTTTTCAAATTTTCAAGATATTACATTTTTTTTTATATTTTTATAATTTTTCATTTTTAAAAATTTTCAACACATTTTTTTTTATATTTTATTTTTTCATTTCAAGACAATATGATTGATTTTTTCTTTTTTTAAATTTCAAGTTTTTCTTTTTGTTTTTTATTCAAACTTTCAAGATTTTTCTCGTTTTTTAATATTTTTAAAAATTTTCAAGATTTTTTAAATTTTAAATTTTTGTTTCAAATATTCAAGACATGCTTTTTTTCATGTATTTTAATTTATTTTTTTCAAAATTTTAAAATATTATTCTTATTTTTTAATAAAATATTTTTTCAAATTTTAACATTACTATTGTTTTTCAATGTTTTATTTCTTTTTATAAATTTTCAAGACAATCTCTTGTTTATTAACATTATTTAAAAAAATTATTTATTTTTTAAATTTTCAAAATATTTCACTTGTTTTTAATATTTTTGAAAAAATTATCTATTTTTTAAAAATTTCAAGTTATTATTTTTGTTTTTTTATATATTAAAAAAATATTTTTTTTTTCAAAATTTCAAAAAATTACTATTATTTTTTTTTTCAAAATTTCAAAAAATTACTATTGTGAAACTGTTCTTAAATCATTTAAGATTTCATTTTTTAAACCTTACATCATTCATAATTTTGTTTGTAAAATTTGTGAAAACTGTTTTGGTCTAAAAATTTTGGAGTGACAGAAAGTCTAGTCATAGCATATGAAAGTGCAATCTACTTGACTCCATGGTCAAGTCTTGTTTATATAGAATGTGATTTTATTTTTATCTCTAATAAAAGATAAAGATATTATCATTATTATACATAAAATAAGAAAATAATCTCAAATATAAAGATATTATCTTTATCTTTTTACAATTATCCTATAAGACTATTCTCTTAATTATCTTCATGATGTTATCTCTTGATTAGAGGGCGGTTAGGATCTCGTTCGATAATAAGTAGATCAACAACCGGTCCGATCGGCAAAATGATCGGACGGTACACAACCCCTTAGCCTTAAGCGCGTAGTGCGAAAAGGCTAAGGTTAGTCTTGTTCAAGTGGTCGGTCTTTGTTTCTTTGTCTTTAGCGTTTGTTTGAATAATGACCATCCCATTATCCCATTAACAAAATGATCAGACGATACAAAAACTTAAATCATTTAAAGTTTAAATCATATGTGAAATCTTAAATCATTTAAGGTTTCATTTATTAAATCCTAAATTATTAAGGGTTTTGTTTCTAAAATCCTAAATCATATATAGTTTCATTTTTAAAATTTTAAATCATTTAGAATTTTGTTTTTAAATTCTAAATCAGTTCAAAGTTTTATTTGCGAAATCTTATCATCTTGGATTTTATGTATAACCTCTTAAATCATTCAGGTTTCATTTGTGAAACTTTGATGAAATTCAAAGTTATTTAGGATTTTGTTTCAAAAATTATAAATTATTTTGAGTTTCATTTTTGAAACACTAACTCATTTATGGTTTTGTTTTGAAAACCCTAACTTATTGAGGGTTTTGCTTGTGGAACATTAACTCATTTAGGTTTTTGTTTGTAAATTCTTATAAAAAAAAGTTAAGGTTTTTTTTGAATCCTTAAATTATTTAGGATTTCATTTGTGAAACCTTAAATATTCAAGATTTTGTTTGTAAAATCCATAATCAAGTAAGGCTTTATTTCTAAAACCCTAAATTATTTAGGATTTCATTTATGAAACCTTAAATAATTTAGGGTTTCATTTATCAAATCTTAAGAGATTTAATGTTTTATTTGTGAAATCCTAAATTATTTAAAATTTCATTTGTCAAATCCTAAATCATTTAAGGTTTCATTTCTAACACCATAAATTATATATGGTTTCATTTTCAAAACCTTAAATTGTATAAGGTTTCATTTGTGAAATCCTAAATCATTTAAGATTTTGTTTGTGAAATATTGATTTATTTAGGGTTTCATTTATGTTTTCTATTGTAAAACCATTAATCATTTAAGGTTTTGTTTGTGAGATTTTAAAATATTTAAGGTTAAATTTGTGAGATATTTAATCATTTAAAATTTCATTTTTAAAATCCTAAATCATTTAGGATTTGATTTGTAAATTGGTTAGGTTTCGTTTATGAAACTCTAAATTAATTAAAGGTTTGTTTATGAAACTTTAAAATAGTTAGGATTTCATTTGTAAAATCCATAATTAATTAGGGTTTCATATGTGAAACCTTAAGTTATTTAAAATTTTATTTATGAAATCGTAAATAATTTAAAGTTTCATTTGTGACATTATGAAGCCTTAAATCATTTAATGTTTCCTTTATGAAACCCTAAATTATTTAGGGTTTCATTTTTGAAACCTTTAAGCATATATGGTTTCATTTTGTAATCCTTGAATCATTTAGAGTTTCGTTACTGAAATCTTAAATCATTTATGATTTCATTTATAAATCCTAACTCATTCAGGATTTCATTTGTGAAACCCTAACTTATTTAAGGTTTTATTTTAAAAATATTTTTAAAACATTACTCTTCGTTTTTCATATTTTTCAATTTTCAATTCTTTAAAAATATTTCAATGCATTCCTTATGTTTCTTAATATATATTTTTTTAAAATTTTTAAGACAATACTCCTTGTTTTTCATATTTAAAAAAAAATCTAATATTCAAGACACTACTCATGTTTTTTCATATTTTTAAAATTATCATTTGTTAAAAAATTTCAAGACATTATTCTTATTTTTTTACATTTTGTAAAATTTTAATTTTATTTTCAAATTTTCAAGACCTTAAACTTGTATTTTTCATATTTTTTAAAAATTATTTTTAAAAAAAATTAAGACAATACTCTTGTTTTTTTATATTTTTAAAATTTTCAATACATTCTTTTGTTTTTTTTTATTTATAAAAATTATCATTGTTTAACAAATCTTCAAGATATTCCTCTTGTTTTTTAACATTTTTTTTTGTAAAAATTGTTTTTTTTTTTATAATATTTTAAAATATGACTCTTTTTTCATATTTTTAATATTTAAAAAAAAAAAATTTCAAAGACATTCCTATTGTAAAACCCTTAATTATTTAGGGTTTCGTTTGTCAAATTTATCAAAACTTAAATTATTTAAGGTTTTGTTTGTCAAATCTTAAATCATTTACTGTTTAGTTTATAAAATCCTAAATTATATATGGTTTTGTTTTCAAAATCCTAAATCATGTAGGAATTTGATTATGAAACCCTAAATTATATAAGGTTTTGTTTGTAATCATTTAGGGTTTTATTTGTAAAATAATAAATTATTTAAGGTTTCATTTATAAAACCTTAAATCATTTAAGGTATTATTTTTAAAACATTAAATCATTTATGGTTTACTTTTTAACCCTTAATCATTCAGGATTTTCTTTAGAAAATTCTAAAATATATAGAGTTTTGTTTGTGAAACTTTAAATTATTTTAAGTTTTTATTTGTGAGATCTTTAATCATTTAGAGTTTTATTTGCTAAAATCCAAATCATTTAGAATTTGTTTGTGAAATCCTAACTCATTTATAACTTCGTTTCTTAACCTCTAATTCATGTTGGGTTTCATTTGTGAAACTCAATTTCACTTAGAGTTTTGTAAAACCCTAAATAATTTAGGATTTCATTTGTGAAATCCTAACTATTTTAAGGTTTCATTTTGGGTTTCGTTGTTAAAACTTTTAAGCATATAGAATTTTATTTGTGAAACTATAAATCATTTATAATTTCATTTGTAAAATCTTAAATCATTTTATAGTTTTGTTTTTAAAACCTTTAAGCATATAGAGCTTCATTTATGAAACCCTAAATCATTTAAAGTTTTATTTTTGTAACCTTAAATCATTTAGGATTTCATTTTTTAAACCTTTAAACATATAGAGTTTCGTTTGTGAAACCCTAAATCATTTATTGATTCGTTAGTTAAATCATTCAGGGTTTCACTTTTTAAACCTTAAATCATATATGGTTATATTTTTTAATCCTTAAATCATTTAAGATTTTATTTGTGAAATCCTAACTCATTTTTTATTTCGTCTGTGAAACCTTAAATTATTTGGGATTTCACTTGTAAAATCCTAAATAATTTTGTGTTTCATTTGTGAAATCTTAATTTACATTGTTAAACCTTAAATCATTAAGGATTTTATGTATGAGATCCTTAATTATTTAAAGTTTCATTTGTAAAA
This sequence comes from Amphicarpaea edgeworthii, assembly GCA_014843725.1. Classification (NCBI taxonomy): domain Eukaryota; kingdom Viridiplantae; phylum Streptophyta; class Magnoliopsida; order Fabales; family Fabaceae; genus Amphicarpaea; species Amphicarpaea edgeworthii. Next base: position 843,181 of record CM026320.1, on the reverse strand, counting down.
CCCTAACTCATTTAAGGTTTCATTTGTAAAACCTTAAATAATTTAAGATTTTATTTTTAAACAAAAAAAATTCTAATTTTCAAAACAAGAGATTTTCTATATTTTAAATTTAAAAAAAAAAATCAACGCATTCCTCTAAACTTTTAATATTTTTCAAAAATTTTAATTTTTTTCAAAATTTTAAGACATAACTCTTATTTTTTCATATTTTTTTATTTAAAATTTTTAAGACATTACTTTTAATTTTTTCATATTTTAATAATTTTCCAGACATTTCTCATGTTCTTAATATTTTTAAATTTTTTTCAAATTTTTAAGATATTATTCTTGTTTTTCATTATTTTATTTTATTTTTAATTTTTATGACATTCCTCAGGTTTTTTTAAAAAAAAAAATCAATTTTCAAAGCATTACTTTTTTTCTCATAATATTATTATTATAGTCATAATGATGATTATGAGATAATGCAGACAACAACAATCTGACAGGTGCATCCATTAATAGTTCAGACTTTATACACTACTAAAAATATTTCTAAGAGCGATAGCAACAGTCTAATATCTCTGCAAAAACAGTCTTCATCAAGAACAACCTGAGACAGTAATCTAGAGGAAGTGACTATTGTTAAGGAAGCCGCACAACTCCTTGTTTTAATCTTTTCATTTGTTAAAATCTAGAGGTCAAAAATCATTTTTCAAATAAAATTAATTTCCTCAGTAGATTGATTCTTCCTGTGAATACAAGATAGAGAATGCTCTAATGGCCATCAAGTGTTGTCAAGGACTCGTTAAGGAGCCTTCGTGCTTCTTCTCTCCTCCTGCAAATAGAGATTAAGTTAAAAAAGACTAATGACAAGAACAAGTCATATATCATTTTGGTCCCTAGAAGATTTGGAGTTTATCACATTCATTGCGATCAAATAGAAATCACCATTTTCATCCTGAAAAATGAAAATATTGATTAGTCCCTAAAAAGGACTAAATTTCCCTTTTCATCTTTCAGAATGGAAAGGGTGACTTTCATCTTTTACAGACTAATGTGACTGACCCAGTGACACCAATGCTTTTAGGAATCAAAATAGTGTTTTACTCTGACAAGAACATGATAAAATTTCGTCCCAATCACACATTAGTATTATATAAAAGAACTAGATAGGCAAGGGAAATGTTAAGAAACTACGGTTCATTCCCCATTTAAGCTTTTGCCTCCAATCAACTTTTAGTGTACCAACTATAAAATCTTACAATTCAGACCAAAGTTTCAAAAGCATTACAGCCAATTTTTCACCTATAGCTCACGGGACTTAACCAAGATACATTGAGAATTGTCTTCTAAGTCCCAAAATTTTAGAAGTGGGAAGGTTGTAAAAAACGAAGAAATGTGAGATGCAATGAATTGTGATTATCAGTAGAAAATGGACCATGAAGCGCATGTTTGGTTTGACAATGCAAGTGCTGCTTTGTATGCACCGCAGAAAAATTAATCGATTACACTTGACCTCCCCCCAAAACACCCCAGAAAATGACTATCTACTTGGCAACCGAAATCATCACAGGAATGCCAGATGATGTCTCCATCGTCAGTTTTAACAACATTCCTAACAATTTCAACTTTCTTATGGTCTTCCACGGGTTCAAGAAGGTAAAGTGCACATACATTGCTGAAAGCATGAAACTTAAAAGGGATACAACATGATGCTACTAACTATATTAAAATTCATTTGAACATACAATATTCTAGAGAGGTATAATGTAATTATTAAGGTAAGCAGGCATGGGTACATGAGAACCTAGGAGGGAGAACTCTGCCAGAAGTTATGGGATATCTGTAAGGTGTACATATGTTATCAAAGGAAATCAATCTATTAATTAGGCATCCTTCCTTGATTAAAAATTGAAGCAGCAAATTTTGAATTTATACGAAATGTATTCTATTTCAGTTACTTATAACGTAGAACTTGTCAAAGGCAGAATATTGGTGAAAAACAGATCCTAAAATCAATCCACCCATTCAAAAATACATGAAGTTTCACTTTTTATACTCTTCTACTTATCAACAAAACTTCTCTCTCTAATATTTCTCTCCTTATGAGGATTGTTTTTATAAGAACCTGTAATGGGTCTTTATGACCATCATTGATCCAATATGTTGACCCATTGGTCTAAAAAATATGACTGATGGTTTATTAACCATCCAATCCATTAAGTTCTATTCTTATGATTGGACAGATGGTTTGAATTAATGCATGGACAAATTGGATCTGGGTTAGTGGATAAATGGATACAATTACCATCCCTAGAAACCAACTAAATTGCTAAAAGCTCTAAAATTGAAAGAACAAGGACATTTGAGTATGGTGGTAGCAGAGCAATAGATTCCTTAGGGTTCATATGCAATTAAGAAAAGAAAAAGGAAATATAAAAGATACCTCTTTATGTCCTCCACTGCTTGTTTACGGCGCTGTATCTGAAGTTCCAAAATATGAATCAATGTTGCTCTCGCCTACAAGAGAGTAAATACAAGATATATAATTAAATTTATGTACAGAAGAATGGTTAGTTGTAGAGAAGAATGTGTACCTGATGAGGACGCAAAGAATTTAAAAGGTGATGTAAGTTTTTGAATACAGTTGAAATTTCTTCGACTCTCCTTGCATACTGTGAAGGTCTCTCAATAAGAATATCAGCAAGCTCCAAAACGTGTAGTTGCAACTCTCCGTTAAGTGACCTCAGCTCCTTCTTGAAATCTAAAAAGAAAGGTGTAATGGTTATGCTAAAGCAACTTATAAATTATTGTTATGGAGACACTTTTCACTTACCAACATGAGGGCCCTTAGAATAGAGCTGGCGCACCCCTTGTTCTTCCAAGCTTGGTAGAACATCACTAGTCTATGGACAAAAGAAAGGTTAATAAAAAAGAGAAATAAGAAGAAAGAATTGAAGAAGGTTGATACATACGGTGTAATTGGCTCCAAAACAAAGATAAGTCCCTTCGATAGGCGGAGGAGGGTCGGGAGCAGACTTAGGGTCTTGCTCGTAATCTTTGTAAAGCCTGTAAAAAGGTGGCGGTGGAGGGTATGTTGCCGTTGCCATCCAGACCTGCAAAATTAGGGCTTTTTACTCTCCGATCCGACTCAGTTGGCGGAAAGAGAAAGAGGAAGGAGGTCAGCCGTGAAGATCTGGGGTATTAAGGTTTTCTTCACTTTTACTATCGGCACCCTCGTCTCTACCAACACCACCCCTTTTAAAAAGGGTTATTTCGACCTTTCACGAATAAATAAACACAAAGGCTTATATTGTATTTATATAATTATAATTAATATTTTAAATTGTGATGTAAAATTATTTTTTCATTTGAACTTGAATACTATTTAACAAGTTGTAATTAGACTCAGGAACCAAGAAAAAAAAAAAAGATATTTAGAAAAAAGTTCAAATACTCTGATTAAATAAGAGCAATATACTATAATTTAATTGGTTAATATTAGAGTTATATTGTACACCCCATCATCACACCAGAAATATTATTTATATTTTATAATACTCATAATTAATAAAATATCATTTCATTTATTATTTTATTTTTTTTCACCTTTTATTCTTTTTGAATATCTTTTGTATTCCATAATAATAGAAAAAGAAAGAACAGCAAAGCAATTAAAGACAAACCTACTGTCAGAATTAACTTCTCACCTTTTTCAATATATGGTGAGAGGAGCAAAATATATAGCTTATTTATAATGTTACACCTACAAGAAAATTTCCAATTCGCAATAAAATTGATTTGACTTAACCTAAAGACTAAAAAATATACAGAAAAAGGAAAACAAGGGGACTTAGTTTTACAGAAGAGAGGCTAATTGAAATGAACTATTCCAACCATTGAGACTGCTGCATTGATTGGCAAAACAATGCATCCGAATTCAATGCGAACAGCATAATTGCACAACGATGAGTTCTTGTGAAGTATTAGAGCTTTGTAGTAGTGTGATAAAAAACAATCCTCCTCAGCTCATATGCCACAGTCAATCTACTTTTCACCACCACCAAACATTCCCATCATATCTTTAGCAGATCCCATCTGCTTCATCAAGCTTTGTAACCCACCCATGCCTCCGATTTGCTTTAGCATCTGTGGAGGGAGGACTTTGCTCATGTGCTGAGCATTCATATTTCGGGATAAGGCGCTCATTTCACCCTTCTTGGGTATTTTAAGCCCTTTCATTTTGCTCCATATCTTTGCAAGACGTTTGTACTCTTCTAACATTTCCATTACTTCCCTAACTGGACGACCAGAACCTCGAGCTATTCGCATCACACGGGAGTCATTCATGAGCTTTGGGTTTGAACTATCCAACTCTAAAAACATATTAACCATTAAAAGTTAGCAGGTGAAAAGGTGTACGCTATTTCAATAAGAACAATGAATTTAGTATACAAAAAGTTAATCTTCTCAAAAGGGCCAAACAATCCAATGCTTGCCTTCGTTTGTCATTGAATCCATCATTGTCATGTAACGTTTAATTTTTGCCTGGCTTTCCTTCTCACGGCCTTTTGGCATTAATTCAGCACTAAATCCTGGTAGCATAGAAAAGACCTACATAAATCAACCAAGAAATTGTCACAAAAATAAATTGAGCAGCCTCTCATTACACAGTAACCAAGCAGCCAATTAGTATCTGTTTAGTGCATCAAATGTAAAATTGCGTGTGTATAATAATAAAATCAATCAAACATAATAAGGGAGGTAACCTGGCTGATGGGACCCATTTTAAGTATGTTCTGAAACTGCTCATACATAATCCTCAAGGTGAAGTTTCCTTCTGACAGCTTTTGAAGAAGTTCAGGCTGTTGATCCATAGGAACAACTTCATGAATTTTATCCATGAACCCAGACCAGTCTCCCATGCCTAGATCAAAAGTCATTGGCAATTTAAGGGAACTGACACATACATAGCATATACAAAAAACTGTGGCATAACCCAATACTCATGAAAAAAAGGCAGAAAGCACACACCTAATAGACGACTGACAAATGGTTTAACATCAAAAACTTCAAATTCATCCATGTGTTCTCCGGTTCCAATGAATATGACAGGACTCTTTGTTGCTGCTACACTGAACATACAAGATTAATTAGATTCACAAATCATAAGATTAGGATTCAAACCACAACACACATCATATTTACACGAGTTGATATGAAATCATATAAATACAATACAATTATACTGGTGATACTTACGCACTAAGAGCACCACCACCCTTTGCGTGGCCATCCATTTTAGTGATAATAACAGCTCCAACTGCAACACTCTGTTTAAATGCTTGAGCCTGATCAAAAGCAGCCTGACCGATACTGCTATCCATAACGAATATAACAAGATCTGGTTTCTGAACAATGCAACAGAAGATATTAAGTGATAATTGACTATTTGAAACATAAATTAACACAAACAGTATCCACAGAAAATACCGTTGCTTCTGAAACTTGGCGCATTTCTTCAAAAAGAGCAGCTTCTTGTTTGTGCCGCCCACTAGTGTCGACAATTATAAGATCACAGTTTTCTTTCTTGAATCGTTCAACCCCTTCCACGGCAATTTTCACAGGATCTGACTCCATATAGCTGCAGAAGAATTGGCCATGGCAACCAAAAATAAATTACTTTAGCACGAAATCCTAGGCAATGAAGTGCAACTGACATAGAAGCAAGAAACTGTCATGAATGATAGAATATAGACACGAATCACTAGTTCTCTTGGAATACTATTCATCTAATAGTTTCAAAACATACAACTGCAAATCTACAACCTTAACTTTGCTATCAACATCCAACAATAAGCCTAAAGTTAAACTTAAATCCAACCATCTCTGCAATTCTAACGAGCCATATCCAATAACAAATAACAAATATCAACACATACCTTCCATAGAAAGGGATCTTAGCTTTAGTGGCGTTTTGCTTCAACTGATCAAAAGCACCAGCTCTGAACGTATCCGCACACACCAGAGCAGGCTTCCACCCTTTCTTCTGATGATAAAACGCGTATTTCGTGCACGTCGTCGTTTTACCAGATCCTGAACCACACAAGCTTCAATTTAATCAATCATCATTATTCCATTTGCGCATAACAATTATTTTAAAAAAAGCAACAAACGAACCTTGCAAGCCAACGAACATGACGACGCTGGGTTTTCCCTTTTTGGGGGTAAAAGAAGGTTTTCCGGGATCGAGAATCTTGCAGAGTTCGTTGAAGACGGCCTGCTGGATGATCCTGCGCTTGTTGTGACCTGCGGCGAGGTCGTCGAGGTTGACGATGTTCTTGATGTTGGTCTGCATTTCGCGGACGAGCTTGAATTGAACATCGGATTGGAGAAGCGCGCGCGTGATGTCGTTGAGGCAATCGTTGAGGACTTTCTCGTCGATGATCGTTGCATTGCTCATCTGCTGAAGAGCACGCGAAATGCTCCCTCCTAACTCCGCGAGCACCATCTTCGCCTAACTTCAGATTATTCCTCTGATCAACGATCTGGTTTTCGCTAATCAGGGTTTGTCTGCACCACCTTCCCTTCACTTCGCCGCCGGTGAAAGATAACCAAATCCAAATATCCCGTCTCGTCTCGTCTCTGTTACACGCCCACCTTCAGTTTTGATTTATTTTTTTTATAAAAAAAAAAATTACGTTTTTAAAAATCACTTTTTTCCGAATTACTGTTTTTAATCTTGAAACAGACTAATCTATAGTCATAGTGGCACCTTTTTTGGTCATTGTAGTTAAAAAAAATAAAAATAGTGTTTTTAGTTGGTACATAATATTTACTTATTGTAATGTTCAAGTTGACATGTTAGTTTATTTTAAACATGGGATGAAATATGGATAAAAGATGTGATTGTAAAAAGAAAAAAAAGTTCAACTGGCACACAATCATGTAATTTAAAAGATTAAAAATACAATTAAATTAGATTAAAATTTCATGATTAACTTGTAAGTTGTAACATTAATACTAGTTTTGGTATAGAATTTTCGAGGTAAGATTAACTTGGAAGTTGTAACATTAATATTATATTTGTTTTGGTTTAGAATTTTTGAGGTAAGTGAAACATTAATTATAATATAAGAGTGGAATGTTTTTATCATACATAAAATAATAAATTAATCTAAAAAATAAATATAATATTTTTATCTTTTTTATATTTATTCTATATGATTATTTTTTTGTTTTTTTAAGATAAAAATAATATCTTTATATCTTTACATTCTCGAATTATTAAGTGTAAAGAAATTAATAAATATCTTATATGAATGAAAATGATTCGAACTTACGGTACTAATAAATTAACTTTTATTAGACATTTTCTATTGCATTTAATCATGTGAATTGATTATGAGAAATTGTTTTATCTTAACTACAGTTTTGAAGATACATGTGGTCTTAAATATCCATAAGAAGAATTTTACTACTATAATTGAAAATCTGATAAGCCAGAAATAAAATTAAGGTCTTAAATACAATAAAAAAAAAATATATATATATATATATATATATATATATATATATATTTAAATCTAGAATATAATTACAATAAAAACTTGTAAAAAAATATTATAAATATAGATCTTAAATATAATAAGACAAATTAAATTATTTTTTTTTCAAATCCAAAATTACAAATATGATATTATAATAAAAATTTGTATCAACATCAAAATTATAATTTTAGAGAATATTCTAATAATTATATTTTAAAATATATTTAATTAAAATGAATTATGTTTCTATTAAAAATATAATTTTAATTTGGTAAAAACTAAAAGAAGATTATTGTATCGTAATCACGTGTTAATTAAAAAAATGTACTCAAACTTAAAAATACATTAAAATACCACAATTAATTCCAAAAAAATAAAGACAAGTAAAAAAAATAAATTTTTTTTATTAAACAAAAATTATTTATTTATGTGCCTCAAATTTTAAATAGTCAATATATTCATAATCAAGCTTATCTATTCATTTTTATATGTTAATAAATAATTTTTAATTCACAAATAATTTACTATAAAATAAAATTATATATTATATAAAAAAACACTAATAAAGTCTTGTAAATATAATTATTTGTAGTCTTTAAAATAGTAAAAGATAAAATGAAAATACTATTAAAATAAATAATATTTATATATTTTAAAAAAATAATATAAATAGTTTTTATAATATAACTATAAGATAATAATAAAATATTTTTTCATAAAATAAATAATACTTAATTATAATTTTCTAATACCAAATGAAATTAATTAATCTAATATATTTATATTTAATTATTTTAATATTAATATATTATATATGTTAAAAAAAAAATCTAAGTTATAACGTAAGTCTGTTACCGGATATTAAACTAAAAAAAATAAATTATACTAATATTTTTCTCATAAGTTCTTTATTTTTTTCAAAGTTAGAATGTGCTTTTGAATTTATATTTTAGCTATTTTTTAATGAAAAAAATTAATAGTTGTAAGTTGTTATTTTTTTTAATGAAAATTCTAATTCATCACCTATGTTTCTTTCCTTCTTCCTTCATCGTTAATCAACCTCGTAACTTCCTGTGAAGAAATGCGACTCATTATTAGTGGTGCAAGCTTTGAAAAATGATTTGATAGTTTCTTAGGAGATTAAGAATAGTTGGAGAAATGTTGTTCAAGTCACAAAGTCTTTTGATTTTATTGTGAGGAAAACACTTATGAAAATAGGTTAGTATTTCATGACACTCATTTAGACACTTTTTGTTTGTAAAATTTTATCTAGAAGATAGATTTGCTCTTCTTTCTTATATGTTTAGATAATTTTATCTCGAAAAATACTTTACAATTTATGTCTCCTAATCTTATGTATAATTTTATATTTTATTTTTATTTATAGATTATCCTTAAGGCGGAACATTATTGACTTTAATATTTGTTTTTTAAAAAAATTATTGTATTTTAAATCTTATGCTAACAAAAATAGAATTATAGTATGTTTAAATGTGTGTTACTAAAAATTAAACACGCATTGCATAAAAAAAAAAAAATGTAAACATGATACAATTCTAAATTTGTAGTGAAACACGTATATTAGTATAAATCATATTTATAAGTATTTCCCTAAAAAAAAAGTGTTTAAATTTTAAACTTTAAAGTGAAAAAGTAAAAACATATGTTTGATTTTAGTTAAAGTTATCTATATACTTATTCATCCTTAATATAACCATAAATACTCCTTTTTCCCCACTCTATTCTAACAAATAAAAATTCAGCACCATCATCCTTTTATTATTATTATCTCAACTGATTTTTTTTTATATAAAATAAATTGGATTACACTAGGCTATATATAACTCAATATATATATATATATATATATAAACTCAACATATGCCGCGAACCCTATAAGTACAAAAGGGTTGGAAGGAAGAAGCAGTTTAGAAGTTTGCTAGTTTGAACCCCTGATTGCTTCGTTCCTTCGGCCGCGCCTTCCAACGTCATCGTTGCTTTTGCTGCCGACTTCTCCTGCCTCTCTATATCTATCTGTTTATCTATACATATAAGCAATCCATTCCCATTCACTTGACTTCACAACGCCGCCGTTTCTCTCTTTCGCCACTGTGTCAGTAGCACGTGCTCTCACAACCCTCTCTATTCAGTATTTGAATGTATTGCTACTCTGTAACCTCTCTGTTTTAGTTTCACTCACTTTTGTGCGTTGTTGTTTATGTTTGATCTCTAACCGAATGAACGAAAAAGAAGCAAAGGACCCTGTTTATGTTTTGAACGGATATCTCTGTTTTAATTTAAACCAATGCCTAGTGTTTTTAATCGTATGTGTCTTCGCCATGCATAGTCATTGTGATGTCAAATGAGTGAGTTGTCAATTGTATTCAACTGAAATGTTGCCTGTGCTTGCTTCGTCGTATTTGTTATTTTCTCCTAAAGAAATAGAAGAAATAAATCGTGGTTTTATTTTGTTGTTTGCTTAAATTTTATGTGTTTAGGGAGGAGTTCTATATATATGCAAATGTCAATCCACACCCTTCAGAGGTTTTAACTATCTAACCGTATTGGATTATTTGTGGATGTTATGGAGAAATAAAATGTGAATGCTATTGCTAGCTTCTGTTGAAATAATAGAGACAAGCGTAGACAAGTTATTTGTACCCTTGTTTTTAAGCAGTTCTGCTAAATCACAACTCTGTTAATCTGTTATGGTGCACCTTCTTTACTATTTATCACAAACTTTAATTTTGTTTTTGTTTTTCAGTATTTGTATGTGTAGTATAGATTATTTAGTGACAAATATAATATTTAAAATAGCTACCATCCGATTTCCCACTATGTGCCACTCTCCGAGATTGATTAGTATTTGTGCAACAATTATTGTGTGCTAATCCTTTAGTTATTACTAGTTTGTGTGTGTATGTTAGATAGCTTAGGGTTAGAAACATTGGCTTAAAATTCAGTTTTTCATTTTAATCTAGAAACGTTGTGCCTCTAGAGGAAATACTACTATGAATGAGGTGGAAGTCTTGATATCTTTCCTGTAATGAACTGTGTTACCTTTGACAGTAAGAGTGGATTTTTCTCATGCTGGTTTTCATTTTATATGATGAGATTGAACCTTCCTCCGAAACTCAAGACTGTCTAACAAACTTAGAGATCGGGGTTCTTTGTTTTGCAGTATAATTTCCTTTATACTTATATAATGTTTATCAGAGTTTGTTCTTAGCAGCTGAATTCTGTGGCATTTTAAATTCTTACTCTTGTTCAATTTGTTTTTTTTTTTTTAATGTTTTGTTTGTTTTTTATGTCAGGGAGTGTGTTCCTAGCATTTCTATTTGTATAAAATAGAACTCTTAGCCTGCCTTGTTCATGTATGGAGTCAGCTACTTATTGATACCCTTCTGATGTTCCATTCTTTTTGTTTTCTAGGGTTACTCGTGCTATCATGGAGTTTGATGCTCGTGCTACCCCTGATAATCATAATGAGATATCTGATTCAGGAACACAACCCACTACGCGGATGAGAAAGAAGTCTATGGTGTGGGACTATTTCACAGTGGAAACTGTTGGAGCTGGATGTACCAGGGCCTATTGTAAACAATGCAAAAAATCATTTTCTTATATAACTGATTCAAAATTAGCTGGCACAAGCCATCTGAAAAGACACATTTCTTTGGGAATCTGTCGAGTACTTCGGGAGAAAAAACAACAAACAACATATCCCAAAACTGGTGGTTCTCTAGATACTGCCAATCCACCCAAGAAACGGCCAAGAGCAGCACCAGGGTTTGCCGGTAATGGTATCTTATTTGATCAGGAGTGTTGCAACCATGATGTTGTTAAAATGATAATTTTACATGATTATCCACTTCATATTGTGAAACAACCGGGTTTCGTTAATTTTGTGCGGACTCTTCAACCCCAGTTCAATCCATTATGTCTAAATTCTGTTGAAGGGGATATTGTTGCTATGTACCTCAGAAAAAAGCAAAATCTATTGAATGTTATTAATGGGATTCCTGGCCAAGTGAACCTGACATTGGATTTGTGGACTTCCAACCAGGCAATGGGCTATGTTTTTGTTCGAGGACATTTCATTGATAGTGATTGGAAATTACATAGTCCCATTCTCAATCTTGTTACAATACCATTTCCTATTTCTGATGACTCTTTAAATCAAACTTTATTGACCTGCCTATCTGATTGGCATTTGGAGGGTCGGCTGTTTACCCTTGCGCTTGATAAATCCTTTTCCAGTGAGGCTGTGCTGGGAAATCTGAGAGACCTTCTCTTTGTTAAGAACCCTGCCATCCTCAATGGTCAGTTGTTAAACCAGAATTGTTATGCTCATGTTCTTAGTCATCTTGCAGCTGATGCACTATGGGCAATGAGAGAGACTATTAGCAAAGTTCGGGAAAGTGTAAAGCATGTGAAATCTTCTGAATCCCATAAACGGAAGTTTATTGAGCTGAAGCAACATCTACAAGTACCTAGTAAGATGGACCTTTCAATTGATGACCAGTGTAAATGGGACACAACATATCATATGCTTGTAGCTGCCTGTGAATTAAAGGAAGTCTTCACTTGCCTTGATACCATCGATCCTGATTACAGAATGAGTCTAACACTGGGTGACTGGAAGCAGGTTGATACCCTGTGCTCATATTTGAAGTATTTGTATGATGCAGCTAAAATTGTGACTGTGCAACCATACCCGACTTCAAACTTATTTTTTGCTGAAGCGTCAAAAGTTCAGGTGGAGTTGACACATGCGGCCTTCAGCCAGGATCCTTTCCTTAGCAGTTTGATTATGCCTCTGCACAAGAACTTTGATCAATATTGGAGAGAAAGCTGCCTCATCTTGGCAATTGCTGTAGCTATGGACCCTAGGCATAAAATGAAACTTGTCGAATTCACCTTTGCTAAGGTATTTGGTGAGAATGCTGAGGCATGGATAAAAATAGTTGAGGATGGTCTTCGTGAACTTTTTATTGAATACAGCACCCAAATGTTTCTTACAGCAACAAATGGGGATGAAGGTGATGACATTATGATAAAAGATACATACCTAGAAGGGTCAATTGACTGCTCACTTTTTGTTGATGGGGATGAACTCTCCGATTATGAATTTTATATATCTGATTTTATGGGTAACCCACAATTTAAGTCAGAGTTGGATGAGTATTTGGAAGAGCCTCTGCTGACCAGAGTAGAAGAATTTGACATTCTGAGCTGGTGGAGAGTAAATGGATTGAAGTACCCGACATTGTCTAGAATCGCATCTGATATTTTGTCTTTACCAGTTTCCACTCTGTCTGCAGATTCCGTTTTTGACACTCAAATTAGAAAAATGGATAGCTACCGGAGTTCTTTAAGCTCCCTGACTCTTGAGGCCCTTGTTTGTGCCAAGGATTGGTTCCAGTCTGAATGACCATAGATATTTCAAATATACATGCGAAAATGGAATTTCAGGTATAGGTTTCTTCATGCAGGGATGGATTATTGAGTAGATTTTAATTCGTGTGACTATCAGATTTTTTATTACATGTTTATAGATTATAATTATAATATAAAGATTAGTTCTATTCAAATTTCATCTTTTTGGCCAACATAACCCTTTTGTACCAAATAAACGATTGTATTCATACTTTCATTGTTTCAATGAAAAAGCTAAAAGATTCATAGTTTCAAATTTTGAATGAAGAACTTGGAAGAATTGTTTTTCTTGGAGATACATTGGCAGATTTTTATTCCGCATGTATAGACTTCGGCCTAATTATTTTTTACCAATTTTGATGTACGTGCTTGATTATACCTCAGTGTTCGATTGGCCCATCCATCAGTTACTTTTGCATGTTTACTTCACGTATTTCCATCAATATTTTTTCATAGATTGTCGAGTGAGAAATAATGTGTTGCCGGGTGAGAAAACTGACAGGGTTGTCGGTGCCGGGGAGAAGCGGTGTGGAAGACACCATGAAGAGCAACTTTGATGGAGTCAATATAAAAAAGATCAACTTTATGCAGAGTTCTTCGGATCATCTGATACATATATAATTCAATTTCATCGGCTAACTAAACCAACAACGTTAAAACAAACATGCAATATTATATTATAACTATTTATAAGACATGTGCGTGTGAGTGCCTGGGTTTCTGACAGTTCCTCTAACAGTGTAGCCTTTCTCTAAGAGATGTTTCACGAGCCAAGAGGTCACTCACACGATTTTGCCGATGTTAGTTGGCATCTTCTTAATGAGAGAGATTGAAGAATATATGCTGCTGCTTAACTATTATGGAATATGGTGGTGAGTGGCACAGAGCAACATCGCCAGATGCCTTTTATAAAGCTACATCATGCCGAGTATCATATACTAATTTACTTTTAAATTTATCAAAGTTGGTCTTATTTCGTACTTAGTTTGGGCAGGCTCTATATTCTCCATTCAAAGTTCAAACTTTATACGTCGTTGGAATTGTTATCATCAATCACGAGCATTGCATTAGCCTTAAGCAAATCCACTTAACTTTTTGAACTGAGTAGAATATTCCTTCTCATTGTAATAATACATTTGGTTAGTCAAGAGATAAACATAAATGACAAGATCTGAAGTGTAACATTGGCTACAAAATGGGTGGAAGTGTCACTTAAAACCTCACTAATTTTTTTAAAATATTTTTGTTAACTTTATTATTAAAATAGGCTTTGCAACATATTTATTAATAGAGATATATGAAAATAATATATTCATTATTCAAATACGTATGTATTTAAATTATTATATTTCAATGAAAAACATATTTTTTTCTGATAATTTTAAATAAAAAAAAGATTATTTTTCAAACATTAATCTATCCTAAATATGCAGCTAGACTTGTTGATGCATTCCGTAATTCGCATTCGCATACTAATGCATATATTTGTCATATAGAATATACAGTCCATAAATATTTGTCATATACTCCATATAAGAATCAGTTCTTACTTGTTGAATTGAAGTAGAATCATGAAAGTGCACACAAATAATGAATGACATTGATCTTACATACAGTTACAATACAACTGTTGTTTTATATTGAACTGTTGGTACAGCCTAGCTTAGTGAGGTGACATGTTTGTTCTCAATGTTATGTTTGCCAATTCCTTTGTCTTTTTCATTTGCTAGCTTGAAACTTTCACTTTCTTGGTTCCCTCAGCGAATGATTTCACACTGCTTTGGAGAATCTCCAATCTCTTTGCTTGAAAAGTGCAAGTCCATGTACCAGCTAAAGCAAATTCACTCCCACACCATCAAAATGGGTCTCTCTTCAGACCCTTTATTTCAAAATAAAGTAATAGACTTCTGTTGTGCCCATGAATCAGGGAATATGGACTATGCCCGTCAGGTGTTTGACACAATCCCAAAGCCGAGTGTGTTCATTTGGAATACCATGATCAAGGGGTATTCTAGGATCAAACGTCCTAAGAATGGAGTTTCCATGTATCTACTGATGCTGGCTAGTAACATCAAGCCTGACCGTTTTACATTTCCGTTCTTATTGAAGGGATTTACCACTGATATGGCTTTGCAGCATGGGAAAGTGTTACTTAACCATGCAGTGAAACATGGGTTTGATTCTAATTTGTTTGTTCAAAAGGCTTTCATACATATGTTTTCCTTGTGCGGGCTTGTGGAGTTGGCTCATACGGTTTTCTGTATGGGTGATGCATGGGAAGTAGTTACCTGGAATATAATGCTCTCTGGGTATAACAGAGTCAAGCAATTTAAGAAATCAAAGAAGCTTTTTACTGAGATGGAGAAGAGAGGAGTGTCACCCAATTCAGTTACTCTAGTTTTGATGCTTTCGGCATGCTCCAAATTGAAGGACTTGGAAGGGGGCAAGCACATTTATAAATTTATCAATGGGGGTATTGTTGAGCGTAATCTCATATTGGAAAATGCTTCAATTGATATGTTTGCAGCCTGTGGAGAAATGGATGAAGCACAAGGTGTTTTTGACAATATGAAGACTCGAGATGTGATTTCTTGGACTTCCGTTGTTACTGGGTTTGCCAATATTGGTCAAATTGATTTAGCTCGGAAGTATTTTGATCAAATGCCTGGGAGAGATTATGTCTCCTGGACTGCTATGATTGATGGCTACCTTAGAATGAACCGTTTCATAGAGGCTTTGGCACTTTTCCGCGAGATGCAAATGTCAAATGTGAAACCTGATGAGTTCACCATGGTTAGCATTCTAACAGCATGTGCACATCTGGGAGCACTTGAACTAGGGGAGTGGGTAAAGACTTACATTGACAAAAATAGTATTAAAAATGATACTGTTGTTGGGAATGCTCTATTAGACATGTACTTTAAATGTGGGAATGTCGGGAAAGCAAAAAATGTATTCAAGGAAATGCATCAGAAAGACAAATTTACCTGGACAGCAATGATAGTTGGCCTTGCCATTAATGGCCATGGTGAAGAAGCTCTTGCCATGTTTTCAAATATGATAGAAGCTTCAGTTACACCAGATGAGATAACCTATATCGGTGTGCTGTGTGCATGCACACATGCAGGCATGGTAGAGAAAGGAAAAAGTTTTTTCACTAGCATGACCATGCAACATGGAATTAAGCCTAATGTGACACATTATGGATGTATGGTTGATCTCCTTGGTCGCGCTGGGCATTTAGAAGAAGCCCTTGAAGTCATTGTGAAGATGCCTGTGAAACCAAATTCAATTGTTTGGGGATCACTTCTTGGTGCTTGTAGAGTGCACAAAAATGTGCAACTAGCAGAAGTGGCAGCTAAACAAATTCTTGAGTTAGAGCCTGAAAATGGGGCTGTTTATGTCTTGTTATGTAATATATATGCTGCCTGCAAGAGATGGGAAAACTTGCGTCAGGTCAGGAAATTGATGATGGAGAGGGGAATTAAGAAAACACCAGGTTGCAGTTTGATGGAACTGAATGGCAATGTTTATGAATTTGTTGCTGGGGACCAGTCACATCCTCAATCTAAAGAGATATATGCAAAGTTAGAAAACATGATGCAAGACTTGATAAAAGCAGGGTACTCACCTGATACATCAGAGGTTTTCCTTGATCTAGGGGAAGAGGAGAAGGAGACTGCACTTTACCGGCACAGCGAAAAGTTGGCTATTGCCTGTGCCCTTATTAGTTCAGGGCCTGGAGTTACCATAAGAATAGTGAAGAACCTTAGAATGTGCGTGGATTGTCACCATATGGCAAAGCTGGTGTCAGAAGCTTACAATAGGGAACTAATAGTTAGGGATAAAACTAGATTCCATCATTTCAGCCATGGTTCATGTTCATGTAATAATTTCTGGTAAACATTTTAACAAATAATTAAGAAGATTCAGAAGAGTAACTACAATAGAAGAGTAACTACAAGCACTGGCGGATCCACATGGTGGTCAGGGTATGCAATTGCAACCCCTCAAATTTTAAAATTCATCAAAAAAATTTTTTTTAAAACAAAAAATTATTAATAAAATTTAAAATTTTTGTATTTTATTGTATTTATATTGATATATTTATCCACACTGAATTTTATTTTTATAATTTGTTCTTACTGATTCAAAGTTTTAGATCCATTATTTTTATAATTTATCCCTATTGATTCAAGATCTTAGATCCACCATCACTATAAGCTTACCAACAAAACTCTTAATAATATTATTGAAATGTATGCTCTATATTTCTGTGCTTAGGTAAAGTCATATATCAATTTTGATCTCCATTCAATCATTATAGAAACTAGACAATGACCCACACATTGTGTGGGCAAGAAACCAACGATTGAGTTGTTTCAAAATGAGTAAGGAATTTTGTTCAAAATATGAAGTTTACATTTATTTAAAAATAATTACTTTACATTGAAATAAGGGTATACAAATTATATAATAATGAAAGAAAGAAATGTTTCATATTTTATTTTTCATTCAAACAATGGCACTAAATTGAAATTTTCTTCTTTGCGTATTGCTTCCTTGGCGCATCCCAGCAAAGGGTAATGTTTGCTATTAAGACTTCCTAACATTTTATTAGCCGTGGAATTGTGGAGCAGAGAGAGCCATATTTTTTTAATTAATTAAATTATTAAAAAATGACGGAGACAAGATACTAGTTACGCTATATGCCACATCTTAGGTGGAAATATATGAGGACTACGTTGAAGTGGGGACATCAACCGCAATTTATGTTGGTTATGTTCACCTTGAACCGTTGAAGCTCTTTCTTTGGCTTGCAACTATTCCAAGTCACCTCTGCCACTGATCACAAACCCAACTTAACTATGGTTTTTTCTGCTATGTTCACTCCCACTCTCAACCTTGCCATTTCATCCACCACCACCACATGCTGTTGTAGAAGAAGAACAACAACAACATCATCAACCACAAGAAGAGTTACAGTGAGAGCTAGCTCCACAGAGAAGGATGAATCCAAGGACAAAGATGCATCCCCATCATTCAACCCTTTTGGATTTGTCACAGACAACCCTTCTAGCCGCAGTGCTATTCAACTGCCTGAAAACCCTGCTGAGGATGGCAACGTTGGCCAAATGCTATATGTACTCATCTTTCTTTCCTTTCCTCCTTCCTTCTACTCTTGATATTGAAGGCTTTTTGTTGTTTATGGCATGTAACATGATGTTTCTCCAGCTATTTATGTTTGAGTGAATAGTGATGATACTATTCATTATGTGGGAATGTAATAAATAATAGTTTTTGCGTTGCTAGAGGACAGAAGACAAAGGCAAGGAGTATGGTTCATACGTTAAATCTGGCAAGTTAAGATGGTTTGTGAGAGAAACTGGTAATATTTTTTTCTTGCCTGAGGAATTGGTTTCTAATTTTCATTTGTCAAGTTTGGGAAATGTTTGGAAAATACATGTTTTTTGTTGTTGTTTTTTTTTCCTTGTCCTATTTTTGCAGGATCAGCAAATAGCAGAAGAGGAACAATTGTCTTCCTTCATGGGGCTCCAACGCAATCTTTTAGCTACCGAGTTGTTATGTCTCAGGTTATCATGCTATCTATGTAATATACTTCTGTTTTGTACACAACATGGGTAAAGATAAACAGAAAATTGAAAAAGAAGTACATGGGAGAAAGAGTCATTACTCATACCCAATCTAAACGTGATTTTGACCGTTTGATATATATAAGTCAATTCTCAAAACTCATGAGTAGCCAGTAATGATCAATATGTTGTTAATGCTAACTGCTACTAGAACGCCTACCTATCTGATTAAGTAACGCATGCAATGTGAGAAGTACTTATTGTTCCCTACATTGTTCAGCTCATCAGCAAGCTAAAATATGTTTCTCTAATGGGTCCTTGAACATTCTTTGTTCTGGATTTTTTATGGTCATTTTACCTTCATCACATGTTTTTCAGTATCTTAGGATTAATACTATTTAAATTTTCTATGGTTATTATTCATTTTAATTTCCCTCCTCTTAAACAGCTGTCTGATGCAGGGTTCCACTGCTTTGCACCAGACTGGATAGGATTTGGTTTCAGTGACAAACCACAGCCAGGATATGGTTTTAATTACACAGGTTTCATAATCAAAACATCTTATATAATGAAGATTTTTTCCTGCAGAAACCTCATACTCATAAATGCTTTCTTTCCTTTCTCATAGAAAAAGAGTTCCATGATGCATTGGAGAAGCTGCTTGAGGTGCTGGGGGTCAAATCTCCCTTTTTCCTAGTTGTTCAGGTACCTAAAGAATGAATAGTACAATCAGTAGTTAGTAGCATTTCTTGCATTAAATATTCAGTGAATACATATGCAACACTGGGATGCACCTCTTAGAAATAAATGTATATTCTAGTTGCATTTAAGTTTTGTGAAACTCCTCACTAAATACTGTGTCTAACATATGGTCACACACACACTTCTGCTTAAGGGATTTCTTGTAGGTTCATATGGACTAACTTGGGCCCTGAAGAACTCAAGCAAGATATCAAAGCTAGCAATACTAAACAGTCCATTAACAGATTCATCTCCCATTCCTGGACTTTTTCAGAAGCTAAGGTTTCCATCTTACAGTACCAATGAATACATAACTAAATTTCTTGGCTAAATCTATGCTATAGTTTCCTAGATTTGTCTCTTGATTTCAGTCACTTGAAGGCTATGGATAGGCACAGTGTTCACTTTCCATAGAGATTGTAAATGACAGTTTTGTCATAAGTTATGTTCTACATGTCACAGCACGGCTCAATTTAATGCTGCTTTTGTCTTATACAACATGTTGGCTATGATCTTGATTCTTATACTATATTAATTCCTCTGATGCCTTTTCTTTTCTTTCTAGAATTCCTCTATATGGTGAATTTACAAGCCAGAATGCTATTATTGCCGAGCGGTTTATTGAAGGAGGTAGCCCGTATGTATCCAAAAATTGTACATGACTATTCGCCGGTAATTTCATAAATTGAAGTTGTAAAATGCAACATATTATGTCATTTTCAAAGCGCTGAAAATATCTTGTATAGCTTTGCACAGATTGAAAGTAAACAATTTAATTAGCTTAGGAATATAAACTAACAATTTTGCATCTCTATCTAGCCCTTCCTATGAATTGCTTTATAAATAATTAAATATATTGCTCCTATACTATAAACCAAGGAATGTTCATACTAGGTTTTAGCACCACGTTAAGTAATAAGGGTTAGACTTATGCATACGTACGTGCTGGTCCTTCATTTAATGCATTGATCAAACTCAAAGACATGGAAGTGATATTGTTATTTTAGTGCATGGAGCGTACAGTATACACAGCCATTGTTGTTTTCAATGACTCACTCTGAAGTAAACAGTTTTTCTTGTTAAAGCATTAAAGTGTGAGTTAAGAATATAGTTACTTCCTCAAATTATAATTTTATAAGGTGCTTGCTCTTATAGATGCATTATTTTGCAGTTACGTTCTGAAAAATGAAAAGGCTGATGTTTATCGGCTACCTTATTTGGCAAGCAGTGGACCTGGATTTGGTTAGTGACATCCCTCTGCTGGCTTGAATTTTCTGCTTGTAATACAATTAAAAGAATTACTTTGTGCTAAGTTAACAATCACATTGATGTCAATGGAAAATTATTATACCTGATATATTCAGCTTAGTCACTAGAAAATCGATAGTTTATTCACGATAAATTTATGTATTGAACACGAGTAAAACTAATTTTTCCAACTTAGTGTTAGTAATAATCAAGGTTCTGATGTTGGGTTTCAGCTCTACTTGAAGCTGCAAGAAAAGCTAACTTCAAAGGTACTTTCAATGAAATAGCAGCAGGATTTGCAACTGAGAGGTATATTTATTGAATCTGATCCCTCAAGAATTCATGTTTCATTATTATTAGTATTATTTTGGAATTGATAATTTATTCTTGATAGAGAAGGCTGGGGAACACAACTTCTATATGGCAATAGTAACTGTTTGGCAGTTAAATGTTGGGAAATTGATATATTTTTAATGTGACATATATAGTACACTATTAATTTCACTCGTTTAAATTAGCAAGGGTAAAATAACCAATTGATAAGTGATAACAAAGTATTGTAATTTGCATCACAGATGGGATAAACCAATACTACTTGCTTGGGGATTATCAGACAAGTACTTGGGCCAGTCTGTGGCAGAGCAATTTAAGAAAGGAAATCCAGCACAAATCCAGCTTAAATTGATAGAAGGAGCTGGTCATATGCCTCAAGAGGACTGGTAAGTAACTTTAGTTAACATAGAATTTCACTTGTTACTAAAATGTTTTGTTCAACCTCTTAAGAATATACCCTTTGTATTTCTTACAGGCCTGAGAAAGTTGTTGATGCTTTGAGAATGTTCTTCTGATTTCAACAACTAACTCACCCTGCAGCCATCCAAGTGC
Organism: Amphicarpaea edgeworthii; assembly: GCA_014843725.1. Classification (NCBI taxonomy): domain Eukaryota; kingdom Viridiplantae; phylum Streptophyta; class Magnoliopsida; order Fabales; family Fabaceae; genus Amphicarpaea; species Amphicarpaea edgeworthii. Next base: position 821,742 of record CM026320.1, on the reverse strand, counting down.
TTCTTGAGTTTTTCCTTAATTTTTCTTCTTCTTTTAATGCCTTTAGACAACTTTAGTAGAAATAATCACTAATGTTGTCTTTTACTCCTTTAAAAAATAAGAAAATTTAGAGACAAACACAAGTTTTTGAAAATTTGTTTAGGATTTCTTTTTATTATATTAAACATTGTATCTGTACCATTCATTTCTACACCTTAACAACAGGGGTATTCGCGGAACCTGTCAAAAATAACTTCGGGTAGAGCCGAGTTAGTGAAACAGGACTAGTAGCAAAAACTCCTAATTAACAAACCAAGATTCTTTGATAGGCTAAAATTATGACAAAAAGACATTATAAAAATATAATTACTTAATTGGTATGTCTCATATTCTTTATCCCATGATGTGGTAAGAAAGTGAAATATAGTTGCTTAATATATGTTTCATTCTTTGTCTTGATGTAGTAAGAAAGTGAAACAGGACAAGTCATAGACAGCCCTAATTAACAAAACAGGATTCTAATTTCTAAGAAACAATGTAGCAGTAATATATAGCCAATTTCCATCAAAGAATCAGAAGTCATGTTACGTTGGTTGCGAATGAGACGAGTTTAATGAAAGGAAAGTAACATGGTTGCACGAGAAAAGAAGAAATAAAAGGGGGCTTAATATTTATTTCACTTTCTTACTACATCAAGGGGTAAAAATTATGAGGTTTACTAAAACTTATTGGAATAAATGATTCAATACTTGGATCTCTTAATCAAGGTCGGAGTTCAATTCTCGGGCAAATTCTCATTTAATCCCTGAATGAGTCAATCTGATAAGAAGAAATTAGTTTGATGCTAAATAAAAAGTTTCAAATACTTTTTTATTACTTAAAAAAAAACATGAAACATTCTAATTAAGCAATTGTATTTCACTTTCTTGCTATAATAAGAAGATAAAAATAGATATGCAATATAAGCAATTATATTTTTATAATATTTTTTTCTTCATAATTTTAACCTATCAAACAATGAACACCGGTTGTATTTTCCATATAAAATTTTGTACAATCAATTAATAAAAAATAGTGAAAGGCTCATGAATTTGGTGTTTTAAAATAATTTATACTGTTAATCACAATTTACTATTTGAATGACTTGAAATAATTTTATAAAATTTAACTTATTATAAATTGAGAATTATAATTGATTAACTATTTAAAACTATTTTACACACAATAATCGTATCACTATTTTTTTCAATAAAAAAATCATAATAAATGAGTTTTAAAATAACTTATAAAATCCCTAAAAAAAACTTATAAAAGTTTAAAGATTTATAACACATGCTAAATTGTTATTAGATGAGGCTATATAAATAGTTTCTACACTACCAATATTCTATCTGTGCTGATATTCATATCTCCACGAGTCAAAGTGTTCATCAAAAGACATCATAAGAAAAGGAGCTGATCTATGAATCCAATGAAAGGTTTTCGGAATAGATAGAAAAATGGGAAGAACTACTTAAAATAGTGTTAGTAAGTGGGTTATTATATTAAAGATTATCTTATGATTCTAGAAATCGCTTTGATATTAACTTTTTTTTTCTATATTATTATTTAATTTTGTTTTTATCAAATTTGGTATCTCCGTTTGAGATTCAGTCTGAGTTTTTAATGATGATGGTCATGGTGGGATACTTGAAAAGATACTCTGACATTTAGAGAATATAGTATGTATTAGAGATGTCAAAACGAATCAGAACCTACAAGTTAGTCCAAACTAGAAAATTAACATATTTTTCAATGAGTTCGAAAATTGAACTTGACCCACTAAGAACCTAGTCGAGCTAATCCGTAAATCCACCAAGGGTTGTTTTTTCATTATTTTTTAGTATTTTGTAATGTGATTTCACTTTTTTTTTAAAAATTGTTTGTGTTTTGTGTAAAAAAAAATATAATGTGTTTTTTTTAGGAAAAATATATAATGTATTTAAATTTATTTATTTTTTATTTTTTAAAATTTTTTAAATGGATTGGCCCATTTAACCCACCAACCCGTGGTGAGCAAACCTGAGTTCATTTTTTAGAACTCTTTAAGGAATGAGTCAAGTTGGTCTGGCCCACCAATAAGGTGGATCGAACCCAATAGGTCAAGCTGGTCCATTTTGACAGTTCTAATATATATGATAAATAACATACATTTCTCATATTTAGTGGGGTATTTATAAATGGTGGTAGTTACTCTTAAGTAAGTCTTTCATGTCATTTGTAGGAGGTTATGCAATTTGGATCACATAGATCGAGTATCTATTGAGTGGGGTTTGATAAGGTGGAACCTGATGTTAGTGCATAAGTCTCTCGTATGTGATGTTATTGCATAAGTCTCTCGTATGAGTTATTTGGATTACAGTTCGATGTCTTACTAAGGCGTAAGCATAGAGGTTATTAATAAAGTTAAGATAAGTGTTCGATTATAGATGATATGTTATCGACATATTTAAATAATGTAAAATACAATTATTAAAAAACATTTGTTAGAATTTTAATCATAGTTATTGGAATTTAAGGTTAAATATGTGACAGTATTATAAGTTTATTCTCTTAGTTGTTCTTAGGTTGCAAATTGTTTAAAAAATGGAGAAAAGCTCTCATTGGCGGCTTGGCTCGACCTCTATGTGATGTACTACTTTCTAAATAACATGAGTATTATTACACACGCAACAATTGTAATCACCGAAAAAAACAAGACTTTATATTTTTTTCAATTATTCATACTATTTTTTAAAAAAGTTCTAGTCGTTGAAATTTATAAATATTTAGTTGTTCATTTCATATTTATATCATCTGTTGAACATATCAATTTAGTTATCGATTTTTTTGTTAATTTTTAATTTGAACGGTTATCATTGAAGTCAAGTGAACCGTAATTACACCTAGATAATCACGCTTGAAAAGATAGATCACCTTAATAACCCAAAGTTACATCATTATCAAGCAGAATTGAAGTTGAAGGTTATGCTTGCTTAATTATTTTATTATTTTAATAGACATATAATAAAATGTTGATAAAATTATGTATGATTAGAAAAACATTATATATAATGATAGAGAAATAATTTTTAGGTATGCACTAATGATATTCTTTTATCCATAATTGGAGATTATTTTTTTTTTCAATCATAGATACTAATGAAGTAAGTTTTTTTTTGTATGTTCCAACAAAGTTTTTTTTCTTCATTCACTGACTAACCATGATTTATCAAAATTTAATTGCCAGTTTGATTCTTTACCATGAATTAATTTCAAATAACTTAGTAAATACTTTAAAACAATTGAAATTAATTTCATATATTTATACTTTTCACATGTAAATAATTTAAAATGTGAAAAAATATATAATTTTTTTAGAAAAAAAAAATATCTTCTAAAACTTGCAGTGCCTATATTTATATGAAGTAACATGGCAATAAAATAAAATATTTATATGAAGATATCTTAAATAATTTTTTATTATTATTACTATGTTATTCATAATTAATGTATTTTTTTTTTATAAAATATCATAAATAGTCACTATTGCATAATTTATTATTAAATGTTATTGTTTAATGCATTTTAAATTACAAAAATAACCTTAATTTTGGAGGAATTTTTTCCACATTTAAATATTACTTTTTTTCGAGGTCAAAGATCATCGGTGTTTTAAGGAAATTTTGCACATGCCTTTGGGTTTGAATATTACTTTAGCTAATCTATTATTATTATTATTATTACTAGTGGATGGCAAGAGAGACACGAATCTCTCTAACATTAAATTAGATAGTGGGTAATTATAAAAAAATAATTATTTATATTTATATTATTTAAGGTATAATAGATATAAAAAAGTAAAGATAAAAAACAATTATTTTTTATGGTATCTTTAATGCGTTTTAAATAACAAAAATAAGCTTAGTTTGGGGGATTATTTTAGTATTTGAATATGAGAACAAAAGTAGTGTAGTAACAGTGTAACAAAGTTTTATACGTCAGACAATTACAACTTTCATTTATGATAAATCAATTAATTTTTGTAAAATTATGTTAGAAAATCATATAAATAAATGATTGTGATTACGTAAAATTTTGTTATACTATTCTCTTTGAATATTACTTTAAATAATCTATTATTATTATTATTATTATTATAATATTGCTCGTAATTGATGTGTTGTTAGAAAATATCATAAATAAGTTATTATTTTTTTTTATTAAATATTATTTTTAATGCCTTTAAATTAAAAAAAAAACAACTTAAGTTTTGGGGGGAATTTTTTTCGACATTTGTATATTACCTTAAATAGTCTATTATTATTATTAGTATATTACTTGTGTAGATCCTGCATACGAAATACCTATCAAACAACGACATTTTGCACACAGTTTACAAACCAGGTAGTTCTTATACCTGGTGATCGATTATGCGAGCCGTAACTATACTTCACCCAGGTTTCATCTACAGAGTGAGGTTGGGTAATATCTTTTTTTGGTTTGATAGTTGGCTACATTTTGGGACACTGGTAAGTTTGGTGAATCACGTAACACTTATCGATGCGTACTTACGAGTACATGACATCTTCAATAATGAAGGGTGGCACTAGGATTGGTTGTTCACTCACCTTTCAGAAAACATAAGGAACCACATGATGAGCAACTTTATTGATCCTATAGCACAAGATCGATTGATATAGGGTCATTCGACGATAAGGGGTACACTACCAAGTCAACATACTAGTGGCTTAGTTAAGTACCTATTAGTCTAATAATCTACAAGGAAAGTTGGGCTTGGGTGTGGTTTTTAAAACTACCTGAAAGTGTCAAACACTTTTTATGGATTACTTATAGAGGCTATCTCCCTACTAAAACTTTTCGTGTTAAGCGTCATGTTGCGTTTGTTTCTTCTTGTAACAAGTGTCATACAGAGGAGGAATGTTGGGTTCATGTGCTATGTGATTGTCCTAAAGCAATACAAATTTGGCATAACCTACAAATGGATGCACACAACGACTTTATCAACAAGATGGTGCAACATGGATAAGATCGAATGCTTGCGGACAGTAGTGGATCCAAGACCCTAAGTCAGTAGGGCAAATTATAAAAATAAAATTCAATGTAGACAAATATATAAATATAGATGAAATAAAATACAAAATTTTAAATTTTATTAATAAATTTTTGTTTTTTTTTTATGACTTTTAAAATTTGAGGGGGTGCAAGTGTACCTGCTAAGGACAACTTAGGTCCACCATTGCTTATAGAGACCATGATTAACATTTCGTAATTGCATGTTGGTTTCTTTAGAAGACACGAGAATGCTTTCATTTTCAAGGAGAAAGAGTGGAGTGTGTGATACATTACTAACTAAATCAACAACATGCTCCACATCATAAAGAAGGAAATAGAGCAAGAAAACAACAAACAACTAAGGCTTATCGCTTGACAACCTCCAATACACCCTTGCCTTAAGCTAAATATGGATGACAGCTCACTAAACAACCTAGGCAAGTCAGGTTATGGAGGCCTCCTTAGAGACTACATGAGGAGATGAATTATTGGGTACATTGGTTTTTGTGGTATAACAACAAACTTGAATGTAGAATTAATTGTTATTCTCAAGGGCCTCGAAATGGTGTGAGAAACAGGCTACAAGATATTGATTTGCAAATCGAACTCACTAAACACAATCCAACTGATCTAAGGGAACCGGACCACCACCCTTACGCAATAATAATCAATAAAATTCGTAAATACATGGAACAACCCTAGAACATATCTTTCCAACACACTATGCAAAGGAAACGCATACGTAGACTAGCTTGCGAAAAATGGTTCCTCCAACATGAATACTTTAACTATTTTAGATATTTGATCCTATGCGAGTCTTGCTTTCAACTGATGCAACTAACACCCTTTTTGCTCTACCTTAGTTGTTTGTTTTTATTTTTAGATGTATCAAAAAAATATTACTTGTAATTAATGTAATGTTATAAAATATCATAAATAGTGAGATTATTGCAATTAATGTAATGCAATTACGCGTTAAGGATGTTTATTTTGATGGTTATTAGCACTTTGACGTCCTTACTACAACATTGCTCCAAGACATTCGGAACACCCTTTCGTACTTGTTTCTTAATCCTTCTATGCCGGATATTATTAGGTGGAGTGCATCTAGCTCAAGAAGGTATGATACCAAGTCCGCCTATGCGTGGTTGAGCCGAGAGCCTGCTTTTCATCTTACCTATGCTGAGTTCTAGTCATGGGTGTGGAAGTCCAAGCTACCTGAGAATGTTAAACACTTTATTTGGCTCACCTATAAAGGGAGTCTTCCTACTAACTCTTTCCGCTTCATGCGACATATTACTACTGATTCTTCTTGTTGCAGGTGTGAAGATGCCAATGAAACATGGATTCACATCCTTCGCGATTGTCCCTATGCATGTAAGGTGTGGCAATACATCCAGATTCTGATATAGTCTTGATTTCTTCATTGATGATGCTGCATACTGGCTCAGAAGTAACATTCAAGGAAATTTTCAACTCTTATTCGGCATCACTTGTTGGATGATCTGGCGTGCGAGGAATCAAGTGGTTTTTAATGATATAGTTTGGTCAGACTGGTATATGCATAACCAGATAAGTTCTCTTCTACATCTAGTCAAAGGGACAAGCTCGACCAGTTCGACTAGCTCATCCTCAACAGATAGGATACTGGTTAACTAGGAACCTCCTCCGCAAAACTACATCAAGATCAATACGGACGGTAGTTCCTTTGGTAATCCTAGCTTGTCATGGACAATTGTGGTTTTACTTCAAACACTACCGCTGAGCTGTGTGTTATTTTTCATGGCATTAAACTTGTTCACACAAAAGGTTTCTCTAATGTTATTTGTGAGACAGATTCCATCACTTCTCTGAAATTCATCATTGAGGGGCTCGACGCTGTTCATCCTCATGCAGGTATGGTTTTGACCATTCATGATTACGTACAACTACCTTGGAATATTAGCTTCAAGCATACGCTTAGACAAGGAAATAATGTGACAAACATTCTTGCTAAGTTAAGAGTCAAATCCTCCTCCCCGTTTATTTTATTAAATTATTGTCTAGCTTCAGCTTCGAATTACTTAGTTGCTGATGTCTCAGGCATTCTTTTGTAGGCCTTAGTGCCATTTTTCAATTTTTTTATTCATAAAAAAAAATAGTGAGATTATTGCATCTTTTATTATTAAATGTTATTGTTTAATAAAATTTTAAATTACAAAAATAACCTTAATTTTAGAGGAATTTTTTCAGCATTTGAATATTACTTTAAATAATTTATTATTATTATTTATAATTAATGTGTTGTTATAAAATATCATAAATAGTTATTATTGCTTCTTTTATTATTAAATATTATTTTTAATGCATTTAAAATTATAAAAATAACTTAGATTTTCGGGGAATTTTTTCTAACGTATATTACTTGTAATAAGATGCCTCTTAAGGTGGTGGAGTTAATGAAAATTAATGAGTATTGAATATATATTTTTTTAATTTTATTTTGTTGCTTTAACTAATCTTTTATTTGGTATCTTTAAAATACTTATTAGCAAGATTCATCACTTTTAATAAGTTGTAATAGTAGAAATGACACATTTTTTTTAAGTATCTTACATGTTTCTATCTTTTATGTTTTGATAAAAGAGAAATAATTTTGTAAGTTTTATTATATATTTATATGCATTTTTATTCTTTCGTTATAAAGTCAAACTCAAAAGAGAAAAGTATATCCATGGATTTAATTTACAAGTTGAAAATCAAATAAGAGAAAAAGTAACTCTTTTATTTTTATTTTTTTTTTCATCTTACTCATTACTCCCAAATCCCAATAACGTTATATTCCTTTTTTTTTTTTTTTTGCTAAAAAAAAAAAAGCCAAAACGATTGAAGGTAGGGAGCAATTTGACTAAATAGTAAATACAATTAGTAGCAACCAATGAGAAGATGACAAGCTTGGCTGCATGGGGTTGAGATTCAATAATGTACTAGTCACCAGATCAACGGTCTACAGTTACTCTGCACAACAGGAGCAATTGAAGGTCCAAACATCTGATAAAACAAAAAAGTATCTGCAGCACAGATTTGTGCCACGTGGCAAAAATCAACGGTCAAATTCCCTTGACACAGGCCCAATTTTGTCTTTAGCCTCAGCCCAAGTGAAGTGCATGCCCACCACCTCAAACTTGCTTATAAGAGTTATATATTATTCACTTCACTCAGAGAGAGAGAAAGTAAGGCTATCAACTTATTAGCAACAAGGAGAGGCCAGAATTGCTCTCAAATCCTGAAAAGGTTAAAACTCCATGACCCTTATCCTATCTTCTTCAAATTCAAAACAATATTTACAATATATATCATTCTCCTCTCTATAACATAAAATTTCTTTCTTCTCACACATATAAGCTCTTTCTCTGCTTCACTCTTTTTCTTTTTTTTTTATCAGCAATCGAATTTGGAATTTGTTAATGAATTTTCCCGAAATTTGCCTTTTTTGTGTGTGCTAGTGTCAAAATGCCCCCAAGATCAGGTAAAGGGAAATCAAATAAAGCAAAGGCAGAGAAGAAGAAAAAGGAAGATAAAGGTTACACTCTATTTCACTTGTTGTGGATATTGATGTATCTCTTTTTTGCTCCAATTTTGTTTCTTCTGTGTTTTTAGCAGCAGGAGCACCTTCTCTTGTTGACATCACTGTGGTCACTCCATATGACACACAGATTGTCTTGAAGGTACATATTTTATTTCACATTCTCCAAAACTGTTTTCATATCATGTCATTCGTCCTTTGATTTGTCTGATGAAATTTTCTCTCAAAGGGTATCTCTACTGATAAGATACTTGATGTGAGGAAACTATTGGCTGTGAAGGTGGAGACATGCCATTTCACAAACTATTCTTTATCTCATGAGGTTCGCATTATTTTTTTTGTTGGATTAATATTTTATTCCGTATAGGCCAACTATTGCATCTTTCTTTATTTTTCTCTTACATCTACTATGTTGTTCCTCCTTTAGGCCAAAGGGCAGAGATTAAATGACAGAGTGGAAGTTGTTACCCTAAAGCCATGTCTTCTAAAAATGGTTGAAGGTAGGTGCACTTAGCATACTTGTCATTCAGCATCAACTACCATTTGTGTCTTATGTGCATGCGCATTTAGTTGAATCTACCATTTACAGACCGGCCCAGTGATAAATGAAACTTCAAGTAATGTTTAGAAAAAAATATTATTTTAATCAAATAACTATATTAAAGTCTTTTTTTACCAATATGTGTCAGCATTTTTTTTTTTCAATATGTGGGGTCTTTTTGTTTGATAAGAGTAATAAAAAAATTGTTAGTAGACCTAAATCGATGACTTTAATTACTTTATCCATTTACCTATTGATCCTTTTTGAATATATATTTTAGAGACTTAAATGTCTTTTATTGCATTTTAGTGAAGATAGTAATAAGTTTTCAGGGAGTTAGGCACAAATTATGCATTGAAAAAAACTCTTCTTTTTTTTTTTTAATTAAGGCTGATAGGATGATTGAAGGGGTAAATATAAATAATGAAGGTTGTTACCTGGTTTTATCGTTTAAGTTGTAGTCAATGCTTCCAAACATTTGGTATTTTTTTTCTTTTTGTTTTTTAAATATCTTTAAGTTTGTTTTTTTTTTTTACAGCAACTTTAGGTTTTTTTGTTAGCACGAAGTTGAATGCAATTGAACAAGTATTTTTTTTTTTAAATTGAATGCAATTGAACGAGTTTTTTTTAAGTTGAATTCAAGAATGATAGATGAATTTAGACGGGAAAGACCAATGGATTTATATGGAATACATTTTATATTAGACATTGTCTACACTAATGTCAAAGTCTTAGTTTGAATTAATTTTTGTCTACCCTAATGTCAAAGTCTTAGTTTGAATAATAATTACAGGGGTGTTTGTGAGAACTGTCTCCTCCACAAATCACGTGGCATATTAATTCTTATTTCATGTAGTGTTCTATAAACTGAAATCTTTATTTTTCTTTTAGGTATTTAATCATTTTCATCTCCTATTAGGCAAAGAGACATGTGATTGAAGTGCCCTTTTATTGCCTACCATATTAGAAGAGACATTGCTCCTTAGATATATAACCTTTTAATTTAATACTTCTTAAAATATATTTTATAACAAACTAACGGAATCCTTTTTTTTTTGTGGGCGTCAAGTATTTACGGCAATTGTTAAAATGATTTGAAAACAAATAATGCTCAAAATATGTCATTTACTATAAATTAAAAAATATATATATATAATTGAAAAAACCTTTGGCTGCGGTTTTCTTTATGTTTTTTTTTTTTCAATTGGTTATATATTTATGGTGTTTAATGCAAGCGAAAAGTACAATGCATCAAAAAATCTAAGCACTTATTGCTTTTTGAAAAATACATTGTTGTCATTTTCAGAATCGGTGATAATCTATTTTTGTGTGATACACGTTAATGATTCGCCGAGGATTGTTGTTATCATTTATTCAAGTTGCATTTCGGTGGAAAACCAAACCCCACATTGCTCTTCCCATCGCCATCTCATAATAACTTTATAGGACAATAGTAATAATAATTTAAAAACAAAATAAGAGTAATTGATTTTTTAATGTATGTTTAAACGAACATGTTAAAAATTAAAATAACGTTTTTTTTTACCCACCCACCTTTTATAATTTTCAAAATTTCAGTTTATTAGTCGTTGAAAAGTTATTACATTGATAATTATACAATGATTAAAAGCACAGGTTTGTTTTAAATCTCACATTATTATGTTTCAAAACTAAATGATCTATATATAATGAGATTGATTATTTTTATACTGTATTACAGAGGATTATACAGATGAAGGACAAGCAATTGCGCACGTGCGGAGGGTGTTGGACATTGTGGGCTGCACAACAAGGTTCGGTAGGCCGAAACGGAGCGTAACAAGCCCAGAGTCAAAGCCCAAGAAAAACGGAAAGGCCCAGCAACAGAACAAGGTGGAGAGTTTGAGCCCACCCGGGACACCGGGGTCAGCGTCGCCGATATCGGAGAACGTGGGAATGAAGGCGATTCACCCGACGCCGAAGCTCTCAGAATTCTACGAGTTCTTCTCATTCTCTCAGCTATCGGCTCCCATATTACAAATGAAGAGAAGTGAAAGAGTGAAGGAGGGAGATTACTTTAACCTTAAGGTTAAAATATGCAATGGGAAGGTAATAGAAGTGGTTGCTTCAGAGAAAGGGTTTTACACATTCACACCAACTAATGGGATGCGCAGCCACACTTTACTTGATCTTCTCCAACAGCTCAGCCGAGCCTTTGCTAACGTATGTTTCTCTTTCAACTCAAATATAGGATCAGTTGTTTAAATTTATTTGTTAAAGTCTCTTTATTTTAAGCAAAAAGTTTTCGTTTATTTTAATAAGCAAATCTTATATGCTTTTTTTTTTTTTATAAATAAAATAAACTTTTTTTATATGTTTGTTTAAACTATTTTTAAAAAATATATAGAAATAAGAAATAAATTCATCTGCTGACTCTTCTTTAAAAGTTATTTTTATAATTATATTTATTAGAAAATAAAATATTTATTTATAACTTATTCTTTATGACATAACCACTTCTACAGTTCTACTAGTGTTTGAGAAGGCCTACGAATCATAAACTATTTTCAACCTATTTTAATAAACTTTCTAAAATAATTTATATATCGTCCATGTCAAGCCATTAGAAAAAGAGTTTGATGTTTTTAAGTTTTAACTATAACTAGCGATTCTAAGAAATGAGTAATCAATGCAGGCATATGAATCGTTGATGAAAGCCTTTTTGGAACGTAATAAGGTATACACTTGTTGTCTAATGAAGTTTATTATTTTCCTTTCTTTAATAAAATAAAACGTGTTTCTCTAACAAGTTGATCTCCTTCAGTTTGGAAATCTTCCATATGGATTGCAAGCAAATACATGGCTTGTCCCTCCATCTGTTGCCGAGTCTCCTTCAAAGTTTATTGCATTACCAGCTGAAGATGAAAACTGGGGTGGTAACGGTGGTGGCCATGGAAGAAATGGTGAATTTGATCTTAGACCATGGGCAACAGATTTTGCTATATTGGCCTCTCTTCCCTGCAAAACTGAGGAGGAGAGAGTGGTCAGAGATAGAAAAGCATTTCTACTTCACAGTCAGTTTGTTGATACCTCAATATTTAAGGCTGTTGCAGCTATACAACAACATGTCATGGAATCCAATAACGAATTCAATTCTTCTCCGGGTTCTGTTCTGCATGAAGATCACGTGGGAGACTTATCCATTATACTCAAACGTGATATCCAGGATGGAAAAACAAAGGGGGATGCTCAGAAGAACTTAATCAAAGGGTTGACTGCAGATGAAAGTGTAATTGTTCATGTAAGTCATCAATAGTCCGTGTCTTGGAGGCTATATTCTGATTTTGTTGTGATTGTTCATTTTTTTTTTCGCCTTGTTGATTACAGGATACTTCTTCCTTGGCTGTCGTTGTTGTACACCACTGTGGATATACTGCAACAGTAAAGGTTGTGGGTAATGTGAACATGAGGAAGCCTAAAGTTCGAGATATTGAGATAGATGATCAACCGGATGGAGGGGCAAATGCTCTCAACATCAACAGGTGGCACTTTATGTTAGAACATTTTATTTTACCTTTCGTATATGGGTTGATTAGATCCATTGCAATGCAAATATTAATAGCAAATTTGGGACGATGATGTGATGCCTGACACATTTTTATGATTGATGCAGTTTGAGGCTACTGCTTCACAAGTCTGGAGCTGAGTCATTAGAAGGAGCTTTATCATCCCTTTCAAATTCGGATGACTTAGATGCTTCTAAAGTCCTTGTTCAGAAGGTGGTTCAAGAATGTATGAAAAAGATAAAGGAGGAGCCTAGTGTTTCAGAAAGGTCTATTCGATGGGAACTTGGTTCCTGCTGGATGCAGCATTTGCAAAAACAGGAAACTTCGACAGATAACACTTCCAAAAACATAGAAGACGGCAATGATGCTGAGGAATCTGTTAAAGGTCTTGGAAAGCAATTTAAATTTTTGAAGAGGAGAGATAAGAAATCAAATGATCTAGATGGTGCAGATTCTGGGGAGCAAAATGACTCTGGACCTGCAAACGTGGATGATGTTGCTGATAAAGTTGAGCCAAACAATGATGACTTAAGTAATTCTAATGAATTAGAGAAACTACTTTCTGAAGAAGCATTTTTGCGTCTCAAAGAATCTGGAACTGGTCTTCACACGAAGGTATGTGGAATATTTTGAAGATTGAGATGCTTCATGTTGAAACTAGTACTTTTGTTACATGTCGTGATTATTGTCATTTCCCAATTTCTTATTTATTCTATATTTTAGCTTCTGTTGGGTGATATTTATGTTGCTATGTTTATGATAATGCATCTTTCATATGTCGTATACCTATCATTTCAATTAGTTTCTTCTTGCAAAACAGTCAGTGGATGAGCTTATCAGCATGGCACACAAATTTTATGATGAAGTTGCCTTGCCAAAGCTGGTAACATTACATTTCTCAAACAATTTTGTTTTCCTTTGAACAACACGAAGGTTTTAGACATGATTAAGAACCAAATGTATGCATTACTTTTTTAGGCTATGGACTTTGGATCACTTGAACTTTCTCCAGTGGATGGTCGTACGCTGACTGACTTTATGCATTTAAGAGGATTACAGATGCGATCTTTGGGTAAAGTGGTGAGAATGCTTTTCTCTATTTCTTTGCTTCCTCTAGAAATCTTAGTATAATGTTCTTTCCATCTCTTAAGCATCTCTATGAAGAATGTTAAAATTTTCCAACCATCTACTGCTTGAAAACTGCTATTGTAGTCTAAATACCTTGCTAGTTGAACTAGTTTTGGTTCTAATTTCTTGTGTGAATCAGGTTAAACTTGCTGAGGATCTTCCACACATACAATCCCTTTGTATTCATGAGATGATCACTCGAGCTTTCAAGCATCTACTTAAAGCAGTTATTGCCTCTGTTGACAATGTAGCTGATGTATCTGCAGCCATTGCATCATCACTGAATTTCTTACTTGGTGGGTGTAGAACAGAAGATAGCGACCAAAGTTTGAGCCATGATCTCAGAAATCAATGGTTACATAGGTTTTTGTCCAAAAGATTTGGGTGGACACTAAATGATGAATTTCAACATTTGAGGAAGTTGTCGATTCTCAGAGGGCTCTGTCACAAGGTATCAGCATTTCGTTTTATTATCCTTTTTTTTTTTTTTTTTTTACATGAAGCTTTTATTAATTGCACTTGTTTTTGTTCTCAGGTTGGATTGGAATTGTTCCCAAGAGATTATGACATGGAGTCCAATAAGCCGTTCGGGAAAAATGATATTATCAGCCTGGTTCCTGTTTGCAAGGTGAGAGCATGTTTATGTACTAGTCCCCAAATCTAATTCATTGATTTTCATCTGATTGAGCCATTTACAAACGAGATCATTTTTTTTTACAGCATGTAGGGTGCTCCTCAATAGATGGACGCAATTTATTGGAGTCTTCCAAAATTGCTCTTGATAAAGGAAAGCTTGAGGATGCTGTAAATTATGGAACAAAGGTACAAATCACTTTCTTCGGTCTCTGCATGGTGCATCATTTCTAAGTTTACTAGTTATAAATGTGGCACAGCGTTTTTGACAATACTATGATATTGCAGGCATTAGCTAAGATGATGACTGTTTGTGGACCCTATCATCGAAATACTGCAAGTGCATATAGTCTTCTAGCTGTAGTTCTCTACCACACTGGAGATTTTAATCAGGTAAAGAATAGTTTAGATTTATGTCTCAGCTAGTAGGGGAAAATATTGTTTCTTTTGTCCTAAGCTATTAAGGGAAAATATTATTCTTTCTTTATTTAGGCCACCATCTATCAGCAAAAGGCATTGGATATAAATGAGAGGGAGCTTGGGCTTGACCACCCTGACACTATGAAAAGCTATGGGGATCTTTCTGTCTTTTATTATCGTCTGCAACACATTGAGTTGGCTCTGAAGTAAGTTAACCTTTGTTGAATTGGTTTAGAATAGATGTTTAAGTCATGACTTTCTGCTTGTTACTCTGAAACTAATATTTTTCTCATTGATCTGAATGTATCTTTCGACAGGTATGTCAATCGTGCTCTATTCCTTCTTCATTTTACATGTGGGCTGTCTCATCCAAACACAGCAGCAACTTATATAAATGTGGCTATGATGGAAGAGGCCATGGGAAATGTTCATGTGGCACTCAGATACTTGCATGAAGCTCTTAAATGCAACAAAAGATTGTTAGGAGCAGATCATATACAGGTCTCTCTCTCTCTCTCTCAATCCCTTCCTACCCCTCTCTTCCCCTATGTATGGAACAGTGCTTTATACAGTATTTTTCATGTTATAGACTGCTGCGAGCTATCATGCCATAGCTATAGCTCTTTCATTGATGGATGCATTTTCTCTGAGTGTGCAACATGAGCAAACTACACTAAAGATACTTCAAGCAAAGCTTGGATCAGAAGACCTTCGTACACAGGTCATTTCCTTTTCTGATAGTAGAATAATGGTCTAGAATATGGAGATTAATAGATGGTTTTGGTTAATGTTACCCTTTTTTTATAAAAGTTATTTTCCCCCAATGCAGGATGCTGCCGCATGGCTTGAATATTTTGAATCAAAAGCCATAGAGCAGCAAGAAGCAGCTAAAAATGGAACTCCAAAGCCTGATGCATCCATTGCAAGTAAAGGTCACCTTAGGTACTAAACATGGTATCCCCCATTTACTGTGTTTCAAACAGGTTATATTTCAGGGTACATATTTATATATATATATTTTAACCTCTTTCATGCAGCGTGTCAGATCTTCTGGATTTTATTAGTCCCAACCCAAAAGGAAACGATGCTCGTAGTAAACAGAGGCGTGCAAAGGTGGGCAAATATTTTTCTAGCTGAAAAATAACTAGATAGAATTTCCCCTTTGGCACTTGTTGTAACCAACGGATCCAGTACTATGTTGATCAAATTTATACTATGTTCTCATGATATGCTATGGTAACTCTTGTTCCAGTTTCATTGCCCACGTGCCTTTCATTAAGTACTGTCCTTAAGGGAAACAAAAAGACTATGTTCCAATGATTTTGGAAGTTTTTACCTTTATTAACGTCAACTTTGAACGGCATGCAACCTAATACATTCTTTTGGAGTTAGCTTATAGTGCTATAATAGTTTAATTTCAAATCGGAAGAAATTTTGAAAACATTTGGTATCATTTACCGTATTTTGTATTTGACTTGTTGCTTTTATTTTCCAGATACTCCCAACAAGTGATAACAACAGTCAAGAACATGCCGATGCAATAGCTGATGAGAGCATTCTTTTTGATAACTCAAAAGATGCTCCAAGGATGGTAGAAGGAAAAATAGAAGAAACAAATGGCACACTTGATTCTCAAGTACAGAAAGAAAATGATGATTTCACTAGGTACAGGCCAGTAAGAAGTGAACCTGTTTATGAGGCATCATCTGATGAAGGTTGGCAAGAAGCAAATTCAAAAGGACGTTCAGGAAATGCTGCTAACCGCAAGTTTGGACACAAAAAGCGACCTCATCTATCAAAGCTCAGCATTTACAAGGAAGGAAGCTCTAGGAATGAGATTACTTCCCCACCACAAAGAGGAGTTTCAAAAGTCATCTTAGACATATCATCTCCATCTAAACAACCAAAATCTCGAAACTTAACTTTGAATGAGGATTCTGTTAATTATTCAACAAAAGCTTCTGTGTCCAAAATTTCATCGCCGGCATCTCTAAGTTCCTTGGCTTCAAAGTCTGTATCATACAAAGAAGTGGCTTTAGCACCACCAGGTACTGTTTTAAAGCCATTGTTGGAAAAGGCTGAGATGGACAAGGTTGAGATATGTGGCAATCCAGCTGTGACATCAATAAATGAAGGTAGCTGCCAAAGTTCCATAACTCATGATGAAACAGAGGAAACTCATGAAACTGAGCCTCAACAAGAAAGTTCTGGATCGGAACTTGAGAAGGCTTCAGATCAGGCAAAACCTACAGAAACTAATGGC
This sequence comes from Amphicarpaea edgeworthii, assembly GCA_014843725.1. Lineage (NCBI taxonomy): Eukaryota > Viridiplantae > Streptophyta > Magnoliopsida > Fabales > Fabaceae > Amphicarpaea > Amphicarpaea edgeworthii. Next base: position 804,574 of record CM026320.1, on the reverse strand, counting down.
AGTAAGCTTTCAGCTGCAGCAAAACCTTTCAATCCAGGAATGTTGTCGACATCTCACCATTTAAATTCAGCTTCTTTCACAAGCATGTATGATACAGATGTTAATCAAGGCATGCATGTGGAGCCTGTGCTTCCCCCTGCTGTTGCTAGGCTCCCTTGTGGCCCTAGATCACCTCTGTATTATAGAACAAACTATACTTTTCGCATGAAACATGGTTTCACTAAAGGTCAAACCCCTATCAGAGAAAGAATTGGAGGATTTGGGTCTCCAAGAATAATGAATCCACATGCGCCTGAGTTTGTTCCTAGAAGTGCTTCTCAAACAGAAGCCAATGATGCCAATTCAGATGAAAATTTTGTTGAAATCAAGGAGGAAAGTTCCACAAAAAACAGTATTTCTGAATCTGAGAAGTCTGAGATAGCAAGGCAGATATTGCTCAGTTTTCTAGTAAAATCTGTCAAGGAAAACATTGATTCTGTGGATGAATCTAAGGAAGTTGAAGGGAAAATTGAGAACTTGGAAAGTTGTTCTGATGAAATAGCCAAAGACAGTGCTGTCATAAACATTATGTATGGAAATAAAGAAAAGAACAAGACTCCTCATTCCAGTGATAGTGATGAGCAAGAGAAATTAGGTGTTACTGAAAAAAATAATGGAGATGGTGAAGGGTTTATAGTTGTCTCAAAGAGGAGGAAAAACAGGCAGAAGATCACAAATGGAGTCACAGAATTGTACAACCAGCAATCCATTTGTGCTTCGGTTCGTTGAATAGAGTTATCAAATAATAAATAACCAATATTGCCTCTCCATCTGAGTGTTTGTCTGGCCAAAGCTCTGGACATCATATTGTTTATAGTTTATAACTTCGTGGCCTAGAATTTTGGTCATTCAATTCATTTTGTTTTTTGTCAATATAATAAGTCTATTCGGGATTTGTTTATTCTCTATTATAGTAAGTTTTGTTCTGATACTTGGAAATTTTTGTTTTACCAATAAAAAGCTGATTGGCAACTTCATTTTAGTATTATTCTTATAAGTTTCTGTGGCCAGGACAGTTTCATTTCACATCTGGAGTTCAACATAACTGATAGCTGCTTGGCCTTTCTTCTTCCTACCTGAAACATAATTACTTTACACTTCATATCGTTCTATTATCATGGGCTTTGTGAAGAAAACAAGGCCTAGTGCCGATTTAATTATTATAGAGTATATGGAGATGGAGTGGTCTTTATTATCATAGTAATTTTTTTCTTTTTCCTATATAAACCACAAATAATTTTTGTTGGAGACAATCCTGCCCGACTTGAACTATTACCACAAAGCTCTTACAAGTGCATACCTAAAACTTAAATTCGTGACTACTAGTTAAACTGAAACAACCTTGTAGCCTGCTCAATGGTATCATACTTTTAGAAATTAACTACCAGTACTTCAGCATAATTATGATTTTACATTTCTTATCAACTGACTAGTGGCTAATAATAAATTTCAAGGTTATTAATATTATTATGACTTAAGAAGTGGTGGCAACATTTAGCATTCAGTAATTTTCTTGAGTTAACAATTGGAGTCCAAATACAGAGCATGTTTGTTGAATATTATCCACAACTATAAGGAAATGAAGTTCAGTTTTGTGAAGCAGTAGCTCAAGGGTATGGGGTCTTTTTAATTAACTCAATGTGGGAAGCAACATAAAATTCAACAACACTTAACCCCATTGTGAAGATTATGATAGTTAACCAAACCAGTCATGTCACATAAGTATATTGTTATTTGCGAGGGAAGGAGAGAGGATAATGCAATAAATATTACTATTGATTTCATTTGCTCTTTCTGGATTAGACAGGAGTCTAATACCACATCAGGGAAGAGCTCATCTTTAATTAGGAAGATATTTAAATAATTTGTCTAATAAAGTTGAGTCACATCACATATGAGTGGGCTATAACCAATGCATTGCAGAATAGCTTGAAGGTGAAAACACAGAGCAATCATTATTGTCATCATGGTGAATCATATCACTCTATGACTTTTGTATGGTGGGTTCTCTAAACATTGTTTGTCAAAAAGGGCCAAAGTCATTGGAGTGATTCACTTCAAAATATTTTTTTATTAGATGATATGCACCCTTTTTTGTTGGATTTTGGGGGATGAGCTTGTTTAATTGTTCAATCACTAACAAAGCCACAAAATTCGCAGTAAATTATTATGAATCGATGTGTACAGCATTTGTACAGAATCTAAGTGGAACATGATTTTCCATATCATCATTTTAATAAAGCATATGTGTTGTCCAATTAGTGACATGAAAACCTCGAATTGCAATAAAAATGTCATAATGTAGATATCATATGCTTTGTGGGTTGCTCTAATTACTTTGAGGGGAAATGCATATATAGAGACAAATAGAATTCATAAAATTATATATGACGAAACAACTTTGCAATTGAAGTAACTGATGTGAGAAGAGCTGTGACATTATAAAGTGAATTAATAGCACTAGGGTTAAATGCATGCATCTATGAGACTCTATGATCTGTTACTGATTTGATGACAAAGTAGGACCCAAAATAAATTATGAAATGTTACCCAAAAAATCAGGGAAAGAATACGGTTCAAGGATTGTTTTCTCTGTTAGAATTGGATACTATATCACAATCCAAGTTGATCTAATTATCAGTTCAAGATGTCCAAATCGTACGTGTTAGCATTAACATAACAAAAGATAGCCCAATGGATAAAAGCAGGCCACCCGAAATATTCGATAATTAGAAATTTTATGAAAGCAAAGATATCACTTTCAAACGGAAATATGTACTTGTGCTTTTCGGGAGAAAGACGCGCGCACACCATAGTTATTTGGGACGTAGAAGCATTTATTTATTTAGTTATAATAAAAAAAAATACAAAGAATAACAAATATACATCCTTATAAAATCCTACCCAGAAGGAAAAACCGACATGATCCTGCTGCAGAAAATTATCATACATATGAATGAGACTCAACCATCATCGGCGTCTTTCATCCTCAAATATCAAAAAAATATACTACTTTCTGAGCAACGTATAATTTAGATTCTTTTATGCGTTTTCTAACATGAAACGGATTCTTTGAATTTTGTATATATGAAAAAAAAAAAATCCATGTCAAAAAGACTTGATTGATATTTTTCCAAAAATAACCGTCCAGCTAAAAGTTTAGCGAGCAATTTATATGAAAAAAAAAAAAGTTTTGCAAGCAACATTTTGATCATAATTAAGATTTTCTGAATGTAAAAGTTTATCCAAATGTAATAACAATATCAGAAGTAATTAATCGTCACTTATCTACCGAGATACTGTGAACACATGAATTAAATTAAGAACACGCATAGTTATTTTTGGATGGTGCAATGATTGTGAAATGGACATTGGTAATGATTGTGTAGTCTAACTAAAACGAGAGACCTTATACCTTGTGTTCCTATAAAATTATTTTAGTGTAGTAGTATTGGGGATGAAAATGAACTGAAAAGAACTTTATTTATTCAATTCATTGCTGCTACACAACTCCCAAAGTGGAATAAAATTACCATAATTGAACTTTAGGGATAAAAAAACAAACAGACGGGGTGTAATTAGATATACGTAGTAAAATGTCCATCATGAAAATTTGTTAGATCTCTTATAAAAGAGTTCACCAATTATATATATAATAAGTTATGAAACAATTACGTTAGTGGTTGACAAAATTAAGTAATGAAAATAAGTGAAATTAAAGGGTCAACGTACTAAAGAAGAACAAAAATTGAAAGTTAAAAGTTAAGATTCGACACAGGTATTCATTAATAAGATTTACGATTACCGTACAGCTAATGAAATACCCATTGCACTTGTTTTTTATTCATGCATCAGTTTTCCTCTAAAAAAATAAAACTCGTGCATGAGTTTTGAGGAGTGTTTTCTTTAAAAGCGAATAAAAATATCTTTTAAAAATTGTTTACCAATAAAAGTGTATCTAAAAACATTAATCAAGAAAATTTAACTCAGTTGACTGAAGATGTTACATAAATATTATAAATTCTTATGACACCGATACTATAAACTCTTATCACACCGATACTATATTCGATTTTATTATTTTAGAACTATTTCTGTAATAGTAAGTAAATTAATTTTAAAGAGATAAAAAATACCTCTAAGTTGAATAAATTTAATTCTAAATACTAAATACAAAACTATAAAAAAAATATATTATATGTGATGCAATTAACTTTTTTTTAGTGTGAACCTTTTTTTTCATCATAGCCAATTCTAATTAAAACATTATTAGATACGTAGCACTAAATGTAAATAAGTCATATTTTAAAAGATTAATCACTTAAACGTAGATAAATGAACTTGTTATTATTTTGTTTTAATTTTCAAGATTATAGAGCAGTGAGCACGTCCGATCGATATCGAGAGTAAATAATTGAGCCGTATGTATAGTTTTGGATTGAAGCATTAATTGGTTCATAAAAGTGCAGTGTGGGAACCCAGAAGATGGCATGGCATCATAGTATAGTGTACGTTAAAAAGAAAGATAGGGTGCAAAGCAATATCTGCTGTGCTGTGTTCTTCTACACTTAAACCAAGTTTCTTAGCGTAAAAACAACGCAAAAACAGTGACGCTAACCACCTCTACACATTCATAAACAACATACATATAGATACACCTCTATTCAAAGTTCAAACATAAATAAATAGACATCATCAAACTGGCAATTAGTTAATTAATGCATAGCAGCAGTAAACTTTTATGAAGAAAAAAAAAAGAAATAAAATCCTCACAAAAAAGTAATATGGTTAATTAGGAATTGTGTGTGGGAGAATGCAGAGGGAAGAGTGGCAATAGCTCAGGTGGTTGAGAGGCTCTGGGTGTGGAGAGAGGAGAAGGGTGCAAGTAGAATCCTTTCTCCGCTATCGCTTTCTCTTCTTCCTCATCGTGCGGCGTGCGTGGACTCCCACGCGCCAGAAGCTCGAATGGGGAAACCGGGGAAGCCATCGCTACTAACGTTGTTCTGTTTCGGACCAGCGAGGAGGGCGACAAGCTTGTCGCCGTCATCATCATGATGCTCATGCCTCTGTCGCCGATGCCGATGGGGAGCTCCAGCTTCTTGGCGGCGGCGTTGCGGCGCTCGTGGAGTTTGAAGTTAGGCTTCTTGGGGCCGATGACCTCGCCGGAGGGGCGGTGGGACTGCGCCGCCAGCCGCGACGGGAGAGTGAGGGGGAGTTTGGGGGAGGAGGGGTCGTCGGAGGCGCCGGTGAGTTTCTGGACGACGGCGCGGAAGTTGGAGGGGTCGGCTTGGACGAAGGTGGTGTTCGGAGTGGTGGCTGACTGGAGGCTTGAGTTCGAAGCAGCCATGTCTGAGTCTGAGTCTGTCACAGAGATAGTTATTATTGGAGAGGAAGCGGGAAAAGAACAATGAAATGTGCCCTTTTATAACAAAGAAAAGGCCTTTCTTTTGCTTTGCTTTATTGAGTCGCGTGTGCTGGAAGTGTGGAGAGAAAGACACTCAAGTCAGAACGGGATCTAATGCCACCTTCTTCATACTTGTACTACTGTAGTTAAATTAAATTATTCACTTTCTATATATATGCATAATGGTTGGTTTATCGTGTTAATAGTATTAAATCACCCCAAATTACCCTAAATATTTCGGTGAATAATTTTTTCAGCTATAATACTCGTCTTATTGGTTTAAATGTGTATAAAGACAAGATTTATTAAGTAAACAGTTCAACTTTAATCACTTCCACACACCACACCACAATCTTTTGGGTTTTGACTATATGTAGCTACTGTGCTGTTTCTAATGAAAAGGTTGGCTACTCTATAGCAACATAATAACGCAGCTTTTTTTTTGAAAAACGAGGGGGCTTTTCTCATGAGTGGAACTTTGTATCTTTCTTTTATCCTTGCAAGTGAAAATTCATTATCATCAACTTAAGCTAGCTACTGCCTTTTTAATCTGAGTATTATTCAAGTTTGCCGCAAAAATCACGTGAAAGCTTTGCAGTGGAAAATTCAAATTTCAATTACTACTGGTTATGGTTTAATTTAAGGCACATGCAGGCAACTCCAAAATAAAGCCAGAGGGGGCATGATTGGTTGCTACAACAGATACACGAAGACTTGATGAAAAGTCTCCCTAGCCTAGTGCAATAATAACAAATGACAAACATTTTTTTTATTAATTAAATTGAACTGTGTGTTTTACTTGGTGGTGTGGTAGTAATAACTACTAATAAATGGCGAAGATAAACGGTGGTCCAGGTTGAATTTGAAAAAAGGGAAATGAATGAGGAGGATTAAGCTGGCATTGAATGATGAGTCATGCGGGGTCAGCGGAGGAGCATTGAAACAAGAAACAAAAAGAAAGAGGAGAGAGAAATAAAGGAAACCTATTTGCAGTTGCAGAGTCTGAGTTGTGGTCAGAGTCTCAGAAATCCTGATGTGCCTTGTGATTCTGTCTTTCTTCTCTTTTTTTATTAATTAATTATTTACTTTAAATATTGATTTTATCTTAAATCTTACAAAATTATTCTGTGAAAAACTTACAAATATTGATGGATTTTTTTTTACTGTTACATTATTCTAAAATAGACTTTATATAAGACATTTTTTATTTTTTTTTATCACTGTACGTAGTATCTATTGGCGAACTACTTTTGCTTAGTTTGCGTGAAGAAATGCAGTTTGACAATGGGGACAAAAGTTGTCTCAAGTCTCAACTCAAGGCATCCTTAAATTTGGCTTGGTATGGTTATGGTGGTTCCTCGCAGTTTCTTTGCTTTACTCTTTGATTGCTTCGCCTTCATTTTTCTGACTTCTGACATCCATCTTTGTTTTCTTGCCTTTTTTTACTAGCACTTCTATTTCTAGCTGCTTTTATCATTAACTTGAGTACATATATTAACAAAAACACCGCTCGATCCTTCCATATATAAAACATATTTTTTCCTCTTTCACGTTTTATAATTTTAATGAATTAATTTTGTGTATTAAGTATTATTCAAATACTTTTCATACAGACGGTCGCGGTTTAATTAAACTTTAGAGTCTGTACTGTTTTTTTTACTCCAAGAAAGGACGTGCAAGAATATATGCTTCATTAAATTTAGTAACTCAAATTAATTAAGAAAACTGGACAAAGAATAATTGAGAAAAAGCTGCCCTGTATCAGTAGCTATGCATAAATAATTTGTATGAACATGATGTGATCACGTACTGTATGTAGACGTGTACAATTCACAACCTTCAGATGATTTTATCGATGGCCCACTTTGAGAAACTTTTGCCATTGCTTAATTATTTATGATTCCTAAGCCAAAATAACAGCACTCTTGATTTTGTAGTCAAAAGGGGCACTTATGGAAAAACCATCGTTTTCAATTCCATTCAGAGTATGCGTATGTGAATGATCATGCCAAGGGAACATTCAATCATAAGAGCCATCTGTGGAGGACACTATGATTGCCAAAGGAGACTCACTGGGTAACTTGGCAAATGTGGAGTGCTGTGTTAACTAACCACTAGTTTCGATCGACTATTAAAATGATCCATTTCATTATGTGAATACATATTATAGCTAATTTGATGAACGTGAACCCGTTTCATATAACCAGTACTTGTTAGTATTTTTTTATCACATGCTTTTAGTTGATGGCTCTTGCTTTGGGTACAAGTGGAGGGTGTCCCAGGGGCGTTTGGATTTTAGTGGAATTAGAACGAACGGAAAGATTAACATTTAAGGATAAGGCGACGCAATTGTATATATTTTTTTTTATTTCAATTGCGTACGCTTGTTAATTAAACATATAAATTCTTGGTAAAGCATCTTTCCAGCATTCCTTTCTAAAGTTTTTCAAGGTGAAGCCGTGAAGAATAACCTAACCTTATATAATATGCTTCAGATGACAGAATATGGTAAAAAAAAACAAACATTGCTACATATAAGGTTCAACAAAAATTAGAGCATACTATATAACTATAATATGACAACCCAGTCATATAAGGTCTCATGATTTTTATTTACTTATTCTGTAATCTGTGTTTTTATAGTGAGAGAAACAATATTTTTGAAGAAAAAAATTATTCTTACAAATCTTTTTGATAAAGCTGTAAAAGAATTATTTCTGCAAATATTCATAGCAAAGAAAATATAAAATATAACATGAATTGGTGGTAGTATAGAATTCCTAAATGTATGTTGGAAATGTTGAGAGAAATATCTTATTTGTATCTTTTGCTCCAAAAGTACGTTGGAGACCTTTCAAACGGTAACACAAAACTTAGCTTTATTCTTTAGTTATAAAATAATATTAAATTATACATTTAATTTTAAGAAAAAATAAATGAGAAATTAAAAATACTAAAATAATATGCTAATTTTAACTTGATAAAATATCTAATCTCTGTTTTTAAAGAGATGGCTAGACAGGGTCATTCACTTTATCTTCTTTTTGGGTACATAAACAGGGCCAAGGCCCAAGACTGGCTTCTTCGTCTAGAAGAAAAAAAAGATTGGACTTGCTGCATTACATGCAGTTATGCACGAACAGAAGCTTATTTCTTTTGTCAGTAACCTTGTCATTCTCCATAGTATTTTTTAAGTGATTTTGAGATGATCAAATAACAGTTAGCATGGTCAATTACTTCCAAGTTACTAGTTATTGAAACCTGACTTCTACAAGGGTTCTTCTCATTACAGTGAAACAATACAAGAGGGTATAACACTGTACTGGACTGTATTGTGTACTTTTTGTCGATTAAAATTAGACTTTCTCGCCTATTCAATCTATTGTGATTTCTCTTGATAGAATTGAGATATCAAATAAATAAAGCATAAATCCATCTTCGACTTAAAAAGCAAAATTCTGACATACTGTCACTCAATAACCACAAAAAAAAAAAAAAAAAACTGGTTGTATCATGTATGAACTGGTGTCAATTGTGAGCTGCAAGGATTTTGTGTTCAGGTAAAAGTTTTCCAGGAAATGTATCATTATCTGTCATTGCAAGACAGTATACTTTACCAGTATTCTCAGAGATCAATACCGAAAAGATTATTAGGAAACTCCCACTCGTGTAAGTGTAATTCTTCCATTTAATGTAATGCTTTTTTTCTTCTCCAAAGTCCAAAATACAAGGAAAAAGGAGGAACAACATAGAAACATAGTGTCAAATTTATTTGAGTTGACATAGTTATTCCCTTCATTTTAGTAGGGCTAAAAATAAAAAGGCATACCCAGAAGCAAAGGACATTGAGGAAAGAAAAGAAAGTGAGAATAAACCATCAAAGAGCAAGATCAGCTAAGTCGAAAGTTTTACTGACAGCTCTGCACCAAGAGTCAGCTTTCTTTTTCCTCACTTCAGCAGTCATTAAGGGGCGGAAAACTTTAGCATCCTTCGACTTCTCCTCCGTATTGAAAATAAGATCTTCTTTCCAAACCCCAGTAGCTAATCCTGCAGCATAGGCTGCTCCAAGTGCTGTTGTCTCTATGTCAGCAGGTCTAACTACTGGACATCCCACCAAATCTGCCTGTAGAACATTCATTTGTAACAAAATATTTACCATCAATCTATAAACATGACCAACTATTTACACTAAAGAAGCATTGCAAACCAGAAATCATGTTACACACTAAATCCATGTTTGCGAAAAAGTAACATGATCATTAACAAAAGAAGAGAAACAGAATTATATGGAATTAGATGAAACACAGAGAGATTCAAACCTGAATCTGCATCAAGAGGTTGTTTACAGTTGCCCCACCATCCACTCTAAGCAAAAACTCCTTTTTTTGGGATTCAGTTTCTCCCGAATCTTTATGCATTGAATCCAAGACATCTTTGACTTGGAAACACATGCTCTCAAGCACAGCTCGAGCAATGTGTGCCTTGCTTGTAAACCTTGTTATTCCAATACAAACCCCACGAGCATCCTCGCGCCACCATGGAGCAAACAATCCATTAAAAGCAGGAACAAAGTAAACCCCACCAGTGGATTCCACCTGTGATGCCATCTCCTCTATCTCAGCAGCACTAGAAATGATGCCAAGGCTGTCTCTAAGCCACTGCACTGCAGCTCCAGCAATAGCAACCGATCCTTCCAATGCGTAATTGGTGGGGGCTTTAGGGCCAAGCTTGAAAGCTATAGTGGTTAAAAGACCATGCTTGGATGGAACGATCCCTTCACCAGTATTGAGTAGTATGAAAGCACCCGTGCCATAAGTGCTTTTAGCCTCCCCTTTACGGCATGCTTGTCCCAACATTGCAGCATGTTGATCCCCTAAACATCCAGCAATACGGACACCGGCAATTGGCCATCCAGACCCAACCTCTCCAATAATTTCAGAATTACTAACAATCTTAGGCAAGATCTCAGGAGGAACTTGAAGGGTTTTTAAGGTAGGTGCATCCCAGTCAAGGGTTTTGAGATTCATGAGCATTGTCCTGGATGCATTGGAGACATCAGTGACGTGCAATCCCCCCTTGACTCCACCGGTTAGATTCCATATCAACCAGGTGTCAATAGTTCCAAAGAGTGCATCTTTTTTCTTGATAGCCTCCTTGACAGCGTTAACATTTTCCATCAACCAGAGGAGCTTCAAGGCACTGAAGTACGTGCTAATAGGCAAGCCACAAGTGTTGACAAAATGGTTTCTGCCGCCGGATAACTCCTTTTCCAATCTCCTGGTGAGGTGATCAAAGTTGTGATTTGTGAATGTAAATAAACAAATAGAGAATAGAGAAATTCGAATACATACTTGCAAATGGAAGAAGTGCGAGCATCCATCCAAACGATGGCGTTGTGGAGAGGAAGACCAGTGGATTTGCTCCAGAGGAGAGTTGTTTCTCTCTGATTGGTGATACCGATGGACTTGAGGCCCTTGTCGACGTTGAAGCCATCGGCGGTGGCCTTGTCGACGGCCTTGGCAACGCACACCTTGACGCTCTCAAGGATCTCCATCGGGTCATGCTCCACCCACCCGGCTTGAGGGTAGAACTGGGTGAACTCCACTTGGTGGCTTCCTATTGCTCGAGTCTTCCCGTCGTAGATTATGAACCTGCTGCTGCTCGTTCCTTGGTCGATGGCGCCAACGTACACATCCTCCTTCGAACAAGACATCCTTCTTCTTGCTGCTGTTCAACCAACAAAAACAAAACACAGATGCTATCTTTTTATTTATCATGGTTGACCGCGCACTCCTCGGAAATGCCGATGCTGATCTAAATCCAATCCAATCCTTCTTTTTAGGATCATATATTAATATACTATTTATTATTTATCATTTATCATTCTAATAAATCAAAATGGTTTTTGTCCTATTTATCATTATCCTTTTTTGTATATTATCTCTCACTATACTTCATCTTCTCACAGATAACATGCTATTCAATGGAAAATTATTTTATAATAGTTGAGTAATATTATTGTACAATAATTTATGTAATCAGTAATATGATGGATACATAAAACATTGTCGTGTAAATTATTGTATAAATAACATGCCTCATTTTATCAAGAGAAAACGATCCTGTACAAGAAAAAACAAAGTTCTATATACGGGTTGTTGTTAACTTATCTAAATACCTCATTTAAAAAAGAATCTGTAAAAAAATAAAAATCTTAACTAAACATAACAAAAAAAAAAACATAATATAAAACTAATAAGAATTATTATTAGATATATATAAAAAAAAAACTAGTCAAACCAAAATATGTGTGAAAATTGATGGGCATTTATATGGTGTGAATTGAATTGAATGACGTGACGGTTCCGTAGTTATTGGTGGACGATGTTAATTGCCACGTGAATATGATGAATCCTCTCCATTGGTATGGTTGGGGTAGTTGTTGACTTTCCTTTCCTTTATCTTTATGCCTTCAACCATTTCCACTGCTCTAGTGGAATCTTAGGAATTGCATTTTTTTTTTTTTCATTGTATAAAGAAAATGATGATACTGGATGAAGATATTTTTTTTTAAAAAAATAATATATATATTTTACACTATTATTTAATTATAAAATTTTTGAATTTTATAATAACGATCTTAAAAAGCGTATCAATGAAGAATTCTGGTTCTCTTAAAAAGTATATTACTGATAGGTTGTAAATATATAAAAATAGAGAGATTCGTTCCTCTAAAAAAATAAGAATGAGACCAATAAATTTTTGTGATTTGTAATTGATTATAATCAATAAAAAAAAATTGTTTAAAATATGTATTGAAGAGTGTGTAACATTTTTTTTTAAATAATCAAGTAAACTTATTTGAGAGAGGAATCTTTTTCTCTGTTTTTGTTTTCTTTCACAAAATTTAATCTGAAATCTTATAAAAGACAATTTTTCTTGGCACTTGAACAATTAAACTTTAGTGTTAGGTGTTATTATTGTACAAGTTGTTTATTTGTTTTGAACTTAGATTGCCATCTTTACAAAATATGCGTTCTGGAAAATAACCAAGTAATAATTATCCGACGCAGGTTTGTTTTGGGATTTTGTAAAATAGTTATTTAGGAGGTGCAGAAAGTATTTGATGGCTAGCCCATATTGATGGAGCAAGCGGCCCAAGTCCAACAGCGAGCCTGAGGCGACGGATCTGGCGGTTGCCATCGTCTGAGTCTCAGACTCGCGAGTCGCGTGTTGTTTCCCTGCTCTTCATCTTTCTCTGCAATTAACCGATTAATCGATCAATATTTTCGGCGCGAGAAACCATCATGGCTTTGGGAACGGTGACACGACGGTTGGGGAATAAACTCTTCCCCTTGCTATCTCCCACTCCCAGGCCACTACATTCTCACGCCACCAGTTTCGGTTCGTTTACGCTCTCCGCATTCGAATTTCAATTCACAATTAAAAGACAGTAAAAATGATGTTATGACAAACTTTCAGGGTTCAAACAAGTGAACGAAGAAGAAAAGGCTCGCATGGTCGGTGATGTCTTCACGAGCGTTGCTTCAAGCTACGATCTCATGAATGACCTCATGAGTGCTGGATTGCATAGATTGTGGAAGGATAGGTTACAACATTACATTTTCGCATTTCTTTATTGTATTGCTATTGCTGTTGGACTTGGGCTTAAATCTGTGTTTATTTTCTGCTCAGGTTAGTTTCCAAGCTGAATCCATTTCCTGGAATAAAGCATCTTGATGTAGCTGGTGGCACAGGTCTGTTGCACTGTCACTATATTTTGTACTGTATTTCTGTGCATAGGTTTTAGAACACTGCACTGTGAATTAAATTGATGCAGTCTGGAAAAATATGTTAACCTCACAAGCGTCTATAAAAGAAGAAAACAAGACAAAAATTAAATAAACTTTTTTGTAAGCTAATTTTAGCTTTTATATAAGTTAAAATTGCCTTATTCATAAGCTATTTTTAGTTTGTAGGACAGACTTATTTCATTTTTCCATCTTATTTTCTTTTTCCGTAAGTGTTTAACTGCTTATGAAAGAGCTTATCCAAACATGGTTTCTGTGCCTTGAAGAAGTTAAGGAATTGCGGATTGGTTAGAGGGAGATGTTTTAGTTCACCAGCTACTTGATGAAAACGAAACAAATTGTCTGCCTGCTCCAATTTTGCTGATTCATCTAGCCACATTTTTCATAAAACTTTTAATTTGGAGCAAATTGTTCCTCTTTTGAATGCCTAATGGTCAGTGTCTAATGTTTTTGTTGCATGTCCAAGTACTAAGAACACAAGAAGTAGTTGTTTCTTTAGGATTTAATTTTTGGGTTATGTTATTGTTGAGCAATTTGTTGTTGGCTATAGAAGTCATAAAGTAAATATGGTTTGAACAATATTTAAGAATCATCATTTCATAGGGTGGTATTTTAACTTGTTCAAAGGTAAGTTATATGTGCTTCATTTCCGTTTTATTTTAAGGAATATAGTTGTAAGATGTATTTGTATTTATTTAATATGAAGTTTGCCTCTCATCAGCAATATTTTCTGGAAATAAAGGGATGCTGCTGCTGCATGGGATCCTTATAAGTTTAAGGGTTTTTGTATCAAGCTTAAAGACTTTTATTTTACAGGGGATGTTGCTTTTAGAATCTTGGAGAACATAAACAAAGTTAAGCTAAGAGGACTTCAAGGTGCTTTTCAAGATACTTTGGAGGCAGAAACTCAGATATATGTATGTGACATTAACCCTAAGATGTTAAATGTTGGCAAACAGCGGACCTTGGAGAAGGGTAAATGACAATGTCTTAAACTCTCAACAATTTGTTCAATCTTTCATAAAAGGATTTTGGTTTAATATATCTTCATTTGCTAAGAATGAATATTTTCTGCTTACTATAATAGGTTTTGGAGAAGATGGTTCCCTTATATGGGTGGAGGGAAATGCTGAAAGTTTGAGTTTCCAAAATCACTCAATGGATGGTTATACTATTGCATTTGGGATAAGAAATGTTACACACATAGAGAAAGTACTCAGTGAAGCTCATAGGTATTTGCACTTTTTCAAGAGATTGCTATAACTTGTATGTCGTAGCAGCTGTTGGCAATCAATTAAAATGTGTGATGAATCATTGTTATATTTCTTATTTTCTTTAACAGGGTATTGAAACCAGGAGGCAGGTTCCTTTGCCTTGAACTGAGTCATGTTGGTATTCCTATATTTAAAGATCTGTAAGTATCATTTGCTTTATTTTGCAAGAATGATGAGTATTGGTGGTTGACATTTGATAAGGAATGATGATATGCATTCTAATCACATCACATTTGAGAAAGAAAATACATCTAAAATATCCTTTAATTTACATACAACAATGGAATTCAGAAAACTCCTTTGAGATAGTCATGAATAGATTGATAGGATGAAGAGATACCCTTGAGAATATAGGCATTCCTTGCCAACCAAACCTACCCAAACTACATAAACTGTCAACTGCCATAGAATCATGGCCTCCTTTCATACTTGAATTCAACTTTCAGTTTGATGTTACTCTTCTTCTCTTGCAGGTATGACTATTATTCTTTCTCAGTTATTCCATACATGGGTGAGCTGGTTTCTGGTGACCGGGAATCCTATCAGTACTTAGTTGAGAGTATCCGGCGTTTCCCCTCACAGGTTATCACACTTTCCATCTATTGATAGCTGTCCATATCTTTTTTACTTCTTTATTGCTCAAAAGTAAAAAGGGCTGGTAGGGCTTGCATTTGTGAATGGATCTCTAGGTGCTTCTCAAGATGTCTGGTTACTGCTTATTATCACTCCCCTCAAGTATGTTAGTGAAAGATTTGAACTAAGTTTTGAGTGAGGAAGATGAGTCCTAATTGACTACATAATAGCATGAACAGAAAAACACTCGTTTTTATGCCCACGCTTTATCCTGTTAATTATGAAGCCAAGTAAAACATTAAATATAAAAAAAAAGTAACAAATTATTAATATATATTTTTTAGTTTTTACTCGGCATTAATGCATTATCATCTGTTCTCTACATTTGTGTAGTTTTCATTTAATATATCTATAAATGATGAAAAATTTGCTTATATATTAATATATGCTTCTTTGCTCGACATCATAAGAATTGTCAATTGTGCAGAAACTTCTCTGATGAGAATTCGGATTTCAAGGAAGTTTGCTTCTGGGTTATCCTCTACCTGTGTTTTCTTACTGTGTTGACTAATCTATTGTAATCGATGGATTGCAGGAAAAATTTGCATCGATGATTGCGGATGCAGGGTTCCAGAAAGTAGAGTATGAGAATCTAGTTGGGGGAGTGGTTGCTATCCATTCAGGGTTAAAAATCTGATATATTTATGAACTTCCCTCTCAATTATGCCTAATAATTCATGCATCTTTCTCCACCGTCTATAAGCATGGAGAAGATTTGAGTTGTTAGAATGTGATGGCATTTGCAATTCTTTTACAGCGACTTGCAGTTTTCCTGAAACATGTATATACGCCTATGATACGAAGAGTAAAACAACATATTTGATTTTTTTTACCAAAAAATAAATAGTTTGATACCAAAGTTGATTTCGTCACTTACAATGTCAAATGATCAAACAGTTTGCTTTTACCTTTCAAAGAAAAGAAGCATATGATGTGTGTAAATGAAAATTATTTTTACATTTAATAACCATTTTGAACGAATGAAATAACTACTACTCCAATTGTTCAGTACAGTGCTCAATTAATTAGTAGTATTTGCATAATACTGTATTAATCACTCAAACGATTTAGTATTGTTTAAAGAGAATGCCGTCAATTTTACAATTTGAATTTTGTTAGATTGATTCGTGCAATAGCGTAAAGGATATATGGTTAAGTACGGTGGAAGTAGAAACATGGAAGCGATGCCATGATTGATAATTAATAAATGAAGACATAAAGCAATGGTTAAGTTAAGTAGCGTGATGATTAAATTGCAATTGCATCATTGCGTGCACAAAGTTCGCAAGGCAACCGAGTGGGCCCCACTGTTCTTCGAAATGGATAAAGTCAAGAGAATCCCACCTCCCCTCAATCCCTTCCCTACCCTTTTAAATCCACACCTACCATATTCGCCACGTGTCTCCCGATGGCTGGTTCGGACCAAGGCTCGGTTACGAGCCACGTCCCCACCCACCACTCTTTTTCTCGCACTCACTCTCAAGTTTTTAAGTTCACCTGCAACTGCAACACGAGCGAGCCACTCGGTGATCGCTTCTCTTCCACCGAATCGAGCTCTTCAACGATCGTGTCACTGTCTCAGGGTACGGTTACTTCATCCCTATTTTCTTCTCCGTTTGTTTTCGTTACAAACTCTGCCTCTGCTATTTCGTTTCACAGTTTCTGGAGTTGTCTTTCGTTCTGTTTTTTTTTTCCTCTCTGAAAATCTTGTTTGAAGAAAGTCCGTGGATTTTGGTGTTCTATGCAGTTCGATCATCGCTCCTAATTATTCAACTGTGTATGTATATTTTGCAGTGTAATTTTATACTATTAATTACTACTACTACTTTAGTATTTTATATCTATTCCGTTGTTTCATTCTTTTTATATTATTTATTATTATTACGACTTCTTATTATTTTACTGTAATTTTTATTTGTTGTGTCCTGAACTTGTGCATTTTTATAAGGATGAATCCGTTTTTTTCATTTGATTTTACATATAGATGTTCTTTTTGTTTTTTTTGGGCGCACAGTGAATACCGAGTGTTTTCTAGTTTTTCCTGTTGTTGTTTTTATTGCTTGATTAACTATAATTTTTATTTGTCGTGTTTTGTACTTGTGTATTTTTATAAGGATGAATCCGTTTGGTTTTGCATATAGATGTCCTTCTTTTGGTGCGCACAGTGAGTACTGAGTGTATTCTACCTTTTCCTGTTATTTTATAAGTTGATCATGTATGATTTCTTTTAAGGCTTATGGCTTGGTAGTTGGTTCATTTGCATTTGACCTTTTGCATCATGTGCTGGTAGTTATATATGTTACTAGAATCATGCTGTGCAGTATTGCTTAAGACAAATATGTAAGTGCTGATTATGGAGCGGTTGCTGATATTTTGAGCTGATTTGGCAGCTTTGGTTTTTGGCTTTTTTTATGAGGTCATGTTGTAAATGGAACTGCTGATGGATTCAAAGTGAAGTTAATTCCTGAATGATCAAATCTGCTGAAATCTTATTGAGCTATACTCTTCTGTGTCTTTTTAACAGGGTGAAGTTGGTTGCATATGTTCATTGTTGATTATTGAATGGATTAGTGTTCTGCTGCAAGTATTTTGACATATATTGGTGACGGGAATATTTCATAGATGGGGGGAGCGTGCTCTAGAAAGCAAGGGCGGGACAATGAAGATAGTCTCACCAGAGGACTATCACGTAGATATTGCAAATGCGGGAGTTTGAAATGGTGGACATCCTCTTTTTCTTACCCATCTGTAGATATTCACTTACGAAGAGGAGAATGTCCATCACTGTTGGATTTGTGCATACAGAAAATAAACGAAGTATGGTTTTAACAAAAAAATTGCTACTTTACTTTGTCCAGAGCCTTTATATTTTGATCTAATCACTGCAATCTTTATGTAACAGAATATTGATAAATATAACACATTTTCTATGTTGCCACGGGATATAAGTCAGCTAATTTTTAATAATTTGGTTTACTCCCAACGTCTAACCAGTGCTTCCCTTGAAGCTTTTCGAGATTGTGCTCTCCAGGTAAATCATTTTAAATCAATTACGAACCTAATTAATTGTGTTCTTGATCTAAATAGTTACGAAAGAGTTTTTATCATTTTTTTTACAGGATCTTTACTTGGGAGAATATGATGGTGTTAATGATGATTGGATGGGCATCATCTCATCCCAGGGTTCATCTTTACTTTCTGTAGATCTTTCTGGGTCTGATGTCACTGATTTTGGGCTGACATACCTTAAAGATTGTGAAAGTCTCATTTCCTTAAATCTAAATTACTGTGACCAGATTTCAGATCGTGGACTAGAGTGTGTCAGGGGTATTCTTTCTTTTCTTGTATTTGTGTCGTTGTTATGGAATCACACTCAATATATCTGCAGTTATTCATTTATTTCCCATATTTGCATTTGGGTGTTAGTCCTTTGACATCTCATATATTGTATTCATCTTAAAAGAAAAAAGAATAAAAAGTTATATTTCTTGGTTAAACTGTATCTATTCATTAGTGTGCAAATGGGTTACATATTGCCTTATTTTTAATTCTACGTGATAACTTATTAAAAGTTAGCCTAGCATACTCATAATTACTCAATATATCTTTTCATAGTTATGTCTTTTCTTGGAAAAATTTAAATAAAGGAATTCCTGGTAAATGATTTTCAATTTAAGAACATTGATCCTTCAAGTGATCAGTTAAATGAATAAGTGTTTACTCATTAGTTATATTTGAATATGATTAACCACTAGTGGTTGGTAATTCCCCAAATTGGAAATATTTTTACCAAGAATTCCCCATGTAGTGTTCTCTATTTTATTTTGGCAAATTTATTTCTTTCAGCTTACCTATGTCTATTTTACTGTTGTATTAATATTGAAAAATGTGAAAATGGAAATCTTATGCTGATCATCAGCATGCTATGACATTTAATTTTGTCCTATTTTTACTGTAGTATTATGCATTTAATATGTAATGTTCAAAGAATGAAATCTTGCAAAGGGCAATTGACACAATTATTTTCTCGCCATAGAGGTTTCTTGCAAATAATTCAAGACCCACCTATCAGTTAATCCAATTTGACGTAATGAATTCTGCATAGTGAGGTTGAAGTGGTTTTTATGCATTTCGTGCATAATATATTATTTATTACTTATCAGTATTTCTGTTTACCTCTGCCATCTGCCTTAGCCTTTTTGTTGCATAACATTTTCCTACTTTTCCTCATCTAGGTGTCTTCCATACAGTGTTGATATTCATGTGAAATTACTTATGTGTAGAAGCTTTGTCCATAAGATAGTTTTACTGAAGGTTTACAACAACTGTAATAAAATATTCCAGGTCTGTCAAACTTGACAAGTTTGAGTTTCAAAAGAAATGATTCAATTTCTGCTCAAGGAATGAGTGCCTTTTCTGGTCTTGTTAACTTGGTCAAGTTGGATTTGGAGAGATGTCCTGGGATTCATGGAGGCCTTGTTCATCTCCGAGGTCGGTTCCTAAATGTAATTTTTGTGTGAAAGTAAAGCTTTACTAACCCAGTTATTATAAAACATTCAAAAAGTGTTAATTCTCATGCTGCTAAACTTATTTATTTCGTGAGGCAGCTAATATATATATATATGTTGTATTATTGTCTTATGTCTATCACAGTTGTTAGTTGTTTTAACTTACAATTGACACTGGTAAAAAAAAAAAGAAACTTACAATTGACTTTGTGCTGTCCATGAAGTGGAATGCAATTTACAGAGCACCCAAGTGGAGCAATATTTTTTGAGCTACCTTTTGCCTTTGTACTTGCTAAGTGCTATGGATAGCTAAAATAATGAATCAATAACTGACTACACTTTTTCCTAATATTATTATTATGTATTGGTGACGAGGGTATAATGTAACTAAGCAGTTCTCACATAAGAGAATAATAAAAGGTTGAAGGAATTCTATTACAGTATCTGTGATACTGTAACATGAACACTTGAACAACAAAACAAAATTGATTTCTATATAATTTCTGTCCAATGATTTGGTGCATATTTTCCAGGTTTGACCAAGTTGGAATCTCTCAATTTGAAGTGCTGTAATTGCATAACAGATTATGATATGAAACCTCTTTCAGGTTTGTTGCATCTTGTTTTCTTTTTTTGAGCACAATAGCTGAAACTTTTGCCCAAAATTAGTTGTTTAGACTTTCTTTTATGCATTTAGTGTGGTTTCTACTACGGAGTAGTTCCTACTCATATTCCACCTAAGTTTATTTACCTTGAGTAGAATGGTCTAATATCTCTTGAAAAGAACACTTTGCAACAGCTGTACTTGACAATGTATAATTGTCAGTGTGCCTTTGTGTTTATAAAAGTAATCATTGCCACCTTATTAGACATATGGTCCAATAATCAACAGTACAATTTTATCTAATTCAATTTACTTCCAGAGCTTTCAAGCCTGAAAAGTCTAGAGATTTCTTCCAGTAAAGTCACTGATTTTGGCATCAGTTTTCTAAAAGGTATTGTACCTTTCCATTTATTGTTGTAACATTTCAGAGCAATGGGGACTTTATGATTATCTTATTCCTGGTACTCTTGCATGTTTTTGTATTCTGAAATGTTTATATTTCTCTGTAGTCTGTAAGAATCTGTGTTGTTGATATTTTTCTCGAGAGAGTGAAACTTGAAAGCATTTAAATTTGTGTCTGTTCTGTCTGTCTATAGCGGCTTCTACATTTGTTTGTAACAAGATGATTTTATTCACTAAGTTATCAATAAAAAAGCTTTACAGGACAGTATAGTGACGTATGCAAATATCAACTATTAGTTTTTAAAGAGTTGATGTTTTATTTTGAAGATCAATTTAGTTCTCTCTCTCTTAATTTCAGTTAGATATTCAATTCTAATTTGTGCTTAAATTTTTAAATGTAACTATTTTTTTATAAGCCAGTATGCTGATTTAAAAATCCATTCATAGTAAGTTTACCTTTTTATGATGTAATTATTTGTCAATTATCCTTTTAAAGTTGGTATTTGGTAGGTTGGTTAAATAGAGAAGTTTTACAGTTCAGTGTTCATCCCAGTGCCAATGTATGAGTGCCCCCAGTTACCAGTTAAAAGGAAATTTCAAATTTCATCATTTCATATTCATCTGTCTCATTTATTTTCAAAATTGTCTTTGGTTCATTCCAGGGTTACAGAAGCTTGCCCTTTTAAATTTGGAAGGGTGTGTTGTAACAGCTGCATGCTTGGATTCTCTTGCAGGTTGAATTCCTTGATACACTTTTATGCCCACTTTATTATTCTTGTTAAGATTATATGGATTAGGTAAATTTTCATGTAATTCAGTTTAAAGAACAAATATTCCAGTATTGCTAAATTGATTATCTAGGCTTTACTAGAACTAAGTCAACTAACTGTTTGCTTGGATATGCTCTCTTGGTTATTGCCTTAATGTCTTATTGGCTCATTAATGCTTTAATCCTGCTCTTCTTCTATTTGAATGGATGAATGCTTTTGAAGCTGAAACATTGTGTGTTTATTAGGATGCCTTGAGCTTGAGCATACCACTGCAAACAGATTTTGATTTGAGCAGGGAAAGTCTACTAATTTTGAATCTTTAGAAAGAAAACTTGGGGTGTGGAATGTGATTTCAAGTATTTAAACTTAGTTTTCTCAGATGGGAGAGTATTTGTTCCAAACCTTAGACACTGAAGGAACCCATTTTTTGTTTCTAATAATTTTTGGTTCAGCTTTGAGGTTCTAATATTATGTGTGTCTGCTTGACTCAATTAAACAGAAAAGGTTTCAACTAAACATGCATGTTATTTTAAATCAGCTGCTATTAGTTTTATTATTATCAGTGAACTTTGTTTGTTGAATGTGAAAATTGTAGCTTCATCATGTCTTTCTAGTTTATAATGACTTAATGAACCTGAAATGTCATTGAAGTTTTGGTTTGATGTTGTTATGTTTTGTGCCAGAGCTTCCTGCACTGCTAAACTTGAATCTTAATAGATGTAGTCTCTCTGACAATGGATGCAAAAAATTTTCACGTAAGTTGTTAAGAATTGTATAGCTACTTCTCTCAGGCTGTTTATATATTTTTTATAGTAAGCTTGTTGGGTTTTACTGTTTGACACTATAAGAATTACATTTGTAACATTACCTTTTTTTACAGGACTGGAAAATTTGAAAGTATTAAACTTAGGATTTAATGTCATAACAGATGCATGTTTAGTTCACTTGAAAGGTAATTTCAAATCTCTTGCTCTCTTTATTATCCTATTCATCCTGGACTACTGTGAAGATACAAGCCACCTTTAAACTTTTTAAGTGGACACCTGTAGTTGTTCCCTGTCTAATGGAATTTTTAGTTGCCATGAATGCAATTTGTCGAATCAAGAATTTAATGCTAAATGCCCCAGTAAAAAACATTAAGATTGTTGTCCCCAATTATGTGACAGTCCAAGTCAGCTCTGTCATCCATTAATTAAATTATAGATTAGAAATGGATAGAATCTAACTCAATCCCACTCCAAAAGCTATCTCAAAGGGAGAGGAAGGCTTGAATCTTGTGAGGAGTATTTGGTCATATTCCTAGCCAAAGTGAGATATCTTAACACATCCGTCTCATGTCCAAGATTGGACATTTGGAGCTTGAAGTTTGCAAGACTAAACATTTGCGGGCTGCCCAACATCAAGACTGAATGAACTCTGATATTATATTAGACACGGACAGGGCCTAGCTCAAGCCCAAAAGCTAGCTAAGGAGCGAGGATTGCCCTAATTTACCAAGGAGTATTCTGACCATATTCCTAGCTAGCCAATGGGAGACATCTTAACAATTTGGAAAGTCCCACATCACCTACTTAAATTATTGGGGTGTGGTTTATATACCTATTGGGCAACTTTAAGGTCAATTGATTTTATGATGAAATCTGATGTGCTCCAATGTGTTGATTCTTTGTAACAAGACTACCCTACTGGCAATGATATAAACTGGTTAATCTCTAGTTCACCAAATATTACCATCTTGGGGAGTTTCACTTTCAATATTATAATCTTGCAGTTCTTGTTCTTGTTATAACTTTAACTTATTTTGTACACACTAACATTATATTAACGTGTGTGCAGAATATTCATGTATTATTAACAGATATAACAGAAAAATATAAAGCAGTTTGTGCTAGGACAGAAGAAAGATATGTATGTATTATGAGAATAAGGATAGTGCACTAACATTGCAATAAAGTTTTACCCTACCAAGCAATCAGAACCCTCTATTTATGATAAGTCAATTGACTTTTATACAATTATTGTAAAATTCACATAAATGGAAGGTTATGATTGCCTAACAGTGTAAAACTTTGTTACACTCTCACAGTGCACTACCCTTATTCTCATGTATTATTATATATTATATATGAAAGAAAATGATTGTATCCAACAATGTGATGCATGTTTTCAAGCAGGATTGACAAAGTTGGAGAGCTTGAATCTTGATTCATGTAAGATTGGTGATGAAGGATTGGTCAATTTGGCTGGTAGATGCTTGAATTCCTCCTTTTTCCTTGTTTCTTTTTTATGCCTTCCTGGATGAAATTGTTGCCTAAAAAAATTGGATATAGGAAATGAGAAAAATAAAGCACATTATCTACTTGGCATAATTGGTTGCAAATGATTTATTTGAAGGATGATTGTGTTCATGTGATTTGCCATTGGAAATGCACATTTCTGTCTTGAGTGAATGTGACAATGTGTGACTCACATTTTCTTCCCAATGCTTTTAGGCCATAAGCAATTGAACTGCTTGGAATTGTCTGATACAGAAGTTGGAAGCAATGGGCTACACCATTTATCAGGTTTGATATTCCAGTTCCTTACAACTTTCAATGTTTGTATGCTTTTTGGTTTAACTTTGGCTTGTACTTCAATGTTAAATGGGTTTTATTCTATTTCTTGTAGGATTGTCTAGTCTGCAGAAAATAAATCTGTCTTTTACCATGATTAGTGATAGTAGTTTAAGGAAATTGTGCGGACTCTCATCTCTAAAGTCACTTAATTTGGATGCTTACCAAATTACTGATGCTGGGCTGGCAAACCTTACAAGTATGTGTTTCTATTAAAAAAAATTGAATTCAAAGAATGGTTTGTTTATTTCTGTTGAGTTTTGTACATGAGCTCTAATCCTGTCCTATCCAATTGATTTCCAACTATATTTTTTATACTAAGGTTTGAAATATGAATTTAATTTAGGGTTAACTATGTTTTTAGTCCTTAAACTTTTTGGAATTTCGATTTTTAGTCCCTAAACTTTTGTTTGACTGGTCAAGGTCCTTAAACTTTCTAAAATATTGGTTTAGTCCCTAAACAAAAATTTGAACCCTATTTTTCTATTTAATGGATTTTCAGGGACTAAAAGCTGAATTTTTAAAAAGTTTAGGGACCAAAAACCTTAACTGGAAATAGTTTAGGAACTTTGACTAGTCAAACAAAAGTTTAGAGACTAAAAATCAAAATTCCAAAAAGTTTAAGGACTAAAAACATAGTTAATCCTTTAATTTATATGCACTGTCAATGTAAATTTGTTTTACACATACATCCAATAAGAATTCACCCTATCACCACATCATCCTATTCTTTAATATAATGTGGTGTTGGAGTGAATTCCTATTAAATGTCTGTAAAAAAGTTTACACTGACTGTGATATAAATAAATTTTAAGCTGGTCATACCTTAAAGTATTCTTGCTATTTGTTTTTTAAGCCTAAAGCTTCATTTTGCAGCATGCATAATTTTGAATTTGCCTATGCAGGTTTGACTGGCCTCACTGACCTGGATTTGTTTGGTGCACGAATCACAGATTTTGGGACAAACTATTTGAAAAGTATGCAATTTATCGCTGAATATTAATTTCCAACATTATTATTTGTGGATATATTGTTTACCTTTTACCAACATATGGTTTTCTCACATTTTTTTGGCATTTTGTTTTGAAACAAAAGATGATGCAATGCATCACCATTAAACTCTTTTGGCTTTTACAAAGCTACCTTAAAAGTCATTCAAACAGTGATTTGTTTGTGATTGGATGACAGTACATCACATTAAACTCTTTTGTTTTTGTTTCTTATTTTTATGTAACAAATAGATGCCTTGTCTTTACTGTTACAGTTAAATTACATGAGCTTAATATTATCTGAAATGTAATTGGAAAATACTTCTCATAATTTGCAATGCTTAGTTTACAGGAAACATTTTTTTTGGCTTCAGTATGATCTGGTCAGTAAATGTCAATTTGACAATGGTAATATGCAGTTTGTTGTCTTGAACACCCTCTGTCCCAATCAAGATTTTTGTTAGTCTCGTGTAAAAAAATTATGCACATACTGACTGATATTCACTGTAAATTTGATGAACCTCTCTTGTCAAACAAGCTTCAAATTCAATCTTAATTCCCCTATGGTCAGCGGTATTATATAGAATTAACTACATGTTAATATTCTTTGATTGAGCCCATATCAGTTAAAAGCTGAATTCATCAGTTTACCTACTGTGTTTATGGTGAAACAGAATTTAAGAACTTGAGGTCCTTGGAATTATGCGGTGGAGGATTGACTGATGCTGGTGTGAAAAATATCAAAGAGCTTTCTTCTCTGGTGTGCTTAAATTTATCGCAGAACAGCAACCTTACAGACAAAACCCTGGAGTTAATTTCTGGTACTTCTGCTGCCTTTTATTGTTATTGTTATTGTTATTGTTATTGAGAAGAAGCACGTGGTCTCATTTTGTTTGCTTTGTTTTGTTTCCTCTAGACTCAAAAAATATACAAACGAAGAAGTGTTGGGATTGCACCCAGTTCTTTTACAGACAATATTGTGTTGGCATTGCTAGATGACATTTCTTATTCTTAATGAAAGCAGGGCTATTTATGTTTTTGTTGGATTTTATTTTCGGGCATAAAGCTTGGTATTTATTTTGCATTTTCAAAGCGCAAGACCATAATATGATAGTAAGCTCTAGACATGATGGTCCTGCGAATCATAGGCTAGGCTCATAGCTGCAATAAATTTGCCCTATAAAAGAACTGGGTGCAATCCATTGTTAGTGATCACATGTGTATAGTCGTAAAATTTTAGTTAGCTATATGTCAGTGATCACATGTTTATGCTCGTGATTTCAGGGATTACTGGGTTGGTTTCTTTGAATGTTTCAAATTCTCGTATCACCAATGTTGGACTGCAGCATTTGAAAACACTGAAGAACTTGAGATCTCTGACATTGGAGTCCTGTAAGGTGACAGCAAATGACATCAAGAAACTGAAATTAATATACCTCCCGAATCTGGTAAGCTTCCGGCCAGGGTAGTTATTGCGGTATTCTGATGTGTATATGTATATATTATATATTTATATACTGTATTATATATTATACGTATCTTAGAGAAGAATGGAAAGACAACCTCAAACTGTACATAGGCAATAATAATGACTCTATGGAAGGTGTAATTCTGCTTGTGGTGCCTGGTGCGAAGCTTTCTTTTGTTTTTTTGTAAATGTATATATGTATATGATATGATATATGGTATATGATGAAAACGAATGATGCTAGGATGTGTTTGCTACGCCTTAGTATTTAAGGTGAAAAATGGCGAATAAACTTTTTATCAGCAGATGTTAATAGATTATTATTTCACTTTTCTTGTTTGCCACGTTCGAAATATAATATCAAGTGCTTTGTATGTAATGCAACCAAGTGAATTCTCTATGTTATAAAAATGTTTATAATTGTTTAAAGGGTTAAATGTGTTTTTATCATTATAAAATGAGAAAGGTAAACTTTGATTTTGGTCTTTATAAACAAATTGGTGTTTTTTTTTTTTTTTTTTTATCTTTATTGTTATATGATATCGTTTGGATGGACGAGGTGTTGGCTATGGCATGTTCTGCGAAGGAGAAGGGGTGAGACTGTGAGAGGGATTGTAGAATCAGTTTTTTTTTTTTTTTACAATTTTTAAACACCAAAAACAGTAGTTCAATAGCGTAATAACTCGGCGCATTTATATTAAAGTAACAACAGATGCAAAATGTTTTATCTTTAAATAAAAACTAGTGATAAAAGCATGTGATTGTATCTCTAAGAAAAACCAGTAAGTCCTCTCAAAAAAGAAAAGGAGAGAGAAATCCATAAGTTTTAGAGTAACTTTAGTAGTCGTAAACATAATCAATTACAAAATCTGAATAAAAAATAAAGTTAATTTTTATACAAATTAAAATTGATTTTTCTCATAATTAATTTATAAAATTGTCACAATTTTATACATAAAGTTATATGAGATAGCATTTAGGTTTAATTATGTTTTTTTTTTCATTTTTATTTTTAAGACATTTAACTTATTTTTTTATATTTTAAAATTTTTTAAGATATTATTCTTATTTTTTCATATTTTTAAAAAATAATTCAAATTTTTAAGATATTAATTTTTTTTTCATATTTTTTAAAAAAATTTAAGACATTATTGAACCCTTTTTTAGGGTTTCGTTGAAATGCTAAATATGATTTAAAAATTCAATAATACTTAAAGGATTTAGGTTCACTTATGGTTTTATAAATGAAACACTAAAATAAAGATTTAATTACAGTTTTGTTCCTTTATTTTTTTAAATTTGTAATTTTGATTCTTTACTTTTAAAATTAAGTATTTTTTGTCCTTTCGTTAATTTTGAAGTGTTAATCGTTATCTTTGACGTTAACTTTTTTTTCTAATTAATAATTATTTAAATAAAATTAATTAGTTAATTTTTTTATTAATGACATAATTACCTTTTTTTATTCCTAAGTTACCCTTTGATTTAATTACTTAATTTAAATAAAAAAATTAAGTGAATTATTCTTCCTTTATTTTTTAACATCTCCTATTATTAGTTGTAAATTTTTTATATATATATTTTTATTTTTATTTTATAAATCACTCCCTTTATTTAATTTTATTCAAATTATTAAATTCTTATTAAGAATACAAGAAATAATAAATAAATATATGTGAAAGATTTATATATATAAATATTTCGTAATAATTATTAATTAGATCATTCGCTTAATGATTATTTTAACATTTTGAAAACTAAAAAGAGTTAAATTCAAATATTAGCTTTTTTTAAAATTCACTTAATTTTTTATTTAAATTAAATAATTAAATCAAATGGTAACTTAAGAATAAAAAAAGGTAATTATGTCATTAGTAAAAAAAATTAACTAATTAATTTTATTTAAATAATTATTACGAAAAAAAAAGTCAACATTAAAGATAACAATCAACGCCTCAAAATTAATGAAGGGACCAAAAAGTACTTGATTTTGAAAGTAAATAGATCAAAATGGTTGATTTTAAATTAGGGAAACCAAACTTGCGGATTTGGAAAAGTAGGGAGATCAAAATTGTAATTAAACCTAAAATAAATTTAAGAATTCAATAAAATCCTAAAGATTTAGGATTTCATTAATAACTTAAATCTTATTTAGGATTTCAATAATGAAAATTGGGATTTCATTAATCAAATTTAGGGTTTAATTAATAAAATTCTAAAGACTTAAGGTCATTTATGTTCTTTTAGTGAAACCCTAAATTATATTTAACATTTCAATAAAATCCTAAAAATTTACAGTTTCATTAATGAAACAACTAAGGTTTCAAAAATGAACTTTGGACCATTTAGGGTGTCATAATGATATGCTGGGTTTTAATAATGAATTATGCTAACATCTTCAAGAATTAGGGTTTCATTAATGAAATTTAAGGTTTAATAATGAAATTTAGGATTTCATTAATGAAGTCTTAAAGATTTAGGTTCATTTATGGTTTCATTCTTAAAATAAATTTAAGAATTCAATAAAATCCTAAAGATTTAGGTTCATTTTGATTTTATTAATGAAACCTTAAAATAAATTTTAAAAATTCAATGAAACCCTTAAAATATATTTAAGAATTAAATGAAACCTTAGAATAAATTTAAGATTTCAAGGAAAACCTAAATATTTAGGGTTTGATTAATCAAATCTTATAACTTATTTAGGGTTTCAATACTGAAATTTAGGGTTTAATTAGTGAAACCCTGAAAACTTAAGATCATTTATGGTGTTTTAATGAAACCCTAAATTAAATTTAGTATCTCAATGAAACTCTAATGATTTAGAGTTTCATTAATGAAATAATTAGGGTTTCAAAAAAGAAATTTGGACCATTTAAGGTGTCTTAATGATATGTTGGGTTTTCATAATGAATTTTAGGGTTTCATTAATGAATTTTAAGGTTTCATTAATGAAACCCTTAACCATATTTTGGATCTTATTAAAACCCTAAAAATTAAGGTTTCATTAATGAAATTTACAGTTTCATTAATGAAATTTTGGATTTCATTAATGAAACACCAAAGAATTTAGTTTCATTTATGATTTTATTAATGAAATCCTAAAATAAATTTAAGAATTCAATAAAACCCTAAAGATTTAGGTTCATTTATAATTTTATTAATGAAACCTTAAAATAAATTTCAAAATTCAATAAAACCCTAAAATATATTTAAGAATTCAATGAAACCCTAAAGATTTAGGTTCATTTATGGTTTTAATAATGAAACTCAAAAATAAATTTAAAAATTCAATGAAACCCTAAAGATTTAGATTCATTTATGGTTTTAATAATGAAACTCAAAAATAAATTTAAGAATTCAATGAAACCTTAAAAATTTTGATTCATTTATTATTTTATTAATGAAACCCTAAAATAAATTTCAAAATTCAATCAAAACCTAAAATATATTTAAGAATTAAATGAAACCTTAAAATAAATTTAAGAATTCAATGAAACCTTAAAGATTTAGGGTTTCATTAATGAAACCTTTTATCCTATTTAGGGTTTTAATAATGAAATTTGAGGTTTAATTAATGAAACCCTAAACACTTAGGGTCATATATGGTGTTTTAATGAAACCCTAAATTAAATTTAGCATCTCAATTAAACCCTAAAGATTTAAGTTTTTATTAATGAAACAATTAAGGTTTCAAAAATAAAATTTGGACAATTTAGGATGACTTAATGATATGTTGGGTTTAAATAATGAATTTTAGGGTTTTATTAATCAATTTTTAAGTTTCATTAAACCCTTAATCATATTTTGGATTTTATTGAAACATTAAAGAATTAGGATTTCATTAATGAAATTTAAGGTTTCAATAATGAAATTTCGAATTTCATTAATGAAACCCTAAAGATTTAGTTTCATTTATAGTTTTATTAATGAAATACTTAAAAAAAATTAAGAATTCAATTAAACCCTAAATATTTAGGTTCATTCATGGTTTTATTACTGAAACCCTAATATAAATTTAAGAATTAAATGAAACCTTAAATTATATTCAATAACAATTCGGGTTTCAAACATGAAATGTGGACCATTTAGGTTGTCATAATGATATGTTAGGTTTTAATAATGAATTTTAGGGTTACATTAATAAACTTCTATAGAATTAGTGTTTCATTAATGAAATTTAGGATTTTATAAATGAAATCCTAAAATAAATTTAAGAATTCAATAAAACCCTAAAATATATATAAGAATTAAATGAAACCCTAAAGATATATGGTTTCATTAATGAAACCTTAAATTTCATTATTGAAACCTTAAATAAAATTTAAGGTTTCTTTAAGGTCATTTGTGGTTTTATTAATAAAATCCTAAAGTAAATTTAGGAATTCATTAAAACCTTAAACATTTAGTGTTTCATTATGAAACCTTAAATTTATTAATGAAACCCTAAATATAGTCCTAAATCTTAAGGGTTTTAATAATAAAATTTTAGATTTTATTTATGAAATATAGGGTTTTCATAATGAAAATTAGGGTTTCTTTAATGAAACCTTAAATATTTAAGATTATTTAAGATTTCATTAATGAAACTCTAAACTATATTTAGGATTTCATTAATGATACTTTAATTTATACTTAAGGTTTTATTAATGAAATTTAAGGTTTCATTAATGAATCCCTAGAGAGTTAAGGTCATTTGTTATGAAACCTTAAACATTTATGGTTTCAATAATAAAATTTAACGTTTCATTAATGAAACCCTAAAGATTTATAATTATTTATGATTTTATTAAAGAAATCCTAAAGTAAATTTAGGAATTTATGAAACCTTAAAGATTTAAGATTTAATTAATGAAACCCTTAATCTTATTTATGGTTTTAATAATACAAATTGGGATTTCATTAATGAAATTTAGGGTTTAATTAATGAAACCCTAAATTATATTTAGTATATCAATAAAATCCTGAAGATTTGGGGTTTCATTAATGAAACATTTAGAGTTTCAAAAAAGAAAATTTGCACAATTTAGGGTGCCATAATGATATGTTGGGTTTGAATAATGAATTTTATGATTTTATTAATGAAATTTAAGGTTTCATTTATGAAATCTTAAAGATTTAGGGTTATTTAAGATTTTATTAATGAAATGTTAAATCATAAATAAAATCTTAAAGATTTAGGGTTTCATTAATGAAATTTAAAGTTTCAATAATGAAATTCATTATTTTATTAATAAAATCCTAAAGATTTAAGTTCATTTGTGGTTTTATTAACGAAAATAGTAAATTTAGGAATTCAATGAAACTTTAAAGATTTAAGGTCTCATTAATGAAACTCTAAATGATATTTAAGATTTCAATAAAATTTTAAAGATTTGGGATTTTATTAATGAAATCTTAAACCTTATTTAAGATTTCAATAATGAAATTTTATGTTTCATTAATGAAACCTAAATCATATTTAGGATTTCAATGAAACCTTAAAGATTTATGGTATCATTAATGACATACTAACTCCTATTTAGGGTCATTTAAGGTTTCATTATTAAAACCCTAAATCTTATTTAGGATTTTAGTAAAATCCTAAAGAGTTATGGTTTCATTAATGAGATTTACGATTTAATGTTTCATGAAACCATAAATCTTAAAACAAAAAATGAAATCATTAATAATAGATTATGAAATGAAACCTTAAATCTCAATTCATGACATGAAATCTTGAATTCTAACTCATGAAATCATAAACCTTGAAACTTTAATTCTTTTTTTTTTAAATTACACTTTTTAAAAAATTTCATGACATTATATGTGTTTTCATATTTATAAAAATTGTATTTTTTTAAAAAAAAAATTAAAACATTATTCTTGTTTTATAATATTTTTTTAAAATTTCAAGACATTATTCTTATTTTTTCAGATTTTTAAAATTTTCAATTTTTTTAAATGCACAAGACATTAGTCTTGGTTTTTCATATTTTATTAAAAAAATCATATATTTAAAATTTTTCAAGACATTACATTATTTTTTCATATTTTAAAAAAAAATTCAAATTTTTCATATGTTATTCTTATTTTTTAATATTTAAAAAAATTCAAAATATTATTCTTATTTTTTAAGAAATTTTAATTTTCAAGAAATTACTCTTTATTTTCTTTTTCTTTTTTTAAGATTTCAAGACATACTTGTTTTCCCATATTTGTAAAATTTTCATTATTTAAAAACATTTAATGACATTACTATTTTTTTATATTTTAAAAATATGTCAAGAAAATAATCTTGTTTTTTTTATAATTTTCAATTTTTCAAGGTAATACTCTTATTTTTCATATTTAAAATAAATTATGACATTACTCTTAATTTTTTATATTTTAAAATTTTGATTAAAAAATAGACAAAACTCAACTTGGATTATTTACACCCGCTAAGGAAAAGACTATGACTTAAAACCCATTTTAGTCCTTAAGTTTAAATTAATTGTCCATTTTGATCCCCCACTTATTAAAAATACTTTAATTTAACTTAAAATCATTAATTTTTCTAACTTAAATCAGCTGACAATTTATTTAACAAAAATAAGATTATAATAATTTAAAGTAACATGTCATGCATACAAAATTTAATGCCGTTATAAAAATCAAATGTCATCAAAAGTCAACTAAATTTTAACATTTTTTAATAACTTAAAAATCAAATTGATTTTTTTTAAACTTTGATACCAAAACGATCAATTAAATAAAACTTGAGAACTAGTATGGATATTAAGCCGAAAACTATAGTTAAAAACTAAACTGACGATTTATTCTTCAAAAAATATATAGAAAATATGGGAACGATGAAGACAAGAATAGCACAGTAAGTTACACGCAAGGCTGGACTGGAACTAACAAAAGGCAACAAGTTAGCATCAACCAATCTAATTAAATAGCCAGAAGCAGCTTGAAAGTACTCAAAAGAACTTGTACATTATCTGTAGCATTAAACTTAAAAAGAATTTTTCACATCTATTGGCAAATTACAATGTGGTTTTGGCCTTCAACCAAATGAGTTGCTCCAGAGCTCTGGCATGATGTGATTGTGCACAATACGATGGATGGATTTAACATAGTTGGATCAACTGAATTGGAGAGTGCCCTGCATTAACTTAAGTACAAATTTAGTTCTTAAAAATGGCCAGCAAGCCAAGTATGCAAAATAAACTTGTCTTCGGCTGACATGGATCATCTTTGAGCTTGATCTGAAGAAGGTCCAACTGAAGTAGCTGCCACATTGCTTGCTGATCCATTCTCAATAGGAGGAGGCACACCCCACTTGCCTTCCGATTCAAGGGGTTCAAAAACATGAACTCCACCATCAGACAGTCCTACAGCAAACTGATTTGGTTCTTGTGGGTGTGCAGCGATTACAAGTGGTTGTATGTTGGAACTGTTGCATGAAGAATGTAGATAATGTTAGTATTCAACAAAATGTACAAGATTATGAGCAAATTCTAAGTTTAGGCAATGGCACAATTAGATTCAGTTTTAGATTGACTCTCGTTTTAGAAGCAGTATAGAAATTAAAGCATGTTAGATAATTTTCATCGAATTCATAGAATAGTCTTCCACCATGCCAGCTGACACAATCAGACAACTAATTCTTAAAAAAAAAAAATTATTACCTGACACTTGCAGGAAGATATGAAGAAGGATTGATCCGACACCGTAATCTGAGGTTTGAAGCACTAAATACACAGATTGTTGCATCTAAAAAGCTGGCATACACTAACTGGCTATCACATGAGAAAGTTGCATGCGATATTGGTGCAGATGAGTCTCGCGGGAACCACTACAATTAAGCCATTGGTATCAGACAAAAAAACTATAAATGAAATTATTTAAACACCACATTGAACTGAGGCTAACCTGCTTTAGACCTTCTAGTTTTGTTGCTTCATAAATGGCGAGTTGAGTTTCATGTACAACCAAGAACTGTATTTGATCTTGATGAAACTGTACACGAGTATCGGACTGCGGTGGTGTTCTTCCAGGAGGAAGCTGCAAGAATCTAGACTTCTGCTTTTCCCATCCATCAGTGTTCCAAACACAAATCTGCATAATAAACAGGCAAAAGTAACTCTCCGTATCATCGAAAGAGGATATATACTTGATAAAAACCAGTTAAGGATTCAAAACTAGAAGTTGTTTTACTGCAATTTAATCATAGAAATTCCAGATTCTGAAGACAGATCTATTATACTAAGCCATCATTACCTGAGCATCTGCTCCAGATGACACTAACACATTCAATACATGAGAGAAAGCAAGACCAGTAATTCTTTTAGTATGGCCTTTGAGTTTACTTTTAACCTGCAAAAGAGCTTTGCATGAACACCAAAAATCTGAAATCAAGCACAAATTGTTTACAGACACTAGACAGATAGCTCTATTACCTCATCAACACGGACATTATATATTTGAATAGAGGAATCATCCATGCCTATTGCAATAATATTGTTATCCTGAGGATGGAAAGCAAGAAAGGTTGCCGCAGGTGGCGGAGGCATGAAAGTTGTCATAGTCTGCACTTAGCCAAGAAGATTGAAATTGGTTAATTGGCATAATTCAAAAACGTAGTCTTCAATAATAATGACTGGGATAATAGGTTACCTTAAAAGTCATCATATTGAACAGAGATATTTTCCCTCCTGATGCAGACATTACATACGAGTCATTTTTGGACAACGCAAAGCAGGGTACAGCATCCTCAGGATTGCTATCAGTAATGTCATTTGTCATCAGGATGCCACTCGATGGTTGCCACAACTGAGGTTGCAAGTTAGCAGTGGCCTACAGGATGAAATATCAACATCAAATGAGTATAATTTTGATTGCCAATTTCTGAATAGAGAAAAGTAGTCTGACAGAAGTAACTTCACATGTTCTCACACCTTGCCAGACGAGTTACGCTCATTTCTCTGCCATTTCCAGAGCAGGTGAATGGCATTTGATGCTAATGCCAGAATAGCATTACCTGAATTTGTATATATCAACCTTGATATCTGTCAAAAAAAAATCAAACCGGAGAGGAGTGAACTATAGAAACCTTGCAAGAATGAAGGACAAAATTGTCCAATCATTGTTTTTTATTTAATTTTTCGAGCCATATTTAGCAGATTAAAATAATTAAGGATTCGTTAATTTTTCACTATTTTAAACACTACCATGAGACAATATCAGCATAGATAAGACGAAAATTACATGAAAAAACAGTGTAAATCAAATACTCAACTACTTCAGCTCCAACATTTATGCATCAAGACACACAAAACAGGTTCTAGCTAAATGGTATTACAAACTGGAATCATGAATTCGGCCAAAAAGAAATTTTACATGGGACAAGACAAATTTTCCTGTAGAAGTAAATAGAACCAAGAAATCCCCAATTCTCCTTAGGTGCATAAACCCAAGTCTGTAAGATACTAGTGTTACCAGATAATAGGAAAAGGCTGCTTTAAAGTAACCAAGCAAGGGTGTATCCAATCATCTAATGATTAAGATACTGTTGCACTTTAGATTAAATTAAGGGTGGATAAACTCACTTCAAAGGAGCCTTTTCCTTGGTAATTATAGTGGAAATCATCACTGTGGGCTACAAGGGTTTGAGATAATACTACATCTAACCACGAAAACTTTTGTAAAGTTGCAATCAGAATTTGTTAATAAAATTTCTATGGGAGGGTATACTGTAAATAACATACCTTTGTTACTCTTACATTCTCTGGTAGCTTCAAGGATCTACATTGAGATGGTTCATTGATTTCAGTGAGCTTCCATATCTTTGACTTGTCATTGGATTCTTCACTTATTCTAGGTTTAACATCACCCAAGTTTCGTGTATCCCCATTCTGACAAGATGAAATTGACATATAGTTAAATTAATAAATAATCCTCATCATAATAAGTATGATCATTCATTCCTATTACCCAGTAAAGAAAGAAAAAAATACATTGGTTAACAAGAGTTACATGTTGAGCAAAAAATAAACATTAAAAGGAAAGGTACAAGTAACATGGAAATAAATCATAAATCCCACTGATACAAGGACAAGATCACGAACCATTCCAGTAATAGCTACTACAGATGAAGCCCTCTCTGCCAATGCAGCACTGGTTGCAGCAGCAGCAGCAGCAGCAGCAGAAATTGTATTAATTGTAGGCTGCAACAAACATTGTTTTAGATTAGATTTTAATATTTTATAAATAAGAAAGGAGGAAAGGGTAATATCAATAAGTCTACCTTTGTCATGGCTTCTGATGCTCTTGATGCATCATATAAAGAATTTTCAAGTGTACGCAACAAACGAATACCATCCCCATTTGCTAAAATTTTAATTCCATTCTCAGTTGCAGAGACAGCTAAAAGAGTTCCATCCTTGTTGAAACGAATGCGCGGGCTCGCCTAGAGTTTAGATCAGGAAACAATTAGCAAGCAACTACTTTTTCTAGAGGCTAGGTCTCCAATTTGCAATAAAATAATTAACTTACAGGGAGACCCCCATCAGCATCAACAGTTGTTAAAAGCTGAACATTGTCCATATCCCAGAATTTGATGGAGAAATCATCACCAGCAGCCAAAAAACGATTTTTGGTAGTATCAAATTGCACAACACCAAGAGATCGCTTACGAAATCCTTGATAAGTCCTTTTAACAGCTCCTTCACTTTCATTCCACTCAACAATGGAGGATTCCCCATCTTTGCTTGTCCCACATGAAAAGAGCCTGTAGTATACAGTCATAGCCAAAAAACATTTGAACGTTGGGTAATGAAAAGGTAGTATAATTCAACTGCACAGCAAGATTCAAAACAATACAGCCATGGTTGAGAATATACCTTGTACCATCAGCACTATAAGCCATGGTTGTGCACCAACGACCAGGAGCTTCATAATCAACACGAGATCCCAAATTGTCATACAACCATGCTTTTATTTTTCCATCTAATGCTGTTGAAAAGATGAACTACAACATCACAAGACAATGAGCATCAGTAATAAAACCAACCAGAAAAAAATGGTGAAAGAACTTTTTTTTTTTGTTGGGGGAGGGGGCCATATTCATATATATCAATGCAGCTGAAGGAGATGGTGCCAACAAACTCAACTAACAATTCAAAGGTACGGAAGTCAATTTGTACCTGAATGTTTTCTTTATAATGTGGGCAGACAGAATAAACCGGAGCCTCATGACCTTCAAAAGTATACTGCTTTGCACCAGAAGCAGCATCCCATACCTTAAATTTACATAATTTAGTTAGCAATATATTCAGCTCCTCCACTTCAGCAAACCAAGCTCGTGTTCTGACAAACTTACCTTAATGGTTTTATCATCACCACAAGTTATCACGCATAGTTGCTTATTTGGATGGGAAAATGCTAGATCATTTACTCCACCAACATGAGCATCAATCTAGAAAACAGGTTCATAAGTAAACAATACAATGATGCATATATGTATGTATTATGTATTATGTATGCATGGGTGTACCTCCAAATGCTGTCGTATTTCATCCCCACCATGGTAAGAGTATATCTGAACAATGTGCCTTGAGTAAGCAACCCCTGTTCATCGAACAAACTCAAAGACGTTACTGATTGGTTCAGTTGACATCTCAAGGCATATATTATAGCATTACCATTATTTCAAACTTTGAAGTATTCAAAAATTCTCAACTTACCAAACAAAGCACCATCGGGACTCCAAATCACACGGTTGACAGAAACACCCGGATCTTTGACAAGAGCAGCCTGAATTGATCATAATTAGTTTTTTCTTCAGTCACAGAAAAATTACAACCCTCACAGTTCAGCCCAAATTCCTAAAAACAACATTAATACACAAAGGTAAAGAGACAACCTGAAATGGCATTGAACATGCACTAAGATCCCAAACTTTGAAATTCCTTGAGACCAACCGCTCCCTAGAACCCACCTCCCACAAAGCAATGTCCCCCACATTTGTACCAACTGACATATCGCATCAAATAAAAGTCAAAAGGCAACTTGAAAGCAAAAACATGCAAGTATGCAACTGAAAAATAAATCAATGTTATTAAAAGGCCGTAGAAGAGCAGCAGACCAAGAAGTAAAGATTGTTGAACCGGATGAAAATCCATGCTCATAGGAGATGAACCCTGATTAAGAGTTCGCAAAACAGTCTTAGGAATGTCATCAGGTGCATTAAAAGCTTGACTATGTTGACCATGACCTGGGAATGTTGCTGACAACACATTGACAGGTAGATTCACCTACATAAAAGTGATGAATAGCAGAAAACATGAGAGGTTAAAACTCAATTACATTATAGTGAACTACTGGTAGCAATTCATTGGTTTCGCCACCAAACACCTACCAACGAACTGCTAATGGTATGTCCATAAGCAAAGACGGATTACCTCATCTGATATTCCCATTGGCCTTGTTCTCTTAGCAACATGATCTGAGTCTCCAGATGGATAGTCAACAGAAGGATTAGTTGGGGGGGTCCTAGGATGCTTCAAAGCCGCTTAACAAGGCAATGAAACGTGTTAAAAGTCAAAGATAAATTTTGATATGATCGCATTATGACTGCACCTAAAGAGTTGGTGAATAATACCAGGCATCGATGGAGCACCAAGACCTATAGCTCCACCTCCAGAAACAGCAGCATGTGCCACAGTGGTAGGATTTGACATCCAACCAGCCAGGGGTGTTGGCACTGGTGCTGGAGTAGGCTGAAAAGGCTGTAAACAAGAAGCACAGCAAGGTCCAGCACCAAAATAAGA
Source organism: Amphicarpaea edgeworthii (assembly GCA_014843725.1). Taxonomy (NCBI): domain Eukaryota; kingdom Viridiplantae; phylum Streptophyta; class Magnoliopsida; order Fabales; family Fabaceae; genus Amphicarpaea; species Amphicarpaea edgeworthii. Next base: position 765,260 of record CM026320.1, on the reverse strand, counting down.
ATCAAAACATAACAGACTTATAAAATGATACTCATGGTACTGAAAAAAAGTAAACAAAATAACCAGTTCAGGAGCCCACCCCATGTGCACCAAGTGGAGGAAATCCTCCAGCCTTTGGTAAGGCGCCTAGTAGTGGGTTATTAGCAGGTGAAGGAGCCCGTGCACCATTTGGTTGTCCACATGAGTGATCCACAAAAAGAGTTTTTATGTCAGGATTTGGCCGTGGGTTCTTGCAAAGTTGATGCTGCCAATTTAGGCTGTAATTTATTTTTTAAAAGAAAAATAAAGAAAGCAATTCTTTGTTAATAGAATATAATTATCAAACTGTCAGAAGAGTGTCTTCAATGCAAAACCTAGCACCACAACTGCATAACAAAGATCTATAACTTAACAGCAAGGAGGCACAAAAGCAGATATAGCATAGTCAAATATTGCAGCACATTCCATTGGATACAGAATTACAGATACAGATTGATGGAACTAATGTTATCGTATCCTACTATAGATTAAAAAATAAAAAAATTGTTACATGTAAATGGAAATTCTGAATGATTGAATAACAGTAACATCACGCATTTATGAACTATGAAAAACAGAAATCTAAATATGTCAGATGATCTCCATCAATTGTAAATAAAGATACTAAATGGTTGCATTGGGTACCAGAAAGTTATTTCACATGCGCAAAGCACAAATATGTGTTCTATATTGAGAAATTAGTATATGCTTGGACATCAGAAAAATTACCTTTGATTGATGAGAGTCCGTAACCTTGAGTTTTTAAGGTTGGGAAATTGCAATTTGTCACGAAATAAGGGATTTGCTTCAATGAGCTTTTTGAGCTCAACCAACATAATTGCTCGTGCAGACTTTGTATCACCATACTTAGACAATTGTTCATTTTCCCTATGTCAACATAAACTCATTAGCTGCATCTAACACCAGTTTTAAAATGAAAACAGGAGTAAAAATTAAGACTGGTACCTAAAATTTTCCAATGTCAGAAGCTGCGTGATTTCCTTGAACAATTCTTCGTTAAATGTAGCAAACACTTTCAAATCCTTCACCAATATTTCTACAGCCTTGGACCGTTCATGCCTACAAAAATTTAGAACAGTTCAACTAAACTTGTCTGCCAGTAGTAGAAGCCTAGAGCTAGAATGCAGAGAGTCAACAACAGAATCTAAATGTGAACTCATTGTGAGCTTACTTATCTAAAGCCTCCAGATACTTCTGCTTCCTTATCTCAAAAAATATCTTCATAGAATACCTATTATCATCCACCTTTGTAAAACCAGAGAGGTATTTCTCCACCTCATCCCAATTGCCATTGTGCACTTCATCCTCAAAATATTTCATGTTAAAGAAAAACCCTGACTCCTGCTCAAGCCTGTAATTGATTTTAACAAAAAAAAAAAATAGTTAATTAATGAATGTAGTAAAAAAATACAAAAAAAAAACCAAAAATAACCCAACAAAATAACAAACTAGCCCCACTTGTGCACAGTCTCCTTGAACTTTTCCTCATCCAGAAACTGCAAGATCAAGAACACCAATTCCCTACTGAGAGACGACATCCGAACCCCTCGTCGATTAGATGCACACTAAAATGAGCAGCAGTGAACTAGATCTACAAAAACAAAAAAAAACAAAAAATAAATAAAAAATAATATCAGCTAGGGTCAGCCATAAAAACCACACAAAAAAATAAAAATAAAAATAAAAAATACTAATAATCAAAATCCGCACCGTCAATGAAATCATCTAACCAGAAGCATTTATTTCTGGAAGAAAACCCTCTGTATTTCCAAAATTAACCTAAAGAGAAAATAAACGATGCGGTTTCGGTGGCCAAACGAAAACGAAGAGAAAAACGAAAACGATTTGACTCTATCTACATCCCACACGATCGAGAAAGCAACTTTAATCTAAGATGCATGAACCTAAAGTTTCACCCTAAAAAAGAGAGCATAATTTTTTTATTACAAAATAAAATAAAAATTGAAAAAGCCACAGATTCGGAAACATGAAAGGGAGAAACTCTAACCTTCAAAGCTACCACATCACAAACCAAACGCCCTCCCTCTCTCTCTTCCGATTCTTGCACTTTCTCTCTCCTCGCGGAAATGGACTAATCTACTTGCCTCTCTCTAGAAACTCGAAAATATATATAGAGAGAGAGAGGTCATTTGAACTTGCAGAAATAGGGTGTTTTTTTATATAGGAGGCGACAGATAGTGGAGGTGATAAGTTGTTTTGCTTATCAATCTACATCGATAAGCTATTGGGAATATAAGTACTTATATTACAAGTGCAGTTAATAGCGGGGCCCACTAAGCCGGCTTCGGTTTTGTCTAAACAATCGGCTCGGAATCTCGAGCTAACAGCTGTCCTTCAGCTCCAGAACGAGGGTAAGTGTCCTGTGCTGCCGCGACATGGAGAGAGTCTATGATTTTGACCGTTGGATGTTGGCATGACTTTGATAGAGGTGATGACGTGGAGAATCGAGGGGTGGAGATGGGAGGTTGAAGGGTAGGGGAAAGGCGTGGATAGTTGCTGAGAAAGCGACTTTTACTGGGTTGAGATCCCCCCGGTAACGACAAAGTTTCTCGGAGGGGGTCCCATTATGTTTGACCCTAGAGTTTGGGGAGTATTACGGTGCATGCCATCGCAAGATGCGCGTTTTATCACCGTGTGATATGGGATTGATTGCGATACGAGATGCTAGGTTTGTTTTATGCCGAATGCGCGAGATGAAAGTTAGTAAAGTAAGTGAAGTGAATTAAATGTGTGGTCAGAGAGGTGTGTAGGTTATTGTCCTTGTCAGGTGTGTACGTCTGCCTGTTCTTTTCCATCTAGTAAGTAGTAACAATAAAATAAAGATAAATATTCACATATCACGGACAAAAATAAAGTGATAGAGAATCATCAATATTATAAAAATTACAAAATCAAACTCAGAAAGGAAAATAATTACTAATAACACACGAATTACTTTGGAAAAGTAACAAGATATTTATTTCATCTCAAAAAATCTAAAGTTACTCATTTTAGTTTTTCCATTAATGTTTGTTAACATAAAAACATATATATTTGTTACTATATTTATTTGTACAGTATTAAATTAATACACATTATTAAGGAGTTTAATTCAATTAGTTAAATAAAATAAGTGAATATTATAAATCCTTTATGATATCGTGATTGATTTACAAATAAAAAATAAGTCAAAATTGACATTGATATTTTTTAATCTTCAGTTTTTATTTACCAAAAATAAATTTCAATCTCTTGTTTAAGAGAAATTAACTTATTTACTATATAGATTACCAAAATGATAGACATAAAAATCTTTTTGAATGAATTAAAACTTTATATTTTTTATGTTCAAAATTAGAGTATAATTTAAAATTTATATTTTTTTATGTTTAAAATTAGAATACAATTTAAAATTTCATCACAATTATAACACTTCATTTATATAATTTTTAAATAAATTTTATAAAAATTAATTTACTTAGGATAGATAAAGATTATAATTAATTGATAATATAAAATTTTATTACACTATCATTTTCACTATGAAAATTTTATTCTCTTTAAATTAAATAATTATTTAAAATCATAAATTATTCTTTATAAACTTGGGTCAACGTGAATATGCAGTGAGCAAACTAAAGGCTTCCTCATGGTTGGACAACATATATTCTTACATTAATTATATTAGTTAAAATTGGGTATATTAACGTGAGTATTTTTTTTTATGATGTTAACATAAGTATGTTGACAATGTTGTTCTTTAACTTAAATTTATTTTTTTACCTTGGTGTGACTTATATAATAAAAGTCAATATAGGTTATTAAAATAATAATAATAATAATAACACATATATACATATGGACATGGACACGGACACATGGTACGATATGATTAACAAATAAACATGCTTCTTAAGTTTGTGGTCAAAAAAATTATACTGATGTCCATATATGTTTATATATTGTGCACGGGAGAGGGGGATAGAGAAGATTATAACCACTAAAAGTGGTATGTTCACGTTAAAGGACGACCCTTCTAAAATCGTCCCCATCGCTATCGATAGTGTTTGCAAATAAATATGGGCTTAAGACAATTTATGGAACAAAGGAAGAGCTCATTGATGCTAAAAAGGTTTTTTTTTTTTTTTTTTCTAAAAAAGTTGAGAATGCCTTCTTAACAATACTCTCTTTGTTTTCTTCCTTCTTACCAAACAACCCAACATTTTCGTTTATTTTCTTTTTGTTTAAAATAATGTTAAATCATAAAAGTTCATAATCTAATGCATGTCTCGTATTATTTATCATCTAAATGTTTTCCAAACATGTAAATAATCATGTTGCTCCATTAAAAAAAATTATCTGAGTAGTATTGAAGTCGATTTTTTTAAAAATATTTAAAATTCAAATTTATTGAATAAAAAATAAAATTCACAAAATGATAAATGATAATAATAGAAAAATAAAATAATATATATATATATATATATGAGAAATAACATATTCACACGTGACACGTATAACATAATAATAAAAAATAAATAACTACTTACTTATTAATCATTAAATATGTGAAACAACCAATGTTAAATTATTTTAGTTAACTACTCACTTACTAATATTTTTCCCGTCACGAAACAAACAAGGTGGAGACAGTCCTTGCCTCCTTGGCAAGTGATGTTGAAAGATGTTGCATGGTAAGGGAATAAAATTTGTAAAAAAAAAAAAAAAAACTTAAATACAACTTTGGTGTTTTTATTTTTGTTAAATTAAAAACTTCGATCTCCTTATTTTAATATAGGAAATTTTGGTTTCTCTATTTTAAAAAATCTATAAATTTAGTCAAATTTTTAATTTGCTTATATTTCTTACATTTTAATTAGTTATGTTTTATAATACCTTAAATGAATATGTTAGATTTATAAATTAATTGCACTAAAATAAAACAACAAAATATAGACAAAATTGAATATTAAATCAAAGTTACATTTTTTTTAAAATAGAAGAGCTAATATCTCTATTTTAAAATAAAAGGTTGTGCATTTAAATAAAAAAATTGTATTTAATAGAAAAGGAAAAACAACAGAAATAAAAGGCTATCTTAATATAAATGTCAGATGATTATACTATTGAACAAGTTATTTTATACCTTTATAACTGCATAAAAATCCTTTAAGAAAGAGTATTGAAAATATTAATTGTAATCGAAAAGAGTAAGAAAAGCACAAGATTCAAATGGGAATGGCAAGGGGAGAACGGCCATGACCTATGGATGATTGACATTGACACGTCACACGGAACGAAACTTGCGTCCCTGTGTGGGTCCCACCTTCTATCTCAAGTTCAGTAGTTGCATGCATCTGCTGTGGGGTACCTTTTCTTTTCAGATTTTAATTAAATAAATACAGTAAGAAACTGTAGCTGTAGCCTGTTGTGTGTCACTCTGTGTACCATCTTCCTCGCGTCAGCATTTTCAATTTAACATTGATTTTCAATAATCAAACTATAAATTAATACTAGTGTTTAACCAATAGATTCAATTTGAATCCAACCAACTTGAATATCAATAAATTATATTTAAATAAAAATATAAAAATAATGAAATTTTGTATGTTCAAGGTCTAAATGAAAATTAGTATATGTATATGTAAGTAATTCGTATTAATATTATGATTAATAAAAAAATATATAAATTAAAAATGTTACATTTTAAATCACATTAAATTATTATGATCATTTGTTTTAGCTCATTCAGTGATTTCAAATTAAATATTGAGTATAACCACGTTAAATAATAGTATTATTTTTATTTTCTTTTATTAATTGTATATATTTCCAAAAGGATTTGATTAGCAATATATGATGAAAAATCATCGTAGCAATGGAGACCAGCATAAACAAATGTTGTTATTTGTTAAACTATCTAGAGTGTTACGACAAGGAAAGATCATAACACCAAACTCATATTCATATTCTTCTATTATTTATAGTTGTAACCACTTGATGGTAATATGATTTAAAAGTAACATCTTTATATCCTAACTCCACCCTCCGCTAAAGAGCTCTTTGAATGGCTAGGGCTTTACCTTCACGAACTCCCGAGTATATGTGCTTATAGTCAGATAGGACATGAACCACACCTTGCCATGGTCATCCCTCGAGCACAAAAAACATTGCATCCACGTTTCATTTCAACTTCCCTCTTGGCGGTGGTTCCCAACGGCCACGGCGCAGCTAGTTTTGACGATGTCGAGGGTCTGAGTACACCTTTGCTTTTCTCCACTCCACTAAGGTGTCTCGAGCTCGCTGCACCACCTAAGTGCAAGGATTGATCTTTCGTCTCATACCAATGTGTTGTGTCTCCCCCATACACTCCATAGAATCATAACAACATCCTCAAACATTTGGGAGATGTCGTCACACTCCTCAAACATCTTCACACCATTTATGCATATTCGCACCCCACCAAGGCATGTCATGTATTCTCAATGTTATTAATGTAAAATGAGCACATGATCGAACAAGACAGTATATTAATGTGTCAGTTTCAAGTGCGAAAGTATAAATAGACTAAAAAGGTAAATACATAACACTAAATTGTTAACCTCAAATTAAAAAATACAAAATTAGGTACGTTACTGTCGGTCATGTTAGTACAAATTTCAATTGTTTATTAATTCAAATGTAATAATATGAATTTGAGAAATTATAAATACAAAAGACTTTTCCCTTACTTTAAATATATTATCTTGATTAAAGATTTTCTCTGAACTCGTATTCACATGCCGAACATTGAAAAAGTGACGGCTCTCGCACTCGCAGGCCGCAGCTTCCATATTTTTCAATTAGATTAGATATCTGGGCTGATGAAATTTGACCCCAATATCATAACTTCGTTCCACTCCATCACTAAATTCTTTGAAACACGACCTTAACCCTTACTAAGAAGATATTTCGGAATAATACTTATATTTTAAAGTTCATTAGGGACGAATTATTTTTTTTATACGAAAAGAATATTAAGGAATTTTATACTTTTTCCTCTTTTGGGAAAGATCCATGTATGTTTAACTCGTTTTTGTGCAAAAAGCAACTTTAATATCCACTATATGTATATTTATAAATGTCCGAGTCAAGGATAAAAGTATCTAAAACTTCAAAATAGTACAAATATAACATGGGACCATGGGAGGAATACAAAATGAGTAAATGACATAATGGGAGTGAAAAGTTTTAAAAATCACGAGATGCAATATGCTACAATGTATCAAACAAACTTAATCTAAAATTAACATATAATCAAAATTTAAATAATAACAGAGAAACAATATTTTTAAAAAACAAGCTGTGCCATTGCAGATTTGGTAAAATGCTACAATTTATCTGATTATTGTGATATTTCATTTGGTATTGGACAATCGGTAAAATAATTTAAAATGAAAAGTAAAAAAAATATATCATAAAATAGTTAGAAATATTTAAAGCTGTTACCTCCAAGAGAATTAAAAGACTTAAGCAATTTTTGTAATTAAAATATAATATAGAGTAGAATGATATTTGTATATAAATAAATAAAAGAGTACTTACCATACATTTATGTTTTGTTTGGTAACAGTAAATAAAAAGAAGAAGAAGGAAGGATCAGAAAATATGAGAGATTTACAATTTTCAAAATCCATGTAAAAAATGGTAAGAGAAAACTATTTCATCTAAGTATATTTTCACTAAACTATAATTTATGCTTGAAGAAAAAAACTATATATATTTTTAATCTCTATACTCTCGTTCCAACATAGTCAAAGTGTACCGATCTTAGATCCATTTCACCAAAAATATAAAATCTAAAAACACATTTTTCTTTCTATATAATCACGTGAAGTGGCTAAGTTTGCATATATGTTCAATTATTAGTGTATTTTAAATCATTGCATGTACAATTATTTGGGCTCGAGGATCATAAACTTGATTCCCTAAAAAAAGTATATGTTATTACTGATGTTAGAAACATCCACGCGTCAAAGTACTATGCTAATTAGTAGTAGTATTTAATAGTATTGTTTGTCACTGTCCACTGTCTTGAAAATGAATGAGAGCAAGTAGCAGTAAGAGAAGAGAGAAATGGAAAAATCAAAATAGCTCGATAAGAGAAGATAAATATTGAAGCGGTGGTTGAACATTGAAGCGTGAGAAATGAGAATTTAGAAAATCGTGGCCGACTCGACCTTTTGCTTTTGTGTGGCGTACATGGAATGCGATGTCAGCTGGCATGGCAGTAAAAGTGTACGAACATCGTTTCATTGGAATAATTCAACATTTTTTAAGACTTGTTGTGCGTGTCTGTGATACCCATAAATTTTCAAAGGTTTTCTTCTCCACTACAATCCAATAAAGATTTTCAATTACGGACACTCAATTCATATTTTTTATTTTTCAGATAACATTGTTAAAATCAAATAAAATTGCTATATTTACTTTTTTAACTCATTAAAAAACATAAATTAACTTTTTAAAAAATGGAATCTTGGCCCATTTTAATTATTAGTTCAAAATTCAAAATTCAAAATTAATTGAAATAGGGCAATCTTCATTGAGGCCACTGTGTTAATTTAGTTCATTATTTTAACTAATTGAACTTATTAAATTTAGTCGGGCTTTGTGTTTAAGTTTAACAAAATTTTAAAATAATAAAAAAAATGGATATTTTATCTTAAATTTTAAAAATTTACTAGTTTTTATTATATGGCAAAACATTTACTGGTTGTTACTTATTAACAACAAAAAAATTCATGTCCAACAAAATTTAATATTAAAATTTCATCCTTTTCAAAAATAGACCAACTGGTTAACCCGTTTGACACGCAATTCACATAAAAGTCAAACTAAACTAATGATTTTTTAACTTGCAATTGAACTGAGTTGTAACCAGAATCAAGAGCAAGATCAATTCTATGACAGAAATTTTTAATTTATTTATTAGAAATATGACTAATCTGGAATGTCAAGCATCCGAGTCCACTACATTATAGGCATGCAAAAATATTCAAATTAGCAAAGACTAGATAGAACGTGTGGTAGATATGATTGCACATTGTTATCTACTTATCTTATGTGATCGAACACAGACCCTGGTGTAAATCACCCTTACCAATCATTCTCATTGACAAAAAGAATTCGAGTTAAGGATTATAGAATAGGGATGATGTTGTAGTAAAGAACTAACAGAAAGAAAATTAATTAATATGAAATGATGGAACGAGCAAAACATTGTTCATTTGTCAAATTATCTGAGAATTGGCTGTAACATCAGCAATGCTAGTTATAGTTAATAAGGACTAATCAGGTAAGGTGAGCAGTTTATATATGTTGGAGGGGTCAGGGGTGTATAAGGTAAAATTTGAGAGAGAAAAACTAATTAATATTATGAGAGGTGGCAGCTGAATCTCATACCAAAGTATCCAAATTGTGACGAGAATTATGAACAGATAGGGTTAGGACCATATACCAATTAAAGAACAACTTCCCCAATCAGCATCGATCAACAAAGGCTAGGCTAGCTAAAAAAAGCTTATATATATTCAACAAGAAATATGATGATGAAGAGCGGTAAGACTTAACTTGTTGATTGCATAGGGACACAGTACTCTTCAAGGATTTGAAGAGTATACTTATGTTGCCAAAACTTTATTACTTGTTTGGACTCAGCTCTTTCCAAACACCTTTAATTTGATGATGTTGTTGCAAAAGTCCTGTTGCTTTGCAAATTAATCAAGTACGTGGACCTACCATGATATATATAAACTTGTTTTTTTTTTTTTTTTTAAAGGCCATGTATGAAATTTTATTAACACCAGATTTGATATATAAACTTGGTTCATGTACGGATATGGATTATTTAATACAGTGGTTTTGTTATTCGCTAATGCACACGTATATAATCTCTTAAAATTTTTTATTTAATTTAAAATTTAAATGCTCTTTTTTATGTTAAAATATCCATCTGTTAGGCTAGCAAACAACAACTAACCCCACCCACCAACACTTGTGTTTTTTTTTTTTTTAAAGCTCAACAAGACTTGTTTAAAGCACTAAATATAGGCATGTTGCGAAAGTGATGAAAAAAGTGCAAGAAAGTATGCCGACAGCAAGTGTACCAATTACAATATTATATTTTATCCGATCAGGAAAAAATATGGGTATGGAAAATTAAAGGACGGTTGATTAATTTTTATTTTTTTTAATTTTAATTTTAATTTTAAAATTAGTATAAAAAGTAATAAAATAAACTTTTTATTTTTATTTGTATTGATTATAGATATATATTTACATAAATTGAAAACAATGCACATAATCTTTTTAAAAGAGTATTTTTTCCAAATTTAATAGCTCCTTTTTTTTTAAATGAGAAGAACTTGAGATGAGTCCATGTGCTAGGAAAGAAGGTAATATGTAAATTGGGACTTATGATTAAGATTTTATTTTTAAAAAGACTTAGGATTAAGAGCCTTTTGCACCGATAAAATAACAAACTCTACAGTGAATAAAGCTGAAAGGAGCAGACTAGTCTGCTCTATGCTCATAGTAGTACGTCTGTCTATCTTATGACTCCATACTGTAATTATTTTGATGAATTATTTACAGTTATTTTGATTATAATCTGATCATCATGATTCCGGTCAGGGTTTACAAAATTCATGAATATTTATGTTCATTATGTGATGTAGTAAAGCTTATTTATGGAGCATATACTACACCGTAGTATGATTTTTTGTTACTGAGAACTGTTAAGTGAATTTAGCTTTGTGCCAGTTATTTCCTTGGTTGTATCAAAGGGTCAAAGGATAGCGTGTGGTGTGGTGTGGTTAACGATAGTTTTGAAAATCGCATTCATATTAGTTATGACCCACCTCCCATCTTCAAAACAAATTTAATATTAATATCTTAAAAGAAATGTCTTACTCCTAAAGAGGAGATACTCTTCACCCTATTAAGTAGAGTATTTGCCTTTTTAGTGGATGTCAGAAATGTTTTTAATTTTGCTCAGCGATTCAATCTCAGTGCATGTTTAAAGTGACGTCACGTGACCACGATTAACCCAATAATCACGTGGTCAAAGCCTACTGCTATTGCTATAGGATGGAATTCATTGGGTCAATGCTTCAATTCGATTAATAGCATGTTGAGACGGTATTGGAAATTAATTTCCTATGCAGTTTTATTTCAAAGTTAATTGGAAATTGTTCTATCGTTACTTGGAACCGAGGATTAATTTAACTTGGCAAATTAATCTAGCTAAGCTTAATCAGTATTTCTCCATTTCTCTATTTTTTTTAAATAGCAAGGAGTCAAGGATCATAGTAAAAAAAACATATGTAGGGATGAAAACCAAAACACCCTTGTAGAGATTAAAAATCATTTAATCCAAAAATACTTGTAAAGATGCATAAAAAGGTAATATAGTTCATACTTTCTAGAGATCTTATACAGAGTAGAAGAAAAATATATTTATTTTTAAAGTTATAAAGATAGTTTTTATTTAGAAAGTTAGTTGCAATTACATTTTTCCTGAAGTTACTTATAATAATTTTTTTTAATAATTAGAAATCTGATTTTTTTTCCTCAAAAACTTAAACTAACACAATAAAAAATAATTAAAAGTAGTGTTTTAACAAAGTTCTTTTCAAGAAAAACATATTTTTATACTTGAAAGGAAGTGAATGGTTCATAGACTTGTAGATAATGGTACGAAACATTACTAAATATAAAATACATTCAATTGAAATTTGGAGTTAGGTAATTGGCTTTATATTTTTGTATGGTTTTCTCTTTCTCTTCTTATATAGTCAACAATTTCTTGCTGTGCTGCTATTCGAACATCATATCAAGGACACATCTGGTATTACAGGGTTAGTATAAAAAAACATTATCCTATGGGTGGAGGAAGAAATATTTTATTTTATTATTATTATTATTTTTTTTTGTTAACGGAGGATGGAAAGAATAAATAAAGTAAAGTAGCATGGGTTATACTTATAGTCCATTTATATTATGCAATGCAACAGTAATTAATTTAAGAGAATTGCTTCAAAGGTGGGTTAAGTTCTCACCCATCACGCGAGTCACGTGGCCCATAATTTATAGCAATGTCATATCCGGCTGCGATGCCAGCTTCTGATAAATAGAATATGCCTTGCACGAAAATTATCAACTATATATATTAGATTATTAGATGTCCAGAGTATTCTAAAAGAATTCCCTTTCATGCATACGAATTTGAAGACCAATTTTTTAATTTAACAAAAAAAAAGATAATTCAAGATTATCATGTGAAATAATTAAATAACATTTGATTATATATTAAGTGAAGATTAATAGACATCATGATAGTTCTAAATTTAGAACTATATATTTCTTTGAATATATATTCTATAGTTTTTTCTCTCTTTCTTAATATTATATTTCTTATGCAAATTTCTAGCTCCCTCTTCGCAAGATCGAAGTTTGAGATAACGTAATGTTCCTAGCTATGGAATTTACAATTACAGCACACCAAATAATCATTTCTTAAACATCTTTGCTTGGTCTTGTGATGATTAAAAGTGGAATATTAGGTTTGCAAAGCTGATTGATGATTAACGCTTGTTGATACTTGATACCCCCCATAAACTCAATTATGATGCCCACAAAATTTACCAACCAAATACAATTAACTAATTCTTATTTTCTCTTCAAAATAACTTTGACATAACTAGACAATCGCCGCTCATTAATACTCATATTAGTTGTTTCAATTTCTATAATTATGCTTTATGTGTAATTTCGCATTATTAAACGGTTATAGATGAACTTCAAATTCGTACGTATATTATCTGAAATTGTCCTTGCCTTCTCTTGATTAATAAGGTTGATACGCAAACATCCGATTGGCTGGTCCTTTGAACTAGACAGATAAAAAGCAAAAAAAAAAGAAGATTACTTTCATGAGCAGCAAGTACCACGTAGCTAGCATATGGAGTGTTATGAAATCTAAACTTTGAATAATTTAAGCGGGTTTCAGCTAATTCATGCACTTTTTCAGCCATGTTTGCATCAACCAACTTCAAATCTAACTGATATGATTCAGCGGAAATTATAATTGGAAGCATACTAAGTTATTAACTGTCTCAACCTGGTTTGCGAAGTACTGTAGAAGTGATTAAAGTAAATTAAGTCGAGTAAAACACTGAAATCAAATCTAATTATTATTCATAAATAAAAAGTGTACATATAAAGTCAATTAAATATGTGGGTAAGGATACAGATGAATCAAATCAAGAGTTTCACTTGTGAAATATATGATGTTGAAAGTTGACTCATTTATTTAAATCAAACAAATTAAAATTTTGAATTTCGATCATTAGAAAAATATGAAACTTAAGTTTAATTTATAATTTGAATTATTATTTTTTTATTTATCAAATATAGTCTTGAAGTGTTTCTCAATCTTATTAATTTGATATTTTAAATTAAAAGTGCGTAAGAATGAAAATGAATCAAGCTATGAGTTTACTCTTGACTTGTGAAAAAAAAAAATGATGGTAAAGTTTGACTCATTTATTTAAATGAGACAAATTAAAAGTTTAAATTTAAACTATTTTTGTGAAAGCAGTTTTTGAAAATTGATGAATTTAATTACTAAACGTTTATGAAAGTAGTATTGATGTCGGAAAGTTTTTTGCATTTGAAGATATTAAGTGGGAAAACTTAATTAAGTCAATAGGAATATAAGGGTAATCTAATGATGAATAGAAATGGATGGTTGAAGAGGTTGTGAGTTTGATTTTCTCTAATTAAAAAAAAAAAACATTATTAACAATTAATATTTATGGATAAAAAAAAAACTTAATTAAGTCAACGTTATTCGGTTGATTATGGTAAATACTTCATTTTGCATATTGTTGATTGAATAAGTTTGAATATTAGTAAAAGAAATTAAGAAAAATAAAATATTTTAAATTATTGACTATTCAAATTTATATTATACGTATAGATGACATAATGAGAAAAACATCACCATTATTGCAAATTTAGAACTTTGACACTTGCAAGAGTTCAAACGTGCAAACTAATCAGTTATTATGTTATGCCCAGCTAATTAGAAAATACGTAGAGATTAGAAGCTAATTGGGTGGTGATGGCACGCAAAACCGAAGTCAATGTAACATTACAAGACAAAGTCATCACGGTCACGGATAATGATAAATATTTTTCAAACTTTCTTCTCTCCATTTTTTTTTCCTCCTGAAGTGTCGTCTCGAGCAAAACAGACTCCAATACTAATCTTAAATAAAGTTTTCCCCCCTTAATGACTTTTTGGGTAAGATTAATTAATGAAATCATTATAGATTTATAGTTAGTGCTTCCTTAATTTATGAAAGTCTAACTTATAGTACCTATCTCTATCTTTCTTGCCTGTCCTCTTCCTCTTCTAAAAAAATACATGATTTTTTATAACAAAATTTTATAAATAATAAATAAATTGATGTTAAGAAAAAATAGAATAAAAAGTTTGTTTTTAAGTTAAATTGGTTATTTAATTAATATAAGAGTATTATATATATATATATATATATATTTTTTTTTTTTAATTTCAATGAAAGCATTATTGTTTGCCTGAAATAGGAGAAGTACAGGAATTAATCCTAGTAATAAGTTGAGGAAATTGTACTAGTACTAGATAGTTATCCTGTTTATTCCACAAGAAAACGAAGCCTCGGAATCTTGGGACAAGTTTCGTAAGTTATGGGAGATCAATCATATGTAATTCATTTGATATATAGCAAAATAATGGAAGGTCGGTCTTGCTTTTCGTTTAATCAAAGCCACAGTCAATGTTGCCATACACATTAATTAATTAATTAATTTTTTAATTAAAATTCAAAATATTTATAAAAAGTCAGAATTACACTAGTTGCAGGTTTGAAGTCTTGCGTTTGCTACTTTGACTCTCAAGTCTGAACTAACAAACAAGTAGTGGGTGGCTCCGTGATTGAAGGGATTAAATTTGCAGAAGAAAATCCTATTTTGGAGGGAACATGGTGGGGTATGGGTTACATACCCCACAGTCACACCTATGCTTACTTTATTCTTTAGTCACTTTCAAGATAGATCGATAGATAGTCATACCCATTAACCACTCTCTTTTCACTTTATATAAATACACACATACACCACTCTAGAAGCTGAAGGTCACACACATATAACATAACTATGGATTGGTTCTCCTGGCTTTCGAAAACAGGGTTTGAGCCAACCCTGGTGTATGAGTATGGCCTTACTTTTGCTCACAACGAGCTTGAAGAAGAAGACATAATATACTTCAACCACGAGTTTCTTATGAGCATGGGGATCTCCATAGCCAAGCACAGGTTAGAGATTCTGAAGCTTGCAAGGAAAGTGAAGAAGGGAAAGAGGGCACCACCACGCACCGTGGCAAGGCTCATGGTAGCGATCAATAGGACAAAGAGGTGCTTAGCCAATTACATTCGCAGCACTTTCATTAGTTCATGTGAAGAAGAGTCATCAGCACTTGTGGTGGTGCCATCATCATCATCAAGGTGGAAGAAGAAGAAGAAGAGGAACAAAAAGTTGGTGGTGGCTAATAAGCAAGAGAGGCTCTTGCTCACAAATGGAAGTCCTTACACTTCTGTGGTGCATGGTCTTGATGCTTTTACTAGTCCCATGGTTTACCATTTCCAAAAAATGGAAGATGATGATGGATACTGGTCATCAGCAGCTGCTACTGAAGAAATCAGGTGGGATACCATGTTCCAGGATCTAAAACCAAATTGATAATCATACTTTTTCTTTTTCTTTTTCTAATTACTTGGTGAGAGATGGGTTTTTTGGGTTCTTCCACCATACTTTTGTTTGCCTTTATTTTTATTTTTGAATTAGTGGGGTGGGTCACGCGGATGGGTAACTTTAGCATGCACCTGTCTGCTTCGGTAATGAGATTGTCTACTCTGCTTTTTGTATGTTCATGTCATGTCATGATGCCCTTTAGCTTTTTGATAGGGGAAAATTTGCATCAGATTAGCGTGTTTGTGGGTGGAGAATTATGATTTGATTTTGAGGTAGGTGTTATGTTACTTTAGCAACTTTGAAGCCCCAAACCCAAATAGTTTGGCTTGACTTGGGTTTGTGCTTAATGTAATGTAATGTGGTTGACAATACACACATTAACAATATATACTAGATTGACATTCTTGTCTTTGAATTAATTATTGATTGAGCAAATGATTAGTATTTCACAATTCATTTTCGTCTGAACCCTTCAACATGCAGAAGAATTGATGATGTCCATTCCTTATATTCTGACTTCTTAGATGGTGCCACTAATTAGTAACACAGAGACCCTAGCTCTTTACTGTTTAGAAACACCATGACCTGAACAGTGACGACCCCATTTTTGTTCGTGTAATTATTAGTCTAGCATGTATTTATTCCATGTAATGGTTTCTTTTCTTTTCTTTTTTGACTCGAAAATCTCACGGGCTCAAGCAAACAGAAGTAACTGCTAAATTTTATTGAACTAAAAGATCAAGTAAATAAGGATCAGAATTTCAGCTTATTTGAATCACAACCCTTCCAGAGCATATAATGTTGAAGCAAAACTCCAATGAGGAGATCCAATTCCTCTTGCATAACTTTAAAAGCATGTTTTAATATCCATTTCCAATTATATAAATTACATTCACACATTCCAAACCATGAAATGGAAATATAGTTGAACGTAGGTTTAATTAATTTCTGCTGTAAAAAAAAGTTTAATTAATTTCAACAAATAACCACATATTTCTAATTAATAAGGTTAGATACATTAATAATTGAAAGTGATTTAAGGCAAAAATTAAGGTGTTTTGGCTAAAGAACAATCAAATTCATCTCATCAAATCAAAATCAAAATCAAAATCAAAATTTTATACATTATAAAGCTAAAGTAAAATAGAAAAGGTAAACAATTATTGAAACAGTTTTCCACTTTAAGCTTTATATAATTCCACCAATACGACCTAATCATGATTATTAAACTAACTTGCCAAATGCAAAAACAGTATATACAAATTGTCACACTCCATGGTATGCTACTTCATAACTAGGCCTTTATCTACATCCAATCCAATAAATTACTCATTAATATAAACAGAATGTTTGGCGGCAACTTCTAGGCCGAAAAAAGAAGGTCTGCATGGAACAATAGGGAACATTAGTTGGTGGTCAAGCAATTCTCCCAAGTTCCATACTTAGAGCTGAAGCTTCCTCCCCCACTCTGTTGTGCATGCTCAGAAATAACACTGCGAGCACAAACATCCCAAATCTTTGCTATCTCCCCAAGTGACATAGGTTGTGATAAACTGCGTAAAGATGTGCTAAACTTTGACTTTGCCTTCACTGAAAGATCTTCATTCTCCTTACTGTAAGAATAGAATGCCAGACGCATTAAGAACAGATTTGTCATCAAACACACGGAGAAGGTGAAATATAAGCTGAACTATTTAGTAGGGAAAAACAAACACTCCAGACAGAGAGCACTTAAGTTTAAAAATACCAAGTCTCACTAGCACATTAGATTTTCCTTCATCAGCTCTCTATTTTACCAAATCAAAGTTTCAGCAGTAGATGATATTAGAGGCAGAGTTCTTTTCTAAGTTAATCAATTTTTCTTTCCTATACATATCAAACCATAATAAATAAAACATAAACAGGCTTTTAGTCCTTATATACGTTTTACTCTCATTATTACAACGACCCATTTAAGAATTTAAGTCCATAAGAGAAGAATAAATTCAGGAAGGGTAAAAGAACAAGGGAAACTACATGAACAAAATTGAAATGATGACATTCAAAACTACTGGCTTAAATAACTGGAAAGGAACCCAGCAAATAATTTCAACAATGTCTAAACCATATAGATGCATGTAGCATATATATGCAGAAAATGCTAGTTGAATAAATATTAGAGTTGGTGATTGAGTAACTTAAAAGCAGAATAGAGAAATGATCTGGTACATCAATAAATGCATATAGATACTCAACAATATTAATTAAGAGGTATCTTCAGGATCAATTTGGCTACGGGGTAAAATTGGGATTCAAGGATGAGTTTTAAATATAATTTTTATAGAAGTAATCCATGAATTTTCACCTCCCTTTCATATCATACAAAACATTTGGTCAGCTTTAAATACTTTACTCAGTCTGATATAATCAACAATTGTTTCATGCATAAAATATAACTAAACTAGAGTCATGGTGATTTTGAAAGTTTTTTTTATCGGACATGAATATTTCTCCTTTTTGCTGATTAAGCAAAACACCCATGTACCATCATTATTGTTGCTTTGAGAAGAATACATAATGTTTGTTTGAGAGCTTTTACAGTGCTCTCAAAATTTAGGGACAAGAGCCGCTAGTTTTGATCTATGGATCGCATATAGTCACTAAGTTTTTGTGACCATTTAAGTGATTGCCTTCAAAAAGTTATAACACCAGATACCAAAATGCTTCTCATAATCTCACCTGGATTCAACTGGAAATTTGTCTAGGAGTATGGGAGAACAATTAGGATAATTTGCAGGAACCAGCAAACGCAGGGGCTGAATAGGTGACTGAAACAGTAAGAAAACACAAATAAGGCTAACAAAGCAAATAAATACATATAATAAAATAAAAAGACTTAAAATTGTAGTAATTGCTAGATCTCAGAAGTGGGGAATCCACCATCTGCGCTGAAGCATATTGGGATTTTAAGCTAGGGCTGAGAGCCACTGCAATGAAAGAGCATTTGACAATGATCCCTTCTGCCCCTTCAGCAGCAGCAACAGCAGCCGTTGGATCAACATCTTCATTGCTTATGTCCAGTACTGTGTCAATAAGTCGGTGATTAATCTCCCTTATTTCTTCCAAAAGGGCATGATTAACCTACCAAATAAGTCTTCCATATCAGAAATCACAAGATCAATGCAGCAGATAAATTACACATTAACTCCAGAGAAAATCCAGAAATGATGGGGTTTCCAAGCAATAATAACTTTGCAAGTCTTTTAAAACTTATTATCTGATGAACCATCATGCTCTAATGAAACAGAAACAGATTTTAATAGGTATCCAGATCACAGAAAATTCTAGTCAATCAATCATCAAAAAATATTATGAATGTAATGGAATGACATGCTACATCAACTTCAACAATATACATATGTGAGTTACTCACACCAATGATAGGTAAATGGGGTGGATAAAGACCATTAGTAAACACGAGACAAACTAACTATTGTTGTGCATGCATCAGGCTAACCACTAATTTCTGTGTCGTACAATTACTACTATAGTTGTTTATCTTGATTGGATGTTATTATTGTTATTATAATAATTAGTAATTTCTACATCATTAAGTAACATTTGATAAGATTAGGACTGGGAGTGCATGTTTTGGGAGAAAGTTGGAGTAACACCTACCAAGGAGAATGACAAACTAGCCTAAGATGGTTCTGTCACTTCTGTCATGAGGTAAAAGACCAATAGAGGCTCTAGTAGAAAAATGGATCAAATGGGTAGAGTGAAGGACAGAAAAATTTGAGTGAAACCATTACAAATAAATAACCAATTCCACAAAGTGGGTTATTGAATCTTTGACCGGCTGTTTTACTTAAATAGTCAGACTATAACAAAAAAATGTTTCAAATTTAGTAGTCTCAAATCTTTGACTAAACATGCAAATACTAAAGAACAAAAACAATTTTTTCCTATTTCCTACATATTTAAGATACTAATGGATTCAAATAACTTGTGCTTCTGTAGAATATAAGTATACATCACTTAAAATTGAATCATTATTAAATCATGTTTCTTTTTTATCGTGTCCCACTCCCATCCCCTGCCTTCCTTCATGTTGTGCTACTAAAGTTAGGAGAGTTTGCAATTCAGGGATCAAAATCAATAATTTGGTTTGCGGTTAGCTGGAAATCACTAGTACATTTTAAAATATAACTTCTAAATGAGCTTCAAGTTCTGTGTCCACTTGTCTAAACGAGAAAAATGAAATTGCAATGCAACTCTACTCTCTCCTAAATTCAACTGACTTGTTTTTTTGTTTTTACTTCAGGTTTTCACGGTCAGAAAATGGAAAAGCACTTGGAACTTTCAGTTGGGCAAGGTAACATATTAAATAAAAAATGTGCAGAAGTAATGTAGATAACATGTCAATGCATCTGTAGTCCATGTGTTAACCCATTTCTAAATCACGATGTCCAGCCAAGGATCAAAGATAACTGACAGTAAAAGATATCAATTATAAAATAAAATATAACGGTTAAAAACATAATTTATTACCTCAATCTTTAGTTTCTTGACACTGGATGTTGCAGTTGACTCCAGATCCAAAGCCTCTGAAGCCGTTAAATGTTTGATACTATCATTCATGCTTCCAGGAGATGATACAACATTTAAGGGTATAGCACTGGTGTAACGTTTCATCCTCTTAATTCCATTGGAACCATCTTGAGTAATAAAATTTCTAGCCTGAAGACGGCAATTAGTCATGGAAACCAAGTCCTCACCAACAGCTGCTCTGGATCCATTACCTGGAGCTGATCCTGCTATTCTATCATTCATGCTGACAACTGAACCAATATCAATGACAGCAGCACTTAATGCTTTACGTGACATTGATTTCACCTAGAATCATGATTTAGACATAATTTGTCATCTATAATTCCAAGCATATATAGCAATAGAATAATTAAGGAAACCTTTTCACTCTTTAATCTGTCAACTCCAGTTAAAATGCAGGTAAACAACTGATCAAGCTGGCATCAGATAAACATTCTATACTAACCGCATTAATTAGGCGTTCAAGAGGCTGCTCTGTAACAGTTGACTTCCCAGAAGTGGCAGCTAAAGCATTACCATGCACACCATCTGGACCACTGAATTCTGCCAATAAAGGAGAGGCTGATATCCCAGGAGTCCCAATGGCAAGGGACTGAGCTGGTGCTACTGCACCCCCTGTTTGTTGATGTCCAATATTTGTAGCATTTGATATTGATGAAACACAAGGAATAGGCTTCTCATATTCTCCTAGCATAGGAGATGGAGCCAAGGGAGGAGAAGGGGTAGGTCCCACAAAGGGTGAATTAGAAGATTGTAGAGGAGTTGTGACTTTTGTTTTAGATGGGAGATGATTTTGTTGGTCAACCTGAGGAGATGAGTGTTGCTGAATCTGAGGAGATGCAGCCTGAAGGAGTTGGGGTGAAGAAACAGGAAATGCACTCCCTTGTTTCAGCTGTTGATGGGAATATGCTGAGTGTTGACCTGATGTAAGATGCTGCTGAAAGACACCTGGCTTAACACCCATTCCTTGTCGTATTTTTATATCATTTATATCATTCATTTGGTGAAGTTGGGGCATTTGATGTGTCTGCAATTGTGCAGACAGCTGTGGCTTTGCCGGATGGTGTAGTTGCTGCTGCTGCTGCTGCTGCTGCAGGAGCTGCCTCTGCATCAATTGTTGTCGCTGATATTGTTGTTTGAATTGTTGACTCTGAAGAATCTGCTGTTCCTGCTGATGTTTCAGTTGGTGTTGAAGTGCACTGGAACCTGACTGAAGGGCGTTTGGTTGAGTCACATTTGCCCCACCTTGTGATGGTAAGGAATTAATGTTAGTCTGTTGAGGAGTGCTAATAGGGTTTTGTTGGAGAGAGCTCATTGGAACCTGTTGAAGGGAGTTCACAGAATTTCCTTGTCCAGAATCTAAACTAGTTCCAGGTTGCATTGAATTCATCATATTCTGTTGTCCTGTTGATACACCAGACAAAGAATTGTGCTGCCTGGTTGGTACAGAACCCTGTAAATTTGTTGACTGCATCTGAGAGTTCATTTGATTTTCATGAGACTGTACTTGAGTAACTTGGGATTGTGGCTGTTGCATGGAGGACATATGAGTTGGGGGAAGCTGTCCTGCCTGTACTGAAGACATGCCTTTTCTGGGTCTATTTGAATTTATGAGACTTATAATCTGCTTCTCATATGTTCCCAGTTTTTCCTTGAAATTAGGGATAATGCTGTTCTTGGGAACCTGTAGGAGTCCCATCATACGCTCCAACATCACTTTATATGCCCTCAGCTTTTCAATCTGATCTGACTTCGGCTGTTGGGGAAGAGAATCATGCTGAAAGAGAAAAGTAGATGTAGGATTAAATAGAGAAAAAGCAAACACATAAATAAATTATGACATTAGTCAGCAAGTTCCCTCAAGCCACTGATAGATTTTAGAAGAATTCAATACCCTCCATTGATAATATTAATTTATCAATAAATCCTGCTAACTACATAAAATAAATATTAAATGCTTTCTGGATTCCCATGATATTAAATACTTTTGCATTGTTGTTGATATTTTTTTATTCTCATTCATGCATTACTAATAAATAATAAGCAAATACATATAGTTTTTACTACTTGACACGCTGCAAATTCTAGTATTTACATTTTACCATGATGATTGTCATGGAAAAAGATGCTTTATCAATAGCATTTTTTTAAGGGTATATTTCTTTTAGATTTTGGTAAATTTGATTTTGGAAAAATTGGGATTAAAAAAATATGGATGACATTAAAAGAACTGATTTTATGTGGATGGTAAAGTAGAATCACTTTTGAAATGTAAATATAAATATATTTTGTGGATCCCACATAGAGTCTCCTTGTCAATGGAAAAGGAAAATTATCAATGTCTTATTTGGAATTGTCCATCCAACATCCACCTGGGATATTTAACCACTTTTATAGCACAGTTAACTATTATTAGACATTCAATAACTTCAGACACTACTAACCACTTGGGAGGCATATTTAACTATTAGTTCCATAAGTCTTGATAATGATAAAATCATATCCATTTACACTTAACCACTTGTGAGAGGCAAAGTGAACCACTATTTGACATTTCAATAACTCCATGACACTATTAATCACTGGTGAGATATATTTAATCATTAGTGCACAAGTATATTAATAATTGTATACACACATTCATTTATTTTTACTCGTCAAACAAAGTTAACCACCATTAGACATTTCAATAACCTCACAAAGTTATTAACCACTTATAAGGCATACCTAACCATTAGTGCCACAAGTGATAATCAATAATCAATAATTATGCACATTTACACGATCACACTCATTTACTCTTAACTACTTGTGAGATAGAGTTATGTATATTTACACACATAGTTAACCATGTGTGAAGGGTGAATGTTGGGTGGAGAATCTCATTCTCAGTGTTACTTTTAAGAATTTTCACCTCTATCAACATCAATTATTTCTGCTGCACACTTCGTTTTATGCAACATGAAAAACTACCAACAAAGCCTACTGTTGAACTCAATTCTTTTAGCTGGGAAATTGTTTTTTTGCACAAAATAGACAGAAAATTGACAAGTCAAAAAATAATTGTAAATACCTGCTGAAGTTTATTAGCAATTTTTTGGTACAACTCGTTCATCTCTGGCAAGTAACTTTCTTTCATGGTTTGGAGCTGTAGAGTGAAATCAGCAAATCAAATAATCAAAACATTAGTAACCTTGAGATTTTGCATGGTCTGGATGTCTAGGTTGAAATCAGCAGAATGAAATAATTAAAATATCCATAACTCTGAGATTTCTCATGTAAAAAATCCATATCACTATTGCATTAACACCAACGCTAGAAGTTTCTTTTTTTCCTGTTTAGCAGGGCCTCATATGTCGCAATTTTCACATTTATGCTTAAATCAATATCTCTCAACAATAACACCAGATTGCACTAAAACAATACTGTTCAAATCAATATAGCATCAGATGAATAATTGCAGTCTGGCAGAAACTAAAAGAGGATAAAAAGGGTAGTGACAAAAGAAAATTGACTTGACATAAAACTAAAACTTGAAAGAAAATATCTAAATATTATTTCTGAATCTGCTATTTACAGTATATATAGACTGATTCTAATAAAGCTCTTATACCAACTTGAAAGAAAATATTTGAATATTAATTGATTACAGACTTATAGTACAACTACAATTTATAATATATCTAACAGGGGATTTAAAGGGAGCCAAATCTGTCCTAATCTACCCTAAAATTACAGGAATTAGGGAAACATTTGTCTGCAAATAAAAGGAAATAAAGGGATCAAACCCCCATTAATTATGCAACCTAAAACACTGAATTTATTTTTTGTTGTCAAACAGCAAGATTTTGTTTTCTTGTAGTTCACATCTTTTCATATAATTTCATTTAAACATTGCACAAATATGGATGGAAGATTCCAGAAATATGGATATTTAAAAAAAAAAATCATGATTTTTCTGCAATGAAGGCTTCATGATCTTGCATTTACTTAAAAATTTCACAATAAAAGCCATCATATAACTTTTTTATTTTACATTATGGTTTGCTTGATTAATTTCTGTTGTCCTAGCAAAGCTTCAGTGAGGAAATAAAAGTGATAAGAAAAATGGCATTGTACCTTCTGGTATACTTCTTCTTGCCAATCAACCCCACTTGGTTGTGCAGTCCGTGTTGTAGAATCCAGAGAAGCTACAAAAGGACAGTATAAAACATGCATGAACATACAATGCTAAAAAAATGTGGATGAGTACTTGCATTTGCTAATAAAGCTACTATTGGCTCCCAAAAAATTATAATGACAGAAATACATAAATGCAAGTACATACTTGCTGATGTTTCTGGAAGAGATCTCTGTGATTGATAAAGCTGCTTTTGTTGATCAAGAACATTTTGATGTTGAAGTATCCCTGATGCCTGAATTCTTTGCTGCATATCTCGTTGCGAGGGATTTGGCTGCTGTTGCAAACCCAATTGCTGTTGCAACTGTGAAGACTGAGTGTGAATCTGTGGCATTAATTGTTGTTGTGAACCCAGTTGCTGTGTCTGCTGTGAATGAGGTAGCAACAAATTTGATGTATTTTGTTGTGATTGTTGTTGCATTGGAATCTTCGGTTGTTGCAACATGTGTGCAGAGTGATGACTTGTTTGCATGTCAGCATTGCCAGATTCATGTCCTAGCAAATGTTGCTGCTGTAACCCAGGGCCATTATTTCCCAATTGTTGTTGATGTATATTTGCTTGGTTGTTTTGCTGATTTATTAACTGTTGTTGTCGCTGTTGCAGGCTTGTAAGATTACTCTGTTGTGAGAGCATCCTCTGTGGCTGCTGTATATCACCAACATTGTTCTGTTGCCCAAGCATCTGTACATGTTGCATGTTTGTTGTATTTGGCTGATGCCCCATAAGTTGTTGTTGCTGTTGAGTGACTGGTGTTTGTTGCTGATGTAGGATAGAAGTCTGTTGTTGCTGATGCCTGATAACTTGTGAATGTTGCTGAGGCATGGACTGTATTGACTGTTGAACATTAGCAGACTGTTGATTCTGTGAAATGCTAGATAGAGAAGATGTTTGCATCATGGAAGGCTGCATAACAGATGACGTTTGCATAACAGATTGCTGAGAAGATTGCAACTGATTTGGTTGCAGAAGGTTTTGTTGTTGTTGCTGATGCATCTGAGATTGCACCTGGAGCTTCTGCTTCAAAAGCTGCTGTGGGTAAAGATATTGCTGTGAATTCTGTGATTGCAGCTGTTGCTGTTGGGGAACAATCTGTTGCGTTCCTTGCATTTGTCTCTGAGAACCAGGAAACATATTCTGTAAATTGGAATTTTGGCTAATAGTGCTCCCAACTGAATTTGGCCCAGGTATATTCTGTATGTTGGAGTTCTGGACAATATTTTGGCTGGGAGTCTGGGCTAGACTAGATACAGGTGGCAGGTTAGGCTGAGACGCAACATTGTTTTGAATGTTTTGAGATAGAAGCTGCTGATGTGGCTGGAGCTGACTAGGCAAAGGAATAGAATGTTGCTGCCCAAGATTATGAACTTGAGACGGCAAAACAAGTCCTATGAAAAAAATTATTTGCCTGGGTGAGAAGTAAAAAAACATTGATGACAATATAACATCAATATGTTAGGATTTTAATAAATGGAAAAGGTCAACATAAAAGTTCAAAAGAAAGATATAAAAGAAGACAAAGGACAAGGAGAAAACAACAGGGGGGCTGTTAGGGAAAACTTCTCTAGAAGTACTTCTGGGATAAAAAAAATATGAGATTGGTTTCTCCAAAAACTAAAATTGGTATCTTCAATAGTTAATTTGTAGAAGTCCCATGTCTTTTAGAGAAACTATATTGAGAGCTTCTACAAATTAGCTATTAGAGAAGCCAATTTTAGCTTATAGAGAAATTAATTTAATTTTTTTTCATATTTTTCTCCTAAAAGTCATTCTAGAAAAACTTATCCAAATAGGTCTATGGTTAATATGAATGGCCAATAAAGTCAAAACTTGATTCACTTAATATATTTCAACCAAATGGATATAAAGTGATTTAGTCTCAAATAGCATCAGCTTACAAACACGAACAGTTCAGAAAATCAGAATAATTACTAAAAGAGCAGAATGACAAAATTTAATCAAATATATAAGGCTAAAGTGTATTTGTCTTCCTTGAACTTTAAGGCATTTGTAAAGTGACACCATGAAATTTAAATTCATTCCAATTAGTTCTTAAGCTTTAACTACTATTCCAATAGATAACTACTTTTAAGTTCCATTAAATATTTAACAGAAATTCCATGCAGCAAAATCTCAACCATCTATCTCTGTAATTTATTATTTAAGTTCAATTTTATCTATTTTCAGTAATTTCCATAACTAAAAGTAGTGCAAAATTTGAAAACAAAAAAATAATACATAAATAACTACTCCCTCCAAACTGAAATATAAACAAAAAAAAAAATGGATTCACGTTAATTAAGAAAATAAGTTAATATCATTTAATTTTGATAGTTTCAATAAAAAAATGAATTCATTTCCTAAAGTATCCTTTACATTTATTTGCATAGGACCAAAAAATGAATTATTTTCCTAAAGTACCGTTTAAAAAAATGAATTCCATTTCCTAAAGTACCTCTGTTAAGGATTTAACAAAGATTAAATGGAAGGAACTATTAGACTAACGACTAAAGTTTAGGGAATAATCCATTGAGACATCTTTAAAGATTGTGATAGTACTTTGCAAATGCCCCAAAATTTAGGAGAGCTGAATACACTGTTCCCAATGTTTACATAAATAACTAGGATTTGACACTTTGGTATCACATCATAATATAATCACTAAACCAAGGCTATTAATTGCTAACCTTGATCGGGAGGTTTATTGCTAGGGCCAACTTGGTTTGGTTGCATATTGTTAGCCAAGGTGTTTGGGGATTTAGTCTCCATTGTAAGCATCTTCAAAGATATTTTCCGTAGATAATCAGGCTGAAAAGATAGAACAGCAGTTCAGTGTTAAACCATCAATCTTTTTTATCGTATATATTTGCATAGGTAACAATAAATGAAATGGAGGCTCCTCAATTTTCACAATGAAAGTACCTGGCTTGTTGCAGCAGTAAAAATCTTGTCTTCAAACCTTTGAGCAATCTTCCGAAGTGGATGCAGCCCATCAGGACCAGAAACAGGAATATGTTTTTTTAATGTATCCATTCTACAAAATGAAAAACAATAGTTTCATAATTAGATAATGCAAGGATGGAGATGTTAAGAATATCAGCCAATCCTTAAAAGACAGAACATGATTAACTGTAAAAAGTTAATGAAATCAAAGGACCCCCCCACCCCCACCACAAGAGAGAGAGTATGATTAATGGGTTGCCATGATGGTCTTAGTAACATCTTCTTGGTGTTTGGTGTCTCATTTTCGAAGCATTGTTCTCCCTTCTCTTTCCAAATCTCCAAAATAAATGAAAGAGAAGTGCTCCACAATTAGAGGACAGACCAAATGCTCACCAATGATGCAAATAGGTTTATTTTAACAAGTTATGCAATGCAACACCAACACCAAATGATTTGTATAGTAAATTGTAAAATAAAAAAAATTACCATCCAGTTACAAGCATACCTTGCTCACCCATGCAACAAGTATTAATGCACAGACATACTAAAGCTTGTGCATGGAGCTTGAATACAACATTAAAATTCTATACAGAAGTCGTTCAAATAAACAGCATTCATTTGGCAAATTATAATGAATATATTTGACTATTGTTCTTCACATATCAAATACAATTTTGAGCAAAGTTGTGTACTTTATATGTATTTTTTTAAAGGCAAAAAGGAGTTGCAAACATCAAAGAGGTTGGGCTGATCCCAACTAGGTTGGCACCGGAACAACCTCTCATCCTCTGCTGCAAAACCTGTATTCATTAAGAAACGAAGAAGAAAATTACACACAAAGGTGCTATTTGTCTCATGTTTGTTTTAGTTCTTCCACGTTCCACCATCCTGTATTGTTGTTTTCTTGGATAGAATTGCTTCTATGAGGCAAACAAAAGAAACCTTTTGGAAATGTTGTCAATTTAGGGATTAAATATTCGTTTATTAATTTTATTTTGATAAGCAACAACTGGTAAAAGAATTATTCAAATAACCTCAAGGATACAGTTGAAATTGAAGCTTACATTTTGTTGACAATTCTTTGGCGTGAATCAGGTGGTAGTTGAGCTCTCCAATCATTTGTATCCATAGTGGGGTTAGTACCTTGATTACCTTGATTAGGTCTCCAATTATTGGAATCCATCAAATTCAAATTGACTGAAGCACCTTTACAAGAATGTTACAATCAAATCAGATTTTTAAAGGAAACATGTAAAGGGGGCACATATACATACAAGACATTATATCTCCGTTGTTGCTATGGCTTGCCAGTAACAACTGAGCACAAAAACGAACTACAGGCATAAAGTTTTGCCATCATTGCTCCTTCCAATTTCCAAAATCTCTAAAGTTAATCAATAAGAACTGCAGTAGATTCAAAAGGCATAGGGCACATTTGGAAGAGTTTCCATGGAACGTATTTGAACTTATTTTATCATATATGCACTTTACTGGCATTAGGTCAAGTGTACAAAAGTGGCTTATAATCTTCCAAGAAATTCTTTAGATTATTTTAAAACATTTCACTCACGCGGTAAGACTTATTAATTAGGCTTATAAAAATAAACTTATTGAATAAGTGCTTAATTAAATTGTTTGTCCAAATGTGCCCAACCTCAATATTTCCCCAACACTCCAAACTAACCTGGCATCAGTATGATATAAAAATAAGTGGGCAGCTCTTTCTGATCTAGAACCACACAAAACAGAGAGAGAACTCTTTGGTCTATAAAGCTGTTTAGCATATCACTTGTACTAATTTTACTATGAATTACTGTCCAAACAAAAGACTTGACCATTCAAGAGATCTGAATTTTTCAAGGAAGCGTATCAAGAAAGACACTTCATTTGAAGACTATGAAAGAAAAACATAACTAAAATACAAATCAGTAGAAATAAGAGACGAAACCTTCTTATCCATATTGGAAATGCAAAAGAGACAGCAAGTCATAGGACCCTATATAGCAGGAATACTTCTTACTAATGTACCCCAGTACCCTTAAAGGCTCCTAGCTTTGTGAGGTATGTGGAGGGTCATTGTACACAGCTTTCCCCTTGCATATACAAAGAAGTAGTTGCTGGATTTGAACCTGTGACTGACTGATCACACAGGGTAACATTGAACTAGGGCTTGTCCTCATAACAGGAATATCTACAAATTATCTAAACTGCACCCAACATTAAAATTGCAATAAATTTTATTCCTAACAGAACAGTTGAAAGTTGTTGAAGTGACCACGCGTAGATTTGACAGATGATTCATGTTCGATGTGGAAACAATTGCATCACCAGTTAGAACTTACACACCATGCTGAAAACCTAGAGCTTAAAATTGATACAAAGATAACTCCAAAACCAACAATAGCACGATGGTATCTCATTTCTTATGGCAAATGTTGATTTTCATAAATAAAAAAAAAATCTCTTGAAAGATCAAATTGACCCAGTTAAAAACTAACAGTGTCAGAGTTTGTTGGTTCTCATGTTATACGGAATAAAGTTATTATCATCTAAAGTAACTAAACTGGAACAAACAACAAAAGGCCTAGCTTCTATCTGTTCTCCTATGCTCCGATTAATCAATTCATCAAACTCGGCTTCTTCCTCATAATCTATTGCACTCTAAATATCATTTCCATGCATTAGGCAATTGAACACTGATCAGAAATTCCAATTCCAATTCCAATTCCATCATCATCATCACCAACACCATTCACAAACACTATCATTTCAATCGAAAGAATTCGAGTTTCAGATGCCAAAAGCTTACACAGAGCGAGGCCTTCAATCAAAATCAGCGATAATCAACGAGAGAGAGATTATTCTATTAATTCACAGAATCGAATCCAATAAACCATAGACAGAAACGAGAGAATAAAAAAACGACGAAAACAGAGAGACGGTACCGTCATAAGCGATGGTCGACGACGGACAAAGGCGGAGAGAGAACTCGTCCGGCGAAGCCTCCTCCGAATCGGAGCTTTCAGAGTAGTTTGGGTTTTCTCCGCCTAATTCACGACCCAAAGCCAAAGTTAATTGTGAGATAAATTATACTTGTAATTATAACCTACTTTTCACGCTAAATACACTCACATCACAGAATCTAAAATTTATACGAGAGAGTTAGTTCAATTCTAACCTTCAGAGATCAACACCGAAACGAAGCCTAGGCAATTCTCCAAAATTATCAGTGTGAATGGATAGATATCATCGATGATGAGTCATTGAATACTTATAATAATAATAATGTTAATTAATTAAATTAATTTTCAATTCAATTGCCTGGCCGTTACTGTGAAATCAGCGTTTCATAACACTCCATCACGCCAGCTCGTTTGACCTTTTCCGCGTAGAATCACCGTTTCTTAAGGGGAAAAGAAAATAATATTTTAATGTCATTTAAAAAAAAAAGTTTTAGTTTTTTGAATCAATAAAAATCCATATTTAAAACAATTATTATAAAATATGATGATAATCTATGGTTAAATAACAGCATGAATACCTCTATTTAGTTTGTTGAGATCAAATTACTAAGAAGAAAAATTGCTATAATGTGATGAAGTAAAAGCCCAAAAGGTTATGGCGGGCGTGATGGAGGGTTCAAAGATTACAATTGTCTTCATTCGAGATTGGGGGTTTGTCCCAACATAAAAGCCCTGAACCATAAACTTGTTGTGGAATGACCAGCCTCTCCTTGCCTTGGCAAAGGTTTGGGAAGAATCTTTGATTTTCAATTAGTCTGATTCCCAACCACTATATCAATTTTATGTCTTCCGTATCATGTTGTAACTTTATCTTTAATTAGTTAAATGTATAATCTAAGTTGGATTAATTTAAATAATGTGAAATAATAACATATCAATTATTGTTGTTGAGATTATAATTCACTTTTTAAAGTATAAAATATCTTTAGAGGAGTTACACTTTAATTTAAATAATATGTCACCACAATGACATTTTTGTTATAATTAATTAAAATTTATTATAAATTATTAATTTTAATGAGTCTCATTTTTCATGTATGGATTCACTTGTTGTTGTTTTGAAGTGAGAGACTATTAAAATTAATATTTATCAATAAATTTTAGTTAATAATAAAGAATATCTAAAAGAGAATATTAATTAGAGATAATAATGCTGGTAGAGTTTACTTGCTATAAAGTGTGCAATTAAGCTGCTCAGTAGAGAATCTACGTAAGTTTTGCAAGTGTTCTCTTCTTTGAAGATATTTGAAGTTGTCTCTCTCTAACAAAAACTACCCACAAGATGACAGAAAACATAACGGCAACAGTAACCAACACCAAGCCAATGAAGATTTGACTGCTGTATTTCTTGAATGAAGGACAATCATCCGTACTGATTTGCTCAAATGTGTCTACAACAAAGGAACAATCTACTAGTCGAGCCAGGAGTGGACCATGTCGAAGCAGTGTGTCACTCATGTTGGTAGCCACCAAAACCTTTGTGTAGAGAGAAGGAGTCAATCTCCCCATGGTAATGCAAATACCAGCTGGGGATGTATCACATAAAAAACTCTTATAGGCCTGTCCATTAATTAAAAAACATGCTAGTTACCAATACCATACTTCAATTTGAATTAGTAAAATAAAATAGTTTGATGACTGAAAAACTTACTGTAGGTGCACCCTTTAAGCTGACTTCCAATGGACCACAAGCTCGGTCAGTCAAGTTAGGCAAAAGTGGATTACAGAGGAGGGGCAGTGATGGACCAGATTGATTGTAGGCTATATCCTTATCGGCTTGAAAATCAGGAGGAAAATCAGCGTTGGCTACATTAACTAAAAATGCATTAAGCAAACTAACCACTTGGAATGAAGTGTTTCTAGTTATGTCCAAGGCTTTTTGAGCTGTGTTCTCATCCATGCAAGGAAGAAGTTTGCTTAGAGCTGTATTATCTCGTGGGTGTTGAACCCATTCCTCCATTGCAACACATGTGTCAGCTACCCCACTGGATATCATCAACTCCAAATTCAATCAATCATAATATATATATACTATTTTAGTGAGTGAAATTTAATTAATTGGTGGAACTTACTTGCGAACAATTAAAGATACACCGCTCAACATAAAAGTGCTTGTAACAAGTATCCACCCAAAGAAAAGCAAGCTGCAGTAGTTATTTATTTAGGGAAGAAATTGATAACTTAAAAACCAGACAAAAAAAAATTGGATCTGAATCACCTACATATAAACGATCACCTTCCAGCCAAAAATTGAGATTACTGCAATGAATAATTAAAAGAATATATATATTGAGTCAAATGCACTGCTCTTTGTCAAGAGGAAATAGTAATGTAGGACTTGATATACTTACTGAAGCCAATCGATGCCAAGGCAAGCATCATAGTGCCAAGAGAGATAAGACTAGCACTTCTGAAGTTGACAAACATTATTTAAATATTAAGATGAATTCGATATATATCTTCCTTAACACAAGCTAGCTTCACAAGAAACAATTAAAAAAAATGCTAAAGTAGGATATATATATTGACTCACATAGCACCGAGGAGTTCCATAGAGAGTCTTGCTGTTTCCTCTGCTTGGGTCTTAATAGAATCAGCTTGATCGGAAAAAGTTTCAGCCTTTTCAATGCCTTGTTTGATCTCGTCTGGAAGAATAAAACTAGCTACTTGTATGTTCTTAGCTGCTCCAAGATTGGCTATTACATTACGAATAATATCAACTACTGTACTTGCTCTTGTCACCAGAATATCTGACACATCGTTTCCAGTCCTTTGGAATTTGTCCAGTCCAGTGTAAAGGAATACCCCTCCAACTCTGCATGCATGCAATGTAAATTAATTAAAGTTAGCACACACTGTATTATAACATGGATTCAAACACCTTTTTTCTTTTTTTTTCTTTTAATTCAAATATTGATTAGGAAGGGAAAAAAGAACCTACGTACTACTTACATTGTCATGATCAAGAAGAGTAAGATAAACATGAGTGATATTGCATAAATCTTTTGAGAGTAATACTTCCTAGACCTCTTGCAGCAGCCACAACAATGCAAGCAAGCTATGAAGGTGAAGCATATTGCCACCATCACAAACCAAAGGACACCAGTGACAACCAGAGGAATACCAGAAAAACCAACAGACTACACTCCAACCATTTGGTAGCAAGAGAATATCAGAAGATCATATATATAGCTTTATCGATCATCAAGGAGAAAAGAAAAACAAGCATATGGGAAGTCTAAATATTAATTATAACATATACAAAACATGTGAGAAGTTTAATATATGTTATTAGATTTTATCTTATAACCCATCAATATTAATAAATTTCTTCAACAAATATATAAGTTGTAATTAGAATAGGAAATTCAAGATAATGTTTAAAGAATTAAAAGTTTTTTTTAAAAAAAAAGGTGTAATTTTGAATATTATTAATACATTTTTTTACAATGATTTTTAGTATAAATAAATAAAATTCTATTCATTGATTCATTATCTAAAGTATTTAAAGTACTTGTTAGGAAGATGCTTAATATTATTATAACGCAGAAATTTACGTGTTATCATGGCTCGTCAAAAACATTAATATGTGGGAAAATCAGAATGCATATGTAGGTAGAAAAGAAAGAGGCTCACACCAGATAATAATGTGTATTGGTAATATCCCATCCACCTTCATAGTAATTGAAATGATCACTAGGGTCAATCCTGCGAGTTCTTTTTTCTGCTAATATTAATGTCGAGTTATTTTCAGCTTTAGAAATTCCATTCATAAATCCTAGATAAACACAAACATTTCCCATATTAACCATAATGATCATTTAAAAAATAGCTAGGAAGTAACATAAGAGAAAAAAGAAAGTTAAGATCCAAACTATCGTAAAAATCATATTTAGAGGGCAAAAGACAAAGTTTGATGTGATATTAATCTTTAAAAAAAAATTGAACCTTCTGGGAGCCCAAAATTGTCTGCATGGCAGGGAGAAAACAAGGTCCATGAAACGGCAACAAAAATTGAAAGAAGACATGGGTTGAGACGGATCATTGTGTTAATATTTCAAAGTGACAGGTAGCTTCCCAATCACAATATTGTTGGTGCAATTGTGATTGGGATGCTTGTATACATATGGACGTTAATTAAATTTGTTGGGTTTATGGTAATACTTTAGGAAGGCCGGCATATTCAAATGTCTCATGCATATGAAGTTTGCCAATAGGTAGAAGGGGATGGGATATTAATTTCTGTTGAGAAAGAAAGAAAACTAACGAGGGAAATGAAAGACCGTTTTCTGAACAACTCAACTATATTTAGATATTAGCTATAGCTAGCGCGCGGTATCTAAAAACAAATCTACTAACGTTTTATGTTTAGTAAATGGCAAGTCCAATCCACGGACACGGTTTTTGGCTATCATATATGGTTAGTAATCGTATTGTACTGCTTTAAAGACGATCATTCCATAAAAAGAGAAACTTAAAAATTAATTATTTAACAGCATATCTTCAATTCATAATCAAATAAAATATAATGTGCAAATTAAATCAACTACATTATCACTGGGAAGTGTTACTAAGAGTATAATTACAAGTATAGACAGAGCAGAAGGCTTGCAAGGTCATCAAGAGCAAGAGCATGATGGTGGCTAGGAACGTCAAAATCTGCCATGAATTAAACACGTAGGCTTTCATGAACTTGACAACTTTAACCTTCGTTCTACCGGTATAGTATTTGTTAACATCTTCAATGACCTTATCCAACAATGGTTCCCTTGACAATCTCAAAGACTTGCTCATCCCATTCCACAGGTTAGCCACTTCTTTATCACTCTTCAAGTGGTTCAGAATGATCCCTTTTTCTCTCAGAATCTTTGCATCTTCCTCCGAGTCTATAATCCCGTTCATCAACTCAGTGCAACGGGTTATAACCAATGGCCCTGATGCAACTGATGCTTCATATGCAACCAAATTTTTCATGAAAACTTTACTATTAACGTCCAAACCTATTGTGGGAAGGTAAAACGTGCATGTTTTCGTGTCAAAACTAATGTTTGATATGCTTCCAATAGTTGGTAAGAAACGAACCCCAGAATTTAAGAGTTCTGTAACCGAAGGAATAGTGATTTCCTCCACCGAGGGTGGCTTGTTGATCATGAGAGTACTGATATTGGAGTATCTTGATGAGCTCAAACTTTCTCCTTCATTTTGAGAGAAAAATAAGCTTTCAACAGGTTGTTTCAGAATTTTGGCTCCTGGAATGTTGGTTATGATTTTCCATGGAAACTTAACAAAGACTTTCATAGGTCTAGATACAAGTACCTTTTTTATTATATTCACTGGCCCTTCGTTTAATTTTGAAAGCAACTTCCATAGTTCACTAAAGAGTTGCTTAACTTGGCTGGGGTCAGCTTTTGATTCTTCAGTTCCTTCTTCTCCTTGTTGAAACTCAGCTTCAATTGTATCTTGGCGTTCAAGTATATTGGGAACAATCAAGTGATATAGGAAATCTAGAAGATGTGCACTCTTTGAGACTTGAATGGTTGTTAGTTGTTCCTCCATGGCCATCATCTTGAAAGGTGAAATCTCTTTGAACAGATCTATAAACTTCAGTTTCAGCATCTGATCTGAAGCTTCTAGTGATGGGATTTTGAACTCCATCATCTTTCTCAACAGAAACATTGGTATTTGATTCTCAAGCATTAGAATATCCCTCAGAATTGCATTATGATATGATTTCCCCTTAGGTACTTTTGTTCCATCTTGAATATTAATGGCACAATATTCAAAGACTTGGAGGAACTCAAGCAAGAATGAGGCATCAATTGCCATAATCCACACCAATGTTTCCCCGTGGAAATCCAAGAACTTGTGGTGGCATGCTCGAATCCTTTGCTCCAACTTGGTCAATTGGTCAACGATGTTACCAAAGTTGAGGCTTTGTAGTAGGTGTTTCTGGAATCTTTTTGCGGCTGCAATCTTGTACCACTGCATCTCATACAGTTCTGGACGCCAATAATGGTAAGGACCAATTGCAACTTGTTGAGGTATATACGAATCTGGATCACAAGCCCTAAGGAGCTTTGGGACGCTGAAGATGGATATGGGGATTTCACCATCTTCGTCAAGCTCTTCTTCGAGGGTTTTACGGATTTGGATGACCCATTCAATCTCATCAAAGTTAGGCTTAGAGTCAAGAGACATAACTGATTTCAGAGAAGCCATATATATATGAATGTAAAAGCTTAATTTTGTTGCCATATATAATCCCATGAACATTGTTATTTATATTTGAAATCTTGATTCACTTATTCCCCTCAAACAATTGTTTTTCTCGTGCTTAATTTCCAAAGTCATTGGCCATCACCGGCAAGTTGGCAGTAGCATTGATCTTTGAAATTTTAAGTCGCTTTAGCTTAGAAATGTGGATCTCTTAAGTGTTACGTAGGTTTAACTGATCACCTTACCTTTTATACAATATTATAATACTACAGTATGGCCAATATTGAATGAGAAACACGAGCAAAGTAAGTACAATCTCTTCATCAGGAATACTACAGTACGTGGAATGAAAGGAAAAAAAAAAGTGAAGTTTGTTTTGCATGTTGAACCCTACTTACGTTTTAATATAGTTTTATTAATTAATTGAAAGATTTCTTTGACCAGAAGAAAAGGTAAAATATGTAAGTAACCTCCCACTTGCTTAAATAATGTATAAGTTGGCGATAATTAATTCTCGTAATTAAAGTGTCCATTTCATGACATAATGATGATCATTCCGACTTTCATGTTATTTGTTTCTTTAAAAAAGTACTATTGAACATTTCAACTATATCTTCTTCGAATGAGTCCCCTAGCCTTCCCCTCTTTACAAGGTTATTGAATGTGATTAGCTGAAATATTTTGTGGCGGGGTGGTCCATACCATGGTGTATGGTTTGCGGTGGAGGAACAAAATGAAAGGGATGGGGCTAGTGCAATTTTCGTCAGCAATTGTTTAATAGAAAAATGAAGATGAAAATCAATCCATCACAATATTTCATTTATAAAATAAATAATTAATTTTTATAAAATTATTTTAAAAATTATTCAAACAGTAGATTATTAAGATTATAATTAATAGAATGTTTAATAATTTTAACTTTTAACCACTAAGAAAAAACGACACAAAATATTTAAATTATTAACAAATAACTATCAAAATATAGCTTTTAAATTAAACCGTGACAACATCATATTCCTTTTTTTTCTTAGATGATTGATATATGTACATTTACATGTGTTCAATCATCACGGCCATATCAAACAAATCTATAAAGAGATTCTTTTTTCTTAGTTTTACTTTCATGCGAGTTAATTTTGAGTAAACAATTGTGGGGTCAATTAATTAACTTCATGGTTGTCCCTTGTCATGTATGATGTATATCCTACAGGAAAGACAAATATTTTCGCATTTTTTTATTCTTTAGAATTGGATTTGTTAGATAGTTGGTGCAGGTTTTTTATCATTGTAACTGATCATGTGAGTGGTTGATATAAAATATAGTAGAATGGTTTGCTATAGCAATAAAAGGATAAAAATTGTCTAATTAAAGTAGAGATCAAATAAGTATTATTATTATTATAGATTATAGATTAATTATAGATATACAAGACAAAAGATTATGCAAAATTTAATTAGTAGACTACTTATAAATATTATATTTTAATTCAATTGACCAATAAATTATACTTATTAGTCATGTTCGTGTATTTGCAGACTAACTTTAACTGCTATAAATTATTCGTTAGTATTGGGTTATAAATTATGTTCACACTAATACTATACGAATTCGAAGAACAGTCATTTTCAAATTGTATGTTTCGAAAAATTAACAAAATGCATCTCAAATCTCTATACAAACTTATATGAAAAGTCACTAAAACACACGCTGCTATGTCAATATACATAAAGTAATAGTTTATGGCCGGTAGTAAATTCTTTTACTCAACCAAAACGAGGTTTATTATCACAACGAAGGAAAATCGGATTATCTTAGAGTATGTTTGATTAGCCAACTAAGTATTTCTGAGTGCTGAATCAATTTTTATAAAATAAACTCAATTTTATGATATGTTTAGTTACTCTTAAAAGTATATTTACTCATTAAAATTTTGTTTACAACCCAATTTTGTAAAAACAATACTTTATGTTTTTGTAAACTCATTTTACAATAGAAACATGCACATAAATTATTGTAATGAAATATTTACCAAATCCGACGAATTGACCACATATGTAGTACTACTCATTAGTCATTATGTTTCCGCATTAATGGAACAAAAAAAAGACCATATCATTATTGTTGCTCGTTCACGCATTAGTATGTTTGATTAGTACTGTTTGATACAGAAATTTAATTTAGAAAAATGCTAAACTCATTAATCTAACATTAATTTGGGTAATGAAAAGAATATTCCTTCATTGAAAACGCCATAACTAAATTACTGAAGTCTAACATGGCTAGTGGTTGGCCAAGTTTATTAAGCAGAACAAGTTGTCAATTACAATATAAAAATTCA
The DNA here is from genome assembly GCA_014843725.1 of Amphicarpaea edgeworthii. Taxonomy (NCBI): domain Eukaryota; kingdom Viridiplantae; phylum Streptophyta; class Magnoliopsida; order Fabales; family Fabaceae; genus Amphicarpaea; species Amphicarpaea edgeworthii. Next base: position 726,095 of record CM026320.1, on the reverse strand, counting down.
GCAGAAAGATACAAAGCGCATGCCGAATTTAAAAAACAAGATAACATAAACATAAACTTGAAATAATTTTAAATATTGAAACAAGACAAATCATCTTCATGATCACAAAAGATACGTTTATAGTAGCAACCGAACATCACATCGTGAATTTGGGTATACAAAAAAGAGTCCGTTTTTTTTTTAATACTTGACATCAACATGACATATCAATCACTGGGAATCTAGTGCAGATCGGAAAAAGCGACTACAAGTGTAGACAGAGCAGAAAGCTTGCAAAGCCATCAAGAGCAAGAGGCATATGGTAGCTAGGAATGTCAAAAACTGCCAAGAACTGAACACATAAACCTTCATGAATTTCCAAATTTTGACCTTCATTCTACTATCATGATACTTGTTAACATCTTCAATGACCTTATCCAACAATGGCACCCTTGATAATCTCAACGACTTACTCATCCCATTCCACAGGTTAGCCACTTCTTTATCACTCTTCAAGTGGTTCAGAATGATCCCTTTTTCTCTCAGAATCTTTGCATCTTCCTCCGAGTCTATAATCCCGTTCATCAACTCAGTGTAACGGGTTACAACCAATGGCCCCGATGCAACTGATGCTTCATATGCAACCAAATTTCTGAGGAAAGTTTCAGTATTAACGTCCAAACCTATTGTGGGAAGGTAAAACGTGCGCGTTTTCACGTCAAAACTGATGTTTGATATGCTTCCCTTAGTAGGCACGAAACGAATGCCAGAACTCAAGAGTTCTGTAACTGAAGGAATAGTGATTTCCTCCACCGAGGGTGGCTTGTTCATGAGACTGTTGGAGCCTGAATTCACACTCTTTCCCTTTTCTTCATCTCCTTTTTCTTGAGAGAATAAGAAATGTTCAAGAGGCTGCTTCAGAACCTTAATTCCTGGAAGGTTTGACACGATTTTCCAAGGCAACTGAACAAAGACTTTGAGAGGTTTAGATACAATTACCTTTTTGACCAACTTCACAGGCCCTTTGTTTAGCTTTGAAAGTAACCTCCATGCTTCATTGAAGAAATGCTTAACATGGCTGGACTCTGAGGTTGCTTCTTCATTTCCTTCCTTTTGTTCTTCTTCTTGTTGAAACTCAACTTCAATTGTGTCTGGCTGTTGTTCTAGTTTGGGCACTACCACATCATACAAGAAGTCCAACAAATGCAGACTCTCGGAGACTTTAATGTTTGGATACTCCTCCATCATCTTGAAAGGAGAAATCTCTTTGAACAGCCCTATGAACATCAACATGAGCATGTCATCAGCAGCTTCAAGTGAAGAGAATCTGAACTCCAGCATCATTCTCAACACAAACAATGGGATTTGATTCTCAAGCATCACAATATCCTTCAAAATAGCATTATGAGCTGATTTCTTGCCAGCATAGTCTACCAAATGAGACATGCTGGAAGAAACCCTTTGTACCTTGGCTCCTTCTTGCATGGCAAAAACTTGAAGAAACTCAAGCAAGAATGAGGCATCAACCGTCATCATCCACACCAATGTTTCCCCGTTGAAATCCAAGAACTTGTGGTAGCATGCTCGAACCCTTTGCTCCAACTTGGTCAACTGGTCAACGAGATGCTCTAGCTTGCAGCTTTGTAGTAGGTGTTTCTGGAATCTCTTTGCTGCAGCGATCTTGTACCTTTGCATCTCATATAGCTCTGGACGCCAATAATGGTAAGGACCAATTGCAACCTCTTGAGGGACATATGAGTCTGGATCACTAGCCATAAGGAGCTTTGGCACGCTGAAGATCGACACAGAAAATTCACCATCTTCCTGATCAAGCTCTTCTTCAAGGGTTTTTCTGATGTTAATCACCCACCGGAGCTCATCAAAGGTTAATTTTGAATGATCGTTTGACATGGTGGATCTTAGAGAAGACATCTATAATCGTTGTTTTTGGAGTAGTGCATTTGCAGTTTTAAATGTTTATGCTGAAAGGCGAGTTGGAACTTTATAATTATTAGGTGGGTGGATGAAGCTTTTCATTAAACAATTAGGAATGCATTACTCATGCATAATTTCTTAAGTACCTACTTTTTGAATTTTAAGTCATCTTAAATCTTAATTAATTCATGAGAAGTGGGAACATAAGTTAAACGTGTTTTATCTACCATATAATTATCAAGACTGAGATTTATTAATCCGCAAGTGTTAAGTGTTCACCCGATAATAAATCATATATTTCGTGTTAAATTCATGTTATATAAATTCAAAATCTTAAGTCCATTTCTCCGAACATGCCTCCAACAAAGGCGCAAAAAAAATTATGAGAAACGACACATAAAATTAGGGTTTGAAGATTAATTTAATAATTTTAGTATATAAGATTAGAATCAGGAATTAAGTACGCTGTTTATTCCAAATGCTAAAGGACGACGAATAAGAGCTTACAAGTTTTGTTTTTCTCTTTGGCTTTACAGACACAATTAAATCCGCCCCCTAAGAATAAAAAAGTCAAAGTTTGTTTTCTTTTAATTATCTTTCTTTTCACAATGTATAGTTATTATAATTAATTATACACAGTTTATTTTCTTAAATTTTTGCTAACTAATCTTACAAATGTTAATTTATTAGTTTTATTAAAAATATCATATCAATAAAAAAAAATTGAATTCATAGCTTTTCTCTCTCTTTCCCTCCTCACCCTTAAGTCCACATTTTCATATCAACTTATTCTTTAAAAAAAAAAAAATGTTACAAGCTAGCTACATGGATATCTTGTATGTATTTTGAGATAACTTTGATTATAACTAACATTTTAAAATATTTATTTTTTAAAAATTTAACACTAAAATATATGTATATCCTTCCATCCTCAACTTACAATATTGGCAGTTGGCCACTTGCAATTGTATCTTCTTTCTTTTAGCTCTGGCGAACGTTGAAAAAATGGGATAAACCGAAAATTTAAAAACATGGTTGAAAGTAAACATATGCCACCTTCGGTTAGAAAATATATAGGAGAAAACTAGCTGACCAAATAAATATGATTTTTTGGGAGACAGTGACAGTGACCGGAAGTTCACACTTCATTAATTATAATTATTGATAACACTATCCTCCAAAGTCGTTTTTAGTATACAAATTAAGTTGGATAAAACTGAACCAGCCATGCTATACATCTATTTTATATATATATATATATATGATAGGTTTAATGTTATTTTTAATATATTAAAATTTATATTTTTTTATATTTTGATACATAATATTTAAAAAAATTTATTTTTGTATTTTAAGTTATATTTTTCTACATAATATTTTAAAATTTTTATTTTATTACTTTAAACTATGTTTTAATTATATTTTTTTATTCTAAACTATGTTTTAGTTGTATTTTGGTATATTTTAAGTTGTTGATTTACTTTTATGTATGTTTGTGACTAAATTATATAATAAAATATAATTAAAACATAGTTTAAAGTACTAAAATAAAATTTTTAAAATATTATGTATTAAAATATAACTAAAATATAATTTAAAGTATCAAAATAAAAATTTTAAAACATTAAGTAACAAACTAAAAAAAAAAAACTTAATAAATTAAAAGTAATATTAAACCTTTATTGTATATAAGTGCAATCTCATACACGTTTTATTTTATTGTATATAAGTGCAATCTCATACATGTTTTATTTTGTTAACTAGCCTAATTAATTAGAATAAAACAGTTTATTCTATTCTATTTTATTTTATTTCTTCTATATATGAGACTTTGATTTTTTATTTTTTTTTATCAATACATGAGACTTTGATGAGTGCTAACAATATATATATTTTCTTAACTCATTGAATATAAGGTGAGATTTATAAAGTTGCGTGTTTTTTAATAAATTTTAACTAATATTCAATAATATATTTAAAAAGTATATTGAAAATATATTACTGATATTTCTCATAAGTATTTACAGATAAGTTTATTTATTTTTTTGTTTGAACTCTAGATATTTTTGACAGGAAATTACTAAAAGACTATATATGTTTTCAAAAAATTAAGATCCATATAAGAAAATGACATTTGTATCATCTGACTGTAAAACATGATTTTAGGGAGAAAGAATCATGTGAATAGCTAGATAGAGAGAACCCAAAACCAAAGTGGTTTGGCTTAGTGTAGAAGTATGCTAGGTTTGTGAAGCTTGATTGAGAATGTACGTATACTAGGGATACTTCCATAGTTCATAAAGAGATATTCCTTCATTTTTTGCGAAAAGCGTTGAAGAGAGGAATTATTATCGCTCTGATCGCTGTGAATCTGTGACTATAAATTCACTCTTCACGGTTTTAAGTGACCAAAGTGTGATCGGATTAGAGAATAAAATTTTATATTGTTTGAAAAAGAAGAGAGAAATGTGTGGTGAAAGCAACACATCACACACACAAAAAAAAAAAAGAATTATATATCTAGATTAACAAAATTTTGCATATATATATATATATATATATATATATATATATATATATATATATTCATCGATCTTCATTTTCTACTTTGTATTATATAAAATATTATCAGGGATAAATATGTTTTTTTCAATACACACTTAGTTTTTACTTCTTCCTTTTTATTTTTCTCAATTCAAACAATTTGAAAATCTACATATTTTCTTTATTCCTTTTTTTTTTTTTCTCAAAATATTTAATTATCTAAATAAAGTATTAGTATAGTAATCAAGAACGGATTGTAGGGAGGCAAGTAGGGGCTTTAAGCCCCCTCCTCCCTTCCCTTTTATATATATATATATATATATATTAAAAAATATTAATAAAAAAATAATTAAAAAATAAGTTTTTAAGTTAGTATTTATTTAATTTTCTTTCATTGGTAGATTATATCTTAGTTTTATACCTATAATCAGTAATACATATTTGGTTTAATTATATTTTTATTTTTAACAAGTTTTACTCTTAACAAATTAATTTGATACTTTTTATTTTTAATTTTTTAAAATCTTATAAATTTTACTCTATCATTTTACATTCACATTACATTATAGATTTTACTCTCAATTTTTTTTTTAAAAATTGACAAATTTTGTACCTATTTTAAAATATATTTTTTTAAAAAAATTATATTAAATATTTTTTTGTCAAAATTTTATCTTTAATTTTTGTAAAAAAAAATTCTAGCCCCCCTTTACCTAAACTTTTGGATCCATCACTAATCGTAATAGATTTTTTTTCTACACATAAGAAAAAATATATTTTAGGTTGTTTGGTAATCGTCTTATGTACGTAATTTTTGAGTGTTTATCATGGCAATTATCTAACATTCTTATGATTTTAACTTAGTTTAAACTCATTTAGCATAGATTTTAATAGTTTTGTTAAAGTCTAACCTTAGGAAATTATTTTGTAGGAAATACATTAATTTTCATGTTTTGCAGGCCTAAGTTCATCATCAAGAGAAAATGGGAAGAATGGTTGGATTTTGGAGCAACTAAGCTTAAACTCACACTAAGCTCAATGCACACTAAGCTCAAACTCGCATTAAGCATAATTTTTCCACTGTTCCAATTTTTGAAGAATTCTCTACAAAATTTGCTAAGCACAAATTGGCACTGAATGAATTTATTTCTTTGCTTCCCAGTTATTGAAGAATTCACTAAGCGCGCATGTGCACTTAGCGAGTGATTGCTTTATAGATATAGTTCTTTGAGTATAATTTGTAGTGATTATCTTCTTTTTCCTTATTGATAGCTTTATTTGAACTCATTTGTTCAATGTTTTTAGAGTCTTATAATTTACTAACATTAAAGAGTTAGTCTTTAGAAATTAGACAAAAATTTCATGTTTTGCAGGTGAATTTCCTCATTTTTGAGCTAGATTGGAGATTTGGCCATTTTGGAGAGTTCGCTTAACTCAATTCCGCGCTTAGCGAGAGCATATGGATGAAATCAAGGGGTGTGTGGAGACCTGGCGCTAAGCCTGAAGATTTGGAGCAAATGCTGAAGATTGAAGAGTCGTTTAGCCAGATTTGAGACTTAGCGAATTTCTCAGACAGAGAAGAAAATTCACTAAGCGCTATTTCGTGCTAAGCGGTATTATCTTTGTTTGCTAAACGTGGGATGACGCTTAGCAAGAAAAAACTTATGCAGCTGAGTCAAACACGAGATACGTTGCTTTTTATTGGAGGGTCCCAAGTAAGTCAGGGGATGATTAGAACATCAGCCTAGGGATTGCTGCGTCGTCATTGTTCCATTGCTTTATTTTCATTTTTTTTGCTTATTCTTCCTCTCTACCCTTATACCCACTCTCCATGGCTCCTTCCTCCACCCTCATGTATAGTTAAACTCCTCTAGTTGGGGTTTAAGGAAGCCATTTGAATCTCATGTAAACATTTTCTGAATTTTATACAAGTTTAAATTTCGAATTTATTATTTTATCTTCTTCTCTTAGTGCTTTCTTGGGTGTAACCTACCTTGGATTGACGTTTGGGTGTATTAATTGCTAGGAAGCTTTGCTATACCTAGAAATGGAGATAATAACTAATGATGCTTATGCTTAGGAATAGGATAAGAGTCATTAGCCATTTTTCTAATCTCTAAGCTCTATGCAAGTAGCCTCAACAATTGAATTAAGGAATTGGTAAGTTGATGAAGCTACTTAGGCTCTCTCCATTTAAGGAATTAGGGTTAGAGTAGATTTATGGTAAATTCATGAATTCATCTTGTATAATTGTTTGGTTTGTTTATATGGGAAGATGAATGGGCGGATTCGAACCCCAATTACTTCACATCATTGAGTCGACATTTTTGTACACCAAGTATTTATTTTACATTCTGAACCAATTTCCATTACTTATATTTAGTTTTAATTGCATTTTATTGTTATTCAAGTAATCTTTACACATTCTCCGTTTAGTAATACATCTTGCATAATTAAATACGTTATGTGAATCCTTATGTTCTATACTTGGTTTCTTACCATTTTATTTACTTGAACGATTTTTGGCAAATTTGCTGAAAACCTATTAGCGAGTTGTCACTTACGAGAAAAAAATTATAGAACAAAGATTTTTAGTATAAAAGCATGCCTACTCCTTATGGATTGTAGGACTGATATTTTTAGACCTAGGGTTTTGTGCACATTGTTTCATTGTCTCCTTCCTTCGTTTCCATCACCCATTTTCTCAATTGTAATTTAATTTCTTGCTTCTCATGACTTTAAGAAGCTAATTCTCTTGTGTTGAAGGATTAGAGATCTAGCCTGCTCACATGTAAACTCTTTTCTCATATCTATTCAATAAAGTATTCAATTTTATTATTTTTTTCCATTCTTATTTGCATATTATATGATTTGGCCAATTGTATATGCATGTAATTAGGATTTAGACATTATTGATAAATACTTTTGAATCCAGAACTGAGAAAGGTCTTTAATGGAGTGTATTGTTAGACATAAAGTAGACTTCATTAGTCTTGTTAAGACCTCTAAGTTTCATCGAACCACTCAACTTATCTTACTAAGACATTAGGAGTAAAGTTGAGCAATTTAGATTTGATTCAGTAAGAAATCACGATTTAAGCATTGTTAGGTCAAGGTGAATCTGAAATATTATATTGAATAGAGAATAATTTTACTGTTATGCATGGAAAGCATGCTTAGAGAAACTAAGCCCTCGACACACTCGTTATTATTATCTTAAATTCTTATTCTCTTACTGCTTGATAATTCATCTGAATTTACTACTGTGTTATTATTTTTTATTTATCATTATTTTCGTTTTTAGTTTTCCTCACTTTTGTTCATTTAAGTTTTGCACAACAAATCAACTTTATAATCCAATTAATGCTTAGAAATTGATAATCTTGCTAGTAGTCAAATGCAAGCAAATTCATGTGAATTTAATATTTGGATCTTCCCTTTTATATTATTTAAACAATTTGGTACATTTGTCAATTTGTCAACACTATGGTTGGTAGTAGAAAAATATGGGGTGGAAACTGGAATTAGGAGAGCAAAAATAACATTAGCTTCTTTTATAAGATAGGCCATAATTAATATGTCTCTCCATAATTGGATTATAATATAAGATAGGACATAATTAATATGCCTCTCCATAATTGGAATATAATTATTAGCACTTTTTTTCAATGGTAGCAACGTCATTTACCAATAATTTCTCAAAAAATTTACTTAGATACAGATTGCATTATTTTTAACACCTTTACTTAGATACAGTTTTCTGTTGCTATAATGTATATATTTATCAATGTTACATTTATTTTAAGTTTTCTATTGACATATATGACTTTAACAACGTCTCTTTGGTAACATATTTGAAAATAGTCCCATTTGATATAATTGTCCCAGTACTTAGATCAATCAACCTGATTTTCATTAATATTTAAAAAAAAAAAGAGCAATCCTTGATTTTGTTACAATAATAAATTGTTGTATTGTATTTGTAAGCAAATAACCATAAGTACTATTTTTTTTAAAATGTAGAAGAAATTAAATAATAATATCAGTTTTAATGAAATAGATATTTTTTCTAGTCCAAATAAAAAAAGTTGAAACGTAGATATGCCTTCAACGTTCTGCAAGAGCATTCCTGTTTAGAAAAGCTGAGAAGCGAATGGGTTGGTTGTGGAGACCTGCAACGGAATTGAATTGATAATTGTACTTAAGAGTTAAGACACGTGCATCCCGTGCAATTAAGGAGACCCAAAAATATAATTACAAAAATCCTTATTAAGGTCTCACTGTCAAACAAAACTAGCTATATCGATCCAAAAGTGTTGATGATCCAGGCTTAAGCCTTTTGATTATTAAGTGTCAGCTCCAATTAACTATTCTATTTGTTTATGTTAAGATTTTCTATTTCTGTAAAAAAAAAAAAAAGATTTTCTATAGTTTATTTTTGTTTATTTTTAATTGTAATTTTACATTTGTTTAATTCTACAATTTAGTTTTATATAGTATTACGATTAATTAATTTATTAATTCAATATATAAATCGAAATATCATGTGTCTTGATGAGATGTTCCACGAACGCCATGCGAATAGGCTCCACGACAATACTATACTATTGATAACTGAGTATCTTTGCCAAACGTGCATTCAAACCGAATGCATCTTTATTGAATGTTTGTTGCTGAATATGCTGATTTTCGTTTGTCACGCTAAAAAATTGATGCTACAACGTTATTTTCCAAATGTCAAGACTTTTTTATATGCTTAAAAGAGCAATTTGTCAGGTTTACTTGGCAAGGGCCCGGGCATAAAAGTGACATATGCCCAACCGTCATTCTTGTGTTTGTAATATCATTTTGGTCTCAGCAGTGGTTTTGGTTGTTGGTGTTGATCCCAGTTTCATAGATCTACAACTACTTTACTTTTTTTTTACTTCATTTACTTTCCATTTGGATAAGAGAAAAAAAAATGTATTTTTAGAAACTTTTTTTGGATGTCTACATCTTAATATACTTCGTTTGATAAATAGGAGAGAATGAAAAAAATACAAATAATAGAGTAAGAGAGTGTGCTTTGTATAGGAAAAAAGGTGTAAGTTTCACAGTTCTTTTTTTTTTTTTCATTTTTATTTTGTAAAACTATCCAAAGATGAACTGTAATAACTTTTTTTTTATTGAACATAATTGATTATTTTCATTGATAATAATATAATTGATTTTTAGCCTTGAACAATTGTCTAACATTTTTATTTTATCTCATTTTCTTAAACTTGGGCATGTTGTATTTTTCATTAAAAAAAACTTTCGAATTATGTTTAAAACTGAATCAAACACACACTAAAAATTTATTATTTTTTGGATATTTTTATTTTGAAGAGAAAAAAATATATTAATATAATCAATAATATAATAATAGAATTTAATAATAATGTAACACTTTTTTATAATAAATTAATTGAACTTCATAAAACTATCCTAAAAAATCATGAATCATGCATGAATTATGATTGATAAATGAATGGTAACAAAGCTTCGAAGTTAAAAAGTTGATGAAGCCTACTCCGGTATCGTACAAGTATATGACGGGTAGGTGATGAGTGATGAGTGATGAGTGGCGAAACCAACCCTATCCATCACTCTACTATTTAGTGACTTTGTTTCTTTTTATTTTTATATAATAAAAATAGTAGTACACTGTCCTAACATGGAACACGCGAACCACGCTCTCCCTCTCAGCATGTGGGTGGATGGTCGACACGTGTAAAACGAATAGATTGAACGGTGAAGATGCAAATAGCATGTTTGGCGAGCGAGGATATATATATAAAGATCGATGTCCGCCTCGTATCACAAGTGCCGTTTTTTGGATATATATTTATTTATTTATTTATGTTTAAAGATTGAATCAGCGCAGTGGTAGCTAGCTTCACTCCCTGAGGCCTGAGCAGGAGCAATAGATCGATCTGTTACTATTATTATTATTCTTTTCTCTCTTTCTGCCCATGTATGTAGCTCTTATCCATAACAAATATTCTTAATTTGTTCCTCTCACACATCGATCGATCCCCAACTTCTCCAAAACTCGTGAATTAATTAATGGAGGAGGAGTCAGGGGAAAATTGGCCTTCCGATTCTTATTTGGTAGATCCAACTCGCTCGATCTCGTCATGAATAATATGTTTATAGTACATGTTAATTTAATTGGTGTTGTTGTAGGAGGAGGAGGAGGAGGAGGTGGGTGATGTCGACGTGAACGTGAAGGATGAATTGTATTTTGATGATGAAGGATTTGGAAGTGATGATTCATTACTTTCTGGGTTGAGCGAGAGTACCGACAGAAAACGGGAACTCACGGAGAGGTTCCATGCACTTTCAGCCACCATACCTGGCTTCAAAAAGGTCCCTACTCCCTACTCACTCTATATATTTTTTTCTTTTTATTATATAACTTTTATATATAGTCGTTGTATGTGAAAATATATTTATACTTGCCTATTACATGGAGATTAATAATTCTAGCTACATAATACATTTTTATTTTCTGTTTGTTTTTAGGTTGATCTTCTTAATTGAGATTTTTTTTTTATGGTGTCTATTGCATCAAGTCTTATCTATAGATTGTACAAAATGTCACATCAATAACTGTTTGCTACACAAACCAAAACTAATATTATTTTTAGTATTAAAAACTAATTTAATCTAAGAAATATACTTTAAAAGACTAAATTAAACTTTTTTAAACTTAAAAGATGATACTAAAATTAAAAAATAAAACATGAGAACAAAGTGTATTTTAACTTCAAATTATTATCGGTAAACACTCAAATGATAGGGTTTTTTTTTTTTTTTTTCATGATTATACATGTAAATTCTTTGCATGTTTATGTGTGTAAATTGTTTTGCTTTTACTTCCTCTAATCCTTTAATGCTAACACACTTTATTAACACTTTCTATAACAAATTAAAAATAATTACAAAATACTAATTTTGGTAGATTTTACTTTTCATCTAACATTGTTTTTCTTAATTTAAAAATAAAATCGATTAAATTAATAATTTTCAATAATTCGTATATAATATTACAACAAAAGTAACTGAGTGAGTATAAAATCAATTCCTTCTTCTTTTTTACATTATTTTATATAAAATTTGCTTCTTTTAATTATCGGTGCCGCCCTTATAATTTTTTTTTTCTTCTTAATGGTGATTGTCAATGTCGTAAAACTCATGTTAATCTTATAGAAGTAGGGTTTATAATCTGAAAGCTCAAATTGTATCTTTTAAGTTTGAAGACTTTAGAAAGCTTACAGTGAATACTTCATCTGTATAATCTCCCTTTTATGCAATTGAGGTAATTAATGTCGTCAATTTTCATTATATTTTAAACAAGTGAGATGAAATAATTTAATTTCTTTCGCTCTTTAATTTCATGCATCAATCAAAACAAGACGTGATTTCACTCCTTATTTTTAACTCTTATCCAAAAAGATATATAATAGTATAAGACCAGGAAGGACCGTGTACGAGATTCATTAATTAATCACTGTAATTATACGTTCGAAGAGACTTCAAACTGAAGCTATTGCCACTAGCTAGGAATCAATTATTTGGTGTGAAACATATATTATATATAGTATATGTAATATATTTAAGAGTGTAATTCAAGCAAAGATAGATCTTGATTAAATGAAGTCATTCTCAATTTGTCATCCGGTCGTTGTGTTAATATTATTCTAAAGGCAGACACCTTGGCGTTATTTATTTAATGATTTTTCCTCAAGATTCCGTACATTTTTTAAAAAAAGAAAACGTGTTCGTGTTTGAGAAAGTAATATGTGGTCACTATGGTTTATACGTCATGCTGTTTCCAGACAAAGTATGGAAAATAACTAAATTCATTTTTATTTTATATATTTTAAATTAACTGACCAATGTATATTTTAGATATTAGATCAATTAATGGGTTCATTGTTTGATTAAAGTAAGTGAATATTATATACAGTAATTCATAAATGAAAAAGATTAAATTTGTAGACGGACGAGACTTCAATCCTGGCGAAAGCAAGCAGCTATGTGAAACAACTTGAGGAACGTGTGAGGGAGCTAGAGCAAGAAGTGGTAGTAGTAGTTCAATCCAGCAGCAGCAGCAGAAGCAGGTCTTGCGAAGTGAACTCGAATGTCAACTATTGTAGTGTTCTTCCCGAGGTCAAAGTAAGAGTGTTAGAGAAAGACGTTCTGATCATAATTCACTGTTACAAACATAAGGGCATAATGCTCAAAATACTTTCCCACCTTGAAAATCTTCATCTCTCTGTAGTCAACAGCAGCGTCTTGCGATTTGGAAAATCCACTCTCGACATCACCATTATTGCTCAGGTACGTCCTCTCTTAAGATTTTAAACTTAATTAATATATTAAAACCTTGATGACCTTCTTGTTCTTTTGTTTAATTATAGATTTACATATATACAACATTACGTACATTCAAATTAGTAATTATTGTCCTGTCTTAAGATTTAAGTCTTCTTGTATGTTTTTATTCTAATTAAGGCATATATATAAGTATGGCAGATGGGTGAGGGATACAAGATGACAGTGGATGAACTAGTGAAGACACTGAGAGTAGCGATCTTGACTCATTAGCCTGCAGCCTGTGCTAATGTACGTACGTACCAATTAAACAAGTGCATGTACTACTAATTAATTGTAATAATTTATTTTGTTTCAGAAAAAGCTAGCTAGCTAGCACGTACCTTAATAAATTCTCTACTTTACTCTTTTCAACACATTCTTTTATTGAGTAAAATTCATTAATAATAGTACTAAACATGTGAACATCGATCATTTGAATCATTTTTATCATCATCATCATATTATTAAAACCTATCTACCTGAATTTTAAGCAATAAAAAAATGTTGAAAAGAGTGTTTGAGAATTAGTAGTATCTTGCTTAGCTACACTTCCTATTTCCAAGAACCGTGCGCCCTTTCTAGAACCTCACGAGGAGACCCATTATTTAATTGTACTTGTGTAAGAGTCCGTGCAATTTACGGATCCTTACGTAAAGTTTTCTTAATTAAAGTTTTATAAATTTTTAATTTTATTGAAAAATGTATAATATTTTTATAATTTTATTTATTATATTTATAAGAAAAAAAATATATTTTAATAATTTCATATAAATTCTTAAATTGTGTATTATATAATAAAAAAAAATCAATTGTACCTTTATCTATTCAATTATTGATTTTTTTTATATTTAGAATTCTAAATTTAATTTTTTACACATATTTTTTTTATTAATTGATTATATTGAAATATTTTATTTTTCTATTCAAATTTAATTCAAATTAAAAAATATAATTTTTTAATTTAGTCTAGAAGAACAAAATCAAATTAAAAAAAAACATGATAAAATCATTTATATTATCTAATACGTACATAACTGTGTAAAAAATTTTGAATCCTGAAAGACTTTATTATTTTTTAAAATATATATTCAAAACTGCACATTATATAAAAAAATGAAAATAAAAACTAGAATAATAGCATAGTATTTAAAAATACTATATTATTATAATAATATATAATAAATAATAATTTAAAAATATAAAACAAATAAAAAGTTTTCAACCATAAAATAAGTCTAAGATGATAATATTCTTAATTGTAGCATAGATAAATACTTTTTCCTAATATAAGAAAATAAATAAAAACACATGTATTCAAAAATATTGCATGTAATTATGTATATTAAAAAGAGAATAAGAGTAATATAGAAAATTTATAACTTAATTTTAACCTATAAAAAAATTGATTTTATTTTTTTAAAATATTTTTTTATCTTAAAAATTACTTCTAACTATATTTACCCAAACTATTACTAGCTGTAGTTTTTTGCTGTATTATTTGTTTATAAATAATTAAGTTGCGATGCACCTTGAAATGGGGGTGAACTTCCTATGTTAGATTAGATTCGATGGGCACAAATGCCAAGTCCATTTATTTTTTGTTACTAACTAAGGACCAAACCTCGAGAGAAGGAGATGCAAATATATATCCATCCTGCGACATCACCATTTCCAATTCTAGATCTGTAAATGTACGTGAAGGAGCTTAACATTCCCATCCAGTACTTAGAAATCCACCAGCGGATGCATTGAATCATACTCCAATAAGGTTACGTACTTACGTTGTCAAACTCATTATATACATACTATAATTTTAAATAATTTTTAATTAATCTTCATTTAAAGTTTTTATTTTTTAAAATTCAAATAAAAAATAGGATGTGATTTCATAATCTAAAAAATTATTCAAACCGAACTTTCAATAAAAGTAAATTGTTTTAATTAGTATACAAGTAATCAATACAAAAACAATCTTTAATTAAATATATATATATATATATATATATATATATATATGTGATTTTATAACTGACATATTTTTGCTGATCATACATTTATTCATTGAATTTAAGTTTTATACTAACTTGTAGCATTTTTTAGGGGTGAGATAAGTGAAATAGAGTCTAAAATAGATGCAAAAATATTTTTCTCAACATTTTTGAATGAGTAATATTAAATAATAAGATTACAATTAAATCATTTACATGTCTTAAAAAAACGTAATATATATTAGTAATGAAAATAATATTAGTAAGCCTAAAGTTTCAAAGTTTGTTCAACTAAAAAAAGGAATTTCTTATATGTGATTAAGATATTTACTTGAGAACTAAATTAAGTAATTAGATGTGTGTAAGTGTAAGCTAAAGCTAAAATCAATTAAAGGGATGAGTAACTATCGAGTATTTTAGTAGGGTTTTGAGAGAGATCTTAACCTATAAAATTTTTAAATTTTCAAGATTTTTTATTGAAAAAGAAAGTAAGATTTTCACATGAAGATATGATCTTCCACGAGACCTTTCCAAGATTTTTCTCAACAAAAATTAAAAATTTGATCAGATGAATTTTTATAAATTAGTTATTATTCATCTTATTTGACATATAATTTTTTTTCTCATTCTCATTTTCTCAATGCTATAAGGAGAGAAAATAAAGTTATTTGCCAAATGTTAAGAATCGATAAGAAAAGACGTCGAGCAAACATTTAGTGTCGAGCAAACATTTAGTGTGTTGAAATCTCGATTATATGTCGTTTATCACATAATTAGCACATGAATACCATAAATGATATAATATTCGCATGCATTATATTGGATAACATGATTATTAAAGATGAACGAGATATAAAATATGATAATGTTGATGTTAATTATGATCATATAAACGAAGAGATTTCAATCAATGATATATCTCTTGGTGTTCCTCCCAACTTTGTTACATACTTATAAACAAGGTGTTGTATGCATATGAGAGAAATTAGTTAACAACTTCAAGCAGGCTTAGTAAAGCATGCTTGTATATGTTTTTTTATGACCAAAAAATTTAAATTATCAATTTAATTTTTTTTTTAATGTTCAATGTTTGTATTTTTTACCTATCCATGTTATTTATTAATTATCAGTTTTTTTTTCAATATCAATGTTTGTATTTTTTTTTTTACTTATCCATGTTATATATTAATTATCAGTTTAATCTTTAGTCATAAATAAATATTTATATTATTTTTGTTGTATTTTTTAATATTAATTATTTTATAATTAAATAATTAATTTCATTTTAAAATAAAATTTTATAAAGTGAGTCCATAACGAAATTTACAAAAATATTATAAGATCTCCATATAAGATCTATCACACTAAAGCAAAAAATGTGAGAAATCTTGATGTTCACGTGATATTACCAGATCCAAAAAACACCTTTTAAGAGATCTCTTGAAGACCTTCTCCATGAAATACAACAAATTCAAGTATTAATTATCAATTTTTTTAAAAATTTTAATTTTAAATAAAATTTCATAACAGGAACTACAAAGATATTTTAAAAGATCTTAATATAAGATCTAGCATTAAAGAAAAAAAATATAGAAGATTTTGATCGTGGTACCGTAGAATCCACGCAAAAACATTCAAGATCTTGAAAATCGTACCCACTAAAATGTTCTAAGTAGATGATTAGTCAGGTTAGTTTTTTTTCAGATGGGCTGTCAAAACCGCACGGCCCAAATGCATTTTTTGAGTCACGCTGGGCTGGCTCCCCCCAAATGGCCTAAATAGTAGTATGGTCCAACTTTGAAACCAATCCAACGATCTTAAAAGTTTCATATATCTATGGGGAATTTTCATGCATCATGTGTATTATAAAGTTTCTTGGATGAAATATTTTGGGTGGTTTAGATATTTGTAGTGAACATGTACAAATTTCACTTTCCCTGCACTCAATATTAGTTTCATTAGAATTTACCTAAAAATGTCTTGATGTGTAGGATGATTCGCGTGGCATCTTAAGATAAGAGCCACTGTTACATTACATGCTTTAGAAATTCGAAGTTCATGAGTTCATCCTAGGGCAAAGGAGATCCATTGTGAAGCACGTGGTTCCCATTATATTATAGTATAGTATTATATGACATGAATTTAAAAGTAGATATGTCGAACGTCAGGAATCATGTCAGAGTCCCTCATGAATTAATATTAACAATTATTTATATATCCAGCACAGCACAGCAGTGCACTATAGTCGATAGAGACAGTGCATTGTGCATATACATAAGAATAAGACGAAGGAAGAGAAGAGTACTTGTCAATTGTCATGAATAAGATGTGAGCATACCACGTCTTGTCCAGTTTGCAGGTTACCACTGCCGCAATTCATATCAATTGCTTTGCCATTAGTAGCGCTCATCACTTCTCACCAACTCATTTTTTCTACTTTCATTTTTAGTTTATTATTGGCATAAATATAAATACTTAAATATATTTTTAGTTTTTAAATAAGGTATTTATTATTATTAGTTATAAAAAAAATATTTTTTTTAGTCTTTAAATGTAATAAATATTATTTTTAATTATTTTTGTCCAAATTTTTAAATAAAATATATAAATTTTATAATTTATAATTATTTTTTATCATACTAATTTAACTTTGTCAGTCAAAATCAATGTAAATTAAAAAAAATTATATATTTTGTTTAAAATTTGTATGATAGAAGGATTGATTTTTTTTTATCATATTTGAAAAATAAAAAAAAAAATTTAATTTAGAGATTAAAATAGAAATATCCTATAAAATACTAAAAATATATTTAAATTTAAATATAATATTATTTTTAGGCTAAAATATGTTTCAATTTTGTATGAACGAAAAAATTCACTAAAAATTTCGCCGAACATTTCCAATTTTATTGGAATTAAAAATATATTTTGGTTTTTTTAAAATAATATTATTAAAAGGTGATTAAATGCACATTGTATTATTAATAAATAGTAATAGAAATTATTGAAGCAAATGGAATCTACCAGAATCAAAATTATTAACAAGATTGTTCATATGAAGTTATATTTACAGGATTGTAAATATATTTTAACCTTAATTATTTTATTCTGGTTAATGAAGTTGTTTGAGGCCCCCGAGAGTTCAGCTAGACTGGCTGAACCATGTTCTTCTTTAGACGACACGAATGAATCTCTTTATTATTTGGGCCACAGTAGTGATTTTAAACTATATGTGCAAAATAGGTTGGGTTATTCAAGTCCCCGGACCCGGATATACAAGGCTATGGACAAAAATACAGATAATATACAACGTACGAGATAATGAAATCTAAATAAAACTAAGAATTTGAGACAATTTTTAACAGTGCCCAAAAGGATTTTTTTCAGTTCTATCTCCAATCAGGCACCTCTCTTTTATTTTTTATTTTTTACACAAAAAGTTTCCCACCAATACACATCACCTATTTTTATGTTTTATACAACTCTTACAAATAAACCCATATACGTCTTCGTTTTCAACATCTATTTATTTATTTTTACTATCATATAGATTTTTATTTTCTTTTTGCTTGGCCCCACAAATAATGTTAAGGTGTTTAAAGTTAAATTAGCGCCCCGTGCATGCTTAGCAAACAGTGTACACGCGCGTTCTTCTGAAAACAAAACATACATACACCCGATCCGATGGAGATGCTCTAACAACCACGTACATTCCTACTTATAAACAAAAACAACTATCGAGATTCGAGAGGCATTAGTCTGATTTTTTTACAGTATGTATGAATGAAATCCAATTCATCATTTTAAACAACTTCAAAAATTGTTTTGATTTTGCCTTCTTCTAACTATCTTACGTGAAAAGAAGAATACAAGAAGCACCAATCAATCGATCACTTGGTATTTAAATTTTATCAATCAATTTGATGTCACTTGTAAATAAGGGATTAACGGAATATTGAGTGTATAGTTTTTTGAAATATCAAAATAAGCATTTACTAATTAATAGAAGCTGCTAGATTACATTGTTTCGATTATTCAGCAGTGCAAGGATTTTGAACAAGTGACAGGCTATTTTTAGTTAGCTATTAAAATCACGTGTTGATAGCCTCCACGGTGGGCACGATTTCACGTTCGAAAATGGAAAGTGTGGGGCCCGCTGTGTGTGTACACGAACTAGACATATACATTTTTGCTTTCTTTTGAGTTGGATATGAGATTTCAAATAAGGAGGAATGATGTAAGATTTTTAAAATAATATATATGCAATGGATTTTTAGATTTTTGGATTGAGAGGGAAAAAAATAAGAAGAGAATATCAGGAAAAAAAGAAGAAGAAGAAGTTAAACTCACTTATTTGGATGGATAAGAAAATAAAAATAAAACGAATATGATTTTTAATTTGAGAGAAAAACATTTTTGTCCATATAATGTAATACATAATATGTCTTATTACTGAAAATAGTTTTCTGTGTAAAGCATATATTTCAAAGATTTAGGGTCCATTTTTCTTTGAAATTTTGTCTCATGAGGTCCACAATAACTATTTAAACTTTTTTGGACTTCTCATTGCTAAATACGTGAAGTTCTTAATTTTTATTTTGTTTCCTTTCATTACACTTCTTTTCTCTCAAAATCCATAAAAACAAAGGATAAAGGTTCATAAAAAAAAATCTAACTAACTAATATCTTCAGGAGTGTTTGGTAAAGGAAATATTATTACACTTTTTAGGAATTTAAAGTGGGAAATATTAATTTCCTATGCAACCATTAACAAATCATTGAAGAATATTATATTGTCACAAAATTACAAGATTGGCATTGCCCATGTTAAATTACAAATGAGAGAAACGTGAACAAGAGATGGGTTCACATTACTAGGATGGATCTAATTATAACAACTATCGGAAGTTTTAAGACAGAAGAAGACAAGCGAAGAAAAAAATGGTCACCGACACCATATTACCAAAGAATGGAATTAAAAGAATCGGTGGAATTGTGATTCTATTCACATATGAAAAATATAAGATATCTAATATAGATCTTGTTGATTTGACCTTAAAAAAGTTTTGGAATTGATCTTGATAATTCACCAATGGGTACAAGCATTGTCTGGTATATTATAATATTGTTGAACAATCCCTATGATCTAATTAATATGTATATATAATTGTCCTTATAATAAATGGAGTATTTGATGTCCTTATATAGTTGAACAATCATTGTCCTGTAGGGTTAGAAGAATTGTGATGGTGAGTCGTCTCGAACATTTTGAGGAAGTAGTGGCATGCAAATGGCAATACAACCACAACCACTCGATCAATAGATACAGCTGTAAGCTGTTGCCTATGCTAGCTACGTACCTTCCTATAATTCATATATATTACATGCCTGCAGACTGCACTTTGTAATGTTAATACATACTTTCAATAAATCAACCAATGTACAGCAAACTGAAACTAGATAATGTTTATGTATTAATGTTTGTTCGTGTGTGTCGCAAACTGAGCATTCTCTTTTTATATGTACTATAACACATAAACCTTTTTTTGCTTAGCATGATACATAATGGAGATCGAGTGTATATATATATATATGGTCCAATTTTGCATGCTGTCCTGTTCCTCTCAGATGATGATTTTACCTCTTGTAATTATATTAACTGATCGATCGATAACGACCTATGCATAACGCCCAGATTGCGAGTTGTAACCTACCATTAGAATTCGGGATTTAACTTGCGATTGCGATCATTTGTCTTGTGCACGATGTAATAAATAATCATCAAAATGTTTCTTAATATATAAGTTCTTTTTCATACACCACACAACTTGAACTTAAACTCTAAACAACATATCCTTAATTAAGAGACCAAGTTGTCTATGAAGTACTGTGTTAGACTTTTATTAATTCTATATAATGTGTGTTATATATATCAATCACTCAATTGTTGAAGTACTTCTTTAATGGAAAATTAATTAGTATTTTAATCTTCATTCTTCAAGTAAATATTTCTATTAATCACACATAAGATAGGTAGCTGCATTTTCTGTATATAAAGATAATTATTAATTTAATTTAGTAGCCACATTCATGATTGATCTCGACGTCAAAAGATGTTATGTTTGGAGTTGAAATAAATGGTCAATTAGTGTACACTGTACAAGGAACAGCAGCTGGACCAGAAACGCATTCAAAGAAGCAATAATTATTGATCTGAATGTGAAATGCACAAGCCACTAGGTAAACCGTAAACGTCGTTCCCGCGCGCCGGTGGTCCATTAATTCCATTCCCATTGTATTTGTGAACAAATATTAAAGAGACATACTTGCTGCAAATTAACAAAATGAATTAAGGCAATATATAATTTGGCAAAAGGACATGCATGCAGCTAGACAAAAGACTGAGGGTTCGTTTGATAGATGGAATAAAAGTGAATTTAGATAAAAAAAAAAAACTTTAAATAGAAATAATGTGTACACTATTCATTAATTACACTTCTCAGTTAAATAATATTCAGTTTAATATCATCTAGGGATAGTCTAGTACTTTGCCTATATATATAAATAAGTATTCCTCTTTATCATATTGTATTGTGTTTTATTGATATTACATTAATGAAACCCTAGCCCCTCTTTTCTTCTTTTCTATTTTTGGATGTTCTTTGTTAACATGGTATCAAGAGCTAGTTCGATTCACACTGTCTGCTTATGTTGATTTCTTCATTTTGAGGTTTTTGCAATCTCATCTCTGTTTACATTTGTTTTCGTTTTGGGATTTCCGCAATCTCAGTTTTGTATGTTTTTTCTTTTGCTATTGCCGATTTGTTAACCGTTGGATTGGACTGATTTTTGGAGACAAGGTTCGAAATACATAATTCTACATTCTGTACGGTTAGATCATCCAAAAGAAGTCTGTAGAGGCAGAAGAAGCTTTCACAGTTAACAATCATTTGTCTTGGGGCTTTCGCAATCTCAGCTTTGTTTGGTAATTTGCTTCTGTTCCACTACATTTTGATTGTGCCCTATTTGTTTGGTTTCTATCCCCTGTGACTATGTTATTGCTGTTATATCTATTAAGTATGGCTAATTCAAGAGATGATTCTCTTCAATCAATTAGCGTACAATTGAATGGGCAGAATTATCCTTATTGGAGTTATGTTATGAAAAATTTTCTTAAAGGCAAGCGAATGTGGGGTTATGTTAATGGAAGTTTATTTCAGCCTCAAGATGATAAATTTGAGAAATATGCACAGGAGTTGGAAACATGGGAAGTAAACAACTCGAAAATCATTACTTGGATCAATAACTCTGTTTCTCAATCAATAAGGATGCAACTTGCAAAATATGATTTGGCTAAAGGGGTTTGGGATCACTTGCAGAAGCTGTATGTACATAATAATTTTGAAAAACAGTATCAGTTGGAAATTGATATTAGGGCTCTTAAACAAAACAGTATGAGCATCCATGAATTCTTTTCTGCTATGTCTAATTTATGGGACCAACTTGCTCTTAATGAACCTGCGGATTTGCAAGCACTCCAACTGTATACTAACTTTCGAGAACAACAACATTTGGTTCAATTTTTGATGGCCCTTCGAGATGATTTTGAGGGGCTTTGTGGGATGATATTACATCGTGACCCTCTTCCAAGTGTTGATGCTGTTGTCAATGAGTTGCTGGCAGAAGAAATATGACTTAAGTCCAACTCTAGTGTTGAAAAAGGAATTCTCTCTGCCCCTCCATCCGTGTTTGCTGCTCCCTTGAACAAAAGTAAGCCCCAAGGGAAGGTTGGTCATGATGAATGTAGTTATTGCAAGGAGAAGGGTCATTGGAAAGCACAATGCCCAAAATTACCGAAGTCACAAAGAATGATCTCAATGGCGTCCTCTTTCTAATCAGTCATCTAAACGGCATTTTAAAGCCCCCTCTTCTCATGTTGTGGTCCCTGGTGAGGATGTGTCTCAAGTACCTCAAGTAGCTGATCTTGCAAAGTAATTCCAAAAATTTTTGAATTCTCAATCTCAATATCAGTCTCATGCCATGTCTGTCTCCTCCCTTACAGGTTTGCCTTCTTCGAGTGCATCAGGTATATCTTCTCCCCCATGGATCCTTGATTCTGGAGCGTCTCATCATATGTCATTTGATTCTAAGTCTTTTGTGTCTTTAAAATCTGTCTCCTCTATATCTGATCATGATTACTGATGGCACCCCAATGCCATTAGCAGGCATTAGATCTGTCTCCACCTATACTTTATCTCTTTTAGATGTTTACTATATTTCAAATCTTACTTTAAATCTCGCGTCTGTTGGTCAATTATGTGATCTAGGTTACTTAGTCTTGTTTTCTCCTACTCATTGTTTTGTGCAGGATTTTCAATCCGGGAGGATGATTGGGACAGGCCATAGACAAGGGGGATTATACATGTTGGATGAACTGAAGGTTCCAGATGTTGTTGCTTCCACTGTTGACTTGTCATCTTTTCATTTGCAATCTTCCTCATCTAATTTCTATTTATGGCATTCTCGCCTTGGACATGTTTCTTCCTCTAGATTAAAATACTTGGCTTCTACTGGAGCTTTAGGAAAGTTGCAAACCAATGATATTTCTGATTGTTGTGGTTGTAAACTTGCTAAATTTACTGCTTTGCCTTTTAGTAGAAGTGTGTCAACTTCTAATGCACCTTTTGACTTAGTTCATTCTGATGTATGGGGTCCATCACTGGTTCTTACCAAAGGTGGATCTCGATATTATGTTTCATTTATTGATGATCATACTCATTTTTGTTGGGTTTATCTTATGAAACATCGTTCTGTGAATTTTTTGATATTTATTATATGTTTCGCACTTTGGTTAAAACTCAACATAATTCTGTTATTAAATGTTTTCGATGTGATTTGGGTGGTGAGTACACTTCTAATAAATTTTCTGAATTACTTGCTTCTGATGGTACTCTTTATCAAACCTCTTGTATAGATACTCCTTAACAAAATGGTGTTGCTGAAAGAAAACATCGCCATATTGTTGAAACAGCTCGTTCCCTTTTATTGTCTACCTCTGTTCCTAGTAAATTTTTGGGTGAAGCTGTTCTTACTGCTGTTCATGTTATTAATAGAATCCCATCCTCTGTTACCTTAGGTTTGTCTCCTTTCCAAAAGTTGTATGGTTATGTTCCTGATTATTCTTCTTTGAGGGTCTTTGGCTCTACCTGTTTTGTTCTTCGTCCTTATGTAGAACGTAGTAAATTGCCTCATCGTTCCTCCATTTATGTTTTCCTTGGTTATGGGGCTGGTCAGAAGGGTTATCGCTGTTATGATCCTACAACCCATAAATTATATGTTTCTTATCATGTTATTTTTCTTGAACATATACCTTTTTATTCTTTTTCTTCTGAGTCTCACACCCATAAAATGTCTGATCTTACTCTCCTTAATCCATTTCCCATGGATGGTGGTGACTCTTATGAATTTGATGACAGTTGCAGGGTTGACATTACTCCTTCTGCAGATCCACATGTCCCCATGGCTACCCAAGAACCTCCTGCGATTGTTGATCCTCATTCTCCTCGTTATCCTACTCGCAACCGTAAGTCCACTCAACTTCCTGACTTTGTTTATTCCACATATTCTCCTGTTTTTTCTTCTTTTCTAACCTCCATTCATAGTTTGGTTGAGCCTTCTTCATATAAAGAGGCTATTCTTGATCCCCTTTGGCAACATGCTATGTCAGAGGAACTTTTTGCTCTACACAAAATAACTACTTGGGACTTAGTACCTCTTCCACCAAGGAAACATGCTATTGGGTCTAGGTGGGTTCACAAAGTCAAAACAAAGTCTGATGGGTCAATTGAGCGTTACAAAGCTCGTCTAGTTGTTAAAGGTTTCTCGCAGCAATATGGTATGGATTATGAAGAAACTTTTGCTCCAGTTGCCAAGATGACTACTATTCGCACCCTCATTGCAGTGGCCTCCATTCGTCAATGGCATATTTTTCAAATGGATGTTAAAAATGCGTTCCTAAATGGTGATCTCCAAGAGGAGGTCTACATGGTGCCACCACTAGGAGTTTCTCATAATCAAGGGGAGGTATGTAAGTTAAAGAAGGCTCTTTATGGTCTCAAACAAGCTCCACGGGCTTGGTTTGAGAAGTTCTCTACCGTGCTTACATCTCTTGGTTTTCACTCTAGTGACTACGATTCTGCGTTGTTTGTGAAAACCTCCTCTCATGGTCGTATTATACTTTCATTATACGTTGATGACATGATTATTATAGGGGATGATGTTGATGGGATTGCAGAGTTAAAATTACAATTAGCAAAACAGTTTGAGATGAAGGACTTAGGGTATCTTCGTTATTTTCTGGGAATTGAAGTTGCCTACTCTCGTAAAGGTTATCTTCTTTCTCAATCTAAGTATATTACCAACATTCTTGAACAAACTCATCTTACTGACACTAGAGTAGCAGACACCCCTCTTGAGCTTAATGCAAAATATGTTTCCTCTGATGGTGTTCCTTTACCTGATCCCACGTTATATCGTGCATTGGTCGGAAACTTGGTATATCTCACTATCACTAGACCTGATATTGCCTATGCTGTGCATGTTGTTAGTCAATTTGTTGTTTCTTCGACTACAGTACATTGGGGAGCTGTTCTTCGCATTCTTAGATATCTTCGTGGCACTCAATTTCAGAGTCTTTTATTTCCTTCATCCTCCTCCTTGGAATTGCGTGCTTACTCTGATGCTGATTGGGCTGGTGATTCCACTGACAGTAAGTCAACCACAGGTTTTTGCATCTTCCTAGGAGACTCACTTATTTCCTGGAAAAGCAAGAAACAAGACATTGTCTCCTGGTCTTCTCCAGAAGTTAAGTATCGTGCTATGGCTTCTACCACTACAGAGATAGTTTGGTTGCGCTGGCTACTTTCTGATATGGGTGTTTCTCTCTCTGGACCCACTCCTATGTTTTGTGATAACAAAAGTGTCATTCAAATCGCTCACAACTCGGTCTTTCATGAGTGCACAAAGCATATTGAAATTAATTGTCATCTCACTCGCTATCATCTTCTACATGCCACCATTACTTTGCCTTTTGTCCCTTCTACTATGCAGATTGCTGACTTGTTTACAAAATCGCATTCTATTAAACGTTTTCATTTTTTATCTGACAAACTTTCTATGCTTCTCAATAATGCATCGTGAGTTTGAGGAGGGATGTTAAATAATATTCAGTTTAATATCATTTAGGGATAATTTAGTACTTTGTTTATATATATAAATAAATATTCCTCTTTATCATATTGTATTGCGTTTTATTGGTATTACATTAATGAAATCTTGACCCCTCTTTTCTTCTTTTCTATTTTTGGATGTTCTTTGTTAACATTCTCTTCTATTCTCTTTTCACTCTAAATTAACTACGTACCTGAGCCATTCATGCCATGACAACTAGCGTGTGACTGAAAAATGTCGTAGCGAGTACATTGCAATTGCATGCAGCAGGATCAATTCTCAGTCTCAGTCGACACATGCATATATTCCACTCCTACCTAGCTTATTACGCCTTTTGCCTTTTTTACTATTCATCATCTGCCATCTTGCTGCACTTTATCATTCTTTACCACCATCGAATATACTCTACTGTACTGTACGTAAAGCTCATTTAATTTACTAGCAATTCTGTATTTTACTAGTATACATATAATAAATACAAATGTTTACTTACTATAAAAAGTGTGTAATAAGTTAGATTATCACGGAATCCAAGTCTCTCTTCATGTTATGTCTTTGTGTAGATAGCTAGCCAGCCAAAAACAAAACAAAAACACATATTCTTGAAATTCAGACTTGAATAAAAATAAAAAAAAAGTTTGTTTGAGAGGGAGATACTCCACGTGGATGTTATTTTAATTATAAAAAACAATGAAAAGGGACACGTAGGCATTCTTCCACTATGTTCCAACCACAGTCGACAGCCATGCAGCTTTTTGCTCTGTCGTCAATTGGGAGTCCTTTACTCGATTATTAGATGCTCTTGCTCTCCCATCCCACGTGGATCGGAGTAGTATTGTCTCTGTCTCTACTTACTCTACTACACTACCTCTTTGTTATTCAAAAGATATAAAAAAAAAAAATGAAAAACGAACCTGCGGTACGTCGTGGTAGGTTCAAGAATTAATTCATTCCTTGAAGCACCGATCAAGAGAGCCATGCTCTCATCACTTCCTCATATGATGGAGGACTCATGGGAAAACTGCCTCTCTCATCTCGTAATTCTTTCTTTCTTTCTTTTTCATTATCATAAAATATTAGCTGATATCGATGTATGTATATAAATATATAATTTGTGTTAATTAAAGGGAGTGAATCACGATTTAGGCTGCACCAACGCTGTATCCTTTGAAGACATGATAATGCTCAACAATGATAGCTCCAATTTTAACGTTGTAGCAGCTAAGCAGGAATACTATGACTATTATAATAATTTGAAGAAGAGCAGCGAAGATCAGGAATTAGGAACTACTACTTGTTATTGGCGTAAAGAGGGTACTGTAGACAACAATCATGAGTTAGAGTTAGAGGCAAAGACAAGGGAGAACAGAGGAACAAAAAGGGCAAGAACCTCTTCTGAGACACAATATCACATAATGTCAGAGAGAAAAAGGAGACAGGATATAGCGGAGAAATTCATAGCACTCTCAGCTACTATACCTGGCTTGAAGAAGGTATCATATATACTTTTAATTATTAACTTGTTCATCGCTCATATCCATTCATGCTGCGTGCGTACCTACTCACCTACCCTCTTATTTATTAATGATCACGTAAACTTTTCTCATAGGTTCAAGGTTTAATGTGAGAATGAAAATTGAATATAAAGTATCACCATTAAATCGACTTATATATCTTAACTGGGCCTTTGTTACTGTACTGTTCTCTTATTACATTTTATGAGAGAAGTTTTCAACGCATAAACGTAGTAAGTCAAGATTACTGCAATAGTAATGTATCATTGAAGGAAAATTCTAAACTACGTTAACTTTTTATAGTGTATATTATGTACTTTACTATAATTAAATTGATATAAAATTCAATCTAGAAAAAAAAAAAAGTTAAACTTTGTCATCTGAAAACTGCTAAATGTGTAGTAAATGCAGTTAAAATCTATTATTTGACAGTTTAATTAAGGAGGAAAATATAGTCGAGATTAAATTAATTAAAGCGATAATCGTTAATGATACCCCAAACTCTTTAAACCGTGAAGTTTATTACAGTATCTATTTTTTTTTTTTTGAAGAAAGAGTATCTATTACCACATTATTATTCAGTTCTTTCTCGTCATCAATTTGTGTCTTGCACAGTAGTCATAGTTGACGAAATTTGAATTGCATATAAAATATATACTGTATAATGTTCACCTGCAGATTATATAAGGCCATTTCTTTACTTTTAAATCGAAAAAGCATCTTTAATGAAAAGATATGCTTAAAATTTAATTTGTCACAAATTATATGTTTTTTAATTGCAAACTTTTTTTTAAAAGTATTATAATGCTTTTTTCTTAAATTACAAATAATAATGTTGTAAGGAAAAACTTCAATTTATGTCACAAATTATTTGTTTAGTTTAAATGAATGAATTCTTAGTTGGTCAGTGAAACAAGTTTTCATCTTTTGAAACATTCAATTTTGCTTAGTCTGAATAATTAATGTTTAACGAAGTAATTTAATTTAGAGCATTAAATTAAATTTTATAAAAAAAAACAAAGCACGGATTCAAAGAAGAAAATAGTTAAAATTCATTTGTAAAACTATGAAATTTTAATAGAAAAGCTTGAACTGTGATTTGCTTCGCCCGCCC
Organism: Amphicarpaea edgeworthii; assembly: GCA_014843725.1. Classification (NCBI taxonomy): domain Eukaryota; kingdom Viridiplantae; phylum Streptophyta; class Magnoliopsida; order Fabales; family Fabaceae; genus Amphicarpaea; species Amphicarpaea edgeworthii. Next base: position 697,389 of record CM026320.1, on the reverse strand, counting down.
AAGCGTATATTTTTCTTAACTATTATTATTACTGGAGTGTACAATAATGTGTGCAGATGAACAGACTTGCTGTGACAACATTTTTTTTTTTTAATATGCAAAATGAAAGAAGAAAACTAAACTATATACTAAAGCACAATTTTTAATGTTTTACTACATTTTTGCTTTTTGACTCTTGGGGTACTAATTAATACTAGTAATTGTTAAAATTATATAAAGGTAGATAAGGCTACTGTACTTCGGGAAGCCTTGAACTACATGCGAGAACTTCAAGAACGCATAGCAGTGCTGGAAAAAGGGAGCAATAATAAGAGTATAAAGTCATTGATCATCACGAAATCACGGCCTTGTTCTGCATCATCATGTGAAACAAACTCTAATGAAGTGCTCCCTGAAGTTGAAGCAAGAGGTTTAGAGAAGGAAGTACTCATTAGAATCTATTGTGAGAAACGAAAGGGCATCATGCTCAAGCTATTTGCCCTACTAAAAGATCTTCATCTCTCAATAGCCAGTACCAGTGTATTGCCATTTGGAAACTCTATTCTCAACATTATCATAATTGCTCAGGTAATTTTACCCATATTATAATGCAAATATATATATATATATATATATATATATATATATATATATATATATATAGTACACTATGTCATCCACTATACATAGTTGTATGTATGTTGTATGATCTACAATTATTTAAAGTTATAAATATTGCCGTAACTATATATATATATTGCAGATGAGTGAGAAATACAACTTGACGGTGAACGATTTGGTTAAGACCTTGAAGCAGATATTTTGAAGTGATCTATGTAACTGTGTGATGGAGTTCTCAAATACTTGTTTATTGAGTTGGAATTGTTCTTAATTATTGAGTAGGTAACTGCTTTTTTACTCTCTTTTTTTCTTTGAAAATTGAAATACTACAATATGGTGACATGCAACAACACTGATGTCGGGAGATGGAACGAAAGGCCAAACTAGCTAGAGTCTAGATGTGCTGGAATATAGGTCGAACCCTGCTATTTGCATGCATGACAAATATTTAAGGATTATTCTCGTTTACTTTGTTTTCTTATGTCATATCAATAAAACGATATGATTGTTTTGGTTGGACAAATAATATGTTTGGTTACAATTTCCAACAGTGTTGTCAATTAATAGTCAATAGCAGAAAGCTAACAAAAAAAAATCCACCATTAATTAATTAGGTCAACCATACGACATGCAGGTGCCAAAACCATTTAAAGCCACAACAAACAGATCACTAGTATAACACTACTGCATCAGGATGTTCGTGAAAGGATGGTTAATTAGGTTAGGTTTCCATTACAGGAAGTGTACATCAACCCAAACACATGTATGTATATGTTCACTTTTACTCGATCGCATTTCCTTCTCAAATAAAAGGAATGCAACTCTCATCCAACAACTTGACACATGAATATGAATGCATAACAACAGTACTGTAATCCATTTAATTGCTTCAAAATTTACAATTTTTGTGTATTTGCCCTTCTCCGGGAAGGAAGTTTATGGAAGTAATTCCAAAACGTAAATCATTCTTAAGAAATTAATAATCATAAATTTTATATTTTATATTCTTCCATAAAGATTAATCATCTGTAAAATTAGTGAATATTTTGTACTAATATAAAATATAATGGGCTAAATTATTTTGCTGGTCTCTTATTTCTATTTTATGTTATAATTTGATATTTTACTATTTAAAAATTACAAAATAATGCTTTGAATAATTTAACCAAATATATAAAAGTAAAATGTTCGTAAAATCATTTTACTATATCCATACGTATTTTTCTCAATATATAAAACTAAACCTTTGAAGCATATTATAAATACATAAAAAAAAATTAATTAATCTGACTTCTCTAAAATAATGAGATAATTAAGCTTAATTACAATCATTTATGAATTTGTAATCAAACCAAAGTATAAAAATAATTAAATTTTAATCATTATTTAAAAAAAAAAATTATTAATTTTTTTAATCAATAAATATATTATTCTTCATCCTCTAATATCCATCTCTCATTCTTAAGGAATCAATTAGCATGAAAAATGGTACAAAATACCAAAAACTAAAGGACATGAACTTGATCGATCGCCTAAATCCTAATTAATGGTCCCTTCATTTGCAAAAGGACAGATGGGATTATCTCCGTCTGACTTCTGCGTTCTGTTCTGTTCACGCATGACGTGTGGTCTTCTTTTGATCGTTGAAAACGCAAAGCAATAATCAATATATTATTTTTTTAATTATTTAAACTATGATAAAACTAAATAAACTTTAATGCGTAGTAAATGTGTAATTATAAAAAGAAGAAGAAGAAAGTGAACAATTAGAAAATTTATTTCATTTTTAATAATTAAAACTTGAATTTGTGATATAAAAAATATATATTATAGAACCCAAAAAATAACAAATTTTTTTTAAAGGGATCAAAAATTTAAAAAAATAGATATTTTATAAATACCAAAAATTTATTAAACCTGAAATTAAAATACTACTCCAAAATGCACCAATCCCTGTACAAACTCATCCGATAACTGCTAAAGTAGTTAATATTTAATGCAAGTTTATTTTAATTATAACTTTTAAATATTTAATGTTGATTAAAAAATATTAATTAACTAAATGTACGTGTGTTTGTTTCAAGGATTGAAAATTGATTTAAGAAAATATAACATGAAAATATTCCTTATCCATGTTACAAGTTTTTGAAAAATTATTCTTAAAGTTTAGGGGGAATGCTATATAATTTTCAATTTTAACATACTTTATTACACTTTTGTCCCCATCAAGTAAGAAATGTGATATTCTTGATCGAGGGAACAAGAATAAGCCAAGTTATTTTTTAAAAAATATTATTAATTTTATTTTTTATGTATTTTTATTTAATTATTATTTAAAATAATATTTTCAAAAATATTAAAATGTAACGACACGTATTTTTTTTTTTTAAATACCTAAGAATGGCATTATCATTATATTTCTAAGAATCGCATTTCTTGAAATAAAAAAATATCTTGCGAAATAACCTAGATGATGAAAATTAAAAATCTCATTTATTTAACATTAATATTAATTTATTTATTGTGAAAAAGCTCCTACCACGTGTCAAAAATCAAAAGTATAGAAAAGACACGTTATTATAAAGAGAAAAGATCCTTAAAAAAATAGAGAGAACATAATCACATGAACAAAGAAAAGTTATTTTTCAATTTGGAAAGATAAGTATTGCGGTTTTTTTTATTGAAATTAAAAATCATATGAGGAAATATTTTAAATTAAGTCATTTTTATAATTAATTATTTGTAAAAAAAATATTGTGTACAATAGTAGTAATGAAATTAAAATACAAGATTTGGCTTAAGTACTTTTTTCTTACTATTTACTTATTTTATTTAATTTTGTCTCACTTACAATTCTTTCTGTCCTTTTACCAATGATTTTAAACCATTATTATTTTATAACCACTCGAGTTTTCTTATATGAGGGGGCTGTTCTTGATTAGACTATATAATGAATTTGACCCAGTAAACTGCATTATACCTTAGGTTGGTCTTTAAATGTAGCACAATTCACTTTTAAAAAAACATCCATAATTAATAAATAATAATAAAATTATAAAAACAAAACAGATACTTGAAAAAAAAAAAAACCCAACAATTGTTACTTAAGTATCATAGATAAAATTTGATCTAATCACGAGTCTCCAGTCTCCATGAAAGTGTGAAGAACGTAAAAAAATGTAAATAGTGAATAGTCCTTCCTCCCTGATCGAGGGGCAATTGGCCCCACTCAGTGATCCAACGGCCCTGATTTAAGTTGCATGAAAAACGAGTTTTATCTTGTCCCCATCCCTTACCTATACTTGTTTGTGGTGTGGTGCCATTATTATTATATATGAGTCACTGCTGTGGTGTGGAGTGTGGAATTCCAGATAACATCAGATTCCGATGGAGGAGGAGAACTCATGGCAAAATTGGCATCTTCACATGGTAAGTACTACTAAGTGCATAGTTTGGATGAGTTGTTCTGAAATTAATTGATATATTGTTGTAGGAAATGGATCTGTTAGGCAAGTACTGTAGTAACGATTACAACGACGACGACGACGACGACGACTTCCTCAGAGACATCCTTCAGCCTCCTATCTCTTCCGATGAAGCCCTCCAAAACGACGCCGTCAAAAGAAGCAGCAGCTCCAACTCCTTGCTCTCTCAAAACGCTTCTTCTAAACGACCAGCTCGTCCCAGGACTTACATTCTGTCCTTCGATAACTCAACCATGGTACCTGCCACACCCGAACCCTGCCTCCGCCCTTTCCCTTCTAAACGGGCCCTCGAGGAACCCAAAAGGCCCAGTCAACCTGGATCTAAGAAGACCAGAACCTCTTCTCAGACCATCGATCACATAATGGCCGAGAGACGACGCAGACAGGAACTCACCGAGAGGTTCATAGCTCTCTCAGCCACCATTCCCGGCTTGAACAAGGTACTGTAATTCATTCATTCATTTTTCTGTTCAGATCAAACCAATTCAACTTGCAATCTTAAGTAACACCGTACTTAACTGTTCCTCAATTATTAACATACTCATTTCTCTCTTTTTTAATTCTTATCGATTACTAACCCCTACCTACTGAATACAATTACTTTTATTAATATATAAATTTTGTTAAAAGTACATAATTATTCAAGCAAAAGTGGTCTTCATATGTCACCAGATCATTATTTTGGAGTCATTATCTATGTGTCACCGACCATTTGCAATATTCTATACTAATATACACTCATTAATTTCTAACTACATTATTAAAGCATAGGACTTGATAAAAAAAAAAAAAAAAACATATTTTTACACATTTTAATAATGAAATAGTAGTAATTTCTTCTTTGATCTCCATGAGCGAGCCTATAATTACTTACCATAAAAAGAAGAATATATAGGAAAAGGGTGCGATTTATTGTGTATGATTAGGGAGTGACTGTAATTGTAAAATTTCCTACTTCCTACTTATTCCAAGTGAAGCAGCGGTGAATGAAGTAGGGAGAGATTTGTAATTGTAAACTTTCTATGTATAGACGGACAAGGCTTCTGTACTTCGAGCAGCAATCGATTATGTGAAAGAACTTCAAGAAAGGGTAGAAGAATTAGAGAAACAGGACAAAAAAAGGGGTGCAGAGTCAGTAATATTGATCAACAAGAAACACGATCCAAATGAAGACGCCAGCATGAACTGTAGCATCCTTCCTGAGATGGAAGCAAGAGTGTTGGGGAAGGAGGTGCTGATTGAGATACACTGTGAGAAACAAAATGGTGTTGAGCTTCAAATATTGGATCACCTTGAAAATCTTCATCTCACTGTCACCGGTAGCAGTGTCCTGCCATTTGGAAACTCTGCTCTCTGCATTACCATCACAGCTCAGGTATAGTATAAGTTAATTAGTTTCATGTTCTAAATTAATTTACTTTTATTAGCTCTATCCAATTTATATTGCAGATGGGTGACGGGTACCAAATGACAGTGAATGATCTAGTGAAAAACCTTAGACATGTGCTAAACGACAGTGATCCGTACTAGTGTATCAAACAGGGAGTTGCATGTATGGAATTCAAAAGTTTTGGATTTATTACTCTATTTTATTTTGGCTTGTTTTTCATGTTCATAAACAAATGTGTCTGAAATGAATTTATGCCTCGCATCTACCTTCATATCCCATTAATGTGAAAACTAAATGTCAAATACCATCAGAACAGAGCCATATCATCTTATCTCATATCCAATTAATTAATTAATTATAGACCAGAAAATCGACCAGGCATTAAAGGAAGGAAATGTGAACATCAGGAATGGATTATGATTATCAATTCAATTAATTCCTGGCTCCATGTTTTTTCTTATTAAATTAAATTTATCAATTCAATTGATGGTCTCTCTGTATATAAATCATAGACGTTGCCATCGAGATATCTTAAATGGACTACTGCGATGATTTTTTGATGTGTTGCCTCAACTTTTTTGCCACTTTTTTTTAAAAAAAAAAACATTTTTATTCATCTCATTTTAAAATTGTAAATGACATTAATTATTATTTTCTCAATAATCATTCAAAAATTTCTTTCTTTTAAATGTTAACATTTTTCTCTTGATTTATTTATTTTTATAATTTTAATATAAAAAAACACTAACAAAATAATCTATATTTATATTCCGTTAACACATTAAATAACAAATTATTAAAAAATAAAATAATTATCTTATCTTATAATCTCTGAGTTTGGCTGGCAAGTAACGGTGTAGGGAAGGATGTTGGAATTTAATGCTTGGAATTTATTATGTTTAGATATATATGCATATGCATATGTCAGAAGCTATAATAAGCAGTTTCCAAATTCCAAGTCTTTTTCAACATATTCAACGCAAATAAAAAAACTAACAAAGGTGAGTGATGAAAATGCTGGTATAAACACACTATAAGCCTGTAGAGATTAGCACCAGTCTCTTGCCTGATGCTATGGGAGTCGTTTACATTTTCTTGTTTCCTTTCCCTTTTTTGATTCATAAAAAAAACGAGAAATGAAAAAACTTAATGAAATGAGAAAATGTTAAAAAAAATGTAAATTTCATACCAAGAATAACATTATTTGAAACTAACATTTTTAATAAAAAAACAAAAAACTAATATTTGTCAATAAAGACAAAACTAATGAATTGAATAATTAAGATGACGGATGAAATGGTAAAACTATTATATATGGGATGCTTGTTTAATTTTTTATATATAAAAAATATGTAGTAAATTAAATTCTTACATATATGAATCAATTTATGTCAATATTTTAAAACTTTAATAATAAGAGTTTAATTTTAATATATATTGTCAGATTAATTTTTAATTTTTTACCATCAATCAATTAAAAATTTAGGTAAATATGAGTTTTAAACTATTTTTTTTTATGAAAAAGCCAATAATCTTATCACATGGTAATTCATGAATGAATGAGAACATAAAAATATTTAAACTATAAATATATCCTATTTAAGTTATAATAGTAAAGTAATTAAATTAATGTAGTCTCTTTAATACTCCTAATTGATATTATTGCTTATAATAAATCAATTTTAATTATATAATACAAATATAAATAAATAAATATACAGTACATATGAATATTGATGAGTTTAAATAATTTTAAAAATATTATAATAATATTTTTAAGAGTTTAACAGTGATACACTTATACTTTGATATATTTTAAAATCGAGTGCAGAATTTTTTTTTCTATTTTTAGTTTTACTTTTAAAAAATTGAATATTTAAATAAAATATTTTATTTTTGAGAAATTAAAAAGCTTAATTAAACTCACGCTTGTATATACTGTGATTGTCCACAAATCGCAATGTGATTTCAATTTTGTCCCCAGTGAATTTCTGGATCCCACAAGATTAGCTGGATCGTTAGAAAAAATCAATTTTGTCCGATCGATCCATCCATCCATTCCATTCACACTAACTTTTCTTTCAAATTTCCAACGTGTGTTTCATCGATCGAGAGTGTCACCTTCATGCATGGTCATGTCTCGGATCGGATCAGGCATTTGAGGTCTCCATTCTTATTGCTCATTTCCACATATTTATATTAGGGAATCTGATATCTGGATCAGGATGCATTTAATTAATTTTATGTATGTTGAATTAATTTAAGATAAAAATAAAAATACATACTAACATAATTACAAGATAAATATATTTTGAACAAAGTTAATCATATCATGGGATAAATACAAATATTAAAATCATATTTTAGTTTTAATTAATTAACCATGTATATATAGTGGAAAAGGAACATCACTATATTTACATAGGCTTGCTTCAGAATTAAGATAGCTAGAAGAGTTCAACAACCACGGCCACCCGTACACTTCCATCTGTTTTAAATATAAATGTCACACTGCCTTCACTACTGAGATGACACCAAGCTGAACAATGTTTCATAAAAGTAATGGGTGTCAAATGCATGTTAATGATGGAACCTACAACTAATAAATGTTTGACAAGAGGGAAAACTACAGAAGAACTAACAAAAAGTAGTCCTATGATAATTTAACTTCATGTCTGAGCGTAGGCGACACAGGTATGGATAAGGGTGGGCAGTTGCCACCCTGATTTAAAAAAATTAATTATAAATATATTAAATTTTATAATTTAGATATCTTTAATTTATATGTTATATTTAGTGACGGAAAAGTATATTTCCTTAACTTTTATAATTCATTAATAAAAAAAAATTAAATAAATTTTGAATTTCTTTAAAAATATTTATTTTTTTATTTGAATCTTTAAAAAAAATTTCATTGTTATATGTCTCTAAAAAAATCCTAACTTTATTTTGAATTAATGACATGACATCATTCCAATATAAATCAATAATTAAAATAATGTCATATCATTTATTATTAATAAAATTTTGATTTTGATTTTTATATTTTATTTTATTTATATTATATTTTTTAACACATTAAATTTAATTTTTATAATTTATACCACTTACTCAAGTGTTATTACTAGTAATATTTACCGCATTAATTTGCTTCTCTCTATGAATAAATATCTAACATCAATACGTACTCTTTGGTTCTTTCATGACCCGGCCTTTACCAAACAAATGAACTTCAGAAGGTCAACACAGCAATTTAAAGCTTTGATTATTGCTTATCTGAGTCTTTGATGTATATATATGTCACTCCACGTACGTTAACGTTCCATCTGAAAATCGATGATGAAACTCCACCCTTTCAGTTTCAGGAGGGCATGTTATTCATGTAGTAGAGTAGTGCAATTTTTGAAAACCACTCTTAATCAATCATGTAATCGAGTTTTATTAACATCTTTTTAATTTGTCAATTGAAAATTTAAATTACAGAAGATAATTAACCGTGACCTTGGACACATAAATATCGAACAATAATTTCTGCATAACACACACTAACTTTGGCTGCACAGCAACGCCTGAGACAAACTGTGCTTTTCATAGTTTCTCAATTTGTTAAACCATGCATCTGACAACCATATGGGTATCCTGACACTTCTGCATCCACATATTCTATTCTTCATGTAGGTATACTATAGAATAAACAAAGTATATGTATCTTATTCCAACTGCACGTTTTATTCATGTTTAATTAAGAGTTTAATGTTGATGTATTGTTGTTTTATATCGTAAGTCAATTTATTATAAATGGAGGGTTATGATTTAATATGTAAAATTATTTTAAATACTTAATGTATCACTTTTCTCTTTATTTAGCTTCCACATTCAAATTAATTATGGTCATGTTATTAACTTATCACCGAAGAGATTGACTTAATTATTGTCATCAAGTGCAAGTATTTTATTATGATTTAAAATTATTTTGAATACTTTAATAAATAAATATATACAATTAATTAGGACATTACAGTTGTGTTGTGGTTGCACTAGTTTGCTTATATTACACTATGTCGTTTAATGATCTTTATAGCTCTAGCATTACAGATTCCTACTTTCCAGCAATGTTATAAACAGTTCACAATTCTAGCAGTGTTCATGCATGTCTCTTTTCCTATCTAAATGAAATTATATGCTGTAATAAACAGTTCACATTTAATTACTTAATTCACTTATTAAGCAGTTCTGCAGTTTCTATATATAAAATCTTAAAATTACCATCCAGGCATAATAATAATTCAAATGCTCATTATTAAAACTTACATAAATAAATAAAAAAAAAAGATAAATTGGATGAAAGATGCAACAAGTATTATAAAAAAATATATACTCAAAAACTTAAGAGTTTGTTTATTTCTTATCTTTACAAAGTTATCAATACATCACCATATTTTTCTTTATTTCATATATTTTTTAAAATTTATATAGGAAGACAAAATAAGAACATATTCATTGTACATTTCCTATACGTACAAATTAATATTTCAAAACAGGAAAACAAAACAAAATGAAAGTAAAAGTTTAATAATTATTTATAAGAATGAGATCTAAAACCAAATAAATTCTTAACTTCATCCATATGTAAGACTAGGAAATGGTAATAAAACAAAAGAATGTGAAAAAACACATAATATATTATATATTGAGGACAAACAAAACAGATAAAAAATAAAAACAACATAAAAAAATTTCTCAGGAGCAAAATGTTACATTTCCAAAACTTCCAAATCCTTTAACTACAACCAGTATAATTCTTTTTTTCTTATTTCATCACAATATGCATATATATTATGTTAGTTATATATAAAGCATCAGCAACCAGTACTACATCGATCGGAGAAGGATGCCAGGTTGTTCTTTATTCCACAAATAATAAGTTGGGAGGACATTAATATAAGTTTACCAAACCTATCTATATCTTGCGAGTTGGAGCTAGATCCTCCAATAATGCTAATTAAAAACTGAAAACTGATCGAGTGATCATCTATATATATAGAATATATTATATATTATATGCATGAAATCGTAATTCAATCCATTCATCAAAAAGAGTACGTAGTAGATTCTCCCTCATGAATATATAATATAATATAACAAGACAGTAACCTAATTCCAAAGCCAAGATCACACCCACACGGAGAGCTAGAATTTGCAGATTTTCGGATCGTACGTCAAACACCTTTGACAGCTGATTCACAAGTATGGATCATTGGTTGTTCTTCAGACGACTGCAAGAGAGTCAGTCTCAGATTTTTCACTAGATCATTCATTGTTACGTTGAATTTGTCACCCATCTGCAAAATCAATAATGCTCTCTAAATATATATATGTCTATGAAAAATATCTAAATGGATCAACATTAACACATTAGAGACATGAATTAATATTAATTGGATCTTAAGTAATTATTAATTCCTTCAAAAGAATTATATATGCTAGCTAGCTAGTGCACGTACCTGAGCAATAATACTGATGTCAAGAGTTGAACTTCCAAATGGCATTACACTGTTGCTGATTGTGGAGAGATCAAGACTATTAAGATGGTCCAAAATTTTGATCAAAATGCCACTTTGTATCTTGCAGTGAATACGGAGTAGTACATCTTTTTTAAACACTCTTGCTTCCACTGTGGGGAGTGCTTCATTGGTTCTACAGCATTCATCAGAGTTCATTGCACCAGCTGAGATGCTGCCTCCTTTCTCTGTTGTAATGTGGGATCTCTGATTAACGAATGACACTGACTCTACCCTTGTCCTCTTACATTGTTCTTCTAGTTCCCTTACCCGTTCTTTAAGTCTTTTCACATGACTGATTGCTTCACTAAGTATAGTGGCCTTGTCAATCTACAATTCATAAAACATTTCATTCATTCTTGAGTTATTACAGTTTAATTATATAATGAATTTAAAGCTTAAATTTGGTTTTTGTTCCTCTTTTCTTAAAATATAGTCAGGTAGATATAGGTAGATTCTTTGTTTGCTTTCTAATGAAATTAATGTCCATGATATGGTATTGATGATCTTGCTTATCAAATGTGAACTTCAAGTCTTACATAACATCACACAAATCAAACAATTGACGTTCCACGTACGTACGGTGGAATTGAATATCACTAAATGAAAGAAAAAGAAATTGCATTTTCTATAAATTCGATTTAGGTTTTTTATTAGCAATTAATTTGTAACAATATTGTGCAATCTAATTCTGAACTCAGTTTTATATATGCAACGTTTTATAGCATTAATTTTATACAAATCAAACTAGTAACAGGTGAACTTACTAGGATCGGTCTAATGACAAAAGATTGAGAAAGTAAAAAAAAAAAGATAATAGATGAACTAATTAACCAGCTAGCCAGAATAATTAATTATAGAAACCAGGTTATTGAATAAAGGAAATTAACACGTGATTAATTATTCCATTGTAAAGTATGTGACATGAGTTACTAATAATTACCTTCTTTAAGCCAGGTATGGTGGCTGAAAGTGCAATGAATCTCTCTGTGAGTTCACGTCTCCTTTTTCTCTCTGTCATTATATGGTCAAGTGTCTCTGCAGAGCTTCTATTTTTCCTTGTTGTTGGGTTGCTGGCCTTAGGTTCAACGCCACCACCAGTACTCCCTACCACTACTTGCTCGTGGTGGTAGGGCTGTTTTCCACCGTAGGTTTCGTGGCCGGTGGTAGCCGCGACTACGGTGGAATCATCGAAAGAAAGAATGTATGCGGCCGCCGCTGTGGCAGGTTTCTCTGGTGCACGTTGTGATGAGAAGATGAAGTTGGAGCTGACGCTGCTCTTCATCGCAAGATTGCTATTGTTATTGCTACTCTTGTTGGCGAGGGCTGTACTGTAATTATAACCGTGGATTGGTTTACTTTGAATTTTGGGAGAGTGAGTATCGTTGTCAGAAAAGAAAACTGGCTGATGCATGATCTCTTGAAAGATCTGATCCTCTTCATGATCAAGTGACTCAATCTTCTGGTTGAAGAAATCAAAATCTTGTATTTCCTATATATATGGAACAAATAAGCTAATTCAACATATAATCACCAATCTATACATATATAAAACTTTATAAATATACCTAATTATGAGATGGAGTGTGTGAATGGTTATTAATTAGTGTTATAATTACCATATCAGAAAACCAATATTTTTGGCATGGCTCCCCCATTGGCACTGTATGAAGCTATGTGTATGTGTATGTGTATAGAGATTAATTTGGAGAAGGAGAATGGTGGATAATAAATGGAAATGAGGATGGCAGAAAACAAAGACTCGTTGAACATGCAAGTTGTATTTCCACCGTTAGATTTACATCGATTTCAGGTATTGTGCTTATCATTTGGAAATCATCACGAGCCATGGACCACTGAGGTGGGACAGTGATGTTACCTACCATCCTTTTTGCAGCATACATATGCTAATTGCTCATCTGTCTCACTTCTACCGATTGGGACTGTCTGCTACATTTTTTATTAATTATATATAAGAATGATTAATTAATTAATTTGTACATTATGTAATGTAATTTCTGCAAGTTAATTTGAGTATTTTATTTCCTCTTCTGCATCTTTAACATTTTTTTTGTAGCTAATTTACTACCATATATTCTTATAAGAGAAATGTTGAATGACATCAAAGTTGATAACCTAAAAGAATATGAATAAATCTGATCGGCTATATATCAACTATATTTATCAACTGGATTGCTTTCTGTAAACACTGCTGTGAAAATCTGTTATTCTTTAGCATATAGGAATATAAGTTGATCGTACACTCATGCAATTTGTGCAAGACAATTTCATACTGTATAGCAGTTCACACAATTTTCTTTTATATCTATATATATATATGTATGTTTGTTATATATATCTATATTTTCTCTTTTTTTTTCTTCTTCTTTTCATCCATACACCTCGAAAATAAAATGTACATTGAATTTTTTTTCTTCATTTTATTTCTCTCTTTTTCATTTCTATCTTCTTTTGACCCATACTGCATGACTTGTGTCAAACACTTTTGAAAGGTAAAATATGATTCCCCGGTCATAATCCATAAAATCATTGATCTGTTCTCTTTCTCTTTTTTTTTCTTAAAAAAATAAACATATTGTAACTTTTACTTAAAACAGTACAATTAAAGTCTGAACATAAAGTATAAAAGACTACGGGTGAGGGGCCGAATTTCACGGACACCAAATAAAGCAATCAAGGTGCAATCAATTACAACTGCAAAGGGAATACATGATGAACAATGATAAAGGTACTTTTTTTTGTGTGTGTACAGATAAAATGAAGAGAAAAAGAATAAGAAATCATAAAAGAAAACAGAAAAAAATAATATATATATATATATATAAAAGATGAGATAAAAGAGAAAGTAAATAGTTAAGTGCTTGTTAGGTAACATTATTGTATAAATTGAATTCGTGTGATTGGGTTGTATTAGGAAAACTTTCAAGTTACATGTTAGCTAGAGATAAAATTAATTAAGATAAAATATATAAGTAAAGAACAACCTTCATGAACTAACTTCCGTGGTAAAATATGGTGAGGGGGTGAGCCAAGCTTGATTTTGATAAAATAAAAAACTTTGGTTACTTTAGTAGAATCAATTTTAATAAAGAAAATTATGGTGGAGTTGAAGCAAGTAAAAATAGTTCCTACTTCTACTAAAATCAATTCTTGTAAGATTTTGTCTAATTTACTCTCAATTCTAGTAAGAAGTTTTGATTTGAAGATTGAAACACACGTTGTTGTGATGAATTTATCTTGAAATTAAGTGGATTCCTCCTACCTACCAATCCAAACACAAAAGTAACTTTAAAATGTGATTCCTCAGCATCGTACGTGGGAGAAAAGAAAAGAAGACATTGATGGTCAAAATGAAAAGGCATTGTTCTCCTCGGTTCTGCATTATTGCATCATATATGTATTGTGAAACCAGATGAGGTCCCTTAGAATGAACACAAACATATATGTTGCAAGTTGCAAGCTAAGTTCCTGTTTCTTTTCGAACTCGGATGTGAACATAACCATATTGTTGGATCATCTCAAACTTTATGGTGTCTATATTCACTGTTCCCAAAGCGCATAACAATTCACACCTGTCCAATGAAAAAGTTATTAAAGCATCCAAATTTTGTCGCCTTCTTATGCTGGTCCCGTCCTTTTCACATTGGCATTTGTCTTCTACGGAATTCAAGCATCGATTCCCGTAAATTCTTTATTCTCAGTATGTTTTTTCAAACAAGAAATTGTTCTTGTCTTGTAACCATAACTGTAGATTCAACTTCAACGAGCATTGCTTTAACTATTATAGTATTTACTAACGAGTTTAATTTCTTTTAACTATCAGTTTGATCGAACTTACTTGGTATCTGTTTTATCCTCTACTAACAAATGCAGTAAGTTACAGTGTTTTCTACTTCTATCTTCTATCAAATCTTACTTCCAAGTATTATATATCCTACTAACTTTCCTAGAACATGTTAATTTTTCACACCCCCAATCCTTTACCATATTAACTTTTGATGGCAAATAAAAAAAAATATTAACTTTTTTATGGTTACAAATTTATCTAGTATTCTAGTTGATAACATTGAAATGAAAAATAACAGCTGGTTGGAATTTCAAGCGTATTGAGTTTTTTTTTTAATAACTATAAAATTGTATACTTTTACTTATTTCGTGTTTATAAAATTAGGTGAAAAGGGAATTAAACATATTTTTATAATAATTGCTACAAAATATATCGACTAAAAATAATTAAAACAAACCACATATCCTTTGACTTTATATATAAATGAAGTTAAGAGCTATCAAAATAAAATAAAATTAAGAGAATAAGTGTGTCTGTGGTTAACTATGAAGTAAAATTAACAGGAAAACCAAAAGTTAAGAATAAATCTAAGTTAAAAAATTTAAACGCGTATTTACCAAAAAAGAAAAGAAGAATTAGGCATGTATGAATGAAGACAATCTACGTTAATTTTTATTTTCAATTTATAAAAAAAATAGTAAAATAAAAAAAAATGAATTTGCATTTTTATAACTATTAAGAAAAAAACATATTTATTAAACGAGAAAAAGTCTTTAAAGCTAAACTACTCAGTCCGATCCTACGCCGTGAAGCCAGTGATCACACAAGTGCACAACTCAAGTAAAAGAACTAACATACCAAACCACACAAGATTGGGTTTGGGCTTGGGCTTAGGTTACAACTGTTTGGAGCATGAAAACAGGTCTATTGGTTTGGATCTTTATATTAATATTCGAAGCAGTAATGCTTTTTTTTTTTTTTTTAATTATGTGGGGGAATACCGGCACTTTTTTTTATTATAAATAAATTCCGCAATTCTTTAATTTAAAAACTTATATAAAACTTCTCTTCTCCACTGTATCACAACTATCACTTTCTTTTCTTTTTTCACGTCTTGACGTTTTACCTCCTTAAATTCCAAAATAGAGTGGACACTGTACGTACAATCATCATTTTAAAATATTTTATATGCCCAACCAGAAAGAGAGTCTTTTATTTATTTATTTATGTTCTACTTTGCCAGTTTTGGATTAAGTAATAAGAAAAAAATAGATCGACGTAACAGTTTAAGTACTTTTAATATTTTTAAATTATAGATAGAGTTTTATTTCAGATAAATCAATATTAACTTTTTATTGTGCAAGTTATTGAAAAGTTAAAAAATTTCCCATTAAAAAATAAGAAAGATCCTTTCCTTTGACCACCAATCATCTTTGGCTTTTGAAGTACTCAACTCTATTCAATCCCACATCTCCCATGGTAAGCTTCTGAAAGGACACGTGGGTGTGGAAGAATATTCAAAAGCAGCACCAGAACAAAAAATTGACCAAAAAGATGGAACACACAAAAAGGTTGCATTATTTAGGCAACTGGACTCGCAATTCCCACAAAGCCATGAAAGTTGCAACAAAGAGATAGAAGCTTACACAAATTTGCATAGCACTTAAGTACGAAAATGATAAAGATATCACTGAAACACACTTTGTTTGTCTCTTATTCTTGGGATTTTCTAATAATCGACTTTCTCTTTCTTTCTTTTACAAAATCCGAAGGCAAAGAGGCAGGGCCATGCATGCAAGCAAGGGCAAATCTCTTGGTCCAAAGAATGAATAAGCATTAAGCACGGTTTCTTGGAAACCCACATTCTCTTTCCCCAATCTCGCTTCAGTGTGCTTATGCTGTATGTATTTACCGACATTCTTTGCATTTCACAGAGAATGTTTACTCAAACAATAATCTTATGTTATAAAAATCACATATAGTACTATATAATATAAGAAAATAATAGTTGCCATTATGTTGGTGATTTTTCTATTTGATAAAAATATCATATTGTGAAATTATAGCAATATACTTTTAAATGCATTTTTTCTGAGTCGTGCTCTTATTGATTAAAAAAATGTTGAGAACTATAATTCCGGAAAGACTATGACTTAAATTAACTAATTGTTACGTGTTTATTTTAATGAATATTTCAACTAATTAATGTTCTCATACAACTTTATTAAATAACTCTAATTATTTTAAAATTCAATGCAATCCGATGGAGTGAAACAAGATTGATCCAGATCGAATTACATAATCAATCGATTGTGTAGTCAATCCGATCAAACTCTATATAAATCAGACAATTCGTCCAATTTTCAATAAAAATTAGTGATTTAATTGGGCCATGACTTGTGAGTCACAAGTCACAACATTAAATTATTTTTATATTATTGGTAGTTAAAAATTATATGAATTTTATAGGGTTAGAATTTGAAATATATTTGTTTATTATCATAAATTTACGTGATTTTTACTTAAATTTTATTTATTATCATATATTTATTTATTATTTTTATACTCTTCAAATGAATTTAATAATTTGATTAGAAAAATAAAGTAAAAGATAATAAAGGTAATTTTAAAAATATAAAATTTAATACAGTTAATTATATTCTTAACTTATGTCTATAATTTTTTTAATTGTTTATAAATAAGAACAGAGGGAGAGGAAGTATAAGTTAGTATTCTCCAGTACTGTTAAATATATCTTAGGGAGTACTGGTATAATTAAAAATACGGTGAGTACATAGGTGATAGGACTAGTTTGTGAGTAGGCCACTAGCAAAGGGACTACGTTGGAAAATGTATAAAACAATGCATTTGTGCGTGCGTGAGGTGAGACCGAGAGAGTTGATCGAGTTATGTTGATTCTTTTGCATAGAATGCTGAGAAAGGTGCATTTTTAAGAGATTGATTTCTGATTCAATATTCAACTAATGAAGGACAAGTGAGGGTGAGCTGAGGGAGATTGTTTGCTCAAAATTGCTAAACTAAGTGCTTGCACTGTGTATGTGTATATTAATGCATGTAGACAAGACTGAACCCGAAGATTATACGGGGTTAAGTATTCATTATTTAATAAATATTTATCCTTGAGCAAGCGAGAATTCACTGTTTTGCATGCATTTGTTTTACCATTTCGAAGCTCGGTTTTCAAGTTTTCGCACGTGAAGTTGACGGAGGAGGATACCTAATTTATCGAGCAATACAATTAATAAATTCTTAGTTATACTGTATTTAACTTTAACTGGCCTAACTACTTAGGTCGATTACTGTAAATCAATTAGGAGGAGTATATATACCTCATACTGTAAATCATTTTAAGTAGCATTATATCTCATATTGCAAGTTAGATCACTAATTAAAAAAATCAATAATTATAATTGTACTAATTATCTTCTCACTTAATTTAAAAGACACTTTAATATGCAGGGGATCCAAACCCTTGAACTGGAACTCATCAGATGAATATTACTATACAAGTATTTGAATACTATTAAGTATTACTCGTAACAGTTAAACATTGGTAATAGATTGTTCTCGCACTAAATATTCTCAGTCCACTGAGAGTGTTCACTAAACAGTTCAAAAGTAAGTTTGGAGTTACATACTTAATTTGTTATGATATTTAGAATTTTAATTAAAAATAATAATTTGATGTTTTTGAAATAAAAATATTTTTAATTTGTATATTTATATTAAAATCATGAAATAAAAATATTTTTGATTGAATTTCTAAAAAAAATTTATTTTATCAATATATTTTTTAATGAAAAAAAATATATCCTAACATAAATTATATTATACTATACTTATTTTTATTCAACACAAAGTTTAATAATACAAGAAGCATTTACTAATAAATGTAAGTATATATGTAACACTTTATTACCACCACCAAGAAAATGCAAAATAATAGTAAATCTCATAATATTAGACATTTATTATGACATTTGACATTTACTACTGTTGTGTAGATTCCTTACCTATTTACATGTATCTGTGAAGCTAGCAATGGACATGAAGGTGATGGGGAAATATTGCGATGTTATTGTAAGCGTAAGCAGGAAGGTAATGAATGGTAATCTGAACCGGAAAGAAAGAAAGAAAGTCGAAATCAAATCTGGGTTCATTAATTACAAGCAATGCATTATGCATCTATTCCATCAGCTATGCATAATTGCTTCGTGACCTTTGAAAGACACCGGTCCATGACATCATCATGCATATATCAGATCTTCCACTGCCGCGTCGTGCATGCTGTTTTTGTGTTAATTAAGTGATTATATACAGTCAATAATTAAGACTAATGAAATTGGTACCCGAAAAAGAGTAATTATTATCAGATCAAAACTTTAGAATTAAGATGAGGGGATGCAGTATATATTATATGACTCCAACTGGTTCTTCAGGTGGTTTTCCCCTCTGGAGTCTGGACTGGTTATCTTGATGTATCTGCCCAATGCATGTCTGATTAAAAAGAAAGAAAGAAAGGGATTTTTGTACAGTCAATCATCATGTTTTGCAATGGCAGTCAAACAATCTTTTCAATTCCTTGACGACATCCTGACTCATCTCATCGTAATTCATTAGTATTCTCAATTCTCCCAAACTCATCTCATGTAAAATTTACCAATACTGGACACGCTACGCTAGCTATAGGCATATATCCCACCAGTCAATTGAGAGTGTGTTTTGATTTTTCGTTTGGGTTGATTAATTCATATATAGAATACAACGTACATTTGTCACGAATGAACTAATTACTTATTAATTAACGTGAAATCATGTATTTACTTTAAAATAGCTAATATTACTACTAGTTTTTTAAGGATCTATTTGAAAGCAAAATTAAGATAGTTGATCACAAAATAAGTTTTAAAAAACAATTATCAAATATATGAGAATGAATTCATGTTAATTAAGCAGTGATTCGAAATAGTATGATGCTGATAAAATTAATTTCAAACCATAAAATACTACTATTGAAGAGGGGCCCGGCCCGAAAGAAGAAGAGGTTGTTCGTTGTTCCTCCCTAGAGAGAGCCTAGAGGGTAGAGCCAGCCAGCCTAGGAAAGACAAACATGTAGATACGAGGGATTACAGTCTTATCAAATTTCACACCAATATCTACATCTAATACAGTAAGTAAATCAAATACTACTAGTATAAGTTTTCTTAAATACTACTACTCTATCATTATTTTCAGTTCAAACTGAATTTCTGGAAGTCTCCAACCAGTATAAATACCTGGACCTGGTTGCTCATCATCCATCCTATGACGATGAACGGCGAAATCTTCTTACACGAGCCCACTTCCAGCCTTTTGCTTCCAAAACCCCAAACGGCGTCGTCAGAGACGCTGGAAGGAATCGCCGCGGTCGTCGGAGAACACGTCCTCTTCGGAAACACGTCGACGTCGGAGCCACTCAAGAAGACAGGTGCCGTCTCGTCGTCGTTGTCGGTGAGCAAAAGCTACCGTGGAGTGAGGAAGCGTCCGTGGGGGAGGTGGTCAGCGGAGATACGCGACCGCATCGGGCGGTGCCGCCACTGGCTGGGGACCTTCGACACGGCTGAGGAGGCTGCGCGTGCCTACGACGCGGCGGCGAGGCGCTTGAGAGGCGCAAAGGCCAGGACTAACTTCAAGATACCCTCGGTGTTGCCACTTTTGCCCTCTACGGAAGGTGGTGGTGGAACCGTGAAGCCGAAAAGCGCGCGAAACAACGCTAGGAAGTGTTCCTCTGTGGAACAATTGTTCAGTGGGGTGCCTCAAGTTCGAAGAAGAGATGATGGTATCGGTCAGAATGGGAGTATGGAGATGGAGGTGGAGGTGGATTTCAAGCATGGTGTCAACTTTGCTGTTACGACCACTACTAGAATGGTGGTTTAGGTTTAACTAGTCAACTGTACAAATCTTCCTTTCTTTCTTTTTGTTTCAGGCTGGGTGGCTGGGTTACTGTAAGTGCTATCAATGTTCACCAAACTTGGATAACTATCTAGTACTTCAATTATTAAAAAAGGGCTTTGTTTTTTAATGAATCAATATCTAAATTGACTTTATTGTTATGGTAAGGGAAGTCACTAAGTCACTACCAGCTAACATTTTGCAGTATATATTCATGGTTACGTTCAACGATCTTACTTGTTTGAAAGTATAATTAAGCTGTGTGTGAGAGTGTCATTTTTGTAATAATTATTCTTTTAAAGATAAAAGATCGATGTGAATGAAGATCGAAGTGGGGGCACTGGTATTTTGTCGCTCGCATAAAGAAGTGTACGTGCAACTGGCAATGAGTGGCAGTTCCAGTTCGAGAGAAACTTCCTCAGGTCAGATCCAAGGAGTATATAATGGCATGGTGCCCAGTCATTTCTTTTATTTTCACAAAAAAAAATATAAGAATATTATTGAAATCATGCACATTTTTGAAAATTTGTTCTTATCTTTAATTTAGGAAAATAAAGTAAATAATTAATGAAAATGTCATTTAAAAAAAAAAAACATAACAAAATTATTTGGTTTGATTATGTAAAAAGAAATTAAAACTAAGAAAAGAAAAAACATATATCTAAACAATATATTTAAAATATTCTCTTTCACTCATAAGTCATAACCAATAGACCTTAAATAGTTTTGATATTGTTTTTGACAATTTTTTTCTCCTTTAATTTCTTTTAGTGTCCAAAAACTCATTACCAAAATGTTTAGATTTCTTTGTGTACTATAATCTATCTCAAAGTATAAACATCTGAATAATACAAATTAATCTGTGACATGCTCATGAATGCAGTGTAGGTGTGTGTATTTACCGAAGTTATTAATGAAGAAGGGGTGGTTCTCTAGCCATAGATGATCAGAAGAGGTAGCAATCAA
Source organism: Amphicarpaea edgeworthii (assembly GCA_014843725.1). Taxonomy (NCBI): domain Eukaryota; kingdom Viridiplantae; phylum Streptophyta; class Magnoliopsida; order Fabales; family Fabaceae; genus Amphicarpaea; species Amphicarpaea edgeworthii. Next base: position 675,627 of record CM026320.1, on the reverse strand, counting down.
TTTGTGATGAGTGGTGGAAATTATCACCCTGGAATCCGCCTTACTTTGATGCTGAAAATATAAAGAAAATAAGCGTCAGCTTCCTCTTGTAACAGGCCTCAGTACCCGTGGCACCAGTGCGGATTTGATATCTATAGCACCTTTGATTGACTGATTGCACCCAAATAATAATTTCAAAATATAAAATATTGCACTTTACTTCATACCTACAACATATATAGTAGTAATAAGCATGAATTAATTTATATATTTATTCTATGTCAAAAGCAAGATCTAATATTTATTAGATATCGTCAGACAAAATAAGATAGACTTTGGTTAAATATGTCTTGATTGTTTAAAAGATTCAAAGTTTGAAGTCTTGTGTATTATCGTCATAGATTCAAACTTTATTTTTAAGAAAAAGGTGAATTTGAAATTAAGTTAGACTAACCACTATCATATATATAAGATATTCTCCCTTTTGCACTGGTCCTATTGGGATAAATATTTCTTTATCTAACACTTATAAAAAAATACTATAATTTAAAAATATTTTATGTATAAGTTAAAATAAGTTATTAATTTTTATAAGTTAAAATGATTTGATATACGACCTTGAAGGTAGGCTGTTACGTACCCTCGAGTGAGAGTGAGAGTGAGAGAGTGTGCATGAACGAAATGTTGGTTCACTTGGTTGAAAGTAAACACATACTGTACTACATATGATTCAATTTTGCACCCTTCAAACAATGTAGCTTGCGGAGGTGTGTTTCGGCATCATACAAATTAATTGTACCCTTCTAATATAACTTATGCTTTTGATTTTGGGTATTGCTCAATTACTCATAGCGACTTATGGACCATATCTCATTCTCTGAAAATTGTGTCTAGTAAAGGCTCCCATAAGATCATTATTGATCAGTCAGACTCCAAGTGTGCACTGCCATCACGTTTCTGAACTCGGTTTGTAGTCCTTCAACACATTCAGACTATCATATTATGGTGGGTGAAATTTCAGCTCTAGCTAGTGAAGTCTGATTGGGAGATTAATTACAATGCTATATGGTCAACTTGGATCTTCACAAATTTTATATATGTTGTTCCTAATTTTGCTTCTATTGCTTGTTATAATTTATATATAGCTCTAGATCTTTATTCTGCAATGATTTCCTTTTTAGGCTTCGGACCAAATTAGTTACAGCGGAAAAAGACGAATTTAAGATCTTGAGTGACTACATTTGGATTATCATAACCAATCTTTAATTTATTTTACTTTTGATCGACGCCCAATGGAACTGAAAAAGAAAAAGAATAAAGACGCAGTATATAATGTTATTCGACATGTTGGGAGAGAAAGAAATAGAACATATAGGAAAAGGGAAATAAAAAGATGAAAAGGGTGAAATGAGTGTTTATATATACATTACAGTAGAATATATCTATATCTGTGTTTCTATATTCTATATCATTGTTGATCAAAGGAAAATATTCCCTAGTATTGTATCAGCATTGCACTACTCCATCAATAATATTGTATATTTGTTGTTTTTTATGTTTGTGCTATACATTTTATTTTTCCTTTGAGAAAAATAAAGATAAATTAAATCAATAAATGAAATGAGAGAAACACTATTCACTCGGGATAGTCACAGTGAAATACAGATAATACGTTTATGTGTGGTTATTCTTTTTTTATTTCTAAAAGAGGAAAAAAGCTGTGTCAATTTAGTATTTTTGAAGGACTATCATTATGATTATGAGTCACCTCAAATCTTTTATAATGATGAGGATATATCTTCGGATTTTATAATTAAGCATCAACACTGCTTTGTCAAAGGGACGTGAGATCGAGTTAAGATCGATCAACTAAACTGTCAATGTAGAAACCAGCTGCTGCATTAGAAAGAATTAAACTTCTATAGTCTATAGTCTATAGCTGACTTATTATAAGGGATGGTTTCCAATGATGGAAATTAAGTGAACGGTTTACCACCTACATGTGTGTGACGATCCAAATTAAGATCTAGCTAAGTACTATTGGCTTAATCAAAGAAATTCCATCAAATACTCCTCCGATGGTTCATTTAGATCAGGCAGCAATACTAATGGAGCTGCTTTCTGGCCACCAATCTCCGGAGCAGCTGAAGACTTTCCCTCAGCAACAGCTTCTGCCTTTTCCAAGCTCCTTCTTGACTTTATTATATCAAGCTGTTATATGTGAGAGCTAATTAAATTCTACCTACATATAACCATTCAGTTCAACTACTGCATCTAGTAAAGATCATAAAGAGAGTTTTCCAACAGGGGTAAAACAACAAGAAAAAGTTACCTTCATTTTCTTCAGATTTTCGCCTTTGCCTCTTCTTTTCTCAATTGTCACGTAAATGTCTTCAAGTTCCTGTTTACAATTTCAAAACAATAAGAAATATGCCTCTCTCCACATGTAAATTAAGTGAAAATTAATACAAGTCGTACATTTATTAAATTCTTTTTTTCATGTAACGTAAGTTCCTGCTCCTGTTGAAGGTCGCCAAGAGGCTGCAAACGAGATCCATGTTAAAAGATATTAAGCGTACATTGGAGACACAACACAACCTCCTGAACTCACATACACAAACAACAAGGCGAAAATATTTCATCTTTTACCCATAATTAAATAAGATGAAATCATTTTCATTATACTGTTCAATTCATTGCAAACAACTGAAACAAAGGCTGTACAAAATCGCTTAACTAGTTATGATGCAATTTTGTTCTGTGTTTTTTTTTTTTACTACGTACTTGCATTGATCATTAGCTATAACTAAGTATAAAAATGCATACATCTATAGAAAAATTTATACTTACTTTTTTACTCCTACACCTTCTTCTATCAGCGGCAGAATCACTTTTATCCACAGCCTGCGAAGCACCAAATATATATATGTAGAAGAGTTCACACACTCATTACATTCAAACTCTTCGAAATATGTGGACCGAAAGAACATGATGATTTGATCTTATAGGCATATAGTAGTATATATATTACTGTTCAAATTATCAAATGGAAAAATAACTATAGAACCAAACGATACTTTTTACAGAAAAAGAAGAACAAGTAAAGAGGTGATGCAATTATTCAGTATAAAACTAATTAATTACATTTACACACACTGTTTAACCCTTCTTGTCCTTTCTTCGTGGTTTGGTTGCATCACATATCCAGTTCTTCACTAAAAGGCTTTTACTCATTATGGAGGAAGAAAAAAATAAATAAAAAAAGTAAAAGCAAAGCTACTACCAAAAAAATTGACCAAAGATTCTCAGTTTTTGGACCCCCACTATTCCCAGGGCCAGGGATAACAACAAGACCTGAAATTACATGGAATTCAATGATGAATGATGTTAGTGTGTATCGCATGTACACTAATTTCTATTAAATATATTTAATTATTAGAAACTAAGTATTAATTATTCTAAACTTTTACAGTAATATCTTTTTATTTATTTATTGAGAAAGGTACTAAAATACAAAATTATTTACTTTTAACTATTAAATAATTAAGATTTTATAACTTTATAATAAAATTAATGGCAACCGCATTAAATGTTCTTCGACAATTGTTGGAAATAATAATTACAACGAATTAAATAATTAGTTTGAATTAAATTATTATTCATTAAAATGAAACTAACAAAAAAAATTAATTTGGTGTTTGTATGGTGAGGGAATTATGAATGAAGGAAACAGAAGAGAAGAGATCAAGAGAATGCCTCAAAGTCACAACACAACGCAGGCAAACACCCACTAAAAAAACGACACGACGCCACCACGAAATGCTGACCTGGACAAGTCTGATATTACGAAACTACCCCTGACTATCGCCGATCACTGCAGTTTTATAATGACACATGCATCTAACAAATAACTATATAATTCCTTTTTCTTTTGAGTATAAAAACCTGAAAAGGAAAAAAACGACAAAACGGCTGTGGCGGCGGCGAGAAGGGAAGTTACAGAAGGCGTTAACGGCAGCGATGGAGGGTAAAAGTGTAAATAATAAATTGTGAATGGTAAATGAGAAGGGAGAGAGAGAGAGAGAGACGGCGAAGACGATAACCCTAAAAATAAGCGAGCGAAGCAGAGAAAGAAAAGAGTGACCTTAGATCCTGAGGGATGATGGGTTTGGGTTGGTGCGGTTTCACGAGTGGGGACGTCGAGGACGGGGAGCCTCGGGGTGCGGTGCTGGCGGTGGACCCATGGGCGGAGGGGGGAGGGTCGGCGGCTGGAGCGGTGGTGGCGGAAGAGGATAATCAGGTTGGCGACGAGGGCGTCGTCGTTCATGGCCATGGTAATCCACTGGTCGTCAAAATTGGACGACATGACGAGAGAAGAAGAAGAAGAAGAAGAAGATGGTGGATGAATTGAAAAGAGAAGAAAGAGTGGAATGAGGGGTAGGTGTGGGGTTTATATACTACAAAGTGTTCGTGTATGGATGTGGATAATCGATTTGGTTTTTGTAATGTTGACAAACAACTGCATGTCTTTTTCCATCGCTTTTAAAGTTTAAACTACTCCGTAGTATATAATTTCATAAATACCGTACTATATATCCCTCAATCTACACGGATTTTCTGACATTTTTTTTTTCAACAATTCAACTTATTCCCAATCATAAATTAAGGACAATTTTCTCAAATTAATGAGTTTGTCTGTTCTAACTTCTAATACACATTTTTCCTACACAATTCTGATATTTGAATTCCCACTTACATGTTTAAGGACTAAGTTTTTTACTAACAATGTTACACACAACACAATATCGTGTTTAGTTTAATTTAAAATAAAATTATGTATTATTATTATTATTATTATTATTATTTGTTTTAGAAATGTTCTTAAAAACTTAAAAAATAATTAATTATTTTTAAAATGGAAAAATATTATACACGCATTTGATATTTTATATAACTAGTTTTATTCTTTTCTGCACATGCATGTTTCAACGGTAATTTTCAAAATCGAAAGAATTAAATAAATAACTTCTGTTTACCGTGAGAGGAAAAATATCTTATTAATTATGCAATAAAGGCTTCTATAATAATTTATTTTTCAAAGATTGTCAATCTCTTCTTTATGAACTTTACTAAATTATGTGTTGGGTTGGATTGAATAAAAGATTGATAGTAAGTAGTTCAATGTATCCCTAAAAAAAAGATAGTAGTACAATGTACTGTACTAATATTTATCTTTATATTTATATATTAAAAAAAAAAACAGATATCGATACATATTTACATGGATAGAATTTAATATTTGTACTCTAATATCTTGAATACCTATGTATCCACTTATATTTAATTAATATTTATTAAAATACATTTATATTTAATTAATATATGAATTTAACGGTCTTTTATTAAATATTATAAAAATATATAACAAATTACAATAAATTTTCTCAGTAATAAAATTCTAAACTTCTAAGTCCAATATAACACTGAGGAGTAAAAATAGACTAGGCCACATAAGATTTTGGTCAAATAATTATAGTCTCTTTATTTTTAGGTTGGTATATTTGAAGGTCTACTTTAGTTAATGTATTTAAAGATATATTTTATATTATCATTTTGGTTTAATATTTTAGTCCTTAAATTTAAAAAAAAAATTAATTTGATTCCTAAATTATTAAAAATATTTCAATTTAGATATTCATCGTTGATTTTTATAATTATAATGACGTTAAATCACATACGCATAACGTGTAATCTCATTATTATAATATTATTTTTGTTTAAGGTTTATTTAGACTTATTATTATATTTGGTCATCAAATTATTATAAATACTTCAATTTAGTTCCTAATCATCAATTAAATTTCAATATTTCATAAATATAATAAAAAATTATTAATGTCAAAGATTAAATTGGAACATTTTTAATAACTTGAAGATCAAATTAAGATTATAATAATAAATTTAAACAAACAATCAATAAAAATAATATTATAATATTGTAAGGTGACATGTCATGCATATAAAATTTAACGTTATAAACCAAAATATACCATTAAATAAAACTTGGGAATAAAATGATTACTAACCATATCACTTTTATATAAATTTAACTTTTCTCTAAGACTAACAAACTAGTAGGCTAATGGTGAAAAAACTATGGAGTAAAACAAACTCTAATTTATAAAAAGTAAAATAATTGCTACATGAGACAAAGATTGAAATAAATTAACAAACTAGGTTTTTCAAAAATATTTTTAATGTTGAGTATGACCCACATGATAACGTTTTTAAAATTATTTTGTAATAAGGTCTTTAACCATAGCATGAATTTATCTTTCAGTTAATAAGCTTATAGACTCGACACTTTATAATTTATACGGGTTAATATGCTTAACATTATAAAAAAAAGTAAACAAATGTTATAGTTTTAGTATATTATAACAAATTAATATAATAATTTTTTATTTTTTTTTACTCACATAGGCGTATTAGTTAAGCTTATAAACTTTTTAAACGACATAAAATTTAACCATTTTAACTAAATAATTGATTTTTATAAGAGTTTAGGCTTAGTTTATTTTGCTAAAGAGTGTGATCTCATCGGGAACATAGGATAGGCTAAAGACAAACTGATTCACAAATATATCAAAAGAGAGACTATTTCTTTTTACACAATTATTTAAGTACATAACGGTAATAATAAAATAATTATTTAATAAACAATGAATTTGACAAAAGAATATTTGTTATTTGTTTAAAATGTAAAAGTGAATATATAATCTACTACGGTAAGAAAATCCAGTAAAAACGAATTGAACAGTCTATATTTTATGTATTTTCCTCTCTTGAGGGATGGAGAGCAAGGGCCTCCTTTGGATCCATCCTTGCCACGTACAATTTGTGAAACTCATTTCAGTGTATGATTAGTTGGTTCGTTCAGTCTCATACGGTCGATATAATTAAGAGGTTTGAATGCGAATTAAAAATAACAATGCAAGCAGGTATATTGATGGAGGAAATATGGATGATTGTGATTGCTCATAAATAAATGATAAGTTGAAGTACAAGTGACGGATTTAGAAAAAGAAACGTAAAAGACATAGGATGATCCTTAATATAAAGATCAAATAGCGAGAATGGATCGGTGCGTTTGGGCGGCGGTAGTGGTTGCGGAGAAGGAGGAGTTGCTCGGCAACCATTATGTCCTCAGCATTGGCCCTGTTAATCCACTGCTCATAGTCATCCTCCTCCTCCAAGTTGGCCATCCTAATTAGTACTGACTCAGCAAAGAAGAAACAAGAAACAACAAAATCTGCATTGAAAAGAGTGGAATTAAGGGTTCTTTATATAGTGTGGATCATTGGTCTTTCTACTCACAAACAAACCTAGGGTGCGCCGCACCGCCTCTCTTGTCTTTTCACTTTTTCATTAATACTACACTATTATTTTTTATATATTATTAAATAAAAATATATACATATTCCCCCACTTACGACCATCACTAATAAACTGTCCAAAAATCTTAAATAATGAATATTTATTTATTTATTTATTAGTTATGTAATAAAGGCTTCATATGATAATTTATTTTGCAAAGGTTGTCAATTTCATCTTTATCAACTATACTAAATTACGGGTTTGGTTAGTTTGAATGAAAAATGAATGATAATTTAGACATAGATTTGCAATACTTTATACATGTAATGATATATTTTATTGCTTAAAAAATATCATAATTATAAAATTTAATCATAGATACAATCAAAATTTAGAATCAATTTTTTTTTAATCAGCAAAAATATATAATATTGGTAAAGGCATCAGAGGTACCGTAATTTGTACACCACTTGTTGGTTACAAAAATTCCCATTCTCTGATGTCCTATTTTTTTCCACTATATTCTAATTAGTTTGATAGTGGTTAGGCCATATAATTAGTTTTTTTTTTTTTCTTTTAACTAACCATTTTTCATACGAGAGACAAGACTAAACTGACTTGAAAATCATGATTTACAACCTTAAAATTATCAAGAGATATTCCTGGACCCAATGACATTCAAGAAATGAAAAAACTACCTTAGCAAGTCTATCAATTGTGCTATTGCCTATGCTATATGTATGAATTAATTGTGGTTTTTTTTTACAATATCTCAATGCAACTCCCTCACCATGTTAGCTAAGTAAGAATAGTGTTTCTCATCACACTTGTCTCGGTCTGAATGTAACACTGTTTTTTAATTTTGTGATTTATAATTTAATGAGAATTAAATTAAAATTATATTATTTGATATGTTAACTAATTAAAAATATTGTGCTTTTAGTATTTCATGTGTTTTAGTGGGTTTAAATTGTTAGTTGTGAGAGTATGAGACTTTGTAGTGTGTTTTAAAATGTTGATAAAAAAATGGGTTGTAGTTATAAAAAATGGGTGTCAAATAGATTTTTTTATTTTATTTTTAAGCTTTCCCATGTAATTCATGTTCCTCATTTATTCATTTTTCCAAAAAAGCTTTTCTATGACCTAGAGTTTGGGACTTTAGTGTCCACATCATTGAAGACCTTTTCTTTCATCCATTAGAGTTTCTTGATTGTTTATAGGAGTGGTAAGTGGATTTCCTTCTCATATCCTCTTTTTGTTCATTCTTTTTCTTCACTTCATGGAGCCACATGATGGGTTCTTTGTAGTACTTTGATGGGTGGACCAAAAATTTGATTTAAGCTTACTTTGGGTTCTATGTGTCACCCTTTTAGTTGGAGCTGCAGAGGAATTAAGGAAAAAACTTCTTTTAAATCATCAAACCTCTTCCATAGCATTTCTTCAAGGTGTTAGGTCAACTCATAAGGTAAGAGAAGCTTTGATTCAATTGAGTACTTTGTTTGAACAATCTATACGTGAAAACTTTGCACTTTTATCTTAAGTTAATGTTGAGAAAAAATATACTAGATTTTGGATGAATTTATTAAACTATTAATTTAAGCTAAATTTATTTTCGAGTTTAAGGTAAATTTAGTCAAATGTTTTCCTCTAATCAATTCCAATATGTGTGTGTGTGTGTGTGTGTGTGATTCACAAGTTATGAAGGAGAAGTAAAGTTAGTTTGCCATTAATGTTATAAAATTCATAATTAATAATGATATTTGGTATGGTAATGGTAAGCATTTATGGTGAAGAATGTGTTACCATGCTTATAGGGATGAGCCTATATAATAGATAACTGAGCGAATCTCTAGAGATGTTGGATCTTCCAAACCTTACAGAGGTAAGCCAATACCAACACTTGTCTATATTTGATAAAATCACAAATCCTCCACAAGGTAGCTAAAGGGACCCCCTGAATAGTCAAAGAGTGAGACTATGGTAGGGGATGAGGCCTATGGAGATTGCCCAAAAATTGTAGAATTCTCCATGAAGTAAAGTCAACATTTGTGTTGTCTAACTGTGATGATTGCGTGATTGACATGATAGCAAATAGTGATGCAGTTGTAAGTTATCAAGCACCTCACGAGTGAAGTGGATTTGGATGATACATGCGAGACAAGCTCTCACTTTTGTTGTACTCTTATGTATATGTATATAGTATGGGGGACCAGCTTAGGACACGTATGTAATTACTTATGTTGTTGTGAATGTCCTTTTATAAAGGATCATTTTAGTATTGTATGAACCTATATATATATGTTTTGTAAAATCACTACTAAAATCTTTATGTTATAATGACGTATATTACATGAAGGCCTGTGTATATTTATATGAGTGTGTGTTAAATAAATTTTAAAAAAAAATATGTAAGTATTTTTATATGTAGATATAGAAAAGAAAAAGTTAATATAATATATAAGTAATAAAGTTAAGTCATTACATTGTACACCATTCAAAGTAGTTAGATTCAAAAAGTATCATGAAAAGACAATTTTCTTGTCACTTAGATATTCCACAACAAAGTTATTCCGTCGATAACAACAAGTATAAAGTTCTAGCCTATGAAATGAGTGGCAGCAACTAGAAAAGCTTGATTACTATTTCTACACACAACCCCCGTACCAATACCAATTAACAACCCGTTTAAATACCAATGCATCAACATTTATTTCTATCATACCACTTGTTGAGGGATTTCAACTAGCCTTTTGTCTTCACAACCTTATCTTGAAGTTTGTGTGGTGAAGTGTAGTGGAGGGACTTAGCTCGTGATAAAAACAAAGGCAAGGGGTACCTAAAAAATTATTGTCACACTCCCTCGTCCTCCCCAACTCCAATATTTTCCACAACCAAACTGAAAACAAAACATCATCATCTACCTCAACCCTTAGAGTTAGGGGTGAAGCAAAACAAATTCTTTTTCCCTCCTCGCATGATAGTAATGCATGGACAATGAGTTTCACCTCACATCCACACCTAGGATATAACTTACTGATCCATCCTTATCCTCCTTTTGTTTAATTTTTTGTTGCACTTAATGAGCACTATACTTAATGAGCACTATGTGCTTGTATTTCAAGATAATTTTATCATAGTTACACATGATATGAAAAATAAAGAAATAAAGAAACTCTTATTGATTAGAAAATAGAACATACACCATCAAATTTGTATCAAACTATATATAATCAATTAGTAAAGACACAAATTTAATAATCATTTTAAACAAGTAATCGCTATCTACCTGATAAGTTTTGACTAGATTTAATACTATATAATTTTGTCGCATTTTGAAGTTTGTCTTAATGGTATAATCGCCTAAAATGCATTCCTTCTTCTCTTCTTACACTGTTATCCTACCCTTATGCACATCTCACCTCCTAATCATTTGACCCATCAAGTCAATTAAACACCAACAAATTCTCCTTCAACACCCATTTCCATTTCAAGGTGCCATGTTATTTAAAGTGTTTAGAAATTATCTATTCTTCCCCACCTTCATTTTGTGTGTCATCCCTGACCCTTCATATGAGTGAGTGTACCTTTCATGCATCCAATATGTCTTAATTTGTTGGATAAATTTTTAAAAACATGAAAACAAAGGTATCTCCAATTTTGAAACATATAATAACAAAAGTAAAAACATGTGCTATCCCTCAACATATATAGTTATGTGATCTATATGGATTATGTGAAACATATATAATTTGTCATCAAATGAATGATTTATTTTATGAAAAAAAAGGTACATATCTTCAATTAAAAATTAATTACTAATATTTGAACAATTATTACTTTTTTACATATAAATAAAAATCTTTTAACATGTCTTTTTTTTTAGGAAAATCTTTTAACACGTCTTAATATAGTTATATAAAATAAATATTTATGATGTACACATAAGTTAAAATAATATTTTTAATTAAAATTTATAATAAATATTTTAACAGCCGAAAAATCCTTTTAAAATAAGTATTAAAATTCATTAAAAAAGATTAAAATGATAAACTAAAAGAGATAATCGAGAGGTTGTGAAATTAAAATTTTATAAAAAGTGCTTTAGTTGAAGAAACTCTTAAGTTTTTTTTTTTTGTTAGCCAATAATTTCTTTAAAAACTGCTCATTCAAAATAATTATTCTATTTTATACAGAGATTATAAGAAATTATATTTTGATCACATTAACTTCCACACGAACCCCTAAAAAAAAATAAAATAATAAACGTTCACAAGAAGAAAAGCTAAGTTGTGGACCTGGACCAAAAGTCCATAACGGGCCTGCTTATATACGTTAAATTTACCTCCCTTAATTTTTTTTTTTGATGTTGCCTCCTTTAATTTTAAAGTATACCTTCTTTTTTTCTTTTTTTTTTTAAGGGAAATATACCTTCCTTTTCTATTATTTTTGTAAAAAATACATAAATAAGTAAAATAACCCTACTCCTTATCCCCTTCCATCTAACACCGTCAGCTCCACACAAAACTCCCTCTCCCTGCAACTACATTATTCACCTCCAAATGATTGTGACTCTAAAATTATCATTTTCGCAACATCAAATTAACCATAGTTACAAAATTGATGTCTACCTCGTAGTCAAGAAGAAATTCCTTCTATTCGCAAAAAAAAAAAATCCAATTAGAACCAGCAGCACTCAATTTGGTAAAAAACGTTGAGAGCTACCTAGGAAAGGAATTGTTCAAAATGGTTTATAAGAGAAACTGAATAAAAGGGATATCCATTACAACATTTCAAATTTACGATATAAGCATTTACATATTCAATAATCAATACTGAATGGGAGAGGACAAAAATATCCCATCCTTTTGGTCATTGTCGATGATATGCCGTTTTCCTTCACTATTGTTTAATTGAATAGAGTCAAATTTAATTGTTTTTTAAAGAAATTCATATCCTTGAATATCTATTCACCCTTTTATTCAATTTCTCTTATAGATCATATTGAACAATCTTAATCGTGCCCTTTCAAAAAAAAAAAAAAAAATCTTAATCGTGTCTTAAAGTGAATCGCTTCCTCTCACCGTATGAAAGGATCGGGTGGAGGAGGTAAGGAATAAGGTTAGTTAAATAAATTTAATAAAAAAAGAGGTATATTTTAAAATTAAGGGAGATAAATTTAACAATTATTAAAAATAAAATATTTTTTCCTTTTTCTAGAATGTTTGTCTATATTTTAAAAAATAAATAAATAAGAAGCCATTTTTATCCCCTTCTTAAAAAAAATACTTTTTTAAATTTAAGTTTTTTTAGTTTAAACAACTTGATCCAACATCTATTTATTCTTAGTAAAGTCATATTTATTTGCTGCATTTTTCAAAGAAAAATATTTTTGAATTAAAATACGATTTAAAAAACAATTAAACATTATCTAATAAAAAAAACTTCAAAAATAGTATTTTGTTATCTTTTTTTCAGTTAAAATCATTTTAGATGAATAGTAAAAAAATATTATAATTTTTATCATCAGAAAAATAATTAAAGTTAGGTAAAGGACTTAAAAAGAAATTTTAGGATCAAATATAATAAAATTATTTTTAAAAGACTAAAATCAATATTTATTAATATTAATATTTAATGAACCAAAATCATGTTTAATCCTAAATATAATTCTTGTTATTTTCACACCCACAAATACGCAATTTGGGCCTTATTTTTTTTTTTTTGGCGTATGAATCAAATCTCTTCGTCAACGAATTAAAGATTCTAAGCTCTATAATAAAATTGCTGAGTATTATTTGATTTGTTACAAAATTGTGTTATTATTAATTTTGATTTATTTGAAGTGAAAAACGTTTTATACTCATTTTAAATAATTGGAAGTAAAAAAAAAAAAAAAACATTGCCTGAGTGGTGAGTGACTCGGTGAAAGCAAAAGAAAACCCTAACTGAACCAAACCCTGTGGAGTAAAACGTGGTGTTCAGCGATGGCCCTTGTTCTCCGTCTTGGAAGCAGAGGCAGAAGCAAAGGGAACCCCCCCTTCTTCTTCTTCTTCTCACATCGTGTTCTTCTCCAGCTCCAATTCGAACTCCAACTCTCCATTCTCTCTCCTTTTCAGAGATATCAGTGAGAATCTCAAGCAACCCCCTCCGTCCCAACGGGCTTCGACGGATCTGATCCGAGAGAATCTGAACAAATTCCGCGCCCGGACCACCGCGCCTCCTCCTCCTCCGCAGAAGCAAATATCGTTCCAGCAACTGTACAATGAAAACATACACGGGAACCCCACCCCGCCCAAGATCTCCTCCTCCTCCTTCAACATCAATTCCATTCGCGAGAGCCTTAAAAACATCAGGTCCGCCGATAACACCCAAACCTCGTCGCGCCCCAAGGATGGATGGAGATACGCCTCGCCATCTCCATCTCCATCTCCATCGTCATCGTCCTCGACGGCGTTCTTGAGGACTTACAGCGTTGAGGATTTGGGGGAGAAACTGAGGTCGTTGAGGCCCCAGGCAGAGGGCAAAGATTGGTTTTCTGTGAGGGAGCTTAGTGAGAGGTTGGGCAGGCTTAGGAAGATGGAGGAGGAGAGTGCTAATTCCATTTCCAGTCAGGATGATGTCCTTAGCACTGTGAGAGGAACGCTCATGAAGCTCGACAAAGATCAAACTGACTCCGCTAACAAAGCCTCGCGTCAGGGACTTAGTATTTTGAGCCACTTGAGTGGGACTCCTATCTTCTCCCTTGACCCTCCAAAACCCCTTCTCCTTCAAAAGGCATTCATCTTTTCTTATCTTGTATATTTCTCTTCATTCATTACTTTAATGTCTAACTGTCTTGTCTTTTCCCCAGTATTTTCATCCGGATAATATGTCCTCTGCTGACAAGATGAAAATTGAGCTTGCCAAGGTTAGAGATGAGTTCAAAATGTCAGAGTCCGACTGCGGTTCTTCGCGTGTTCAAAGTAAGCAGGATTTGTGCTTATCTATCTGCCTTCATTTCTGTTGATGCTTATGACAATGCTAATACTATCCGGTTGATGTTATGCAGTTGCACTACTCACAACAAAGATTAAGCATCTATCGGCAGTTCTACACAAGAAGGTGAGTTGCCACTTTGTTTGTCATTGTTCTTAAATATTATTATATTTTTGTGTTTGTGATCCACCACTAGAAGTCTCATCAATAGAAGATTTGTATAGACATTGTGTGCTTTGTTTATGGAGCACATTTTAATTGTGGCATTTACTTCTTGCAAATCTAGTTTAAGGTACTCTTCCAATTTTCTTTTGTTAGTGTTCTGTGTTCTTTTATTACGAAGGAACGGATTTTGAAAAGTTGTCATCAAGTGTCATTACACTTTACTGTACAATGAGGCATAGCCTTATGATTTTACAAAGGATGTTCTGTTATTTAGGCACAGAACTTTGACATGCATTTAAAAAAAATTGTAACGAGTGATTTAACTTGATTACGTCTGGCTTGAAGCTTTATTTGGTATAATATGTTGAGTCATAGGTAAAGGCAGATGATCTGAGGCTTTTGACATTAGCTTGCTTCCATGTCATTTGTATTCAGATGTTAAAAGTTCTATTTTCCTATATTATCTGAGTGTTTCACTTGTTTTACACGGAAGACAGTTTGATTTTTAGCTTCATTTGATTCCTAGAGCAGGGCAAATATATTGAATGCTGTTTTGACATCTGTTAAAATCTTGAATATGCCCATAGATAAAAGTTTGAATAGGTGACTACGTACTTTCCTCATTCATGCATGGAAGATATTACCTTTATCACCTGTCCTTATTTACTCTGTGAACATAACCGATCAGATTTGTTCTATGCAGTGTGACCCTGCCATTTTTTATGTAGGGTCCATTTAATCCAAAGTAAAGGTAGACTAGGCATACAGTGTACACAATATTTTATCCCTGATTCAATTCATTCTATGGTGCTTTAGGATGTTCATTCTCGTAAAGGTTTGGTAGCAATGGTTCAGAGGAGAAAAAAATTACTGAAATACCTCAGAAGAACTGATTGGGATTCCTATTGTTTTGTTATCTCCAAGCTGGGTCTACGTGATAATCCCGATCATGTTTATAAAGCTCGAACTGGTATGGCGGCATAGGATCGCATATCTGGTGGTCATTTGAACATATTGGAGAAAGAAAATCAGCCGGTTGATGGAAAACCGGCTGGGTTGTGCATGTTTCACTCAGGTCAGTCAGGGTGTAAACCAAACTGGTCAAGTGCTGAATCACCGGTTTTCAGGTCTGGCTTTTACAACTACAATCAATTATTGATGCAATGCGTTATTCCATTTTTCTTTCTGTACGAGGAGGGGATTGATATTATGGTCAGTCCATTTAATTATTATTTTTTTAACCAGCCTTGGGTTGAATTTATGACAACTGTTTTCATTTCCCTTGGGTTGTTTGTTTTATGTTTTTGGCTGTCTTTTCATTAAAATAATATATCATGTATCGTATGTAGAAAAATCTGACTCAAGCAGAAATATGACAAGCATTTTGAGAATAAATTCTTATTGAATCAGAAAAACAACTTGACTCATGTATATAGAGCCGTTACAAGCAAACTGCTTCCCACCTTATACCAATCTTAATAACATGGTAGATAAATTAAGAAATTGCAGAAAAACAGCTCCTGGCAAATAGGAATTATTGACCCAGCATGATAATGAATTGAGTAGAGATGAACCAGCAGTAGCCACAAGTGGGCCTCTGAACATTGGCTCAAAGGATCAACAGCTGGAAGAGAGGCCCAAGCGTAATCGTAACAGGCCTGCAACATGGAATGGTTTTGTGCACTGATCTATACATAATACTTGGACAGATTCTATAAGGACTTATGTTTGTTTTTTATACTGATACTGAGGCATTGACTTCCTGCACCCAGCAAAATAGTTATTAGTTTGGGCCTTCGGGGTGTAGGAAGCTTAAGTTATAATCTGATCGCATCAGTCATTGTAATCCACTAGTGTCAACTTAGTGGTGGGGTTGAAATAGTGTGCACCAAATCCTACTAACTTGACTAATCTAATATTGAATTTAAACACACAGTATGGGTTGGATTAAGTTTACAAGTATAATCGTATTATATTGATTTTTGTTATTTATACCTTCCTTTTGTTTATATATACCTCCCTTTTCCCTCCTATTTTAATTTTTCCCAAACAATCCTGGTATCTTTATCGTTCTCATGCAACCTTTCAAGGAGAAAAGAAAATTACACCGCCTCTAATCGTGCACCAGCCCAAGACTAAGTGACTGTTTGGATTAACATTTATGATGTGTTTGATCAAATTTTTACATCCAAGATGAACCAAAAATAATTAAAAGTTGCTTTCGTGATCCACAACTGTGGATGTGAATCCAAACACAAATTAAAAGTGAGGAATTCTTTTTCTTTCAGAAAATGAAAAATTGACAATTCTTCTCGAGTAATTTTTAATAGCCTTCTTAATTCTTAATAGTTTTTTTTTCTGATTTCTTGTCCGAACAAAAGTTTTAATATCACTCTTCTATCCATTTAATAGATTGACTTAAATTGCAATTTTTACTTTCAATTATTTAGTTTTTGATGAATTTACTCTAACAAATTAATTTGACAAATTTTATTCTCAACTTTTTAAATCAAGCAAATTTTATTCCCATATTATTTATTCATTAATAAAAATTAAAAGTTGGGTGTAAATTTTGTCAAAAATATATATATAAAAGTTTGTGATAAAATTTGTTCTTACTAGATAAAATCGCAACCCGCCTTAGTAGATGGAAAGCTGTGAATTTATCTATGGCAGGAAGAATAACCTTGACAAAAGCAGTGATCCAAGCCTTGCCTACTTACGTGATGCAAATGTCCCTTCTCCTAATTTCAGTTTGTGACGAAATTGATAAGAGTTGTAGGAACTTTGTGTGGGGCGATTTAGTTAACAACAAGAAGGTACATTGGATAAAGTGGGATTTGGTATGCCGACCAAAGGAACTAGGTGGTCTAGGACTAAGGAAAGTGAGTCATATAAACCAAGCTCTCTTGCTTAAGATTGGACACAGTCTTTGTGTGAAATAGAATGAGCTTTGGGTCAAGGTCTTGAGGTCCAAATATAAGTGCGGTGAGGACATGTTGCTTAGGATTGATCCTAAACATAGTGGATTAAATGTGTGGAGAGGAATTGTGCATGGGTGGAATGACTTAATGGTGAACATGTGCTGAGGAGTTAATAATGGTAGAAATATGAGGTTTTGGACAGATCAATAGGTACCTGGACACTGCCAATTGCAACAATATAGGCAAAATAACTTGGTTCAAGATGCTAAGGGAGATTGGGATGTGGACCGGTTGGAGAGGGCTCTTCCTATACAAGTAATACAATGTATTAAAAGCATGAAACCACCCTACAGTAACTTGAATAGCAATATAATCTAATGGAAGCACTCTTCCGATGGTTCTTTCTCCACATGGGATGCATACATGGCTATTGCTAGTATAGATAATAAGCAGTTGAATAACGTGCTAAAGAAAGTCCGGAGATGGAAAGGACCAGAGAGGATTAGAGTTCACCTCTAGAAAGTGCAGCAAAATATCATTCCTATGAATGAAATTAGATACAAGAGACACATGACTGATATTGCTAGTTGTCCTTTATGCCTTGATAAAACTGAAACTATTTTGCATGCCTTTTGTGATTGTAGATGGGTGACTCAAGTGTGGGACCTGCTTACTATACCCAATGTTGGACAGTTTATGAATCTTGACGGGGGCGAAGTGGTTTCGCCACAACATCACTTTGATGAGGTGATAAATGGCGTATTTTGGAATCAAATATTTGGAGTTGCCCTGGATAGAATTTGGCAAAGAAGGAATGACTATGTCTTTCTGCAAAAATGGTTGAATGCGAAAGGCGTAGCAGCAAGCATCAATGCACTGGTGGTGGATATGATCAACAATAGTGAGAAGCAACGCATTATTCACCTAGGAGTTATTCAAGGCCTTGGAGGGGAGAAAAGTAGGTGGCGGGGAGAGTAGTAAACATCGTATTAACTATGATGGGCTGTATACATAAATAAGGGCTTTGCAACTTGTGGTGGTGTAATTCGTGATCACACCGGCTGAGGCTATGCTCCATTCTTGAAGTGGAACTATGGACAATCTTCTATAGCTTAATTATGGCAACCACACATCACCTCCAAGATGTTCAAGTGGAGTCAGACTATGTGGTGGCAATTCATAGGTTAAACACGGGATGAGATAGTAGTGATCAGTTCCATGGCCTTCTCAACGAGATTGGAAAAGATCCGTGATAGTTTTGACCAAGGTTCTTTTATCTATATTGCCAGAGAGCTAAATTGTTTAGCTGACTCCTTTGCTAAACATGGCAAGAATATTAACTATGATAGCTTTTACTTTCATGCAATTCCTTTCTTTGCGCAACACTCCTTTATGGAGAGTAATAATGTAACACATTTACAGTTGATGAATAATATATAGTTTGTGGTTCTGGCTCTTTGCCTAGACCTCTAGAAAAAAAAATTGTCAAAAAAATATAAAAGTTGAAGGTGAAATGTATAATTATAAGAGAAATAAAATTATAGAGGATAAAATTAGTAAGATTTTAAAAAGTTAAGAATAAAATATGCAAAATTAATTATTAAAAATTTAGGATGTTTAACCTGTTTTAAAAAAAAAAAAAGAAGAATGTTTAACCCATCAAATAAGAGTTTAGGATTCATAGGTGATGATTTAATATCATTTTAAAATAAAAAAAAGTATATATTATAAGTATCAAAACTTAATAAATTTGGTAAGAATTCAAATTAAAAAAAAATATATTTTATAACACCAAAACTTATTTAATTATTATTTAATTTTTTTTATAGGAATTTAAAGTAAAAAAAAAATATTTTATACGACTAAAACTTATTTAATCATTTAAGAAAATAATTTAAGAAGAATAATCAATTATTATATGTAACACTTTACCGGGGATCCAAATGTTTTTACACTTTAAGATCCCTTCCCGTGAGTTTCTATTATTTTATTGCGTGGTGTGTTGCGCGAGTTGGGTTGGGTACGGATTAAGGAGATAGCAATGGCAGCAAAGGTGTGTGTAACTGGTGCTGGAGGATTCGTAGCTTCTTGGCTTGTTGAGCGTCTTCTTTCCAAAGGCTACATTGTCCATGGAACTGTCAGAGAGCAACCTGCTGGTGAGTTTTGCATTATCCTTCTTTCGATTGGATTCATTTCAATTTTGAAGTGCATGTCTGAGTCTGAACTCTGAACGAACGAGCAGGTGCAGGTACTCAGAAATATGATCACTTGCTCAAACTCGAAGGAGCTTCTGAAAACCTCAGACTCTTCAAGGCAGATCTCTTGAATTACGATTCTCTTCGCTCAGCCATTTCTGGATGCACTGCAGTTTTCCATGTTGCTTGCCCTGTACCCTCTATTATTGTTCCCAACCCTGAGGCAAGCCAAACCTACAACATGCATTTTTTTTTTTTAGTCGCTGATGAATGATATCACTCTGCAGGTAGAAGTGATTGAGCCTACTGTGAAAGGTACCATTAATGTACTTGAAGCCTGCCTTGAAGCCAAAGTGCAACGAGTTGTCTTTGTATCATCTGTAGCTGCTATTTCCATCAACCCAAATTTGCCTAAAGATCAAGTCATTGATGAGTCATATTGGTCTGATAAAGATTACTGCAAAAGAACTCAGGTCTTTATAACTATATTTGTTACATATATCTGATTAAGAATGTTTGTGTTTATGTAACTAATAAATATCTCACATGTATATGATCCAGAACTGGTACTGTTTTTCCAAGACAGAGGCTGAGGAGCAGGCCCTGGACTTTGCCAAAAGAACTGGGCTTGATGTGGTTAGCATTTGTCCTTCCCTTGTGTTTGGCCCAATTTTACAGTCAATCACTGTTAATGCAAGTAGCTTGGTTCTCCTCAAACTTTTAAAAGGTGCCTACTATTGCCTTATCAGATTATTCTTATTACTATACAGTAGCTTTCTCATGTGAAAGTGCTGTTAACATTTTTGGTTCAGAACTAATTCTGAGTTTGGCCTTAGCAATTTGGCTGACACAGCTGTCATGTCTAGTCAACACGATTATGCTCTTCTTGAGGATTTTGCACTGTCACTAGAAATAGTGTGATGCAGTGCATTTTCTTTTGTTTATACTTAAGAATAACATGGTTATCAAATAAAAAAGATCATGGTATTGGGCTTGTTTTTTGGTTGTTTGAAATTGAAGGTGTTGACTCATTGGAGAATAAGATCCGTTGGATAGTGGATGTACGAGATGTAGTTGATGCAATACTTTTGGCTTATGAGAAGCTTGAGGCAGAAGGGAGATACATATGCCATTCACATACCATCAAGACACGGGATTTGCTGGAGAAAATAAAGAGTAGATATCCCGGCTACAAGTATCCTGCAAAGTAAGATTCAGTTTCACTTGATTTATAATTCAAAGGAAAAGTTGTAGTAATAAGCCAAGTATCAACCTAAATGTCTTGACCCTTATTTTGGATTTGATGCACCTGTATAGAAATCTTATCTATGACCCCAAGCTCCAGCTTGTCGTGTTTGGTGTGAATTCTTATCCGTGGATGTAATCATGTTAGGTAATAGGTAGAATTACATTAAATTTGTATGATTTTGTGATATACTTTCCTCGATTACTACTATTATTGTGAAAGTGCACTAATTAGAAGGGGATGAATTATTACCCCCTGAAACAAATGCTTAGCTAACTGTAAGTTTAATTGTCGACAGCTTTACTGAGGTGGATGATTACATAGATTTCAGCTCAGAGAAACTGCAAAAGTTGGGTTGGAAATACAGGTCGCTGGAGGAAACACTCATTGATTCTGTTGAGAGCTATCGGGAAGCTGGCCTCCTGCCATCAGAATAAATGCTATTAAGAGATGTTGTTTCTACTTAGTTTGCTAATCTCAGATTAGTCTCCAGTACAAGAAAACGTACATTGTCATATTCATATTAATCTTCTAAAACTTGAACATAGATATTTCGTGTGTGTTCCAGAAGTTAAATTACTTTGGTAGAGTCCGTTCTGAAGTATATTAATTATTAAAAGAAGACAATTGACGTCGTCAAAGTCTAATGGTCTATCACCGAATAGAATGGCAAATTGAACATAAAGTAGGATAGTATTAAATTTAAATATGTCGATACCAGTTGATTTGATTTTTAAGAGGAAAATTCATTTTTGATGAGTTTGGTTTTAGGTTTCTTAGACCTGTAAAAACGGGTTTGGGAATATATAACACACCCTCTCTAATCGATGCAATTTTTTTTATATAATTATAAATATAAATCATTTTTATCAGTTAAATGATTTAAATTATTCCTATCAAAAAAATAAAATAATTTAAATTATAATAATAATTAAATTATGAAATCATAAATATATGTTTAATAAAAAAATAATGATTTACTTTTTTTTTATTTGAAACATCTTTTTTATTTATTATTTTTATATATTATTTGAATAAAAATGTAATTAATAATTTAATTTATGATTTATTAAAAAATATAAGTAAATGGATGTTTTTTAATATGAGGTAAGTTTCTCCCTACTTTTTCCAAAGTAGATAAAACCTGACAGAAAAAATGTCAAGTTTAAAGTTTTTATTCTCATCTCTCCTAAACTCACACAGTCTTTAAAATATTATCATTATTAATATTTTTAATTGTTTTTAGTGGAAATACTAAGAATAAAATATAATGTACTTCGATTTTTAAAAACAAATGTTTTTTTTTTCTCTCTGGAAAACAACAAATTGTAAAACAAATAAATCAAATAATCTCTTCCAAACATAAATGTTACAGGCCTCAACTTTTCCTCAAACACGAAAAAACAACACTGACGAAAATAAAATCACTCACGACACAGTTACACTCATAAGAGTGTAATGCTATCTTTAACATAACACTTTTTATTCTATCACATCACGCATCTTATCATACACTTCTATCTCTTCTCTTTTTATTCCTTTCTTTGTTGTGGAATGTATTCTTTGTGAGAATGTGTTGCTAAAATTGCAGTATTCTTTCTTAACACACGTGATCCTAAACACAGGCAGGTACAGCACTACCAAACAATGAGGTTCAGATCAGCAATAAGCACCAACATGAGAAGGTGTTGTTATTATTCTCAATGATGGTCGTGAAAACTCCACGCAAGCAACAAAATCATCACTCACCAACCAACAATTCTTTAGATTCAACTCTTTCAATGTGCTGCATTTTTCTACTACTTCCCCTACACCCTTTGGTGTAACATGCGAGCAACTCTGGATGTCCAAAAGTAGTAGTCCACTACACCTCTTTGAGATTATTGAGAGTGTTTCATCCTCAATTCTTGACCCTGACAAGTTCAACACCTCCAATTGGGAAACTTCAAAGTCTATCTCAAACGCTTTCATTCCTGTATAGGCCAAGTTCAAATGCCTTATCTCACAGCATCTCTTTAAAACCTCAACAATGCCTTCACCAGAAACACCCTCACAACCGGTTAAGTCAAGAAGCTGTAAACTGGGGCAAACCGAGACAAATTTGATCAAACTTGCATCACTCAGCAAAACATTGTCACCCAAATAAACTGCTTTCACTTCAAGGTTGACAAAAGAATCTGGCATTGAATCTTCTTCTCCTTCCCCCGCAAGATATGTCCTCTCCATTTTGATCTCACTAAGCAAAGGACAGTTTCTTGTGAGTATGAAAAATGTTGAATTGGTCAGCTGGCAACAACCACTAAGGTTTATAGAAGTTAAGCTAAGAAGAAATACGGATAACTTGCTGATACATTGATCAGTTAAAAAATCAGCTTTTCGAAGATCCAAGCACTGAACAGATTGGCATTTGGATAACAAATAGGAGATTCCTGAAAATGTGCAATTGCAACAGTCTTGGAGGATAAGCTTCTCTAGCAGAAGACCACCACCTTCTGCAAGCGCAAAGAGAAACTCATCCGAGATAACGGAATTTGACAAATCAATTGCAGTTAAGCTTTTGAAACTCTTGAAGGAATCAATCAAATCTAAGTCAATGGGGGTGAGTGTTAAACCAGGTCCATGTATTCTTTTCTTTTCAATGTTAAAGGAAATGGAATTCAAAGCGGGTCTGAGGCGGATCGCAGAGGCAATGCCTATTTGAGTGATCTTAAAACAGGAAAAGAATGAAATCTCTTGCAATGACAAACAGTTTTGGCATAGAGAGAACAAGGATTTATCAGTGATCAAGTAATTACCAGAAATATTAATCTTGCGAAGATTCTCAAGCATGGAAGACAGCCTTAGGACCCCAAAATCAGAAGCTTGAGAATCCAAAGGGAAGCTTATGTCAAGCTCTTGAAGAAATGGGAAACAATAGGCCATGACTACAAGATGGCTATCACGAAGAGTGCCAATGTTGGAGCAGATCAGGACCCTCAAATTCTTCATGTTTGAGCCAAGTTCTCGCAAGCCATCAACAGAAAGTGTTCTCTGGTTGGATAGATTAAGAAAATCAAGGTCCAACCCGGATTGTGAAATTTGATGAAGCAACAAGCCTTCATGATGGCCATTATTCAAGTGACTGAGGTCTAAGATTTTGAGCCTTGGAAACCTCTGGAACAGACGAGCAAGGAGTGGAATGGTTGGATCATATGCTGTGAGAGAGAATTGAAGCCGGTTTGTGATGGAAAGGAACTGCTTGCAAACCAAAGATAGAGACTCCAAATGACGACCATGTCCATGGCCAATGAATCTGAACACCAATTCCCAGCATTCTTCTGGAAAATCTTTCACTGATGACATCATGATAATGGTAATGGTAATGTTCTATCTATCAAATCATTTAACTTTAACAACAAACCAACCCAATGGAGTGGATATTTATTCTTGAAGAAGAAGCCTCCTTTCCTTCCTTCTATTTTGATATTTGACTTGTGCTGGTCCAAATCAGGAAGCTCTAGAAAGTCTTTTGCTTGTTAGGTTGGCATATGTTATGGTGATCTGTAATTTTCACTTTAAGGCTTTTCCTTTTCATTCAGCAAACAAACAACATAATTTAGCCCTCAATTTTTTCCATAGGCACAGTCTTAATTATCATTACTGTGGGACTCACCACACACAAAAATTACCACTCATAAGACATTTCCTTGTATAACATCTAACCTTATTGCATTACTCCCTTAAGTTACTGTCTTATGGGCATTATGACCTACCTAGCCATGGAATTTGTATAAAAGTGCAGCGCACGACTTCCTTGAATACAATGATATTCAATTCAACATATATAAAGGATCAGTGACCACGACTTCCTAAATGGTTCAATGGTTCATGCATACATGAAGTAATTTAAAATATAAAAAAAATGACACTGAGGTAAAGTAATTGGAAAAGAAACAGATAAATGCAGCCAATGGATGGTATTTTTATTCATTTTGATTCCATAGTGGTCATAAGATATGATCTCTATTTGAATGATTGTCTCGCAAAATCTAATACTAATTATGTGTCTATTAATGAGCTGTGAGGTGTGGAGTGCAAGCACAGAAGGACACTCAAGACTTTCTTCTTTCTATCTAGACAAGTGGCAAAATGGATGATAATATTTTTTTAGGTGAATTCAGCGTCTCTCAGTTGGAAATAAATAACTAATTTTTCTTAACACTTATATTTATCTAAGGAGCTTTTTTATAGTACAGGTATTTATTTAAGGAGCTGACTTTTTTATTTATTTATTAGTGATGTGATATGAATTTGATAGAAAAGAAAGATAAAAAGAAATAAGAGAGATTGATGAAGGGTTTAAAATAAAAGGATGTTCAAATATCATTATTTTGTCAAAAATATCAACCAAAAATCAAATCTTTAACCACATTATTACATGCTTGCTTAATAGATAGATTATATATAAATAAATAAATAAGGGTGTTTAATGAATTATTTAAGTTTAAGTAAAGTTACTTAATTTATTTTTATCATGGAAACATATAACATGATGTTGTTGATATAAGTCCATTATTTGTATAAGTAACCATTAATTAACAAAATTATATTATAAATAAATTCTTATAATTAAGTCAAATATTCATTCTAACAACCTTAACATTAAAGTTAATTTTTTTTATATAAAATGCTTAATTCTATGTAAATTTATAATACCAGCTAAAAATAAAATCACATAACCACCGTAACTCTAAGGAAATAGTATAGAAGGACTCAGAAAAAAAAAAATTGTTAGATGAATAGAACCAATTTGACTGCTTAACTACCGTCATGAAAATGCATAATTATTCTGATTTCTGAATCATTACAGTGCATTTGGAATTTTGTATTTTTCTGCACATTTACACATTTACAGCAAATCCCATTCTTTAATGGGAGAAGATTGATATCAACATAATTGACTTTTTCTTAAAATATTTTATTATTAGGTCAATTTAGGCGAGTGCGAGTCTCATTAAATAACTAAGTTTACTTTTTTCAGTAAAAAAAAAACCTAATTTAAGTTTTCTTAATTATTTACATTTTGAATTATTTTGTGTGTATTGTACAGAATTAAAGATTATTAAAGTAAATCTTATTTTTCTAATATTTTTAAAAAATATTTTGGACGCGTTTGTTACAAATTTAAAAGGTGATTTAATAAAAGATAATACATTATTTATCTCTTACAAATTTTAAAAAGAGTAAGCTAATTTGTGTTTATTTAACAATCATTAAAATCAGTAATGTCTTAAAACGTTGGAAATTAAAAAATAAAAATAAATATCTAAAAAATATGAAAAAAAAGAGTAATGTCCTCAATATTTGAAAAAAAAATGAAAAAAAGTAATAATGTAATGAAAATTTGAAAAAAAAAGTATATGTTTTAAATATTAAAAAACTTAAAGAGAATGTCTTGAAAATTTGAAAAAAAAAATAAAATTTTGAAAAATATAAAAAAAGAGAGTATTGTCTTGAAATATTTGTTTAAAAAGTTGAAAATTAAAAAAAAAGGAAAAACTAAAGAGACCCTAAGCCACAAGAGAAACCCTACATGATTTAGGTTTTCACCAATGAAATCCTAAATGAGTCAAGATTTTATTAATGAAATTCAAAATGAATTAGGGTTTTACCAACACCCTAATGATCTAGGCTTTCATCAACGAACTCGTAATGATATAAGGTTTCACTAACGTAACTCTAAATGATTTAAGGTTTCATAAACAAAACTATAAATGATTTATGATTTCATAACTAAAATCCTAAATAATTTAGGATTTCACCATCAAAACCATAATTAATTTAAGGTTCCACCAATAAAATCCTAATTGAGTTTCACCAACAAAACCTTAATGATTTAAGGTTTAAAAAATAAAATATTCAATAATTTAGGGTTTTATAAAAAAAAAACACTACATAATTTAAGGTGTCATAAATTTAAAAAATGAGACCTTAAATGATTTAGGATTACTTAAATGGAATCCTAAATGTTGTAGAATTTCTCAAATGAAACCCTAAAAGAGTTAGAATTTGATAAACAAAACCATAAATGATTCAAAGATTCACAAATGAAACCATATATGATTTAGGATTTAAAACCAAACCTTAAAGTATTTACGGTTTCACAAACGAATCCCTAAATGATTTAGTATTTAAATGAAACACTAAATTATTTATGGTTTCACAAACCAAACTCTAAATTATTTAGGGTTTAACAAACGAAACCTTAAATTATGTAGGGTTTGACTAACGAAACCTTAAATAATTTAGGATTTATTAAATAAAACCCTAAATAATTTAAGGTTTTTAAAATGAAACTATAAATGATTAATGGTCTAAAAAGGAGACCCTGAATGATTTTGGATTTTCCAAATGAAACCCTAAATGATTTAAGGTTTCATAAATGAAACTCTAAATAATTTAAGTTTTTTACAAAGCAAGCCTTAAATTATTTAAGGTTTCAAAAATGAAGCTCGATTTAGGCTTTCACCAACAAAACCCTAAATAATTTTAAAAAAATGAAAAAAAGTGATGTTTAAAAATATTTTTAAAAAATAAAATATAAATATAAAAAAAGAAGTAATTTCTTGAAATTTTTTTTAAAAAAAGCATAAAAATATAAAAAAAACAAGAGTAATGTCTTGAAATTAAATTATTTTTTTTGGAAAAAACATTACAAAACAATAGTATTATCTTAAAAAGGTGGAAAAATATGAAAAAAGAGGTTTGTCAAGAAAAATTGAAAAAAACTTGAAAAAAAATGACAAAATTAGAGTAATGTCTTGAAAGATAAAAAAAAATAAAATGTAACAATATGAAAAAAGAATAATGTCTTGAAAACTTTAAAAATTAAAAATCTTAAATCATTAGGATTTAATTTGTGAAACCCTAAATGATTTAGAGTTTATGGTTTTAGTAGCAAAACCATAAATGAGTTATGGTTTCACACACAAAACCCTGAATTAAAAAAAGATATAAAAAAATAAAATATAAATAAAAAAAGTAAAGTCTTGAAATTTTAAAAAAATGAAAATTATAAAATTATGAAAAAACAAGAGTATTATTTTGAAAATGTGATTTTTTTTTAATTATATGTAAAAAGAGTTTTGTCAAGAATAATTGAAAAACAAATCTTGAAAAAATTAAAATATTTTATAAAAACAAGAGGAATGTCTTGAAAATTAAAAAAAAAATAAAAATTTTAACAATATGTAAAAAGAGTAATGTCTTGAAAACTTTAAAAATTAAAAATCTTAAATTATTATGATTTAATTTATGAAATCTTAAATGATTTAGGGTTTATGGTTTCACAAACAAAACCCTTAATGATTTATTGTTTCACACACAAAACCCTAAATGAGTTATGGTTTCAAAAACAAAATCATATATGATTTAAGGTTTAAAAATGAAACCATCAAATATTTCGTTTTAAAAAACCAAACCCTAAATGATTTATGGTTTAAAAAACAACACCTTAAATAATTTAGGGTTTTAGAAATTAAATCGTAAATGTTTTAGGGTTTCACAAATGATATCATAAATGATTAAATAGTTCAAATAAATCCTAAATGATTTAGGATTTCACAATGAAACCATGATTGTTTTAGGGTTTCACAAATGAAACCCTAGATAATTTAAGGTGTCATAAATTTAAAAAATGAGACCTTAAATGATGTATGGTTACTTAAATGAAATCCTAAATGTTGTAGAATTTAACAAATGAAACCTTTAAAGGGTTAAAGTTTCATACACAAAATCCTAAATGATTTAGAGATTCATAAACAAAACCTCGAATGATTTCAGATTTAAAATAAAACCCTAAAGGATTAAGGGTTTCACAAAAAAACCTTAAATGATTTGGTGTTTAAAACCAAAACCCTAACTTATTTAGGGTTTCAATGACAAAACTCTAAATAATTAGGATTTCTTAAATGAAACCCTAACTAATTTAAAGCTTCTCAAATGAAATTCTAAAAGATTAAGGGTTTAAAAATAAATCCTGAATGATTTTGGGATTCACAATTGAAACCTTAAATGATTTAAGGTTTTACAAATCAAGCCTTAAATTATTTAGGGTTCTATAAATGAAACACTCAATACTTTAACATTTCACCATTAAAACCCTAATAGATTTAGAGTTTCATCAACGAAATCCTAAATTAGTTAAGGTTTTACTAAGGAAACCCTAATTTAAGGGTTTCAACAATGATATCTTAATGATTTTTGGTTTTTCAAACGAACCCTATAATAATTTATGATTTCATAAATGAAACACTAAATTATTTAGGGTTTTACAAATAAACTCCTAAATGATTTAGGCTTTTACAAATAAAAAACTAAATGATGTAAAAGAATAAAAATGTCTAAAAGGATTAAAAAAATATATAAATAAATAAAAAAGTAATGTTTACAAATTTTTAAAAAATACAAAAATACAAGAGCAATCTCTTCACATTTTGAAAAATAATAAAAATTAAAAAAACAATTATATTATCTTGAAAATGTGAAAAAGAAATATTTAAAAAGAGATTTGTCAAGAAAAATTTCAAAAAAAACATGAAAAATTAAAACATATAAAAAAAAACAAGTGTAATG
The DNA here is from genome assembly GCA_014843725.1 of Amphicarpaea edgeworthii. NCBI lineage: Eukaryota > Viridiplantae > Streptophyta > Magnoliopsida > Fabales > Fabaceae > Amphicarpaea > Amphicarpaea edgeworthii. The sequence goes on along the minus strand of CM026320.1, from coordinate 646,153 downwards.
TCTTGAAAAAAAAATTATGAAAATTTTAATAATATGAAAAAAGAGTAATGTCTTGAAAACTTAAAAAATTGAAAATCTTAAATCATTTGGATTTAATTTGTGAAACCCTAAAGCGTTTCATTTCTCACACCCTAAACGATTTCTGGCTTATGGTTTAATAAACAAAACCCGAAATGATTTATTATTTAACACACAAAACCCTAAATAAGTTATGATTTCATAAAGAAAACCCTATATGATTTTAGGTTTAAAAATTAAACCATAAATTATTTAGTGATAAAAAAACAAAACACTAAATAATTTTGGGTTTAAAACACAACACCTTAAATGAGTTAAGGTTTCACAAATGATATTGTAAATAATTTTGGGTTTCACAAATGAAATCGTAAATGATTCAAGAGTTTGTAAATGAAATCCAAAATAATTTACGATATCACAAAACAAACCCTATATAATTAAGATTTCCTAAATGAAACCCTAACTAATTTAGGGTTTCACACATGAAACTTTAAAATATTAAGGGTTTCAATAAAACCTGAAAGATTTTTTGTCTACCAATTTTTGTCTAAAAATCGAAACCTTAAATAATTTAAAGCTTTACAAATCAAGCCTTAAATTATTTAGGGTTTCACCAACGAAATCCAAAATGAGATAAGATTTTACTAATGAAACCCTAATTTAAAAGTTTCACTAATGAAACCTTTATGATATTGGATTTTTCAAACAAAACCCTTAATAATTTATGATTTCATAAATGAGGACATAAATTATTTAAGGTTTCACAAATAAACCCCAACATAATTTAGCCTTTTACAAATAAAAAAAACTAATGATGTAAAAGTATTAAAAAAAAAAGTTATGTCTAGAAAGATTAAAAAAATAATAAAAAAGAGTAATGTCTTGAAAATTTTTAACAAAATGGAAAGTATAAAAATATGAAAAAAAAAATAGTAATGTCTTGAAATTTTGCAAACAAAAAAAAAATTGGAAAAATCATTAAAAAAAAACACGAGTATTGTCTTGAAATTTTGAAAAAAATAAAAATTTAAAAATATTAAAAAAGAGTTTTTTCAAGAAAAAATTGAAAAAAAAAACTTAAAAAAACAAGTGTAATGTCTTGTAAATTAAAAAAAAATGAAAATTTGTACAATATGAAAAAATAGTAATGTCTTGAAAATTTAAAATTTTAAAATCTTAAATTATTCAGAATTAATTTGTGAAACCCCTAAATAATTTTGAGTTTATGGTTTCATAGATAAAACACTAAATGATTTATTATTTCACACTCGAAACTCTAAATGTGTTATGATTTCACATAAAAAAAATTATATATGATTTAGGGTTTAATAATTAAACCATAAATTATTGTGTGTTAAAAAACAAAATCCTAAATGGTTAGGGTTGAAAAAATAATACCTTAAATAATTTAGGGTTTTACAAATGAAATTGTATATAATTCTGGGTTTCACAGATGATATTACAAATGATTAAGAATTCACAAATAAATTCCTAAATGATTTAGAATTTCATAAACAAAACATTGATTGATTTTAGGTTCCACAAATGAAACTTTAAATAATTTAAAGTGGCATAAATTTAGAAAATGAGACCTTAAATGATTTATGATTACTCAAATGGAGTCCTAAATGTTGTCGAATTTAACAAATGAAACCTTAAAATGGGATTAGAGTTTCATAAATAAAACCCTAAATAATTCATAGATTCACAAAATAAGCCTTAAAATTTAGGATATAAAACAAAACCCTATGAATTTAAGGTTTCACAAAGGAAATCCTAAATGATTTGGTGTTTAAAATGAAACCCTAAATTATTTATGGTTTCATAAACCAAACTCTAAATTATTAAGGGTTTCACTAACGAAACCTTAAATAATTAGAATTTCTTAAATGAAACCCAAAATAATTAGGGTTTATCAAATGCAATTATAAATGATGTTGGATTTAAAAAATGAAATCTCAAATGATTTAAGGTTTTAAAACATCACCTTAAATGATTTAAGGTTTTACAAATGGAACTTTAAATTATTAAGGGTTTCACAAATGAAAATGTAAATGATTTAAGATTTCACAAATTAAACTCTAAAAAAATGAAACCTTAAATGATTTATGGTTACTTAAATGAAATCCTAAATATTTTAGAACTTAACAAATAAAACCCCAAAAAGGTTAGAGTTTCATATATGAAACCCTAAATGATTTAAAGATTCACAAATGAAGCCCTGAATGATTTAGGATTTAAAACAATACTTTAGAGGATTTAGGATCTCACAAAGGAAATCCTAAATGATTTGGTGTTTAAAATGAAACACTAAATTATTTATGATTTCACAAACCAAACCCTAAATTATTTAGGGTTTCACTAACGAAACCTTAAATAATTACAATTCCTTAAATGAAACCCTAACTAATTTAGGATTTCTCAAATGAAACTATAAATGATTAAGGGTTTAAAAATGAAACCTTGAATGATTTTGAATTTCACAAACGAAACCTCAAATGATATAGGATTTCATAAACGAAACCCTAAATAATTTAAGGATTTATAAATGAAGCCCTAAATGATTTTAGGTTTCACCATTAAAACCTTAACTGATTTAGAATTTCACAATGAAATCCTAAATGAGCTAAGGTTTTACCAACGAAACCTTAATTGAATAAGGGTTTCACCAATGAAACCTTCATGATTTTTGATTTTTTAAACAAAACCCTTAATAATATATGATTTTGTAAATGAAACACTTAATTATTTAGGGTATCACGAATAAACCCTTACACAAGTTAAGCTTTCACAAATAAAACCATATATGATTTAAAAGAATGAAAAAAAAAAAAGTAATGTCTAAAAAGATTAAAAAGTAAAATATAATTAAAAAAATATATAAAAAAAAGTAAGGTCTTGAAAATTTAAATAATATGAAAAGTATAAAATATGAAAAAACTAGAGTAATGTCTTGAAATTTTGAATTTTTTTTAATAAAAAATTATATAAAAAAACAGGAGTATTGTCTTGAAAATGTGAAAAAAAAATGAAAATTGAAAAAACATGAAAAAAGAGTTTTTTAAAGAAAAAATTGAAAAACAAGCGTAATGTCTTGAAAATTAAAAAAAAAATGAAAATTTTAACAATATGAAAAGGATTAATGCCTTGAAAACTTTTTAAATTGAAAATCTTAAATCATTAGTTTTTAATTTGTGAAACCCTAAATGATTTAGAGTTTATGGTTTCACAAACGAAACCCTAAATGAGTTATGGTTTGACAAAGAAAACTATATGATTTGGGGTTTAAAATGAAAATCCTAAATTATTTTGTATTAAAAACAACATCTTAAATGATTTAGGGTTTTACAAATGAAACTTTAAATAATTTAAGGTTTTATAAATGAAATCGAAAATGATTTAGGGTTTCACAAATGAAATCGTAAATAATTCATGAGTTCAGAAATAAAATCCTAAATGATTTAGGATTTCATAAACAAAACACTAATTGATTTAAGGTTTCATAGATAAAACCCTTAATAATTTATGATTTTATAAATGAAACTCTAAATTATTTAAGGTTTCACAAATAAACTCCTACCTGATTTAGAATTTCACAAATAAAATCTTAAATGATTTAAAGAATGAAAAAAAAAAAGTAATGTCTAAAAAGATTAAATAAATAAAATATAAATAAATAAAAAAGTAATGTCTTGAAAATTAGAAAATGATAAGTATAAAAATATGAAAAAATAAGAATAATTTCTTGAAATTTTGTAAAAACAAAATAAAATTTGGAAAAACATTAAGAAAAACAATAATATTATCTTAAAAATGTGAAAAAAAAAATGAAAATTAAAAAAAATGAAAAATGAGTTTTGTCAAGAAAAATTAAAAAAAATTAAAAAATTTGAAAAAACAAGAGTAACATCTTAAAAATTTTTTAAAATAAAAATTTTTAACAATATAAAAAAAGAGTAATGTCTTGAATACTTTAAAAAATAAAAATCATTAATATATAGGTTGTGAAACCCTAAAGGTTTCATTTGTGAAGCCTTAAATGATTTATGGTTTCACACACAAAGCCTTAAATGAGTTATGATTTCATAAACAAAACCATATATGATTCGGGGTTTAAAAATGAAACCCTAAATTATCTCTTGTTAAAAAACAAAAAACAATACCTTAAATTGTTTAAGGTTTTATAAATGTAATTTAAATGATTTAGGGTTTCACAAATGAAACCATAAATTATTTAAGGTTTCACAAATGAAATTGTAAAAAATTGTAAATGATTCAAGTGTTCACAAATGAAACCCTAAATGATTTAGGATTTCATAAACAAAACCCTAGTTGATTTATAATTTTACAAATGAAATTCTAAATAATTTGAGGTGTCATAAATTTCAAAATTGAGACCTTAAATAATTTAGGGTTACTCAAATGGAATCCTAAATGCAATAGAATTTAACAAATGAAACCCTAAAATGGTTAGAGTTTTATACACGAGTCCCTAAATGATTTAAAGATTCAAAACAAACCCCTAAATGATTTAGGATTTAAAACAAAACCCTAAGAAATTTAGGGTTTTACAAACTAAACCTTAAATGATTTAGTGATTAAAATAAAACTTTAGATTATTTATGGTTTCACAAACCAACCCCTTAATTATTTAAGGTTTAACAAATGAAACCTTAAATTATGTAAGGTTTTACTAATGAAAGCCTAAATAATTTAAGATTTTTTAAATGAAACCCTAAATAATTTAAGTTTTCTAAAATGTAACTCTAAATGATTAAGAGTTTAAAAATGAAATTGTGAATGATTTTGGGTTTTACAAATGAAACCCCAAATAATTTAAAATTTCATAAACAAAATTCTAAATGATTTAAAATTTTACAAATTAAGCTATCATTTTTTTAGGATTTCACAAATAAACACTAACTAATTTAAGAGGTCACCAACAAAATCCTAAATAAGTTAAAGTTTTACTGACGAAACCCTAATTGAATAAAAGTTTCACTAAACACACCTTAATGATTTTGGAAAACTCTTAATAATTTATGATTTCATAAATAAAACCCTAAATTATTTAAGATTTCACAAATAAAATCATAATTATTTAATTTTATTAATTAGTTAAATCAAAATATATACTTATTCTAACCATCTAAATTATTATATTTAAAATAATTAAGTAAATATATAAATTAAAAAAAATGTCGATCAAATGAATATAATTTTAAATATAAGATTTTTCTATTTCAATCTTTCAGATTGACAGTTATTTTTTTTTTTGTCTTCAAATATGATAAATGTCAATTTTAATCTTTTTGTCAAAAATAGCCAAATAAAATATATAAATTTTGTAATCTATAAGGATTTTTTAATCATCGTAGTCAATTTGTGTTGATAAAAAAAACTGTCATAAATTATAAATTAAGTAAAAAAAATCGAAAACATGTCACATTTCAAGGACTACCAAAAACAAACTTTAATTTCATGAGTAAGAAATTTTGAAGAACTAAAAACATTTTTTTTATAATATATAAAAGATTGATAATAGATTACTAGTATTATAATAATACCTGATAATAAAGGCATGGTCACAAGCATTATCAAAACCAAATAGATGCGACCGAAGTACACATTTTTTTGGACAAACTTAAATATAAGCAAATAGTCTAAGACAACAAATGTAAACTGATATACTTCGATTTTCCAGCTTCAAGTCCCTCTTCATCTTCTTAATCTATCTTCTCATTTATCACTGCTATTGCTTTTTTCTCTCCCCTTAATGGTGTGAAAACATCATCGACCCTTTCCAATTTCATTTCTCTGAGAAGCAAGTAGCTCAAGGAAGCAAAAGCATCCTCCATTTCAGACGTCATATCTGATACTAGCAAACAAGGTTTTAAATTTGCGAATACCCTGAAAATCTTGATGTTCCAGCCTAAAACAGGTTGATTTTTAAAACCTTGCTAGCAAACAAGGCATCCATGACGATTGAGGAAGTCATGCAGGACACCACTTAGATCAAAACTAAGGGGAGCCATTATCCTTCTCAAGGATGGCCTTGAAACTACCATCCAAGCAACAACACTAGCCCCCACTTCATCACAAGACTTCAAATTAATCCCTCGCAATCGGGTGCACTTCTCCACCACTTGCCTCACTCCATCAGCCGTGACATGAGAGCAATTTTCCAAGTCCAAATGCAGCAGTCCCCGGCAACACTTTGAGATCACAGAAAGCATTTCATCATCAACCACTGAGCATGACAAGTCCAACTCCTCAAGTTTTGGAACTTCAAAGTTTAACCCAGCTAGCTTCACTCCTGAACAAAAGGCCAAGCTCAATTGCCTAATCACATTACACCTCCTTAAAATCTCAACAACACCTTCAGATATGCCACAACAAGAGCTTAAATCAAGCACCTCCAAACTGGGGCAAACAGAAGCAAACACTTGAACACTTTCATCCCTCAACATGGAATTGTTTCCCAAGTAGAGAGACTTCACTTGACAATTCACAACACCATTCACCAAATCATCTTCAACTCTCCTTTTCCCAACATCCGTTCCCTCCATTCTGATCTCATTCAATAAAGGACACTTCCTAACGAGTGCAAACAAAGCTAAATCAGTTAACAGCCTACAACCACTAACATTTATAGACACCAAATTCCCAAGAAACTCACACAACTCTTCCACACGCTGATCACTCAGAAACTCAGCGTTTTGAAGATCCAAATGCTCCATGGACTGACACTTGGACAACAAGCACAACACTCCAAAAAAACTATAGTTACAACAACCTTCTAAAAAAAGCTTCTTGAGAGGAATCCCTTCCTCCGCAACACAACATAGCAACTCGTCGGAGATACAGGAACAGGACATATCGAGGAAAGTCAAGCCCTTCAAACTCACCATCGCGGCAATGAAATCAAGAGTCACGCAGGGTCTCAAAAAGTCCCCTTTTTTGGTACCACACCCGAAGTTGCTGACGCGGAAAGAACGCAAAGAAAGTCTCTCCCTGATGGCGGAAGCGATGCCACGTTGCGTGATGAAGTGACACTCGAAGATCGTAACTTCCTCGAGAAATTCGCAGTTTTTGCAGAGACTGAGAATGGAAGGGTCGTTGATGAAGAAATTGCCGGAAAGGTCAACGCTGCGGAGCTTGGAAAGGGCCAAAGAGAGAGCCTTTACACCGACATCGGAGACGGGGTCGGTGGAATCGTCGGTGTCTTCGGGGAAACTAAGGTCGAGATGTTCGAGGAAAGGGAAAGAGTCGGCGATGAGGAGGAGATCGGAGTTTTTGAGAGAACCCATGTGGGAACAGGTCAGAGATTTTAAAGATTTGACCTTTTCGGCCAAAACTCGGAGGCCAGATGAAGGAAGGGTGGGGTGGGAGGAGAGGTCGAGAGATTGGAGGGGTAATGAGGAGCGTGAGATAAGGAGGAGGAGCGCGTGGAGGTGCTGGTGGTGGAGGCGCGTGAGGTCGAGGGAGGTGAGGGAAGGGAACCTGAGGAAGAGGCGAGGGAGAAAAGGGAGCGCTGGGTCGCATATGGAGAAAGAGGTTCGGAGGCGGTTGGTGATGGAGAGGAATTGGGTCGAACAAAGGGACACTGCTTCCATTTCAAACACACCATCACATTTCTTCAATACTAATTCCCAGCACTCCTCAGGTAACTGTAATGCTTCTGACATTCCTCTGTTTCTGATTCTCGATTCTAACCTAACCTCTACCAATGTGCGTTTTTGTTGTGTTTTCGGATCCAATTCCAAAATCCAAACCCCATTTTTAATTTTATTTATTAATTATACTAACTCACGTCTCACCTCCGCTTCATGTGGGGAAAAGAACGTGGAAAAAATTAAATTTAAATTTTATCTTCTCTTCTAATGCTATTTGCTTGGGAAAACAAATCTTAATAGTATTAGTTTTTATAAACCTTCCCGTCTTTTCAATTATATAAATATATAAATAATTATTCATATTTTTATTCTATTTTATACCATTTAAATTTATTTGTTTTAACTATCCACTGCTCATTAATTAAGGTAATGTCTCTCTCCCAATACTATTTATAATGTGAAATGAGACATTATTTTGACTGTATATGGAATTGAAACTTTTGTCATAAAAACGAACTTGGTTTAGGTACAAGAATTTCTAAAATAATCCATCAGTTAAAAGTTGAGAGAAATATTGAATGGAAATAAGAAATAATAGATCTAATAAAAAGAGAATTTTGTTGGTTCTTTTTTTGTTTTATCTAAGTATACATAGTGAATTAGTATCAATTTAGTAGTGATAAATGCCTAGATCATTAGAGAAAGGCATGAAATAATAATAATCAATACTACTACTATAATGTAAATAAAATAAAATAAAAGAGCATTAGGGAGATGAAAGTCTGAAAGAGTTAAGGGAAGTGAGCATAAGATAGGAAAAGTAAAATATTTGTTCATTATTTAAACACACGTATAGACACAGAGAATTAGCCGGTGGTGAATGGCGACGGCGGCTCCTCTGGGTCCGGAACCAAATTCTCCGGCGGCTCTTCTGGAACATCTGGTGGTTCATCCGGTAGCTCCGGGGTAGTGGGCACAGCAAAGGACGGTGGTTCATCCGGCAGCTCCGGTGTTTCCGGCACAGTAAAAACCGGTGGCAGGTTTGCAACCAACGGTGGCGGAAAGAAAGCATCGGGTGTTTGGGGCATAGTGAAAACCGGTGGCGTTGACAGAAACGGCGTCGGTACAAGTGGAGGGGGAAAGGAAATGTCTGGAAGAGTTGGAGTTGTAAAGAAAGGCGGTGAAGAGAAGAATGGGATAACTGGAGGTGATAGCCATGGAAATGTTGGAATTTGAGACATTGGAGGGGGAATAACCAGAGGTGGAAAAAAACTCAGAGCAGGCGGCGGCGGTGATGGAACTAATGGTGACGGTGATGGCCATGGCCATGGCCATGGGCAGCAAGGTTTAACGGGTGGTGGCAATGGGCAGCATGGTGCAACCGGCGGCGGTGAACACACCGGTGGTGGCGGTGGAGGCGGCGATGGACATGCTGGCCGCGGTGGTGATGGACACGGCAGTGGCCACGGTGGACATAATGGTGGCGGTGGCGGTGGCGATGGCAATGGCAATGGCAATGACGGTGGCGGTGGTGCAGAATATTGCACAAGTGGAGGTGGTGGTGGTGGTGGAGGAAGTCTTGGTGTGTAAGTTATTGGTGGAGGAAAAGGAAATGATGGAGTTGGTGGTGTTTGGTCAAAAGGGTTGTCAGGGCATGTAAAGGTAGGAAAAGGCCAATGGCCACACCTTCCAAACAGATAAAGGTAAAACGGATCACAGTTTGATCTTCTTGTTCTTCTTCCTCCAGTGCGTCTGCTTCTTCTAGATCCACCTCTTAGCTCTGCTTCATGTTTTTTCTGGTCTTGGGTAGTTTCAGCAGCAAGAGAGTGTGTCAGCAAAACAAGTAGTGCAAATACAGCTGTAGTGATCACTACTGTATTTGCTTTCTTCATGTTCTGTTACTTGACAATGTTATGTGAGACTACTACTATGGAGTATTATATACAACAGACACATGCATGTAACTTAAATGTTGCAGCGTGTACATTTAGGCAAGAAGTAAATACTAAATACTGTACTTAAGTACATGAGAAGATGGGCCTAGTACTATAATGGGTCTGCTATGCTCATCAACCATGCGCTCTCTCCAATTGACACACAATCATTTTCCCTTGCTGCAGCCAGAACAACAAAATGGTGATTTAATAGAGATGCCTAATTATACGTGCCAATTGACTACCACACTATATACTATATGAATGTGTATTGTATTTGAAAGGGGGCAGTTGGGAGTGGTAAGTATCCCAATCCTTTGCGTGTCAAATCCTTATTCCAAGCATTTGCATGCATACAAACTTAGAGCTCCTCAGTACTCAGCCATGCGGAGAGGTGTTCATTGGTAGTTGGCACAAATAGCAAAAGCTCGTTAACCCAAGGTCTACATTTTGCAACTTTTTTGAAAAAGAAAAAATAGAGTATGAATATTCGTACAACTAAAAATGTATATATGACAATCACTCAACACATGTAATTATTTGCGTATAGATTTAAGAATGGAATGGCCTCTTTGGTTGTTAAAAATCTTATTAATATCTTGTTTCTGATACAAGGGAAAAGAAATGAGTTGCTAAGACTATACCAATCTGAAACAATTTGAAAATTAATTTTCTTTGGCCACGATTTTTAAAAATTAATTAGGCCAAGATTTGCAAGAATTTGACTAGTAAACTTAGAATACAAGTATCATTAATTTTTAAATTTTTTTAATGGTGTAATTTTTTTTTACAAAATAAACTTAAATCAATTTTTTTTAAGAAGAATCATTATAATTTTTTAATAACTTATTTTTACAAAGTAGAAATATGTAAAATATTTTTTAACACAATAAAAAAAAATAAAAATATACATCTAACTAAGATATATTTATTTTAAAAAAAATAAAATTCACTAATCTCAACGATAAGTTAATAAGGATTAAATGAAAGTGTGATATATTGATAATTTGTTATATTAGAATTATTTTGTGAGTTAAATAAATTTAAAAACTTTTGAAAAATTTGTGAAAGGTTAAAAATTTGACATAAAATTAAATCAAAATTCATATTGAATAAATTTTGATTTGGATTCATGAAATGAAAACTAATAAAAGAAGTTGAAAAATATTTAAAATAAAAATGAGAAAAATTTTAGTGGTATAAAAAAACATTAAAGTGTATCGTATTTATATATATAAAAAAAAAAAAATACAACGCCTAAATTATACAAATTGTTTGTTAACCAACTGTTGAAGTTGTTCTAACCATTCAATTATACATTTGGTCACCTCTACTTAGTATTTTAATTTAATGACACATTTCCCAACCTATATAAATTTCAATTTAAATTTTTTATTCAATCATTAAATTATTGGCCTATATAATTAAGTTGAAATATAGTAAGGTATGCCTTGCTGTGCAAAGGAAATTCTAAAACACGACGCAATTAGGTATAAAAGCCTATATGAATAAGGGAGTAAATTTTACCCTCAGAATTTGTCTGATTTCTTTCTTGCCGGAAAAACACATTTGATTATCAGTAACAAAGCTAAATGGATTTTAAAATAACGTTTTCAGAATAGAATAATAACGTCTGGTGATAATTTGGTCTTTCTATCCAACATTGGATTGTCATCAGGCACAATCTCAAAGTATTGGATTATTTTAAAGCCCACGTATCCTACGAAAATAAATGACAAAATATATCTAATTAAAAATAGCTACTTTCTTTTGAAGACTGGCTTCACTCAAACAGTGTAATGCTGCTGAATTGTATCGATGTCCAGTCCTTTGAGTTTCACGACGGATTCAACATGTCCCTTCAATGTGTGAAGCTCCCGCAATCTAGAAAACAAACTAAGGTGGGTTGGTTTAAATAATAAAGAATAGAAATAGAAATATTGCACATGCGGCATGTATGCATGCATGCATTATTATATACAGTACCTTGCAACTTCAGCTCGTTTCCTAGCCTGATCTGCGATTTCAGACAATTCGCGGTAGTTGTTCTTTTCACTAAATATGTTATCTGTTTCAGGAGGATTCAATCCATGTAGCGTGCGTTGAGCTGTAGCCCATTGTGCTTCTCGCTCTTCCTTTCCATAATCCTTCTTTGTTGTGAAAGCAGTCTGCGTCATCGATCAAAAAATAAGCAAAAGGAAGGAAATTAAGATTTTATTTATCATTCAAGAAGTACATAACAACATTGAAACTGCACCTTATTCTCGGTAATATTATTCCATGCCCTGCCACTCAAAAAATATCGAATGCCGAATTTAATAAAATCCAATGGAATGTAGAAAATGATGCTGTAAAGCCAGATGACACCAGCCCAGCCCCACCCAACTCCTTTCATCCTTGCAAAGCTCCAGTTTGCATAGACAGCTATGAGTGTGGCAATCTACAAGAGTTGTTGAGTAATTATTATACTTGAGATACAAACAAGTAATATCGACAAACCAATATATATTACAACTCACCAGCTGTGCAATTATAAAGGCTATAACAAGCAAGAGACCAGGGCGCTCAACATAAGAGAAGCTCCTTGACCGAGTAACAAATATGAGAGCCTGACTTACAGTACTCACTTGAAGGTACACAGCCGCTGTCAGCTCATCATCGTTATTCCTGATAGATCTCACACCAAATTTTTCCTGCCACCATTGTTGTATTTTAGTTCAAGCCTGAAATAATTTTTAACCCATATATCCTGAATTCTACTTAAGATCAAGTTCATGCTTACCGTGAAGAAATCAGAGTCATGAGCAGCCCAGAAGAAGACAACGGTCATTATAGCAAGGTAGGTACCAAGAACTATGCCTGTGGCAAAAATCTCATTCAACTTCCATGAATCTGGCAGAGGTGATGGCTTCACTCTGTCCTTGGAAATGGTCATAATTGTTCCGTCATTTAGAATTGCAATAATCAAAACCATAAAAGGTGAGAAATCAAATTTCCAAATAAGAGCTAGCAGCATAAAGCCCAGCACAATTCGGATAGTAATAGAAACAGCATAGATGGTGTAGTTCTTCATTCTCTGAAAAATGGCTCTGCTCGTCAAAACTGCACTCACGATCACACTCAGACCAGGCTCTGTCAGAACTATGTCGGATGCACCTCGAGCTGCATCGGTTGCATCGGCCACTGCAATCCCAATATCTGCCTTTTTCAGTGCAGGAGCATCATTGACACCATCTCCAGTCATCCCACATATGTGCTTTCTTTCCTGAAGTATCTTCACAATCTCGTATTTGTGCTCTGCATTTCAAATCAAATTATTTGTAACAAAATTATATCTCAAAAGTCAATAGTAAAATCATACTTCGAATAAGCTCTGCATTTCAAATCATATTTTCAGATTATTTCCTGACCAAATTGCAGCAAGTTATTATTAAATATATTGAATTTTTAGGATCAGCAACGAAAAGATAGGCACGTTACATAAGTGTTTTATAAACTGTAGATAAACCTACTAACCAGGAAAGACACCAGCAAAGCCATCGGCCTTCTCAATAAGCTCATCAACTGGAAGTGAAGCAATAGACTCATCCTTGTGATCACCCAGGAGCGAGGAAGAAGGGTACATGTTACTTCCCATGCCAAGCCTGCGAGCAGTCTCCTTTCCAATAGCTAGCTGATCGCCTGTAATCATCTTAACGTTCACTCCAAGATGGAGAGCACGGCGAATTGTCTCTGCACTGTCATGCCTAGGTGGGTCAAAGAGAGGCAAGAGACCCACAAACTGCCACGGCCCTCCTGAACTATCCTTGGTCTTCTCTGGAACTTCCTGTTAGTAGTAGTAGTAGTAGTAGATAATAAATCACAAAACTAGCTTTAATTTGAATGATTATTGATGGAGATCAGAGATATGGGTGTACAAAGAACCACAACTTACTTGCTTGGAAACAGCAAGAGAACGAAGACCCCGATCAGCAAATTTTCCGATAATGGCATGAGCTTTCCTCTTCACATCTTCCCGGAGATTGCAGAGATTTATAATCTGACAAAAGTTCACTATGAGCAACACTAATGATGTATAAAGAAGCAAAAAAGACCAATCTTATGCAGTAAATTATCTATATACCTGCTCTGGTGCCCCTTTGCTTGCTCGGTGCCAACTGCCATTGTTGTCTATGTATGTTATGGCCGTACGCTTGTCCACTGGATTAAAGGGTAAGAAATGCACCTCTGTGATGCCATCTCTGGCCTGTAACAAGTGTGAGATAGTTGTTAACGAAGTTACAGTATCAGAGACTAAAAGATTGTGATCATAAGAGATTTTACTAAGGTACATACTACACAGGCAAGCACAACCTAGCAAGTCAATACATCATTGAGAAGAAATTACAAACCTCCTTTGGGTCACCCAACATTCCAACAATGCAAGCATCAATAGCATCTTGGTTCTCTACCCTAGACGCCCTAGCTCCAAGTAAAATTACAGTGTCCTTGTCAGCATCTTTTGCGAAAACCTGCAATATGGACAAGTCACTCCCATGATTAGTAAATCAGAAATATAGCTCTCGACAGTTCACCATACCACAACAAAATTGGTTAGTTGAATGATAAATTGACGGATCCTCATTCATATATAAATAATCAATTTAAAAATCATTTGTTCGTGATTTACAATCTACTGACCTCAATCAAATTCCTGTCTACAGTGAGCTTGTTCAGTGTTAGAGTGCCAGTCTTGTCACTGCATAAAACATCCATCCCAGCCATTTCCTCAATGGCTGTCATCCTCTTAGTGATAGCACCTTGTTGGGACAGACGATGGGAACCAATAGCCATAGTCACTGACAAGACCGTTGGCATGGCTATAGGAATCCCTCCAATGAGAAGCACCAAGAGATTGTCAATTCCACTCCTATAGGGTCGGTGCTGAATTGGGTACATGACAATGATCTCTATGACCATACCCACAGCTATTGAGCAAATGCAAAAGTTGCCAATGGCAGTCAATACCTGATCAAGTTGAAACCCATCAAATGCTATCAGACACTCTGCTATGGTAAAATTTGATTAAATAAATGGCAAACATTTTCACAAATCCATATTAGAGGAAGAGAAAGAGATAGTACCTTCTGAAAGTGCCCTACTTGGTTGGTGCTGTCCACCAAGTGAGCAGCCTTACCAAAAAAGGTGTGTACCCCAGTAGCGATTACAACAGCCTCAAGCTCTCCTTGCTTAACTGTAGACCCGGAGAAGACTTCATCGCCTGGATTCCTTGATACAGGCAATGATTCACCAGTAAGTGCAGACTGGTCGATCTTGAGTGGATCACCTTCCAAGAGACGAGCATCAGCTGGGACGATGTCTCCTAACTTGATGCTGATGATGTCTCCTGGTACCAATATAGCAGCATCCTCCTCACTCCACTTTCCGTCCCTTAGAACCTGCCATCCATTCAAACAGAATCAGCGTAATAAATCCTACCTATATATGAATACCAGCCGGAGCAAGACCTTAATTAGAATTTATGAGAATCATACCTTGGTTTTGGGAGCAAGGCCTGCCATAAGTGCAGCAGCAGCATTGCCTGCATTATTCTCTTCAATAAAACTAATAGTGGAGTTGATAACAAGCAATGCCAGTATTCCCACGAAGTCCTGCCAATCTGGTGGCTTGCCCTGTGTGTTTCAAGAGGATGCCAATGAGAATGAAAACTGAGTGAAAAAGAACAAAAACTAAGCAAACGGTATACCCTTACAGGAATTTTTTTTTTAACTTCTACCTACTTCAATTGAACATAAGAAAAGTGGCATTTTATGTCCAAAATAGAACAACTTTTATCATCATATTCTATTGTCCAGATAACATTTTCCTTTCGTTTCCCTCGGCTGGTTTTATTTTTTAAATTCTTGTGATCAAATGCATGCATAGTGTCAAAGGTTGTTACCCCTCCATTGGCCAATGCAATTGCCATGATAGCAGCCGCTTCCATCACCCATGATAGAGGATTCCACATAAACCCCAAAAATTTCAGCAACTTACTTTCCTGTTTTCAAAATAGTTTAGAAAGGATTAGTAACTGGTTAATTGATGAGCAGCATTCTCCAAACCGACACAAGTTTAAATTAAAAAACATGTTATGCAATAATACAAATAGCAACTGGCCAATTATAGATTAATTCATTGCCTTCTTTTCTTCTAACTTGTTGGGCCCAAAAAGTTGCAACCTCTTTTGGCCTTCATCAGTTGTGAGACCCTCCTTTGAACAGTTCAACTGTTCGAAGACTTGGTCCAAAGGTATTCTCTCCTGCAACACAAGCATGCAATTAATCTTTATTCAACCCAATCAACATGTCGAAAAAGATTACATAATATAGCTTCCCAATAAAAAGGAAAGTATAACACATTCTAATATTCTAAGTGCATATTTGGATCATTTGAATCAGCGGTAATAATAAAATGACAAAAATTAGAACTAAAGGCATATGAAAGACGTGAATCAGGGAGTTACAACGCTAAAATAAAAAGACATTAAGATTCAAACTACGTAGATATGCTGATGCAATGTGTTATCGCAAGATGTCAATCAAACACATAAGAAAATTACAAATGCACTCAAATTCCAAAAGTGACAAGTAGAATTGAAACTCGAATAAGTGGGCATGGATAAAAAATTAATGAAAATACTAATTATAAAAAATACATGGACTAAAAAACTAAGATTTTAAAAATGATACACTGCCAATATTTTCATCACGACAATAAGGTTTTTGAACTCTTTGCAATTGCATTCTAATAGCCACTTCAGCTGGCAACATAAAAAAATCGTAACAAAACCACAGACGTGATCCCAATTGCAATACAAAATCTTGATTAAAAAACACATAAGACTGAGTTAGACAAAAAAATTAAAAGACTTTAAACACATCACATTTTATCCAGATAAAAGAGTAATAAGATAGTCCGATAATTGAAGGTAATAGGAAAGGAGGTGGTGAGTTCGACTAACAATTATCATTTAATCATTAACATTTATGGATTAAAAAAAATTATCATATAAAAAATTATTATTATTATTATTTTCATGTAACAGACGCACCATAACATTTTGTTGAAGGCATAATGCATGTATTACGAGTTTTACGACGTAAAACTAGGTATTCTGAATCAGAAATCAAATGCAGCGCCAGAAAATACACAGTTGATGAGTGGCAGGCATGATCGAAAATTTCATGATGTGCTCAATACAAAATCATAAATCAGCGATAATCAAAATCATTCCACAAAATGACAAAATAACATTCGAAGAAGCATCAAAATCACTCCACAAGATGAAAAAAAAAGAAGAAGCATTATAAATTAAAAATAATCAGCTGGCTACTACACAGACGCGTGAATTTGATAAGGATGTATATTGTAAACAAAAGAAGACCAAAGACGAAAGGAAACTAACGAGATCGATATTTTCATTCTTCAGTTTTTCAAGATTATCCATCGCCGATTGGCAGAGAGAGAATGCTTGTTTCGTTGTTTCAGTGGCAGCGCCGCTCCAACTGATCAGTGAAACCTTCAGTGGTTTTATATATTGTGAATGGTGCGATGCATGTACGATAGAGTATAGAGTGTGAATGTGCGTTTTTTAATTCTCTCTATAAATAATTAATTAATAAATAATATGCAAGTCAGCTGGAGAATAAAGTAAATAATTATTTTTTTTTAAAGTAAATAATTAATTCATTAAATAAATAATTTGATGAAGCTGTTGACAAGAATAATATTATTTAATTCATTAATAACTTACTTATTTAATCTTTGTAACAAATTTGAATAAGCCGATACGTAAGACCATACAGCACTGGCACTATAGTCTTTGGTGATGGTTGACTCACTCTCACTGGTTGGCTGGGTGTTCGTGTAACGTTCAAACCTAAAAATAATTCCAAATTCCAAAGAGGCAAACCAGCATGCATTGCCGGGCCTCGTGGTCGTGGGCTTTTACAAAATGCCATTGGTTCGGTCATTCGCTTTTTTTTTTGTTTTTTCAACATGCTTTAGCTATTTAAGTTATACTATTCACATTATTTTTATAATTCTTTCTAATAAAATATTAAATTTCCGTACGAAAATTGTTTCTTTATATATCCTTTATTATTTATATTAATTATATTTATTTAAATACTATAATATAACTATATGTATGTCATGAATTTTTAAATGGTTGATTTGGTTACAATTCATTTTTACAATAAATATTCATATTTTGATTTGATTATTATAGAATATATTTTTATATAAGAATTCATTTTTACGTAAACAGATAAATTGATGTGGTCGGTTAACTCAATTTTCGGTTGGTCAGGTCAATTCTACACTAAAAATTGACTTAACGTTAATTAATTTAGTAATTTAAAAAAGTTACTTTAAAATGAAGATACTATATAATGTTAAACATTAATTATCAAATATGAAACCTCCTATATATAAATAAAATGTTAAGTATCAAAATTCATTAATGAATAATGATGATTCTAATAATTAATTAATACTACGCGCAGGTTATGTAGAGAAAAATAGACAATGAAAATATTTATTCCTTAAACTAAATAGATTTACGCGCAGGTTTTATTTGCCCGACACAACCTGGATTGGAAACGACACTTCTACCTGTAGTCAATAAATATGCTCACAAAAATATCTAAAATAGGTCGGATAAATCTTCCGTCAAATGAGATATTTTAGTATATAGTATATACTAATTTTTATATTACATTGTATAAAATAATTTTTTTTTTATAACTGAAATTTATAATATATAAATTACTACTTACAAATTGTAATAAATTTATATTTTTTAACATATAAAATATAAATTATACTTTAGATTTATTTATAGTGTCATACAGTTGTTTTGTCTTTTTCACTCTCTTAATCCGTTTCTCCTTTCAAACTCATGTATAATTTATATTTTTATATGATATAAAAATTTGTCTTCACAGTTATAATAAAAATCGTCTTTACCGTTTATTTATTCATTGTTATTCATTTTAGTTATATGATGTGAAACTTTTTGTTTTTTATGATAATTAATTATAATCTTAAAATTTAGATATTGAAGTTGACTTAACCTGTGCTATGCATAAAAGATTCTTTTCAAACATTAGAGCATCTCCTATGTCAATTTATAAGCCATTTAATTTTTTTCCTCAATTTTAAACAATTTAATTTTTTTTCTGATACATCAAAAAATAATAATTTTATTTTTAATGAAATTTTTTATTAACAAATTATTTATGAATAATAATTGTTTATACAAACAACTCCTTTCAATTTTAAACTATCTAAATTTATACGTGGTATATTAAAATATTTTTTTTAAAGCAACTAGATACTCTATATAAGTTAGTAAAATAATTTTATTTTTTTTCAAAAAAAACTTTTAAGTTAATAACTTAATATAATTGTTGAAAATAATTTATCAGTCAAATAAAATCTTCCTTAAAAAAACTCAAATCAAATCAAATTAATGTCTTTTCTTACTTAATTCTTTCACCAAAGGAGTTTTTTTTTTTTCTTTCTTTTAACATTTATTTATAGTTAAAATTTAAATTGAGTCAATGAACGTTAAACATAACGGTGTTTACGTGGGCAACCTTTGTAGATGTTCTACTATGAACCACTTTTAATACGCAAAGATTAACATAGTATTATTATTATTTTATTTTATTTTTTGAAAACATAGTATTATTCTGAAACTAGCTAGATATATATGGTGAAGGTTAGGGTGAAGATTTTGATGAAGTGGTTCACTGGTAATATATTTAAATTATCATTTTCAAATTATTCGATTCATTTTATCCACACATTTATATAATGCATTATTTTTATTAGATTTTTTTCGTTTTTCTTCCTGTCCTTTCTCTATATGACCCTCCCTTCCATTTTTTTTTTTCCTTTTTCTTTTTCTTTTTCCTTCTTTCCTTCTCAAATATATATGTTGTGACTTCATTAAAATTAAAAAATGATTTAAATATATTTCTAGTTCTTTAAATTAAGTAATTATTTTTTAGTCCCTCAAATAAAAAATTATTTTTTAAGTCTCTAAAATTGTAAATCGATTCTTTTAGTCTTTAACCTTGTATGCCATTAGAATCTATTAAACGAAAAATATGTAATTCACAATTTGTAGCGCCTTTAATTATAAAAAAAAATTAAAATTAAAATACTCACAAATTAAAAAAAAAATACAATAAATATGTTAACAAAAATTATTGTATGGTTCTTTCTTCAAGTTATTCAAATCACACATTATCTAATATAATCATAACATTAAATAAAAATAAATTGTTATAACTCATCATTATGTTACGTTAATGTTAGTATTTGAGAATTGAATTGGGAGATAATGCATTTTTTTTATTAAATCAACATATTTTCAATCTTTATTGCATATATGATTTTTTTAATCTCAATGAAGTCACAACTATGTCTGAGAAGAAACAAGGAAAGAGGGAAAAAAAAAAAAAAAAAAAGGAAGGAAGGAGGGTCATATAGAGAAAGAAAAAGGAGAAAGACTGAAATAATCTAGTGAATATGGTATATCATATAGATATGTAGGTAAAATGAATCGGAAGATTTAAAAATATGATACACCAATAGATCACTTACATAAGTGGTTAATGCTACTTTTTGTCAATATATTTAATGGTTATTAAAAGGATTTTACAGTGACCCATTTTATTTATAAGTTATTTTTTACGGGTAATTATTAAAATATAGTTATATCGCTGGGTAGGATTAGGATTTTTAAAAAAAATTAAAATATTATTTTATCAAAAAATATATAAATTTATTTTTAATTATTATTGAAATATTTTAGTTCCAAAGATTCAATAGATAAGTCATTTATTGAGAGATATATAAAAAATAATAATAAGAGGTATGACATTACTTACATATTATCACCAATGACAGATCCTTTTTTTTTTTTAATATAAGATATTTTTATAGAATTAAAATATTATAACATTTTACAACTAGTACTAAATTATTCCCTTTCTCACTCTTATCTCTTATATTTTCTACATTCATTTGAAAATTTGTCTAATGGGAACATTAACTATTTTTTGGGGGGACAAAAATAAAATTATCAAACATGTTAAAGTAAAAAAAAAAAAAAATTGTAAATATGAACCAAAAGTAGTGATTTCATTATTTTAAAGATAAAAATATAATAACTAAAAGAAAAAGTAACTCGCTTTCCATATTTAAGAGATATAACGTTAATATTTTCCCATACATGCATAATCCAGCACTTCAATAGTGTTAAGTATTTTAACAGTAAGGCCCATATGATGAGCAAGACTAGTAACATTCTTTGGATTCACTGTACTTGTATGTGTCTTTGATTTTCAGATATCCAAATGACATACACACAGATGCTGAATAGTTGCAATCAGAGTATCAACTAAGAGGCTGAGACCATGTGAAGAAATGGAGAACTGAAAAGGAAACATCCATAGCATCCCATGTGTGTGTGCCTCTGTTGTGGACATATATAAATGTAGCTTCAATGTGCTTAACAAACAGAAATTTATAGGTATATATAGGTTCATTGAACCTAAAACTGGAATGTCCATAAACTCTGCTTGCGTACCTTTTTAAGCCTCTCTTTTCTAGTTTTAGTAAAACTCTCAGATTTGACAGCATCCATTTTTCCAATGCTGTTGTACCACTGAAATGTACTCGATCGATTGTTTGTCAACTATATTTATTTGTTAAGTATCGATCGCGTATTTCAGAACAAACCCAACCACTCTATTGCTTAGCATCTTAGCTTAATTATTAACACAGAATTGTGACTTCCGTTTAATTATGATATATCCCTGGCTTGCTAGACACAACAAAACATTAAAGAGATTATTCAACTAATGTGAATTATAGGTTTTTATTGTCATGTCACCAGGCTTATCAATTTGTGCTTTTGAAAGGTTGTGGGGGACAAAATCAATTACCAGATAGCTAAATAATCATTAAGCATGGGGATAAAATAGTGAAAATTCAGTGTCCCTCAACCTTTCAAAGAATTAAACTTTTAAAAGTTAAAACAACATAGTAGTATAAAATGATGAAGGAGATTTTATGATTATAATTAGCAGCCGTTGTTTTCACCCCATAAACATTTTTAACATGCAGAAAGAGATCACTGAGAACATTGAATCCAGTTTGGTTTACACAAAAAATAGTAAAGTGTGTGATCTTCATCCAAATATGCTAGGACAAAATTAAGTAGAAGAAAATCTCTTATCAATGTGCACTTTATGATAATGTATGACCACCAGCTAGATACAATGTTTGACTCGGGCATGATTGCATAGCCAATTGGGACATAAGGGTCCGCAATGTTGGAAACAACATGGTCGTGATGGTAAGTATGGAAGACAATTCCCGTGCACATAATTAAAGTTGTTAGCTGAACAACCATAACATTTCCAAGTTATAGACAAAGTTCCCAACACATTTATTTTATTTATTTTTGAGAAATTCGAAAGACATCCTATGTGTTTGTTTGCATCATGCAAACTGCAAGTATATCACACTGAAATTTTGTTCTGACAATAGACTTGAAAATTCAATTTTTAAAAAACTGTGGTCTGATAAAGAGTAAGCAATGTGATGCTACTATCAGTCGATATTTTCTAAAGTGATGGGGATTCTTTATGCTAAATCGGATAAAAATTAAAAGTGGTATCTACTTAAATGATAGTTAAAGTATCATGCATTGCAACTTGTGACTTTAGAATTAAAATCCACTATTGTCTTTGCCAAAGATACGGTTTAAGAAAAGGTTATGATTCTCGTTGAATAAGAAATTTTCAGTGTTATAAAACTGATCGTTTTTACTTAAATGTTTGGTGGAAACGAGATTAAAATGACAAAGGAAATAAAATCAGAAATGTGCTTAAAATTAAAAGGAGTTGGGGACGTGGATTTTGAATGGACAAGTTTTTTGGTTAGTGTGCAAAAATCGAGGATGAAAGGAAGAATAGAGTACTTCAAAAGACAATATTAAAAGGTCGTCTGGTCTGTTATCAACTTGAAAAAGCACGTTACCAAGGGTGTTTTGTTTCACATGGTCCGCATTTCATTTGTAGCAAACTGACAATCACATAACTTGAGTTTGAATCTCGATCTATTCGTTGCAACAACACAATATTTATAAGCACAACCAATTAAAAATTTGTGAAGAAATTGGTGTTGTTGGGTGAGTGTGTCATACAAATTTGCACTGCTATGCTGAACTTGTCATTTTGTCTTGGATTTAACTGGGGTAAAACTTTATCTCATTACACTTTTATGTAGAAAAAATAGAGAAATAACTGTTTATTGTCAAAGAAGTAATGCTTCATCGTGATCCCTGCGGATTGGCATACTTGGCAGTATCTGTTGTACATTCCTTGGATGCAACACCAAGAGATTGACTTTATGTTTAGAGTTTAGACAATAAACAAACATTGCGTGATCATTTTTTTCAAATTGCTGCTTTCTCTGTTTCCACGTCTCTCTTCTCATCATGTTTCTTTGTGCTTAGCTACTGTTGACTCCAGTGCCTGCTACTGCCAAAGTGGTTCCTTTATGACAACAATGTGCTAACCATGTTTGAAATAATTTCCCTTTACCTTGGCAGAACAACCGTTAAAGTTTGTCATATGTAGCATCCACCTGGTTTTTTTTTTTTTTTTTTTTCCCACATTTGCTTTGTAACAAATCTTTGATGAATTTGACTACTAACTTGATTATCCACAGTTTCTACTTTATCTCTCTCTCTCTCTCTTCTCGTTATTGTCTTTATTGACATGTAATCCAAAAATCATCTGTATAATAATAATAATAATAATAATAAAAATAATAATAAAAGCTGAAGATATCAAGTCTAACACAAAGGTCCCACATCCATCCTGGTTTATTTGAAGAATTTTTGGACAACTTTCAGTAGTAGGATATAAACAAAAACAGAAGCTAGAAAATTGTACTCTATTGATATGCATGATATTCCATTCTGGTTCCGCATGGTTGTCCACTAATTGGTAAAGTAATAGATTTTCCTATGCTACTAAACTAAGCTTATACCTTTATTACATGGTGAATTAGTTGCACTTGCCAGTAGAGAATGCTATCAAGGTTTTAAAAAAAGGCCAGGGTCGCATTTGATCATGTTCCTTGATGTAGTCACACTTGTGACTGCATTGCTATAGTTTTTAAAAACCTTGTCTAGGTTGAGGCAACAGAGCAAAGCTCAATTGATCCATAGTGAAGCAACTCTTGTATCATCTGGTCTATGTGATGATCTTCAAGAACTGGCTGAAACTGTTGATGGGAAACTTCAACCTGAGGTTCCATGCCAAGCCATCTAAAAGCAGTGTCAGAGCTTGATCCAGCAATTGCATTGGCAGAGGAGCAGTGTGATGATGATTGAGGTTGAGGTTGAGGCTCTTTGTTCTGTGGTGGTTTCTGCTTGGCCATTTGAAGGGAAAGAGAAGCCATGTGACACTTATGTAACTTAGCCGTTAAAGTGGCTGAGAGAAGCTTGGATGAGGATGAATGTGGTTCATTGGGGTTGTATGTGAAATTGGTGCGTGCTTTTGGCCCACACATCAGTCTAGCTGCTTCATCATATGCTCTTGCTGCATCCTCTGCTGTTTCAAAGGTTCCTAGCCATATTCTAGTCTTCCTATGATCCAAGAATAAAACAAGACAAAACCGTTTCAGTTTCTACCAACTCAAGAGACATAAATGTAATGCAGTAAATTGCTTTAAGAGAATTGTGTTGGAAACATATATTATTCTCTTTAATAAAGAAAAGAAAAGAAAAGAAGTGAATTACAATAAAGGGTGGCGAATTTCAGAGACCCAAGAGCCCCAGTGCCTTTGGCGGACTCCACGATAGCGTTGTTGGGGTCTGGCCATGATGATG
Organism: Amphicarpaea edgeworthii; assembly: GCA_014843725.1. NCBI lineage: Eukaryota > Viridiplantae > Streptophyta > Magnoliopsida > Fabales > Fabaceae > Amphicarpaea > Amphicarpaea edgeworthii. The sequence continues at coordinate 621,620 of CM026320.1, read as the reverse complement.
ATGAGAATAAACACAAACGTGTTTCTGAAGTGTCTTTGAGAATGGGAAACAAAGGTGACTCAACTCAAGGAGAAAGAGCTCCGCTAGATTATTATTTATACAATGCTCTTTATGGACTTTTCTCCTCTATCAATTTATAAATGCCCCACCCCTTTGATGCAGGTAAAGTTCTTCGAGAATGACTATTACTATTTTTTATTATATCTAAAATTTCAAGAAAAATAAATTAATTATCTTTTTTTTTTATTTTAGTTGTGATAATGTTGATCTTAACAGATGATAAACATGCTGAATTAAGCCAATAAGGCCAAAATGATCCTATTTGGCAAAATATTATTTGAAAAAAATGTTTTTTCTTATAGATTACTTGAAACATCCACTTCTAAGTTCTAATCGAGAAAAGTAAAATTACTATAGACAACAAAAAAATTCTCTTTCACAAAATTTAATGCAATTACATATCAAAACTATGTGCACCTAAGTGTTGAGTGAGGTATCAGATTGGTAAAACAATATCATTTAAACTTAATTGAACATATTTTCTTTTAAAATTACAGAAAACTTTTCAAGTTAAGAACATTAAAATTAAGTAATTGCAATTAAAGATAAGTATTTTTCACGGGCAATGAAGAGTGATTTTATAGTTGAGGAGTGTTGATTTGTTTATTTATCACTCTGTACTCCTCGATATTTATCATTTACTTCACTTCCCACATCATATTTCTCACCATAACTCTCCAATTCTACTTATTTCTATGGGTGTTAATGGAGTGTAACTTCATATAAGTGTCAAATACTCATTCATTTTGTAATCTCATCAACAGTTGAATCTTATCGGATTAGCCCTTGGCTTTTACATGTGTGGTTTTTATAAAGCCTTCATTCAATTCACTGCTAAATATACAACTAACAGATTTATTTTTTTTGTTTGGAGTCACTTTAGAACTAATTAAAGTTAGTTTGTTTCTTCTTTTTTTTTGTTTAATTGAACCACTTTATAAATAATTAAAGTTAGCTTGGTTACGTACGTCTAAAGATCGATCTAGTTAGCTTTTTTGTCTACTACTTATCAGTCACACAAGGTTGCTAGTGAGTACTTATAGTATATAGGTAAGTGGGATGCTGCTTTGAAACTGATAGTTAACTGTGAAAAATATATAAGAAAACTCAACAATACCATGGTTTTGCGAGCAGTGTTAAGAAATTGTCTTTTTAGAGAAAGAAAAACTTAAACTTCATAATGAGATGTGTCTTTTAAGATTAAGACATATCCTAAAGTCAGGGACTCACTACTCACTAGTTCAAAGTTGTAATTAACTAGAGTCTTCATTACTCATTATTCTCTCACGAGGAAAGTATTTGGTGTTTGGTTGGCACAATATCAAATTAACACTCTGCTTGCTCTTTCAGTGTCACATGCTTGTCAATTGTTATGTAATAAGCTATAACCATACCAAAGACAGACAATTAGGATATCCAAATAAAGAAGTATAGCTAGGCTAGGCACATAGTTTAATAATGGTATTCGCTAGTGATTCATATTCATGTGACTATTATTGAAGATGTTAATAGTTACGTGACTACATTCACGTTTGATGAATTAGGTTTATTCAACCATTTGTTTATGTATATAAGAGAATTATACAAGAAAAGTTTTCTGTTCATACATAATTTCTTTATTTTTAGGTAATTTTAATGCCCATTATTCTCTATTTTTATAGTGTTCGTTATAGCCGCTATAATTGACCATTATTTGTTGTATTAGGCAATTTATATGATAACGCGGTTCTCGTTCTCTCCATGCTTAGGGTGATGCGTTGCATTTTAGTCTCTGTCTTTTCCAGCCCCAAGGCTCATCCAAAAACGCATATTGTGTGAAAACGTAAGCTACAAGGTACGTACAATGTTACATTAGAATAATAATTGGTGTGTAAAAAGTACAAACACTGGATAATAATCATTTTATGTTTACGTGGAAAGGCATAAAGCATGAACGTGTATATATATATATATATATATATATATATATATATATATATATATATATATATATAGTGAAACCAATTATATTTATAATCAAATGATATATAAAGAACAATATAGATATCAAGTGATGTATGAGTCAAGAATTTCAAAATACATATGTGAATTGTATGAAGTGAGGATATTGATTAAGAATCAAATTCTGATTCACTTCATAAAGACTTTGATAGGTCATGTATCAACAATCCCAATATTTTTTTTAAAGTAACAATCCCAATAATTTTAATCATTAGATAAAAATACATAAATAATTTTAAATTACATCTCTAATCAAATGTAAGAGCTTGTGAGGGATGACCTGCTGCATGCATGCATGCATATACTTATGCATGCTTTTATTTTTTGGGTTATTAACCTACATAATTTTTTTTTTCTTGGGAAACCCTAACAACATACATTTTAATATACTCTTTCTAACACATCACTCTACCATTAATTAAAACTTATTCAAGTTTATTAAAAATACTTACATACTTTTTTGTGGTAAAAATTTATAACTAAAAACAAGAAAATAAATATTTCCGCCTTTTAGACACTCCAAAAAGTATAGTATATAACCACAATGATCCCCCACACAAACAAAAAGAAATAAAATAATAAACTACAACGAGCTTCCATAGAGGCATAGACTGCGTTTTAGAGTGCATCCAATTTTTATAATGATTTTCAAATGCTGTGACGAAAACATGTATGTGAATTTTTTAGATAGATTTACCGTCTTTGTTTTTAATCTAATGATAAATACCAATAATATGTTTATTCATAGGAAAATATTTTATTTTATTTTATGTTGCAGGCAGAGTGAATTGAATTATCATCCATTTTCCAAAAAAAATAATAACAATAAAAGTAAGAATTGGCTTTACAAGACAAAATAAGTTATTGTGCATACGTACGGCTCTCAGTCTCAGTCTCGGTCTCAGACAGTGATGGGGTCTCTACAAAGGACGAAAAGCCAAACATATATCTCTTACTTATCTTTCTGTCGTTGACATGGTAAATGCTTTTTTTAAAAGCTTAGCTGAAAGCTTTGCACATATATCTTCACATTACTTAATGCTAAACTTTATTACAATTCATTTTCTTTTTTTGGTACAACTTTATTCTATTAACTACGATCTAATTATTAAAAATATCAGTTTTAAGAAAATATGTTCACGACAGAAGACAAGAGACAAAAATCCTGCCGGCACTAAGCATATACATACATTTTTTTTAAGAGATATACATACATATTTTATATATGCATACCCTTGTATATTTCATCAACATTAATTCAAAACAATGACTGATAAAAATCAAGCTAGTAGCTGAGTATATGATTAACATCACTCTTAATTAGCGTGATTATAACTTAAGCGCAAAGCACAAGTTTTGATTTATATATAAAAATCAAGTATATATTTTCATAAATAAAAAGAAAAACTGATATAACTTTTAAATTAGATATAGTAAAAATCAATAAACTTATAATATATATATATATATGTAATAATTTTTTATTGGAAAAATATAAGTACGTAACTTATTTTTTTATAAATTTTTTACTGAACTCACACATCGTTGTTTTATTCGATAATTAAACAATTAGGAGCAGGAATATATTTTTGAAGGAAAACATAATAATAATAATAATCATAATATAATAGATGTGGACTTAATAATATATATATATATATATGGGCTGTCAATTATATGCTTTGTTAGACACATGTCTCTCAAGCAAAGAAATGAAGCTCGGAATAATTATTATTATTTTTTTTTATTGGAAGGTTAAAGAATACTACGCGTACCAAGTTCGCTAGAATCGTGTTTTTCCCAACTTCTGGCCTTTTGACGCGGGTGGGACTACTCTTATTTTTATATATAAGTTTAATTATGTATTTATTAGTCCATTTATTCATTTTTAAAAATGAATTGGACGGGTACGTGATATTAAAATCAATAAATTTATTATATATTGTGCTCTGTGGTTATATAAAAAATACTTTATACTGTTAAACCACGTCTTATTTTATTTTTTAAAAATATATGTTCTTATATTTTAAAAGATAATAATAGATTTTTCAGAGTATAGCTACTAGTACTTTTTATTTTATTTTATTTCACTGTGTGTTTTTTTAAGGGTGTATAATATTTTAGAGGAAAGAATGAATCCAGTTCAATATATAAAAATCTCTAGACTCAGAATATTTACGAAAAAATTACATACCTTTTCCACTAAAAAAATGAGTTGAAATTCTGCGAGATTTTGTCTTAATGTGATAAATTCCATACTTTTTTTACGCGATAAATTCCATACCTTAAAGTAATCTTGCGGGGATGGGGTTTAAATAGCAAAGAACAAGGTGCTAATAGCAACTTTCACAGCTTTTATTCTTTATTGGGCTGGTACTTCCTGGTGGCCCAAGAAAATAATTTTATTTTTTATTGGGTTATTGATAATTGGACCTGATAAAATTCATAAAGCAAAAATTAAAATTAAAGAATTACAAATCAAAAAATTACGTAAAGTCAATATAAAATTATTTGTCAGTCAATCATAATCTTTTATTTATAATAAAATAGTTGACTTTTATAAAATTATTTCAAAAATTATTACAACGACGAGTTATAATTAACTGACAGTATAAAATGATTAAATCACATCAGCTAGATGGCACTTGCTTCTTACATTCCTAATTTTTTTTTCATTTCCACAAAATGCAACGTTTCTCTAACACTGGCAAATGATAATACAAGTAAAAAGGGAAGCATATGTAAGTGCGTTTCTTGAAACTTTTGTTTCGTAGCGATGCTTTTCTCCTACGCAAGACATGGTTAGGTTTATTTTGTATTTTATGTAATTTGTTTGAATGTATTTGCCAAGATCCAAACACTACTCCATCTTGAAATTGAATAGCGTTTGATTGTATCAATAGTTACAAGTATACAACTAGACACAGCTGAGCTGCTGTGGACATATATATAAAAAAAGAAGAAGTTATATTCTCTTAGACATCTAGTAAAACAAGAAAACGTACTTATTCTATCATTGATGAAGAAGAGCATATTGCATTACAAAATTACTAATTAACATTGATATAGCTTGGAACATACTGAGTTTTGTTTTGCTTTTCATTTTGAGAGTTTGTGATTTGTGAGGATTTGTAAGCATAAATAACACCAGCATATTTGATAGTCCTCCAATGTTGAGACAAGTTTTTCTTCAACTATAATTTTTCACGTATTTTGATGCAACTTTATTAACTTTGACTGTCTAAAGTTGACAAATGTAGCATTACTTGTATGCCCCTGCTCCCACTTAGTTGGATTTGAAAACATTTGGGTTGGGTGTGCAGGAAGCAAAAAATAGAATATGGGAAGCAATTGGCATATGGAGGCAGCACACGACAAAGACAAGACAATTATAAAGCCCAGTTTGGTTGAGGACATCCAAGTCATCATCCTCAAACCTCAACCTCTCCGAGCGAGAACCAGAAAGAAGAAAACGTGTTTAGTCTCTTTGTTGAATTTGGCGCGTTTCGATTCTTCATCCGAATCAGAGTCTGGATTTCTTGTTGAAGATGCGACGCTCTTCTGCATCCAAAAAGACGGGTCAATCCAATTCCACTCCCAACGCCGCCGATCTCTTCCGCTCCGGTATTCACCAATTCTACCCTTTCCTTTCCAATTCACCTTCTTCTACTTTTGTTATAAATTTATGTTTTTTTTCCCATTTTGTGCCCTGCCCTGCTTGTTTGTTCATCACAAAGAACTTATCTTGCTCTTCTGTTTTTATATTGAATTTCATATCTTTTTGGGAATTCGGTGGGGTTCGGGGATTGTGGCAGTTGGTAAGGACTAGTGAGATAGGAGAGGCATAGAAATTTTTGCTTAAGAGTTTAGATCTTAAGAAGGACAACAACATATTTATTTACCCTGTAATTATCGAGTGAATTTAGTACTTCTTCAAGCTAAGACGCATATATGATCAAATTCTCTATGTATGGTCGATACAGGCTCAATCAAACCTCTTTAATTCAAAAAATGCGGCGTTTGTATGTGTTACTGTATCATGTTTATGCCATTGGTCAAACATAGTTGGACTAACCATAACTTTTCAGCTTCAAGTAAGGCAAGCTCGAAGGAATCAGAACGAATTGATAGTCTATTCTATTCTTATGCCAATGGGTCTACTGGATTGATTGAGTAAGGGTGCTGCTTCATTCAAGAATTCTTTTTTCTTCCGTTCAATATGCATATATCAAATTGCATTATTCTGTTGCCGTTTTCTTAATTCGATTTTCAAACCTGGGACATGGACCTGTTGGGGGTAAATAGCATTCGATCAATGATTGCTTACTATTGTGAATGAACTGTTATCGACACATATATCTCATTTAATATAGCTAGGTGAATTTTACAAGTAGTTACTAGCAGGTTTTTCAGGGGTATTTGTATGGACAAAATTACAATAACGACAATAACGCCCTAGTCCTATTATACCAAAGTACTCATAATATGATAGTAAGGTAACAGGGTAAGACTTGATAGTATAGAATTTGATAAACTCTTGTATTATCAGGCATTTGGTGTGCATAGTGTAAGTAACTTAATTATATATATGTCTATCTGATATGACTATACAATCCTTCAGCTGTTACCTTCTGCATTATTTCTTTGGTATCTCACCCAATTCCTCACAGAACCCTCCAAGCCTGAACCCAACTTGCCCCTCACTTCCAGCCCAGCAATGTATTCCCTTCACTTTCTTCCTACACCCTACCTATCCCGCCATGATCAAACTGTTGTGTAAGGTTATGGTGATTGACATGCTTCTCTTTCAAGTACATCATGTTTCCCAATGCTGGCAATGGACAGTGGACACTCACCTACATTCCATGGATCCCTTAACAGTGGTGGCATGGACTAGCTTGTGATGCAAGTGTGGCAGTGGAAGTCAAAAGCTCAAGCAATGGTGATTGGTGGAGCTCTGGTTTCTTCTCCCATGCTTTGGCAATGACATCTCCCTTTCTTTTCTTTTTTTTTGGTTCATGTCGTGGATGATGGTTTCTTTAATTGGATGGGAACATTTGGGAATGATTTGAAAATTTTGAACATTAGGTTTCTTTAGTTGTTTTATGTGGGTTTATGAACATTAGGTTTCAGATTTCAGTATGTAGGCTTGAAATTTAGTCTACCAGCATGTTTATGAGTGTTTGCAAATCTGACAGTGTTCTTGGTAGAGGTCGAGACTTAGAGTCATGTGGTGACTGGTGAGGTAGAGGATAGGGTTATCAGGCTGTAATGGGATTAAAAACTTTGATCTTATCTGACTATACTATCAGGTAGATGCACTAAATACTTGATAATATCAGCTTAAACTATCAGGTCCTCCTTCTGTAGTGTGCTGAGTACTGCCTTGGGTGAAAGATAGGATGGCATAGAACTTACTGTGTAAGACATCAATTGTGTGTATAAATGGAAAATAAAAGAAGCAAAAAGATCAAATGAAGAAGAATTAACCTTTAAAGTGCTAGAAAGTGATTCTCGGTGGTTATTTCTTATATGTACTTCAGTACTTGACTACTTTCTAGGTGAAGGTGTTTACCTTTTGAAAGTAGGTTTGTTATATTTTAATCACTTTGGTTACAGCCCAGAAGGAATTGAAACACTTTGTGCTGATATGGAGGTGGATCATACAGATGTGAGGGTTTTGATGCTTGCATGGTAAGTTTTTGTGCTACAATTAATTACCATCCAATACCATATTATTAATTTCTTATATCAATTATATAAGTTTATATTTGGAGTTGATGAGAACTATATTTAACAGGAAAATGAAAGCTGAGGAGCAAGGATATTTTACCTTGGTATGTATATTATCATGTTCATTGTTCATAAAACTTATTTTGGAATTATTTCAATTTTCTAAATTCAAACTCATACATAGATATTCAAAGCCATAAATATAATTAATTACTTAAACTTCTTTAATGTTTAGTGCACAATCATGTAGTTTTGGTATTATCTTTTTCTTACCCCATGCTTATACTGAAATCACTTACATATTCCAAACTTTTACAGGATGAGTGGAGGAGAGGCTTAAAATCATTAAGGGCCAATACAGTAAGTAAATTGAAGAAGGCACTCCCAGACCTAGAAAAAGAGGTACAATTATTGAAGTGATACTCTTTTTGATAATTCATGGACAAATTAATTTTTGGCAATTGTTACTTATTTATGGTGGAAATATTTTATCAGTTGCTAACATTTTTAATTTGACATCTACTGTAAAGGTCAGGAGGCCATCAAACTTTGCAGATTTCTATTCTTATGCTTTCCAATATTGTTTAACAGGTAAACTTTAATGTGATTTTGTGTACATTAATTTTAACCTTTCCTTTCCTTTTGCACATTTATGTTTCATGTCAAAGTTGTTTCGAGTTTTTTTTTTTTTTTCAAAATTTAAATAATTATTCTAGAAACTTGGGATAGAATAAGATTAGGTTCATCTGATCTGATCTCAGCCTTATATACTAGTTTGAACTGTAATCAGATTGGTTAGAAAATCTCTAACCAACTCTGCCTATCTATATCATCAAGAACCATTATTTCTTCTCCTAAACTACAATTCAGTATGTGTCCTATATCTAATTTGTCCACTTTTTCCAGAGGAGAAACAGAAAAGCATTGATATAGAAAGCATTTGTGAGTTACTTAGTCTTGTTTTGGGTTCAACATTTCCACCCCAAGTCAACTTGTTTATGGAATATTTGAAGGTGAGTAATGGGTTTTACACTACTGATGTAGTTCTTATAAGTGATTCTTACATTTGTTTATTATTCATGGCAGACTCAAAATGATTACAAGGTCATAAACATGGATCAATGGATGGGATTTTTCCGCTTTTGCAATGAGGTAGCCTCTTTTTCTGCTACTTTTAGATTGCTTATATGTTAATCATCAAGAGGAAGTTATCTTTTAACCTTTTTTTCAGTTAAAAGTATTCAGCCTTGTTTGCTTTCTTTGGATCTTTTTTTTTGTAACAATTCTAACTGCCTTGCAAATTCTAATCTATTCACAGATAAGTTTTCCGACACTTAATGACTATGATCCTGAACTTGCCTGGCCCTTGATCCTGGATAATTTTGTTGAATGGCTGCGAGAAAAGCAAAAATAATCTGATAAGCTACCCGATTCTCTGTAACTGCAATCATTGGTATGGTTGTTCATGAAATGTTTAAACAGTTGAGCATTGCTCGTGTTTGTGAATTTTCAAATTTGCATTCTAACTTGTGCAAATTGGTTTGTTGGCAGCACTACTCCTTTAAGAGAAACTGTCGGACTCTGCAACTAAATCAGATAGATGATGCCCTGTGGCTCTCCGTTTATTGTACTTAACCAGTTATTGTTCATTTGTTGGCCCAGTTTCTTATTTTGGGCATTTTAAACACAAACTATTATTACTTCTGTTTAAATTTTCCATTATATGCCATAGGCGCGGTTAAGGCTAGATACAACAAGCTTTACATTGTGATCACTGTCATGCCAACATCATTTATCATACGTAAGAGCTTATAGAACTTAATTGAGTAAAAGACCAGCCTCACATTGTGGTAATTATATACAATTTTATTTTATTTTGTATCATTGGCCCTATTGGTGTGTGGCTGTGTGCACCTGAGTCAAGGTTATCAAATCAGGCTAATTTTTAAATTGTGAATCGCTGAAGTTATTTTTTGAATCGTAAATGAATAAAATAAATTCAGAGACAGTGAAAAATAATAGTGTTCTATATACTAATTTTAGATTATATCAATGTTAAAAAATATATTCACATCACAATCGAACTTTTATAAAATTTTCTTTAAAATTATAGCAATATTAAATGAAAATCATCACAATCTTAGCCATGAAAATTTTGTATGGAGAGAAAAAGAGAAAAGGAAATGAAAACTAGGTAGTTCTACATCTACTTGTTCCATTATTGGTTTGGTGGTCAAAAGTTGTTGTTCTAACATCCAGCTTTGTTGACTCTAACAGTCCCTATGGAGGAAAAAAGTGGAAAGTCCAAACAGCAAAAGTCATGAGCCTAAAAAAAGAAAAATGAAAGAATAGGGACAGAGATTGACAGCACCAAAGTTCTTCTGTAGTCCATGTCACTGCTTGGCAATCTGCAACTACAACAACATAAGTGATAAGAGGATGTAATTTGTCATTAGTTCATCATCATTTACGACTTCGACAGAATCAAAAAAGATAATATTATGTCTGCTTCTATACAACTCGACTCAATGCGTTACTTTGGTTCCATCCCACACATATATAAAACAACTTAAGAATTTTAAAAAATTACATTCTTTTTTTGGGTTAGTTATATAGGGTTTATTTAGGAAAACATTAACTCAAACATGGCATGAAAAAAAACCATAAGAATATATAACATTCATGGTTTGTTTAAACTTATTTAATAAAGTAAATATTTATTTTAATTAAATAAATAATTTTTTAAATGTATTTATCTAAACTATTTTTATTTAAACTATTTTTTTTTGGGAGACCCAGTTTCTTCTATTCATTGTTTAACGTGGAGAAAAGGTTTTATAAAAATACACTTACATAACAATATAACATCATAGTAATATATATATATATATTTTTTTTTTTTTTTATTTTTTTTTTTTGGGTGAACATCATAGTAGTAATATATCTCCAGCAAAAAAAAAAATCATAGTAGTAATATATCATGTTTACCAACTTCTATAATATTTATCCATTGCATAGGTCTTACTCAACTCAATTCATATAATCTACTTCGAACACCAATAATCCTATCAGCTTCGAATTACTGATATAAAACAAGAGTATAGGTTCAAATTCCTGTAACCTTTTTTTCTACAAGGTGGGTCCTCTCTTATAAAAAAACAAACATTAAAAAAAAAAGTAGTTGTGAATCCGGGATTCCTGGCAGGATTTTTTTTATATCTTTATAAGGTCATTGGAGGTAAAGAATGAAGAAAAACAATTTTAAATTGAAAACCCATTCTGTGAAAGAGCAACTTCTGTAATTAGCCAAATGAAAAAATAAAATAAAATAAAAAGAAGATTATGGGCATCATCAAGATGAAGAAGAGCCAATAATCAACGGTGAAGATGGAGGGAGGGCACGTCGGGTTCTACTCCTTCCCCTGCGAGGAATAGGGGAAGATGATGATGTTGATGTTGAAGTTGAATTTGCTAATGCTTGCTTCTCTCCTTCACATTGCTTCTCTTCTATCTTGTGATGCCTAACTTTTGTTGAGTTCAATGTCACTGGAAGAACACAATTGCACAAAAATCCTGCAACACAATAATCCAACCATTAAACTAATCACGTGAAACTTCGGAATATTTTTTTCACACTAGAATCAAAAGAAAAATAAAATGAAATACTAGTCTCTATTCTTCATTTTAATCCCACACTTCGTTTACCTCAATCACTTTCACAGAGAAATATAGAATCACCAAATTCACAGTTGATAAAATAAGAACCAGAAAAAATGAGGTGTATCACAATTATTATTTTTTAGTTTTTATAATATCACGTGGCAGATAGATGACTAATGTTGCTGTCGTCTTCGTCATCATCACTCTCACTCACTTAATTTTCCGTAACAATTTACATGACACATGTCCTTACAAACGAATCAAATATAATTCCAAAGTAAATTCTTTGTATTGTATTTCGTATCCCTTTTAAAATTATCCTTTCTCTTGTTCCATCCTCTACAAAACAAGTCAACAATTAACTATTTTTAAATTTTACCATATGGTCGCTCGCTATGTCCTACTATATCTAACTAATTTCCACATCACTGAATAACTATGTTTTATTGCGGATACAACAATTTCACCAAAAATCAACACCACAACTACACTCTTTCAATTTTCAAATTTCAAAATCCAACAAGCAAACAAGAACACCTGAGCTGAAAACGACCAATAATAGATTAAAAAAAATATGTCGAGTTAACGTAGTGAATAGTGAGTTAGGACTTACCAATTCGAGCAAGACGATTGACCCAACTTGGGATAGGATTTCCGGTGAGTCTAAGAGAAGCATCGTTGCAGAAATGGTTGCAATTCTTGGTGATGAGATTGTAAGCATTCCCTCTATACTCAGCTGCTAGTTCTTCCATCACCGCCCTAACCTCACCGGCTCCCATATCGGTTTTTCCTATCAGAATCGTTTTCCTGAACGTGAAACCTTCGCACCTCTTCGGTTCTCCTTCGAATATCCCGGTCGAAGAGTACTCGTGAGCCCCGAACGCGAATTCAACGCCGTGAACTGCACCCACAACAACAGCAGCAAAAAAAAAAATGAAAAATTCAATTTTTATTCGAATGAAGAAGAAATAGAGAGACCCGGAAACTGTTTTTTTGTCGTAGATCGTAGATCTGAGCTGAGTTCTTGTGCAGATTCAAAAGGGGTAGAGAAAAAAAAAACTGTTTTTATTCCGACGAACCTTGCACGCCGGAATGGTACACTCCGAGGCCGAACCAGTAAGCGTAACAGTTGATGGGTGTCAGATCGTAGACGTTGAGGTACACCGGCACCGATCCCGAACCGACGCCGTTTCTGGAGCTTTTCCTGCACAGCATTCTGTGGCGTTGTTTTGATTCGAAAAACGTCAGCTACTTCATCGCCGTTTCATGTGGAAAAGAAGCAGAGCTAAATGCGAAATGATGGTGGAGTGCGTTTTTCCACCGCGGGAGTTTTTGCAAAGTTGATTGCTTTTCCCAATTAGGTAGGAGGAAGAAGAAGGGAATGAGAAGGTTCTTGCGGCGTTTGCTAATGGGTTCCACCGCCGGCGGGTGCTGCTGGTGCCGGTGCGGGTGCGGGTGCGTTTATTAAGAGCATATATAGAATTAGACTATAGTGTGTTACATACGTATGTAAATTTATTTATTTATAAATAGGAGTTTTGGAATTGAATAGGCTTTGATTTCTGGCGAAATTACGGTTTTGCCTCAAGCATGAGCTGGTGGTCTTTTTTTTTTTTTTTAAAAGAACTTCTTAGGACAAAGAAAGTAACGTTTGCTCATAATTATGGCGTATAGTGGGGGGTTCCATGTTACTATGTTATGCGTACTGTATATATAATATATTATTAACTGTGTGTTAGTGGAGTTTTGATCTTAAAGTAAAGAAAAGAGGAGGGTCATGATGGCTCTGAGGGAAAGGGTTGTGGGGTATGGACATATGATAATGGATTCAATTAGCAACTTTTTTTGGATTAGGCAGTGGCAGTGTTGATGTTATGAATCACACTAACTAGCTCGTACTCTTCTTTTTGGAATCTACCCTTCTATCCGAAGTCAAGTGAAGTAAACAAGATAGAAAAGACACTGACTTAGTGACTTTGACCTCGGAAAGTGGTAGAATTAGTTGTTAATTAGGCCTCTCTTTGTTGATGAAGTGCATATTATGGCTTTAACTTGGTCCTCACGTGGGTGTGGTAAATAATAGCACCAACAAATTCTAATTTCATGTGGTTGAGATTCGTGACATCGATTTTTAAACAGAAATTGAGATTTTTCACATCCGGTTTTGAGGCCATGGAAGGTTTCGTATCGTAGTTCGAGTAAAATTACGATAAGGTTTGTAGTTAGAATAGAATAGCAAGTCAATTTAATCGAAGCAAAAAAAAAAAAAGAATTGGTTAAGAATGTATTGTACTATTTAGCTAAAAAAAAATGAGAACAGCAGAGGTATTGTTATTTTCTTTCTTTTATATTATATAAAAACAAATCTTTGTTTGAATTTATTTAAACGGATAAAGAGCAAAGACGAATTACAGAAACTGAGAAACTTGACTTCATTTTCGAACGTTCGAAGTAACTACTGGCGCATATATTTTGGGAGATACAGACAGTTACCGTGATCTTGGGGCAACATTTCCTATTTCAAATTCTAAAAATCATTTACTTTAATATAATATAAATTAAAAGAAGCCAGACTGTAACTAACTCAGTTTGTTGAGTAAATAGTATATTCATTAAAGTGAAATGTATTACGCCTCATTCTTCTTCTTCTTTCAAGAAGGATTAGAGAGATTAATCCATTTCTTTTCGTCATACCTTGCGTGAAGAGAATATTTGTGTGGATTGGCTAACAAAGTATGAAGCTGCTCATACAGATGGTCCTGTTCAGTTATCTTCTCTCTTAGTGATAAACTGATAATACGTGAATAACCGAATAACCCATATTAAGGTTTATCTTTCTTTTTTTTGTTGTTGTTTTTTTTTTTTTTTATGCATTTGTTGTTTGTTCTTTATTTTGATGTATACAACAAAAGATTTGAATTTAGATTTTGTGAAAAAAAAAATAGATGAGAAGAAATTCTAATAAAAGTATCCCGATAAAACAAATCTGTAGAGCATTGTTATTCAAAATTTATATTAATATATTTGTATGCAATTTTCTCAAGCAACAACACGCAAGAGTAGAATTAAGTCTTATCTTAATAAATATTCGTGAAGATGTATCAAGTATGATGTTACTTAATCTTACTCATCTCTCAAGAATATTGAACACAACAATTTTTTAAATAAATCATCTTATAGTTTTTAATTTTAAAAAAAAAAACATTATATGACAATACAAAATGATACTTGCACATGGTACGAGTCTATTATCTAGTAATTTTAGAAATTAAATTACTGATCGGTGTATTCTAAAATGAGAAAAGAAAACTACTAGAAACTAAAATAGCAACTTGTTCTGAAAATTGAGTACGTACTTAGTTAAAAGAATCTAGAAATCTCATCTAGTCAGATGAAATAATTTCACTACATTTTAAAAAAAATGTTAATTTTAATTTAATATTTATGACTGATTTTTTCTCATATTTTGAATTTATTAAGCAATAGAAAATATATTTTCTTAAAGAGCATTGGTTAAGGAAGAAAATGCATTACTGGGTTTGGGTTTGAGTTAACGGGGCGGGGATACTATTCTGGATCCGATATTTGAATTGAAGGCGGATGTTTTCTATGATCAATCTATGTTTGGCGGCGGAGTAAGGTGGTTGCGCTCTTCGGAGCGATTAAAGTATTTGACAGCGTCATTCTCCACGAACGCCAAGACCAGTTGTCATTCCTTTTGCACTTCAGCCAACAAAAACAAAAACAAAAACATGATCGTTGATGAAAGGCATCGGCAGCTGGAGAATCTCGACATGGTGACTGCGGCTAAGATCCTTTTCAGCGACTCCCCTAAGAAGCGCAAGTTTGGGTATCCCTCTATGTTTACTCTTTCGCATTTCCTCGAGCACCTTCTTTGCATCCCTATTAATGTATCTGTTTTTCTTGCTCAGGTTTGATTTCCATCTTGTACAGTTTTTCTTTGCCTGCTTGCCTTCATTAGGTATGATGTTCACACTTCCAACTTTTTCTTCTATCATCACCCTTATTTATTATTTCAATCTAAGTTAATTTTTCCCCCACAGCTGTATATTTGGTGGCGCAGTATGCTCGTTATGATATAAGAAAAATGGAGGTGGTACGTTGTCTTTCCTTTGTTCTCACTCATAGAAATGTTGGTAGGATGCTTATTCCTGTTTATATTTCCATATCACTTCATAGGAAGTGGAGCAGAAAAGGAAGCAGAAAGAAGAAGAAGAAGCCAAGGCAAAAGAAAAAGAAATGGAACTAAATCCTCCAGAGGAAAAGGAAGAAAAATATGATCCCCAGCTTTCAGAGGTGAAAGTGAGACTTGACAAACTTGAAGAGGCTGTGAAGGAGATTGTGGTTGAAACAAAGAAACATTCAAGCAGCAACCTTGAAAAAATTCAGGTAACTGATGATGACAAAAAACACCTAAATTCTTCTGGATCAAATAAAGTTGTAGATGAAGACCATTCTGGTAAGCATGATATTCTCAAGTCAAAGCCTGAATTACGTGAAGAGAGCAAGGATTCAGTAGCAACTCCAAATCCTTCTCTCAAGGATCCCAAAGGCCACAATCAAAGTGGAGGGGCTTCATAAGGTACTAGTATCTTGAGAAAAAAATTGTAGCCATTAGACATAATTGATCAAAAGCTATTGGGTTTTATATTGATATTTTTGTCAATAAATGAATATTTATTTAATGATGCTTCACAGATTACAAAACCTGTGAATCCTCCTTCATCTGCGAAAGACTTTTCAAGTTTTACTGGGAAGGAAGATTTAAATGGGAAAGCTATTGTTGGTGCATTATAGTTGCTATATGTGGAAGCTAGAAAGCAATTCCTAGTTGAGCTCTATGCTGTCTGCAATCATGTAAGGATCCAGTAAATAGATTTTTTATAGGCTGTGATCATTTTGAATGGTTTGGGGAGTGAACTTTGGATTCATCTTTTCATCCTCTAACTTTAAGTTCAGTTCAGTCCTTCAACACTTTTTTTTTTTACTTAAGTCCTCCAAGTTATATGTTTTATGCCAACATTTTTTCGATGTTAAATTTGTTTCTCAACCCATTAATTGAATTCAAATTGCTGTTATTTGGGACTAGTATCTTTTGTTCCCTATCTTCTTTTTCCCTTAATCTGGGTGTGGCAGATGAAGATGAAGAAGGCAGCAGCGACAGTAATGACAATTGACAAGAGGAGCAAGATTGCAATCTTGAAGTGGTTGTCAAATGCTTATGCAGAGAAATTGAGGCTCTTCATAGTCATCGGAAATGGGGTGGATTTCAAATAGGGTTTGGACTTGAACACACTTGGACCATCATTTGAGTGAATCAAAACTAAACAAAAAATTATTCAATTCACACTTGGGTGTCTCTTATTCTTCTATGTGAACCGAAACCGAAACCAAGAATGTCATTTTAAAAAAAAAAAATTGTTTACAGCAACAGCTCTGAACTCTTGTCTTTTTGGTTGTGGTTGCAAAAAGGTATTAGATCTATTATGTTAACTGGTATAAACTTGAGTGGGTCAATCCCACAGGATTGAATGCTACTGCAATAATTTGGTGTGGTGGAATGTTGATCTTGGTTTGGTAACAGAAAGAATGTTGACAGCAATGGAAGGAAAGAAGAAGAAATTCTAGTCCAAAATGATAGTGCTCTGTACTCAATTAACTAACAGTGTTAAACGCCATGTATGATTGCTTCGTTATGTTTGGATGATGGAATTGATGGAGACCAAAACATAGACACGAAGAAATAACTTAAGGGTCTAAAATAAAAATAATAAGTTATAGGACTAAACTAAAACCCTTGTAAAAAAGGGACTAAACTTAGAAGACAAAAATACTGACTTTACCTGAAAGAAAATGACACCTTGTTTTCTTGATTTTTTCTAGCCAACGTAACTTTTTTTACGTTTATTTAAAAAGTAAATGCTTATCTTCTCACTGTCCCCTGATGGTTATGTCTCATTAATCACCTCCAGATATTTCGAAGAAAAATTAAGATGGGACCTGCTGAATGCTGATCATAACTTATGCTCAGGCCCCCGGGTCCTGTTGGCAAATTTAATTCATATGTTTAAAGCATACTTGGAACCCTTTTATTTTTTGAGGAACTTTAGAAGTATGCAAGTGCAACTTAATTATAACCCTTACTTTTCCCTTTCGGAAAAAGTGTGTTTTTAGATGTTTTATAACTAATGGTGATAATTAATAATTAATGGTCTATCTTCAATCACAATACATAAAGGGACTTGCTATTTACACCCACATTGTTTTCTAAGCACACCCCCATCCATTCTATTTCCTCTTATTTTCCTATAGTGCCCTTTTTTAAACATTATTTTACACCTCCAAACATATCCTTATAATTTGTTACATCTCCTCCTTTACCCCCTTCTTTTCTTTTTTTCTCTTTTATGAACCCCTCTCCTCTTTTGCGTTCTATCTTGCGCCTCGATTATTCATTTGTGTCTTCTCTGTTTATCACAGACATCTTTAACTTCACTTCTTCCTCTTGGTCATTGTTGAATGCATCACTATAATCAATAATATTAATTTTTTTTTCCCATCAATTGATTCTTCAGACATTTTACTAACACAATAATTCATGGTTACATAAAAAAAAAAATAGAAAAAGGTAAAACACAATATACATATACAATGAATGTGTTTCAAGAATGACATATACATACCAAAAACATGTTTCTAGAATAAGAAAATAAAAAATGTAATAACATATACATATCGGAAATGTGTTTCTGGAATAATATATACATATATCATACCAGAAAAAAATGTTTAACATATTGATACTGGAAACATGTTTCTGGAATAACATATACATATAGCATATCAGAAAGAAATGTTTAACATATACATACCGGAAATGTGTTTCTAGAATAACATATACATACCGAAAACATGTTTCCGGAATAACATATACATATACCATCTAAAATCTTATTTTATAATTTTGAATCATATATAAACTTTCATTTTTATTATTCTTTAAACCCCTAATTTTGCATTCATCTTCATCTCATGTTATTTATATAGTATTGTATTTTTCATCAATATTGCATCTTTTTTTCACTGACACTACATTTCAAGGTACATACATTGATCATTAATTTATTATATAGATGTTTTGATTTGATGGTAGGTTCTCTTATTCTTTAAATGCATTCAAGCAAACCTTTTTTTTCTACAACATTAATGGTTTGTTTGTAACACCATTTCGGTATGTTAAACATTTATTTCTAGTATGATATATGTATACGTATTCTAAAAACATATTTCTGGTATATATATGTTATTTTAGAAACATGTTTTCGGTATGCATATGTTAAACATTTTTTTTATGGTATGCTATATGTATATGTTATTCTGGAAACATGTTTTCAGTATGTATATGTTTAAACGTTTCTTTCTGGTATGGTATATGTATATGTTATTACGGAAATATGTTTCCGATGTGTATATATTATTCTAGAAATACATTTTCGATATGTATATGTTATTACATTTCTTAGTTTCTTATTTTAAAAATACGTTTCTGATATGTATATGTCATTCTTGAAACACATTCACTGTATATGTATATTGTGTTTTATCTTTTTCTATTTTTCTTTTCATGTAATCATGAATTATTATGTTAGTAAGATGTCTAAAGAATGAATTGATGGGGAGAAAATAATATTGTTGATTGTAGTGATGCATTCAACAATGACCAAGAGGAAGAAGTGAAGTTAAAGACGTTTATGATAAACAGAGAAGACACAAATAATCAATCGAGGCACAAGGTAGAACGCAAAGGGGGAGAGGAGTTAATGGAAGAGAAGAAAAGAGAAGAGAAAAGAAAAGAAGAGGGTAAATGAGGGGGTGTAACAAATTATGAGGATATGTTTAGGGATGTAAAATAATGTTTACAAAAGGGCATTATAGGAAAATAAGAGGAAATAGAAGGTATGGGGTGTGCTTGGCAAAAAGAGGGTGTAAATAGAAAGTTCGTACATAAAGAGGTAGGTCCAAATTCTCAAATTGCAAGTCCAGGGAGGTTGCTATTTTCACCTCAACAGTTGTTATTCTCACCATCCACCTGGGTGATTTTTTTATTTATTTAAAAAATGCCCTTCTCAGAGAAACAAAATCACATATTTCTCAAAAGGCCTTTATTTTCTGATAAACCCTTAGCTCTAAACCCTGCCCTGCAGTTGTCAATGGCACGCCTGATTCGTTCCCTGAGAAAACCCCTAACCCTAGCCCTAACAAAGCATCAACCATGCATTTCTGGAAGAAGTTACATATCGGACATGCGCAAATCAGCTTTCGAGGGAAGCATTTTGAGACTCCTCCGCAACGAGATTCAGTACGAGCTCCAATCCTCTCCTCCCAACACCGTACGTTTTCTTTTTCTCTTTTCCCTCTAAATTCTCCCTATAATTTAAGGTTTCCAACTTCATTGGGGACATTTTTTTTTGCAGGGTGTTACCAAGTTTAATTCCTTTGTTGTGGATGGTCGAGCTGGGGAGCGATGGATTACATTGAAAAGACAATACGCTGATGAAAATATTAATCTTGAAGTCACTATGTTTGATGGAGCTGTTCCTGCTCCAAACGGCGGCGTAGTTAATTCTGATGAAATGCAAATGCACATTACTGTCATTGTCACAATCTCCAAGGGTGAAGGTCGCGTTTTGGAAATCATGTGCTCTGCTTGGCCTGACAGTATAGAGATTAAAAGGCTCTTCATTCGTGCTAATGACAAGATAATAGCTGAGCCCTACGCTGGTCCTGAATTCACGTAGGTTTAACGATTCATTTCCACTCTTAGTTAGTTCAATTTTTGGATGATGGCTGGCTAGATTTACCTTTTGCTGTTGGTTGGTTCTTGACACAGGGAGCTGGATGATGGGCTGCAAAACAGCCTCTATGATTTCTTGGAAGTAAGGGGTATAGATGATGAACTCGCCGCTTTCTTGCATCAGTACATGAAAAACAAGGATAAAGCCGAGCTTGTAGGATGGATGGAAAGGGTTAAATCTTTTATTGAAAGGAAATAAGGGCATTCAAACTTCATTGTTCTGGATTAAGATAACCCATTAAATCGCCTCTCTTGTGTTTTTTTGTCACTCAAGTGTGAATCTAAGGAGGTAGGTACACATATGATAGTGAATTACAGCATTGTTATTGGAAAGTTTTTCTCTCTTCTGTATATTCTGCGTGTTTAATTTATGAACAGTGACTTGTAATGTTTGATTACTAGTAACCAACAGCAGAATAGATGCAATTATTTATGAACAGATACATATAATTCGGGGAGCTTTATCCACACCATTCTTGAGTTGTCATTTTCGCTCATGTGCTGCCCCTAACAATCTCGATCTATACATGATTGTTTTTTGTCAAAGAATTATGCATATCTCCTGCAATAGTTAAAGTTGGTAATTTAACATTTTCATCACTAGTTGTGTTCAGACTCTGAAAAAGGTTGGAACATGCAGGCTTTAGTTTCGGAAGTTGCTACTCCAATAATATTGTATTAACAAAGTCTTGATTATTTAGTTGAAAATAAAGGACCTGATGGACTTTAGTACCACAGATTTCTTTTTTGGCCGAGTAACTTCTAGGCTTTGTCAATCGGTATAATCTATTAGTCTATTCCCAGCTGAGTGAAGTTTATGCTAACTTGGTGATTCAAATCCAACAACACTGAACAGAATATAGAAATCCACAGTTGTTAGAACAAATTTGAGAGTGAATTTGTCGGATGACAGAGGCACTGATATAACAGATTTTATCCCCGCCACTATGTTTGAATTTGTCAAACCCTTAAACCAGATTGGTCAGCTGGCTAGGCTAGTATTGAGATTCCGGTAAAAAAAAATACTAATGCTTAGGGTTAGGGTTAGCTGTTTTTATTGTTTGATGTTTGTAGTGGTTTATGATAAAATTGCTGGCTTCCAACAAAATTTGACAACTCTGCGGTTTGGGCACCAAGTTAAAGCATTCTTTCCGTATTCACTTCCTGTTATACCTTTATACAACTCTATGCTTGTAATGCTAGTTATGCGCATCAGCATCCAGACCTGTGCCCGTGAATATCAAAGCATGATTATAACCGAAACGCAAGAATTGGTAAAACAAGATTTGAAGATTGTTAATTTGGTTGGCAAAGTTACTGAAAATGTAGAATGTTTGTTTTGTAAAGGTGTGTTTGGGAGTTCAGTTTTAGAGAAAAAAGGAAGAGAGAGCAGTTTTAGCATTAATTTAACGTTTTAATCTTTTGTTCATTTTCATAAGCATCACATAAATCTCTTCATATTTTATGCGTTCCGTTTTTCATTTCTTAATGCTTTTATTTCATGAATATATTAACCTATTGAAGCTCTCTCTAATGAAATGATTTTTAATCATTTTAATGAAACAATTGGTGGTTTTTTTCTCTCTTAAAAAAAACAAAACAAGGAGTCAAAATACAACTATTACTCTTTATTTTTGTTAAATGAAATTGAAATTAAAGATGCAGTCCTTGTCATAGATGTATTGCATATATGATATATTATTGCTAAACCATGCAATTTGCCTTATATAATAACGTGGCGTGTTTCTTTACAGATGAGAAATGATTATGATCTAACTTATGTAGGTGAAAGGGAAATAAACTAATAACTATTGCTGAAATATAATATTTGATATGCTACTATTTGATAAAGGGCATACATGCAAACAGAAACAGGGATACCAAAGTAAACGTAAAATAATAAGAATAGAAAGAACAAACAAGTTTCAGTAGCCTAGTTGTGATGTTGACGTTAATACAAATTTGATATCCTATCTTTTATTAAAGATGAGGACAAGCAATCTCAAATTTGATTATCATATATAAGATCTTGATGAACAAGAAACTAATTTTAGGTTCAAAATTTCGTTGGATTTGTGTTTTCTTTCTTGGTTGGGAGGCAAAATTAAAGGTTCCTAATATTTTATTGGACGAATGGTGAAGAGTGAGGTATGCCACCACAAGTAAAATAGACAGCCCAACCGAAGTGTTACACATATATAGGAATAAGAAAGCCCAAACTCAGAAGAATCCATGGAACATTACAGATCCTTTGTTAGCGTGAGATTACTATGATTATTAACTGTCATAATGACTAGACTTTCAGTCCTTAATATAATCATAGTACTTATGTTTCATGATTAAAACGAGATTAGTGTAAACATCAGGCGGATTTGTTTGTCCCTTGAGAAATCTTAAGGTAACATTTTTCCTTTTAAAAATGATCGATGTGATAGAAGAGCTGAGTGTCATTTTGGCTTACTTTCACATGGGTTGCCTCACCAACTTCTCTGATCCCAATAGAGATGGTCGATTTCTCCAACTACAGGTGGGTCAAAGTAGGAGTCAGTGAGACAATCACAGCCATTGAAACTGTGCATTTTGGTGGACCAGACCAATCTTCCTTCCATAAACGACACTCACTACCATCCAAAGTCTGGACCTTTGTCACCCAACATGTGAGACATATATGCGCTGATCCAAACAGTCCCAGGTTGACATTTACTGCATTGTCAAATAATAAGGGAACTCCAATAACAACTTGTTACATGGTACTAGACACTAGTACTAGACTCTACTAGAGTTCTTAATTCTGGGAGTAGAAGGTGCTCAGTATCTAATAACTAAGTAGCTAGAAATATAGTTAAAACATCAGTAGTCTAGTGAAATAAGCTCTACCTGTTTTTGGACGAATCCAACACATGCAGATCCATCAATTATTGAACAAACAGCTCAAATCAAAGCAGTGAGGACCTAACTTCCCTACCTTTAAGAATTGGTGAAGATCGAAAAGAGTGTTTGATGTACTCATGCTATTACAAAAAAATTTAAAGCTTGTTGAATCGAAGTTATTAACTTGGAAATAAATCCATCCATGTAGAACCATTATTCATGACAAAATAAAGCAAACAACAACAACAACATTAAAAGCAAAACACAAGGTTCTGGTAAGTAGCCAAAATGCATTTTTAGACTTGCTGGAGCAAGAGATACATGAGAGGACAAATTAAAGAAGTGAAAAAAGGAAAGAGGTGTCAAGCTCAGGTCTTGGCCAATGAGAAAAAGACACAAATAAACTGGGGTATGACATGCATGTTGGATAGTAGTAACTACTTAGAGCTTAAGGGACAAGTCAAGCTTCTGCAACTTCTCTTGTTGTTTAGACTTCAAATGAGTAATGCTACCAAAGCAGTAACCTCCAAACCCCTTTGTGGAAAACTTGCCTAACTTTGGAACACTATCAGCCAAGGATGACTCAGTTTCTGCCCCCACACGAAAGTTCCCAATTGCTGGTTGTGAATCCAAAGGTTGCCTCTGCCACCCATTGGGACGGCACAACCCAAAAAAGGGTGTTTGATAAGAAGGTTTGTTAATCATAGAATGAACCTGAATTCCAAGTGCTTTGTTGTATAAGCCATGTGAAGGCAGAAAATGCATGTTGGAGTATGTGTGTCCAAATTCTGCTGCACCAGCTTTGTATCCTCTTCTTGCCAGTGTTCTTTCACGTTTGTGTGCATTCTGGTGTCCCCCTAGTGCCTGGGAACTATAAAACTTTCTTTGGCAGTAGTTGCATGGGAAAACTCGAGGATCCAGTTCATTTCCATGACTAGATTCTGATGAGTTTTCAGAGAAATTTGTATGGAAACAATTGAGGAGGTTGAGTTCTGGCTTTGAGTCATCATCACCTGAATCCTTATTGGAGAGACTTAGATCTAGTAAAACACGAGGAACCGAGTCATGTGGGTGTTTTTGATCTTCCTTTTCTGTGTGATTCATCTTTGTTTGAGTGTCTATGGAAGGTTTCAGGCACGACAAAGTGTCTGAAAATGTGGTGATGTTCAAATTTTCAGAAGGGCATGGCTCTTGCCTTTGAAGATCCATGTGGCAAAACAATTGCCTTGGTGGTAGTATTGGTTATGGAAGTTTGGTTCAACAGCAAGAAAGATGGAGTTTGTGAATGATGTAACAACAATAAATGGTGTGTGCTATGTATAGAAGTAGATAGCACTATTTTACAGTTACAAGGTCTTAATATGGCAAGACCTAAAAATTAAGACATGCCTTTGTCTGTGTGTGCTTGATTGGAACATATGTAGAACACCCACGTACAACTTGCTAGTGCATACCCCATTGAACGTTTCTTTTTCTTTTTATATATATATATTTTTTGTAATTTTTATCTGTCTTCTCACTTGTCACTTTACATTTCTGGTCTCTGTATCTGCCTTTTATCAGTATATTCATTTCTATACTCTATAGGTTATGACGGGCTTCAAATCCAAAATAAGATTAATAGCCTACTTTTGAATTTCAGAATAATGTGGTATTGTAGAATGGACTTGTCTTATAAAAGGTGTGGTATTCTGAAATTCTTAACCCTGTTTGTGGATTTGCAGTATCTTCACTGAAACTCTTCTGTCCTTGTCCTGCATTATGGTTTGTTTATCTCGTCTAGGAAATAGACTTGTCCACACTTTCAATTTATTTTAGCAGGGGATATTTGCACGTTACATTTGAAGTGTTCAACTTATATCACTTTAATTATCCTTGATTCGGTTCTAGAAGACCAACTACACATTATAAATCATGGTTAGCAAATAATCTCATATTTAAACTAGTGGCAAAGAAAAAATGTAACCCAAAGTCTTTATCCCCTATTTTCATGTATTACATATGAGCGATTATTATTCAAAGAGAATACAAGTCAACATATCATATGACAGTTAGCTATTGGGTTGAGTTGAGTTTATGTAGTTTTGTGTATTTTTCATTGTCATGAATCTAATTATTCAAAGGATTAAAGTCCTAACCACTAAATTATGAAAGCTCCATAAACTAATTATTCCGAAAACTTAAACCAAATAAATAAATAGAAAAGAAAAATCTTTCAAGTCAATCAATACAATTGAGGAGAATTTAATGAAAAAACATTAATTCAGAGTATGGGTTTTCAAATTAAGAGAGATCAAGAATCCTCACTATTGTTTTTTAAATTCATGAACCGAATTCAATTTCACAAAATCTTTCATTCATATATATATATTTTTTTTTATAAAACTCTTGGTCTCCCCACTTTAGAGTGTCTTACTTTCAAGCAAGTAACAGAATTAACCATATTAACCATCGAAAGACAGTTAAGAGAAAAAAAAAATCTATAAAAGATGCATGAATTATTTTATATATCATGCATAAATATCTTCAATGAATGAGGTGTCTTATTTTTCTAAATGTTACAAGGCATTCTTTCTGGTTTCTGTTTCTGTATTTGTTCGCCAATTTTCAGATGAAGCCTCTACACATACGTACAAACAAGCAACCAAAGATTTGAATTGCCTTAAAGGCATGCAAGAGGAATATGCTGCCCTCATTGCCAATTACACCTGGACATTGTTGTCACCACTTCTCAATGTCGATGTATAGTAGAGTAGACTGTAGTGTAGGCCCTATCACTATGTCCATGTTTCAAACTAAGGATGTGAATGTCTTGGTGCAGTTCATGATTCAGACTCAATTGCAGTTTTAAAAAAATTATACAAGAATACCGTTAACTTAGCACTTAGCAGTAATGGCAGCTACATATACTTGATTCCTTAATGTTATACATGACTGTTTAAGTAATATTCACCAGAAGATTATAAACTAAAAAAGTAGAAATAAGAATTTAGCTAATAATTCCTTTTAGAAATAAATAAATTTACGGTGTCTGTCATGTTGTACTCAGACAAAGGTCTTTGGTGTCAAACTTTTTCCCTTATGCTGCTGCATAGTGACATCTTTGTCAGCGTTCTATACTATGTCTTTTTGTTTCCCGGAAGAGATGTAAAGGTGGTATTTAAGCAAAATCTAATATTCATATATATAGCATTTCTATTCTTGCAACATCGATCTCTACCTACCATTAATTAAGATCCTTAATATCACTTTTTATTTATTTTTTCTCTCGTCAGAATAAATATGCAAGTTAAGATTTGAAGACTCATCCTTAATCATGATACATGTAATGCTTCGTTTTAACGTACACTTAATAATTGAAGGCTATTCACTATTCAGATGACACGAACAATTGCCATATAGGGGCAACCAATCCAATATTCCAACTATGAACTATCTCCTATTATGGCTACTTCCTTCCACCATTTTGCTTCTTAGATCTGTCCCACACAGCACTTCACTCAGTCAGATTCCATCTCTTCTCTCTTCTTTCTCTTTGTTATATACTATTAAAATCATGATATCTAATTTACAAGGTTCTTAGTTTTTCTTTTCACCACCACAAAACTTGAAATTAAAGCATTGTTTAAAGAATTAACTTCAAAATCAATGAATTTTGTCAAGTGTGGTCTAAATAGACACTCACTTCTCTCCCATGAGGGAAATTAACTGCCTCGATATCTCTTTCAAGTGGAACTGCTATTTGTTCACGATCGAGTGCATTATTATTAAGTAGCTAGCTAGGTTTAGGCGGTGACAATTGAATTTGACATGGCAAATAATGTTAGGTAGGATAAAACTAGAGTATTATGCATTTTGTCTTGTACCATATGTTGATAAATGAGGGAATGATTGATTTCTAATCTTCTTTTAATCTTGGTCCCCCTTATAAGATTTCCCTTTCCTGAGAGGGTTGGAGCCTTTTTGCTTGCAATTACCTCATTTTATTGTTGATTGTGACAACAACCAACACAACACAATAGTATTAGAAAGTGTTGTACACAAGCAACTGAGGCCGCGCGCACGGTTGGCTAGCTAACTTGCAGAAACACAATTAATATGCTACCTAGCTAGCAAAGAAAATTCTTTGACATTTGATGGATAAGTAATAACTTTTGAGATTGTTTAACTCTTTTGGTTGTGCATGCTCACGTTGGCTTCGAATCAAATGCTAGCTAGCTTGACAAGAAAGAAAGGATAAATGACAAGAAAAGGATATGTTGTGTTGTTGTATGTATCTATGTCTGCATCATAGATATCTTATTTTTATAACTATTGTTTTCATCTTAATAACTAAAATCAATCAACAAATAATATGCAAGATGAAATGTTAAATCAAATTGTACAACAACTCCGCTTTACACTGTTGTTTTCTTCATCAGTTTTTTTTTTTTTTACTTTACTCTTGTAGTTGTAGATGAAATGTTAAATTAATTGTACTTGTGTGCTTCAGTAGGATATTGCTGACATGGGCTCTTTTGAAGGATAAATCTGATTGTGGCTTCCCTATTTTGTCGTGTTGTACTTTGTTTTTTGGTCAACTGTCGTGTTGCACATAGCCGTGGAGAATGTGACATGTGGCCTATATGTTGATAGATGTTGAACTGATTAATTCAGTGTAAGGAGGAGGATTAATTGTAGATTGATATGACTCATTCGAATATCATATATCTATTACCTTTTTTTTTATTACATTTTATCACATATTATACATATACAATTTTTTTTCTCTTGTATTTGATTAAAAGGAAAGACATATGTCAAAAATAAGATGGGTAAAAGAAAGAAATAGAATTAAGTAAAAAATAGAATGAATATGAATTTTGCTTATGAAGTTTTTATGTGTAGACATTACAATTTCCTAGAGAAAATACCTAAAGGCTAAAGTATATTACAAGTGACGAGTAGCAGAGAATCCAAATAATCAGAAATAAAAATATACAATTAAACTATCATAATAGTAATAATAATTACAATAGCATCAATAATAATAAGAAGTAGAAGAATATTAATATTAATATTAGTATAACGTGTTCAATTATAAAGGAAGAGTGATTTGTGTGAAAGAATATTTACATGATGGATCCTCTTGATGAAATTCATTGTTGATGATCGAAGTCAAGGAAACATCAAAATATGCATTGATATGGTTGGGCATAAAGGTGTAATGGGATAAGTATTCATTCAGTTTCTCTTAATTAAAGTTCTCTGCTTTTGTACTATATTGTGTTTGCTAGACCGAATTTGACTAAAAATCCCTTTATAAGATCTTGTTGTTTATTTATTCAGCATGAATAGGGACTCAAGAATTTGTCCATTACCAACATGAGAACATCTAATTAACGATAATTCAAACATCGATCACCACTTATTTCCACTAGCTACCACGCAAATCACATCACCATGTGTTTCAAGGAAGTGTTAATCTGAATATGACAGAAGATATATACGTAAACACGTGTCTGTGGCTCATTTGTAGTCATATTGGTACATACTACATAGTATGTCTAAGATCTAATGCGCAGTGGAGAAAGCTAGGCCAAAAGTAGAGGCAAAGTAGCAATTCAGTGGTAATGGTATTTCAAACTCAAAGTAATACAGTACGTGTAGCATATTTGATTTGAGTTTTGCCCAACGCTAAGGTGACAATTAACTGTGAGTGGGATCTGTACTGAAGTTATTCATGATCATAATATATGCAAGAATTTCTCATTTAGATTTGTTAATGATTTTAAAATCAAACTAATATGTAAAACACCACCACTCCAAAAACATTAAAAATCTTTTTCTAAAAGCAAATTCTGTCAGCTTTATTTATTTTCTTCCAGAATGCGTTAGCAGTTTTTTTTTTTTTTTATACTAAAATGGGTTATTTTTTGAACAATATACCAAAATGGGTCAATATGAAAATCATTTACATGTATTATTTTACTTTTTGCATCGGTTTCATGCTTAATGGATGTAAAATAATATATTTTTACATCGGTCATTACAAAACTATGCAAGTTTCCCTTCTTATTCAATGAATCTCATTCATAATTTCTAAATTTTTAATAAATTTTAAAAAATAAAAACTGTATTAAAATGTGATGAGACCGAATTAAAAAGAGGGCCAATATTCCATACCACCAATATTAATTCAAGAAAAATAATCGTGTTTTACTTTTATTTTTCAAAAACTATCTCAACAAACTGATATAAAAATAATACTTCAAAATAAATTGAAGTAAGCACACAGCGTAAAAAAAAAAAAAAAATCTTTTCACTTACTACAAGCTATGATATATGAAATTTGAACCAAGAAATGGAACACTGTAATTTCTGATCTTTACTTGTTATTGCTTTCTCATACATGGATAAACAATGGATTAAAAAATAGACTACTAGCAAAATGTGTTTCAGCATGGCAAGAGCTACTAAGCTCAATTGACAAGGAACATACAAGAGTTTACAAAAGTTGAGCACCCAACAAAAACAACAGCTTCACTTGGATAGCCAGTAGATGAAAATGAGAAATGTGCATACGGCTGCAACAAGGGAAAGTATAATGGTGTCCATTGACTTTTTTCTCTTTATTGCTGAAAGTATGTTATTTACCTGCAACATTATTAAAAAGTGGTACATTAAACATTCGAATTTCAAATAACATCCACGTTTAATAAACCAAAACTTCAGGACCAAAAGGTGGTTTCAACATTCTCATAAAATATGAAATTCATCATCATATTCTATGTATAAATTAACATCCTTATTCAATGCCCCTTTTTAGCACTCCTTATTCAATCTCACAAGAAATGGACGGTGTACATGGCCAACAGGAAATGATTAAAATTTAAAACATCAAAATCCATGATGATGAGAATCATACCGTTGGGAGGCGACTGCTCACATTGCCGAGCTTTGAATTGATACCGCCAAATGTTGAACGTTGGAAGACAAGTGCTCCTAGTGTTGCTTGTGCTTGTGAAATAACATTGTCCATCTACAGCACAAGAATAGGCAGAAAAACTCAAAATAAGACTAGCCTGGCATTAGATACAATTTTATAGAAAAATCAAAGGCTTCTAATTCTAAGAAAAGCAGTTTCTTGCAGGAAGTTAAAAAGCCCCTAACCCAGCTAAAGACAAATTAGACAATATACAAATCAGATGCACTGTAAAATCAAAACGTTCATATATATAATAGTATAATACTCTGTTGGGAATATCTGGAATCTCTGGATTAAAAAGAAAGAAAACAAGACTTTATATCAGAAAAGAAAAATAAGTGTTTTGTATCACTGACATGTCCTGTATTTCGGCTGATAGATGTGTGCTCTTTTAGGAGTGCATGCTGTTCAGACTCTACACCTTGTTCCAAATCTAACCTTGTTCGATCAAATTCTTTAAAATCGTCTAGCAGTGAAGCATGTTCTTGCTTAGCTTTAAGACTTGAGCGGAGACGGTAAAATTCCTGCAGTTCAATTACATCCACGCTTAGTGCAAAAAGTTTAAACGTTTGAAGAAATAAAGTAATTAATAAAAACAAAAACAAATAAAAACATTACAAGTAAAGACAAAGGTAAACTTTATGTCAAATATCTAATAAGAGCAAATTATGGAAATAATATATAATAAGACTTTGAAAATCAGTATCAAGTATCACCTAACTTAAAATATCTTAAAGACTTTTTGAATAAGAAATTGGAATACAAAATAGGGAGGGGGGTCATAGCTATGAATACTAGTTGATAAAGTAAAGATTCAATACGTATATAATTCAATCACTATTCACAAGTTTATGGTACTAGCGAGATCAGGTGACAGTTACCAGAAGTAAGTCAAATCTCCTGGCAGTGGAAGGATTCTTTCTATAAATTAAATTGGAAAAGTTCCTACAATATTTACTTGACATTAATGAAAGTGAATAAGTTGAACATATTTGTTTTAAAGTCCTTAGTTGTCAGAATAAACCATTGGTCTCAGGGTACATGAAATGTATATCCCTATTTGCATGCAGAAAGCAATTCAAAATAATGAAACCACCATATAATGCATAGGAAAATGATATAGGCTAACTCAAGCTCAGACTGTAGAATACCTGGGTGAGATCTTGAAGAATTTCTTGGTGTCTAGTCAAAGTATGAGAAACCATTTCTGAACCACCAGATGATACCCAAGCTTGCATCTGTGCGTTTACTTGTTGGAGTTGTTTTAGTAAACGCTCAATCCAAGACTCTATATCACTCTCTGCAGTGTCAGCTTGTGTAGAAACATTGCCAGAAACCAATTTACGATAAGAATTCATCTGCTCATCCAACTGAGCTTCAAGTTTTCTTGCCTGCAAAAGATTGGTTGTTACGTTTCTTCATTTCTATGTTTCCAAAATAGATGCTTCCCAAACTAAGATATAATTAATAATTTTGTTTTACAATGCGTTTTATCTGTTTTTAAATATTACGTTGAACAATGTATCATCTATATGAAATATTTAAAGTTATTTTTCATTTTCTTTGAATGTTACGATTCAAATTTTGATTAAAATTAGGTTGATAATTCACGTTTCACAATTTGAATCTCGATTTTAATGCCTATTTGGTTTAGCACTGGAGTAAAGTCAAGATAGAACTGATTTTGAAGAGGCTGAAAGAGGAATTGCATTGCAAATTGTATTTTTCATTGGAAAGTGGGAAAATTGATTTTATAATGGTAAAAAAAATAGGGAATCAGTCACTCAAAATCACTTCATATTTTCCAAAGAGTTTACATCGTTGTGCTCCAGAGTGTTGTAAAAGCACAAAACAATATCACAGAACATTTTACTACCAGTTACAACAACCCTGATTAGGTGGTAGCTTCACACTATTCGTCTACCTAAACACATTCTCTGTGGATGTGGATCACAATGCAAAAAACTTAATTCCTAAACAAATCAGGTGCATTCCTAACCTGCCAGTCCTATGAACCTAAATCTAGGAACAAAATGATCGTCCAAAGCATTGAAAAAAATCATAATTCAAGCCATTAACAATTCAAAAACCAAACTAAAGCCTCTTCACAGAGGAAACAAAAATCCACTACTGAAAACCTGCAACTGAACAAATCAAACCATGCTCAAAGCACAGATGGCAAAAGGGTAGAATCCTGTCCCTGATCCCATGAATTCCACATCACCGACAAAATGAAAAAAAAAAAAAAAAAAACCCTAGATGAAGAAAAATCGAAAATTTGGCGATTTGGCACTCGAATTGTGCAAGCCCGGATCAATTGCATCATTTACAACATAAGCAGAAGCAGAAGGAGAATAATTGGAACCTGTTTGCGAAGGGCATCCCAGGAACTCGGCACTTCCATGATGGATCAGAGACAAAAAAAAAAAAAAATCGAAACTTGTTTTATTATTTTATATTTTATGATGGATGGATGGATTAATAGTGAATGATGTTGTTCTTCTTCTTGCTTTAGAGGTTGTTTGGCGATGAAGACAGGTCGTCTGCTCCTTTGTGCCGGGGACAGACGACTTGTGTTGCGAATTGCGATTGCTTCCTTTCCTCGTCTTTTTATTATTTCTTTTTATACCAATAGGGGTAAAAATATAAAATTATATGACTTTGCTTTCTTTTCAATCCAGAATTTTAGATAGATCTGAATCCTTCCTTCCTTCTTAGATAAGACGTGTGTCCAGCAATATTTATGGACCAAAAAGAAAAATTAAAGAATCGATAATAGTGTAATTGTACCACTAGTGTTTCTAATATATAAATATAAACTAATGTTGATTAATTGATACAGTGCATGTTTAGATTAAATTGCATAAGCTAAAGTTTGGGTTAAACTTATTTTTTCAAACCAAATTTATACAAATAACTCAAATTTTACTTTTATAAAACTATGTTTTAAAGCAAAATTTTCATGCACAAATATATTTTTAAAAGTAATCAAACGTGTCACTAAGATAAATTTACTTTCCAAATTGAATTAGGAGTTTTTACTAGCAAACCAAACATGACCCGTGTGGTGAAAAGTTTGGAAGACTAGAGAAATATGTATGTCATCATATCATGGATATTAAGTTTATGATTTATAAATTATTTATAATTGTTATAGTTTTCAATATATTTTTTATTTTATAAAAATATATAAACGAAACATATAAATTTTTAAAAAAAAGGCCGACAATTGTGTGTCGCTGCTGCGCAAACATAACAACTTTTCATATTGTTATTGTCTATTTAATTAAATGTGAACTATTGCCACATTATATCATTTACAATTACTTTTGACTAGTATCATTTGTATACAACTTTATTTTGGAATTATGTTTATAAACTTTCTTAATTTTAATCCAAACACTGTGGCTATTTGATGCGTTTGCATAAAATATTTGTTTATCAATTTGTCCTAATTATCGTTGGCAACTGACAATGAAAATTTCAAACTTAATGGATCGAGGCCCAACTCGTAGCTGAAACCGAAAGCCCATTCCGTGGCATACAGTTCAGTTGAAAGATACTAGTATAATTTACATGCTGTTCTTTAGTTTGTTTTTTCCAATCAAAATTAAAGTTTGCATTGAATAAAAATATAAATTAGTGGTGCGAAATTTTAATTCTAATGAGAAAATAACATTAAAATTACCTAAAGAACTATGTATCCAAATTTTTTTCTCTTTCTCTTTTTTTTTTAATGTGAGTGAAAATGATAGTGGAATGGGAAAAATCCACAAGATGATAAGATCGACAGTGGTAAAGATCAGTTGCTGGTCCTGGTCGTTTAAAAATATAGTAGTATTTATTAATTAGAACAAGAACGTAGTACAACTACAGCAGATGCATGGTACAATACATCACACAATTTGTCCTGGGATGTAATTTTAGAGTACACATCGACACATCTGAACACAGATCGATATATATCTAATATAGATAATTAATTAATTAATATACGTACGTACATGCATGCATGCATGTTTGAATTTGATTAATCGATCACTGTTCTGAAAGGAGCAGAAGCAGAGTTAGGTGGCTTTGTTGGATCATCTTCCTCAGGTAGTTTGACAACAGTGTAGGCACCTGCCCCACAGAGTGTTCCGAGAATGGGAGCAATGAGATAAACCCATATGCCCTTGTAGTTGTTTGCAGCTATTGCTGGACCCAGTGTTCTAACCGGGTTCATTGAACTTCCAGTTGCTGGCCTTTAATCATTAATTAGGGAACAATTAATTAATGCTAAATTATCATTAACGTACCTTCATATATAATCCAATTCAAACCGGGACCATTTAAGACATGTTTTAATTATTCTCTTCTCAAAAATAATTTCACACTATCCAACAATTAATTATTATTTTGAAAAACAAATGAAAGATATTTTCTCATTTTCATAACTTTCCTTCAAATATTCTAAACCAGATCTCCTTTTATTTAATTAAAGTACGCTATATATATACCCTTAAAATACAGAGTCCCTCTCCCCTTCATCCCTGGCATATTTCTAGTCTAACCCGGACCCGGACAGATTCTATTTTGGTTCAACCATCTGAAAACGTCCCTTAAAAAAATGAATTATGCCAAGAGCCCAAGAATATTAATTTGTTTAATACTCCTAGCTAGTGTGATGACACATGTGGTTGTTGTGAGAAGTATATGTTATATGGGTAACCCCGCCCATGAGAAATATTAACAACGTACGTAGTAGTAGTGTGTAGTATATTTGAATAAGTTGGGACATATACCCGGCTATGAGTATATTGAGCATAACAGTGGCTCCTACCGCGATTCCCGCGAGCTCTCCCACCTGCACCAAATTAATATGTATTACTACTGCTTCAAACAAATTATTTTTTTATATCTCCACTGCAACTAGCTAGCATTCTGAACGAGACTTGTGTTCTTTTAAAATTGCAAACATGCGTATTATTAATAAAATAAAACTTATCATCTGACAGGTACAGATAAATCCTAGTATTAAATGCACAGAAAGCATTAATTAATTAAGCTAGCTAGCTAGCTTAGTCGATCTGATCATGAGAACATCGTTTTCATATAGTTGATGAGGTGATTCTGTTTAGTGCTACTCATGAGATGAAAGTGGTTAATAGAATTAGATACTATACTATACTCACAGCTCTAGTATCGGTGGCCACTGCAGTGACAACGAACATAAGAATAAAGCTGACAATGAACTCTGTGGCGAAAGCTTGGCCATATCCTACTGAAGGGACCGTCACTCCACCGCTCATGAAGGGATGAAATACCACCTTCACTGCAAATGCAGCACTTACTGATGCCAATACTTGTGTACCAATATACACAGGCACCTGCCATTCATATTCAGAAAATTCATAATTAATAATATAATTATAATTAATTAATTAATTAATTAATTAGTTTTGAATGAATGAATTACATTTTTCCAGGGAAAGTGCTTTAATGCAGCAAAGGAAATGGTGACAGCGGGGTTGAGGTGTGCCCCTGAGATATGGCCTGTGGAGAAAATTATGATCATGACTGCAAGTCCATTAGCTGCAGCACATCCAACTAGAGTTTCTGACCCTTGTGTCTTTTGGTTCACTATAGCAGTTCCTATCGCCGCAAACATCAGAATGAACGTTCCAATAAACTCAGCTCCAACCTGCACCTTTCATTTCGAATCAATTACTCAACAACATTATTTAACATTTTGATATGGTTATTATTTGCAGTACCTTTTTGGCGAGAGGGATATGAGGGGATGGTAAGGAGCAAGAGACTGATCTAGGCATGGCTCCATCTTCTAAGCTCCATTCTTCAACGCTGAAACATTTGCAACTTTTGAGGAAGCTGCTCGACGATGATTTCCTAACAACAGTACCAAAAAGAGGAGCAGCGGGTGTTGCAGGTGTGGAAGGTACTGATGGTACTTCCTCGTTGTTGTCCATGCCTCTCTCTAACTCTAAGTAGTATGCACCCTGAAACCAAGTATAGGGTAGATATATAGATAAGACAAAAAAAAACTGAATATTGAAAGAGAAAAAAGAGTGAGGGAGAGAAAGATACCCTCGAGATTGATGTTAAAATTGTTTTGTCTTTGAGGATCGTAGTAATATTATATATATATATAGGAGGAGGGGTGTAGTTGACCAGAGAATCGAAATGGAAAGAAAAGGGAAAAGACATGAGTGGTTGAAACTGATGGCAGATGGGAGTGGCAAATATGAATATGGGATTTGAGAAATAGGCCCTTAACGTCAGACATCAATCATTGATTGAATTGGTTTCCATGTGTACCATTGAATGTGCCTTAGTTCTGTTATTTTTCTATTCCCTTGGCAGCTTCTTCTAGGCCATCCCTTTTCTCTTGCACTGCAATATATATATATAAGATGCATCATTTGTCTCAGCAGTTATCAGGGATGAATTGAAACTGCAACCAATATATATTGTCTGTTTCCATACCATATGTAATTAACACATGACTTTCTGCATATTGCATGGCTGGAAGACACTGTGGGTGTTGAACCTTTAATAGTGCCCCCTCTCAGGGATATATAAACACACTTTTGGAGTTCTCATCACCACCACTTTTACTATTAGCAGGTCTCTATTATAAAACTTGCTTTAATATTGGGCTATTGAAAATCTTCATCTGATGTATCAAATCAATTTTGTTATTAAAAATATATAGGAGCAGAGTCTGTAATACGAAGTCAACTTAATGATAGAATGGGTTTAGAGATGTTTAAACAGGTGACTTTTAATTAAGAGTATATCATTTACATATTATTATTTTAAATTCTCTAAAACTACATGAAAAAAAAATAGGCTATACATTCTATCACTCATTTGATGATTATTATCATCAATGAAAAATATAAAATTTATCTTATTCTCTTTAACTTTTATCCGTAGCTATAATAATAAAATTCATTTCCTTTTTCATAAGTTACTTTTGAAAATATTTTATTCCTAATAAAAAGAAGTCGACAGGGACAGGGGCTTTACTCGTCCTGATTATGAAAAACAGATTGCAAAATTGATGTATATCACTTTTGATGTGTGCTGTGCTGGTCGTCAAGTTTAATTAGAAGGTTCTCATTGTGGCGTTACTGTTGAAGAGTCAATCAATCTAGAAGCGTGAGATTAATGCTTCAATAATACGTGTTCAGTAAAACATCATGGATGGAGGGCAAATAAGAATTGAGAAAAAAAATGATATTTAAATTTAAGAAAAAAATAAAAGGATAGAAAGAATTGAATTTTTGTTGGAGGTTAGGTGTACCGAGCAAAAACAATTGCGGGCTTATTTGTGATATAAGCCCAGGACGGCCCATTCATGTTTCATAATTCATCATGAATAACGGGATATTCTACTCTTATTGACTGTTTGAGCATTCTGACATAGTGATATTCATATTTCCCAAAGTCACCACCGTTAGGAATCACACACAGCGGCGTACACAATTCACTCATCATCAAGCCTATGATTGGGTGTACAAAACT
The DNA here is from genome assembly GCA_014843725.1 of Amphicarpaea edgeworthii. Classification (NCBI taxonomy): domain Eukaryota; kingdom Viridiplantae; phylum Streptophyta; class Magnoliopsida; order Fabales; family Fabaceae; genus Amphicarpaea; species Amphicarpaea edgeworthii. Next base: position 583,923 of record CM026320.1, on the reverse strand, counting down.
ACTAATAACGTCTCCACGTTGACTCATCGTCAGCTTCAACCAATAACAAAAGAGGGGTTTCCGTTGAACCCGTGCAGCCTCGACACAGGCGATCATTCTCTCCTACCCAAATAGGGCTTGCCTTTCAATTTTCATTCCCATTTCTCACTTTCAGGTTTTACATCACTGTAAGTTCAACTTCTCTGCTCTCTCTCTTTCTCTCTCTACCCATTTTGTTATTGAAACTGTTCTTCTCTGAGCTGACAATGTGGTCAAGATTTTTCTGCGTTTATGAAATTCCATGTGTGATTTGTCGAATATCATGTTTGTTTTCGTTTTTTCCGATTTCTTGCATGTGTTAAGAGATGCATCGTTTTACCTGTTTGGTGACTATGGTTTGTGATATTTCGAGATAATTTATTAATAACTCCGTGAACTGGGCGGATAAACTAAGAAAATTGGCAATCAAAACTCTGAAGCTGTTGATGATAACTTGCGTGCCTGATATTCAGATGAGAAAGGAAAATTACCAAGACTATTTGCTATTATTGCTGTTTCTACTCATTTCATCAAAATGTGATAGTCTGCCAAGGCAGCCAATTGCCAGCTTGTCACCCAGTAGCGTTATTTTTTCTGACGTTAGTTGAATTTTTTTGTTCAAATTATTAATTTACATTTCCTAAGTTTTTTGTTTTTGCATTGATGCTTTCTGAAAATCCCCCCTCAAATTGTACACAGCCCTTCTTCCTGGACTGATTATTGGTATTTGTATGCAGAGCTTCAATGGACTACAGCTCTGAAGAAGATTCTGAAATCAGTGACTCTGAGCTTGAAGAGTATTCAGAGAAACCATATGAAGAGTTAAGGGCCGGGAAATACAAGGTTAAAAATTTGAATGGAACTCTTAGATGTCCTTACTGTGCTGGGAAGAAAAAACAAGAATTCAAATATAAGGATTTATTGCAACATGCATCAGGAGTTGGTAAGGGTTCTGCTAACAGAAGTGCAAAACAAAAAGCAAACCACCTTGCTCTAGCAAAGTATTTAGAGACTGACCTAGCTAGTGAAGCAGAGCCAATCCAGCGTCCAGCTCTACCCCAACCTGTCAATCAACCTTTACCTCAAGAAGATCTTTATGTTTGGCCGTGGACAGGTATAATTGTTAACATAAAGGAAAAATCAATCGATTCTGGATATTGGTTGAAGGAATTTGCTAAATTCAGACCAATAGATTTCCATATATTCTTGAAAGGTAATGACCAGATTGCTGAGGCTGTGATAGACTTCAACAACGACTGGAATGGTTTCATGAATGCAAGTGAATTTGAGAAGTCATTTGAAGCTGCACGTTATGGTAAGAAGGATTGGAATTCAAGGAAGTTAGAAGCTGGCTCAAACATTTATGGATGGGTTGCGCGGGAAGATGATTATAATTGTGGAGGGCCAATCGGGGAATACCTCCGCAACAAAGGAAGGTTGAGGACAGTTTCAGATATTGTTCAAGAGGCATCTGAAAGCAGGAATAGTATTGTGACAAACTTGACTAATGAAATTGAGATTACAAACGAAAACCTTGACAAAATGCAATATAAGTTTAATGAAAAGACTATGTCCTTGAGTAGGATGCTTGAGGAGAAAGATAAGCTTCACAATGCCTTTGAAGAAGGTTTGTATACTTTCGATTTGTAGCTTCTGATTTTGTTTTGCATGTATAATCCATTTTTTCGAATGTGGCTATATATACTATCATACTATCATGAGATACATTCTTGTACAAACTTTGTAGTTGATAATACTACATAATTGTTTCATTTCTTTGTCAGAATCAAGGAGTATGCAGCGGAGAGCTCGTAATGAGGTACGGAGGATCTTGGATGAACAAGAAAAATTGAGTAGTGAATTGGAGGAAAAAAAGCGGAAGCTTGATTCCTGGAGTAGAGATCTAAACAAACGTGAGGTACTAACTGATCAAGAGAAGAAGAAACTTGAAGAGGACAAGAAGAAGGTAATGAATATTATATTTTCTGGCCTGTAAATATGTACTCATTTTAAACATAATTTTTATTTTATACCTTGAACTTTCTGGCTTATCAATAACTGTCAGTTCAAAACTTTTTGGCTTGTTTTTGACTTTTGTCTTTATTCTGTTACTAATATTATTTTATTGGTTGCTACTGGTTTGAGCCAAGTAATTTATTTTAAATTCACTTCCCTTAGATTGGACCCTTAAGTCAATATTGCCAAATGCATAGCTTCCATTCATTGTGAGGAAATATCAATTCATAAAAATGGTTTCAGTTTTAATTATGTCATCTATGACAATAACTATTAAAAACGATTAGTATATTCATATATTATGTGAAACAATAACCTCTGAAGTCTAAAGAGTCAATGTTGTTTTTTGAGAGAGAGAAAAAAGCATCCTTTTTTTCATGTCATTAACAGCCCTTGAAAACATTTATAGCTTCCACGTCGCTTTGCTTAAGGTACTTATAGACTTTGAAAACATTAGCATTTATGATGTGCTTTTATAGGATTCTTATATGAAGTCTTTGTCTTTCTAGAAAGATTTGAGGAATGAGTCACTCCAATTGGCTTCAAAGGAACAAAAGATAGCTGATGAGAATGTCTTAAGGCTTGTTGAAGAGCAAAAGGTTTGCCTCTTATTTACTATTTATTTATTGTCTTAGTTATGAAAAGCTTGTTATTTATCACTTAATTCTTATCCATTGTGAATGCCAACTATTGATGTGAATTTCAAAATTTCCAGCGAGAGAAAGAGGAGGCCTATAACAAGATTCTTCAGTTGGAAAAACAGTTAGATGCTAAACAAAAATTGGAAATGGAAATTGAAGAGTTAAAAGGGAAATTGCTAGTTATGAAGCATCTTGGAGATGAAGATGATGCAGCTGTTCAGGATAAAATAAAAGAGATGAATGATGAATTGCAAGAAAAAGTAGATAATTTGGAAAATATGGAGGCCATGAATCAAACCCTCATTGTGAAGGAGCGCCAGAGTAACGATGAACTGCAGGAAGCTCGTAAAGAATTAATTAAAGTATGGCATTTTTTACTTTCTCTCTAATAACAGTATCCTCCCGGTCCCCTTTTCCCTATCTATATATAGAGATTTGCTAAAATGCCCAACTTTTTTTTAGGGTATTTGATTTTAGCAAACTATACCTTGGGTGCATTAAAGACAATCCAAGTTATGTCTTTCACTTAGATTCCATGCTAACCTTTCTCTTCATTGGTTCTTGAAGATAACTACTCTAAAAAGCAACTCATGCTAAGCTGTGAATATGTTTGCTAGAAGATTCTCTTAACCTTTCTGTTGGAAATCAGAATTTTGGAATTCTATTATTGTATCATGAGTAGATTGTGGAGATTAATCTTTTTATTTTTTTGCTTCCAATGTTGTAGGGGTTAGAGGATTTGCTGAATGGTCCTAGAACTAATATTGGGCTCAAGAGAATGGGAGAGCTTGATCAGAAGGTTTTTGTGAATAACTGCAAGAAAAGGTTTTCTCTTGAAGAAGCTGGGACCAAAGGTGTCGAGCTTTGCTCTCTGTGGCAGGAGAACGTGAAGAATTCAGCTTGGCATCCATTTAAAGTGGTCACAGTTGATGATAAATCAGAGGTATGTACAACCTTGACATGCTTTGTATTCATAAAGGAGTTCTGCCTCATTTGGTTAGTTGACATGGTTACTTGTAATTTTCTGTTCACACATTGAAGAAATTTGCTTTATATGCTTTCTTGTCCTGAGAAAATGGTTTTAATTGTTAGTAATTAATTAATGATATAATTTGTTGTTAAGTTAAGGACTTGGCTTGGCATATGTAAAAGGTCCTTTGCTATACTTTGTAGCTCTTGATCTGGCTTGTATCACTAAATACTTGTAAAGCGGAGTAGTATAATACTGAACACACATAATGATGTTGCATTTATACAGAGTATTATAGATGAGGAAGATGACAAGTTACGGAACCTCAAGCAGGAATGGGGAGATGAGATATACTCAGCTGTTGTTACAGCCTTAAAAGAAATAAATGAACACAATCCAAGCGGTGGGTATACTGTTGTGGAGTTATGGAACTTTAAGGGAAATAGAAAGGCTACATTAAAAGAAGTTATTAATTATATTATGGAGCATATCAGGCCACTTAAGCGCAAGAGAGCTTAGGCAAAAAGGTTAGTGTTTCTGACTTCCGGTTGACTTTTGTTGAGCATTGTTCCTGTGATGGCCTTACTGAATAAAAATAGGATATTGAAAGAAAGAAAGAATAAAAAACTTGGTGCATCTCTGCATGTGACAACTTTTAGGCTCTTATTGGGTGCATTAATAAATCATTTGTATGTGAACTCTGACGTGATCGATTTAGGATCAAGTTATCTACAGGTAGTATGTTGCTGACAATCCTTACTTTCTAAGCTTTGCATCACCATCTGTTAGTTGCTTTTTGTTTTATTCAATCACCGCATCAAATAGGTTTTTGCCTTTCTAGAAATTTGCCTATTTTTACTATCACTGTTTATTATGAATAATTTTAGAAGCAGAAGATGAAAATGAAATGGTGGAATGATAGAATTAGATATACCTGTTTTATAAAATTGTTTTCAGAAAGACAAGAAATTTTGAAATGCACATATTTCAGTTTAGTTAATACTAAGTCTTTGCAGAGGGGACAAGTGCCTAATAGCTAAACGGGAAGATGGAAGTAGCACCGTTTTCTTGGGGGGCGTATATGAGCCATTTGAAACAAGTTGCTGGAGGGAGATAAGCGTAGAAAATGATAATATTTCATCAATAATGGATTTGAACATCTGTAATCTGACAAATTTCCCTAAATACTAGCTATGAATCAATTTTCTGAGGTTGTCTGCGGATTTTATGTCAATGATTGCGGATCTATATATATAATTTTAGTCATGGAGCTCAATATTTGTGGTGTTGATTAAAGGGGGAAAAAATGTGTTTTTATACCTTTATTTGCTATTATTTCCATATTGTAGTATATAATTTTAAACTTCTATATTAAATACATTTATATTTTTCTTATAGCATTTAATTAATCACAGGACAATTTTAGTTTTTTTACTCATTTTACTAAAATGACATCACGTTGCACATATACAAAAAAAAAAAAAAAAAAGATAAAATCCAAGAGAATATTCAAATTAATTACTTTTTTTTGTCGTCAACAAATTAATTGGGGGAGGGGGAGAGTTATCGGATTCCAAACGTAGAGTTGATCTTTACTTTTGTTTTACCGAAAAGTATTTATTTTAAAAGTGCCTTTTTAAAAATGTGATTTTTCATAAAGATGTGTTTCTTAGAAACTAAAACAGAATTACTTTTTTAAAGTAAAAACAGTTTAATCAAACACAAAAATAGAAAACTGTTTAGTTTATTTTTAAAAAGACTTATTTTAATAAATAAATTGAAACAAACTCATCAATAATTCGTAGGGATTAAAAAAGTATAGTTAAATTAGAAGGAATATATTTGAAAGTTTAAAAATATATTAAGATTCTGTTTGACCAAACAAGACTGCATCAAGGAAGATGGCGCTGTGTTGACGCCAACATCCTACAGACAATGCAGATTAACAAACAAGAGGAAAACATTGAGATGCCCCTTCTTGACATGCTGTCTCTTACTGACATCGTTCATATCCGAAAGTTTCACATGTTTTCTGCAAAGACGAGTAATCATATTCACAGTACACTAAAAATATCAGCAGAACTTATGCCACCTTTTTTTCTCACTATGCTCTAGCAGTTGTATAAACATGAATGCCCAATTAAAAAACCAACAAACAGCTTGTTTGTTTTACTGTTGAATTGTCACAAAAGTAAAAGTAAAAGTAAAACAGGGCTTAGGTGAAACAATCACAAAAGAAAGAAATACTTCCTTCCACCTAATCAAACAGCAGTTTTTGGCCCCAAAATTCTAAACAAACCAAATGATAAGTCGTTAGCTGAGGCAGCTAAGCTATGCAGTAAAATTAATATAAACTGTTGCTTTACCTCCAATAAGCAAACGTAATGCAAGTCAATGCTTTACCTCCTCTTCTATCTGATGCAAAAGTTCTTCCAAAATAGTTATCAGTTGTCATTCTAATGTAACAGCATAATTTTTTTCTTTCTTCAAATAAAAATAAACAAATAACACCAAACAGTGACGTTCCTTTTATTTTGTATGAGCTAAGCTACCAAGAAAACATAAGACATGGATAGATAATAGTTTTCAGGTAAGTGCTGAGACCAGAAACAATTGGAAAACCAATTTGCTGTCTCTCAACAACTGCCTGCCACCACCCCTTCCATAAAAACCAGTGTATTGTTTCCTAAGGTCCTGTCATGCCATAGTGACACCAAACTCAGATGAAGTGCGTCCGGGATGAATGATAGCCTATGTCAAGAGCAAGCAAATAACACATAACACAAGAAATTGACATCAAAAGCAAGCAAACAACACAGATAGAAGCCTAGATTGCTTAGGAGGTTGAAGGACATTGAAATATAAGTACCAAGAGAGAAGAGTATTTATAAAGACACTTAATGCCAAAGGTTTACATTAATAGAAGTTGGTATTTCACCAGATATACAGCAGCTCAAACAAAGAGAGATCTACCAAGTTTTAATCATATTTTTTTTTTCTAATTTTTTTTTATTTATATTTTTTTTTTTGTTAATGAGAACCCTGTCCATTCTCAACACCTAACCCATACAAGACACCTGCATACTTCTCCAATGAACCACTAAAGAAATGATCTTTCAATTTCCTGAATGTACAAGACGTGAGCAGGCTATCCGAACCAGCCTGATGGCAAATCCCAACCCTCTCGACCTCCAACAACTCGGCGAGCTTGTTCAATCCTCCATGTAGGCTGTTGCAAAACTTCATAAGGTGCTTTATGTCATACACGGTAGGGAAATACATGTTGATCAAATTGAAGAACCCCACTTGCGTATCAGGCAAATCCTGACACGTCAATAGCTTCAACAAGTACCCGAAATCATAACCGCTATGGAAGGTTACCCAATGCACGTTATCGTTCAAGACAATCCCCGATGACATCAAAAGCTCCCCGAAACGGTGTGCGTCGATGCCGTTTTCGTTGTTCCTCTTGAAATCGATTCCGCTCTGGCGCAATAGCTCGATGGAGTCGTTGGCGAAGACGTCCTCGTTGACGTTGAATTCGCGGAAGTTGAATTGCCAGATGCAGCAGGCGTCGGAATCCCCGCACGAGGGAAGGTTGCCGTGCTCGTCGGAGAAGGTTAGGCCCAATTGGATGAGTTTGAGCATGTCTACGTTGTCCTTTAGGGTTTGGTAATGGTAATCGTAGCTGTTCTTGAAATTCCCCACCGGTCGGAGTACGATCCCTGGAAATTCTGTGTCCATGGCGATGAAAGGGTAATCGTCCACGACTTCGCGAATCAACGCGAACTCCTCTTCCAGGTTATCGCTCCACACCTCGCGAATCTGGATCGAGTCGCTTTTCGGTAATATCAGCGCCATTCCTTGCAGCAGCACTAGCCACGACAACAATGATTGATTGATCAATTCAATTCTGATGCACTTCACCAGATCTGTTCAATTTTCATTCAAAATTCAAAATTTATTTCAATAATCATCATGCAATTGATAAGAAAAACAATCAATCAAACAGAAAAGGATTGTTATTGTTATTGTTCTGACCTCGGGTGGGTGGGGGAAGTTAGAAACTCAGAAATGGGGAGAGAGAGGGAAGAGATTCGTGGGGAATGAAATCTCTCCCGTTCTAGGGTTTTCTTTTTCGTTTTGTTATCAAAGGGGGGAAAAGAAGAAGAGGGCGAAAGAGGAGGAGAAAATTAAATTATCTTGTTACAAATCAGTGGTCATGGAATTGTTTTTTCTTTTCTTTGGTTGCTCGCTCGAGTTGTTTTGCTTTTATTTTTTTATTATTTCTGTGGGGGCATTATATTGTGCAAGAATCTGTTTGTTTGTTTCGTGGAAACCAGATCTTTCTATGGAAATGAGGAGAGAGAGAGAGAGAGAAATAACCATGGAAAACTGGATTTATTTATTGCAATATGTGGGATAAGATATTGTTGAATGAAACAAAACATTTCACTGGTTAAAAATGCATACACATCTCTTTTCGTGTACATGGCTAGGAAGTTTTCAACTTAAACGTGTTGTTTTACCATTTTCTTCACTGTCCCAGGTCCAGCCGCCACCAAAAAATTGTTAGGAAAAATATATAAAAGCAAAACAAAAAAAATACTAACAGGCAGCTAACAACTAATTGACACCTTACCCAATTTTGCATCGCTTTTAGCTTGTTTTTTGTAAGAAGCTTTTAGCTTGTTTATCATACATGGAATATTTTTATTAATGATGGATATAATTTTACTTAATATTTTTATATAAACTATTAAATTAATTGATTTAATCGTTGATTTTTTTTTTTTATAAAAACATTAAGCTTATAAATTTTATACAAATAAAAAATTAGCAAAAATTGGAGTGTGGATAAGGCCCTTATGAAGGAATCTTTGAGCCCATCTGCTCACAAGAGACCCAATGTAAATTGAACGCAGGCCCAATAGAACCCAATGTCAGACTTAAAGGGTTATTTTAGTAAATAATAAATAAATAAGCATTTTTTTTTTACAAGAATAAATATAAACATAGTAGGTAGTAGCTAGGGTTCTTCTCTCTCTGGTTATAAGATCGTTTTACTCACAAGTGCCGTTCTCAGCAACTGGTTTCGGCGCAAACGTTAATTGCTTCAAGGTACCTTTCTCTCTCTCTTATGTATGATTGTGCTTTTAAGCATTACCGAATACTCGGTACACTTTGAATAATTTGTCTCTACTCTTAATCGTGGTAAATCTTTCTTTTTTTGGGGTTTATGGTGAAAGATTTTAGTATTTTTATTCGGAAGGCATCGGTTGTTGCAGATTTGGCGATTTCCCAATTTAATGTCAGTATATGTCAAAGTTGCAGCTGCAAAGTTGCAACTTGAGTTATTTTTATAAAAAAATAAATAAGCGTTTGCATGAATGTCTGAATGCTGATTCATAATACAAGATCTGATTCCTTATGTTATTTTGTTTGTGCAGTAAGGAAAGCTTGATTTTCTCTATCAACAAGGAAAATGTCAGGGTATGATAGTTTTGCTTTTGTGTGCGACTATATAATATAATGACAATGATAATGAATGGTTATGCTTTTTGACCTTTGTGGATGAGAATTTTGTGAGAGGATATATTTGTCAAGTTAAAGCTTACAATTACCATGTTAATAGGGGCCTGTGATGTAGTCACAACTTAGTTCTTCTTTTTATAATATGTATTTGGTTTGTTCTGAATTCACTTTTATTTAACTTTATTTGTTAGAGAATTGGGTTTGAAAACCCTACAGCCAAGCTATTGTATGTACTACCTTTATACATTTACTTAGGAGAGAGTGAAAAATGTTTTTTTGTGTGCCATTAGTGTGGGTTGACCTCATTTTTCTGATAATGTGTCCTAGTCTTTGTGTTTCTCTTGCGAATAGCTTATCATTATCCATGTATCAATTCATATATGGGTTGCTCTGTTCATGATATTGTTATGTATTGTCACACTTATAGGAACTGATGAAAAAGGATACCAAGTTGTCCACTTCTGTATTTCTCTTGATAATAACTTATCATTGTCAAAGTAAAAATTCTTATGTGGGTTGCTCTGTCCTTGATATTTCCCCCTGCAGTGAAGAGGGTATTGTTGCTGTCGAGCCAGTTCCTGGCGCTGCTGCAGTTGTCATTCCAGGCGAGCCAATGGATATCATGACTGCCTTACAACTTGTGCTCAGAAAATCTCTAGCTTATGGTGGTCTTGCACGAGGCCTTCATGAAGGTGCAAAAGTGATTGAGAAGCATGCTGCACAACTATGTGTTCTAGCAGAAGATTGTGACCAACCTGACTATGTTAAACTTGTTAAGGCTCTTTGTGCAGAGCATAATGTTAGTCTGCTCACAGTTCCGAGTGCAAAGACTCTTGGAGAATGGGCTGGTGTAAGTGTCATGTTAGGGGTTCATTTAATTTTTGTTGAACAATATTGAATATTTATTATGATTATTCTTTATTTATATGCCTTCAAACGGATTAGTTTTGTCATTGTTTTTGTGTATAAATTCTGGTGGTCCTTCACTTGCAGTTGTGCAAGATTGATTCCGAAGGAAAAGCTAGGAAGGTCACTGGTTGCTCCTGTGTGGTTGTGAAGGTATGAATTGTGTAGAATTTCAAATGCTTGTTGATATAATGTTTTACATTCTATTATCAATATTTAACTATTGGCTTCTTGCAGGATTTCGGTGAGGAGCATGAAGCCTATAATGTTGTTCTTCAGCATGTGAAATCTCAATGAGTTGCAAATTCATAGATTTTGTGCACTTCACTTTTTATTTTGGGTTCCATTAGAATTAATTTTGCCTTGTATCTGGATTATATCTATCTTGGGTTTTGATTGTTTAATATGACTTTGCCACATTCTCAATGTGTTACTTTTCTTTTGTTCCTACTCTAATGCATTGTTGTTGAATTCTGTTTCACTTATCTGCCGCAAATAAATATCATTAAAGAAGGAAACGTTAGCTGATAAGAATTGATTCTTATTATTTGCCATCAACAATTGGTATGACTACACCAGATGAAGTTATAAAGTGATGGGAAAATATTAATAATGTGTATATAATATTCATTGAAAAGAAAATAGTTAAGATCAATTGGATGGGAAATAATTTCTGAATTTGATATAGGTTAATATTAGCATTTCAGGTAGCTTAACTCTTTTTAGTTGGGTATTTTTTTACGGTTAAAATAATTTTCTATTGAAGTATAAATATAAATACTTAATACTCTGTGCCATGTATTTGAATTAGTTTTTCTTAAGGTAAGCTTTAAAAATTTCTCGTATATTAACCGCTTGCTGCAAAAATAATATAAGAACCTAAGTATTACTTAACACATAACGTGGTTCAAATGGTTTTTTCATAATTTTATTTTTTTTTATAAAAAAAGTATTTTCTTCCTGCCCTGGGTGATTCTACACTTATCTACATAGACTGGTGAGAATGCTTTGATGCTCACAAAGTTATCCATAGTATGCACCAAAAAAATGGTAAATCTGGCTATCTTATGCTTAAAATTGACTTTTGAAAAAGTTTATCATAGAGTTGATTGGGATTTCTTGCATCACACTTTATTTGATTTTGGATTCCCCTCATCTATTACTACCTTGATTATGAATTGTATCACTTCAACTAGCTTATCTTTGAAATGGAACAATGAGCCTTTGGAAAGCTTTAAGTGCATGGAAAAGTTGTCTTATATGATTCAAAAGGAAGTTGATCAGAAGAAATGATTGTCTGTTATTCAGTTATTCTCAACTGTAAATTGTACTCAAGTGGAGAAATTTATTGGTATCCTTGACTTTCAAAACACTCGTAATATTAGAAATTATCTTGATTTTCCTCTTGTTATAGGTAGAGTAAAAAAATCATACGTCTTTTTCATTATAAACAAGGTCAACAAACGTAATTAAAAGTCGAACCGAATATTTTGGAAACACGTCGTCGTTAAAAATCAAATTTCTCTTCTTCTCCTTGAACTCGCACTATGTAATTCTCTTCCATTATTGTTGTAAAATTTCACTTCTCAAATTTTTTTTTCCTCCTTGAACCTGTGCTATGTAATTCTTTTTTATTATTGTTGTAAAATTTCAATTCTCAATTTCTTTTTTTCTCCTTTTTGTTATGGTTTTGAAATCTTGTCAAAATCACTTTTGTTTTAGTGGATCATCATTCAATGTATTATTGTGAAATTTCTAGTCTCAAAATTAAATTCTTTTATATATTAATTGATGATTGTGAAAGCCCTAATTTAAAACATTTTTTCTTTGTCTAGGGTTTTTTAAGGTAATCAAATAAAAGGGGAAAAATCATAGTATTAGTATATACTTGCTTTGGTAATCTTTTTCCGCCAATTAACATTATACCCCTTAGTCATGTGGAGTAATTTAATTTTGAATGAAGGATACATATCAGGTTTGTGAAATTGCATATTATTTTTTGAATAGAAGCAGAACCAAAAAATAATAAACGAGGAAAGGATGTAATGGTAATTGCAGTAGTGAAACTCGGTTCATGTTCATGTTCTAAGTTTAAGAGTAAGAGTGGCTTCTCATTCAATGAAAATGCGCTATGAGGATGAGACTGGTGAGATGAAAACGGCAAGGAAGTTTAGGTGTGTGGGGGAGAAGCTCCTCCTCAATCACTCTTCTGCTGATAAACTTCTCCCACTGCTTCAAGTAATCTCTCTCTCTTTTATATGCATTGCATTCCACTGATCATATGTCTTCTTCACAATGTAATGTATTTTAGAAATTGTTACAACAGGCCTTCCAAGCTTATGAGACTCTGACTTTTATTTTTGGTTTTCTAACTTTTAGAAATTGGAGCTGCTACTATCATTCGTGGGACAAGGACCAACCAAGCCAATTCAAGAATCACTTGAACCTTCAAAGAAGCCTTTGGTGTCTGACCAACTACTGAGGCACACAAACGAGGAAGTTAAGATTTCAGTGACATATTGCATCACTGAGCTCACAAGAATCACAGCTCCAGTTTTCCCTTATGATGATGATGATGAACAAATGAAGGTATTAATTTTAATTTGATGTATTTGTATCTTTTGATTCAATTATTCAACTATACTGTAGTGTATAGCATTGTTTTTCTTGTTCAAATTACGATATAGTATTTCATTTCATGGTTAACAGGAGATTTTTAAGCTTATGGTGGCCTCTTTTGAGAAACTGTCTCAAATATCTGGTCATGAAAAAGCATTTTCCATACTGGATAATGTGAATAAGGTCAAATTATGCGTGGTCATGCTGGACCTTGAGTATGATGACCTGCTTATTGAAATGTTAAGCATTTTCTGAGATTTGTAAGGTTAGTGCCTTCACAATATGTCTTCAATCTATTTCTTCCTGTTCCAAACCTTTATATGTTTTTTTTTCCCAATTACTTATTTAACAAATGAAGCAATTTTCTTTGAATTATTTTTTGTTATACGTATTCAAGAGTGAAGTGGTGTGTAGCCAAGGAAATTAGGGGTGTCTTTGCATTTGCAAATGACTAGTAGATCATAGATGAAACATTGGGAAGTTGTTTTGCTTGATGAAAATGCAGTTTGTTACAAAAACAAAAGTTGATTCCCTTTTCCTTTCCCACTTTTAAGGTTTCATTCAGTTCTAGAATTATTAATTACTAAAAGTATTTGCTCAATTTAAAGGTCAAACCATCCCGCTGATGCAATTAATTCAACGGAATCAATAATGACCCTGGTCTTGCAAGAAAATGAAGACATTTCCCCAGATCTTCTTAAACCTCTGTTGGATAGTGTATGTCATGAAAATAAGGTAACATGGTTTGCATTATATGAAATTATTCTTGTATTCTTTGATTTATTTGGTTATTTGTCATTTCATGTTCTTTTATTTATGCAGATTATTTCACTTGCGTCTTGGACATTGGGGGAGAAAGTAATTCGCAACTGTGCTGATATTCTCAAGCCCTATCTCATGAAAGCAGTGGAGTCCTCAGGCAGATCTCTAAATGAGTATGCACACATAGTAGCTCATATTTGCCGTAAATCTGAATCCTTCAATGTGGTGTTTCGGATGGTTATAATGAGACAGTGGTGGGTTTTACTTGCAACATCATTATCAGTTTTGTTAAGTTCTTTTTTGAATGTAAAAACTCAAGTCATGTTATGTCTGCTTCTCCTTTCTATACACTTGACTCATTCTTTTCTTTTTTGTTTCCTTAGATTCACAAGTGACAGAGTGGCTAGTTACTAGGATTTGCAGATCTTCCATTTCAGGTGGTGGATTGGCTAGCTTTTGGTTTGACTTCAGCCATAGGGACAGGACAGGACTCATTTACATACAACAATTTGCTAGGCTTAGGCTTAATTAATACATTACAATCGGATATCTTTATTTTGAGAACTCAAACTCATCACAGTTTATTTATTTAAATGACGAGATTTTGCTTCATGAATCTTGTTTACTTTTATAATTAAGTATTTCTCAATGTGTTATTTGATTATTAAATTTTCCTTTAGAAATACAATTGCGACGCTTGCTTCATTGAAGCGTGTCACGCAGCCAAAGTCAAACATAAGAAGTGCCAGTGCTTCTACTATGGACAGTGAAGCTATAAAAAAAACTGATTCAATAAGAAAGGATTTTTAACTAAAACCCATTAGGAAAATACAAGTCATGCTATTAAATATTTTGTTTTCTGCATTTATGTTAATGACAAACATAATTTACCTTGGCTGGATTGATTAAAACTTATCTCATTCATGTGGAGACGATACCTCAATTGTTTCTTATCTGCACTATTTTGATAAATAATTTTATTTAATTCTAATTTGGTAAATAAAGACGTGGACTTTAGCCCATTTTAATAGCTTAGTCTTGGGAGGGAAAATAGGGGTTGGGGAAGTTGTTCATTTAGATATAATGAAAAGGAAAAGAAGGAGAATGGATAAGATGAAATTTAGAAGGATGATATTTTTTTGTAAGTATTCTTTTAACTCATACGCCTTTCCTATCCATTCTCCCTATATTTTAATGTAACCAAAAAAATGATGATTTTCCATTTTCTGATTATTAAGTTAAATAAATTAAAAAGGTTAAAAAATGAAACAAAAATACATCATGAATTAAATATTATTGAATTGTACATTTTTTTTTTATAAAAGTTATTGGAAAATGTTATATGGATGATTTTCATTTTAATCTTTTATTTTTTTATGTTATTTTATTTATTAATCAACTAGCATTTTTTTTAAGGAACACCAACATATTCCTCGAGGATTTGCGGATAGGCGAAACCTTTTACTATGAAAAATAAGTGTTTGTCCAATCATTACTCGTTCTAGAATGTTCTAAGACTTAATAAAGATCCAATAGTTTATCCTTATTTGTAAAAGTTGTAAGTTAGCTGCTAAGAAGTGTGCACGATTTCAGAAATATGTTTGGTTTAATATTAGATTGAACAAATATATATATATATATAATAGAAATTTAAACCTTTTAACATGCATTAGAACTTCAACATTATCACATGCTATTAAAAAACTCTAGGTTTAGCCGCTAACAGGTATGTATTACTTGATCTCTAATCTCTCAAATTTAAGCCGTACCGACTTGAATATTGTCATTGAAATCCTTTTATGTATTATTTTTATTATGCAGAGTAAAGAGACTACCAATGAAGATCCAAGTCAATCCCTTTGAATCTTCTGTTAAAGGGCAATTGAATTCCTCTTACAGTGAGAGATATGTGATTACTTTCTTTGAACTTGTGCTAATCTATTATCGTTGTAAACTTTTTATTCTCTAGAATTTTCCTCTTTTTATTATGTAGTTTTGAAATTCCAGTTTCAAAACATTTCTTTCACATATTTGTCTTTCGTTTTTGTTTTGAGATATTCAGATGTGAAAATTACTTTTTCTCAGTTTCAAAACTGAGATTCATGTATTACAATAAAATCTCTAATCAAATTCATCAATATATCAATTGATTATTGATTAACGTGGAATCCCTAATTTTAAAATATTTTTTTCTACTGTACAATTTTGAAGTTGAATATTATTTTCTCTTGCACCTTTATATTTTAAAATCCTAAAACACTTTTCTTAGATTCTTGCTTTAGTTATGAAATCTTTGGTATCAAAACTATTTTATTCAATTGCATGCTATTGTTTGAAATCTCAAAATCATTTTTTTTATGTGAAATCTCTAATTGCTAGATAATTTTTTTTATGTGAGTTCTCTAATTTCTATATCATATTTTTATGTCTTTTTATTGTTGTAAAATTCTTAATTTTTGTAAACACCTATTTTAGTCAAATCTCAAATTTTAAAACAAAAATATTATTTTCCCGGTCATTGTTGGTCACAGTGAAATTCATCACATTTTATAAAATCTACATGCATGCATGCATATGAAAAACAAAAGAAACATAAGATGAGAGATTGCATCAACATTGCATAAGCCTCTGAACAGAAGAGCACTTGAGGAGGTTTCCCATTCGCGGTTCGTGAACGTCGCTGGTCCAAAGGAATTTTGCACACGATGAGAATCGAATACGGGACCTCCCGCTAAATAAATCGCTCCCACCCCTGTGAACAGAGTGGGGCCTTACACCACTACGCCAACCTTTTGGGTTGATTTATTTATTTTTAATTGAACACTTGTGTGTTACTTACATATTATGCTAACAAACCTTGTTTAGTCATTGACGTCTGTTATTTAGTTTACATTGTTTTGTTGACAAACGATTTCTCTTAAATGGATTTTTTTTTCCAAACTTTGGCTATAAAAATTATAAGTTTAATTGTCATGAACTTTTATTATAGAGATTTTAACATTGTTAATCAACTGAAAATTATTTTTATTATGATTTTTAAAGTAATTGTTATAAAGCTCGATTATCTTATCATATATTTTTCTTATATGATAGTTTATGATTGAAAAATGAATATATTGTAAAAAAAACTTTATATTATAGTGTATTTAAATTTAATTAAAAAATATATGTAAGACACTAATTATATTTGGTCTTTTTAACTCCATCTGCGAAATTCTATCCAAATTGACAGAAATATTACAAAGTGAAAAGTATTTATGTTACAAAGTCGACAATGTCATTAAAGTGTTATTCCTATTTTTTTAATACATTATAAATGTAGAACTTTTTGCATTATTATTTAATTATAGATTATTATGTATCATAAGATTGTTGATTTTTATAATAATTATTTTAAAAGTTATATTAAAAATAATTTTCCATTGATTAATAGTCAAAAAGTTTTTATCTTTTTACGATGAAAGTGATTGAATGTTAACCTATGGTATTTTTAATAGCCAAAAATATGAAGAAAAAAAAAAAGATTTTTGAGTGAAGGATACAGATACATACACAATACAAATCCTCTTCTCTTGCACACCCCAATTAAAATTGTAGATAGACAGACAGGCGCGTCAATGAGCAAAACAGGCCCAGCTATGCAAGCGTGTGTCTTTGTCTGTGCAATGCAAAGTGGTATAATGGTAATTGCAGCAAGAATATTACAGAAACTCAGTTTCATCAGCACTGTCCTCAACTCTTAAAAACAGGCATTAAAGCGCCAATGAGGAAGAAAGTAAATGACCCTTTTAAAGCTTTTTTTTCTTTTCTTTTAAGGTAATCAAAGTGAAATAAAAGGAAAAAAAACAAAAAGTAATCCAGTACAGTGTTCATTTCAAGCCCAGAAACATCCTGAATGATGGATGAAATTAATAAATCATTGACGGTTTCTGAAAATGATCATTTATGTGTGTGTCTACTTGCATGTCTATCATTTGGCCTTCAGCCCTTGAATTTGGGTACGGTGAGTTGTTTGCAGCAAGAGTGAGTGAGAGTGAGAGTTAGGGCTATAAAACGGTCATTTATAGTGTGCGAATGCTTTGAGCTTGAGGCACAAAAATGGCCTCTGCAAATGATTCTTCAGAGAGGAGCACAGCAAAGAGGCTCAGACATGTCGGGAGGAAGCTCCTGAAGTGCTCTTCCATTCAGAAGCTTCTGCAGCTTCTTGATGTAATCTCTCATCTTGCCTTTTCTCTGTTTTTTTTCTTATATGCATTTGTATCTTTCTGGTGGATTTTTCTGACATGAATTCTGCTGTCTTCTGAAATTGTTCATGAATTTCTATCAGTTGGACTATCATTTTTTAACAGATTTGTTGCTGTCTGTAATTTCTTATGTTCGGTGTAGATATGTGTTTTCTTCACAACCATTGTTTATCTTCATGTTTGGTATTTCTGACCTCAAATGGATTGGGACGCCCAAATTTTGAATGTGTAAAAAATTGTTATTTTGATTATTCTCATGATCTAACATGTCTTCTATTTTTTCTGTAGCCTTCAAGTTTTCATTTTTCCTGAATTTTCTGAGTTTGAGTCTCTTTGGGCCCCTGTGGCTCTATTCACTTGTCTAATGGGGTGTGTGCCTGAAAATTCCTTTTCCAATTTCTGAATCATTGGTTGAATAGAGTGACTGTCAGGTCCATCTTTATAAGCCCCTATGGAAGTCCAAAGCCTCCTTGAAGATAAGTTTTTTATTTGGACTGTGGTGCTTTATAGAATTAATAGTTAAATACCAATGACATTTTGTCACCTGGCCCTTTGAAGGGGGAGGAGTTACTTTCCCTTGACGGCTACAATCTGGGATGCCATGACAGAGTGCTAGTTTTGACTTTTGACCTTTGGAGTTTGATGATCTCTATCTCCTTGATGTTATAACTTGGGCCCCTTTTGAATTTCTTGTTTGGTTGCAACAATTAGTCAAATGAATTCACTACTTTGTTGAATTTGATCATGAGTATGGCTTGTTGATTAGATGCAAACAAATATTATTTTTTATTTTGATTTTTGTTTATTGGGGATGAATGTATGGTTTAGTTTACATCAATGTTTGCTTTGATATTTGAGATGTGCTCAGAAATTGTGCACTAAAATATGGATATTTAGAAAGGGTTTTGCTTGTTCCATCACTTGAGTTGAAAAGATCAAGTGGAATATCAGGTTTAACTCTTCTCAAGCCATAACATAAATTGGGAGTCTTCCCCAATCCCCATGCATCTCAGTGCTGCTTATGAATTTTGGAACAAAGTTTAACAACATTGTTACAATGGGCCTTCCAAGCTTTGATTGAACTCTGATTTTTTATTTTTGGTTTTCTAACTTTTAGAAATTGGAGCTGCTATTATCAACCCTGGATCAGGAACCAAGTAAGCCAATTCAAGAATCACTTGTACCTTCAATGAAGGCATTGATTTCCGATGAACTTTTGAGGCACACAGATGAGGATGTTAAGATTTCAGTTACATCTTGCATCAATGAGATTACAAGAATCACTGCACCAGATGTCCCTTATGATGATGAACAAATGAAGGTACTAATTTTAGTTTGATATATTTGTATTTTTTTAATTAAATTATTGAAGTATACTGTAAAGTGTATACTATAAATGATGTTAATGCTTTTTTGTAACCATAATTTTTCTTGTCCAAATTTTAACATGGCATTTCATTTCATGGTAAACAGGAAATCTTCAAGCTCACAGTGGCATCTTTCGAGAATTTGTCTCACATATCTGGCCGTGGCTATGAAAAAGCACTTAGCATTCTCAATAATGTTAATAAGGTCAGATTATGCTTGGTCATGCTGGACCTTGAGTGTAATGACATGGTTATTGAAATGTTTCAGCATTTCTTGAAATATATAAGGTTAGAGCCTTGACAATGTGTCTCTTATCTTTTTCTTCTTGTTCCAAACTTCTATGTGTTTCTTTATTTCCAATTACTTATCTAACAAAGGAACATAACTCTATTTCTTCCTGTGCCCAACTTTTAAGTTTCTTTTCTATTTCTTCCAAGTGGATATTTGAGATCTGTTGAAATAGTTGACATGTAAACAGTTCTGCAATTTTGGTGAATTATATTGAAGTTGATCACTTGACTAGATGATCATATTTAAATTTTAATCATGTGTCTGTTTATCTGCTGCTGTCCTGATTATTCTTGAACACATATGTTAGACACCCCCCCATTGCAAGGGTTTATGTTAGGAAGACAGGGAAGGGCAGCAGGGTATTGGGTTTCCTGTGGGCAATGAGGAAAGTAGTAGAGAATAGAGATGACCATTAGCGACATTTGAAATGCAATAAATAGAATCAGTTGCAAATTTGCAATGAAAGCAATAAGATGAATGGAGGAGGGATAGGAGGGGGTGAGCAAGGGGAGGAAGCAGACCCAGGATCCTGATGTGTCTGCATCATCTGTGTTAGAATCAAAACCATTTATTAGCTTCCACCTAACAGGTTAAGCTGCTTTGAGTGTTTTGCATCAGTTCTTTTACCAGTCTCCCTCTGATACTAATATCATCGTAGTATCAGTAGAAAGAAAATAACTTTGAGTGAATGCTTTCAGTACCACAGGGATCTGTTTTGCAGTTTCCTATCAATTTACTTGAGGTGCTTCTGAAGATGAATCAATTTTCCTTTGCATTTTTCTTTTGCAAATGACTTGTAGATCATAGATGAAACATTGGGAAGTTGTTTTACATTAAAAAATGCTGATGAAAATGCAGATTGCTTGTTACAAAAACAAAAGTTGATTGCCTTTTCCTTTTTTTCTTTTCCCACTTTTAAGTTTTCATTCACTTCTAGAATTATTAATTACTTGAAGTATTTGCTCAATTTAAAGGTCAAACCATCCCCATAATGCAATTCATTTAATGGAATCAATAATGACCCTGATCTTGCAAGAAAGTGAACAAATTTCCCCAGATCTTCTTAGACCTCTGTTGGATAGTGTAGGGAATGAAAATCAGGTAACATGCTTTGCATTATATCAATTTCTTGTATTCTTTTCTTTTTGTATCTTTTGTTTATTGATTATTTGTTATTTCATGTCCTTTTATTTAACTTACAATCTAGTTTGATTTATGGTCCCAGACTATTTCTCCTATGTCTTGGACATTGGGGGAGAAAGTAATTAGCAACTGTGCTGTTAATCTCAAGCCCTATCTTATTAAGGCAGTGGAATCCTCAGGCAGAGCTCTAAATGAGTATGCACAGATAGTAACAGATATTTGCCAGATTGAATCTGAATCCCCTCCATGTGATGACTCAAATGGTTCTAAGAAGGCAATGGTGTGTTTTACTTGCAACACTCTATCAGATAAACTGTTATAGCTAATATGTCATATTCTTGCTTAGTATTAATTCTGCATTTTTGCTGCATATTGGAAACCATGGAACAAATTTAGCTGACTTCTGCAAGTTCTCTTGAACCTTGACTGTTGCTGTTGTTTCGTTAGTATGTTTTCTAAAAATGTATCAAATCATAAGCAGACTGGTTCTCCTTCTTGAAACATGCCCAAAAACCGTAGGCATACTAAAAACTCATGTAGGAAATGAACAGTTGTCAACCATGTCACCTGTCTTCCATTTATTCAAGGAGGAAGCTCTGATCAAATTCCAGCAGAGAAAAATAACCACTCTAGTTGATTGCTAATAAACCTGTAATTTACCATCAAAATATTCTTGCTCACTCGAGCTGTTCCATATGTAATAACACTTGAGTTCTGTTATAAGCGGTGGGGGATATGGATGGTGCCTATCAATATTACATTGACATGTTCATATTTTTGTTGTATTTGCTACAAGTTGTCAGTTAATTTTAGTCTTTGAACTAGACTGAAGTTAGGATTGGTTGACTTGCAATGCTTCAGGTTCAGGAAGCTGAGAACAAGCTTGATGTTCCTAAAGATGCAGAAGATCAACTGTGTGATGTAAATTGTTCTTTTCCCTTCTCAATGAGTTATTTGATTATAGATAGTGCCTTTCACTGTTACATTGATATGTTCATATTTTTTGTTGTTATTTGCAACAAGTTGTTACTTTATTTTAGTCTTTGAGCTAGATTGAAGTTAGGATTTGTTGTGTTGCAATGCTTCAGGTTCAGGAAGCTCAAAGCAAGCTTGATGTTTCTAAAGATGCAGAGGAACAACCATGTGATGTAAATTATCTTCTTCCCTTCTCAATGAGTTTTTTGATTATGGATGGCACACCTTTCACTATTACATTGATATCTTCATATTATTTGTTGTTATTTGCAACAAGTTTTTACTTGATTTTTGTCTTTGAGCTAGATTAGGTTAGGATTGGTTGTGTTGCAATGTTTCAGGCTCAGGAAGCTGTAAACAAGCCTAATGCTCCTAAAGATGCAGAGGAACAACCAAGTGATGTAAATGATCTTTTGCCCTTCTCAATGAGTTATTTGATCATGGATGACACCTTTCACTATTACATTGATATCTTGATTTTTTTTTTTTTATTGTTATTTGCTATAAGATGTTACATGATTTTTGTTAAATAACTAGAACAGACAACATTATAGAGAAATAGGCAATAAACCGTGTCTGAATACACTACGGAGCATAGTTTATATAGGCTTATTTGCACTTATTACACAATATATTGTTTCCTCTAAATGAGATATTGCTGCCTATAAACTATAATTATGAATAGAATCAGAATATTAATTCTGATTTTCAACATTCCCCCTCAAGCTGGAGCATATAAATCATATGCACCAAGCTTGTTACATATACTGATTAACCCGTGGACCCCTCAAAGCTTTGGTGAACACATCTCGCTAGCTGATCACTAGAGTTAACAAATCTAGTGATGATATCTCCTGATTCAATCTTCTCTCTAACAAAATGACAGTCTACTTCAATGTGTTTGGTCCTTTCATGAAGCACTGGGTTAGATGCAATATGTAAAATTGCCTGATTATCACAAATTAGAGTCATTTTGACATCCTCTTCAAACTTGAGCTCTTTAATAAGTTGCTTTAACCGAGACAAGTTCACAAGTTGCTACTGACCATAGCTCTATATTCCGCTTCAAAGACTTTAGACCTTGCCACCACACTTTGCTTCTTGCTCTTCCAGGATATAAGGTTTCCATCAATCATTATATAATATCCTGAAGTAGATCATCTGTCACCAGGAGAACCAGCCCAATCTGCATCTGAATATCCAACAATTTGGACATGTCCTTTGTCATTATAGACAAGTCCTTTTCCAAGAACACCTTTGATGTATTTGAAAATCCGCGTAACCACCTCCCAATGATCTTGACAAGGAGAATTCAAGAACTGATTCACCACACTAACTGCGAAAGCAATGTCAGGACGAGTGACAGTAAGGTAATTTAGTTTCCCAACTAACCTTCGATATCTTCCTGGGTCTACAAAAGGAACCCCTTGGTTAGGTAGCGGTTTGACACTGGGGTCCATAGGAGTGTCCATTGGCTTAGCATTCATTAGGCCAATTTCCTCAAGGATGTCAAAAGCATACTTCCTTTGAGAGATCACCACACCATCCTTGGATTGGGCCACTTCAATACCTAAGAAATATCGAAATTTCCCAAGATCCTTAGTTTGGAATTGGCGAGAGAGGTATTGCTTTAGTTGGGCTATGCCATGCTCATCTCCTCTAGTGATAACAATGTCATCCACTTACACAACGAGGTAGATACATCCCTGTGGTGAATGGCGATAAAAGACCGAATGGTCAGCTTCACTGCGAATCAAGCCAAACTGTTGTACAATAGTACGAAATCTGCCAAACCATGCTCTCGGAGACTGTTTGAGTCCATAGAGGGATCTCCGAAGTTGACAAACCATGGTAGATGATTCCCCCTGAGCAACAAAGCAAGGTGGTTGCTCCATGTAGACTTCTTCTTCAAAATCTCCATGTAGAAAAGCATTTTTTATATCAAGTTGGAAAAGGGGCCAGTGACGAATGGCTGCAGTAGAAAGTAATAGCCGGACAGATGTCATTTTTGCCACAAGAGAGAATGTGTCAGTATAGTCCTGGCCAAACACCTGAGTGTAGCCCTTTGCCACTAATCGGGCTTTGAATCGATCAATCTTGCCAGTGGGTCCAACTTTAAAGGAGTATAGCCACCGACACCCGACGACGGACTTCCCAAGAGGAAGAGGAACCAGATCCTAAGTACCTGCTTTGTAGGGCACACATCTCGTCAATCATTGCTTGTTTCCATTCTGGGTGGGATAAAGCTTCACCTGGAGAGTTAGGAATAGACACAGAAGACAAAGACGAAAGACAAGTATAAAGTAAGGGAGAAAGACAGTAATAACTCAACGTAACATAGTGAGGGGATGGGTTACAGGTTGTACGTGTACCTTTCCTAAGAGCAATGGGTAGGCCAGGGTCAGACGAAGGACCTGAATCCGGGAAAGAGATTGGAGCTGGAGGTGGGTCGATCATGGTCTCATCCTCGGTGTAGGGATAGGCACTTGGTGTAGTACCTGGGCATGGTTGTCTATGATATGTCTGAATAGGTTGTGGTTGGAGAGAATGTACCGGTGATTGTTCCTCTAAAACAACGGGAAAAGGAGCAAGAGAAGGACTTTTCAGTGGGAGAGAATGATGAGAGTCAAAAGGAGCGGAAGCAAACTCAAAGTAGGGCACAGACTCAAAGAAAGACATATCAGCAGAGATGAAATAACGTTTAAGGGTAGGGGAAAAACATCTATACCCTTTCTGGGACCGATGGTAGCCAAGGAAAACACACTTGATGGACCGAGCTGATAATTTGTCAAGCCCTGGCGAAAGGCTATGAACAAAACATGTGGAACCAAAGACATGGGATGAAGTGGTGTATGGGGAAACAAAATTGAGTAGGGGGTTTGGCCTTTAAGAACAAAGGATGACATACGATTGATAAGATAACAAGGGACATTGCCATGAAGGAGAAGGGTCCTAGTGGTTTCGACAAGGTGTCGATTTTTACGTTCGGCGACCCCATTTTGCTGAGGCGTATGAGCACAAGAAGTTTGGTGAAGGATACCTTTCGATGCCATAAACTATTGGAACGGGTTGGATAGGTATTCACGGGCATTGTCACTACGAAGGGTTCGGATAGGAACACCGAATTGAGTTTGAATTTTAGTATAGAATTTTTCAAATAAGGAAAATAATTCAGATCTATTTTTCATTAAGAATAACCATGTGCAACGACTAAAATCATCAATGAATGTAACAAAATATTTAAAACCAGAAGAGGTAAGGACCCGAGACGGACCCCAAACATCATAATGGATTAAAGCAAAGGGGGATGTAGTCCGTTTATTCATACGGTCAAGAAAAAATTGACATGTGTGTTTTGCTAACTGATACGACTCACAATTTAAAACAGACAATTTGGACAAACTAGGAATCAACTTCTGAAGGATCGGAAGGCTGGGATGACCCAACTGAGCATGGATGGTAAGGGGAGAGGATGTGACAGAACATGCTGGTGATGGGGCAGAGAGGTAATAAAGACCATGAGACTCACATCTAGTGCCAATCATCTTTCCCGTACTCCGGTCCTGCAAGATAACAGTATCCTTAGTGAATGTGATCAAACAATCATGTGATTGGGTCAAACGGTGAACAAACAAAAGGTTAAAGGGACAATCAGGTACAAATAAAACAGACTCGACAGTTAAAGCGGGTAGGGGATGGGTGGTGCCAATTCCTTGTGACTGTGTTTGGGAACCATTGGCGAGAGGTAATAATAGGTAAAAGACCCGAGGTAGAAAGAGAGAAGAGAAAAGAGAGCGATTACGGAGATGTGATCGGAGGCACTAGAGTCAAGCACCCCCTAAGGGCCCATAGAAGGAGACTGTGAGAGATAGGCAAAAGAATTACCAGATTGTGCTACCGAAGTAGTAGTACCCGAGTTCTGACGACTTTCAAACCATTGGAGAAAATCCTCATACATCGCAGGGGTGGGTCGGGGATGATCAGTGGTTGAAGAAGTGGTGGCTGGTGAGGAATTGGTCACATTAGCAGCATGAGGGGGCCTACCAATTATTTGCCAGCAACAATCAACAATGTGGCCATCCTTGTGACAATGAGTGCACGTATACTTATTCTTTGATTTGGAATTTCCATGCCAAAGACGGCCCAATCCACTACTACGGGAGGCAAAGGCAGAAGAATCACCCACTGAAGTAGAAGATGAGACATTGGTCTACTTAGGTGGGACTCGAAGAAGGGTAGAAGAAGCACTAGTCATAGTGGACACTATAGGGGACCCCAAAATCTAGTCACGAGTGGCAGAATACTCCGGAGGCAAGCCATAAAGGGCAAAGGACATAAAGAAGGTACTGCGGTTTGCAAGTTCCTTCTTAGCTTCTTCGAGTTTGGTGGCGGCGGGAGGAAAGAGTTTATTGAAATCATGGAGGGCAGCATGAACTCTTCCAAGGTAGGCAGACATTGGGCCATCAAATTTTCGAGGAGCAACGAGGGTCATCAGTTCTTAGCAAACTTCATAAGAGGCGTTGAGCATCATTAGTGTAAAGGGCTCGAGCTTCTGACCAAACCAATTCGCACGTGGCATGTGGTTGAAAAATCGGTTTGATAGAAGGATGAAGAGTAGACTTGATGACGCTACACAACTACGCATCAATTTTCTCCCATTTAGGACGATCAGCAGCCCCCACCAGAATCAATAGTGGTTGTAAGGTGATCTTTGTACCCTTGACCACTAATCCAAAGGAGAATGTCGGAAGCCCATGTGGAGTAGTTTGAACCATCCAACTTCTTCGTAGAAGGGGTAAAGTTCGAAAGTAGAGGGGGCTCTGGCCTAGGTGTTTCAGTTTCAGCAGACATGATGCAAGGGAACAGTGCAAAACCGAAACCTTAGAGAGAGAGGAAAACAAATCTCGTCAGATGAAGATGGCACAAGGAGGGGTAGGTTCGCACGGAAGAGACGATGCCGCGCGTTCAAGTCGCCACCGGGAAGGGAGCTCCACGCGCCGGAGACGCACACCAGAAAATGGTGTTTGACACGTACAGATGACACGCGTGTGGGCACGTCGGAGTGCTGGTGGAGATTCTATCAACGGCGGTGGACAGCGGGGGCCGGCGCGATTCGGATGGCAGGGAAATTCACTGGAGGAGGTTGCCGGGAAATTTTCTAGCACGACGGTCAGCGACGATCGGCGGAGGTTTTCAGAAAAAAAATGGAGACAGCAGCAGTAGGGTTACAAACCAATAAGAAAACGTGTTTATAACAAAATTGCGTCGGAGGACAGTGGGTCCTCCGAAAAAAAAACCGATTTTAGGTACTACCCAACCTGGCTCTAGATACCATATTAAATAACTAGAACGGACAACATTATAGAGAAATAGGCAGTAAACCGTGTGTCTAAATACACCACGAAGCATAGTTTATATAGGTTTATTTGCATTTATTACACAATATATTGTTTCCTCTAAATGAGATATTGTTGCCTATAAACTATAATTATGAATAGAATCAGAATATTAATTCTAATTTTCAACAATTTTAATCTGAGTTAGATTGAATATAGGATTGGTTGTGTTGCAATGCTTCAGGTTCAGGAAGCGGAGAACAAGCTTGATGCTCCTAAAGATGCAGAGGAACAACCGTCTGATGTAAATTATCTTCTTCCCTTCTCAGTGAGTTATTTGATTATGGATGGTGCCTTTCAGTATTACATTGATATATATCTTCATATTTTTAGTTGGTATTTGCAACAAGTTTTCTTACTTGATTTTAGTCTTTCTGCTAGATTTAAGTTAGGATTGGTTGTGTTGCAATGCTTCAGGTTCAGGAAGCTGAGAACAAACTTGATGTTCCTAAAGATGCAGAGGAACAACCGTGTGATGTAAATTATCTTCTTCCCTTCTCAATGAGTTATTTGTTTACTAAATTTTCCTTTAAATACAATTTCAATGCTTGCTTAGTTAAAACCAACTGTCAATATGAATGCAGTATTAAACTTCTAACTTGATTCATAATCAGGAAACCAAGGGGCATGAACCTGATATTACTGGTGAGAGAGATGTTCAAATTTTGGATGATACAAAGTCAAACATAAGAAGTGGTGCTTCTACTATGGATGGTGAAGTTATAAAAAATTGTGGTTCAAAAAGGAGACCACGTTCTGAAATTACTAAGAATTCCAAAAGAGGAAGTGTGAAAGCCAATTTGGAAACTGACAATTTAGAGTCTGTTCAGGAACCAAAATCAGAAACTCAGTTGAATACTGTGCCAAGGAAGAGGGGCCGTAAGCCTAATTCTTTAATGAATGCAGAGGAAGGCTATGATCACTCATGGATTTATCGGGAAACAAAACCTGGGAAATCAGCTCTATCCAGAAAAGCTAGCAATTGCACCTCTCCTTATCCATCTTCTGAAAAACATACTTCCAGAAAGGATAAGTTTCATGGAAAGCCCAAAACCATAAGTGAAACTCTAGTTTCTAAGCCGAAAAGTGAGAACATAGTAAAACCTGCCCAATCCCGAAGGATTCAAAATATTGGCAGTGATTTTCCAGCTAATGATACAAGTGAAGGTCATGAAGCTTTAGCTTCAAAACCTAAAACTGACAAGATTACAGATGCTGCTCCTGTAAATAATAACATTCCTGATAGACGTAATATCAAACGCAGTCAGTCAAGGAAAAGAAAGAGCACTGGGAATCAAGATGTTTATTCCAATTCTGTGTCAATGTTAAAGGAAGACAACTTGAATTCTCTTCTTGAGAAGACTTCTTTGGATTCACCAACAGTTAGGTTGGAAAAGGAATCTGAAGTAAGGAAGGATTCTAAACTAAAACCCATTAAGAAAATAAAATTTTCTGTAAGGATTGATGGGAAACTTGTTGTGGCTCCAGAATCAGTTTCTAAGAGGGAACCTAACGCTTCTTGTGGAGATGAGGTTAAATTCAAGTCATCTATGAATGTTGAGCTAGAAAATATAGAAGAGGGCAGATCCTCATCTCAAACAGATGTTAAGAAAAGGAAGAGGCTTAATGCTACTCCTAATAAGGGTCTCAACAAATCATCAGCTGTGAAGGTATAGCAAGTATCTTTTCACAATCCTCCAGAGCAACACACAATATATTAGTAAAAGCTAACATATTTTGTCTTTTGGGGTTGATGCCTCCACTTTTTAGGAGCTGATTGTAGAATCTGCAAGTAAATCATTAGGTGGTGTCAAGGAAACCCCACAAGCAAGGTTGAGGAGAAGACACATTACTGAGAGTGTAGAGGTATGCATTTGAAATTCCTTAGAGTTATTGAAATTTCAGTTTTTTTCCAATAAAACCCCATGAAATTTCATTGGTTTACTCTGGAAGGTCCTTAATGCGTGATACTCTCTAAGTTATGTACTAATTATGCAAACAAGATGATATGCCTTGGAAAGTCTAATGGCAGTATATTGCTTTCCTATTGCTGCTTTTGACTTCTTAATTAAAAATTCATATCGGATCATCTCTATCTCTATGTATATGTTTGATTGACTGATGTCCAGTGTAAAAATTGTACTCCACTCTCCACACTACTACATAGCAATAGTGGTCTAAACTGATAATGTTTGCCATAACATTTCAAGCTTTTGACAATGGTTTGAATTAGATTCTTGTTCTCAAAGTTGTTTGTTTACTGGAAATTTCCCGATCTATTCATTTTTCCTCCTAATTTATACCCTATTAACTTTTTTTCTCAATAAATGTTTGCAAACTTTTTTTTTTCTTCAGGCATCTGAATCTTGTGATGATGATAACTCATTGGTTGGCAGAAGGATCAAGATCTGGTGGCCGAAAGATAAGATGTAAGTATCTCACTAGCATATTTTGTAACTTATTTCTATCTCTGCATTCCTATATTTCCAATTTCTAAGCAAGTATACTATAGCCTTAGCTACATTAGACCCTATGATGTGGAGGGAAAAAAGAGAATTAAAAAAACACAAGTGGTTTTTCTTCTGCTTGAAAGCTTTTGTGATGTATTTTTGCTAAACCATGTTGTGTCTAACATGTAGATTCATGCTTATGAACTATGGGTTTAGCACAATACTTATATTTAGAGGAATCTTTGTTATAAATCATAGTTGGGTTCGGAATCATATACACATAAAAATGGAGGATGAAGGTTTACCATGAGCGATCTTTTTATAATGTGGACTTCCTCTGTCAATACTTAAAAGAGTTGTCATGTGCAATATTTTTTATATTTTGGTGGGGATTGTTTAAAAAAATTAATTGTAAAGTATTCTCTTTAAATTCAGATTTCGAAATAACCATCCATGTCAAACTCATTCAGTAAGCTTATAAGATAATTGCATGTGCTTTTGAAAATAGAGTGGAGGCACTTATGGTCATCTACCATCTCTTTTCTCTTTGGATGGCTTACTGGATTGTGTTAGAACATTGGAATTAGGAAACATGCTATGTGATTTAGATAAAGAATTCAAAGCAGGTTATTTTTAACTTTAGCTTTAGAGCTAAATGCTATGTTGTGGAAGTTTTTTCCTTTAAAGATATCAGTAGGTTGTTATTTAATATCTCTTCCCTAAACCTATTAAGCGTTTATCTTGTTTCATAATTTTAGTTTCAGTGTGTGCACGCTGTTGTTGCTTGTTTTATT
The DNA here is from genome assembly GCA_014843725.1 of Amphicarpaea edgeworthii. Taxonomy (NCBI): domain Eukaryota; kingdom Viridiplantae; phylum Streptophyta; class Magnoliopsida; order Fabales; family Fabaceae; genus Amphicarpaea; species Amphicarpaea edgeworthii. The sequence continues at coordinate 553,795 of CM026320.1, read as the reverse complement.
TTATCTAGTAATTCTGTGTGTAATTCTTTACTTCAGGTTTTATGAAGGTGTTATTGATTCTTATGATCCTATCAAAGGAAAGCACAAGGTGAGATGGCTGTTACTGATCTTATTTTTTGAGGCTTTTTAGCTCTAGTATTTGTTCAGACTTACACTTATTAACTTCAAAGGTATAAACCATTGAATAAGTTTGATAATTATATTTGTTAATATTTTGAATTGATTTTGAATAGATTTTGTATGCCGACGGTGATGTTGAAGTGTTGAACCTCAAAAGACAGCGTTGGGAGCCAGTTAGTGTTGATGCTTTGTTAGATGAGGTGAGCATAAGGCTTTGATGCTTATTTAATTACGGTGTGTGTTTGTGTGTTGCTGATAATGTTTCATAGATGAGGTGAGTATCATATTTTGATGCTTATTTAATGATTGTATGTACATGAGTGTGTGTAGTATGACATCATCTTATAAATTTAATTCATGCATGCCGATATTCTGCTATCAGGAAGGATGTGCACTTCCGAGGTTTGGAGAAGCGTCTGACATGTAAGTATAATCTGGATTTGCAGGACATTAATGCTTAATATTTTCTAATTTGATATTTTTTTAAAATGGAATAAATAAATAATAGATTAGCATAGTAGTCTTTTGTTTATTTTTTATAAACATTACATAACTCTCTTAAATTTTTAAAAGAAATTTGCTCTCCTTTCCATTTGCCTCCAAAATCTCACATCCAAACATAGCCCAAGAGATCTCACAAGAATATAGGATTTCTAATATATGCCATTACTCCTACATAATAATAAGTTTACTCTTGTGCTTTCTATTTGGCCAAATAATCGGTCATTAATTTTTGTGTAATCTCTTAACCAGAGTGGGTCTAATTAATATGACTCTTTTATGTACCTCTATTATATATTATAGATGCTTTGAAATTTTGTTATCAGTAGAGCGCTATTTTTGTTACTTGTGTTGTTTTAACTTTATATTCTGGTATCTATTTCCCCCCAAGCTTTAGCTTATTAAATCAAAATCCAGTTTCAATTGAAAGGACCTCAAACTAGAAGGTTTTTTCTCTTAATGTTATTGTAAATCCCTTGATCTATATCGTCTCTATAGCATAGCAGATACAATTATATTGGATTTCATACCAATAATAGGCCTTTTATCTTAGACGATTGTTAAGTTTGTGTCCACAATTAAGTTCTATACAGTTTATCTGATATATTAAGCTTATACTGTCAAGTTATTCATAATGTACAGAGCAAGAAAAGGCAAGAAAAAATCCAAATTGGAGTCGGTCAAGGGTGCAAATATGAATTCTCAGTCCAGGTTAGTCTGCATGCCAGGCATGATATTTAGGTATGGCAAGCGTTTTATTTGGATCCTTATTGGAATTTTTTAATGGATCAGTAGGGGACGAGCTTCTGCCGGCATATCCAAATCTGCGGATACTTCTGCTGTTGATTTGGCTGATGATTCACCAATAATTTTGAGCATAAAAGACTCTAGGACGCCTAAAACCAAAAGAAGGGCGTAAATGAAGATGTTCATGTAATGTAAGAGCTACGGGCCTCAATACAGTTTTTACTAGTTGGCTCTAAAGCTTTGTAACTGTAGCTTACCATAGGGACAATCAGTTTAGTCTTGTTTTGTTTCATAGTTAATGTCAAGAACCCTGCAAACTGGTTTTAGCATGGTTTGATATATTATATTATATTATGGGGTCTATTATATTGGTTAAGACTATTTTCTTGAGAAGGGTTTTTTCACACCCTTTTCAAAATCTAGCAGAGAAAATGATATGTCACCTTTGATCACGCACGCATGCATGGCTTCATAGGGTGAATGTTTTGAAATGAAAAGGACTGGACATAGCAAAGTAAAATTTCCTTTATGCCCCTTGAAAGGTAAAATCTTCTGGCATTACAAGGTGCATTGGATGATCAAACAACAATAAGGTGATGAACCAAAACACCACACAAAAAAATACTACGCAGTTACGTGATAGAAAAAATATATAATTTTTAAAAATAGCTTATACAAATGTTTTAAATTACAAGATGTAAAATGATAACTTTTCATTTCTATCAAAACCTATTAGATTCCTTCCATTAATTTCTATTAAATCAAATGTTCAAATTTATTTTTTAACTATGACTTAACCTTTACAAATTTAATTTGTCAGTAAACTTTACAAATCTAATTTTTTTTAAAAAATATTTTAAATCTGTGGTAGAAATTCTGCAGTTGACTATTTTTAAAAAGTAGGCGTATAGATATTAATAATCTTCTGTTATTATTAGATTAGATTAGATTGTATTTTATCAAATCAACAACAACAACTAAAAAATATATATACTAGAGTGAGAGAAGGAGCAGTTAATTTTGTTACTATCCAGTCCTCCTTTCTCTAACTTACATTTCCATGGAAAACTAACACGGACCCTCTGGACGAAGCTTGAAGCGCAAGCTTGAACTAGAAGACCAAACAGATCCAAATATTTGTACTGAGATTCTTCAACAAGTTCTCAGAGATTCTTCCAAGGTCATGCTGCTTATGCACTCTATAGTCTTGCTGATAATGAGGTGAATTTAATTTCGTTGTTTTTTTACTTGGTCAACATTGTATGTTGCCCTTTAGTATCATTGATGCACAGTAATAATGTGGTATGCTGCCACTGATATAACAGCTTTGTATGACAAGACATTGTTGCAAATATTATTAAGGTTGGTGGTTTTCAGAAACTGAAGGATGGACATTTCAGAGATCACGTATGTTCATTTACTATTTACTCTTCTTTGTAATTAAAGTAATAGATTTTCATTTTTAACATACTTTCATTTCTTCTTAATGATAATGTAGTAATTACCAATGTTCACTAACAGAACACCTTTCTCTCACCAATTTATTTAGTGGGTTTCCTTGTGTTTGTCTTTTAACTTGCAGCATACTGAAGAGGTTGTAGCAAACAAAAAGATTGGAGAAGATGCAAGGGCAGGTGAATTTTCTTGCAAATTCTATGCAGGTGGTGTATTCTAGTCATAGATGAGGATTATAATCTATTTAAACTATATATTTTTCATGTTTTTCTTTACATTTTTGGATATGATTTTCTTATCTATTCCTCTTTGGCAGGTATTGAAACAGCTAATATATCTTATGCGCTTTGCAGAAAAAGGGGCTCAAAGATGTGTAGCTATTGCTCTTGCTTATTTATGTTCGCCTCCTGATCTTAAAACTATATTCATTGACAATAATGGTAATAAATGGTCTGTCTGTACATTTTTGTAATTTCTCAGTAACGTAGTCACGGTACTTCAAAAGTATTTTCAATCAATATGCTGTTAAATATTTAGGATTAGAATTGCTGCTGGATATTCTTGAATCTCCAAACATAGAGCAGAAAAGCAGTGCTTCAGCTGCACTTCACAAATTGGCTACCAAAGCCAATTCTTCTGTCTTTATCTTTGACGCTGCTCCTTCTTCAACAACTCCCCAGGTATTTTTACTGTGTGGTCGTGTCATATTTGTTTATTTTGACTTGTGTTCCGTTTGTTCTACTTATCACAATCGCATTATTTACATAAGTATAACTTATTGTTTGAAATTGAATTGCTGATATTTTGCTGTCCATATGTCAAGGGGATTAAAATGGGAAACTGAGATTTTTTTAACATATTTTGCTCACAAATATATTTATTGTTGGTTGCATTTGCTGTAGATGTACTTGGGTGAGGAGTATGTAAACAATGCTAAACTGTCTGATGTTACATTCCTGGTTGAAGGTGGAGCATCTGCTGCTATTATTTACAGTTAGTTGTTTATATTTACTACTAATTTCCTATGTTTTCCTTTCTTCAGGTAGAAGCTTTTATGCTAGTAGAGATAGTTTACTTTCATCAGATAAATTTCAGGCAATGTTTAATGGTGGTTATAGGGTAAGCATTAATTAATCTCGTATTGTAACTTTGTTTTCAGGTTCTCTTTTATTTTTATTTATTGTGGCATGGTCTCCCAATTAAAATTGTCCATCCAATCTTTTTCAACAATTATTCCATGTTTAAAAGGTAGTACATTTAGCCGTAAGCTTGTAACGAACTCTCCTTTGTAAATATTCAAATAGAAACTTCCTTGATTGCTAGCCCATTCACTTGGGGTCTTTAAACTGATCAACAGACATTATGGAAAATTTGAATGCTTAACAATCACTTTGCAATTAAAATAGGGCTAATGGATTTGTGGAACTTAAGCCATTAAGCTTAAATATATCCATATTAATGTATTATGATGTGTGGTGCAGGAAAGGGAAGCGAAACATGTAGTGATTCCAAATATTAAATGGGATGCCTTTGAATTGACGATGAGGTGCATTTTCTGCTATCCCTTTCTTTTGTGTTTTTATAACATCATAATATGGTAAATATGCCATTATGCCCTATATATGAAGTATGAACTGATTTTCTGTTGGCACTTCTAGATTTATTTACACTCCTCAGAGCACCACATCAGTATCTTCTGGATGGTCTTAAGCATATTTCTGAAAATGCTATTGTTTGGGTAGATCAAAGATTGTGTTTATTTCCTTTGCTTATGTAGAAAGTTTTTTTAATGGCTTAATTAACCCCATGATTCGTCTGCCTATTATTCTTGTAGGATATTTCTGTGGAAAATGTTTCACTAATGTACAAGATGTCGGAGGATTTCAATGCTACTTCATTAAACATGCATGCATACTGTTTATGCTGGAAAAATTTGACGAACTATTGTCGAGACCATGGTATGTTACATTTTTTACAATCTGAACAGTTCTTCTTTCATAGTTTACTGTGTTTATATGGGGGCTGAGGGTGGAGGATGAAAGCCAACCTTTGTTTGATCATATTTTATGTTCTTCGTCTTTTCAATATGCAGGTATAGTCTCCTGGTTCGTCGTACCGGACATACGTATGTTTTTCTCAACTTTACTTACCAAGTGTCATCCAATTGACTCGTGATTATGGAAATAGATTCCCGTGTTCGTGCATTCATGAGTCAGAACCATTAGATGAATCTCGATGGTTCACATTTTAAATAATTATAAGTTAGATTTGTCAGAGATAAATTATGAGTAGTTATGCTAAATATATAAATTCAAAGAGTTACACTCCATCCTCAGTATTCATTTTTGAGTCAGCACAGCAGAGTTGTTGACATAGCTTTGAGTCAAAAAGGTACTCACCAAACTTTTTGAAAACAAATGCTAGTTTTCCCAACTTTCCCATACACTACTGCCTTCGACATTGAATGGGTTGGGGTTGTTGTTGCGTGTTGATTTTGGGCCATATATATATATTCTTATACTTAAGACTTCGAATTTCTTCCACGCACCAACCCAGGCAGAAGCAGCATATTTCGCCTTTCCCACTTAACTATGATTCCATTCACATTTCCCCTTTCCTCTTGTAAAAAATGGTGGATCCAAGCCCTACACTGCATTACATTATAGGCAGATTTTGCTTGACTCACGTGTCTACAAAATGGAGAAAAAATTGCAAGTCTTTGTGATGGTTGCACATTACATCACTTCTATATTATTACTTTGCTAAAAAGTCTTCTATCAGAAAACTATGTACAAACTAACATTCTAAAATAATGCTAGTTAGATCCTCTCCAACAAGTTCTCATTCCATCCTCTTTTTTAGCAAAAATTGTAACTGTACTATACTACTATTCTTTAAAAAATTCATAGATTGGTTAATATGTTTTACGATTGGTCAATTAACCAATATTAATGAATATTGGTCCATGTTGATTGATTAACTTCAAAATTTGTTAAAGATAAAAAAAAATGCTTCGAGAAAAATAATTGAAAAAGAAAAAATGAATACTCTGAAACTGTCGATCTGGTATATATAATGTCAATTTGAGAAAAGGATCAAAGGTGTTCGGAATTACAAAATAAAGAACACGAGTTTGGTAATAGACATACAGGGTCCACTGTTTCTTTCAGGAGAAATAGAAAGAGAGACGAAGTATAACAACTATGTCACGACACAAGAAACATGTAAATGAATTGAACTAATTAAATATGGCAAGGCCTGAGACTAATGGTTTGGTAGCAAGTGCAACTCCAAAGATATATCAGCAAGCCAGTCCATATATGCCTAAACCTCTCATGTTAATGTTAATTGATAACTATAATTAACCAACATATTAGCTAGCTTCACCAATAATTTTCCTACCTACACCAATAATCTTTGTACGTACGTATATCAAAACTATTCATTACAGTACATGAATATATATTTCAGGTATTATTAGCTATCTATATAATTATAACTAGAAGACTCTGACCATGCATATTGAAACGAGTTGAAAGTTGAAACCGCGTTTGTAACTTTATTTTTTTTTGGTAGTGAAACCACGTTTGTAATTTTATGTTCACACTTAACATTTATATTTAAATAATTTAAAAAAACAAATTACAAAGTTTGACCTAGTTGCTGAATATGCGAATTCTTTAACCATGTTAATTCGATTTTAACTATTAAGCATGTGAATGAAAATAATAAAGTTAATTTTAATTTTTTTTTTTCTTAAATGTAAAGAGTCTTTGGTTATTAGTTAATCCGTAAACGGATAGTATCAATTCACATTTGTTACAGATTTATAAAACAAGTATCATAAAAAAAAAAGTCCAATTCAGTTATTATATTTGAAGCCATGACATTTCACATATACAACAGAGATATTTCTTTGCGATAGGTGCTGGAGAGAAAAAGGAACCCCCCGATTATCTTTCTTTTTTAGCAATATTTTGTTTAGTATTAGGATCACGTGATTCAATAAATGATAATATCAAATTCAACGGTATGAACTTGTTTTATGATGTTTGTTTTATATTCCATGATGCAGCGCCTTCTTCTATTTGAATGGTGCAATTTGTTTTAAAAATTAGTATTAAATTAGTGTAATTTATGATTTCAACTTCTCTAGTTTTTTTTTTTTAATCTACCAAAATGATTTTTATTAATATAAACCAACCCTGCATAAGATGTACATGGGCTGAAAAGTCTATGAGGTTTTGTACATATAGCAATAGCAGGCAATATATAACTAAACACACCCCAAACTTTGTTTCCTTCACCTACGAATATTTTAATAAAAAAGATAGTGAACGAGTATTAAAGTTAAATTTAGAAATGTTGTTTGGCTTTTAAAAGAATGTAAACGTCGTAAAACTTATACCAACTTTGATAAATTTAAAAGTAAATTAGTATATGATATTCGGCATGATGTAGCTTTATAAAAGGCATCCTTTGGCGATGTTGCTCTGTGCCACTCACCACCATATTCCATAATAGTTAAGAAGCAGCATATATTCTTAATCTCTCTCATTGAGAAGATGCCAACTAACATCGGCGAAATCGTGTGTGTGACCGGTGCCGGCGGTTTCATAGCCTCTTGGCTCGTGAAACATCTCTTAGAGAAAGGCTACACTGTCAGAGGAACCGTCAGAAACCCAGGCACGTACGCACGCACATCTCTTATAAATAGTTCTACTATAATATTGCATGTTTGTTTTAAAGTTGTTGGTTTAGTTAGCTGATGAAATTGAATTATATATGTATCAGATGATCCGAAGAATGGTCATTTGAAAGAGTTGGAAGGAGCGAAGGAGAGGCTAACTCTGCATAAAGTTGATCTTTTTGATATTGACTCCATAACAGCTGCTCTTCACGGTTGCCACGGTGTCTTCCATACCGCTTCTCCGGTCACCGACAACCCTGTCAGTTTTGTATAAAGTCTACAATATTATTAGGAGTATTTCCCAACCACTAACATCAAGAATATTTAATCCATTTTGTGGTCAGGAAGAGATGGTGGAACCAGCAGTGAATGGAACGAAGAATGTGATCACAGCAGCTGCAGAAGCAAAAGTGCGACGCGTGGTGTTCACTTCGTCAATTGGCACCGTCTATATGGACCCCAATACGAGTAGGGATGTCTTGGTTGATGAATCATTCTGGAGTGATCTCGAGTATTGCAAAAACACTAAGGTAGGTCAATTAATATATAAGACTTTATTTACTTTGATAGAATTTTAATAAATAATATATAATATTAATTTGCAGAACTGGTATTGCTATGGTAAGACAGTAGCAGAACAAACAGCATGGGATGTAGCAAAAGAGAGAGGGGTGGATTTGGTTGTGGTGAACCCAGTTTTGGTGATTGGACCATTGTTGCAACCAACCATAAATGCAAGTACAATTCACATCCTAAAGTACCTTACTGGCTCTGCCAAGACTTATGTAAATGCCACTCAGGCTTACGTGCATGTCAAGGATGTTGCTTTAGCTCACATTCTTGTTTATGAGACACCTTCTGCTTCTGGTCGATACATATGTGCCGAAACTTCTCTGCATCGTGCTGACCTAGTTGAAATTCTCGCCAAGTTTTTCCCCGAGTACCCAATTCCTACCAAGTAAGTCTCTTTCTTATTAGGGCCGTAGGTATACCAACTTTGACTTCTTTATGTATTCGAGTCAAAGACTCTGTCTTACGTAATTTTTTACTTGTGCAGATGTTCGGATGAAAAGAACCCGAGAGTAAAACCCTACATATTTTCTAATCAAAAGCTGAAAGATTTGGGATTGGAATTCACCCCAATCAAGCACTGTCTATATGAAACCGTTAAAAATCTGCAAGACAACGGCCATCTTCCTGTACCCCCAAACCAAGAAGAAGACTCTTATTGAAGTTAAATCCTACCTATCTAGGTTGAAAAATAACTAGTTATTAAATGATTTTATATTAAACTATATATAAATTCCTTAGGAGTTAGGAGTACGTATTTTCAATTTGTAAGACCACACATCACGCAAATTGTTGCCTTGTGTAAAAGTATAACTGATAGTATTAATGGAGTTTTCCATCCTTTTTCTTCTTCTTTACATCGAGTTGTTTTTCTTCTTTCTTTTTTTCCTCTGTCTAATCCTTTCTTGCTCCCTTCCGAACTTCAAGCAACTTTCCGTACAATTTGATATCTCTAAACATATATAGATAGACATTGACATTCAGTTGGTTTATGTTCACTGAGATTTTGTATTTGGTAGTACTGAAAATGAAAGAAATGGGAAAAAAAAAACCATGTAGTGACACGTTTGCCTTTATGAATGATCAGTTTTTCTTCTTTGGTAAGACTTAAGAGGCCAAATCAATCAGAACCACATATTTTTTTTCTCCAAAATTAATGTTTAAATAAATATACTAACTTCGTTACCCAAAGTCCATATTCTCGGCAAGTTTCTCCCTTTTCACATTACGTTACTTATAAATCTCAACATTTTTTACAATGTTATAGGCGTACATGTGGGAAAAGGGTAGTTGTTGGCCGAAGGTTCTTTTTTATGGTATGAAAAGAGAAACTTCAACAATGAAACAAGAGAAGGAGACTGATTTTTCAACAGTGGCATCAACCTTGTTGATACTAAAATGTTTGATTGACAAATGTAGAAGAAAATGGAAAAGCTTGTATTCGACATATGGGTTTATTTTGTTCTGGGTCCAGTTGACGTTGAATCTCGTATCATGTTAACTGTTAAGTGGATTCAACTCCTGGACAAAATAATAGTTTGGGTTTATGTTCAAATCTTGACAATGGTCAATACTTTGGTTGTAAATAAGTTACACCGGTGTGTAGGTTGATAACTCAGATAAATCAAAAGCTTTAGAAATTCCAACCAAGTGATAACAGAACCCCTGCTCATCAAGTAGTCCAAATAGATCCTTGTCTTTATAGAATTATGTAGTCCACACATCTGATTACAATTGACCCCATCCCATTTTCTATATTCACAATCTAATTCTGCCACTTTATATATATATAACGTTGCTCATTTCAAATTAAGTACTACCAAGCACCATCACCTCACATAAAATGGGATCTTATTTTATATATCCTTGTCCTTGATAAAAGTTTTGCTAGGACTGCATCTAGCTAGTCTAAGCTTACTGAGATAGTATTACTTAATCAATCTGTGCCGAACTCCTTTTTTGAGGCAATTGCATGCTTACTATGTCTTCTCTTGGGAGACTATACATTGATATATCACATTCACCTTGTTCATTTGCCACTTCCTGATCTTCGGGACTACTAAATGCCAAAATGTGTGTAGTCTTTTTATTTTTGCGAAACACTAAGTACGCAATTCCTCCCATATATAGCGCCACACCCGAAAATCCCAATATCCCGAGAAACACCTTAGTCACAATTTTAAAGTGAATATGAAGAAGCAACTTCACAAAGCCAGTCAATAAATAGTATATATTTATGCCCATGATGAGGGAACCAATGATCCAAGTAACAGCCGAAATCTGCAAATCAAAAAATCATATGTCAGAACAACAGTTTTTCTGACAAATAACATTTCCCAACATTAACTTCAAGAATCATGCCTGCTACATGTGTCTCTCTTTCTTGCCTTCATATAGGCATATGTCAGACAATGATTCTAAATATTCTGACCACATTTGTGAAGTTGGTAATCAGTTTACTATGTGAAACAACTTTCAATATTTCACGTCACCAAAAAAATACCGTGATTGAGTTGACATGTTCTCCCATCTTGACTTTGCTGCTAGTGAACTTGAGGAGTGGAATCAGAGCAAAAGGAAGCTCAAATGATAAGATCATCTGATCAACAGACATAGAAGGACTTCAGCACATAGCAAAAAAGATAATGTCACAAGGTCAGTTGTAATTTGTATCATACACAAAATCTGACAGGAATTGTAGGATGATGTCATGTGTACAAAATTAATCACAACAGCACAAGTGGTGCATAACTGCATATGATGTACAAGATGTACCAATAATACACAATCTGACAGCAATTATTAATTGATGCCATGTATGCAAAATTGTTTTCAAAAGCAAAAAGGTGCATATATCAGTACAAGTAACTGTACGGAACCGCATGACTGGTCCTACAATCCTACTTATATCCACCATTGCAGTTGGCCAATATTAAACCCTCAAGAAAGGTCAAAGGGTAATGAATAATGATATAAGAGTCTCTACACACTACAGTGCCTAGGATGCCATGTATTCAAATTACAAATACACGAGAAACTTCCATGAACTTATGATTATTTGAACAACTTTTTGACTTGAATACCAACAAAGCTTTATATGAAAAGCATTACATAATATGATATGGTTGAAAAAAAATAGAGAGAACCTAATGGCAAGGTAATCTTACCGATGCAATTATGATGAGCTCCCCAGCTCCAGCAGAGCCACCAATGAGTGCAACAATCAAACTAGGAACAATGGCTAAGCAACGAGTTAGCAGATTTCGAATCCATGACTTCAGTCGCAAATCAAGAAATCCCTGAATAAGATGGAAATTATTATGGGGAAATGAAACTTAGAAATGGCCAAAGATGAACAGTACTAAGAGGGGTCATTATTAGGAACAGTACCTGCATGATGTATTGCCCTGCATACGTTCCTGTTATAGTAGAACTTTGACCCGATGCAAGTAAAGCAACTGCAAATAGTTTTGAACTCCATTTGCCCAACACATTCTGAGTGTGGTCCATATCAGAAATTATCATCAATGATTTTATTAGCACACTTTCAAAATGATATATTAAGTTCAAGAATTAGGTACATATGGTAGTAGTGTCACGTACTCTTAATAAAAAAGAGGCCTTGTTCAAATCTAAATCCTGACAGTTGTTCTGATCTTCAGCACTTAAATTTGAAGAATTGCAAACTGCACCACTTACAGAAATAACGGAAATATTTATGAGGAAGGCCACCGTAAGAGCAAAGGCACTTTCTATCATGTAAAATCTGCAAGCCTCCTGTAAAAGGACGGGAAAAATTAAATTGAATTATGGTAAAGCTGTATGATAAATGCGTATTTTATATAATTAAAAGTTATAATAAATAAATATTTTTGAATAAGTAAATTACATCTTTATTAAAATCATAATAAACCAATATTTTTATTCACAAACATTTTATATTTTAAAAAGGGTTTAAAATAAAGTTATTTTAAAAGTCGCTTCACTAAATTATTAATTGTTTAAGGAAGGATTAGGATGGATCTTAAATCTCTAATGGGACAGTCAGATAAGACATGTGAAAGTAAACGGGGTCAGATAAGGACTTCAATACTAGACAAAGACAATAGTTATGTTCTTTGATTTTATATCAATATTCCAAGTAGGCCAACATCACTTTAAATTAAATTATAACTAGAAATGAATTTTAATGTATGCACGCAAGAGATTAAGTGTTTTACTTTAATTCCACGAACTGATCGTGGTATTTTCCTTGAAAGCACCAGCGCTGAGTGGAGGAAGAGATTGTGGCTGAAGCAAATGCATAAAGAAACAACGTAGCATTAAGCGACAGAAAAAAGAAATAGAAAATGGATGCAAAAGACATGAGGCAGAGGCAGAGGCACCCACGGCATAACCATTGCCCCAAGAAGTGAAATTGCAAGACCAGTGGCACCATGCCCCTCAAGTTTTGGAACAAAAAGACCCGTCACAACTTCTTTGGCCACTGGCTTTGCATATCCAAGCTCAGCCAAAAAGCAACCAGCAATAGTAAATACTAGAAATGAAATCAAGAATTCAAGTTTCCTAACCTGTTAAACAACAAAGAAAACGTGCTCATATTATTTTCATATAATAATTTGTGTATCATATCCAACCATAGTATGATGCCAGGTAACCACTAATCACTAGGAAGAAGGCTGTATATAAATAGAATCCAGAAAACTACCCCATATTGCTGTAATGCTAAGAGCATCAATGTACTGAGTCCTGTCAGAAGAACACCAATCCAAACAGGTATGTTGAAGAGCATGTTCAATGCAAAGGCTGTCCCAATTACTGCATACATATGCCAGAAAGTCGGATAAAGTTTAACTGTTAAAAAGGGAAACTTATGGTTTGTGTTTCAGAACTTTATTGTCTATCAGCATTAGAAAACAATGATTATGATGTACCATTTACACGTATAAATAATTAGAACAGTTCAAAAATGCTAAATTTGCCTCTATAGTCTATACCCTCGGGTATGTCACAAGCCACTACGGCAATTTCAGCAATCACCCAAAGGATAAAGTTGGGCACCCTAGAATATTCAGCTCTACAATGCTCTGCTAAGTGCATTCCTGTAAGCAGAAACAAAGGAGGAAAGTTAGCATCCATTCCTATACTAATCAAATTTATTCAGTAAAACACAATAAATTATTGAATCAAGTACCAGTGACAACCCCAAGATTAGCTGCCATTGTTTGAATGAGAAGAGCAGCACATGATGCCACCAATATGATCCAAAGTAACTGAAATTAAAGCATAATGTGACAGAGGAAACGGGAAGACTAGAAGAACATAGCTATATAATAACCAATTTTCAGTAGAACATGGCCTAATCACACTCAACGAAAAAATGTAAATAGGCAAAACAATCATCCCCCATGAAGGCATCTGTGGAGGCATGATCGGGACCAAAATAAATCATTGTTTGTGGCTATTACAAATGCCATGTGACAATCTGGTAAAGTGACCTTTACAGATGCATATACATACTTTAATTCCAAAAGCCAGTTCAAACACCTTTTGCTAAATTAGAAACAAAATGATAAGTCTAAGTTGAAGCAACTACATGTATATACCATACCTCATATTTATATTGCGCCCCTGATTGAAGATCCGTCTCAACTGAAAGTCATTGTGAAAATACAATAAGCATATATTTCCTTTTATTTCAGAAGGAAGTGATTGATAAGTGATCTTACAGTTTCCTGGGTCGATATATGCAATGGAAACAAGAAATCCAGGTCCCACGTATGCAAACAAGTTTTTCCAGCTTTTTCTCTGCAAAATACAAACATACATAAATGATGGTACCAAGCTAACCTCAGTCCATGGCAATCAATGTATCTGAGTTACTTAAGCGTACTTTGCAATCAGTTCACTGACTCAGGTTGTGCGATTATAAAGTTCCAAATGATAAATGATTTTCTTTTTCCATGTCATAAGTTAACTAATTACTTAATGGTTTACAGTGTTTGGAAACAGGTTCCTGATACAGATTATCACATTAGGAGGCTAAAAACGTACAAGTTACAATTGGTAAATAGAAACGTAAAAAGGTACATCAAATGCCTCTCTGAATGAGTAACCAAACAAGTATTACACTACTGGCATACGAACTGGAGAAATTATTATTATATGGTCACTGTATATTTATAGTTTCAGTCAATCTCTATATACTACAGCCGAATTTTATCTTTGTCATATCATATGGAAATTGACCAGATTCATAGACACAGAGTGATCTGCGATCATAAAATAATTTGTCCACAAATCTACAAATAAAACATATCTATTGTCTTTTGTGATCCTGAAAAAAAAAAAAAAAAAAACCATTGACGTTACTGTTTGGTATCTACAACACCCAGACCAAACAAAAAGAAAAGGTTAAAACACATCTTATGTCATTTTTTAACGCACATATTCCGAGCATCTTATGACTACATGCAAATCAATAAAACTAAAAAAAAGATTTACTTTAGCGTTAGCATATAAACAGAGAATAAGGCATCCCACTCTGAAATAATAAACCTTAATCTGAAACATAAAGCAAACAAGAACATATTGCAAAGTGAGGCAATAACATTAGATGGAGAATTAAAACTGACATCAGGTACAACAATTTGATCGGTATCTGAGTTTTCAATCAGTGGCGTATTCGACGAGCTCCGGTTACTACCACCGTTGCTGGCAATGAACTGAGGCTGCCCAGAAGATGAACCTGTCACAGTCATATTCTAGCTCGCTCTCCTCCTTAATTTCTGCCCAGAAGAAAAAAAGAAGTCAAAACCTTCAATTTAAGTATATATTAATTAGTATTTATGTATATACTACAAGTTATAAGAATAAATAAATAAAAGTTTGAGAAGAAGAAGACAAATGAAACATGAAGGTAGGTGGAAATTAACGAAGAAGGGGAAGGAAGAGTACTCGAAGTCACATGCGAGTAGTATGCTTAATTATATAAAAAATGATGGCAGAAAAGAGAGTGTAAGTGTGTAGTTGTTTGTTTGTTACAGTGAGAAAATGGATGGTTGATTACGTACACCGTCCACTCTACCTTTTAATTTGCAATAAAAACCTCTTTCTGACTTCTGAACTTAGCAAACTAAACTGCTGCCACTGTCCACGAATGAACCAGAAATTCTCCTTATATCCATTTGCTACATAACCAAGTCGTCATTGAGTATTTTGCACGTCCCTGATTTTCCTTTTTTTGAAAATGATTAAGGTTTTATTTTTTGTTGCAATTTTTCCAGTATGTCTGTATATACCTTCTCATTGTACTAATGGCCCTTCAAGTGTGAGATTATTGATTGTTTATATAATTAAAGTAACAGCACCTAATAATAATATAATATCTTGTTTATGTGTTCCTATTCTTTATTATTGTAGTCGCCATCTCCTCCCTCTATTTTATTTCTTAAACTCGGCTAAGTTGTTTTTTCTTTCTCTGTGTTTTTGAACAAGTCAAATATCGGAGTGAGACATGATAATCTTTTGAAAAGTTGTGCTTGGCTTCTAACATTAAATATTAGAAATTATGAAGATAGTGTTATATAATACAGGATTAGAGTAATCTCTGTAATTGTTATATATAGGTTAGTATTAATTTTTGAGAACTTGTGTTTGGTTAATTATAGTTATAATATTTTTTAAAAAATATATTAAATTTATCAATTAAACTATGGAATATTGCCTATAAAAAAATTATAGAGTATTATCGTGGTGTACATATTAAATAATTTTTATATACCTAAAACTCTCTATAATGAATAATGAATAAAAAGAGTAATTCTATGAGTATATAAAAAAAAAAATGTCATACAGTCTAATTTTGGCTTAAAAGTATAATTTCAAAACTTAATGAAGACTAACCAATTAATTTAACCCTTCCATAGTATTTATGAATGAAGCACACATAAGACATAACAATAACAATGATCAATACATGTTGCTTGCATGAGCCCGTGCCATGCAATGTGACTTGTTTGTGTTGTACCAATGCAAACTTCTACAATGCCACAATGGATAGTATTAGGATTGATCCCACTTTCGGGTCTGTGGCCCTACTTAACATTCTCTAACTACAATGAAATGCAGTATCAGGTGGGCCGGCCCAAAATCAATTCTGGAATGCAAATTAAGCGAGCCCAAATCCAAGTGATGAACTAGCTTAAATTAAGAAAATGACTAGTTCTAGTTGAATCGCAGCACCATCATAAGTCAGTCATAACAGACAGAACCAGAACAGATGGGAACATTCTAGTCTCGAATCGATTATTGATCCCTCCAAGTTTTCTGGAGAGCTCCTTCGAGTTGAAGTTACTACTGCTAGCTAGTGCTATGTGGCAATTTCTTGTTGTTCCATCATGTTCCAAGCACATTGTGTCAACATCGATCTTGGACTACTCATTACTCAACACCAATATCTAGTTACTAACAAATTAAGAAGATAAGGAAAGAAAATTCCATTCATTTCCATTAGTTTTAACACATGATCATTCTAGCTAGGTTGTTTCTACTTTACACCTTTATTATATTTCACGTCACACTCACTTAAAAAATCATTTTGTTTTGTTTAATTTTCAGCACGGCATGCGTGCGTGTCTTGATAACGATTGACGATCGTAATAATAATACAGCAAATACGCCTTACATTACATTTGGAATACGACAATGACATTTTCTTAGATACGTATCACAATATGAATTTCATAACTTATAATCTACTATTTATTATATATATTGATCAAATATCATTTTCTTATCTCAGCTATTAATTAATTATCACTCAGACTCTCTTGATATTTTTTGTCCGTGCATTGTTTACTTCCGAACGGTTATTAGTTTCATGTAAGTTGTAAATAACTTATACTAGATTCATAACTTATCTAATCATTTATCAATTTATCAACACGTATCTCATTTGTCATGTCATATAATATAATTCAGATCTTAATTAAATAATATTTAATCAATTTTAAATTAATTTTTTAAAAAAATTAACAATACATTATTTAATCAGTTTCAATCTTTAAATACATTATATTTGTTTTTATTTTCTTTCTTTTTTTCAAGATATTACTTTTGTATTTTTTCAATTTATATATATTTAAAAAAAATTCAAGGCATTCCTCTTGTTTTGAAGTATTTTTAAAAATTTTATTTTTTTTCAAAAATTTCAATACATTCATCTTATTTTTTAATCTTTTCAAATTTTTATTATTTTTTCATATTTTTTATTTTTTATTTTTTACAAATTTACAAGGCATTATTACTCTTATTTTTTTATATTTAAAAATATATATTTAAAAAAAATTCTAACACATTCCTCTTTGATTTTTCATATTATAAAATTTTTTATATTTTTTAAATTTTCAACACATTATTCTTGATTTATGATATTTTACAAAAAAAAAATGTTTTTCTCAAGTAATTACTCGTGTTTTTTCATTATTTTTAAAATTTATAATTTATTTTCAGATTTTAAAGAAATTATTCTTATTTTTATATATTTTAAAATTTTTATTATTTTTTGAATTTTCTTAATTTTCAAATTTTCAAGATATTATTGTTTTTGCAAATATTTTATATTTCAAACCTTCAAGATATTATTTCTTTTTTATTCTATATATATATTTTTAAACATTATTTTTTTTCAAATTTTCAAGATATTATTGTTGAAAATTTGAAAAAAAAAACAAAATTTTAAATATACGAAAAACAAACATAATGTCTTGAAATTTTTAAAAAATAGAAACTTTTAAAGAAATTAAAAATCAAAAGTAATGTCTAGGAAATTTTTAAAAAAAATTAAAAACATGAAAAAAAAAAATAATGTCTTGAAAATTTTTTAAAAAATAAAATATTAAAAATATTAAAAAATTAAGATTAATGTCTTATTAGTTTGAACCAAAATTATTTATTTTTTAAAAAATAAGAAAAATAAGTGTAATATTTTGAAAACTTGAAAAAAAAATTTAAAATATGAAAAAATAAGAATAATGTCTTCAAAATTTATATAAAAAATGAATATTATAAAAAAAATAATGTCATGAAAATTTGACAAAATATTAAAAATTCAAGAAGAAAGTCTTGACCATTTGAAAAAAAATAAATTTTTAAAAATATAAAATAAACAAGAGGAATATCGTAAAAAATTAAAAAAAAATTATGAAAAAAAAAAGAAGAATGTGTTAAAAGTTTGAAAAGGTTGTAATTTAAAAAAAGATAAAAGAGGAATTCATGGAAAATTTGAACAAAAAATAAAATTTTAAATATATGAAAACATGATAGCAATGTCTTCACAAATAAAATAAAAAATGAAAATTTTTTAAAATATTAAAAAATAAGAGGAATGTCTTTAAAAAAAATTAAAAAATATGATAAACAAGAGTAATATTTTCAAAATTTAGAAAAAATGAAATTTGAAAAATATGAAAAGTCAAGACTAATGTCTTGAAAGTTTGAAAAAAAAATTAAAAATATTACAAAACAAGAGGAATATTTAAAATAATTTAAAAATATGAAAAAATAAAAGTAATGTCTTGAAAATCTGAAAAACAAAAAACACAATAATAATCTCATGAAAATTGAAAAAAAAAAAAATAAGAGTAAGATTTTGAAAATTTGAAAATTTTAAATATATGAAAAAATAAAAATAATGCCTTGAATTTTAAAAAAATAGTAATATTTTGAAATTTTGAAAACAAGAAGTGGAAGTTTTTAAAATAAGAAAAAAATGAGTAATGTCGATAAATTTTTTTAAAGAAAATAAAATTTTATAAAATACAAAAAAAAAGTGAAAAAATATAAGTAATATCTTAAAATTTTAAAAAAAGAAAAGAAAAAAAAAAGAACAATGTCTTGAAAATTCTTAAACAAATAGGAAATATTAAAAAAAATATGAAAAACAACCAGAGTAATGCTTTTAGAATTTTAAAGAAACAAAATTAAAAATGAATAATATTTAAATTTAAAGAAACAAGAATAATTTTTTGAATTTTTTTTTTTAAATATTAAAAACAAGAGTATTGTCTTGAAGCTTTGATATATATGGAAAAAAGAGCAATTTCTTTAAAAAATATTAAATAGTAAAAGGAATGTCTTGAATTTTTTTAAAACACAATTAAAAATATGAAAAAAAAAATGTAATGTAATGAAATTTAAAAAAAAAGAAAAAGAAAAAATGAGTATTGTCTTTAAAATTTGTAAAAATAATAAAAATTATACAATATGAAAAAATAATGGTAATGTTTTGAAATTTTGAATAAGAATTGAAAATTTTAAAAAATATTAAAAAACAAGAGGATTGTGTGAAAATTTGAAAAAAAAATTAAAAAATATAAAAAAAACAAGAATAATATTTTAAAAATTTGAAAAAACAACTATAAAGCCTTGAAAATTTTAAAAATTAAAAATATGAAAAAGTAAGAATAATATCTTAAAAATTTGAAAAAAAAAAAAAACAAGAGTAATGTTTTAAAATTTTAAAAAGAAATGAAAATTTTAAGAATATGAAAAATCAACAATAATACCTTAAAAATTAAACAAAAAATTACAAAAACATGAAAAAATAATAATAATATTTTGAAAGAAAATTTAAAAGATAAAAAAAATCCAAGAACAATGTCTTGAAAGTTAAAAAAAAAAATAAAAAAATAAGATTAATATCTTAAAATTTTGAAAAAAAAAATTAAATTTTGAAAAATGTCTTGAAAAATAAATTTGAGGAATGTCTTGAAAATTTTAAAAATATAAAAAAAATAATAGTTACGTTTTGAAAATTTTAAAAAAATGATAATTTTAATAAGTACAAAAAAAAAATATAATATATTAAAAATTTGAAAAAAAAAAGTTTAAAAACATGAAAAAATAAGATTAATATCTTGAAATTTTGAAGAAAAAAAAAGTATAATGTCTGAAAAGATTAAAAAACAACGAAAATTTTAAAAATATTAAAAAATACTTGGCGTTAGCAAGACCGTAATCAGCTATATTCAAGCATTAGCTAGACGGTAATCAACCATATTCAAGCATGCATACGGAGGTAGAGATGTGCAAGCATGGGCTCGCTCTAGCACCACTCCCCTGATTTTTTTATTATATATATATATATATATATTTAGATATATGTTTTATAAATTAATTAACATAAAATTGATTATTGTATATGATTATTATATTAATAATTAAGGTTAAATTATACTATTAAATTATCTAAAATTAGGTGAATTTTTTATTATTATTATAATGATTAAAATTTATTATGTTTATTATATGGTAATAATGATTAAGATTGTTATCATTTAAAATAAAATTTAGTATCAATTTTATCTATAAAATTAATAAATATTTTTTAAAAAGTGCTATATTTTTATAAGTTAAATATTTAACGAATTATAACAGAAAAAAAAAAATCTAGCCCGATTCAGTAATTTTCTGGATACTGGATATAAGGTTGGGTTGGTTAGTGGGGTGGTCGTGGGGAATTGAATTTCCAATTTGGTTGTTCTTTTCTTTGCTATTCTCTTCCTTAGAAAAATTCATTTAATTATTTGACATAATAATTAGTTGTGCATTCATATAGTATTATATTACAACTGATTGACGTGTGGGATTGAGATTGACACACTCATCGAATTTCCAAATTGGTTGCTCTTTTTCTAAGTTTTCTTTGTATTAATTTCTCCGCCTAAAGAAACTCATTAATTTGACTTCATAGTTACTACAATGATATAGCATTATAATATATGTGCTTGCCTTTGACAGAAACCTCAAGATAAGACTTCTGTCATATAATTTGTTATATTTTTTAAACAAAACAAACAATTTCATTATACCTTTTCCATCCATTGTAAAATCCAATTCAAACTATATATATATATATATATATATATATAATCCAACTTAAAAAAAATAGAATTCATTATTAGAAATATTTCATAGACGATTTTATACATAAGGCAGGCATAATATATATAATGTGTCAAACATAAAGCTGGGGAGAGAAAAAATAGTTGATATAATAAGTGAGCTATATATGCTTCCCCACGTAACCTGGCTCTTGCATGTGAGGGATGGAAGTTGTTCTGTAAATAACGTAACGCAGTTCTTATACTCTTAATTTGTTGATGATGATATAGTTCACTAACGCAGGGATTAGTTAGGTATTTAGGTGAGAGGCTAGTGTCGTGGAAAAAAATGCATCATAATATATGTGTTTATGTCTATTTAATAGTTATAGGCAACTTGACAAGTTGGGGTTGATATGATATGAATGAGCTGTTGAGCTGCACACAAAATAAGAAAAAAAGAAAAGAGAAATGCACTTTGGAGTCTCAATTTGAGAAAACTGAGTATGATCCGAGTCAGCTGATGGTACGTTCTATCATCTATATATGAATGTGAAGGGCCCTTGGTAGTGCGTTTTTTGTGACCATATATGCATTCGGCTTTGCTCAAAAGGGACAGCTTCTAATCTGCCCAATACCCATTGACAAAAATTCAACTTGGCACCACGAAAAATGATATAGTATTTTTTGTTTCTTTTTGGTTAAAACTTGTACATCAGATTCAGGAGGACAGAAGTGCAAAAAGAGCACAACCAAAATACTACTAATAATTAACAATGATCAAACCGTAGAAAATCCAAGTCTTGCCTATCTTGTGTTTGGTTGGCACCCATCACAATTCACAGATTTTTTCCACACGCACTAATTTAATTCAACTGAAGTAAAAATATCTAATCATAATTTATGATTGAATTATTATATAAAACTTTTTTTTTATTGTTAAAATACATCAATATTAAATTTCAAATTTCATAAACTAATCATATAATATTTCATTTAAAATAGATAACCAGCAGCCATCCCCCTACACACAAGGGACCCAACACGAACCAAGGCCTCAATCGGTCATCATCTCCACCAATCATTTTTCGTTTCCGTGAACATCGGCAACTTAATTGGAGCCAGACACAACCTAAAACCAAAACTAGAGCGGTAAAGTGAACAACAACGTTTCCACTTTTCCACGATTTGAGGGATTATTTCTGCTAGAAGTATTATTATCTTCAAATCAAACACCGTCACACTCCAAATTTACATGGTATGAAATCAAATTCAGCAACCATGATCATAGAAAATAAAACCACCAAAGTACTAAACGACTATACTAATTAACTACCCCATTAAAAAAAAAAAAATACTAATTAATTACTATGATCACCCTGCCAACTCCAAACAATGTCTTTGAGAGAAGGCCTCACTTGCTCCTCACAGAACTTAACATACTCCAACGTATCTCCGGCAGACTTAGAAAACTCGACCACCGCCACCTCCGGCGCCACCTCGAAAACCTCCACCGTCATGGCCAGCTTCCCCTTCCTACCCTCGTCCGCCCCCTGCATCCTCACCACAAACTCCTTCTTCCCCGTCACCCTAAAGTCCAGCTTCTTCGCCACCGCCTCCACCTTCGCCAACACCGCCGAAGCCGAAAACTTGCATATAAACATCGACGGCGACCGCTTCCTCGTCTCAAACAAACTCCTAAGATCAAACCCGTGCGACAAGGACGAGATTATCTCAAACGCATTGTAAAACGGCCTCGCAGGTTTCCCCAATGTGACCTCCTCCTCGTCGTCGTCGAAATCAATGTTGTCTTCAACATTGGACTCCTTAATAGAAAACGCAATTGGCCTCATGAACCCGAATTGAAACCAAGGATCCTTCATTATATCAGGAATAGAATATCTTTTAGCAGGATCAGCAACAAGGAGATTAGAAATAAGATTTTTGGCCTGCGGAGAAATCCATTCTGGGAATTCATATTCAGCTCTGAAAGCCTTTCGATAAATCCTCATAACGTTCTCACCTTGGAAGGGTAAATAGCCACAGAGAAGAGCGAAGAGGATGACCCCACAGGACCATATATCCGCCTTAGAACCGTCGTAACCTTTTTTCTTCAAGACTTCGGGTGCCACGTAAGCAGGGGTCCCACAGGGGGTGACGAGCATGCCGTCGGCGCGGCGCTGGTCGGGCAGCGCGGAGAGTCCGAAGTCGGAGACTTTGAGGTCTTCGTTTTGGTCGAGGAGGAGATTCTCGGGCTTGAGGTCGCGGTGGGTGACGCCGCGGCTGTGACAGAAATCGACGGCGCTGATGAGTTGTTGGAAGTACTTTCTGGCGAGATCTTCGGTGAGTTTTCCTTTGTTGACTTTGGCGAAGAGTTCACCGCCCTTGACGTATTCCATGACGAGAAAGATTTTTCCTTTAGTGGCCATGACTTCCTTGAGTTCAACGATGTGGGGGTGGCGCACCAGCCTCATCACCGATACCTCGCGTTTTATCTGCTTCACGAGCCGCTCTTTTTTTAGTTTCTCTTTCTTTATGACCTTTATGGCTACGCTCTCGTTCTCGTTGCTGTTCAGATTTCGGCCGTGGTAAACTTTGGCGAAATTTCCCTGCCCCAGGACCCGCCCCATCTCGTACTTGTTAAAGATTATGCTTCTGGGGTTAGGCCGAGGGGTATTCTGTGGATCCATGAACAAGTGTGCGGTGATAATTAAGTTCTTAGATGGATTGGGGTGTAGCTAGCTAATTGGGCCAGGAGAGAATGGACATTATTCTGAATTGGTGGAGATGGGAAGCACCCAGATGGGAAAGATTGATGCTTTTCAGGAATATGGTGTCCGATGGACATACCACGTTCCGAAGAAAGCATACGTTCCGAAGAAAGCATTCAGAGGGGTTGAAAATCTTCATCATGCATGTATGTATGTATGATGAAGAAGAAGCAGAAGAAGAAGAAAAAAAACAAGAGTGGAATGGTAGATGAAACAGGAGTGAGATGAGGAAAGGTGTGTGGAGAAGGGAAGGTGAAAAAAAGAGATGATGTTGTGTGTTGCTGACGAGACTATCGGAACGGAGATATTGGATCAACTTGACTATATTGGGATATATAGAACCCTCAATCCTGTGAGCGCCGTTAGGTTTTCTTGTATTCTTGTATTCTTTTATTTAATAAATAAATGTAAGTGCATGTGCTGTTATCGTCAATCTATTAATTAGAAATAAAATTTACCATATATTTATGATTGAGGCAACATATACACATCAATGGGCGCCGTTATCTTTCGAGAAGCGTGGGACTCTTGCTGACGTGGCTTTGAGTCGATTCCAGCTTAGATTCATGTCACAGCCACGGCATTGTTCTTCAACATATAAACTATAAAAGCAGGTAGATGGATAGGTTTGTTTGTCATGAATCATGAATGGCTGTGGACAAATATTGATATCAATCCTGCTCTGCGTTAATTCTCGAGTTATGCATTCCCATCATTCACTCACCTCAACCAAACTATTTTCAATTTTTCAAATAATCAATTATTTTAATTAGATTCCTAAACTAAACTATTTTTAAAAATTGTTACAGTATTTTTTAATTAGGTCTCAAAAATTTTAAATGAATGAATGCATTGGTTTTAACGATTTTCCCACTTGCAATTGCAGGCTTTGAATCTATGGGCAGTGTCTGATTTGAAAGCAATAAGAAAACGACAATCACGTCAACGTGATACGCATGCACAAATGGGCAGGCACCTCTCATCTTTTCTTTAATTTTGACGTTAGTAGAAAATTCTCGCTGTCAATTTTAAAGTTATATATATTATTACGTTAATTTATTTTTAAAAAATAGTTATTAAATTAATCCTTTGAAGATTTAATTTATTTCTATATTTATTTTTTCTTCACAATCACAAGTATTTTACTCCAAACTCCTCCCACCCAACAAACATAAATACAACTGCAGCCTGCAGGGTTCTGAGAACTGAGACCACAACCAAAACGAGTATTGAAATCATTTAACCTTCACCTTCATCCAAGACCTTGCAATAATATATAGTAGTATTTTTGTAACCACCATTTCCATGCACATTTCGATATTACAAAGTCAAAAATAAAAGATGCCACGTGATACGATGGGAATAATTGATTCGGTCTAAACACATAGGAGCACTGTGAGTAAAAGAAAACTTGATTCGATGCATATATAATATATATTAGCGATGTGCATGTGGCCTATAAACAAAGTTGAGGGCACGTTTGTTTTGACTTTTAATCCTTATCACTTGTCTCTACATAGAGTCTAAAAAAAAGTTATAATGAAAATCAAATCCTTAACTACACATTTTAAAAGACAAGATTATTTATTAATCATGTGACTCCTTATCAGTTAATTCTACCTCACCGTTTGACTTCACTGAAATTATCAAACACGAGGAAACCAAGTGGAATATGTTACTTCCCACAGAACAGATTAGCGGCTTAGACTTGCCCAATGGTTAAAATACCACATGAACGCATGGAAATTCTTGAGTAAAATACAATTCACAAAAATCGGCCTCCCCTGCCTCATGATTTTCAAAGTATTTTCGTTTTTGTTTTTCCTTAAAAAAACTTTCAACTAATAGAGATCTAAAGTGTTTTTATACAGTGAAGATGACAAATGGTATAATAATGTAAGGAATGTCTTAATGGGAAGCACATACTAAGAAATCATCATTCCACATAATGAGACAACATGGTTATCTATCCTTTTGGGGCAATGGTTTTTTTTGTATGACTGTTAAGGCAATGGTTTGCTGTCCTGGTTAACAATAAGGCGCAAGCTACGACGGGCCCAATTAGAACTCTTTTCAGCTATGTTAAGAGAAAAGGGAATATATAAAGTGTGAACTCTTGTGAAAAAAAAACCTAGACCGTTAAAATTAAATCATATTATCTTTGCACATGAACAGAGATAATTGGTCTTTGCCCTATAAACCCAAGACTGCAGGCCCGAATTAACTGATTCCCTCCATCTCCATCCAGTTAAAAAATTATACCTTAAAAAGAAAAAACTAATAACATAGATAATATTTTTAATAAAAAAATTAGGGATGGAAACAGAAAATAGAGATAGGTAGGTAATTTCCATCTAATCCTAGGATGAAAACAGAAAATAGGGTGTATTTAAAGATAGGTATTTTTACTAACAAAGTAACAATTCCTAAAGTGGAGCTATTTTTGCATGGCTTTGCTTGCTAGGCCAAGATTAGCTTATTCTGTCCAAATAACTTTCAGCTTGGCATGGCAACAACAAAGTGTCATTTCTTGGTTGTTCAACTCGATCACCAAAACAATCACAGCTAGTGTGATTTATTCCTCATTTACAATGCAATCTGGCCTGATATTCGCGAATGGTTAACTGAAGAGTGAACTTATGCTTCACTCAGTCACACAATAGTAGTTACCTAATAGGTAATACTCATTCCGTCCCAGAAGAAGTGTCGTCCCAAGTTGTTTTACACAAACTAACAAAAACTAATCAATAGATGAAAAAAAGAGCAATAATTTTACAAAACTAACTTTCAATGTGAATCCTTAATTTCTTCAGTTTGGGAAATCATCAAAACTTTCAGATCACCCAACAAGGAACTGTTCATGAGTTCATCAGTTTTCATGTGTCCAACAACCAGGACAGTGTTCAACATGGATTTTCTACACTTCTCTTGTTGCAAATCGTACAACAGTGAGTGTGTTACTCTCTGTTGCAGATATCCAAAAATGGTCCATATTACAACTGGATATAAATAACGCTTTCTTGAACGAAGATTTATTACAAAAAGTGTAGCTGCTGTCATGGGGGCATCCACTTTAAGGGGAGCTTGCTGATTGCCTGATTTGCAGGTTACACAAGCCCAGCTATGGTTTTAGACAAGCTTTGAGACAATGGCTTCATAAGTTCCCCACTACCTTGCCTAAAAATAGTTTCACTCAATCTAAAAGTGAGTACTCCCTATTCTTAGCTAATGTCAAATTGTCAAAGACATAAACATAATCCTAGCTGGCCCAAATAAAGAAAAGTCGACAGATATTCAGCATTTACTTCTTAGGACTAGAACTTGCCAAGTCTGCCAAAGGCATTTCTCTATGCCAATGCCCAATGCACACCCTTTCTCTACTAGAATATACAGATTTCCTAGGAGCCAGACCACTGTCTGCCTATAGATCCCAACCTCCAAATAAATGAAACTGCTGGTGATCTATTAGAAGATTCACCTTTACACAGAAGATTGATTGGTTGTTTAATGTACTTAATGACTTCAAACTGACATCACACGGTCAAATAACTAAGTGAGTTTATGTCTGCTCTCCAAGATCCACTCACTTACATGCTACCCATCATGTCCTTCACTACTCAAATAGTGCCCAATGCCAAGGAGTTCTATTGTCAACTCAACTAGGGTTCACCTCACAGCATTTGGTGATGCTAATTGGGGAAATTTCTCACACACAAGGAGATCTGCCATAGGGTTCTGTTTCCTAGGTCAATCCATAGTGTCGAGGAAATCCAAGAAACAACCAACGGTCTCACATTCATCTATTGAAGTGCAATACAGAACATTGGCAGTGAGTAGCTGTGGCTCAGATGACTCCTCAGTCCTCTCCAACTTGGGCAATCCCATGGACAATAGTGTTTCACAACAGCCAATCAGCTATTCACTTAGTATCAAATCCAGGAAATCATGGCATAGCTAAAATAACTATCATTAGTTATGCTAGTTATTTCGGTGTTAATTCGGTTATATTTAGCCTAGGTACCAAAATCGCTTACTTTCATTTAGATACTGACCACTTAGATACGCAAATCATTCGGTAATGTATGACTAAACCAGCAAAAAAGCCCAACGAATGAAATGTAACTAAACAAAATATCTCAAGCCTTGAGCTTTCTTATTCAAAAGAGAACATCTTTACATCCTATTCATAATCGCAAGCCAAAAATAAAAAAAATATTTGCCGTCACTGATGTACAGATATAAGTGAAATGCAACTGATAAGCTAAAACAATAACTATTCTGATACAAGCAAGCAAAAGGTAACTTAAAATGTGGCTTTCCACAAGTCCCATGACTCTATTGAGATGTAATATATTTCGAAAGGAAAATACAGCTAATCACAAGAAGAACTTCAAAAACTTCCATAAGAGCAGAAAAGAAGCATACTTCAGATATAGAACGATGATTGTCTGAAAATAATGAAGAAAGAAATAAATAAACATATACTAACCAGTAACCAACGACATTTATTCATGATACACTCCACAGTGACCTAAACAATAAATAGCAGAGAGCAGCAGAAGAAGACATTCCATTGAATCAGAAAATGATATCCTCATCTTTGTCACCCACAGACAACAAGTTCTGAGAAGAATTGTAGGAGGCCCCTTTGGGCAAAGGGAGATTAGTGTCGAGGAGCTTGGAGTTCTCCAACAGCCTCTGCCTCTCAATCTCCCTCTTCTTATAACCCTGAATCTTCTTAAGCCTGAAGAAGTCCTCTCTCTCAAGCTCGTCCAACTCTCCCTTGATGTAACTAATGGTGTTCTCCAACCGAGGCTTGACCACATTCTCGAGAGCGTTAACCCTGCGATTGGTGGTCTTGATGGCCTCGTCAAGAGTGAGAAACGAGGTCTGAAGGGAAGCAAGCTCAACGAGCACCTCGATGGCCTTGATGTACGCGGCGCGGCACTGCTGCACTTGCTGCCCGCCGCGTGCCAGTCCGGTAAGGTCATTTTTGTTGGCGTCGGCGTCGGCGGTGTAGTCGAACTTCGGGAGCTTCACGCCGGCGACGTTCTCCTGGCGGGACCGGACGCGGAGGGAGGCCTCCTTCACGTTCTCCAGGACTACGTGCTTTATGTTATCGCCGGCCACGTACTTGGCCTCCGTGAGGGCGAAGGATGAGGTTTTCATGATGTCTCCCATCGACTCCTTTGTGGAGACGATCTTCTTCAGGATCTGGCGGAACTGCACCGTGAGCGCGTCACTCTTCTTCTTCAGGAGCGCGTGGCCCCGCGTCGCGCCAACTAATCGGGCCTTCACCACTCCCAGCATCGTGACGGTGGGGACCACGTTCAGACGCTGCGTTTGCCCCGACATCTTTCTTCTCTTTCCTTTCTCCGGAACCGGAACACAGGATCTGATAGATCAACACCAACCAATGCAAATTATTAGGGTTCGTAATCGGAGAGAAAAATATGAATAATTGAAATGTAACGGGGGGGGCGGGGGGGGGGACTTACCTTACCTGTCAGACAAGGAAGTTGCCGATGGAGATCGAGAGCGAGCACTAAGAGAGAATGATCAAGAGAGAGAGTGTGTGTGACTGTGTCTGTGTCTTGTCAGTTGGATCAAATGGTTTTGTTTTTTGGGTTCGGAATAATGGGCTTTCTTTTCAATTATTGTCATATGCTGCTTCCTATTTTGTTTGCTTGCTTATCACTAAGATTTACTGGGCTTTTATTTTGTGGTTCATATAAGGCCCATTCATTCATTCGTTCATATCTAGCCACTCCTGGCTGGACCAAAACAGAAACACCTGTAACCACCTTATATGCCCGATTGTCCAAAAGCACCTACATCTACTTTGATATTCCCCTCCCTCTAATTACACCTATTTAAAATAAAAAAAATTCTCTATATCATAGACAATAACTCCTCTCATTTGTATTTTTTTTTTAAATAATATTTAATTGTAGATTTTTATTTTTTAAATACACTTTTAGTCTTTCAGTAGGTACTGGTATTATTATTTAAAGTAGAAGTCTATACTAATCAATTTTTAAAACTTAAATAGTACTAACTTTCAGTGGACATCTACCCAGATCCATCCACACATGAATAAAACGTGAGACAATTATTTTAGTGTCCAATCGAAATAAAGTGAATCAAGACAGTAGACAAGCGAGTTTATGAAACGAAGACTTGCTACTTGCTACCCAACAAGTCTTCGTCACCATATATAACAAATAAAATGAGTATGGCATGCCATTTAATTATGGGCTTTTACTCTTTGCACTACAAAAGAAAAAATAAACTGTGTATCTATCTGTTTTTGAAAGAAAATGTGGAAGGATATATATTAAATTTGAGTCCGCTAATTGAAATTTAAATCAAATAAATATACTACGTATCGTTTAGAAACAAATTTACTGGATAAAAGATTTATGCTTTTGTGTGCCCTAATTCAGATTTCATTAATTCTTACTTATTATATTTCAGTTGCTTGTATCCTTGTGGCACCAAGGAAGATATAATTTACATGACGAACTTTAAAACCTCACCATCTAAACTCTTTGAGAATATTTCTTTAGACAGAGGCACAGGGTTTCCACTTTCCACAATAATCTTAGCTAGTTTGGGCTTAGGAACTCTTTATCTTGTGGCATACATGATCTATCTTGATTCAAGTGTCTTTTCAAAGTCCTACATCAGCGATTTATGATTATTAAGGTGAAATTTGGGTATTACCCCACAGGCCACAGCATGCAAAAAAAAATATCACCCCTGATTGCAGGTCTAGGGACATCAAAAGAGAATCTCCCTTTCTTTGGTTTTAGTCTAACAAAAGATTACTACAGTCTACAGTCTCACCAAATCACATAGTACCATGGTTATCGAGATTCGAGAAGGCAATCCTCTAGTTTCCTTTGTCTTTATACTATTAAATTTTTTAATTAATGAGCATTGGTTTTTATTAAATAGTATAATTTTGCTTTATGGTACTAGTAACTACGTAGTAAGTAGTAGTAAACTTGACTTGAGTGTTGAGAGTTGAGAGCATTAAAAACCCTTAGCCGCCCTAATTAGGGTTGTGAGTCATTCATATTTAATAAACATCAATTTTATGCTACTTGCCCAACCCAACCAATCAAAATCAATCGAGAATAACATGAACACGTGCTCAGAATGAGACGACGCATGGAATTTGAATTCCAAGGATTCTTTTTCGGATCTGTCTGGAGTAGTATTCGTCAACCTAGCTCAGGTGAATTTAATGTAAATTCCGTAGACTAACCTTTACGGGTTCAATACTCTGTTTTCAGTTTTGACTGACAGAATTTTGAATTTTTACTCGCTACACCACTTTATTCACCAAAGAATTTGCTCTTGCCTACTATGTACGTTCTATGATTTTTCCATTTTTTCTTCTGAAGGCAGGGTGGGTGTTGTTAGATTCATATTAGTAACTTAATTTATATCCATTCCCTCTTCTTTCATATTAGTTATTGCATAATTCTGAATTTTTATTCATTTTTTATGCAGAAATTTAGATTCATTTATTAACAAATAAATTCTACGACTGCTTAAGAAACATCGTGATTTCGTCAGCACTCATCTAAAAAAGAGAAAACATGTAAAACTGGATCAACTTGATGAATAGCATGTGGTTACGTGAGCTGCATTAGGATCGGAGTCAAAACATAAAATAAATTAATGGAAGTTAAAAAACAAAAGACAAGAACAGTGAATTATAAAAGAGAAGTCTTAATTTATCATTTCTTGTGTTTGAAGGATAACATAATTTACGGATGTTGTTCCACGTTATACATTACACTGATGCTGGGAAGTGGTGTCGACTGCAACTCTGCAAGTGTGACGTGCTTTGTTGAAAGACCACATGCGTTTTGAGGCAGCTGATGGGTCACCTTTGTTCTATTACTGTTCCTTTTTCGCCTCCAACCATTTTATTTTTTTTAAATATACTTTATTTTAATTTTATTTATTTTAAATATTTTTTGTTAGTTAGAATTTATAAATTCAATTTTTTAAAAATTTCAGAGTACCACTTATTAATAATGTGTGACACATATCACTTTAATTAAATCAATTATTTTTTTATAGTATCTCAAGTGAATATGGTAGATTCAGAGTTCCATTAAATAATATATATATATATATATATATATATATATATAATTATAAATTAGACTAAAATTATAAATTAAAAAAAAATTATAAATTATAAATTAAAAAAATTATATTCTTTTTTTCTGTTTAACAAATCCACTACTATAAACTTATATGTAGCCGTGCAACACTTGAAGACTACATTTACCAATTGAATCCACATCAGCAACAGATACACTTGATAAAATCGGTTACTTAACTAATGGGTGGTAACTATGAGTTCAATTTTCATAAAAGTTTATATTATCAATTAATTAAATTTAAATTTAAGTATGGTTTTCAAAATAATTATTAAAAAATTATAATACATCACAATTTAGGATTGAATGACTATTTTTTTTACATTGTCAAGACACTTTAGTTAATTTTTATGAGTGTTGATTAAAAAGTTATTAATAGATATATTAAAAATCACAATGAGATTGTAATGAAAATTAAGATGATGTGTACTTTTCATAATTTTATTTTTTTCTATTTTTAATTCCTTTGAGTTTGAGGCATTATCCTTAATTAATTAAGATTAGGTGACGAAAAAGATAAAAATATTAATAGCGGCAGGGAAGATGCGTTTAACCGGATCTTAATTAGTTAGACTTAGAGAAAAGGTAAAGAATAGAAGGTACCAAAGAAATTGACAAACAAATTAGAGAAGCCGACATGAATATAGTATGTGGGCATTGCGTTGAATATGCTTATCTCATGCATGGCGTCACTTTTCTTGACCCCTTTTCTCTTCAACTCGGTCACTGTTACAACAACGGAAAATGTGAAAAACGAAACTAACTCAGTGTGTGACAAAATAAAGTTAGCAGAATGATTTTAGATGCAATCTTTTTTGTTGGTTGTGGTTCTTTATTGAAAAAAATATTTATAAGTACTGTTATAAATTCTTTCTAAGGAACATGTTTAACCTTTCAAGTTCGAGGAGAAATTATTAAAATTGGCAGCTCAAGTTATTTAACCCACCAAAATGAGTTTTCCCACATAAACTAATTTTGAAATTTAGTAATATTAGATTAAAATTATTTAGAATTAAAAAAAATTGTAAAAATATCCTGAGATATTCTATCAAGATTATTAAATGATAAAAAGAAATTAATGATATTTAATTAAAATTATCAAAAAAAAAAATTAAAGAACAACAAAATCTTATAATTAGATTGTGATTTTAAATAATTTAAAATAAGTCACTATTATTCAGAATTATAAAAATTAAAAGTTTTAATGGATTATCTTCTTTATTGAATTTTGATAAATTTTTTAGATTTTTTAGTTGATTATATAAATATTAAATTTAACAAATAATCATATCCAATCTTGAGAGACTTTTCCTTTTCATATCAAATTTATGCTTCAAGATGAAACTTTTTATATAATTTTAATAATAATGTATTCATTCTTTTAAATCACTATAAATCACCTTACCAACCTGTATCACTTAATCAATGTAGTTCATTATTTCATTTTCCTTTAGGTTCAAAAATAGATATAAGTATGAAAAAAATTTTAACTCGTGATAAACAATCAAGATACACAACTTAATAGAAAAAAGAAAAAATAATGTTTTAGATGTTATAAAAAAAAATTCTAAATTTTGATGACACAACTCATTACATATCAAATGATTTATTTAATACTAAAGAAAAGAAAGACTTATTCGTTCAGATGTCACCTGAAGAATATTTATTTTAAATATTTTTTAAGTTAGACAGATGATTAATGTTTTGATCATCTCATAGTAAACTTTCTGGTTCTACTTAACTATATTTTTTAAATATTTTTTTTATTGAATTATTTGATTTATATTTTGATGACATTATTGATTTTACAGGTTAAATGAAATATTTTATATTTTTGGACTAATATTTTGTTATTATTTTTCATTATCATTTTACAAGTAAAATAACTAATTTGTATTGAATGATATTTTTTAGGCACATTATTTTTTTATTTGTATTTAATCATTTTAAATATTTTTCTAAAAATCCACAATTTTTTTAAAATCTTATATTATAAATCGAAATCCAAATAAATTACAAAATTATAATTACATAAATCTTATAAAAAAATCATTTTCTTTCATTCTTACTAAATTTTTAAAATTTATGAGACTTTTTTATGTGAAAATATTTTTTAAAATCCTAATTCAATAGTTACTTCTCTCAATTAATTGGAAATGTTTAATTAATTATTTTCACTTGTTTAACTTGAGTGTGCTATAATCCAGATATGATGGATTAAGATAATAAGAGGAATTAAAAAAGAAAGAAAGTTGGTAATTGTGACGCACGCGGCTATATAATGGCATTTAGAGTTGAGGGAGCACAGCACAGCCGACATAGATTGACAAAGTCACATATGAATCTACAAAGTCGCTCTGAAGTCAAATAATGTGTGATATTCATATTTACTCATTCCCACTGTTTTCCTACTTTTAGCTTTTTCTCGCCTTGAATTCAAAACGAAAAACCAACTCTCTCGCTCTCTAATTGCCTAAACCAATCAAATCTGTGATCGAAACCAAACTATACACACGGTCAAAGACACACCCCACCAGTTATTGTCAGGTCTATGGTCAAGCAGTCTAGCAGTTCACCACTTAAAAAATTATTACATAGTATTGGATTATTATATATCTATTTATTATTAGATACTATATGTTAATTTATAAAAAATATTATAATATTTTCTTCATCTCAAAATAAAAAAATCCTAAAATAATTATCACATTTAACTTTTCAATATAAAATAATTTATTTATTTTGTTTAGACGATAATTATTTTGGAACTTAATTATATATCTTATGAAAATTAAATAATTATAATAGTTCATCGATCGCGAATCATATGCAGACAAATAAAAGAACACCTTGTGGTTGAAATCGAACCAATCCATTCGTTTTGTTTTTCTGGCGCATGTGTTGAGAAGTAAGACCAGAACAACAAAGGAAGATTTGAATTCAAAGGACTAATTGTCCATAATTGGGTGCTGTAATTAAATGGACGTGGACATGTCCTTCGTCTATAGTGTATGAACGTGCCGCAAGACAATTCTGGTTTTTGGTTTTCTGGCTTCAATTCAGTGGATTGACTAATTGCCTCGATACCGAGAGGTGACCCTCACTATTAATTATTAATTTGGTCATCGCTTCACTGCAGGGTCTCAATACTTTCTTATACGTCTCTCACTTTATTATTCGATTTATCTCTGAATTTCTCTTATTGGATATATAATTCATTTTATTCTCTCTTCTTTTCTTTAAAATTCACCGACTTGCGTAATTAGCATGCAAAACACATTTTTAGAAAAATATTACTCTTAATTAACCCCCTATTGTTATTACTATTCTCGAGATATGACATGTTAATTATGTGACAACTCTTTTCATTTAATTAATTACCACATTAAAAACAACATTTTTTTTCTCCTTAGTTTGCGTGACTGAGGATAAGATCTTAATAAATCGATTAAGGATGAAGGTTTAGTATGATGAACAGCCGAGAACTAGACCATACAGGCATCTTTTAAACGAGAAAATGCACTTACACACTCTTAATTAATTAATAACTATAATATTAACATAGGTCCACCACCGAATGAAAGTGTCTCTCTCTATATATATTATCACCACAACAAAATTGTGGCAAAACTGCAAGTGTGTATGTTACGCGTAGAAGATAGAAAGTAAGTAAATAACTCAAGTCTGCTCTTAATTAGAAAATATGAATAATTTAATAATACTATGCAACGTGGAAAATGTTTGAAATTGTTAACGTGAAAACAAAGAAAAAAGGGAGCCACATACAGATACAGAGCAGCACCCTGGCCCACTACTACTCTCTCTGTATTGTGTACTTATAAAATAATGAAGATAAGACACACGTGCCTTTGGTCAACACACACCTTCTGGAGTGGGATTAGTGATTGATTACCCATACAACGATTTAAAAAAAAGTAAAAAACAAAACA
This sequence comes from Amphicarpaea edgeworthii, assembly GCA_014843725.1. NCBI lineage: Eukaryota > Viridiplantae > Streptophyta > Magnoliopsida > Fabales > Fabaceae > Amphicarpaea > Amphicarpaea edgeworthii. Next base: position 517,921 of record CM026320.1, on the reverse strand, counting down.
CTTGTCTGTAAATTTAAAATTTAATATCAATACATGCATACTATATAATATATATGCAAAGGTGTTGTAAATTAATCTTGTTCAGGTGACATATGGACCCACTTGAACCCACAAGTTATTAATATTAATTGATTTGATGAAGAGGTGAGATTTGACTTGGATATTTGATTTCCATCCAAATTTAATTTATTGTATCAGGAAATTCACCCTCGTTATTATTATTCAAAATCAACACATGGATCCACACGTTCATCTTATCCCTATGTATTAAAAATAGAAAAGAATAAAAAAAGCTTCATGGTTAATGTTCGTGCATGCCAGATCTTTAATTAAGCAAGTGGGTTATTATTTCCCCAAGTGCCTCTTTCCACTGAGTTTCCTTGCTCAACTTGAGTTCCTCTAGTGCTGTCTCCGCTACCTACTTCTATATATATGCTTTATCTTCCTTGGAATTTCTGAAACTTCCGGATCTTATCTCTTTGCAGCATACTAAGCTAGAAACCAAAAACAAGTGGGTGGGTTGGTTTAGACTTGAGCAACAGCTTTTGCTACTTGTTTGAATTTTATTGCAAGCCATATGGATTGTTCATCATGGATTAACACATCCTTGGATCTCAACATTAATCCTCGCAGAGTTCATGAACAAGTTCCCGTAAGTATATAAATAAATAAAGATCCAATAGTATGTTTGCGAGCATTCCCAGAAGCTCTTATGGGAAATGCTTTCATTCAGAATAATATAGTTTGATATATATATATGGAGAGTAATTCATTCATTGTCGTGTGTTGATTTCAGAAGGAGGTAGAAAGCAAGCTTTTCTCTTTGGGAATGCCCAAGTTTAACGTGGAAGAAGAGGTTAGTTGAACAAGTTATATTAATTAGTCTTTATTTTTTTCTTACTTTCTTCAAGATCATTTATCAGATGGTAGAACAATTAATTCTAGGGCAATTTTTAAATTACAAAATTGTCACTTTGTTTTTGTTTTTGTTTTTCTTTAAAAACAAAGTGAAAGAAGAAAATGAAAAAAAAGTATATGAAGGGTGGTCCTAATATATTTGGTGGCATTTCAGTCTACTAGTGACTTGGAGGAGGAACTGAAGCGGGTGACAGCAGAAAACAAGAAGTTGGCTGAAATGCTCTCAGTGGTGTGTGAGAACTACAACACTTTGAGAAGCCATTTGATGGAATATATGAGGAAAAATGGTGAAAAGGAGGTCAGCCCAATATCAAAGAAAAGAAAGTCTGAAAGCAACAACAACAACAATAGTAATTTGATGGGAACTAACAATGGAAACTCAGAGAGCAGCTCCACTGATGAAGAATCTTGCAAGAAACAAAGGGAAGAAACCATCAAAGCCAAAACTTCAACAGTTTATGTCAGGACCGAAGCATCTGATACTAGCCTTGTAAGTCTCTTTACTATTCTCCTTTGGTTCTTCATTCTTGGGCATGGCATGGACTATTTAGGGGTAAGTAAGTGTTTGACAGATATTTTCGTTTTGTGTGGTTTCAGATTGTGAAAGATGGATACCAATGGAGGAAATATGGGCAAAAAGTGACCAGAGATAACCCTTGTCCAAGAGCATATTTCAAGTGCTCTTTTGCTCCAAGCTGCCCTGTCAAAAAGAAGGTAAATTTATATATATATATATATATAGCCAAAGCCAATTAATGCTAACTAGTTATGACTATCAACTGGTTATTCACATGAAGCTAAGTTGTTTTATGCTTTTTGTTTGGTTATTAAGGTGCAAAGAAGTGTGGATGATCAATCTGTTCTGGTTGCTACTTATGAAGGGGAGCACAACCATCCTCAGGCTTCTTCCCAATCCCAAATGGAAGCAACATCAGGCCGTAGTGTGACGACAGTGCCTTGTTCAGCATCTCTCAGCACTCCCACTCCAACACTTGTTACCCTTGACTTGACCAAATCTAAGGGCAGCAACGATTTCAAGAGCACAAAACCTAAAGCAGTAGCAGATTCACCTAAAGTACCTCAGGTTTTGGTGGAGCAGATGGCTACTTCTTTGACCACGGATCCTAATTTTAGAGCAGCACTTGTTGCTGCCATCTCGGGAAGATTGCTGCACAATAATTAAATGGGGAATTTTTTGTTAAGTGTTGCTAATTTAGTGTCTATTGCTAAGCATTCCATACAATAGAGATCATTCTTTAGAGCAAGGGATCTCTCTATGTAAATGTAAATACAATACAACATGGAAGGCTGGGACATATATACTATTTAATCCTTTAAAGTGGAAATAAAGTTCCATTAAGGATACCATGTTGAGCTGATTAAACAACAGAAAATCAAGCTCTGCACCACCCATCTGCCTCATCATGATGGCAAAGATTTAGCAAGTCCTTTTTGGCTAATATATCATGTAGGATACCTCAAATCAAATTCTCTACGGCAATTTAATTTCTCCTTTTCCTTCTCTCTCTACCCTATATCTCAGTGTTTAATTAATTGTACAGACTCCGGCTCCAAGTCCTAGTTTTAGAGTTTCATTTCATAAATTATATCATACATCGATCAAGTATTGTAAGTGATGGAATGTATCTCAAAACATGGAAGAATGAAGAAAAGGGGGTCCGCATGATTAGAGTTTTCGATATTTTGAGTACTGATTCGTAATAGTTAATTTTGACATTGTAAAATTGATTTAGGTTTATAGTCGTGTCAATTGATCATATAATTCCTATAACGCACCATGTTCATTTTTTTATGAAAGGTAAATTGAAATACAAATTTTGTTTAATCTAGGCACGCCATACGATTGAGAATGGCCGTTTAATGAAAGCAAATCCTCGTCAATCTAACATAAATTTGAGTTTCTCTACAATATCTAAAGTGTGTTGCGCAAATCTTAATTTAACCGTACAATACTCAGACAACAAATGTGATTAAAATATGGAAAATAATTATTTTGGGTTACAAGGAACTCAAATGTGATTTTGAGAGTTCCTAGTGAAAGCTAATTTAATTTAATCTTTCAATATTCAGTGTTTTAACTTGGCCTGGGTTAAATGTCTTGAACTTGGAAGTTCCCATGCAATATTTGAAGTTTGATATCATGGAATTAGGTAGCGAGTAGAAGTGTTCAAAAAAGTCGAGCACTGTACCTTGATGACCACCGACAAAGTAGGAATCGGTGGACATAGTTGACGGTAAAGACGGCCTCAAGGGGCCTGGTCTGGTCCCAATCATAGGGTACTGCTGTTCATGACCACTAAATAAAATAAAGGAAAAAGGTAGGCGAATTGCAACTATGGCTGCTACTTAAAATATAATAGAATATATTTTGAATACACGAGAACTTGAAGAGAATTGCCATTTGCCAAAGTCATTTTGCTTTTCAATTACAACTGCCTTCAGGCTATTTCATTCACATCATCTGTATCGATTTTGTACATTCATTCCCCTTACCCTTACAAGTTACAACTACCTGATTGATTAAGCATCATGGTCATGGTGCTACTTTACTTAAGAGGCAAAGCTCAATTTGTTCACAGCCAGCAACAGACCCACCTCGGTTGGTTCCTCTTTGACCATTGCTTCTGCTGCATTGGATTTGGAGGTACACTCCTTGAATCTGAAGCAACTGATAATATGGTCATTTGTTAGGCCAGCCACTTGCATGAAAGTATATATGACTGTTGGACCCACACTCCTGAATCCTCTCCTTACAAGCTCTTTACTTATGAATTCTGCCTTTGGAGATTTCACAGCTACCTGCCGTGGGTACCTGAATTGGCTCACTATAGGCTTGTGGTTCACAAAGTTCCAAATATATGTGTCAAAGGACCCAAACTCTTCAATTACCTACATTGAAATGGAGTATTTTTTTTGAAAAAGACAAAATACTCTCACTTTTTGACAGTTATAAACTAAGAAAACTTCATAATACCCTTTAAAACAAGTTGAATTCAGAATTTGTTTTTCTTTTTCCCAAGTCTTCTTTTTATAATATTTGTCTGTGTGTGGGTCAGGAAGCAGGTTTATTTCGTTTTTCTTAATATTTTCCAAGGTAGGTAGCAGAAAAGTTTGAAAATATAAGTGCATGGGTTGATTCACTTCAGCAAAAGCCTTTTGATTCATAAATAAATTATAAAGAAACTAAATTGCAATTGCAAGTTTTACACATTTTACACATAAGGAATGGAAAAATAAGTTATCAGAGTGGTTACCTTACACATCTGACGTGCATTTTCAATTATGGATCGCAACCTGAGTTCTGATAGCAATGAGTTGGCAGGACTTCCTGGTGCAACTATCTTTTTCTCATTCATTCTAGAAACAGCACTTGGATCAAAATCCAAAAACACTTCCCTGTGTTCATGAAACAGTTAGTCCAAAGCTAAATCCCAAACATTCTAGTGCATACTCTACACAAAAAGATCTTCTGAGTCAATTAAAAGCCAAATGAAACACAGGAAAGGAAATATAATTAGCCAATTATTTAATGAGCAACCTTTTCTGATGTGTGTGCGTAATATGCCAATAACATAATTAAATCCAAAAAAATATTTCACAGAACAATATATCAGTACCGAAATAACTGCCTTTTGCTAAGAATAGTAGGCCATGTGAGTTCAGCCAAGGCTCCAGAGAAGCTGAGCAACTCAAACAGTTTCCTGAACAAAAACCAAATTTCAGCATTGAAACAGAATCAACCTAGAAGCTGAAAACAAAAATAAGACACTGCCCTCACCAAAAACCCACATACCTGTCATCATGAACAGAAACTCCCCATTCTTCATCATGAAAGGCAATATAACAGGGATCTAAAAAAAAAACAAGTTAGAAAAAAAAATATACAATAAAAACTAAAAAGTCAAACTCCAAAGATTAACATTCTATTTATCCTCCCACTCTAGGCTGTTACAGATATTGGAATTTCAATTTAGAAAACCAAAGCATATGCATTGGGTGAAATTGGGAAGCACTAGATAATGTCTAGCCATTTCATAGAAAGAAATTTAATATGTGAAAATTCACCTCAGTGGCCTAAGTTGAAGAATGAATGAAAACTAGAGATGCTAAAAGGCACTACCGCACGAGTACATTTACCCAACTTCTACCAAATTGACAGGACAAAAGAGCAATAGTAACTAACTACTCCAGTGCAACAAAATAAACAGTTTAAACACATGTCCACCACCTATATTATTTAAACACATGTCCACCAACAAAATAAACAGTTTAGAGCAATTGTTTATGAATTATTTAGCATTGTATTCTCATTTGTATTGGTATAAAAAAAAATCTAAAAAAAGTAACAAAAATTGTAAAAATGCAGCTAGGATCTAAAAGTATCTGAAGTCTTCAAGGGAAAGACACGGATATGGCTACTACTTTTAAGTGTCCATGCTTCCTGTATGAGAGATGAATCTGGCAAGGTAGCTGTATAAAATGTTGAGCACCCTCAACCAGAGATATACAAAAAGGCAAAGTACTGCAACCCTATTCAGCATGTCAAAAGCAAACTCTTGCAACCTTTAACTTCTCATCACTATGGCTAGCCATGCCACACATTATCATTCACATGGCAAACTGTGCGCAAACATGAAATTGTTCATGCATTTACAACTGTACTTATAGTTTACGGATAAGAAGTGTACTGCTACATAATGGCTGTAATTGTGTATGAAAATTTGATGGCAAACAACACGAGGTTTTCATTTGATAAAAATAAAAAATAAAAATACTCCCAGTGTAAGAGCCAAACTTAGTAGGAGGAGATCATGAGAAGTCCAATTAGTGCATTTAATGATAAAATTATCATTTGCTTTATATAAATAAAGAAAGACATACGTGCTTTTAGAGCACCTGTTCATAATGTTTGATTGGCATATGAACAGCAGAACATGCACAGAACCAATTAAGAGATTCTAGGCAGCAACAGATAGTCAGAAACTGAAAAAATAGTTGGTACTTAATAATTAAACTGTTTCTAAGCATCCTAAAAATGCATTTCACAAAGACATGGAACAAAACCTAAAACCATATCAGGCTTTCAATCTATCAAAATCAAGATTATATCTCGACGTGCAAGCTGTCATACTCAAGTGTCTAATATGCTATACAAGGGACAAAATTCTACATTGTTTCTTACTCAAATGACTAGTTAAACTCACTAAACTGCCATATGACTAGTAGGCTTACTAAGCTTATGCAACAGAAAATTTCTCACGCACAATGTGCTTTTGTACCATCATTATCTTCACTCTCCCTAGTCTCTACTACCCATACAAAAGGGAAAACACAGCAAACATAAACAACAATCCATCTCAGTTGCTTCCAACCTCACACTGACACCTCAAAACCAATAGTATCAATGTCACAACAATAAATGAAACAAATAAGGAAAAAAGATACCTGTATTTGGTGTAACCCAAGCACACCTTTTCTTGCCCTCCAAGCTATCACTCAAATCAGCATCATCAGAACCCGCCACATTGTTACTACTCACCTTCTCCGTCTTGGGACCAACCTGCTTCTTCCTCAATGCTACACTAACCCGACGCGTCACCTTCCCGCTCGACGACGCGCCGCTGCTGTGGGTGGAGGAATCCGTCGACGACGTGTCGGAGGAGCACGAAGCGTTCATCGATGACAGGCTTTTCAGCAAGGCTTGGTGGTGCTCCTGCCGCGGCAAAATCGCCGGCGGCGGAACGGAGACGCATTGCGGCGAACGCACCACCTGCTTCTTCTCCGTCTCCGGCGGCGATTTCTTCAGCGGCTTCCGTCCGTCGACGGCGGGGCGAACCTTGTTGCCGGCGGGGACGAGCACCGGGCGCGCGTCGGCGTCGGCGACGTTCATGGATCCAACTCTGGGTGGACCCGACATTGCAAACCCTGCACTCTTCCTCAAACTCACTCACTGGTCAATGTCGAATTCCAAATTCAAAATTTAAACCATCCTAACACAGAATAATAAAAAAAAAACTATTTTTTTTCTAGAGAGAAGGTCGGGGATTTTGAATTTTGAGAAGTGGGATTTCAATTTCAATGCAAAACAAAACCCTAGAAGAAGTGAGAATTTTTTTTTTTCAGCTGCTTCTTACTGAGAACTACTCAACTCTCTCTTACTGAAAAGGGTTGAAATTGAAGCTTTAGATTGCTACGTTTGTGTGGTTCAGTCATGGAAGCTGAAATGAGAGTATAGAGTGCTGAGAAAGTTGCGGAGAAAAGAAAAGAGTGAGAAAGTAAAAGGGTGGAGAAATTTTTAATTTTTGGATGATGTGAATGGAAATTTCTTATGGTAAGTTGGTGGTGAAAGCAACGAATCAAAAGGTGCGTGAGAGAGAGAGAGGAAAGTTTTGTGGTTCAGCAATCAGGGAGTAACACGTATGAAAGAGAAATTATCGACAACAGGACATTTTTGTCGGGGCTCTTAATTCCACTGTGGTGGGAGTTGGATGGGACGATGTCATCCTATGCCGCCGTTTTTGTAATTTTGTTACCTTAAAACGACAACCATTGGTGTCGTCGTTTGAGAGAAGCAAGCAGCCAGCGGAAGAAGATTGATGATCACAGAAAAAAGGGAGTAGTGGGACCCACTTATCCAACGCTTTTCCACACATTCAAACGAGTTCTTCTAACTTGTAATATCGTTCAGTACAACAAGAAGTAAGGCAAAAGAAAGAGAAGCAACATTGAAAAGCTCAATGGCTGCAACTTTTTATTTACTGCCAAGTCCGAAAACATTCTCACCTCTTCTCAGAAACCCAGCTTCCATTCCTTCGAGTCATGTTTCACTGTTGAGTCCATTCCACTGTTCCAGCAGAAGAGGAAGTAATAATGTTGAGGCCATTAATGCAAAGAAGAACCCTTGGTTAGACCCATTTGATGATGGGGAGGACCCTGAGATGGAGTATGGTTCGTTGTTTACAGATGGGAAGCAGGAGGAGGATCCTAGGCCACCAGATGACCCAGACAACCCATATGGCTTCTTGAAATTCCCTTCTGGATATGCTGTGGAGATAGCATCCTTGGCTTTGAAAGTGAGAGGGGATGTGAGGAGATGCTGCTGTGTGATTCCTGGTGGTGTTTATGAGAACCTCTTGTTCTTTCCAGCTATTCAGCTGATCAAGGATAGGTACCCTGGTGTTCAGATTGATGTGGTGGCCTCCGAGAGGGGGAAGCAGACCTATGAGTTGAATAAGAATGTGAGGTGGGCTAATGCTTATGACCCTGATGATGATTTTCCAGAACCTGCTGAGTATACTGAAATGGTTGGACTTCTAAAGGTTGGCCACCATATATATAAATATATATATTTTGATGTTTTATCTAATAAGGAACTGTGTGTGGGACACCTTAAGGTGGACCTTAATCATGATTGATCCATATTTGATGATATGATTAAAAAAAACATGAAGTTTAAAATGATCATCTCAATATTAGATTATATATGGGTGAAATGAAACACTATTTGTAAATAAAATTACACGTCACTTGATCATGCAGCAGAAGCCATGATTACTGATTTCTGTCACGCAATTTTGAAAATTTTATGTACAGGATTTAGACCTTAGAGAGGCTTCCATTACCTGAAGACGCTTAAAGAACAATTCTAACAATTGTGGTCTTGATGGAATTCTAATGAAATTTCCGCATGCTGGGGCTTGGGTGTACAATGTTGCAAACCAAATCTAACAATTCCTCTGCATTTTGCTTGTTACTTCCTAAGAGCATCTTTAATGCAAGAATTTAATTTGAAGTTCTGTGGCATGGGTAAAAATACTGATGCATTGCTGCATTGTGCTTACAGAATAGGTACTATGACATGGTCTTAAGCACCAAATTGGCAGGCCTTGGCCATGCAGCATTTTTGTTTATGACAACTGCCCGAGATAGAGTTAGCTATATTTACCCAAATGTGAATGCTGCAGGAGCCGGATTACTCCTATCTGAAACATTCGTACCCGATAGTCTAAATCTCTCTGATGGAGGATATAATATGTGAGTTTATATAGCACTACACAAATATCTTAAACTAGAGTAGATTTTCATGCCCTCGGTTAGACTTGAAATTAAAAAACAATCTTTAGCTGAATTGAACTTTTGGGGCATGTAACTGAAAATTTTGCAACGAGTTTGGTGGACTAGGTATCATCAAATGGTTGATTGGCTAGGAAGACCATTTCGAGAAGTTCCAAGACAACTAGTGCCACCACTTAGGGTGTCAATCTCAAGGAAGCTGAAGGAGGTTGTTGAGGCAAAATACGAAAAAGCAGGTGCAAAAAAAGGAAAATATGTTGTAATTCACGGCATTAAATCAGATTCAAAGGCCTCCATGCAGTCTAGGGGTGATCCTGATAGCTTGCTACCCATTGAACTGTGGGCTGAAATTGCTGACGCTATAAGGTATGCAATCAAACTAGTACTCGTGTTCAACTATAAGTATTCTTATAATGTCATGATTCATGAAGAGTCTACCTCGTGGTGGAACCATCTTCTGGACTTGTGTTTGTTACTTATTATTTCTTAACGTATAAGACTTAATGACAGCAAGTAAAGTGGTATCATACATTGTTACTAATGTTCAATAAATAACTTCTCTTCTGGTGTATCATTTTTTTCCTTGTTTCAATAATTGCCTGGTATGAATGTTACGGACAGTATTTTGAGTGATAGGGATGTTACGCCACTTTTTGTCATTCCGCATGAAAAAGAAAGGGAAAATGTGGAGGAAATATTTTCAGAAGATGCCTCTATTGTCTTCATCACCACCCCCGGACAGGTACTCAAGTATCTCCTATTAATTTTGCAAGCAACAAACATATAAATAAAAATTATATGGGAAAAATGTCATCATTAAACTGTGAAATATTGAATGAATCATAAATGAGAAATGCTAGTTACACTTTTTTTTAACCCAGTTATCATTGAGTACAATTTCATGAAAATCACAAATTTATGTGGATCTTATTTTTATTTAACACTTCTTTACTGTTTTTGTAATTTTTAATAAATTTTAGTGAGTTAAAAAATGTTACTAGATTTTAAATTATCATATAAGATGCTGTAAGTAAAGGGAAACAGAAAGAAGAGAAAAGGCATAACTAAGGGACAGAGCAATGAGCTTTAGAATCTTCACAAAATACTAATTGGATTTCATTCTTTGGTTGTATGCTTCAGCTGGCTGCTCTTATTAATGACTCAGCTGGAGTGATAGCTACAAATACAGCTGCTGTTCAGCTTGCAAATGCACGCCAGAAACCTTGGTAAATTTATCATTCAAATAAATTATAATGATTTCCTAGGGTGCCTTTATTTAGCTTTGAAGGAAAAAAATGTCTCAAGTTGAGCATGAAATGCTTCTTTAAAGAATTACGCAACTTACAATCAACAGTTGAACAATTAAACTGTTCCTTTTATCGTACAGTATTGCACTTTTTTGCTCTGAAGAGAAGGGAAACAAGTTTGTTCCGCAGGCGGAAGAGAAGAAATGCATCATAATATCATCCAAGACAGGAAAGTTGATAGATATTGATGTTGAGGCTGTAAAAAACGCGTTTCAAACATTCAATTTGTCTCCAGCTTTAGTATAGTGGAAGAGGGAAAAGGGAAAGTGTTCTTGACTTCTGGTTAAGTGATTCTATTAACTGTCTTTTTTAATTAATAGAGACAAATGTATATCTACAAATTTATGGTTCAGTTCGGGTTCTGAATGCCAAAACAAGTGAAAGTGAAAACATTGTAAGAATAAGGGTTGAGAAAGCAGTGAAAGACACAAAAAAGGTAAACCCTTATATTTTTTGATCCACATACAAAAAGAATAAAAAAAAGGTGAATCCTTATCAAAGGTGGGACGTTGCATTCATTAAATTAATCATATAATGCTTTAACATGTAAATAATTTGTTGGAATCAGAACAAATAAATAGAAATGTTCATTCCAGAGCAGAGGAAAGAAACAGCACCATACAAAGAATTTGGCACCTCATGCTGTTAAGTCCTCCAAGACCCAAGTTCTTTCTAATCTACTGAAATTCAATCAAAGGAGTGGCTTGGCACGTGTAGATGGATCTTCCTTTGATTCCACATGCACCATAAACACATATCCTAAAATCCAAAGGAGAATGTATTGAAAAGGAACCCATGAGATGCATGCAAGAAGACTCATAATGCTGCCAACGTACTGAGGATCTTTGATGACACCAAAAGGGAATTCAGTTACCCAGGGAATAGTTTTTCCAAAACGTACACCATAGTATGTGCCAGCCTCACCGAGTAGCTGATAAACCCTGTTATTTTACAATATTACCATTATGCATTGACAGACATCAAAGCAACACAGTCAAGTAGTTGTACCCTAATTAAAAGCAAGGCACATGAGAATATTTGGCCACATTAAAAAATTAATAATCACACACAAGTTTTTGTGCTTTCCAGTGTCCTTGGTGAGGCTTGGCAACGAATGTGTTTAATTCCTGTTGCTTTAAAGCTATAGTCAGCTCAATACAGACATCACAACTACATATCACAACATGATATATCTTCAAAACATTTTTATCCCACCTCTTACATCAAGAACTTAATCCATTATACCAATTTGCTTAGCAAACTTGAGGCATTTATTTCATAAGCAAACATAATGACTTGTAGCTTAATACAACACCTGTATGATCTGGTTTGCACATTTCAGTTTCGGTAGACAGGCAATAATATAGTACTAGTATAAATAATGTCTGACATTATTAAGTTCAAGTAACCGATCAAACAATCATTGAATATCAAATTCAATACAGGGTTAGAATTAAGTACTACACAACATCCTTCATCCTCCCTCGCAACAGTCACAACAACACGCAAGCTCATGCCTTTGACTTTGTCTCAACACCAAACATAGTAAACTAACTATCAAAGTGGGAGACTACCAAAACTTCAAAATATGAAATTCATCAGCAATGGTGTATGCTTGGATTGCAGTTGGAGAAGTTAAAAAGTACTACTTTAGCTCTCAAAGCAACAAACTTTTCTTTCTTCATTAGATGTCTTGGAGTTTGTAAATATGCATTGAAATACCCAAAAGTATTTTTTTTTCCAACTTTAATTCAAACATAACAAACTCCTTTTCCAAATAGCCAAGAAAGATCAGAAAAGTAGAACTTTCCTCACATGATTATTCAATAAACAACACAATTAACAAATAAAAAAAATGTTCCATTTCAAGATCCAGTAGGAAAGGAAGGGAACTAACTTGACAGACCCCAGTATAAGATCCAGCCTACCCAGAAAAGAAAAATGAGTTGAAGGGAGAGAGAGAAGACCTGAAGTTAAGGAACTGGCCAAAGGCAAAGAGGGGCCAGAAGTAGAAAGGAGGAGGCCAGTGAAAAGAAGAGACAGAGAAGAGAGAGATGAACTGAAGGAGCTTGAGTAAGTGAGCAACGTAAGCCATAACCTTAGATGGGTCTCGGGTTCTACCGCACAACTGCACCCATGACTGTGGCCAATTCCAGAGACAGTAATAGAACGGAAACGGTGACAACACTCCAACAACCGCCGCAATCCCCATCGCTCTCTCTGCTTCTGCACCGCAGACAGAGCAGATCCTCTTTTTTCTCTCAAATAAACCAATGCTTTCAGATATGCCTTTTTCACCAACCGGACACACTCTCCATGTTTTTTTTTTTGTTATGTCGAAATATATATATATATATATAATTTTTTTTTTTTAAATTTTGAGATGAATTATTGGGTTTGTTTTTGTTTGTTCTCTATGAATAAATTTTGTCAAATTTGATCCAAAGTAATTTTTAACCTTTTCATAGTCCTTCTCTTTACCAATGATTTTTTTTTTTTTGGGCAAAAGGAACCAAAGCCCCCTACCTAAAAAACTCTATTAAACTTACCCCAAGGAGTCATCAATAAGCAATAACCATGGACATATCAACAACAACAAAAAATGTAACCATGGACAATATCGTCTATTTATATAAAAAAATAAAAAAATATATTTTCTTCCTCTTGTTTCTGTATTGAGACGGGTCATATTTTCATATAATATCCTTATATATTTTTATTTCCTTCACTTTTTATTGTTGCTCTAAAATAAAGAAGAGATTAATTTATCCATAAAAAAGAGGGATTAATTTTATTTAGTTCCCAAGTAAACAAATAACTATAAAAAATTAATTACGTATATAAGAAATGCATTAGAAATGCATCTCTACTTAAAATTAAACCCACATTGTTCGACCATTTATAAGAAAATTTAACTTCAATAATATTAAATACGGAGAAGATGGAAAGTTTTAACTTGATTAATACCCATATATAGGGAGAAGGTATAATCACGCCTATGACTAAAATGCCTCACACTTTTTTCTCTTAAAGATGGATTTGATCCATCATTCCAAGTCATGTGATAAAAGATACTATTCTAATTCAAAAAGACAATCTTTAGATAAACCATTAAACATAAGACCTTTTTTTATTTCATATTTTCGTAAATAAGTATAAAATTCTCATCTTATTCTTACTTTTGGTTTCATTTATTTATCGGTAAAAATACGTAGGACATGAGATGAGAAGACCACACCAGACACCACCTTCGTGTTATTCTCATTGATCTATGCTTAGAGTAATGATTTAGATTAGCACTTTTTTGTATGTATTATTTTTTAGGTGATGGACCACCCTGAAGCTATCAGCTATGTGATTGCATGCGCTGCAAGAAAAAGGTCCTTTCGTTAGTGATTGACAATGTAAGCAATTGTTGCATTTTACTAATTAATGTGACCAAAACAAAGGAAATTGATGGATACCTATCTCTTAAGTATTTTGGATTAATGTAGCTTTCGAGAGGTGTACGTGCATCGATCAATGGCTTTCGGCAACTATATTTCTATATATGATTAATGGAGATTTGCGAGCAGTCAAACAAGTCTTGGAAAGTAAAGAATAAAGATAGGGCACATTAATTGAAGTAAGACTAAACCAAATAGATTTAAAGCAAACAATAAACTAAACTTATATGGATTATATTCAATGTTTGTTGGGTCTGATTAATGTATTCTCACTTCTTCCATTGACACTTATTTACAGAATCTGGCTAAGGAGGTCAATGAGTTGGGTTAAGTTATAAAGCCTCAACTTATCCTAATTTAACCTTTTAAAACCCCCCAATGATATGTTTATTTTATTTAATTAAAGAAAAATAAAAATCAGAAAATTTCTTTTTTAGGAACAAAAAATTAAATTTATCTTTTTTTAGTTTTAAGTTATCTCTCTTCTTTCTAATTTTTTTTCATGTTTATTCTCTCAAACAAACCGGAGATAAGTCTAAGCATAAAAGCCCCCATAATTAAGCTAGTCGCGATTCTTGAGTAGACAAGTAATCGAACCAAACTTGGTTATTTTTATATGTTTCCATTGAATCAAGCTGTATGGGTTAGTCTATTTAAGCAATTGTCAATTAATGTAGTCCATTTATTTTACATGTACGTACTCGTTGATTATATAATTGTGTTTTTCCTGTATTGGTTAATCTATTAAGCAACTTTTAATTAATGTAATCTATTTATTTTCAATGTACTCGATCATTGATTATATAGATGTGTTTTCCTTAATAGTTAATATCCAAACAGCGTGACATTCTCATTTCTTAATTTGTTTATAATGATTTGAGACCACATAATATATAATATATCTTCCCTTCAGCAGGTAATAATTAATAAAGTCTCTTCATCATATATCAGTGTAACTGTTTGCTTTGCTTAACATTGTTTATATGGTTAATAACACTTAAATTTACTACCTCCTTTTCTAATATTTGTCAGACTTTCAAATTTCAATATTTTTCTATTTGTTAGACTTTCAATATTTAACTTGCTTTTAGACTGATGGGGAATATTTTTATATGTATGATTAGTATAATGACTAGGGATAAGTCGTATTTATTTATTTGTTTATTTTTATTTATCTACTTTTTAGGTGATGGACCACCTTGTTCATGTGATGCCAAATGCCAAACGCCACAATTCTTAAAGGAAGCTAACCATTGTTTTATAAACACCAAGTAAATAATTTCATGTGTTTTACTAATGCGAAGAACATAGAAACTAGATGCATGGCTATCTCTAATTTGGAATGTTACTTTATGTAGTGGCACATTCTTTGAACATGCATACCTCTTGTGAGTCCTTTGTTTTGTTATGGAAGATTTTATTCACTCATGATAGTGTATTTAACTGACCTGCATCTATACTTAATTGGCCTACCATCCCATTGATCTTGCTTTTTTACATAGTCCCATAGATTTGGTTCTACTTTTTTTCTTTTAAAAAAATTGACTTATTTATAGTGTGGAAATTATACTTTGAAGAATAAAGATAGTACTATCAATAATGTATGGTATGATTGATAAATAATCGTTTTTTTTTTTTTTTTGATAACCATTGTTATTAGAATATTTGACTCTTAATGGAATTAATGCCACTTTAAAACTATTTTTTCAAGGGAATTTGCATGCATAGGAATTTCAAGATAGTAATATATATTTGATATTTCATTTACTTATAGAGCGTAAAAGTTTGGGGGTCAGTCCCTAATCTTTAAGAAACTAATTAACACACAAACCATGGAATTTAATAATGTAAAGTTAGTTTTTGAAGGGAATTTGCATAAATTCCTATGCAGTCGCTCCCACTTGGGCATAACTAATGTTAATTTTTCTTCAATCTTTTATATATATATATATATATATATATATTCAGCCAAGACTAGATAGTGCGAGAATGATTGCAATTTCTATGTAGTCTTTACTTTACTCAAAGAACACAATAATATAGTCAATTAATGTAATTCTGTCATTGATCTATGAAATCAGAATCGAATATTTATTTGCTGTTGTAATCAATTACGTATTACGTATAGTTAAAAAAAAATAAAATTAATCGAACTTGTGATACTGGTAGGAACAGAGGCGAAATAAATTACATATAAATCTATTTAGTAGACAAAGGGATATTAAATATAAAAAAAAGTGGTGATTCACTGGTACTGTCGTACCCCCAAACTTCGTACTTTCATACTGCTTACTTAACCGTTGCAAAGTTTATACTTATTTCAATTTCCGATATAAAAAAAAAAAATCATCATGTATGCTAATATAAAGTATAAGTCATTCGTAAAAGTATCATCATATGAGATTATTCCTACGACATCTCCTTAATTAATTAAGATTTTATTTTCAATAACCATTTTCTAATAAAGGTTAGTTTAAGAATTTTTTAAATAAAATTAGTAAAATCAAATGATGTTAATTAATTAACATTTTTTTTTTCATATTCAAGAGGGGATAAAGTATTTTTATACTGTTAAAAGTAGATATTATAGAAATAGAATAATATTATTTTGTTTGAATTTAAAAAACTGAAGCTAAAAATATACCTTATACTGGAATTTTCTCATAATTGAATTAATCGCATTGTTGTCTTGCTTATTATTTTAATTACTTTATTCTTTGATTCTGATTTCGTACTCAAACCCTCTTCTCCTTCTTCTTCTTCTTGACAAGAAACTCCCTTCTTATTTATGGTTTGTTTTTAATTTCATAAAAAAAGTAAACTTAATGTATTCACATAACTTGGATCATATTCATCACTTTACTCAAATCATTGTATAAAGAGAATAAGAATAAAATTTATTCGATTGAGACTCTTGTTGTTCAAAAACATATTTTCCGGAAAAATTAGTACCAAAGATGTCAGGCAGGTGTTCATTCATATGCAACATTAATGCCGTCACATCAGTTTTTTCTTTGTTTTCTAAGCATCAACTTTCTTCCCTATAAGATAATTAGGTGTTTTTCAGATTAAGACTTTCGTGTTCACCATTTGACTATATTGTTTTCAAGCAAAATAACAGTCATAAAAACTGAAGAGTAATGAAACAAGATGGTCTGAAAAATTGGACTGAGAAAAGTGACCACCATTAACCATACCAATAATTATGAATGAATGAATTACCAGAGAGAGTTACAGACTTTGATGGTACTATTAGGACAGGGAACACAACTTCTTCTTGTCAAAGTATAAGGTTTGGATAGATTATTAAAGTGGCAAATCAGAGTTTGCAACTCTATCTTGACCAGTTTCTGATTTTGGTGATAGTGCATTGATCATGCAAGTCCATTCAGAACCTTGGTATATAATATGCGTAGCTTTCTGCTGTATTGAGACCTCTCTGTTATGATGTTGAAAGAGTTCTTTTTAGCTTTTGTACCATTTGCATGTATCATTTGGAGCAAGTGGTTCTAGTGATAGGACTCAAACAAAGTGTATAAAATTTTAGATTAAATTTTCTATTCCTTAACAGGTAAGTTCTAGTACACTGGACCACAGCGTACCAGATATGAATGAGAAAACTTGATCCCAATATAGAAAGCAAGACACATCAGCTAATAAGATATGGGCTTGTGGATGAGGCAGAGGCTTCTAGTTCTAGGGACGCGCTTAGCCATTCAAAATCTTGTTCTTTTACAACACTTGGCACCATTCTTTTAGAACATAAACAAACAAAAGAATGGTACGGTTCCATTTGAAAAAAAGAGCTTAATATGTGCATATGATGATGGTGAAGTGATCAACACCCCCACTTTTTAAGCCGCACAGTCGCTAGCAGCATCTCACATGCTCATCAAAAACGTGGTGAAAGGCATACATACTTTTTATACCACCTCCCCCAATAATTGGTGAAAGCAAAGTAATAAGATAAAGGATTTTATTATTTCTCTAAGCTTCAGGCTTCTAGTTTTCAAAACACCTGGCCGAATCTTGCAAAACATTTGCCATCATGATTCTAAATGACTTACCACCTCTTTTTTCAATAACTCAATAACTATACAAGAGTAGTACACAGTTAAAATAGCCTTCTTATCTTAAATCACCTAGTTTCATTTCAAACTTTGAATTTTTTAGATAGGGATAAGTGGTAACTACCCTTGTAGTATTAGGAAGAAGGGACAATTATTGAATTGTTAGGTCAC
Organism: Amphicarpaea edgeworthii; assembly: GCA_014843725.1. Taxonomy (NCBI): domain Eukaryota; kingdom Viridiplantae; phylum Streptophyta; class Magnoliopsida; order Fabales; family Fabaceae; genus Amphicarpaea; species Amphicarpaea edgeworthii. The sequence continues at coordinate 499,915 of CM026320.1, read as the reverse complement.
TACTTTGACTGCAGATAAACTTTACCTTAAACTACTACTGCTGTCATTGTTGTTATCATTATTAAGATATCATTATCCCCTTATGGTTATGGGGATAGCACATTGTGAATATGAGACTGTGTAGTTAGCCTATCATTGCTATTTCTCTCCCTTGTGCACATTTAATATGAAGGCTAAATAAATTTGAAATTTCAACCCTTAACATATCAATCGAAAACAATATGTGGTGTATTATCAATCGCAAAAAGTGTACAGGCGCAACAGTGCTTATTTAATTTCGATATGTACATGATGTATTGGATCACGCACTACAAACAAAAGAAGATATGAACATGACATGATGTAATACTATGGAATAGAAATAACAGAATACGGGTTTAGATTTTTTTTTTCCCACCCTTCTTTCTTTTAATTTTTGCCAAAAGAACAAGGTCCACTAAACTTTGGGGAGGTGCCACGTATGCATATTCTTGGGGCTTCTAAGATGTATATATGCACATACAGATAGGGAGATGAGCATTGAAAGCTAGCACAACCGAGAAGAAGCAAGGGATAATTATTATTAATCTTCTTTCTCTTTTGCTTTGCTTACTATTGATTGTTCTAATCATCTATACTATACTATTATGTCTCAAAAAATAGCAGCAGAAATTTATCCAAAATCACCATCAGAGACAGTGAAGGAGCCTTTGGTGTTGTTGGTAAGAGAATATGATGAAGATAGACACAAGGTGGCAGTAGAGAAACTTGAGAGGCTTTGTGAAGTTGGGCAGAGTGGAAAACCTTCTCTTGTCACTGACCTCATGGGAGACCCCATATGCCGTATCCGTCACTTTCAATTGCATGTCATGCTGGTAAGTAACAACTAACAACTCAACTAGCTACATATATATAGACATAATTAAAATTCACATTGTTTTTCAGTTTTACACTACAACTTTAATCGTGTAACACAAAATATTCTAGTTTAGAATAAAATTAGTTTCACAAAGTGAAATTGTATGATAATTAGTTTGCATGAATCCTTTTAGAGTAGGATTTCTAGATAGATATAATGAATGTTATGTTTGGTCGAAACAGGTTGCAGAATATGGAGAAGAAGGAGAAGTTGTTGGGGTGATAAGGGGTTGTGTTAAAACAGTAACAAGAGGGAATTCGGCTTATGTAAAACTGGCCTATATTTTGGGGCTCAGAGTCTCCCCTCCACACAGGTTCTATTCCACTCTTCTCATATGTTATTGGTTTGCTTGCACTGCACATTGTGACTAGTACTTTTGATTGGTCCTTTGGATGTTAATGTGCATGCGTTTCAGATAAATACCAAAAGCACAAGAGTCGAGTCATAATCAGTTTTCCTCCATCGTATTCTGCAAAAGCAAAAGTCAGTTCAGAAGCTGTTTTGGCTTCTGTTCTGTTCTGTTTGCCATTGGCAACTCCTCTTTCTTTCCGATTCCATCCCTTTCTCTACAACTTGTTGTGTGCTTTCTTGGTTCTAATCTCATTTGGACCTTATAAAATAAGGGAAACGAAAAAATCTGAAAAAAAAAACAAAAGAAGCGGTGGAGGATTAGATTCTAAGAAAAAGAGAAGGCAATGTTCCTCGTATCATGGAAAGGTGAAAAAAGTATGGTTAAGCTAGCCTGTCATTGACACATGTATGATGTATCCACTAACCCTGCTTTAATAAGAAACTGCAATTGGATATGATGTCTTATTCTTATTTTCAACCATCTCTCACTGGATTTCGTACAAAGTTCTTCATCTGGACACCGAGGTCCACACAAACCTTACTTTTCAATTCAGCTCAAATATTCCTCATGATCCACCTTTAGTGCCCTTCATTTTAATTTCCATTCGATTAGTTTTAATTATATATCTATTTCTAGATAAAAAAAAAAACCTAGACCCAAAAGCAGTAGCTATAAATGTTTTGATACTTGATGAGGCAACAATAAGTAAAAGAGTTATCTTGGCATATGCAGGAGATTTGGCATTGGCAAAAAACTAGTTGAACATTTAGAAGAGTGGTGCAAGCAAAAAGGGGCTAAGTGTGCATACATGGCAACTGATTGTACCAATGAGCCTTCTGTGAATTTGTTCACAAAAAAATGTGGGTACTCAAAGTTCAGGACTCTAACCATACTAGTGCAACCTGTGCATGCTCACTACAAGCCAATTAGCTCCAACGTTGCTGTGCTTCAGCTTCCACCACGCCTAGCCGGGTCCATGTATAACCATATGTTTGCTAATTCAGAATTTTACCCTAAAGACATAGAGTTAATTTTGTCGAACAAGCTGAATTTGGGAACTTTCATGGCCATCCCAAAGAAGTACTTGTCAAAATGTGATCCGAAAAGGGGCATTCTCCCACCAAGCTATGCAATATTAAGCGTGTGGAACACCAAAGATGTGTTTAAGTTGCAAGTGAAGGGTGTGTCAGCATTGGCACATGCCTGCTGTGTTGGTACGAGGTTGTTGGATGAATGGATGCCATGGCTAAGGCTACCTTCATTTCCTGATGTTTTTAGGCCATTTGGGGTTTATTTTATCTATGGACTACACATGGAGGGAAAGTGTGGTGCGCAACTAATGAAGTCCCTATGCGGATTCGTGCACAACATGGCTAGAGATGATGGTGGTTGTGGGGCCATTGTGGCTGAACTGGGCCAAAGGGACCCAGTTAGAGACGCAGTCCCACATTGGAGCAAGTTCTCTTGGGCAGAGGACATGTGGTGCATTAAGAATCTTGAGATGGATATCCAACAAAAACCTCATTGCTTCACTTCTAGATCCTCTTCGCCAGTTATATTTGTTGATCCTCGAGATTTTTGACATGCTAGCTTTTTCTTCTTTCTGGCACTGTAAGCTGTAAATTAAGTTGCTCTACATCCTAATCTGGTTAAAATTTTGAACAATTTTTACTATAATTGAGCAATCCAAGAATTAAATAGTTATTTACAGCTAAAAACAAAAATGAGTCACATGAAGTTGAGCTTTTAGTGGTTATAAGCGGTTGAGTTCCAAGTGCGTTGCAGTTGCAGGAATAGAATAGCCACACGCTTGAAACATATGAGAATCTAGCCATCTCATGTTGTCGCGTATCTTTTCTCACCTGGGACGGACACCCTTTCTACCTATTTCATTACCTTCCGTCTCCTAATATTTTTATTACAAAGAAGATTGAAATTGTAACTTTTTACACAATACGTGTTAATCAAATACAAATAATAATAATAAAAACTTTATATACATTGATTGGGGACTGGTACTATCAAGCTATACATTGCCATCCGGTCAACAATTGATTATAAACGTGTTAATCATACACGAAATATGTTTATTTTGGTACATAAAAAAAATATGGATTTGATATAGGGTCTGTTTGTTTAAATTTTAAAAAAGTGATTCTTAAAAAAAAATAAAAATTAGATAAACATGCATAAAACATAAAACTGTCTACTTCATTATTTAAAAAAAAAAAACACTAAACGAATACGCATAAAAACTCAATAGACATGTTATAAAATAAGGAAAATGCATGGTCATGTGAGAAAGAAAATACGTATATTTATTATCCTATTTTCAAGAATAAAGATTTAAATTTATTATATTAGAGTGGACTTACAATCCTATCCATGTTAATTCAATTTTATGATTTAATGCATTGTGGCTATCGGTTAGCCATATTCTTCAAAGATTGTACAATCCCATGGTGATGGTGGCTAATTATATTCCAAAAGAGAATACAATGTCCTCTTTCTAATTAAGAAGTGCCACTCAAAAACTAGATTCCTCAGTTGTCGGACGCCTCAAGAAATATCTCAAGCTGTTAGCAAGAACCTGCCACACGATAAAACATGAATCTAATTCAGTTCAAAAACTAAAAGAATCTTGCTGCTGGCATGTCAAGTCCACCACTTCATTAGAACTTAGAACCAACTTGCATGGCCACTTAAATACTTAATTCTTCAATCTATGATATGATGCCATTTTGATGAATTTTTATCATTCTTTACAAGATTAAAGTTACCTGCTGGAGAGGCTTGATGATTGCTTTACCATTGTAGCTGACATGAAACTTTGCCTTAGCCAAGAGCCCCTAGGTTCAAGTCAACCACAAAGCTTTTTTTATCAGTCTGCCATATTCCTTTTGTTTTTTTTGGTCCATTAATTAAATTGAAAGACTGGGTCAGAAAAAATTAAATTTGCATTTTTTGGATAATGATATATATACATACCTCAGTGTCAAATTCTCCCGATTCAACAGAAATGTTGATGTCAGTAATAATCATTACAAGATCAACCAGTAATCCAGGCCGATCAGCTGTCTCCACATACAGCAAGCTAAAAAATGAAAGAAACAAGTAACCACTAAATTACTAATGCAAACTAAGGCCTCAAATGTATGCAAGTTTAATTTCAATTAGAATTTCTATTGGTGTTAAGGAAGAACCAAATGAATGAATGCATCACCTTCGATCTGGGCCATCCTCAGAAATGTTTATGTGGGTTGCTATGTCTACGTCAACCTGACAGATATTAACAAAATATAAAGTATAAACAGGATTATAGAGAACCAATATAGTCATACAATTAGTAATCAGACGAATGCATGATGTAATTTTTATAAAATTGACAAATATTAACAAAATATAAAGTATAAACAAGATTGTAGAGAACCAATATAGTCCTACAATTAGTAATCAGACGAATGCATGATGTATTTTTAATATATTTTATCGAGAGATGCATCACGAGTTAACATCAAAGCTTTCTCATACATTCTTTACTGTCCCCGAGTTCCAAAGCCATCTCCATATAAACATTCTCTTTTCTATGGTTATGGTAGAGGACAGACTGTTGATGAACAATATATACATTAAAATTGCTATAAGGAGAAACCAAGCATGCTTAGTCATTGCATGTCAAACAACACAAAGCAGAAGATACCCAACGTTCTTGGGTTTTTATAGCATTCATTTATATAGAAGAAACTTCCAGGTACCAGGTAGGAATAGGATATCTTTCAACTTGACAAAACTTGTCTGCACATTACCAGGAGTGAAAAATTCAAAATTTACAATTGAAACTGAAAAGTAAAGACATTCATCACCTGTTCTTTTGGAGGCAGAAGTCCAAAAGCAGCTCCCAATGCTAACCGGGAGCTTGATTCCTGGACCATCAGTTTGAAAACTCTAATTAGCTGAGAACTGCCTCTTGGCTTCTAACCAAATTAAGCTCCAGTGAAAAGAAGAGGGATAGTTTGTAAGCTTACTGGGTGGTACTGAATAAGATTGTTTATAATTGTCAAACGAATTGCCTCTAACAACTCTGGCTCTTCCACTTTTCTGCCAGTATCACTGCAAACAAATTTCCACCAGCATATTCAATGAATTACAATAGAAGCTAGTTAAAAACCTGATCCAAGATAATTTTTGCTTAAAAAGTGAAATTGAATCCAAGTTTCCCATCAGGTTTCACTCTTTTATAGTGAACTTGTAAAAATTTACTAGCCACGCCAGTTCTCTAAGTCTGTTTCACTGCATATACTTGTGTCAACTTGTAATTAGACACCCTAAGCCCAAGTGGAATCTTACTTTAGAAACCATTTAGAGGACTTTTGCTACAATATAGAATCATCAAATGGAAGAAAAATCATCTAATTCTGACCATTTATTTCCTTTTTATCCTTATTTTGGGCATTGTTTCATTTTCATCCGCCTCTGTACAATTATTTAACAATAGAGGAGCCAACTTAGTTCAGACTAGTAACAATGACTCACATCAATCAAACAACATAACCATTATTAGTTACCATTTAGCATCCATCAGTAATAACGTAATGCGTAAGGCATGTAACACTTACGCTTTTGTGATGGAAAACTTGTTGTGCTTGCCAGATGAATCCAGAAAGACATTTGCCTTAACAACATTGAGACCTAAGTTTTTTAATGCATTCATCTGCAACCCAAGTAGAGAGTTGGCTTTTGAAATCTTTTTTTTATGAATGTCCACTATCATATAGTATGTTCAATGAAATAAAACAAAAATTAATAGTAACAGAATTCACAATGAGACATCGCTTGCTTACCCCCATAAATTCTGTCATGACAATAAGCATATATCAAAAGTAAAAAAGAAAAGCATTAGATAAGTGACACAAGCATAGATTTACTCAGAGAATGGCTTACTGTGTCAAGAAGTGCCCCAAGCCGATCACCAAAAGTTATCTCCACCACGGTAGCATCGGGATCAGAGTCTTGGTCAATTATAACTACGGGAGTTGGAATGGTATCAGTCTCACTTTGATTTCCATCCTGTTCTTAACAGAAAACAAATTGAAAGCAAATCTTTTACTGATCAATCAATTAGAAGCGTGAATGTTTGGCTGTTCACATGCAATAAGTGGCAATCATATAGGTTGATTAAGCTAAATACCTCCACATCAGTAACAGGTGCTGCTCGAGGGACAATTGTAGTTCCAGAAGATGTCAATCTGACAAAGTGTACATACAATTAACACAGAATGTACACATCATCGTGGTGCAGCCCAACTCACTTCAAGTTTTAAAAGTTTTCTAGTCTTTCAGAATAGCAATGAAAAATTTCAGCATTCATCAAGCACTATCTGGTTAGTCAGAACATACTCAACGTAGTCCTCCAAGTGTTCTACATACAACTCAGGCAAGACACAAGCTTACAACACCAAAGGTAAATAAACAGAATAAATTAGTTTCCAGAAATAACATGTCCACTAGATCAAACTATTTTTTAATCAGAAGTTCTTGGGAGCATTAATTGAATTGAAAAGCGTATACTTTAAACAGAAACCCAACACGAATATTAATAATCATCAATAGTATTATGAACCAGTGTAATCAAGGAAATACAATACCAACAGAAAGAAAAGATAAAAGTCTTATCCATAAGGAACCAATGACCACAGTTACCCTACCTTGTTGTGTTAAGGATGCAGAATGGCTTAGTAGCAGCAAACCCAGATGAGGCCTTCAAGAAAGGGGCACTGCAAATGGTTTTCTCCAAAGGTCTCAAGCTACTATGATTAGCTGTAGCAGCACTGAAGTGAAGACCACCAGCACTCCAAACAGCCATAGCCATAATAACCATGAAATTTTGAAGAAAGGGATTTGTGGAAGAGAATGTTGAAGAAGGGATTAGACACAAGAACTCAAATTACGGGAGTATTGAATTTAGACACAAAGACAGAGAGAGAGCTACTTATTAATATTATTGATATCATCGCATCTGACGTTACTCTCTTTAAGACAATCTCAGACGTCCATTCATCATCTGTTTAAGCATCTTTTGTTTTTTTTTCGTGTGGATATTATGTTGTCCATTTGGAGTTTGGACATCCAACGTCTCGTGATTATAGATTTCCACTCAAATAAATTCAACTTTCATTTTCAAAACGCTTCTGTTAATGTTAACTTCATTTATTACGATTATTTTAAAAAAATAAAAATGCCATGTTTATATTCTAAAAAGGCAAATGTTTATTACTATTAAATTTTTTAATTCATTCTAGTTAAGCATTCATGCACAAACATATTAAATACATGACGCAAAGCATGCTTTTTTTAGGCTTTTATCTCAGAATTTAGAGCTACTTAAATTACCCCTGAATTTACTCTAACTAGAGTTTTCTATAGGTTTCTTCTTCAACCTTTCCTTACTACTTTCTTCATCGCTCCTCCAATGTCGAATTGAATTTATAAAAAAAAAAATGTAAAACTGCTACTTCAAGTAAGCTACCAACTTTCTAGAATTAACAATTGAGAACTCCACACGAAATTTAAAAGAAAAAAGTTAGAGTAGAAATGTGAAAAATTGAGCTACAGCGAAATAATCGATTATTAAAAGGACACGTCATCAATGATCCTATCCATCGTAAAGGCAGTGAGTGTCACACGACAGAGAAGAGAGAAGAAAGAAGAAAGCATGGCCATTTCATCTGTATCTTACAACAACTTCACCTTCCTTGGTCCTCGCCAAATTCAACCACTTTCTTTGACTCCGCCAATGCCATCATCTTCATCTTCTTATTCTGTTTTCTCTCAGCCTCTCCGAAACCTCTCACTCAAGTTGGCTGCAAAAGTTCAGAGCGTTGGAAGAGAAGGTGCAGCCTCAGATCCCAAGGCCGGTGTCTCCCTTTACAAACCTAAATCCTACCAAGTTCTCGTCACTGATGCCGCCAATTCCCTCTCTTTTGCTCTTCAAGACGGAAAACTTCGCCTCGAAATCGATTTCCCGTAACTTAATTCTCATCCTATCCTATTGTTCAATACTTTCTTCATTTTAGTCTTTTAATTAATACTAATTAATTTGATTTTTGTCTGCAGGCCTTTGCCCAGCAACATATCTTCTTATAAGGTACTACTATTCTCTCATCACCCACTTTTTCTCCTTCACTGTCTTTGCTAAAACTGATTTCATAGTCACATAATTTTCTCAAATTCCTAAATATTTCAAGGGATCTTCAGATGATTTCATTGATGCCAACATTCAACTTGCCTTGGCTGTTGTACGAAAACTCAAGGAGAAAAAGGAAACCAGAGCTTGCATAGTAAGAATACACATTCTTTTCTTCCCTTCAAAAGCAAAGACACACTTTTTTCCATGTATACATTCATAACAATGGTTACTACATTTGTTCCTCTTTGTAGGTATTCCCTGATAAACCAGAAAAGCGCCGAGCCTGTCAATTGTTCAAAGCGGCTATAGATTCGGTAATGCAAAAATAACTCATTATGAATTTATTTCCCATCTGTGTCTAATTAACCAATTCACATCTAACTTATAACATTTTTCTAAGATCATATTGGGAAATTCTGAAGTATTTAAGCTATTAACTCTCACATTTGATTGACATTGATTCTGAATGAAGATATTATACTTTGCTTCCAGATTGATGGCATTACCATAGGTTCCTTAGATGATGTCCCTGCTGGACCTATGACTTCCTTTTTCAGATCTGTCAGGAACACCCTTGATTTTGACTTTGAAGATGACAATGAAGGTTAGTTCTTGAGGAAAAATGGCAATACCATAGCTTTCTAAGTAATAATGTTTTTCTAGTAACCGTGTAATGTTAGAAACTTGTGGATAACAATTTATCAAATTATTCTTGAGGCATATATTGGTGATACAGTATTGCTTTGTAAATTATGAACACGATAAAATAATAATGTTTTGACCATTTCCTTTCTTAAAAATGCAGGTCGTTGGCAATCTAGTGAACCTCCATCACTCTACGTATTCATTAACTGCAGTACACGTGAACTTGCATATATAGAGAAGTATGTGGTATGGTGTTTCTGCCATTAGAAGGTTTCCTGAACCTCCTTTTTTTTTTCCATTTCAGATCTCAAAATGCTAATTAAATTTCACTCTTATCTGCATTTGCTTGGTCTTGGCTTGTTTAGTAAAAAATATTTAGTTTTTGTTCATAGCTGATAAATAATATGCAATAATATATGTTTTTTTTTAGTTCTTTCATTTGATTTTGGGTCAGTAAGCAATATTCTGCAGCATACAGAGTTTAGCTTCTAGGTTCATCCCTTCCAGTAGCAACATCTTAGATGGTAAAACTTTATCCAGGTTCTGGTTTTTGATGCCCTTTGTTGGCAAACTGTGAGTGATTCTTAATTCTTATTATATGTAATTATCTGCAATTGAAAAGAATTCATTCTGTACACTGGCTTCACCTAGCTGCTTTAGTTTGATGTATATCTTCTATTTTTACTACTTGGATTTTGCAGGAAAAATTTGCTACATCAACACCAACACTTTTATTTAATCTTGAGCTAGACACACTACGGTAAATGTTGTACTATATATTTAAAATAAAAATCTGATTGAGTTTTCATACATGCCTACTTGCTTAACTGTTTCATATTCCTATGCTTGACACAGAATAATTATTGAATTTACAGTGCTGATTTAGGCCTTCCAGGCTTCCCGGCCAAAGATTTGCATTACCGCTTTCTTTCCCAATTCACTCCGGTGTTCTACATCCGAATCAGAGAGTATTCAAAGGTATCACTTCTTTATTGAATTGTCTCCAGATATGATCATTTTATCAAATAATAGACATTGATTGTTTCCTTTTTCTGTTTTTAAGACAGTTGCAATAGCACCTTATATTGTCAATTACAGTGGAGCTGTGTTCCGCCAGTATCCAGGTGCAACTATACATTTATATGGGTATCTGTATTTTCTGATGATATGGATGATGCACTGAATTTTTTCTGTTCACTGTTCAGGTCCTTGGCAGGTAATGCTTAAACAAGCAGATGGTTCTTATGCTTGCATAGCAGAAAGTGCAAACCGCTTCAGCCTTGGTGAGGTAATTTCATAATCTTAACATCATTTGCTTGTTAATTGTAAATAGCTTCATACTAATCCATTGACTGATATTAGGCCAAAGAGGAATTGTTGAGGGTCCTGGGACTTCAAGAAGAAGAGGGAAGTTCTCTAGAATTTCTTCGAAGAGGCTACAAGGTGTTCACTTGTTAGTTAATCAATTTTTGTTAACTATATGCATTCTTGTGTCTTGTTTGTTAGCATTCTCATTATACAAATGATCGAGCAGATTCTCATTATGTTTTGTTCGAGACTTTGAGCATTGAGTGGCTCAGTTTCATGCTACAGAGGGTTTATTATTATATTTTATATCTTATTTGGCCTCTCTCTAGTTCAATTATAAATCTTTCGCCTGCATTGTGTGGTATTGCAGGCAAGCACGTGGTGGGAGGAAGATTTTGATACAGAAGTATCTTCTGCATGGCGGGGTTGAGTAGTACACTACACTGTTAGAAGAGAATGTGTTTTATTGCATCCGCATGTAGTGGTCATTGAATGCGCTCATATATATTCAATGAAGACATTTCCTTTTTTCTTTCTTTCTAATATTCCTTAGGTAGTATAATATTTTCCCATTCTTCCCCTTTCAGTTTGAAACGGATGCGACACATGGCAAAGAAATGTGAGGACTTTGCAAACTCAATTGTAATTTGTAACATGTCAATTGTGGGCATCAACCCGTCCATGTCAATGGTTAGTGTGTAGTGTATAATTATATTCTGGGATACTTGTAATCCGTTTTGTGTTTGATTTTCACGTTGCATCACAAATACAAAGATACTTTACCTTGCTTGGTAATTGGTATAGGAGACAAGAAGAATGCACATGAATCATATTGACGTATTTTATTTGAAGCCTTAAGCTCTGATTAATGGTTGTGGGTTGTGCGATGTAATACATACCCCACGAACTGCATAATCCTTTACACTTGTCGTACACCGTTAATAGAAAGCATATTTTACATTGGTAAATATTTTGAAATTTACAAACACAACATGACGAGTAAAATCAATAGAATGAATGATTTTCTAGGTTTAGCCAAACCAAAATTTGTGACACACCAAATAAACTAACAAAGGATGAGTTTTCTCATTGATCAATATCACCAAAGTCAGGTTCCGGGGGCTTTTGGAGTTTGATGATGTCCCTGGGTCTTGTAGCACGAAGCCTATGACCACGAAGTGCATTAGCAGCAAAGCGAGAAGCGTAGACAGTTGTTCCAAGTCCAAGATTAGAAGACGAAGAAGAAGAAGCAGTAGTATCTTTACGCGGCCTGACCAAGGCCCTTGATGGATCATCAGAGTTATCACAATCAGAGTCGTCATATAACTCTTCTTCCTCCTTCCTGCGCTGTTCTGCAGTCTTTCTGCGGCAATGGCGCCTCCAGGCAGCTTGAATGTAGATAGCAGCCCAGGTTCTCCACTGCTGGGAATAGAAACGGAAGGTGTGCTGAACCTGTCTGCTGTGAATGTGCCTAAACTGGGAAGCAACAAACTTCAACTCCTCTGCTTCTAAAGCAAAAGCCTCGACCTCATTTATAGCTTTCACTGTCCTTGTTGATGTTGGCAAGCTAGCTGCAGATTTGGGGTCCAATGCCCATGTTAGTAGCTCTTCTCCACAGAAATCAGCTTCCTTCAGAAGACCTCTGTTGAAAAATCCACTTCTTCCACCATCTGTTGTAACACTCTCTAGACGCCCACGTATTATGAAGTGCATCTCAGTAACTGGATCCCCTTCTCTCACTATGAATGTTCCCTCTGTATATAAACTAGGCTTCAATCGCTCGCATATAGCATCAAGCAACCGTTCATCCATGTTGGCAAAGAGAGGAACCTGAATCAATCAGCAAATCAACAACAAGACTTATTATTATACTCAATAGTACTCACTCACACTCACACTCACCCTTCTGACTAAATTCAAACATAGATGCCGTTTGATATCTCTCCTTAGATCCTTTGGAAGACTCTGAACTAAGCTCTCTTCATCTACTCCACGGGTGTTCAGCCACTTGTATTGGTCATACCGTCTCACTCTTTCCCTTAGCTCCGGAGGAAGCAAGCGATGATGCATCCATTGCTCAGAGTCACGTCTTTTGATCCTCATTTCCTCAAGACGAACTGACATTGATTGAAGGTAGGTCTGTCCAGTGATGAAAAAAACATTACAAGTGTGGTAGTGACATTGATAAATGATAATGCAAAGTTTTAGTTTACCTGCATGTTTCCAATCAGAAGAGCAAAAAGGATAAGCCCCATAATAGCTATTACTATAGAAAACAAAACCTCTCCAGGGTAAGTACTGGTTAGAAGCCCCTGACCAAGTGTACTGTGGAACAAACATATAGCAAGTTCAGTTTATTGAAATGCACACGTGCTAGTTCTGTATCAACAACTGCAATAGGAACAGAGTGAATACCTCAAGTTTTGAAGGCCCCACCATAAACAGTAACAAAACTTAGGAAAAACTTCTACGGAAGCAACAATATCAGACTCTATAGCTTGAGTGAAGATTCCATAGTTAAATGCGGAGCTACCATCATTTATAAAGCAACGAGATCTCAGAACATTCTCGCTGATACTTCTCCAATTATCATACCCTGGCATATGCTTGTTCGAATTCCCACAGTACAAGAAATGCGTATTGCATTCTTCAACATCTTTACAAGCATCCTTCCAGCAGGTGTCATTACGTTCAATGGCTAGCAAATACCAGACAGAGCCAGTTATCTGTGGCATTAATTACATTAGCAGCAAATTAAGGAGAACTAGAAAAGAAGAATTGGTTTCACTTACGTGACTAGCAAGCATATACCAGATCAAATAGTACATGGCACCCAGTAGTGCGTTTTCAGAAAAAACACCAGCTGTCTTTTTAACTTCTGAAGCTAAAGGTAAAAAGCGTAAAAATCTTGGAAAATATTGTAGGATCACAATTCTCAACAGTGCCGTTTTTGTCTCCAATACCTGTAAACGTCTTGAACTGTAAAGATATTTCCACACTACAATCTGCACCAAACATGAAGATAACTCAACCAACCTCATTTGCACAATTGATATCATTGGCATTATAGGTCGAAATCTCAAACCTGTGGTATAGGCAGCACAGAAATGAAGTCAACCACGAAGTAACGTCGTAAATATCTCTGGGCAATCTTTTTAGGATCTATAACAAGTTCACCTCGTCCAAATACCCGAGATGAAGGCGCAATATAAGCTGTGCGGAATTGAAAACTTATACGGAGGAGATAAATGAAATCACATACTGTTCTCATTGTGACGGCAAAACTTGCTAGGTTGTTATCCATGGCGAGGCAAAATGATTTGTGGTTGAAATAAGGAAGGTAAAAGAAAAAGGGATCGCATGCTACAGAAACAATGCACAGAATCTCAAAAAACTTGTTCCAATACAGAAGGTTCTTATCTTGAGGATCGAATACTTTTTTCTCAGACACTTTAAGATCTTCTGGGAACACTGCCCAAGTAGTCACTCCAGTCTTCAGTGATCTTCCAAATGTCTTTAGTCCATCTGAACTCTTCTTCACTCCTAGCCTAAACGATTTTGATGCTCTTTTTCTTCCACGGCCAGGAAGAGGAATAGGCAGAGAATCTAAATTGAATCTTAACTTCTTCATCCCCCTTGAGCTTGATGGCATAGAACAATTCGAATCCAGATCATCCAACCTACATTATCCACAGTATGTCAGATTTTTATGTTAATAACTTTGCCTTAATTTCTGCACATTAATCAAAGTAGAGAGAATGAATGAATGAATAGCTTAAGTACACTAAAATTCTGGTTAATCCAACAAACGCTTAGAACTATGACATTATATATCATGTTAAACATTCAAACACAGATGGAAAAGTAAAATAAATGTGGTTTTGCATTCTATATATACCTTACGAACTTCTCCTTCTGGCCTCCAATATACTGTGACTTGTAACCAGAGTCAAACATTTTGGAAGAAATTACATAGAGACCGCCAGGAATACCTTATCTGTCTAGCAGCCTCCTGACGTATGAGAAAGTTCGGTGTTGTATTTCATTTCATACAGCAATGCAGATATTCACAGCGTTGTCAGATATTTTCTTTTCTACATATAAACTCTAAAATTCAAAGGAAGATAAAAACAACAGCCTTCTAAAGAATCAAATTAACGGATTCAACATTCTATGTTTTTTATAAACCATGCAATAAAAATGAATTGGACGCAATTCCAATTAAGAATGTTGTTTTTTCAACAATTTCATTTCCAAATCTAAATTGACAAAGACGTGATGATCATCTGCAGGGTTCTCCATTTCTAGCAATCCTTCCCTTTCTTATTTCCATAATTGAAAAAAAGAAGAAGAAAAAGAATCATGTAAATTGGATGAACAGACAAATCTGGGTATGTACTTACTGGAATAATGATTAAGGCTTTGAATTTGATTGTACAAAATTATGGTGTATTGGAGTGTGGGGGAGGAATGTTAAGAAGATGAAATTGGAGAGGCTCAGAGAGATTGGTAGAACGGGAAATTTTAGACCGTTATGGCAGTTACATGGGTCCCCCGCCACTTTTGCATGCTCTATTCTCGCCTTTTTTTTATATAAAAAAGTTAATTGAAAAAAATAATCAAACAATGGTTAAATATACTTATTAGGTATACCTCCTTTTTTATTTATTTATTTATCCCAAACTACCCTTTTGCATCCACCCATCACATGCCCGCAACCCAAATCATCGTAAAAAAAAATCATTGTTTCTTTTAATAAGCAAACGGGCATTGTCTAACAAATTTTAGGTCCCTAACTTTATGTTTTTGATTTTTTTTTATTGACAAACCATAATTATTAGTTTGTTAGTGAAAATTTATATTTTTTATTATTATATTATTAATATAAAATATTTATTGATGTTCGTGACTAATCTTTATTGATTTGAACCTAAAAACTTATTTAAAAAGATGATGATTTTTTTTTTATGAATAAAGAAATTAAAAAATGGCACTAAAGCTTATAAAAAAGAGTATCTGAGGCATCAGCAATTAAGTAATTCGAAACTGAAGCTGGATAAGAATTTAATAAAATAAATGGGGAGGAGGATTTGACTCTTGACTTAGTAAGAATGTCTGCCACAGTATTTCTTTGCCTAAACGTATGCTTGAAGCTAATATTCCAAGGTAGTTGTACGTAATTACGAATGGCCGAAACCATACTTGCATGAGAATGAACAGCGTCAAGCCCTTCAATGATGAATTTCAGAGAAGTGGTGGAATCCGTCTCACAAATAACATTAAAGAAACCTTTTGTGTGGACAAGTTTAATGCCATGGAAAATGGCACACAGCTCAGCGGTGGTGTTTGAAGTAAAACCACAATTGCCTATATAACCCGTGATCCAATTGCCTATAAAATTTTGTAGAACGCCACCAAAACCTGACAAGCCAGGATTACCAAAGGAACTACCATCCGTATTGATCTTGATGTAGTTTTGCGGAGGAGGTTCCCAATTAACCAGTATCCTATCTGTTGAGGATGAGCTGGTCGAGCTTGTCCCTTTGGCTATATGTAGAAGAAAACTTATCTAGTTATGCATATACCAGTCTGGCCAAACTATATTGTTAAAAACCACCTCATTCCTCACACGCCAGATCATCCAACAAGTGATGCCGAATAAGAGCTGAAAATTTCCTTGAATGTTACTTCTGAGCCAGTATGCATCATCATCAATGAAGAAATCAAGACCATATTGCAACTGGATGTATTGCCACACCTTACATGCATAGGGACAATCATGAAGGATGTGAATCCATGTTTCATTGGCATCTCCACACCTGCAACAAGAAGAATTAGTAGTAATATGCCGCATGAAGCGGAAAGAGTTAGTAGGAAGATTCCCTTTATAGGTGAGCCAAATAAAGTGTTTAACATTCTCAGGTAGCTTGGACTTCCACACCCATGACCAGAACTCAGCATAGGTAAGATGAAAAGCAGGCTCTCGGCTCAACCACGCATAGGCGGACTTGGTATTATACCTTCTCGAGCTAGATGCACTCCACCTAATAATATCCGACATAGAAGGATTAAGAAACAAGTACGGAAGGGTGTTCCGAATGTCTTGGGGCAAGGTTATAGTAAGGACGTCAAAGTGTCAATAGCCATCAAAATAGACATCCTTAACGCGTAATTGCATGTCCCTTTCATGGACCTCATCTACCATGCCATACAATGGTCCCTCCTCTAACCAAGGATCAAACAAAAAGGAGCAATCCCCGTCTCCAATCCTAAACGTGAAACCTTGCTTGAGATGAGATAAGGCTTTCATGATAAATGACCAAACATACGAGCTGCTTGTGGAATTCTTAAGGTGAAGAATATTCTTTTGGCCAATATATTTCGCATATAGTAAGCGAACCCATAACTTATCCTTGTCGTGCAAAAGATCTCACACATGCTTGCCAAGTAGGAAAATGTTAGCTTGGCGACATCGACGAATGCCCAAACCTCCTTTGACACGAGTTTTAGAGATCGTAGACCAATCTACCCAATGATTGTGATTCATTCCCTAGATGAAGCACCTTAACCTAGAGTCAATTTTATTGCAAATTCCTTCCAGGATCCATAGGTTTTGCATAGAGTAGGAGGGGATAGCAGATATAACTGACATAGCCAAAGTTACTCTGCTAGCACGGCTAAGGAGTTGGCCCTTCCAACCTGCAATGCGGCTATTGACACGGTCTGTGAGGGAGGCAAAATCCGCCTTAGTAGTCCTACCTACTAAGAGAGGGAACCCCAAGTATCTGCCTGGATTATGAGTGTGTTGAAACTCTAATATAGTGGCGAATTGCTGGATTTTGCTACGCGGAACATTCTTAGAGACGAAGAACTTAAATTTCTGACTATTGACTTTCAAGCCAGAAGCAAGACAAAATAGACGGATAACATCCTGGACCAACTACACTTGATTTGCCGACGCCTTAGTGAACAACAGACAATCATCGACAAAGAATAAATGTGATATCTTAGGGCCACCTCTGGAGACCATAACTAGTTGCCAATCCCCACTACTCACTTTTTCCTGAATGAGAAATGCTAGCTTCTCCATGCATAGAAGAAAGAGATAAGGTGACATTGGGTCTCCCTGACGAAGACCACGTCTCGGCGAGAAAGAGGGCAATTTTTCATTGTTCCATTTTAAGGACAAGGACGTAGTAGTAGTGCAGTTCATAATCAAGTCTATTGTGCAATCCGGAAACCCAAATTCCTTTAGAGTCAATCTCAAGAAGCTCCAATCAACCTTATCATAGGTTTTTTCAAAATCGATCTTGAACATAACATATATAGTCTTTTCAGTCTTCTTATGCATACTATGAACAATCTCTTGGCGATGATGGCATTATCACAAGTTCCCCTCTTAGGGATGGAGCTACTTTGAAGGGGATCAATGATAGAATCTAGGTGTGGCCAAAGGCGATTCACTAGGACCTTGGAGACCAATTTGAATAGAACATTACAAACATTGATCAATCTGAAGTCCTTGATGGACGTGGGATTTTCCGACTTAGGAATGGGAACTATCAAAGTTTTAGTCATTTGGGATGGGACAACAATTGTGGCAAAAATCTCAGCTACCATGCGCGTAATATCATCCTTGATATGTGGCTAGAAGGTTCTGAAAAATATAGGTTGAAATCAGTCTGGCCCAGGGACTTTGTAAGGGTTCATGCTAAAGAAGACATCCTTCACTTCCTGCAACGTGACGGTAGCGGCTAGGCTAAGGGAGACATGATCCTCTAATCGAGGAACATGCACTAGCTGTAAGCAATTGGGAAGACATCTAGCAGTAGATTGGAAGAGACCTTGGTAGAACGATTGAGCTTCCTTCTGAATAAGGGATGCATTAGTGCACCAAATATTATCGATAAACAGGCCATAAATGTTATTCTTGCGTCTTCTGATAACCGTTTGCGTATGAAAGAATTTGGTATTCTTGTTGCCAAATCTTACCCAATTCTCACGGAACTTCTAGAATCATAACATTTCTTCACGAAAAAGGATCTGGTTGTACTAGTCCTACAAGGCTTTCTCGAACTGAATCAAGTCGGAAGTAGCCCGAGTCTCTAGTTCTCGGTGGACTCCTTTAATACGAAATTCCAACTTCTTTTTGTCTTAAAAAAATATTCCCAAAGACCTCTTTGTTAAAGATGATAGAGCTATCACGAACCTTATTAAGCTTATGGAAAGTGTCTCCAGTAGTTTGATCCCATGCTTGTGTCACAATATTTGCATACTCCGGGTGGGAAAGCCAAGCTGCTTGAAAATGAAAGGAAGGGTTTATGCGGGAGTCAGCTTTTCAACAAGAAAGAAGGAGAGGATTGTGGTCCGAGTTGTGAGGGAGAAGAATTTCCAACAACGCATTAGGGTAGGCAAGACGCCAGTCAGCGTTAGCCACGCACCTATCGGTTTTTTTTGTATGAACCCCCTTGCTTGAATATTCCTACGCCACGTGAAAAAGCTCCCTATGGTTTCCATATCAATAAGGCCACACTAGGTGAGAACGCTGTAAAGAGCATTGGCCCTAGCTTGGTGGAAGGCTCCCCCTGTGACCTCCGATGGTTGAATAATCTCATTCCAATTGCCAATAACTAGCCACGGTCCTTCCATGTCATTGCTAATCTCTATCAAGTGGTCCCAAAGAACACTTGATCCTATATTACTCAAATGAATGACGAATTGTTATGTGAATTTTATATTTAATTTATTATTTTCATTTTATTATGTTGCCTTCTTAAATTACAAAATTATTAATTAAAGTTTAATAATTATGCAATTCCAACGTCTCACTCAATGATAATTTATTCATTTCCATTTTTTTTTCTTTTCACCATGATAATAATTACATACGTTTCTAATAATATACAATAAACATTACACACATTTAAAAATATAAAATTTTAATATAATTTAATAATTTTAGTAAGACTTTAATTTATTTTGTTACTATATTTTTTATATCATAACATCATAACAATTCAGATAAAGAATGAAGATCACAAATATCACATCATTTATTACTCAAAGTAATATACATTAAAAATAATTTTTCCTCCAAAAGTTGTAAGATTAATAAATAATTCCATAATTCATAATTTTTTTTAAATAATTAAAATTAAAATATCAATTAAATATTAATATTAAATTCTATCACCATAATTAAAGATTAAACATGAATAAATATTTATTAACGAGAAACACTTATTGTATAAGCACAAATCTAATAAATTATTGTTAGAAAAATAATTAAGTAAAAATAGAATTGATATCATTTTATGTTTTTACCTAATCTTTTTCCTTCTTTTTTTTTGCTAAACTACATTATATTTTTTTGAATAAAAATTGCATTGAAAATTGAAATACATACAAGATTGTAAATAAAAATAAAAATAAATATATTTTAGTGATATAAGACGGTAGAGTAATTTAATTTAATTTATTTTAAATAATAAATTTATAATTTTAATTTTAAGACAGTAGAGTAATTTTTTCTTTTTTAAATATACTAAATTTTAATATTATAGTAAAACTTATTGATCCTAATTATAATTAAAATTAAATTTTAAAATCTGAAATTATAATCCTTACAAAGTATTGAATTACCAGAAATCATCTCTTTTATTTACATTAATAAAATTATTATTTTAAAAAAAAAAAAATATATATATATATATATATATATATATATATATATATATATTATTTTGAAATTTTTTGACCGCCTAAAGCTAGATACTCTGATCATGTGGATTAATTAGCAAGTGGCCAGCACATGGGTATCATTAATTCATTTGGATTATTATTATTATTCAGCGAAAAAAATTAGCATAACAGTAATGATTTGGAACAAATTTTGTCTTTATTGTCACTAATCTCATTGGGGAAAGGGAAATGAAAGCGTGTTCCTCCATCCATATGAACGTTTAAGTAACGATGTTTCATTCCACATTATTTATACATTTAATAATTACGCTGAGAAGTTATATATATATATATATATATATATATATATATATATATATATATATATATGTGTGCTTCTTTATCTTGGTGGCCATGAAATTAAACTTCTGATTCGATTCGTACCTTGAAGAATTTATTGAGATAAGTTGAAAATAATCAGTGAACATGTTATATGAGGTCTGTAGTAGAATTTAAGTAACGTCAAAAATATATATGTTAGAAGAAATTTGAGAAACAAGGGTAAATGGAATAGAATAATCTTCCCACATGGTTTTGTTGGTTGGGTTTTTGTTTGATTGAGAATGCTAGCTTACGTGAATCGTGCGTTTCTTCACTTGATTATATTCTAGTTGGAATAAACACACACTTTGACTACTACTACTACTACAGTACTACGGAGAAGATGAAGATGAGTTCCAATAGATTTACATTACTCTTTGCTGTATTTTTCATATCACTCACAGTTTGTTCAATTTACCGAAACTCAAGTTTTGAGGGGTTATCCAAAGGCAGGGAAGCACCTCAAAACGTTACCTTTCCATTGGAAGGAAATCAGAACATAACAGGTGAAACACCCTTAACATAGTAGTAGGTGTGTATATTTACTATTCGTATATATATTTTTTGAGACATTAATTTCCTCTCTACTTGTTAAATCCCCATGCCAGGCCCGAAAAATGCTTCATTCACAAGTCCACATGTTATTATTGATGACAGAGACAAATTGCTTGATGGACTTTTAGCCTCTGGATTTGATGAAGCATCATGCAAAAGTAGGACGCAGTCCCATTTATACCGCAAAGCTTCTCCTCACAAAGCTTCTCCATATTTGATATCTAAACTACGTAACTATGAAGAAATTCATACAAGGTGCGGACCTAATACTAGAGCTTATCACAGGAGCATGACAAAGATTGAACACAACTCCAAGAACAAAGCTTCCACATTGTGCAAGTACCTTATCTGGACACCTGCTAATGGTTTGGGGAACCAAATGATTAGCATGACTGCAACATTTCTTTATGCTATGCTCACTGATCGGGTTCTGCTTGTGAAATTTCAGAAAGACAAGCATGGCCTTTTTTGCGACCCATTTCCCAATTCAACTTGGATATTGCCTGAGAAGTCCCCCTTTTGGCTAGAGAAGGATAAGGCTAGCAATTCAAACCCATCATCTCTGTTTATTAATCTACAACACTCCTCAAGCAGTGACACTGATGAGAAATACTTTCACTGTGGCCATAGCCAAGAACTTCTCCGGAAGATCCCTTTGTTGATTTTGCGGTCTGATCAATACTTTGTCCCTTCTCTGTTCATGAACCCATTTTTCAACTTGGAGGTTACCAAAATGTTCCCAGAGAAAGACACAGTTTTCCACCATTTGGGTCGGTACCTTTTTCACCCTTCAAACGAGGCATGGGAACTAATCAGCAATTACTATGAGGAACACTTAGCCAAAGCAGATGAGCGGATAGGCTTACAGATAAGAGTGTTTAATGCTATTTCCACTCCACAAGAAGCAATTATGGATCTAGTTTTAAGTTGCACATTAAAGCATAAGATACTACCGGAAGTAGTGGATTTGCAAGCTTCTCCTAGAAAAAACCAGACTGTAAAAACAGTTCTGGTGGCATCTTTATATCGAGAGTATGGAGATAATTTGCGGAGGATGTATCGAAAGAATGGTAGGGAAGTCATAAAAGTTTATCAGCCAAGTCATGAAGAGCAACAGAAGTTTAATGATAACAAGCATAATATGAAAGCTTGGATGGAAATGTATCTGTTAAGTTTATCTGACGAGTTGGTGACTACATCTCTCTCAACTTTTGGCTACGTTGCTCAAGGATTGGGAAATTTGAAGCCGTGGCTTCTTTACAAGCTAATCAATAACGAGACCCATTTCCCAGCCTGTGAACGAGATATCTCATCGGAGCCTTGTTATCACATTCCTCCAAAGCATTACTGCAACGGAAACCCTATGTCTATGAAAGATGTTGTTTCTTCTTTCCCCTATTTGATGGAGTGCAAGGATTATTGTTTTGGTGTCAAGCTGGTTAACGGTTCTACCTAGTTGTACTTAAGTACTTGTATCGTTTTGGTCTTTGCATCAGTCTAATTAAAAGCCTTCTAAGGCTGCCTGATCATAAGTCGTAACTATATTCAAATTCTCATGTTGTAGTAGTAAACTGTAAAAGTCTCTCCTCGATTTTTTTATATTATGGTTTAGAAATTGATGAACCTCTATAAAATAAAATTAAAATGTTTCCAGCTAAGGTCCAAATAAACACATGAAATAAAATATCCTACGATATTATCTTGTATTCCACAAATGCGTTTTCATAATCTATAGAAAGATACAATGATCTTTAACTTTCTATAGTAAAATTAATATGTATAAGAAACTACAGTGGTCCTGAATGTATTAAAATTGTCAGAATAGTCTTTTGATAAATGGAGAGAGGTTTTAAAGTAAACAATTCCACACCACACGCTAAATTTGCGCAACAAGTTTGGATCCATATATATGCTCCCACTTGCTTACTAACTTCAATTTTATATATACGCACGTGGTACGTTGTATACTTATTTCAATTTGATTTGATGCCATGCGTATGGACTTGAAATAAATTTGGTTTGGTTTCACTTTCGCATGCTAATAATATAAATTGTTTCGTCCTTTTCATGGAAGCCAGCTCAATCAGATTTGGTGTTGCCGTGTTGGGATAAACGTGCCAATTAGGTTACGAAAAAATCACTGTATTAGATACAGTAATTAATATTCAGAAATTTTCATTTATATTATATATGCTTTCACAATTCCATAACTTAAGCAGAGTACGTTCTGGAGTATTTTTCATGGCCATAGTTTGGCTTAAATATTTACACACGCATCACGCATGTTGAGTCTGCAGACTCTTCAATAGCCATTAACTTTATTTGTAGAGGCTGTTTACCAATTAAGGTATAATAATTAAGTCTTGACAGAAATTTCCACACATGCTTTAGAGGTGCCTCTTCTTCCACCACTTTTATTTGAAAAGAAAAAGAAGGCCTACTTTTTGTTTTATTGAGAATGAATATTCGTGAGTTTTTCCCTTGGACCCATTGTTAAAATATGCATTTAACCAATTGACAGTTGACACGGACCACACAATATGTCACTTACCCCTAGAAAATAACCAGTCAATTAATTAATCATGCTGTCCTTTCAACGTGATGTAAATGTCTAATTATTTGTGAATAATAAGGCAATCGCGACGCCAGAGTGGACAAGAAATACTGGACAGCCAAATCTGCCGACATTTTGTTTTTTTCAAATATATTTCTAAATTAATTTTAATGTCAAATTTATTTCAGTTTAATAAGTAAAAAAAAAAAATCATTATTTATATATTTAATTTTTTTTAACCAGTTATCTATTTCAAACCCTTTCCCCACATACATGAATAATAATAGTGTGTTTTTCTTCCCTTCATTCATTTTAATCTAATTAGAATAACAATGATGGAATTGGAAATGTTTGAAGCCACAGCGGAGAAGATGGGAATTAGCTCCAAGAGATTTACAAAATTAATTGTTGTATTTTTCATATCAATTCCTGTTGCTGTGATAGTTTCTTCAATGTACCGAAACTCAAGATTCAGCTTCACTATTTTCAAGGGGTTAAGTCAAAACTTTACAACCAATGGAGCTGCAAGAGTCCACAATATATCGGTGGTACGTAGTATTATTAGTTTTTCGTTTATCCTAACTGTGAGTTTGTTTCGATCATTCGACATATTTCCGTTGGCAAAGTGAAGGTGTTGCCAGACAATATTCAAAATGGCACCGCTGCAGGAGAAAGAGCTACAACTGCATCAGGAGATATAGGTATATATTAATATTGATTATATATATGCTTTCTACACGAAGCATATCATGAGTTTTTCTAATTAACTAGATTCCATGTCATTCAGAAGATAGAGGAACAGCTCGGAACGTTACTGCTGAGACGTTGCAGCTGACTGGTGGGCCAAACATTACAACTCATGGCTTTGAATTAGGAGGAACAATCCAAAATATAACACAGCACCACAGCAGTAAGTAACACATTTTTCTAATTACTAGCTATTTTCTTAATTATGGACCCAGACTCACGTTAGTTACTTCCTTCCTTAATTAACTAGGTGGAGTATCTCAAAATCATAGCTCTCCTGAAGGAAGAACAACTGAGAATATCATAGCAGCAGATGGTGGTATGTCATACTGCTCGATCGATTGAATGATAATTTCCTTCCTTACGTCTTAATTTGTTTTTTTCTCGGCACATTTTATTAATTAAACTCGAAACTGTACTTGCTAGCTAAGTGCCAATTAACTAATCCGCGCGCAGGCTTGAAAAACGCTTCATTGGCAAGTTCAACTCCAGAAGCAGAAGCAGAAGCTGTTAATCTTGATGAGAAACTGCTTGGTGGACTTTTAGCCTCTGGATTCGATGAAGCATCATGTAAAAGTAGGATGCAGTCCCACTTATTCCGCAAAGCTTCTCCTCACAAACCTTCTCCGTATTTGATATCTAAACTACGTAACTACGAACAAATTCATAAAAGGTGCGGGCCTCGTACTAGAGACTACCACAGAAGCATGACAAATATTAACGGTGCTTCTTCTTCTTCTTCTTCTACGATGTGTAAATACATTCTCTGGACACCTGCCAATGGTTTGGGGAACCAAATGATTAGCATAACTGCAACATTTCTCTATGCCATCCTCACTGATCGAGTGCTGCTTGTCAAATTCAATAAAGACAAGCACGGCCTTTTTTACGACCCATTTCTCAGTTCAACTTGGATATTGCCTGAGAACTCTCCCTTTAGGTCTTCCAATCAACACAACACTGAAACATATCAGACCATGCTAGCCAGGGATAAGGCCACCAATTCTTCAAAGTTACCATCAGCACTCTATATTAATCTACAATTCAGCTTCGAAAATCCTGAGAAGTTTTTTCACTGTCACCGCAGCCAAGATCTTCTTCGGAATATCCCTATGTTGATTATGCTGTCTGATCAATACTATGTGCCTTCTATGTTCATGAACCCATTTTTTAACTTGGAGATTGCCAAAATGTTTCCAGAGAGAGACACTATTTTCCACCATTTGGGTCGGTACCTTTTTCACCCTTCAAACGAGGCATGGCAACTAATAAGCAGTTACTATAAGACACACTTGGCCAAAGCAGATGAGCGGATAGGCTTACAGGTAAGAGTGTTTAGTGCTGCTAATACTCCAAAGCAAGCAATCATGAATCTAGTTTTAAGCTGCGTATTACAGCAAAAGATACTACCAGAACTGACACTGTCTTCTTCTTCTTCTTCTGCTGGAAAAAAGAATCATAGTACTGTAAAGGCAGTTCTGGTGGCATCGCTATACAAAGAGTATGGAGATAATTTACGAGCTATGTATATGAAGAAAGAAACAGTTAGTGGGGAAGTGATAGAAGTTTATCAGCCAAGTCATGAAGGGAAGCAAAAGTTTAATGATAATAGGCATAATATAAAAGCATGGACGGAGATGTATCTGTTAAGTTTATGTGACGTGTTGGTGACTACATCACTCTCAACTTTTGGCTATGTTGCTCAAGGTTTGGGAAATTTAAAGCCATGGCTTCTAAACAGGATAGTGGGTAACCATAGCGGGCCTTTTCCACGCTGTCAAGGGGATTTCTCATCGGAGCCTTGCTTTCATATGCCTCCCAAGCATTACTGCAACGGAGAGCCCATCAACGATATCGGTTCTTCTTTCCCCTTTTTGAGAGGGTGCAAGGATTTCAGGTTTGGTGTCAAGCTGGCGGTTAACACTACTTCTATGTCCTAGTTCTACACTTCTACTTCTTTCATTTCACCTTGTTAATTCAAACAAAAATTCCTCATTTTGTATCAAGTTCTAACTTCAAAACAAATTTATTAGTAATTGTTTAACATTAGACAGAATATGTTTTTCATTTCTCAACTTTTACTGATTTTTATTTTTTATTTTTAAATAAACTTTTGACCCATCTTAATTTATATACTCCTTTTTTTTTTATTTAAATCTCAGTGGCCTATAACTTCTACTTTTGAATCTCATTTCTTATTCCACAAATAAAAGTCTAACAATTTATCCGTCAAGGACATTAATAAAAAATGTATAAAAAAATATTTTTAACGAGGTATTAAATTCTTGTTATTATTTGGTGGGACAGAAAATAAAACTCAAAATTTAAATCCTTTTTTTATTATTAAATATTACACTTAATCGGTGACTTGCTTGCCATATGATTTACTAATTTGAAGTAGTGACAACTGTAGTGTCAATTTTTTTTAAAAAATTATGTTAGGTTAAAATATATATGTTTTAAGTTGATGATAAATTAATAAATTTTGTTTTAATTCTTTAATAAAAGAATGTGTTGGATCTTGATATAATAAAAAAAATATTTATTTTAAATTTTTATCATTAGTTACGTATTGACGTGTTAATTATCACGTATTCTCATAAAAATAAGAAAAAATATTATTAATTTCTCTTTTTATGTATTTTAATTTAAATTACTTTAAATTTTAAAAGTTATTTCTAGAGAAATTAAAGTGTAAGTAAATGTATATATATTTTTGAAAAATATGTAGAAATGATTTTTCATGATTTCTGATATTAATATTCTCCCGTATAAAAAAATCCGTAAAATAAACATTCCTCAAATAAAACAAAATAAAAAGGCACGCGTCAACTTTTGATTAATTTGAGTTGGAAAAGGAGATTGTTGAAATTAGAAATGCATCGGAAATTAATTGATTCAGATGAACATTTAAGGAAGGTAATCAATGTCATCTTGTTAAAAATAGACAATTTGAAATGTTAAATATATAATTAAGTGGCCCCAAATTCATCATGTACTCCCAAAACAAAAGTAATGTATCTGTCTATTATAAAAAGCTGATTTGGGATGGTTAATTACACAGAAGGTTGTTTTGGTCGAGTCATTTACAGAAGCATAATTTGTTTCCTCCCAGGCCAGGTAATTGTTTTCTTTCAGCCTCTCGAATTGATTTTTAACTGTGTGTTCCTACTTCCTATCCATTTGTTTTAAATTTCAATTTCCGCACTCAATGAACATATGCATGAGTAATGATTACTTTTTTACTGAATAAACTCTGCATTTTTGTAATTTATCTGTGTTATTGATGTTATGCCATGCCTCCCATGTTAGCTTTATTCATTTAACAGGATGTTATACCCGCGATTGATTTAGGTGTGCATTTTTTTATTTGGATCGGGGGAATGTGCTTGTTTTTTTTTTTTCTTAATTAATGGGCTGGTTCTTTGTTTTATTTAGAATTCTCACATGAACAATGCCTATTGACTTTTTGTACTTGTGCTTTCTCTCATTGTTCTTCGCAATTTGAAGCCGCAGTGAATGGACCAGATGGGACCGTATTCTATGAGGCTCCGAATGTTCTTTGTTATATTTGTCATAGCTTTCCCAGTGGTTGTCACGGTAACCTTAATGTACCGAAACTCAAGTTTCGGGCTTTTCGAGGGGTATTCAAAAGACAACTTACAAAGATCAGGAACAGCTCAGACTCAGAACGTTACAACCCATGACAGCTCAAGAGGAAAAGAAGGGAATAATAATAATAACACTAATAACAGTGTCGGCGGTAAGTAACGTACACCTTGTATTACTATATATCCAATTATGGATGCATCATCAGTTTTTCTTACTACATATTTCCATTCTACTTGCCGTTTGTTTCTTCCTTAATTAATCAAATAGGTGGGATTAAGGAACGCCAAATTCATACTGCTACTGAAGGAACAACCAAGAATATTACCGCAGCAGATGCTGGTGCGTCATACTGATATTTTTGGGTTTTTTTTTTCTGCCAAAATTTATTTATTCCATTTTCTTTCCTTAATTATTCATCATTATTATTTCTCTTTATCCGTTTTTAGTGAGTATTTTCATTAGTCCACATCATGAACCGGTGAATCAAGTAATAATTAATTTCTCAATTCACTTTTTTCGTAAGAGAATAATTTCTATTTAAAAATAACTACTTGTTTTAGTTTTTATGTACTTATTTCAATTTATTAGATAATAAAAAATTGAAAATAATTTTAAGAATTGAACTGAAACCAATACCTTGTTTGGTTCAATCAAATGAGTTCAAAATCAATAAAATCAATTAAAATTGAAGATTTGACTATTTTCAATTGTTTGATAATTTTATTTTAAAAAGATAAAATGGTGTCAACCTTGGGTTTAGAGTATTATTTTTCCCTTTCTCTTTGCTAACTACACAGAGTTACTTTTAAGAATTTAAAGAACTCTAAACCTTAATTCATAAACCTTAAAACGTATTTCTTTTTCTTTCTTTGTCTTCTTATGTCTCTTTGTTTTTGGATGTGTATTATTTTTGTTTTTGACAATAATTTTACATATGAATTATCAATTATGAAAGTTTTAAGAGAAATTTAATTTTTTATTTTTAATATCATAAAATATGCATATTATTTAACTTATTTTTGTTTAATATTAATTAGTATATTATATTAAACAAATTTAAAAATATTATTTTTATTAAAATTTAAACCGGTTCAACCTTGTAGTTGAACCAATAAACCTTGAATGAGCGACTGTTTCTTTTCAAAATATTAATTTTTAGGATAGTAAACAAGTATAAATTAATTTTTCTTTTCTCTAAATTATTTTACATGACTTCATTTTTAATTTTTAATATGTAACAAACTGAACTAAGTACTCTTTTAACACCATGTAAAAGCACTCAAATTGTTAGTCTGATTGCTACAATTTCCTCACAATTGAGTTGTAACACACGATACTTGCTAATTAATAGTATATGATATTTTGTATTAAATTCGCAGACTCAAAAATCGGTTCATTGACAAGTTCGACAAATGACTCAGCCCCACCACATGATGATGACAAATTGCTTGGTGGACTTTTAGCCTCTGGATTTGAAGAAGAATCATGCATAAGTAGGATGCAGTCCCACTTGTACCGCAAAGCTTCTCCTCACAAAGCTTCTCCATATTTGATATCTAAACTACGTAACTATGAAGAAATTCATAGAAGATGTGGACCTAATACTAAAGCTTATCACAGAAGCATGACAAAGATTGAACACTCCAAGAACAAAGGTGCAACAATGTGCAAGTACCTTATCTGGACACCTGCTAATGGTTTGGGCAACCAAATGATTAACATGGCTGCAACATTTCTCTATGCCATCCTCACTGATCGAGTGCTACTTGTCAAATTTGGGAAAGACAAGCATGACCTATTTTGTGAACCATTTCTGAATTCAACTTGGCTATTGCCTGATAAGTCCCCCCTTTCAGAATGAAAATCATATAGAAACATATCAGATCTTGCTAGAGAAGGATAGGGCTAGCAATTCAACAGAGGATTTACCATCAGTTCTTTTTGTTAATCTGCAACACACCCGCAGTGACCCTGAGAAATATTTTCATTGTGACCATAGTCAAGTTCTTCTCGGGAAGATTCCTTTGTTGATTTTGCAGTCTGATCAATACTTTGTTCCCTCTCTGTTCATGAATGCATATTTCAACCTGGAGATTACTAAAATGTTCCCAGAGAAAGATGCAGTTTTCCACCATTTGGGTCGTTACCTTTTTCACCCTTCAAATGAGGCATGGAAACTGATCAGAGATTACTATGAAGCACACTTGGCCAAGGCAGATAAACGGATAGGCTTACAGATAAGAGTATTTAGTCCTGATTCAACGCCGCAGCAAGCAATTATGGATCTTGTTTTAAGCTGCACATTGAAGCATAAAATACTCCCAGAAGTAGTGGATTTGCAAACTTCAGCTTCTGGAAAAAAGAATCATAGTGTAAAGGCAGTTCTGGTGGCATCTTTGTATCGAGAGTATGGAGATAATTTACGGAACATGTATCTGAAGAAAGAAACAGTTAGTACTGGGGAAGTCATAAAAGTTTATCAGCCAAGTCACGAAGAGCAACAAAAGTTTAATGATAATATGCATAATTTGAAAGCTTGGATAGACATATATCTACTAAGTTTATCTGACGAGTTGGTGACTACATCTCTCTCAACTTTTGGCTACGTTGCTCAAGGATTGGGAAATTTGAAGCCGTGGCTTCTTTACAAGCTAATCAATAACGAGACCCATTTCCCAGCCTGTGAACGAGATATCTCATTGGAGCCTTGTTATCATATTCCTCCAAAGCATTACTGCAACGGAAACCCCATGAAAGATTTTGTTTCTTCTTTCCCCTATTTGAGGGAGTGTAAGGATTTTTGGTCTGGTGTCAAGATGGTCAACGATTCTATGTAGAAATTTCAACATGTTCGATTTGGATCAGATTTTGTCTTGTTTAAGCTTACAGTAATACAGTCTGATCCAATTATATTCGATAATATACCATAGTTAGAATTTAATTATTTTTTTCTCATTCCAATTTTTAAAACTACAAACAGGTGAATGATCGATCTTTATTTTTAATCGTGATTTTGTATATATACGACATTTATTTTAATCATGGTTTTATTCTTAAATTTTTATTTTTATGAAATTAAAAATAAGTAAATGGTGATTGGCTATATATATATATATACACATATGGGGCGATTCGGATGAGAATTGCATTTTTATGTAAGAATGAAAATAAATATTTCCATCTTTTAGATTAAATTAGACGGTAAAGATTAACGTAATTTTTTAAAAATTAACATACATCTACCTTATCTCAATATTTTTGTTTTCCTTTTTAATGCATTCAAAATTTAAAAAAAATATATTTATTAAATATTCAAAATAATTATTTTATTATATCCTAAAATATTAAAGGTTTATACTAAGAATTGTCTCCATTACCATAACCACCGTCACTACCAACATGGTTACCATCACTATTAAGACCACCATCATCATTATCATCATGTTATCCCTGTTGTTGCCATCAGGGCCAACAGTAGTGGTGACGACAACAATGGTGATAGTAACGATAGCCATGGTGGTGGCAAGAACGGCGGTGGTAACCATGTTGGTAGTAGTAACCATGTTAGTGGCAGTGGTGATGATGATAAGTCTTGAATATTTTAAAACGTAATAAAATAATTTTTTTGAATATTTAGTAAAAAAAAAATTTATTTTGGATGCATTAAAGAAGAGAAACACAGAAAAATCAATTAAAATAAGTGTATGTTAATTTTAAATGACTGTGTTAATCCGTCTAATTTAAGAATATCTGTTCTCATTCTCATATTAAAAACGCAATTCTCATTTGTATATAAAATAAAAATGTTAACTTTTTGTAACTTTTTAATGAATTTTCAATTATAATTTGATTTTTAAATTCTTTAATATTTAAAATAATTATTATTTTTATATAAAATACAATGCAATCCAAACACTTTATTTAAATTTGTATTAGCAGTTTATAATATAGATATCTAGATGGGAAAAACTTATTGAATTAAAATACTTATAATATAGGATTTAACTTCAAGGTGATACTCTTATTGTGTAAAATATGAGACCCAAAAAGCACCTTGTGAAGCCCATCTGGATGAAAGGTTTTCAATTTTAATTTAGTTGTTGTCTGCGTAATATACCTGCTTTGTTGTGAAGAGAAGAGAATCAATCTCCTCAACTTAGCGATTTCTATTGTTTCAACAGATAACTAAATTCCTTTCCTCCATTCGCGAGCGAAATCAGATCGATATAGACAACCTCCCGTCATTCGGTTCCGGTACGATATTTCATTCCCTCTTTTTTTATTATCATCTATGGAATGGAAAGGGAATCTACTGTTAATTTGTTTCTCTATTATTTTCATGATCTTATTTCGACAACAGTTTTTTATTTCGTCGTCTGTAACCACGTTGTTTTTGCATTCCCAATTAATTATTTCTCTAGTTATTTTGGGAATAGGGTGAATTAGTGAAGTGAAATCATTCTTTCTGTTACTGAACTTTGATTTTCTCGATTGAATCGTTTAATTTTATACAAAGGTGAAACTGAAACCTAATAACACTCTGCATCATCTCATCTATGTAATACTAATGCTAATGTAGTATTGTCCAGGTAGATAGATATTTAGGTTATTCCATGTATGTACGAATGAAATTGATCTAGATTTCATGCATTTCTTCATTTGAATTCAATGGTCAATGAATAATAATTATAAAAGGGAGAATGTAATTAACCACATAAACAAATGATTGGTTTTGGGCTGATGCTGATTTGCCTCTTTCTGACAGACATTTCACTGCAAGCAACGGCAATGGGTATAATCAGGAGTTGCTTCACTTTCATTGCAGGTACGGTCTTTGGGATTTACGTGGCTCAAAGTTATCAAGTTCCTGACGTCAAGAAGGAAGCTGACACTGCCTTGTTACAGGCAAAGCAAGTTGAGGAAAAATATCGTAAGTCTAAGTAAGAACAACAAGGAGAGCGGTGATGATGATAACTATCATTAGAACCTCTACCTCCTCACACTGGATGGAATCAGGTTCTTGTTTATGTATGTTTTGCTTTTTTGGGTTTTGTCCTGCATCCTATAGGATAGGATTAGATACCTCTATTAACTAGAGAGAGTACTTGGAAAACATAAATTAGTGGAAAATCTTTACACAAGTGTAAGGTGAGTTATACTCAGATATATGTTATCTTGGATAACGTTAGCTCCAAGTCAGAAGTTTGTTTGATGGTAATCAGCATTGTATTTAATAGCTGAGGCCCGGGGGAGTGTTATGCTCGGAATGACAAATGTTCTTGTTGAAATCATCCTTTAATTGTTGCTCTTGAATCTTGATGATGATATCTGGTTGGGATTTGTTCTTTTAAACTATTTTATTGTTTGTTTGACAAAATATAGTACAGTATGTGTTATGTGGTGTGGAAAAGTGATGTTGCTTGCTGGCTTAACATTCTAACCGGGATAAGAAAAGCCAAAACGCTTGCAATTTCTCCATCAAATCAGTATATCTTTTGGTAATAGTATTATTATCATCACCTCACTGTTTTTTGCATCTCATTTTTATCCCTTTTTTTGTCCTTTTCATTATTATCAGTCTCGTTCTGCTTCTTTTTTTGTTTTTTGGAAGGCCAAATATGTATCAATAGGGGAAATAATATAAAGATATTACAACTGATAGGAGCAAATCACAAGCAGTGAAAGCTCAATCAGACACAAGCCTCCAAACAGAAATAGATAATTATCCTTACAAGGCTTTGATACATAACAGCAGTTGTAATTGCCAATCAGTAAATGAAAAGCCAGGCCCAAGATCTGAATATAATTGAGTGAAGGACCTGTTGTGTACATGGATGCTCCCCTTTAAATATGACTGCATTCCCGAGCAACCAAATAGAACCAAATTAACATCCATATTAGGCTCTTCTTTTAGTTTTCTTCTTCTATCTTTCTTTTCTTTCCACTCGTTAACCTCCAAAATGGGGGATTCATCTTTTTCCAACTGATAATATTCCAGCACCAAGAATGGACAGGTAAGTGGTGACAATTTAAATATTTCCACATTTAAATAATTATTATCATAATATTATTTTAAAAAAAAAGGTTAAAATATGCTAGTTGTCCTCTAAAATTGAAATGTGATACAATTAGTCCGGAGCTAAGTTCATATAAAACGGAACCTCACGTGTAACAATCTGTGAGGTTAAAAATTTGGGATTAAAAACCTCCACAAATTGAAAAAAAAAAAAAACATCATAAATTGCATTCTATTGTTTTCAATTTATCTTCTTTTATTTATATTTTCTAATTGAATTCGAATAGTTTTTTTTTAAATAAAATTGGTAATAATTAAAAATAACTTGATATCAAAATTTAAATTATATATTATAAATTTAAAATCTAGTTTATATATATTTAAAGATGTTTATTTATTATGATTTTAATTATATATTAAAATTTAATTTATATAAAAATATGCATTTATCATTGTAAATGGAAATTCTGAAAGAAAGTTAAAATTTTAATTTAAAGTAAATATTATCTAATTATTGTTTAAAATGAATAAATAAAGTTATATATTATTAAGAACTTTCAAACATGTAGTTTTCTTTTAAATGAATAATATTTTTTTCAATTTAAAAATGAAAAAATAAATATTTTACTTTTCCGAAACACTTCGTTAAAACTTAAAACATACTCTTGAGGAGTTTTAAGATGAATCCCTAAGAAATGTTTTATAAATAATTGAAATTAAATATGAATAATCTACGAAATAAAATAATGAAGAAGCATAACTTAATTGAGTTTCTTTAAATATAAAAACGACGACGCGTTTAAAAGCGTAAGTAAAGGATAGAAGATGGGCAATGGCGGTGGTGCGTTGTTCTTCTCTGAATCGCGTTAGGTTTTGAAGATTTGAATTTGAGTTTGACTGCAATTGCTATGCTATACAAGCATTCTATTATTTATCGCGAAATCAAATCAATATCCACAGCTTCCCACGATTCGGTACGATATTTCTATTGTCTATTGTCTGAAATGATTTATGATTTGGGGGCTGATTCTGATTTGGTTTTGTTTGTGACAGTGAGACAGCAGCAAGTAATGGGCATAATCAGGAGTAGCTTTTCTTTCATTGCAGGGACAGCCTTTGGGGTTTACTTGGCTCAGAATTATCAAATCCCTAACCTCAGGAAGTTAGCTGACACTGCCTTGTTACAGGCCAAGCATGTTGAGGAACAATATCGCAAGTCTAAGAACAAGGAGAACGGTGATCATGATTAGAAATAATAATTCTGATTCTTACCCTCTAGGTCTGATATTTGTTTAATGACAATTAAAATCATTATTTTGTTCTGTTGCTCTTTCATGTGGAAAAGTGAACTAAGTTGCTTGCTGGCTTAATACTAAAGGGAAACAGAAGTAAAATGTCGTTAGTATTTGATCAAGCATTTCTTTTTTCTATGACTTCCTTCTAATCTGACACTACGATGGATAAAGTCCACTATGAAAGTTTATAGACCGACAAAATTCTTCGAACCAAATGTAATTATTATCACAAATTAAATATCTTAAAATAAAATTATAAATATGAAATCTGATTGAAATCTAATATCTATTGCAGAAACATTTAAACATATTCAATCTCTTTAATAACCAAAAGGCTTGGATCCTCGTAAGTTTGTCGTGTAGAGGTATCACTTGGATGTTGTGTCTTTTTCTGTTTCTTGTGCAGGAGAAACAACAGAACAATAACGTAAGTCTGTTGTATGTCTGCAATAACATGCTCTAAACAGAGGTGAGAGTTTTCAATTACTCGAACTACAATCATTGTCTGCTGATGGAATTGGAGAGAGCTCCAATTGAGAGCTCCAATTGAAAGGGACTAATATCTAATTTATCATAACCAGAAATATGCACAAATTTGTTGGTCCGCAGGTTTGCAGTAAATAACCCATCAACATAGGAATGTAAATAGACAATGTCTCCATCATAAGGATGGAACCCCCCTACACGTTTATAATTTTTACTGCAAAACCTGGTGGGGAGATGTTCCGCAAGATTGGTCATGTGCACCAAATGCCATGTTTCAGGAAGCACTAGTTTCCACACTCTTAAATTGTTATTGCCTATATCAGCAATCCTCAGACTATACCCCCAGAGCACCCAAGGTATCCAAAACTCATTATATTCATAGCATCAACATCTTCAGGGTAATCAATGGTACTACAAAGCATCAAAATGGGATCGAACACAAAAATACTTGTCCTTTCCATGAAATATAGGTACCCTCCAAACGCAAAACTGAGCATCCATTGAGGAGCAAAAGCAAAACCATTCGCACAACTCGTATATACTTGTTTCCATGTCCTTGTCCCCGAAGAGAAAACCTCCACTTTAAATTCGTAGGTTCTTCTTATAAAGGATCTCACAACCACCACCCAAAAGCAGCGATCAGAATTTCTTTTTTCTTCAAAATCATAAGTTTGGGAAAGGAAGCCAACAGCGTATAAACGTTCTTCCTTGTCCGCATCAGGAAAAGGAGGTATGTGTGTGCATTCCTTGGTGAGGGGATCATACACAAAGTAACCCCGACCGGATGTGTATCTGTTACTGCTGCACAAAAATAAACTATTAGAATAACCACAAACATCCCCCTTTATGAGAATGGTTGGAGACAAAGGAATCCTGTGGGTTTGGGCATTAAAGTTAAAATCTAAAGGGAAGAAACCGAGCATGAGTTGATGGGGTGAAAGGAAAGGTGAAGTAGGCTTGGAAGAGAGAGTGTTGGCAAAACACAAATTCTGTTGGGAAAGGACTTGAAATTAGTCTTAACCATTGTTTGCACACACACTTGCACTTCGTAGTGGAATTCAATGGTAATCGAATGAATATTTCTCCCAACACATCATCAGATAAATTATTTATATTGCTCATCGAAGAAGAGTGCTTCACAGATTGCGAGGAGAATGGAGTATCAGCCATGTGCAACAGAAACAAAGTGCTGAATAGTGAATACTGGTCAATTCTAATGTTAGGGCACAATACTGTTGATGCAAGGAGAAGGAATTTCTAGAGAAAGTCAATTGTAGGATTTGTTGGGTTGGTCTATCTTATAATCCTGATTCGTCAACCTTTTAATATGTTTCTACTTTTTATACTTTTCTCTAATTGTTAAATTTTTTAATATACAATAAGTGAGTTATATTTTTCTTCAAATATTTTAATACTAGTCTCCTGTTCAAAGGTCTATAAATTAGTTAATGATAACCATTAATGATAGAGGATGAGACATACAAAGAAAAAGTATCGGAAAGGGAAATCTTGACATTTACTACATTTATTTTACATTATATTTATGTATTTCCTCCCGCTTTAGTCATAGTTTTTCATTAATTTATTATTATTTATAGTAAAAAATAAAATCTTTTTTTTAGAAACTTGAATATGAAAAAAGAATACTATCGATGAATAGTTTTAGGAAAGAAAATTTCTACGTTATCTTATTAATATTTAGAAATTCATTGTATCAATTTTTTAAATATATATAATTAATTATTAAGAATGCTAATGAGGCTCTCTCCAGTACTTTATTTTTATATTTTTTTATGTAATTGATTAAAATTTATTAAAAAATTATCAATTTTGATAAGTATAAATTAAATCGAAAAAAAAAATCCTTACATTATATGTAACATACACTAAAATTGATTATTTAAAAAATAAATACTAAGAAAGTATTTAAAAGAAAGTGTTGTTATCATAGATTTTTTATGTGATTAATTAAAATTTATTAATTTTATTAAAATTCATTCAAAAATTTATGATTTCTATAATATATATATATATATTTAATTAAGATTGATTGACATCAAAGTGTAAAATCTTAATCATTCATTTTAACTGTTATTACAATCATCACCATGATTATTGGCGTCACCACCGTAACTCTCAAGTCTATATATTACATTGGTATGTTAATACCTATAAAAATTAACACGAGAAGAAAATTAACACTCAAGCAAAATCATAATTAACATATCTAATACAATAATTAAAATTATTAATAGATATGGTGACAACTTTAACTGAATAATTAAAATAATTAAATATCACCTTGCTTATTTTTCAATCAATTTTAATGAAATTATATATAAAAAGTGAGACATGGTGAGTACTGTATAATAGGCATTTATTCTCCTGAGATTTTACAAATTAATACCCGTTTATGTGCAAATAATTATTCTATCCACTTATGAATGATTGGCAGTTGCACCTTCGGTTTCAGAAATTACACTAAATGTATCAAATTTTACATCTTGCATCTCTCAGCATTAGTAAATTTATGTATTTAACTCCATACATATATTGAATTCACTCTAAAAACGCAAGTAACATGTTACCCACAAAGGCACACAAATATCTAACACAATTATAGGCTGAACAAGTAACAAGTTTATCCGAAAGAAAGAAACAGATACAACAGCAAGGAGAAAAAGAATGAGGTAGTACGGTCTAAATGAAAAGAAATCCAAAAACGCAAGCTAAAACAGAAGACAGCAGCAATGGTAGTTTGAAGAGCACAGGCAGAGGAGAAGCAGAGTTAGGCGTTGTAGAATGATGAGCAGCAGCAAGTGCAGAAGAGGTGGGAGGAGAAGGAAGAGGATGGACAAGAACGGAGACCTTCATTCCACTGAAGCATTGGCCGTTCCCACAAATGAAGTAATATCTCTCGGCCTTGTTCAGGGGTATGAAATCCTTCCCACTGCTCCAGTTCCCCACTGCCCCTTCTGTAGTGCAGTTGTCATACCCTGTTTGGTTCACCTCAAACACGTTGTATTGGTTCTTTTGGTACCTGAATGCTATTCAAATACATAATACTGCTTAATTATCTAACAAAACTCACAAGTAAGTAGATCTTTAGATCTGTAAGGTTTAATGAAGAATCTAACATAATGACTAGTATATACAGTAGAATTGAGAGAGTTACTAACAGATAAGGTCGCCAACATAGAAAGTGTGGTTGTTGGCCCAAAGAGTGTAGTTAATGTTAGGGTTCCAGCCACGATTGGCACCAACAATGTGGTCAGTGGCGGTGACTACGGCGGAGAAGAGTAGCAAGACCCCACATCTCAGCTGCCATGACCCTCCTCCCATCTCTTCTCTTCTCTTCTCTTCTCTTCTCTTGACTTTCTGTATTATGTTGTGCCCTTTGGAGTTGGACTGGATGGATAGTATGTATTGCAAAAAGGATCCTCAACGGTAGAGTAGAGGGCAACAATTATTGCCTTTGGGCCCAATAAACTTCCACATTTCCAAACACAGTGCTGCCTTGCTGTATCTGTGTCACACTCACACTGTCACTCAACTTTTTTAAAAATTATTTTGTCATTCTTATTCTTATTTTATCACATGTTTTGTTTATGTTTTTTTTTTTAATTGCTTCTCTTTCATACTTCTTTATTCGCATTTATAAGTAATAAATTTTTTTTTTCTTTTTTTATAAGAAAAATTTTACTTTTTAAATTATGTTTTGTCTAAAATATTTTTAGAGTAACTATGAATGTCATAGAAAAGAGAATAGTTTTTTTTTTTTAAATGTAATAAAAGTAATTTAGGAAAAAAAAATTTAAAATGTAAAATTTAATGTATTTAACTATTTTTTTAATTTGCATACATAATCTAAACTATCATAAACTCATTATTAATCATGAACTGTAAACTTTAAATCATAATCCTTGTAACCTTAAAAATCTAAACTTTGAACATTAAATACAAAATCACTAACCTTAAATCATAAATTTGAAACTCTAAAATTTAAATGTATAAATTTTAAAAACTTAAATCCTAAATTATACTGTACTTGGGTCTTTAATATAAATAATTTTTTTACTTTTTCTTTAGTCTTAATAATAAGCAACACATTCTACTTTATGAATAAAATTTTTTTTTTACCCTTATTTTATCGTTAATTTTATTTACTATACTCTTACTCTATTTAAATTAAAGAGTTTTTTGGGAAAAAAAATTAAATTTATAGCATAATTAAATGTAATTATTACCTTTTCTTAGTATTGATTATTAGTCACATGTTACTTATAAAACATATAAATCTTGAAATTATAACATATAAAACATAAATTATAAACCATAAATCTTGAATCCCAATTCTAAGATCATGGACTAAAAATAGTGAATTTTAAATCATGAACTTTAAATATTAAATCATAAAATTCTAAATATTAAAATTATAAATAATAAATCACAAAATCTTAAATCTTAAACTATGATCCAAACCTTAAACCTAATATTATAACCCAAGAACCTTCAACTTTAGACTATCAACATTGAACTCTAAATATTCAAATATAACACACTGGACCATAAATAAAATATAAAATTGTTACCAAAATCCTAAAATTAGTAATGATCTTTATGTTTATGATTTTCTTATAACTTATATGGTCCCATGGTTATTTAATTAAATATAATAATTAGTTTATATGAATTTAAAAATAAAATATAAAAAATTAATTAATTTAGATAGAAAAATAATACATATACATTATAAAAAAATATTTTATAAAACTTAATAATTCATTACCATGTTATATAAAACTAAAATCTATTATATTTAATAATTTAATTTAATTGATCAATTAATTGAATCAAAATATATATTTATTATATAGAACTAAATTATTATATTTAAGATAATTAAATAAATACATGAATTAAAAAAACAAAAATAAAATGATGAAGAAAACGAAGTTTAAGAATAAAGAAAAGGCTGTGGAATGTGGAGTATCTTGATAGAGATTGAGCGAAAGAATTAGGGCTGGGTTGGTTTATTGGGGTGCGAAGAGAAGATGAGTAGTAGCGACAGCAACGTTGGAGGGGGATTCAGGTCGAGGATGAATCACTACCTTCATAGCGGCGACAAGAAGCATGTTTTCGTTGGTTTAACTCTCATCACCGCTGTCTTTAGCATCCCATGGTTCCTTATGAGCAGAGGTAGGTAGCTACATTGCTTCTTCTTCTTTTTTCTAATTCTAATTTCGATTTCGATTTCGATATGGATATGGATATTTCCCCTTCAATTTTGCTGAATGTGTAAATCTTCAATTGATGGTTCAAAATTGAAAAAGGGGGGGAAAAGAAGCAAAATATGTTTAATTCAATTAAACCTCACCTCACGAAGCTAGTGGCTTGCTTGCATTTGATGTGGTACTGACATCTTAGCTCAGATCCTTTTGCATTTGATGTCTTTATTCATTTTCTAAGATTAGATTAGACGTAACCTTCTGCTACTTAAAACTCGGTGAAGTTCAAGAATGGGCTTTTAGCAACACTTAATAATGGAATAAAGTAAATTTCTGCTTTAGGGTTAGGGATATTGTTAGCATCCTAGACCAGTGCCAGTTTGGCTCAAGTTGAGGTTTTTATGGAGTTGCTCAACCGCGTTAGAACGAAAGTCTAAGACCTGCTCCGAGGAAAGACAAGATAGGTAAGGTGGAGGGAAATGCCTAAACAAAAAAGTTGTTTTTCATGTCATTAGCTTTTCCCTCCCACCCACCCCCCTTTTTTGTTGCCAATAACTAATTGTCTATTGAATATTGATAGAACTCAGAAGTCTCCTCTATTCTAATTGCACAATTGTCTGAGCCTCTGAGAGATTAGTTTGCATATCAAGTATTGCGATTTGCGGGGATACCCTTGTTATAGACAAAAAAAATGGCTTAGATATATTCTGTTCATCTGCGTTCTATGGCATGACCATATAACTAAAAACTATCCTGACCAAAATGCATTTCACCTATGCTGTTATTTATAAATTATGTTTTTATTGTTTGAAATCCAGAAACAATATTAGACCTCTTAAATAAACACTGCAGTATCTGCAATGATGTTTTCTTTTGGATTGGTTTCTTTATATATCACTTGTAGATCATTCAAAAGGGTTTTAGATTCAGTTTTTTCTTATATATCTCCATTTCATTGTG
Organism: Amphicarpaea edgeworthii; assembly: GCA_014843725.1. Classification (NCBI taxonomy): domain Eukaryota; kingdom Viridiplantae; phylum Streptophyta; class Magnoliopsida; order Fabales; family Fabaceae; genus Amphicarpaea; species Amphicarpaea edgeworthii. Next base: position 458,011 of record CM026320.1, on the reverse strand, counting down.
TCCATTTAAATACTTAATCTATTGAACTTCTTAATTCCTTGCAGGGACCAAACACCAGTCTCATCAAGATTACTTGGAAAAAGCTGATAAAGCAAGGAGCCAAAGACTCTCTTCTAGTTCTGCTTCTGCCAAATGAGGAGCATACTTTTTCCAGTAACACTTAATTAAAAGGCTTTAAAGTTTAAATATGTTTGTTGGAAGTCCGTTTTTCTCTAGTTTTATTCTATGGGATGGAGATCCATCTTCCCATTTCCATTGTCCCGTACTGCTAAATTAGCCTTTTATTTAGGAAAACAAAAAAGAACTAATGATGTATAAGAAATTTTCCTTACATAATAAAATTGGTTAGGTATGATTTACTTGTTTGAAGCACAATAATATAGGGAGACTTCTCACTAAATGTGTGCACATGCAGAATGTATCCTGTTTTCATATGCATTGGTAATCATTTCAGTGCAATGTTTGTAGTAACATATACTCGTGTCGTGCTTGTTGAAAATCATTAGCTGGTTCCATGTCTGGATAAAAGAAGGATGTGTTATATTGCAAATGCTATGAATTGAAGTATTTATAAGTTGTAAATTTTGTATCCATTAACTGTTTGAATAATACACAAGGGAAACTTGTGGCATTATCCAATGTCAGGGTTTATTTTTTGTAAATTGTAAGAAAGAAAACACATTTTTGAAAACCTTAAGGGTTTAACTACAATTTGGGGGTGTCAATAGTTGAACCCTTTGTAATCGTTCCCAAGGTAAACCGGCCCAACATAATGTTCACCTCTTAAGAATCACAACGTATTGATATCCCTATCACTAGTATTCATTCACCTTGGAATTCCTGAAAAGTATTTATCTGTGTATTCTAATTAAATTCATGACATAATTAAAAGTCTTTTATATTCGGTGTTTTTCTAATCTATAGATATATTAAATTTGTTTGCATATGAAAAAACAAGTGTAATGTCTTTAAAATTTGAAAAAAAATGAAAATTTGAAAAAAAAAAAAAGAGTAATGTCCTTAAAATATGAAAACAAATAAGAGTATTGTTTTGAAATTTTAAAAAAATCAAAATTTTTAAAAATATGAAAAATAAGAGTAATTTCTTGAATTTGTTTTTAGAAAATAAAATTTTAAAAATACCAAAAAGAAGTGTAATGTTTTAAAAAAAATTTAAAATATTATAAAACAAGAGTAATGTCTTAAGATTTTGAATTTAGGGTTTCATTTCATGGTTTAGGGTTTATGGTTTCATGAGTTTAGGATTCATGGTTTCATGTGTTAGAATTTTGAATTTCATTCATAATTTAGGGTTGGGGTTTCATTTATTATGATTTAGGATTTCATTTCGTGATTTAAGACTTAGGGTCTTATCATTTAAGACTTAGGGTCTTATCATTTAAGATTTAGGGTTTCATTTCATGGTTTAAAATTTAGGATTTCATCGTTTATGATTAAGGGTTTCATAAATTAAATTATATGAATTTAAGGTTTCATAAAAGAAACCCTAAACAAGTTAGGGTTTCACTAAATTATTTAGGGTTTCAATTATAAAACTTTAAATATTTATTTAGAGTTTCATTTATGAAACTCTAATTTCTTAGAGTGAAACCCAAAATCTTTATTTAGGTTATATTTATAAAACTCTAAATCCTTAGAGTTAAATTATTTATCAAACCATAGTTCATAAATCAAGAAATTAAATCTTAAATCATAAATTAGGGTTTCATTTATGAAACCTTAAACCCTAAATTATTTATCAAACCTTAACCATGAAATGAAATCATAAATGCTTATTTAAGGTTTCATTTATGAAACTATAAATTCTTAAGATTTTATTTTTTAAACCCTAAATTAATTATAAAAACCTAATTCCTAAAAAATATGAAAAACAAGAATAGTGTCATGAAAATTTGAAAAAACAAGAAAAAACAAATGTAATGTCTTGAAAATTAAAAAAATGAAAATTTGAAAAAATATGAAATAACTTAGGGTTTCATTTATAAAATCCTAAATTATTTATGAAACCCTAATTGCTAAACCATGAAATTAAATCCTAATCCTAAATTCTTATTTAGGGTTTCATTTATGAAACCCTCAATTCTTAGGGTTTTGTTTATGAAAGTATGAAACCTTAAATTTGTATCAAGGGTTTCATTTATGTAACAATGAAACTTTAAATTTGTATTTAGGGATTTATAAAATGAAACCCTAAATTATTTTTGAAACCCTAATTGATAAACAATGCAATCAAATCCTAAATATTTATTTAGGATTTCACTTATGAAACCTTTAATCATTAGGGTTTCATTTATGAAACTATGAAACCTTAAATCTATATTGAATGTTTCATTTATGAAACCCTAAATTATTTATGAAATCTTGATTGCATAACCATGAAATGAAATCCTAAATCTTTATTTAAAGTTTCATTTATGAAATCCTAAATGAAATCCTAAATTCTTTCGGTTTCATTCATGAAACCTTAAATTATGAAATAATAATTCGTAAACAATATGAAAATTTCAAAAATATGAAAAACAACTATTGTCATGAAAATTTTAAACAATATGAAAAAAATATGTAATGTCTTAAAAAATAAGAGTAATATCTTTAAATTTTAAAAATAGTTAAAAAAAATGAAAAAACAAAAGTATAGTCTTTAAAATTTGAAAAAATATGAAAAAACCAAAGTATTGTCTTAAAATTTTGAAAAAATAAAAATTGAAAAAAATATGAAAAAAAAAGAGTAATTTCTTAGTATTTGGAAGAAATGAAAACTTTTCAAAATATCAAATATCAAGTGTAATGTCTTAAAAATTAATTTTTTTTATAAAACAAGAGTAATGTTTTAATATTTAGGGTTTGGAGTTTAATGGTGTAGCATATAGGTATTCATTTCATGGTTCATGGTTTATGATTCATTTCCTCATAGCTTAGAATTTAAGGTTTCATTTAGAATTTAGGGTTGGGGTTTCATTTAATTATTTATGATTTAGGATTTTATTATTTAAGATTTAGGGTTTTGTTTCATGGTTTATGATTTAAGGTTTCATGAAACCCTATGGATTAAGGGTTTCATAAATAAAACCCTAAATAGTTTACGATTTCACTAAATCATTTAGGATTTTATTGATCAAAATTTAATTTCGTAATTAGAATTTCATTTATGAAACCCTAATTTCTAATGATGAAACTATGAATCTTTATTTAGGGTTATATTTATGAAACCCTAAATCCTTAAAGTTTCATTTATAAAACCCTAAATTATTTATGAAACACACTAGTTCATAAATCAAGAAATGGAACCTTAAATCAAAATTTTGTATATCATTTATGAAATCTTAAATCTTAGGGATTTCATTCATGAAACCTTAAATCCATATTTAGGGGTTTATTTATGAAACCCTAAATTATTTATCAAACTTGGATTTCTAAACCATGAAATGAAAATCCTAAATCCTTATTTAGAGTTTGATTTATGAAACCTCTAATTCTTAGGGTTTCGTTTATGAAACCATGAAACTCACAATGCTTAGGGCTTCATTTAACAAACAATAAAACATTAAATCTGTATTGAGGGTTTAATTTATAAAATCGTAAATTATTTATGAAACCCTAATCATTAAACCATGAAATGAAATGATAAATCAATATTTATGGTTTCATTTATCAAACCATGAAACCATAAAATGAAACCCTAGATCTTTAGGGTTTCATCTTTGGAACCTTAAATTAAATATGAAACCTTAATTCTTAAACAATATGAAAATTTTTAAAATATGAAAAACTGTGTTTGTTTTATGAAACCCTAATTTGTTAAGGTTAAACACTAAATCATTATTTAAAAAAATATGAAAAACAAATGATTAGGATTTAAGGTTTCATATTTTATGAGTTAAAGGTTTCATTATATGGTTTAAAATTTAGTGTTTCATGGTTTATGATTTGTGATTTTATTTATGAAATCCTATGGATTTAGGGTTTCATAAAGTGTTTTGGGTCACACTAAATTATTTAGGGTTTCATTGATAAAACTTTAAATCCATATTTAGAGTTTTTTTTTTATATAGCCCTAAATGTCAAGGATGAAACGTTAAATCCTTATTGAGGGTTATATTTATGAAACTTTTTATCCTTAAGGATTCATTTATGAAACCCTAAATTCTTAAGGTTTTATTGGTGAAACCTTAATTCCTTCTTTAGGATTTTCATCACGAAATCATAATTCCAAAACAATATGAAAAACATGAATAATGGCATGAAAATTTGAAAAAAAAAAAAACCAAGTGTAATTCCTTGAAAATTTGAAAAAAATGAAAAATTTAATAAATATGAAAAATAAATATTAATTTGTTTAAATTTTGAAAAAATGAATTTTTTAACAAATATGAAAAAACATGAATAGTGTCTTCAAAATTTGATTTTTTTAAAAAAAAATACGAAAAAACAATTGTCTTGAAAATTTTAATAAAATGAAAATTTTCAAAAGTATGAAAAACAAGAGTAATGTCTTTGAAATTTTAAAAAATATGAAAAAGCAGGAATAATGTCTTAAAAAATTAAAAAATATTATAAAACAAAACTCATGTGTTAAGATTTAAGATTTTTGGTTATAGTTTTGTCGTGTAGGATTTATTGTTTCATGGCATAGGATTTAAGGTTGGGGTTTCATTTATTAGAATTTAGGGTTTCATTTCACATTTTATGATTCAGGGTTTGATGGTTTTCAATAAGGTTTCATAAATTAAACTCTATGTATTTATGGTTTTATTAATGAAACCTTAAACTCTTTAGGGTTTAACCAAATTTTTTAAGGTTTTGTTTATTAAACTTTAAATTTGTATTTAGAGTTTCATTTATGAAACCTTAAATTATGGAATATAGTTTCCATTGTCCACTACGTCAAGCATGTCAATGTGATATAATTCAAAGAATGCTTCCATTCTTTCCTTCCAGTAGACAAAGTTTTCTCCCTTGAATAACAGTGGTTTGTGAATGAATTGACTTCCCTTCTCCATTTCTTTGTATAGTTTAATAGCTTTGTATATGTAAAAATACTTATCAAAGACCGAGCTCTGATACTAAAATATACAAAGACACGCTAGAAGAGGAGGTTGAATAGTAGGTCAGTTAAAACTATAATAAGATTTTCAATGTCACTTTTGATTTACAAGTATTCTCTATGTCACTACTTGCTACAAGTATTCTTTAAGTCACTTCTGGCTGCAAGTATCAATCTCCCCTTGAGATTATACTTTCTTAAGTATTGTTTAATCACTAAGTCACTCCTAGCTTTCTATCAATATATGAATAAGATTCAATTTAGTCTCAAATAAAGGATATACAGATGGTTGAATCTCTAAGAGCTTAGAATGTAGATTTTCTTTTCTCTCAACTCTTTTTCGTTGGGTGTACGCTAATTGCCTTTTCAATTTCTTGTCTTCTTTTCTTTATAGGGAAGCATTTATTTATATGAGAGCTTTAAAGATTTAAACGTTGAGGCCATTTGATCCATTGTCTAATGATTAAGTGTTGAAGTAACTTTAACTCGAGTAAGTCAGAGGAGAGAAGACTCTTGTCGCTTTCAACACTCAATTGTAACTTTACATAGGTCTGCTCTATTGTACTTTTCTGAGTGGAGTAGCCTTTTGGTTGTACCTATTTGAACTTCACCATCGACGAGACAAATAGATAGATATATGAGGAATAATTGCAAATTTATATATTGAGATCTTACTCTCTTTCTGTTTAAAAGACAACATTGTTAAAGTCAAAATATAAATGATTAAGTTGTGTTGTCATTTGGTGCCAATGTAGTACCATTTGATAAGACTCAGTCTATCTGTACATAGGAATGCCTTTTCATATGTGCATTAGGAAAAGATTCCTTTGTAATTGGAAATATGTTCTGTCTATTCAACAAAACACTTTTCCGTCTAGTCATATAATGACATAATATAATGACATCATAGTCTGATTAAAGCACTTTAGATGTTGATAAATTATGAAAATATTTTCAAACACTTAATCAAAGTAGTGAGAATATAGAGATATTACCATACGTTTGTAGTGATTTTGGTTCCCTAAATCTACTTAACTTTAACTCATTAGTTTCATTAAATATCATTACATATGTTATAGCCAAAATAAATCAAAAGATTAGGGGTCAAACATCTTCAATGTCATGGTTCTAATAGGTCAGGATTCATGGCCTCATGGATTAGAATTTAGGGTTTCATAATTTATGAGTTAAGGTTTTATTTCATAGTTTAAAATTTAGTATTTCATGGGTTACGATTTATGGTTTCATTTATAAAATCATATTGATTTAGGGTTTCATAAAAAGTTTAAGGTTACACTGAATTATTTAGGATTTCATTAATTAAACTTTAAATCCTTATTTAGAGTTTCATTTAAGAAACCCTAATTTCTTAGGGTGGAACCCTATATCCTTAAAGATTCATTTATGAAAGCCTTAATCCTTAAAAATTCATTCATGAAACCTTAAACTATTCATGAAAGCCTTAATCCTTAAAGATTCATTTATGAAACCTTAAATTATTCATGAAACCATGAAACCCTAAATCCATATATAAGATTTCATTTATGAAACCCTAAATTAATTAGGTAAGCCTAATTCCTAAAAAATATAAAATTTTTCAAAATATGAAAACTAAGACAAATGTCATGAAATTTTTTTTTAAAAAATGATAATTTGACAAAAAAAGAGCAACGTCTTGAAAATTTGAATTTTTTTTTAATAAATATGAAAAAAAACAAGATGAATGTCTTTAAATTTTGATAAAAATGAAAATTTAAATAAATATGAAAAAACAAGAGCAATGTCCTAAAATTTGAAAAAAAAATAGTTAAAAAGAATTTTAAAAAACAAATGTAATGTCTTGAAATTTTGAACAAAATGATAATTTTTATAAGTATGAAAAACAAGAGTAATATCTTTAATATTTGAAAAAAATATGAAAAAGCAAAAGTAATATCTTCAAATTTTGAAAATAATAAAATTGTAAAACAATATGAAAAACCAATAGTAATTTCTTGAAAATTTTTAAAAAAATGAAAATTAAAAAAAAAAAAGCTCATGTCTTAAAAAAAAAAATTAAAAAAACATTATAAAGCAAATGTAATGTCATAAGATGTAGCGGTTGGGGATTTCCAGTTTAGGATTCATGGTTTCATGGATTAGAATTTAGGATTTTATTTAGAAATTAAGGTTAAGGTTTCATTGATTAGGATTTAGGGTTTCATAGTATATGAGTTAGGGTTTCATTTCGTTGTTTAAATTTGAGTATTTCACGATTTATGATTTGAGGTTTCATAAATGAAATCGTATGAATTTAGAGTTTTATAAAGAGTTTAGGGTTACACTAAATTATTTAGGGTTTCATTGATAAAACTTTAAATCCTTATTTTGAGAATCATTTATGAAACCCTAATTGGGGAGGCTGAAACCTTTAATCCTTATTTAAGGTTATCATTATGAAACTCTTAATCCTTAAAGATTCAATTATGAAATCTAAATTATTCATCAAGCGCTAAGTCCTTAAGGTTTCATTCATGAAACCTTGAAACCTTAAATTTGTATTTAGGATCTCATTCACGAAATCCTAAATTAATTATGAAACCCTAATTCCAAAACAACATGAAAATTTAAAAAGTATTAAAAACAAGAATAATGTCATGAAAATTTGAAAAAAAAATTATAATTAAAAAAAAAACCAAGTGTCATGTATTGAAAATTTGAAAAAAATAAAAAAATTTAATAAATATGAAAAAAAAAGATTAATGTGTTTCAATTTGAAAAAAAAAGGATTTTTTTTTTATAAATATGAAAAAAAGTAGAGTATTGTCTTAAAAATATGATATATTTTTTTTTAAGAAATGAAAATTTGAAAAAGCAAGAGTAATGTCTTGAAAATTTGAAAAAAAATGAAAATTTTTAAAACTATGAAAAATAAGATTCATGTCTTTTAAATATGAAAAAGCAAGAGTAATATGTTCAAATTGTGTAAAAATGAAGATTTTTAAACAATACGAAAAAATAAGAGTAATTTCTTGAAAATATAAAAACATTTAGTATATGTCTTAAAAAAATTTAAAATAATATAAAACAAATGTAATTCCATAAGGTTTAGGGTTTGGTGTTTCATGGTTTAAGGTTTATGGGTCCGTGATTTAAAATTCATGTTTTCATGGATTAGAATTTAGGTATTCATTTAGAAATTAAGGTGAAGGTTTCATTGATTCGGATTTATGGTTTCATAGTTTAGAGTTAGGGTTTCATTTCGTGGTTTAAAATTTAGTATTTTGTGGTTTATGATTTAAGATTTCATTTATAAAACCCTATGGATTTAAGGTTTCATAAATAGTTTAGGGTTATACTAAATTTGTTAAGGTTTCATTTATTAAACTTTAAATCCTTATTTAGAGTTTTATTTATAAAACACTAATTTCTTAGGCTAAAACCCTAAATCCTTACTTAGGGTTATATTTATGAAACTCTTAATTCTTAAAGACTCATTTATGAAACCAAAAATTATTCATGAAACCTTAATTCCTACACAATATGAAAATTTTTAAAATATAAAAACCAACAAGAGTGTCATGAAAATTTTTTAAAAATGATAATTTGAAAATAAATGAAAAATTTAATAAATATGAAAAAGCAAGATTAATGTCTTTCAATTTTGAAAAAAAAATGTTTTTTTTATAAATATGAAAAACAAGTAATGCCTTAAAAATATAAAATATATATATATATATATATATATATATATATATATATATGAAAAACAAGTGTAATGTCTTGAAAATTTGAAAAAAAAATTACAATATAAAAAACAAGAGTAATGTCTTTTAAATATGAAAAAATATATAAAAAAAAAAAGAAAAAAGAAAAGCAAGAGTACTGTCTTCAAATTTTATAAAAATTAAAATTCTAAAACAATATGAAAACAAGAGAGTAATTTCTTGATAATTTAAAAAAAAATGAAAATTTTTAAAAATATAAAATATCAAGTGTAATGTCTTAAGGTTTTATTTAGAAATTAAGGTTAGGGTTTCATTGATTAGGATTTAGAATTTCATAGTTTATGAGTTGGGGTTTCATTTCGTGGTTTAAAATTTTATGTTTCATGATTTATGATTTAGGGTTTTATTTATGAAACCCTATGAATTTAGAGTTTCATAAATAGTTTAGCGTTACACTAAATTATTTAAGGTTTGATTGATTAAACTTCAAATCTTTATTTAGAGTTTTATTTATGAAATCCTAATTTTTTAGGCTGATTAGGGTTATATTTATGAAACTTTTAATCCTTAAAGATTTATTTATGAAACCTTAAATTATTCATGAAACCCTAAAACCGCATTTAGGATTTTGTTCATAAAACCTTAAATTAATTCTGAAATCTTAATTCCTAAACAAAATGAAAAAATAAGTGGAATGTTTTGAAAATTTGAAAAAATGAAATTTTTTAACAGTATTAAAAACAAGAGTAATGTCTTTTAAAAGTAAAAAGGAAAATTGTAAAACAATATGAAAAAAAAATTAATTTCTTGAAAATAAGAAAAAATTTGAAAAATATAAAATATCAAGTGTAACTTCTTAAAAAAAATATTATAAGACAAAAGTAATGTAATAAGATTTAAGGTTTGGGGTTTCATGGTTTAGGGCATATGGGTTCGTGGTTTAGAATTTATGATTTCATGGATTAGAATATAAGGCTTCATTGGTTAGGATTTAGGATTTCATAGTTTGAGTTAGGGTTTCATTTTGTGGTTTAAAATTTAGTGTTTCATGGTTTATGATTTATGGTTTCATTTATGATATCCTATGGATTTAGAGTTTCATAAAGAGTTTAGGGTTTCATTGTTTAAACTTTCATTTATTTAGAGTTTCATTTATGAAGCCCTAATTTCTTAGGCTAAAACCCTAAATCCTTATTAAGATTATATTTATGAAACTCTTAATTCTTTGAGATTCATTTATGAGGCCCTAAATTATTCATGAAACCCTAAATTCTTATGATTATATTAATAAAACCTTGAAACCCTAAATTCGTATATGAGATTTCATTCATGAAATCTTAATTCCTAAACAATAAAAATATTTTAAAAATATGAAAACCAAGACTAATGTCATGAAAATTCGAAAAAAAAATGATAATTTGACCCAAAAAAGCATAACGTCTTGAAAATTTGAACAAAAATGAAAATTTGAATAAATATGAAAAAACAAGAGTAATGTCCTTTAAATTTGAAAAAATATGAAAAAAGCAAGAGTAATTTCTTCAAATTTTTTTAAATTGGAAATTGTAATAAGATAAGAAAAAAACAAGAGTAATTTCTTGAAAATTTGAAAGAAAATGAAATTTTTTAAGAATATAAAAAATCAAGTGCAATGTCTTAAAAAAAATTATAAAACAAAAGTAATGTTATAAGATTTACGATTTTGGGTTTCATGGTTTATGATTCAGATTTCAATAACGAAACCATGAAACACTAAATCTGTATTTTACATTTCATTTATGAAACACTAAATCCTAGAGTTTCATATACAAAATCCTAATTCTTGAACAATGTTAAAAAAATTTAAATACAGAAAACAAGAATAATGTCATGAAATTTTAAAAAAGAATATTAAAAATTTAAAAAAAATATGAAAAAACAAGTGTAATATCTTGGAAATTAAAAAAAATGATAATTTTAAAAAATTAAAAAAAAACAATTTTAATGTCTTTAAAATTTGACAAAAAATTGAAAATTTTAATAAATATGAAAAAACAAGAGTAACGTCTTAAAAAATTGACAAATGTAATGTCTTGGAAATTTCAAAAAATCTCAAAAAATAAGTTTAATTTCTTGAAAATTTAAAAAAATAAAAAATTTCAAAATATAAAAAATTAAGTGTAATGTCTTAAAAAACTTAAAATTTTAAAAATATTATAAAACAAAAGTAATGTCCTAAGATTTGGGATTTGGGATTTCATAGTTTAGGATTTAGGTATTCTTTTCATAGAGTAGGATTTAAGGGTTCATGGTTTAGGATGGTTTCATGGATTGGAATTTAGGGTTTTATTTATAAATTAAGGTTATGGTTTCTTTGATTAGATTAAGGGTTTCATGATTTATGAGTTAAGATCTCATTTCATGGTTTAAAATTTAGTGTTTCATAATTTATGATTTAGGGTTTCATAAAAAGTTTAAGTTTACACTAAATTATTTAGGGTTTCATTGATAAAACTTCAAATCCTTATTTATACTTTCATTTATGAAACCCTAAATCCTTAAAGATTAATTTATGAAAGCCTACATTATTTATGAAACCTTAATTCACAAACCAAGAAATTAAATCCTAAATCAATATTTAAGGTTTCATTTATGAAAACCTAAATCCTTAGTGTTTCATTTATGAAGGTTAAATTATTTACAAAACCCTATTGATAAACCATAAAATGAAATCCAAATTCCTTATGTAGGGTTTCGTTTATAGAATCCTAAATCCTTAAGTCTTTATTTATAAAATCATAAATTAATTATGAAACCCTAATTACTAAAGAATATGAAAATTTTAAAAATATGAAAAACAAGAATAATGTCATGAAAATTTGGAACAATATAAAAACACAAGGGTAATGTTTTAAAAAAATTTTAAAAATGAAAATTTAAAATAATATTAAAAAAGAAAATTAATGTCTTTAAAATTTGGAAAAATTAAAAGTTTAATAAATATATAAAACAAGAGTAATTTCTTCAAATTTTGAAATAAAAATAAAAATAAATAAAAAAACAAGTTTAATATCTTGAAAATTTTAAAAAAATGGAATTTTCAAAAAAATATGAAAAAGCAAGACTAATGCCTTCAAATTTGGTAAAAAAAAATTTTAATATATAAAAAAACAAAAATAATTTCTTTAAAATCCTTAAAGTGTCATATAAAACCCTGAAACCTTAAATCTATATTTAAGGTTTCATTCATGAAACTCTAAAGTAATTATAAAATCAAAATTCCTAAATAATGTGAAAATTTTTAAAATGTGAAAAATAGCAATAACGTCATGAAAAATTGAAAACAAAAATGAAAATTTGAAAAATATGAAAATACAAGTATATTATCTTGAAAATTTGAAGAAAAAAAAATGTAATTTCTTGAATTTTTAAAAAAAATGAAGATGTTAAAATTTTAAGAAATAAGGATAATTTTTTGAAAATTTTAAAAAATATCAAAAAACAAGTATAATGTCTTTAAAAAATAAAAAATTTAAAAATATTATAAAACATTAGTAATGTCTTAATATTTAGAGTTTTAGGTTTCATTAATTAGGATTTAAGGATTTAAGTTAAGTCTTTCATTATTATGATTTAGAATTTCATTTCATAGTTTATGATTTAAGGTTTCATGATTTAACATTTATTATTTTATAGTTTATGATTTAGGGTTTCGTTTCATAGTTAATGACATAAAATTTGATGGTTTATAATTTAAGATTTCATAAATGAAATTCTATGAATTTAGGGTTTTATAATTAAAACCCTAAACAATTTGCAATTATATTAAATTATTTAAGGTTTCATTAAAGAAATTTTAAATCTTTATTTAAAGTTTAATTTAAGAAACCTTTTTTAGAAAACTCAAAATCCTTATTTAGGATGATATTTATGAGACTCTTAATTCATAGAGTTTCATTTATGAAATCTTAATTTTCAAATGAATCAAGAAATGAAATCCTAAATCCATATTTAGGGTTTTATCTATAAAAATTTAAATTTTAAGAAAACTTTAAAATAATAAAAAACTTTTAAAACATGAAAAAATGATAGTAATGTTTAGTAAAAAAAAATTTAAAAAATAATGTCTTAAAATTTTTTAAAAATATAAAAAATTAAGAATAATGTCTAAAAAAATACGTAAAAGAAATAAAAATGTTAAAAAAATATGAAAAAATAATATAATGTCTAAAAAATTTGTAAAAAATATGAAAAATAACAGTATTATGTTGAAAATTTGTAAAAGAATAAAAATATGAAAAAATAAAAATGTCTTAAATATTTATTAAAAAAATGAAAAATATAAGTAATGTCTTGAAAATTTGAAAATAAATAAATAAATTTTCAAAATATAAAAAAATAGAATATTGTTTTAAAATTTTAAAAAAAATTATGAAAAAATAATAATAATATCTTGATTATTTGAAAAAAAATATGAAAAAGTAAGAATAATAACTTATAAATTTGACAAAATGTAATATTTAAAAATATAAAAAAAAATAAAAATATTATCTTAAAATTTGTAAAAATAAAAAATTATGCATCAATCCATATTTAAAAAAAAAAAAAAAAACTTTTCTTAAAGTGATGGATTCACAATTGAAAAAGGTGAAATAATAAAATATAAGACGTGACTTGTCACTAACAATGACATGATACGAGTCATTTGTCATTTGGATAGAGATAAAATAAAATTATGTGGAGATTGGACTGGAGATAGATAGACCACATTGCACACTATTCAATGTTTCATTGCCAAAACCATTTGTCCTTTTCGTTGGGAAAAGGTTTTTTTATTTTAATTCAAATTTTGGATGGCAAAGTTGTCCCCCTTAATTTTTTTTTTTTATATATATGGAAATACATGTTTAAGATAAAATAAAAAATAATAACATCAATTATATGCGATGCATTTTTAATTATTTAAATGTTTAAATAATGATATTTATCATTATTATTATTATAATAAGATAAAAGGTTTTTTTATTTCCTCAAACTTCAATTATGCAGAGAGGAATTTACATTCATTGGATTGGAATATATACAAAAAAAAAAAAAAAAGTAAGAACACCGACCACCTTGGGAGTTGTATGCACAATGATGATGATGATTCAAATTTAAATATAAGGATTAACGTGAGATGAATAGTCACGGATTCCTGCTCCTTCCCATCCCATCCACTCCTCCCACATGTCCCAATCTGGATCGTTCATTCCTCTAAGTGGCTCATTGATGCCGGCATCATAATAAGCCTCATACGATTCTGTCACATTTGAATTTGATTCTCCTCTCAAGTTCCCCATCACAATCTACGCAACAACATTCAAATACCAGTTTAATTCAACGACGCGGTGCAAATAAATAAATAAATAGGAAATATAACGCACGCACATCATAAGCCTCGTTGATTTCGTGAAACTGCACCCCACAATTGCTCCCTCTGCATACGTCTGGATGGTACTGAAGCAAAACACAACAACTAATTAATGACATGAAAAAGGGTGAACAAAACATGAATCAATTGGGATGGGAGGGAATGAAACCTGAAGAGCAAGCTGTCTGAAAGCCTTCCTAACCTCAGATTCAGAGGCACCTTGTTGTATTCTTAAGGTCTTGTAAGGATCCATCACAGAATAAGAACAATTAATCCTAGATTTGTTCACCTTGCTTTGCTTCCTTTCCTTGCTCTTCAATCGCATCCAAGAACCAGATGAACCATTTCCACCAACAACTCCAGCAGTTGCAGAAGCCATTTCCAACTCAATCACGAGATTCAGGGCTATAAATAACCAAACTTTGTTTACGAATGGATCAATTCAGTGTAGACGGCAAATCTGTCGGAACCCTAAAATTTTGGGATTGAATTCAATAATGGAGCAGAGGAAGAATGGATACGCAAGCAATTGAGAATGAAATTATTATATAAGAAGGGGAGAATCTGAGGTGGAAGTAATTCATGTTCTTATCCGTTGAGTCAAGGGGTGACGTGGATCTACGCATTTAGTGGAAAGAGACACAAAAGGAAAATAAAGAAAACAACCTCTCAGAAACACACGGATTGATAATTGTTGTTGTTGTTGGCGTTGGCCTTATCTTATCTGCGTTTTACTTGGTCCCAATTCAAGACTCCTCTTTTGATTTCTTCCCAATTTTACCCATAGCCTCTTTCAAATTTTGTTACTTTATTTATTTATTACAGATTTTTGTTTCATCTATCATATTCATATATAAAGATATTTATACACTTATTATCATTTCAATAAATTTATTAGCTCGTCTTTAAGGCATATGCGAGTGGGATATCCTTTTACCTCTTTTAGAATTTGATTCCTGAGTCCTTCAACTTCTCTTAAATTCTTAACTTGTTGGAACAAATTTTAGCATGTCATGTTGCCTGTTTTGGTTCTGTGCCACATCACTCTCATTTCAAAAATAGGGATTGCAATTTTTTTTTTTTATATTTAAAAATCCTTACATAGATTATTTGTTTAGGATTTCAAAGTTAGAATCTATTTTTTAGCAAGAATGGAGATGAAGATAAATAAAATTCCTGAAGTGAATTTAGGAATTGGAAATAAAATCTTATGCCCTCTTTTTCAAATATTATAAAAATAAAATTATTCTTAATTTTTTACATGTATATATACATATATAAACTATTTTTACAGTGTGAATTATCAATTATATTGTTTTTCATTGTGTCTAAGTGGAGTTAGGATTAGGAGGGGTGTGCAAATAGTAGTTCAAAGAAAAAATTGGATTGAACCCGTTTCGAACTGCTTAAACTGGTTCCATGAATTTGTTTGAGAATCAATTTAAAAGTGAACTAATTTTTAGAAAATCGATTTAAAACTGAAATAATTTTAAATTAATTTTGAACTAATTTTACTGGTTTGATAACCGAACTAATTTAATTAACAAGTTCGGTTAATCAAACCGCTTTTTTAAAAACAGTTTGAATTTTTTTCCCAATCGGATAGACTCAAAAGGCCTAAAGTATGAATCCGGGGAAAGTAGGGCAGAAGAATTGGAGGAGACAAAATAAAGGAACATTGACTAGTGAGAGAAATAACGAAACTTCCAAAAAAATCGAGCTAGTTATAAAGTAAAAGAAAATTTGGAATTAAATTTAATAAGTGTATTAAAATAATAAAAAATAGATTAAATGCTTCATAATTAATATATGAATCTAGGATAAGGTTTGTGAATTAGTAAGAATGATAAAATATTTACAGCAGAAAAGTATTCAAATATGATTACTCAAGTTGAGTTGATATGATCAAATAAAAAAAAATTATACCGTAAATCAATAAAATAAATAAATATTATAAAAATAATAAAATTACTATATAATAGTTTGTATTTTGTTTTACAGAATATAATAGTTTGCATTTGATTAATAGCAGTAGTATAGAAGACTTTTAAATTGATAGATGAGAAGTTTGAATCTCTATATTTTCTTAATATGAGATAAATATTTTTAAGTTTTTTATAAATATTTTTTAAAGAGTTTAATTTTTATATATCGCAGGTATAAAAATTTAGATTATTAAAAATCATTCAAAATATAATTATTATAAAAAAAAATGATCATTTATTTAGCAGAGATAACAGTTTATAGTTTTTTTCTTTTTTGAGAGAGATGGAATAACGGTTTACAGTTAAATATCCGTTTAAATCCAAAAACGTGATAAATATGTAAAGGAAAATGATCGGATAAGACCAGGCCTCTCTGAAAGTGGATAAAGAGTCCTAATGAACAGACACGTGGCGCACATGCGACCATGATAGATTCATAGCATCAAAATCGGACCTTTGCTCCAAAGATCGGATGGTCCACGTTGCTTATGTGTCTACTTTCGTGTTCTGGTTCTTCTTATCTTTTTTTTTTTGTTGAATCTGGTTCTTCTTATCTGTTAACTGTTATTAGCTACTAATACTATTTGCATTGTAAAAAAACTGTTAATATTATTTTAATATTATATTTTTTTGGTTAATTTTCATCAACTATTGCTATAAAAAAAAAACTTCAATTATCAATTGGTCAGAAACTTGAATTTTAAAGTAATTGTTACAAAAAAAAAAGTGTAATGAAATGTAGTATACATATTGAGTATTTCACTCTTAAAAACAACGACTCTTCTGCTAATATATAAACCAATTCCATAGTTATTTTCACATTTCTATCAGTATCAGGTACAAAGACCATCGCCATTTCCAAAATGTTTGTTTGTTCGAACCAGTAATTTAATTTGCATATAAATTAACGCAAATAGAACCCAGAAAATAAAATCAACGAGGATTTATAATTTCAAAAAAAGTGAAATTTGACAGGAATAACAAAATAATGTCAAGAGCATCACGGGTGCATGAACCCACAAAACATCGGAGTGCAGAAACAAAAAAATGCCCCTGTAAATCCGTACATCGTACTAAATCCTTAAGTGCTACCGATCATATTCATGGATCGTGAATATAACTTCAGAATCCAGATAGACTTGTTCTTTCTACACATTCTTCTGGTCGGCGCTCGTATTGGCATTGGTAAGTTTCCAAAGGGCGATTTTAGCCATTCAGTGTGCATCAGTATGCTTGCTGAACCTTTTTTGTTTTTGTTTTCCCTTCATATTAGACAGACACCCACACTTATGTACAAAGCCAATACTAGCCCCATGAATTAGTTTGTGACAAATTTACAATCCCCTATAAAATAGTACTCAAGAAGGCAAGAACCTCAGCTCAGCTCACCAATGCTTCAACCTCTCACTTCGATTCTATTGTCTCTAAACTTCTATCAGCAGCTTCAGATGGTTGAGCAGACGACTGGGGCTGGTTCGTAACAGATGATGCAGCTGGGCTGGAAGGTTTTTTGAACTGAATCAAGATCATGGTCATGTTATCACATCCCTCACCACCAGCTGTTGGTGCCAAGCACCTATCAAATACTTTCTCACAAACCGCAGAAAGTTTATTCTCCTGCATATTCATGATTTTTTTTATAAATGATACACCGACTTTTGCAATTACAACAATGTGAATGCCGTATTAAAATTGTTTTTTTATCACTAAATAAAAGGTAACCATACGAGACTTACTGTCTTTAACTGTTGGTGTATATAGTCCACAAGCTGTTGGCTAGACATACAATCCCTACACACAACAGGTTATATAAAAGTAGACTAGTTGCGGTGAGAATTACAAAATAAAAAGAAAAAAGGAATATTTGCCATCTATACAAGTATAAATTTGGCAACAACAATGGGTTTCGAGAGGAAATTTAAGTAGCCACGTAACCTACCATATTCCATCGCAAGCTATTACAAGAAACTCGTCATCATCACAAAGCTCAATCTGTTACATAAAATATACATACATAAATTTAAATTGGAGCAAAGTAATAGAAAACAACACTACAAAGGAACATTTCACTTTAACCCCTTGTTTGTTTGGGTGTAAATGAAGAGAGAAGAAATAGGAAGAAGATCGGATAGAAGTATTAAATTTCTATCATTTGTTTGAGAGGAGAAATAAGGAGGGAACTTATTTCCATGAAGCCCCCCACCCAGAAAACACTTTTCTTTCAAATTGAAATGAAATGGAAGGAAAATAATCTCTTTTTTTTTTGGTTTAATTCAATTTATTTTATAATACAATAAAATAATTTATTTGTTAAGAAAAAATAATGTATTGAAAAATTACATTTTTTAATTAGCATATAAATATTTTTAAATAATTTTTTTCAACTCTTTTTTATACTCATTCAAACAAGCAGAGAAAAATTTCTTCATTTCTTTTCTTCTTATTCTATTAATCCAAACAACATATTTTTTCTACTGTATTTCTCTTTTATTTTTATCCTTCATACTTATTTCCTATTGTTAAATAACTAGAACAGACAACATTATAGAGAAATAGGCAGTAAACCGTGTGTCTGAATACACCACGGAGCATAGTTTATATAGGCTTATTTGCATTTATTACACAATATATTATTTCCTCTAAATGAGATATTGTTGCCTATAAACTATAATTATGAATAAAATCAGAATATTAATTCTGATTTTCAACATTCTCCCTCAAGCTGGAGCATATAAATCATATGCACCAAGCTTGTTACATATATAGTTAACCCGTGGACCCCTCAAAGCTTTGGTGAACACATCTGCTAGCTGATCACTAGAGTTAACAAATCTAGTGATGATATCTCCTGATTCAATCTTCTCTCTAACAAAATGACAGTCCACTTCAATGTGTTTGGTTCTTTCATGAAACACTTGGGTTAGATGCAATATGTAGAGTCACTGATTATCACAAATCGCAGTCATTTTGGCATCCTCTTCAAACTTGAGCTCTTTAATAAGTTGCTTTAACCAGACAAGTTCACAAGTTGCTACAGCCATAGCTCTATATTCTGCTTCAACACTAGACCTTGCCACTACACTTTGCTTCTTGCTCTTCCAGGATATAAGGTTTCCACCAATCATTATACAATATCCTCAAGTAGATCGTCTGTCACTAGGAGAACCAAATTGATCTGCATCTAAATATCCAACAATTTGGACATGTCCTTTGTCATTATAGACAAGTCCTTTTCCAGGAGCACCTTTGATGTATTTGAAAATCCGCATAACCGCCTCCCAATGATCTTGACACGGAGAATTCAAGAACCGACTCACCACACTAACAAAGAAAAAAGCAATGTCGGGACGAGTGACAAGAGGTAATTTAGTTTCCCAACTAACCTTCGATATCTTCCCGGGTCTCGCAAAAGGAACCCCCTGGTTAGGTAGCGATTTGACACTTGGGGTCCATAGGAGTGTCCATTGGCTTAGCATTCATTAGGCCGATTTCCTCAAGGATGTCAAGAGCATACTTCCTTTGAGAGATCACCACACCATCCTTGGATTGGGCCACTTCAATACCTAAGAAATATCGAAGTTTTCCAAGGTCCTTAGTTTGGAATTGGCGAGAGAGGTATTGCTTTAGTTGGGCTATGCCATGCTCATCACCTCCAGGTGATAACAATGTCATCCACAACAACGAGGTAGATGCATCC
Source organism: Amphicarpaea edgeworthii (assembly GCA_014843725.1). Lineage (NCBI taxonomy): Eukaryota > Viridiplantae > Streptophyta > Magnoliopsida > Fabales > Fabaceae > Amphicarpaea > Amphicarpaea edgeworthii. The sequence continues at coordinate 438,165 of CM026320.1, read as the reverse complement.
TCGTGGTGAATGGCGATAAAAGACCGAATGGTCACCACTGCGAATCAAGCCAAATCATTTGTACAACAAAGATTTAAAATCTGCCAAACCATGCTCTCGAGACTGTTTGAGTCCATAGAGGGATCTCCAAGAAGTCGACAAACCATGGTAGATGATTCCCCCGAGCAACAAAGCAAGGTGGTTGCTCCATGTAGACTTCTTCCTCAAGATCTCCATGTAGAAAAGCATTTTTTATATCAAGTTGGAAAAGGGGCCAGGTGGCGAATGGTCATTTGAAAGTAATAGCCGGACAGATGTCATTTTTGCCACAGGGAGAATGTGTCAAGATAATCTCGGCCAAACACCCGAGTGTAGCCCTTTGCCACTAATCGAGCTTTGAATCGATCAATCTTGCCAAATGGATCCAACTTTAAGGGAGTACAACCACCAACACCCGACGACGGACTTCCCAAGAGGAAGAGGCACCAGCATCCCAAGTACCACCGCTTTGTAGGGCACACATCTCGTCAATCATTGCCTGTCTCCATTCCAGGTGGGATAAAGCTTCACCCGGAGAGTTAGGAATAGACACGAGAAGACAAAGACGAAAGACAAGTATAAAGTAAGGGAGAAAGACGGTGATAACTCAATGTAACATAGTGAGGGGATGGGTTACGGGTTGTACGTGTACCTTTTCTAAGAGCAATGGGTAGGCCGTGGTCGGACGAAGGACTCGGATCCGGAAAGAGATTGGAGCTAGAGGTGGGTCACTCATGGTCGCATCCTCAATCAGTAGCCTCAACCGTAGGGATAGGCACTTGAGCGACCTGGGGCCGTGGTCGTCTATGATATGTCCGAATAGGTTGTGGTTGGAGAGAATGTACCTGATTGATTGTTCTTAAGACAATGGGAAGAGGAGCAAGAGAAGGACTTTCCAGTGGGAGAGAGTGATAAGAGTCAAAAAGGAGCGGAAGCGGACTCAAAGTAGGGCACGGACTCAAAGAAAGACACATCAAAGAGAGATGAAATAACGTTTAAGGGTAGGGGAAAAACATCTATACCCTTTCTGGGATCGATGGTAGCCAAGGAAAACACACTTGATGGACCGAGCTGATAATTTGTCAAGCCCTGGACACGGGGAGACACGGGATGAAGTGGTGTATGGGGAAACAAAACTGAGTAGGGGGTTTGGCCTTCAAGAACAGAGGATGGCATACGATTGATAAGATAACAAGCTGTAAGAACAGCATCGCCCCAAAAGTGAGAAGGGACATTGCCATGAAGGAGAAGAGGTCCTAGTGGTTTCAACAAGGTGCCGATTTTTACGTTCGGCAACCCCATTTTCTTTGAGGTGTATGAGCACAAGAAGTTTGGTGAAGGATACCTTTCGATGCCATAAATTGTTGGAATGGGTTGGATAAGTATTCACGGGCATTGTCACTACGAAGGGTTCGAATAGGAACACCGAATTGAGTTTGAATTTCAAAGATAGAATTTTTCAAATAGGGAAAATAATTCAGATCTATTTTTCATTAAGAATAACCATGTGCAACGACTAAAATCATCAATGAATGTAACAAAATATTTAAAGCCGAGAAGAGGTAAGGACCTGAGACGGACCCCAAAACATCGAGAATGGATTAAAGCAAAGGGGACGCACTCGTTTATTCATACGGTCGGGAAAAAAATTGACGCGTGTGTTTTCCTAACCGACACGACTCACAATTTAAAACATGACAATTTGGACAAACTAGGAACCAACTTTTGAAGGATCAAAAGGTCGGGATGACCTAACCGAGCATGGATGGTAAGGGGAGAGGATGCGGCGAGAACATGCTTGGTGATGGGGTAGAGAGGTAGTACTGAGACCATGAGACTCACATCCAAAGGCCAATCATCTTTCCCGTACTCTCGGTCTGCAAGATAACAAGTATCCTTAGTGAATGTGATCAAACAATCATGTGATTGGGTCAAACGGTGAAATGCATGAGAAGGTTAAAGGGACAATCGGGTACAAATAAAACAGTTTGTGATTAAAGTGGGTAGGGGATGGGTGGTGCCAATTCCTTGTGATTGTGTTTGGGAACCATTGGCGAGGTAATAATAGGTAGAAAACCGAGAGGTAGAAATAGAAGAGAAAAGAGAGCGATTACCGGAGATGTGATCGGAGGCACGCAGAGTCAAGCACCCAAGGGCCCATAGAAGGAGACCGTGAGAGACAAGCAAAAGAATTACCAGTTGTGCTACCGGCAGCGGTGGTACCCGAGTTCGACGACTTCCAAACCATTGGAGAAAATCCTCATACATCGCGGGGTGGAGTTCGAAAGTAGAGGGTTACGCGCCTAGGCATTTCGGTTTAGCAGACATGATGCAAGGGAGCAAGGAACAAGTGTAAAAAAAAACGAAACCACTGAGAGGAAAGCAAATCTCGTCGGATGAAGATGGCACAGGAGGGGTAGGTTCGCACAGAGAGAGACGACGCCGCGTTCAAGTCGCCGCCAGAAGGGATCTTCACGCGCCGTCACGCGCGCAGACGCACACCGAAAATGGTGTTTGGCACGCATGCATGACGCGCGCGGGCGGGCGCGAGAGTCTTGGTGGAGATTCCGTCAACGGCGGAGGACAATGGGGCCGCGCGATTCCGATGGCGATGAAATTCGCCGGAGTATGTTGCCGGAAATTTTCCAAGACGGCGGTTACAGCGGTTGGTTGCATGCGGTAGCGCGGGCGGGCGGAAGGTTTTCGAAAAAAAAAAAAAATGGAGACAAAGAAGAGTGGTTTACAAAGCAATACGAAAATCCAACAAAAATTCGTCGAAGGACAAGCTGGTCCTCCGAAAAAAAAAAAAAAAAAACGGTTTTATGTACTACCCAACCTGGCTCTAGATACCATGTTAAATAACTAGAACAGACAACATTATAGAGAAATAGGCAGTAAACCGTGTGTCTGAATACACCACGGAGCATAGTTTATATAGGCTTATTTGCATTTATTACACAATATATTATTTCCTCTAAATGAGATATTGTTGCCTATAAACTATAATTATGAATAAAATCAGAATATTAATTCTGATTTTCAACACCTATTAAAGTGATGCCAAAAGCTGTATAAGGGATTCATATTATATTTTTTCCAAGATAGATTTTTTTCTTAGTTAACAAAACAATAGGCCCCCCAAAAATATTTTTTGCCATTAAATAAAAAAGATAATAATAAATAATGCATAGGGCAATACTTACTGAAGTTATGTCCGGATCAGCAGTTACAATCTGCTTTTCGGCAGGTAAATACTTACTCTGCTTGAATTCCATATCTCCTGGAATAGAAAAAAAAAGTTATATTACCAAAACAAGGGACTGTTGAAGGATATAAAAAAATCTCATGACAGCAACAATAAAAAATTCAGGAGAACAATAAAATCTCCACATATTCTCTCACAAACAAACAAAAAACTCACATTAAAATTTTACAACAAAAAATAATTTGTACTACCAATTGCTCTAGCCAAGTTTAAACTTCCATTGACCCGTCCAACTTGGATGAAACCACCAGCTTTTAGAATCCTGTCTTTCTCAGCCTCAAGTTCAGGCTTGTGATCCTTAGACAAATTGTGTGCCTGCAAATAAAAATTCATTAAATAACTGCCAATGAATATAGCAGAACAATACCTACCCCAATTCAAACAAGTAGAGACAGAACGGGTCATGCACACCCTAATCCAAACGAGTAAAGATATATTTTTTTCTTCATATTTCTATCTATCCAAGCAACACATTTTCTATTCAAAGCCGTTCTAAGGAAAGGCTGGAATAGTAAGACAGGACAGGTCATGCACACCCTAATCCAAACACGTAGAGAGATTTTTTTTTCTTTTTTTCCGTTGTATTTCTATCAATCCAAACAACACATTTTTTATTCTATTCCTCTATTATTTCTACTCTTCCTATTTATCCTCTCTATTTCACTTCTAATTTATAAACACACCTTTTATGTTAAAAAAAATGCAGTACATCAAACATGCACCAAATTTTCGGAAATATCTCAGACTACAAAAAATGGAGCTTGGATTAACACCATTTATCATAATATATCTGCACATCATTAACTGTACCCTATATTATATCACATGCCTACTACAATTAGAGAAGGTAAAAAAAAACTGCAGGGAAGGTGAGAATACCTGGCCTTTCCTTGATAAGACACATCTAGAATCTCCAGCATTAGCAACAACAAGTTTGTTTCCTCGGATGACAGCCACACAAGCTGTGCTTCCACAGTTTGGTCCAGTAAAATCAGAATGGGGTCCCTAATTTACAGCAAAACATTTTCAATTAAGATTTCAGAATAAAACTCTCTACAGTAGGATTCAAAAGTTGTATGCCCCACATCAAACCTTATAATTTGCAGTTTTTTTTTTATTGACAATTAAATAAATTATTAGAGGAAGTACACTCACTTCCACAAGTGTTCTCAAATGACACTCACCCCCTCTAGTTTTTAAACAAACACCCACCTCCCTTATTTATTTAATCAAGTGTGACACACACTCCCTTATTTTGTTTAATCAAGTGACACCCATCCTACAAAATAACAAACAATACTCTTTAAACAAGAGACACCCATGAGACTTCTTTCACAACTCTACACTCCACGGTTGATGATTCTTAAGAAAACAAAAACAGTTGTATGTTGCAGAGACAAAGTTATACTGTGCGCCTCCAGCTTCTCAACAATTTTGCTATGTATGACTAGTAAAATGCTTGCACTTTCTTCATATTTATCTCATTTTTCTTTACATTGTTTTTTGATATTTTTGGGAGAAAAAATTATATACAAGCAAATATAAATGAAGAGTACCACAGCTTTAAAGGGTTATTCTTTGATGCTATCTCAGGGGAGGTGAGTGTTTTTTACAAAATAAAAGGGGTGTGTCATTTAAGAAGATCTCAAGTGAGGTAAGTGCAATTTCCCAATTCATAAAGAAAGAGAGGAAAGATACAAAGCTATAGGATAAGGTATCCTCAAAAACTAAACCGTATAACCTGTAGCTGTAATCACTTAATTAGAAAGGACCCTCTGTCATTGTCAAATGGTTACATTACAAGAATGGACTTCTAAGGTTTATGTTGATTCATACATAAGTGTATCATAGTGAACAGGTACAGTAAGCATGAGGTAGACAAATTGCAAGAAACATGAAACAAAGCTGAAATATTGAAATTCTAACATACACAAGCAAAGAATTACCGTAAAGTTTAAGAGAGTGGTAATTCATAATTGACAAATGTTGTTTAGTTAGTAAGCAGTTTAAGCAAAGAAAGTTGTGCAAATAGCTTAATACATGTACTAACCAGTACAGTTAAATTATGTTAAAATGGACTTTTTTAATATTAGAAACCTTTCCAACATGCATTTACTACAAATGAGAGAAATGGATACTACCAGCTTAAATGCTAAGCTTAAATTTAAGATCTTCCAATATATTTACTACAAGCTTAAATTCCATACATTAAAACCTTTTCCAACAAGCACTTAGAACAATGGAATAAGTAAGAGACGAAGGCAGTGGTCGTGCAAGAAAAACAAAATGTTCCTTTATTTGTTACCTCCTCAAAAGCCCAATCATCGACACGGTCATTGGCTTCACTACTCCTGGGAGACCATATAAAGCCCTCTAGCATACCAGACAATTTTTCTATTTTATCCCCCAAGACTGCTAATTCTCTCCAACCTCTTTGTCCACGCATCATCTCATCCATTCTGCCTCAATATGAAGGAAAATGTAAGGAAAAAAGTGGGACATAATTTTGACAGAAGTAGTTCCATCTAAACTACATATATCCAATTCCATTTATGGGCATGAAACTTACAGATATATAAAGCCCCTGTTAGGAGTCCCACATTAAGTAGAATAAGAAGCTCAATGTGGTACTTAAGCCATAAGGCTCCCCCACCTAATGTCCTAATAGTTAGGACTTACGCATTAAGTCCAATCCATGAGGAGAGCCCAATCCAAAAGACTAGTCTATTGGGTGGGAGAGACTCATGACTTAAGTACCACATTAAGCTTCCTATTCTACTCAATGTGGTACTCCTAACAGCCTCAAATGTGTCAAATGATTTTAACCATGAGGGAAAGAAATATAAGTAAAAATAAACACTATTTTGAAAATGATTTTCAGTTCAGGTGGTGACATTTCTAATATTTTAACAAGCATAAAGGCTGCAAAAAAAAACAAAGAGATAATAGTACAAGTTTTAAAACGTCAACAACTCACAGGAAACAAAGAAAATAGTGAGGAGAAAAATTTGTTTTATAATTATTTGTAACTGCTTGAATCTTGGTTTCCAGCTATATTTATATCTTGAAGAGACCATGATGCCAAATCTCCTCTGGGGCATATAAAGTAGACAGATAAGGTAAATCATTTGGTGCAAAGGTTGAACATGTTGTACCACAGGGTTGAGCCTAAGCCAAATTAGCTTTCACAGATGAAGGACACCTACCCTATTATCTTATCCATCCCCTGACTTTTACTGGCATCCAGTAAGATTAATGAAAACTCTAAAGAAAAACAAACAAAATTACCTGAGAAAAGATTTCTGTAAAGATGTGCCTAAATCTCCAGCTAAGTAAGCTTCACTCTTAAGCACCTGCTGGTGTAGATACTTGGCACAGAATTTTGAAACTGCTTTGCCTGCAAATCAGTGAGACCATATTGAGAATTATAAAATTAGATTTTAGTCAATAAGTTATATATGTCAGGCCCATCAGGCCATTACCTTAATTTTGAAATAGTTTAAGATTTATAAACTTCTCAAAGTCTTCAAGTGTTCTATGAATATGATCAATATTACTCGAGTCTTGAATGGATAATAGTCTAAGTAATATAGATAAAGTGCACACACACCATAAAAGGATACCCCCTCCCCTTATTCTCTTTTAACATGGGCAGCTGAACAAAGTCCCAAATAAATAAATAAAAATATGGGGGGAAAAGATATTCTAGATGTGAAGTAGATTGAAAGGCATTCCCGTCCAATCTCAAATCTGATATCAGATAATCTAACTAGATATAATATGCCAAAAATGTTTAAGCTATAAGGATTGTGTTTGCCAATAATGAAAATTATATTAAACTTGTGACCACATATTACATAATGGAACCAAGGCTATTACAAGGCAAATTTTTGATAAGGGAACAAGAAAACTTATGCAGTATTTTATGTCCTATGACAAATTTGAAAGAATTGTAATTCATATAATGTTGTTATTGACATTTGGTCAAGGGAAAACAGAAACCAGATAAGGACAAAAAAGAAAATGAAAACCCAATCAATGACCCAAAAAGAAAACGCTATGTCTGTGGTAAAAGCCACCCACCCATGCTAAGGTGGGTTCCAAAGGAAATTTCAAAATGAAAGCACAAAGCTTCAAGCAATATCAAACATTTGAAACCACTTCCTCACTGCACTCAGCTTCCTAAGTAATGAAATAAATTTCCTTATAAATAGTTTACAAGGACAATTCCAATGGTAAGATACAGATCACAATTAATTTAAATTTAAATGACAAATGAATCAGTAAGAAATTATTCCCCGCTGCTTTTGAAAATGAGTATGGACACGTTGGATAAATGTTATTGAAAACATAAAGAGCTGATACGGACCTCCATGGCCATCATAAACGCCAAAGTACGACGTAGACTCGTCCAAATACGGGTGAGCTGCATGCTGGCAAGTAATGTAAAAGAATTAAAACTTGTACACACCATTGAATAGATTGTAATATAATAATGGGCTACTGAAGACTGAAGTACAAAAGCATCAAGGTACAAGCATTGAATATGCGATTCATTTCCAAAGAGAACCAATTTCTCACGAGTAAAACCATACTAGAGGAGAGAAAATATACCCCTCTGAAAATTTTTAAAAAACAGGGTTACATTTGCACATTCACATCAATAACTGACAGAAAAACCTTCAATTGAAGTGATCACAAATAAGTGGTACTTTTGCTCTCTTCATTACAGAAGATTAACCATGAAACTTAGTAATCAATAAGCTACTTTGAACATAAGATGAACAGCCACTACTCCTTTTACAACTTTCTCAGTCAATTGTGCAGATATTAAAATTAGTCTGTCAGTCACTACTCTATTGTTAATCTAGCTTAGGATTTTCCTTACACTTCATTGTCAAAGAGCAGTGAAGAAGGCAATTGTTGATGGCAACATACAAAACAAGTGGGTAGCAAATGAAATAAGATGCACCAAAGAAAAAGGTAATTACAGCATCTTCCATGGAAGCACGCCAGCCCTGCATGGAAGACAAACCGAAGCGAAGCTTGTCGTGTTCACCATCTTCAGAGGCCTTGTCTGTTTTGGGAGTGCTGAGGTATATCCCCATCTCAAACTACAATGACACAAAACAAAAAAACCAGCATTGAATCACAAGAATACTATTACGCATGATCATCAATCACATCACATCTGTGAAAGAAAGGCATTCCAAAAAGTCAAATCTAAGCATGTTTGGTAGCATGCGATGCAACGTAAAATGAAATGATAAAAAAATCGAGAAAAAGGAATGCAATGTAATTCGAGAGAGAAGCATCGAAATGGAATGCATCGGGATGAAAAGTGCGAAAGTTACTCTAAAACACGAGGAGGAGCAACTGAGCAAGAGAGAATTCAAAATTGAACAGATCAAACAATTGAAATCACAACAATAACAATAACCATAATCATGATAATAAGCAGCAGCAGCGATAAGAAGCGCAATAGATGTAATCGATGAATAAGGGTTTGAGGGAACAGTACTCACTCGTGTCCGCAGAGTGGAATCGGAAAAGGAGAGAGCGTATGTTTGTGTGTGAGAGTTGCGTGTGTGTGTGTGTGTGTGTACCTGCGAATAGGGAAGAGAGATGATGGATGGAAATGGATTTGTGTGGAAGCAGCAGAATCAGAAATCAAAGGCTACTTTCTTTTTTTCCGTTGCTCCTCATTTAGGAAAAGTTGTTTTGGCCTCGCTTCTTCGCTTAAACCAGCGCCTGCCACGCGCCCTTCATGTTACCACCTCTCTCTTTTTTTTTATTATTATATGTTCCGGCCTCATCCGGAGGAAGCTTCTTCCAATTCCAATCAATAATGTATGTAACCTCACTGCCCACAACACAGATTATTAATTAGTACAGTGTATAAATAATGAAGTGACTTTCAAAGGTCTATCTATCTTAAAAGATAAGAGTGCATAATTATGAGGTTGGTCTTCACTCAAATTTTATTTGTACACTACCATGGGAAGAATGAATATAGTAATCAAATATCCCATGGGAGGTTTTAAAAGGATTTCTTCAAGTGGGCTTAAAAACTCATCGACGTTATGAGATCAATCTTTTTCTCCTCTCAGTTTCTCTTCCCTACCAATCATAGGCTTAATCTAACTGGAAGACGTCATTAGAGCCATCAAAATACAAAGAGAAGTAGAGAACAGTGAGTGCATGCTTCGGTTAAAATATAAAAAAAGAACTCAGTGTAATGCACTGAAAGTTGGGCTTCTAAAAGTGAGTGGAGAAGCAAAACACAAAAATCAAAGAGTATGCTGCGTCCAAACCATGTGGGCCTTTTCCTTTTATGTTTATTAGTGCAGGCTATTGTTTTCTGCACCTCTTAATTTTGCTTCTGCATCCTATTGGAAAGTAAAAAGACCCAAACGGTAAAAAAAAAAGGCAAATTATTGTATGCCTTGTTCTTTTGGGAGCATAGATGCCTCCATTTTAATAGCCAATGAAGTTGTGCCACCAATGCTTGCCGTCCACATCAGCCTATTCTCTTGGTCAAACCCATTCAACTTTTTGAATTCTCGTTTTGGTCCTAAGGTCACTTGCCTGGGTACCCACTATCCAATAGGTGCTCCTTTAATCTAAACCTACGGAGCTGTATCACCAAAACGATATTGATTAGAAGTGTACCTATTACCTAGTAGGTGCTTCCAATTTCCATGTCCATGTCATGTGTTATTTTATTTCATTTCATCTACGTGCACTTAACTTAACTTAATTATCCCCCTCTCTCTTTCTATCTCACCACCTCTCATTCCGTTTGTTGAGTTGAGGAAGCAAATGGAAGGCATCACCGCTAGCGTGTGCAAGGGTGTGAAGGAGTATTGAAGGAGAAAATGGTACAAGAAGTTAAATGGGTCTGGTAAGAGAAGACTGGATCGTGTTGAGTTAGGGAGCATTTGAACCAAGAAGGGTGGTTGTCGGATATGGAGGTAGAAGATAGACTCGTCTCGTCCAAGATCCGAATCGAGAAACTCCCCTATCTGAAAAAGATGTTGTCGTGGATTCGACGAAAAAAATAATATTTATTAAAACGGTTAATTATAAGGTGAGTCTTCTTACCAAAACAAAAATTTTAAAAATTGAATGAATTTGATCTAAAAAATAGACTGATTTTTGAACGCAACAGATGGTGCAATTTCATTGGGTATTAAAATGGGAATACCTATGCCCCAAAAATTAACAAGGCATACAATAATTTTCATAAAAAAATGCCCCCATCGGCCACCTCCACAACCCAATCTGATCTAGTTAAATTTAAAAGAATTAATAAAAATTTAATCTTAGCTTCCCATCTTTCATTGCACATTGGCTGAATAACAATGGCAAATGTTGGAGTGATTCCTCAGGTACTGTCCAAAAACAACCCATCATCTCTAATTTTTGATGAGTAAAAATTGATATGAATGATTGAGATAAAGTGGAGTGGAGTGGAGAGGATGGGGATGGATGAAAACTCAAGTCAAAAGAAAATGGTTTAGTTGTGAGGCGTCATTGGTAGCGACTCCCTGATGTCAGAATGAAACTATACAACAAGACTGAACAGTGAGCACCCCCACCAAGGCACTAAAATAGACATTTCACTCATTCACAGTAGTACTTGTGTTTCAGGACCCCACTCCGCACATTTCGCCCACACCTCATGAGAGTGGGACCCACCTAACCCAATGCAATTGCAATGCTTTTCCTTTGTTTAATTTCGCTTCTAGAGGATAAGAGTTGGTGAATGACTCGATACCACCACTACTCATCATTTCCTACCTATCTCATATATATTTTTTGTAAAATTACATTCTAATAAATATATATCTTTTTATTTGTATTAATATTACAATATCTCAAAATCATCACACATCAAACTTGTTTTAGAATGTTGTATCTATAAAGAATATACATAGGTTGGTGGATTGTCTTTAAATTAAAATATATGTGAAAAGGATTGGGAAATGAATGCCTATCAAGTGTATTTGTATCTGATAAAGTTTATAAATATTTAGAATGAAAAAAAAGAAAAGAATTTATTTAAATGGCAGGTCCCCATCTCACCAACTTCAGCTACGAAAAATACTAGCATGAGTGTCGTGTCGTTTAATGGTGCATTGATTGACAGCTTTGGGCGTGCGTCCTGATGAGGTGGCGGGTTGTTATTGGTGAACATAGTTGGCGGGGTTGGTGAGTGACTCAACCCATAACCCAACCCCTTCTTACTTTGCTTAAAAGTAGGAGTCCTACGAATTCGAAAGCAGCGCAACACCGCGTTCGCCCTCACACCCAATCCCTACCCACACACAACACATCTCCCAACTTCTCTCTTTCTCCAAAAACTCTCATATCTTCCATCAGATACAGCGTACTGCGTACAGGTAATGTTCCTCCTCCTCTTTCCTTTGCTCATTTCAATTTTTGTTCCAATGCATATCAACCATTATGCTCACTTTTTTTCTTTCCGTCTATGTACTTCTCAATCTTTGACTTGTAATTTCACTATTTTGTCTTCTGCTGACTGCTTAGTAAATCAAATATTATTGGTTTATTTAGTCATTGCTCATATGTCTCAGCCAACTTCTTATTTTAATCTTCATACGTCAAATTCTATGTTTTAGTTTTCATGGAGTGACTTTTGAGGAGTGCTAGAATAATTTTTTTTTTTTAATCATACTCTTTCAAACACATATTTTTTTAATTGGTTGAAAATTATTAAAAATTAGTATATCAATTAAATATAATATGAGACTCACGAAATTTTATAATTTTTAATAAATTTTAATTAATAAAAGATGATATTTTCAAAATAATAAATCAGATAGTACATTCTTAGCATCTGTTGATTTTCATGTTTTAGTTTTTATGTCTTTATTTGTTACACCATGAAAAAAAAAAACTAACAATAAATAATAAAACATAAAAACTACTCCTATATATAAGAACTTAAACCTATAGTTTTTGGGCATGAGAACTAAAACAAAATGTTGACACAAATACAAGAACCAAATTAATTAAATTTATATTATTTGTAGAGAGTTGCTTATATTATATATATATATATATATATAAAGAAATTTAAAACTAAGCTTGGATTAATGTGCATGGTGAAAAGAAAGAAATGGAATAGAAGGAAAAGTTGTTCCATTCTTTGGACTGTAAAACTAAGAATGAAATATAATAGAATTAGCATATAGATCATTATCATTTCAATTTACTGCTTAATCACTTTTTTTTTCCCGATACAATAAAACTTTTAAATTATAAAATGAGTATTTTATTTTTAGAAAACTCCCATGCTTTAAGTGCTTTTAGTACTGTTTCTGAATGATAATTAAAACTTGTGAATACAGACTAATGAGATGAAACCTCATTTGTAATTGGAAACATATGCATCTAAGATTGATTTATTCGCATTTTAAAGGAAGGAGAGATGAAAATCAACATGAAGGAGTCGACGATGGTGCGGCCGGCGGAGGAGGTGGCGCGGCGGGTGGTGTGGAATTCGAACGTGGACCTGGTGGTCCCCAATTTCCACACGCCCAGCGTCTACTTCTATAGGTCGAACGGCGCATCCAACTTTTTCGATGGGAAGGTTCTGAAGGAGGCACTGAGCAAGGTGCTGGTGCCGTTCTACCCAATGGCTGGGAGGCTCCGGCGAGATGACGACGGTCGCGTGGAGATCGACTGCGACGGTCAGGGGGTGCTCTTCGTGGAGGCCGACACCGGCGCCGTCATCGACGATTTTGGTGACTTCGCTCCCACCCTTGAGCTCCGCCAGCTCATCCCCACCGTCGATTATTCACAAGGAATAGAAACCTATCCACTCTTGGTGTTACAGGTGCGTTATGCGTTATGCGTTACGCTTCTCACTTATGACTTAACGTGCTGTCTGTGCTATTAATTAACTTACTTCAAACGAGAATGTAATTTGACTTTAATATACGCGGACACGTCACTATATTTTTGTGTTATGTAATTATGTTATGAGTCAACATTGTTGGTACCACCATACATCTACATCTACAGCAGCTTAACCACTAAAACACATGTTTAATTGATAATCATATTACAAATAATATATATAATATATAATTTATATTTGAATATTTAATATTTAATATTTAATATTATAGTAGTTTAATATACTATATATATAAATATACATAAATATTTTTTATTTTTATTATAATTTTATTATTTATATTAAATGTTAATGACTAATTTTTTGCTTAAAAATGATTATATTAATGAATTTAAATTTATAAAATTATATTAATGATGTGATTATTTTTTACTTTTTAAGGGAGAGTATAATTTTTTTTTTAATATTAAACGGGTATTAGTGATGCACTAAATTAATTAAATGATTCACTGCTTGAATCAATGATCAAGTGCTTTTACTAGTTTGATTACTAATTCAATTTTTAAAATTATGCATCCACAGTGCCTTAGGTTTTGCACTAAGGTGAAACAGGCCAATTAAATTTTCACATTTATAGCATTTTTCTTATTCTTGTTTTTCTTTGACTTTGAGATATACTATAATTTATGAGAAACACCTGACTGCTAAAGCAAACTTTAGGGTCTAGGGTTGGGTGTTGAATGTTGATATCTTTGGTCTTTATTAGAAGTTATTTTACAAAATGTTAAATATTAAACTTTATTTGATATTTGATAGGTAACACATTTCAAATGTGGAGGGTTGTCCCTGGGAGTTGGTATGCAACATCACGTAGCAGATGGAGCCTCTGGTCTTCACTTCATCAATACATGGTCAGATGTGGCTCGTGGCTTGGATGTTTCCATTCCACCATTCATTGATCGTACAATACTTCGTGCTAGAGATCCACCTCGACCTGCTTTTGATCACATTGAATACAAGCCCCCACCAGCTATGAAATCAGACTCAGATAATGCTAATGCTGCAGCTGTCTCTATTTTCAAGCTGACACGTGACCAGCTCACCACACTGAAAGCCAAGTCCAAAGAAGATGGCAACACAATCAACTACAGTTCTTATGAGATGTTGGCGGGTCACGTGTGGAGAAGTGTATGCAAAGCAAGGGCACTTCCTGAGGATCAAGAAACCAAATTGTACATTGCAACTGATGGAAGGGCAAGGTTGCAACCTCCTCCACCACCAGGTTACTTTGGCAATGTGATATTCACAACCACGCCTATTGCCGTGGCTGGTGATCTCATGTCAAAACCAACATGGTATGCTGCAAGCAGAATCCACAATGCATTGTCACGAATGGACAACGAGTATTTGAGATCAGCTCTTGACTTTCTAGAACTTCAACCCGATCTAAAAGCTCTGGTTCGTGGAGCACACACTTTCAAGTGTCCAAATCTTGGCATCACTAGCTGGACTAGGCTTCCAATCCATGATGCTGACTTTGGTTGGGGAAGGCCAATATTCATGGGACCTGGTGGAATTGCATACGAGGGGCTATCTTTCATCATTCCAAGCTCAACAAATGATGCCAGCTTATCTGTTGCAATTGCTCTTCAGCCAGACCATATGAAGGTGTTTAAGGATTTCTTGTACGACATTTGAGGAACGTACGCCACTATGTTTCTACCTGCCTTTTCTTATCTTTAGATGCTTTTCACAAACATTATGCAACTGTTAATGGGACTCATATTTCATTTTTCAATACACTACATTCCTTGGATAAGTGTTATAATCTGTGAACATCATATTGCTTAAGACTTGTTTAAGGATTGTCTGCACAAGCTTCTACATTGCATTCTGTCGGGAATGTTTACAATTCTTCTAATTGAAGAAGGAAATTTGAAAGTACAAGCTGGTTTTGTACCAACATATAGGCTGTTCTTGCTACTTCCACTGGTACTCCACTAGAGGAGAAGGTGTGCAATAATTTATTTGTGGAGATTTTGAGTAAAACAAATAAGAATTTGCTTTGAAATTGTCATCCCTACCTAGAATTCGCCTTGAGAATAACTCTGTGTATAGAATGAAAATTTCAATTTAACATAAACGAAAAGGGGAAGAAGAGAGCAAGAAGTTCTGGAAGAAAGTGATGTCTCGGGAAAGTAAAGGATCGGTTTCTCCATTTGGACATACGATTGCGTCGAAGGGAAGCAGAGTGTGGAATTTCTGCATCAGATGCATATTTCACTTTATGTTTTCTGAGTAACCCATTCGTAAAAAAGCCAGCACATACAATTTGCAAACTTGCAACATGCTCTGTTTTTCATAACTTTTACTAGTTGTAGGTATATTACCTTTTTATTTTCACAATCTTGAAGGTGACGTGTACCTCTAATCTTATTGCAAAGATTAGAAGACAGTTAAAAGTGGCACAAATTCATTTAGTGGTTGCAAGAATACGGAATAAAGTAATGTTCTTCCTAAGCATGATTAAGTTGATGGTTTGTTTTTCATTTCAACAGAATCTTACTTGGTTGGTTTCATTTCAACAGAATATTGCTAAACCTAATACGTGTTGCAAATTAAATCCAATGGAAGTTAGAAGGATGTACATAAAATTTGATTTATTCTATCACTTGTAATGCCTTATTCTGTTGTAAACCGTTGTTCAAGACTGCCAGGATAAATATAACAGGATGAGAGCAAAGTCTTCTTTATTCATGCATGAATTCTGCAATTTCCTTAAGTAGATTACTAGTTTCAATCTTGAAATAAATTGGTAGAATATAGGTGAAAGGGCTGGAGAGTAAGTAGTAAGTACATCATCTGGCTGTCATTTTCAAATTAATTAAAAATAAAAATGATAAAAGAGCAGTTTTTAATTTTGGTTTTATAAAACTATTTTATTGGCTTCTCAATCTGGACTTTCAAGTCAGGTTCTGAGGAACTCATAATAGTATGATTTAACGATTAACATATAGATAGATGAATTCGCTAAATTCCTGAAAAAAATATAAAATTTCAAAATAGAAGGCAAAGATTCAAACGTTCATTCAAAAGGAGAACACGACACAACACAACAGAAGCAAGCAAAGACGATCATAAATAGTAACAAAATGAAAAAGAAGTTGCAGGGGCATTAAAGAATATATGGTAACCGAATTATTGTTCAAAGTAAGATGACTAATATTGAGAGCCAAAAGAGAGGGTTTGATATTGGTGCGGAACTTTGACGTGGGCGGCGAGTAACATCTGCAGTGCCACCTGTCTTTCCTTTACTTCCCGTGCCTCCTCCTGAACTACCTCCACCTTGTGCTTTTCTTGTAATATTAAGCACTTGTTCTTCTTTACTTTCCTCATCTCTGTCGTTCAACTCTTCTATGCTTTCATATAATTTCCCTATATCACTCAATAACATTAATATAAAATATAGGAAATTATTTAGCTGAAGAAGTCGAGTACCAACCAAAAAGTTCTTGTGCTTGTCCATTTCTCTGGCTTAGGCCTTTACCTTCTGAAGTGAAATTCATATTGAACTCTGAGGTTGATATGGCTTGAATACCTGAAAAGAGTAGGAACAAAGCAAACCATCTTACCTTCATTGTAAAGAGTAGTTGGGTTGGGTGTATTGGATTTTCGTTGAACAACGCAGTGTCAAGGTTTAAATAACTATTAAGATAACAAGTATTCACCTTTAGTGTTTAATCGTGTCTGTCTGGAATAAGATTCCTGAATAGTTTGTAAATGGATTTGAGAACAGAGAAGCATGGGGTATGTTCCTTTTATTTGAAGGGTATTGTTTTAGGCTCGCAAAATGCTTGCTTAACGATAAAGTCGAAAGAACGAATTGACAAGAGAACAAGTATAATATAATAAAGAATAATGAGTGATGTTAAGTAAAAAAGCAATCTCTGTGACACAGTGCAAATGGGCATAAACATTTATAGGCATGAATTGGCAATGCTAAAACGTGGCTAAATATCAAACACAGCTCTGGAATCTGGATGCTGATGATTCAGGAGAAATTATCATTATGATATATGTATAATAACATTTTTTCTTAAATAAATGCAAGTATTTGGAATAATTAGTCTGATGTACACAGCCAAATGGAGAAAAGGGAGGTTTATGCTGAGAGGAGAGGAGACACCTGAGCAAATGAGTAATGACATGTTTGGATTATTGGAACAAGATAGGCTATTTTGTATGGTCTATTTTCTCCTATAGTCCTATCTCCCCAACTAACCTGCAACATGTCTTTTCTCGCTCGTATCAGTTTTGTAGATAAAAAATACAGTATCCAACAGGCTTCCTCTCCCAAGCGCAGATTTGTTCAGCCTATTTTACACGGAATAGCCTCACTTTTCCTATTCACATCTCAAACGGTTAACAGAGCACATAGTCTTTTTAATATAAGTAGGCCCAATACGTAACATAGATGAGCCCAATCAAATAATCTGCAATTTTACTTAAGAAACAAGAACCAAGATAAACCAACCATGCCAATTGCCAGCTATTCCTGATTTTGTTAAAGAGCATGGACCTCAGCTCTTGCCATGTGCAAAGATCCCAAACTTTGTTTTCTCTTTCATTTCATTTTTTTTTTTTTATCACATGTGCTACTCTTTTCTCTCATCTTTTCCTTTTTTTTTTTTTTTCTTCTATCAACCACACAACGTGAGGGATACTAGTACGTTAAACACAATCATAATTCATTAAACAATTCATAGTTTTAATCCACATGAACCTTTGGATCTTACGAAAGAATATGCCACCCGACACGTGCAATTAAAAAAAAAAAACAATATTTATTTAATTTTCTCAATCTATATCGCTCCGAGGGTTATTTGATTATTTCCAAACAAGCAATATATTTCTTTAAAAATAAAGACAAGGAAAGGAGGGAGGGTCCACAGGACATAAAAATTTCCACCGAAACAAGAAATCTGGACCGTTAAAAAAGCAGAAGTTCATCGTGATGGTCCCATACAATTATCTGCATCTGCGTGTAAGTTGTCAGAGACAAGGAAAACGAGACCTTTAGATGGTCGGAAGATCAAAGTGAAAGCCAAAGAGCACCTCCTCAAAAAACAATAAAAAAAAACTTGTCTTTCTTTTATTGTTATGCTTTGAAGCATATTATCCTTGAAATATGGAAACACGTAGTAGTGATATGAAGATGGCCATAGATGATGCTTTGAACGGCTTCTCTCCTGTCTCCACTCCTAGGATTTACTGGAAATCACGAAGGAGATCATCAGGTATATACACTTCACCTCTATTTTCTCTTTCTACTTTACCTATTACATAGTGTTCCACAAAATTCGCCATTTCCATGTCCAATTCCATGGTTTTTTCAATATTTTAACATGCCCTCTCACAATTCTTAATGTTTCCATTTGTTTTTAACTGGGAATTTGCAAGATTTGGAACTGGCTACTCAGGCTTCCTTTTTTTTCTGTTTAACTTTCCTTTCGCTGGGATTCATTTCTGTAATTCCTGCAAAATGTCTTCACTGTTTCAGAGAGAGAGAGAGAGAGCAAGCGTAAACAGGTTTTAACGTTTTACCTAATAATAACAAAAGCAAACGACAATTTTATCCATCTTGGTAAAAGTTTTAATTTGTGGTGATATAGATATTGAAGATTTATTGCATTTTGTGAAGGATAGGAAAAAGGAGAAAATAAAAACATATGTGGCTGTTGAGATAGTGTAGTCATCATCATATCATTGGTTACACTGTTGGACAGCTCACCCTTCAACCAACCGTCTTCAGTATAAGACTGTAACGTTAATTTTAGTTTCCTTGCATCTTGTTACGGATGGGACATCTAAACATGTCAATATTACCTTCTTCTTTTTTTAATGTTAATGTTAGTATATTAGCATTTAAGTGTATGTTTGGTTGGGCAGTGTAGAAAAGAAAAACCCACAGAAAAAATGCATGAAAATCCAAAAGTGATGGAAGAGTTGAGTTGTGTTGTGATAACCTTGACTGACTCTCTTTCACCCAACCAAATACACTGTAAATAGACATCATCTTTTTAGTAACCAAACTCAACTATATTAAAGGCAACCGATTAGCACGGATGGCCTAACCTTGACTGAAAAAAAATGAAGTCAATTTGTCTATCCAAAAGAATAAGTTTATCTATATATGCCAGCCGTATGGCATGTTGACATTGGTATAGTTTGGTGTAAAATGACACCTCTGAAATTAGGCTAAGTTCAACTAACCCTGCCCATGAATTCATTTTTATGTTTACTCTCTTTAGGAAACTTATCATGTAATAATAAGTTTGATCTCTAAAATGCCATTTAACTCGGGTGTAACTGTTTGTTAGTTGTCTTACAAATTATTTAAGCAATGTTAGATCAAAATCGATATTTTATCTCACTAACCAATGTTAGATCGAAATTGCTAAGTGTTTATAGTCACAATGGATAATACTCTATTACGTGTCATGTAGAGATTAATTCGTGATGTTGGGCACAGGTAGCGGGAGGAATTTAGAGGTATCAGAAGATAGAGGTAATAAAGCAGCAGCTAGCAAGCAGGAAGATGGTGATGATATTAGCGAGGAGGTGCAGAACTCGACTACTCCAATTTCTGAGAGGCGAAAGGCATTGTTTGAACCATTAGAACCTATTAATGGGCGACGTCCCTCGGCTGAGTCTTTACTTCCTCCCCCTGACTTTGAGTCTGCAAACTATCCAAAGGGTTGGTTGATTGGAAAGAAGAGAAAGCTTGTTAATGTCGATGTTGTTGAAAGCATGAGAAGGATTGCCGTCCAAGAAATGAACAGAAAGGTTCCATTTTTCACTTCACTTCACTTCCACACAAAATTTATTATTTATATACTCACCCACTTGCTCATTTTTTTGCTTGCAGGACAGGGAAATTGATGGGCTAAATGAACAGCTGGATGAGGATTCACGCTGTCTAGAGCACTTGCAACTCCAGCTTGCGGATGAAAGAAGCAAACGTGCTCGAGTCGAAAGAGAAAATGCAATGCTTCAAGAACAAGTCAACATGCTTATGAACATGTTACAAGAACCTGAAGATGAAGCTCCGGAACAACCTTAATAAACCTTATTTATTATTATTTGTTATACCTAGTGTGTGCGCTTGCTTGTGTGTATTAAATTCTTTTTGTAGGTTGGTTTTGTTCGTCATGTCAGATGTCTCTGCAGTTATTAGAGTGCATATAGTAATATTTGGCAGGAAATAGATCAAACCGCAATCAGCAAACAATTCGTTTATCTCAAAAACAAAAAACAAAAAAATTGTAAATCTTCTGGTGACTGTGTGGTTGTTAATTCTATATCTTGTTACTCTTTTAAGCTATAAAAGAGTATTGTAATTTAGATACTTCCCGAGTTGATTCAGTGGCTCAATTATAAATAAAGATCACAGTCGAGATTATTTTCATCTGCTGACCTGCTGTTACCATTTTATGCAAGATTTAATAAAGAAGCCGACGAGGGATTTTGTCACGAGTTCCACAGATTTTATTTATATATTTGCTCTTACTTTTGTTTAGCTGAAAATATAAGGTGTCGGGATTCATCATCAATGTAAATTTCTGAATCCCACACAAGTAAACTGCAGATACAATATTCACACACTATATATATATATATATAATATAGGGCAAGTTTTGAAAGACAAGATGGTTACTATCTATCTAACTTTATTAACAGAATCCTCGGACATGTTAAACAAAAACTGAGGTAGAGATGCGATCCTTGGAAGATTAAGAAGCAAATCGCCAGCTGATTCCTTCCTGGACATGCCAGTAGCAGTCCCCCCCTGCTTGCAGCCAGGGGAAGCATCATCCGGTTGACCTTCCAAATCAAGCACTTTAGTTTTGCATGGTGACAAGTTAGAGTTACTCACACCAACTTTTCCACCTTCCTCATCTTCTGCTGTAGAAGGATCCTTCTGCAGAAGACAGTATAGGGAGTTCACCCTTGACATCACATCTGCATCTCTCAGACCATTGCCATTTCTGGTCATGGTGTCTTCTGCATTCTGCAGAAGGGAGTATAGTGAGTTCACCCTTGACAACATATTTGCATTGCCATTTTTGGTCATTGTTGTGTTCGTGTCTTCTGCTGCTGTAGAAGGATCCTTTTGCAGAAGGCAGTAAAGTGAGTTCACCCTTGACATCACACGCTGTTCATCAGAGGTAGTTGCATGTTGAGAGTCATTGAACAAGTACTGAGTAAATTCTTCCAGAATAGATCTGCTATACTGACTGCTGTCACCACCCAAATTCGGATTGTCAGATCCCATCTGTTCTGAAATACAATGTCCAATGTGACTTACCAAATCGTCCATTGACATAGAAGGGTGAAGTCCAGGCAATTTTATCTGATCCAAATTACTAAGAAACTTTAAAGTTTCAGCTCCTCTACTCCTGAAATCTTTCATTGCATGGATGTTCATCACTGCGCACAATCAAATACGATGCCATTAGTATAGTATTTGGAGAATCATTATAATATGATCCACATTTTACACACATGTATCATATTCTTTATATCATTATAATAAGGCGGTGGCTGAAACATTACATAGACGTAAGAAATGCATAATAATATATATAAAAATAAGGCGTGTTATAACATATCACCTTAAAAAAATACACTACAAAATAATTGCTACAATGAAATGAGTTCCTTGTTGTATTTGTATAGTGCAGTAGTAACAGTTTTTAAGAGATATTGAGAATCAATCTATAAATTGTTCTTTGATAGCAATTCACCGCCAAAGGAACACGTGAGGGGGACTAAATTTCCCTCCCCCGTGGGTCAAGTTAAAACGTCCAAGACATTTTTGCCAAAATCCCTTGACATTATATACGTAAGAACATCGTATCACATTTTTTAAATATGGTTTTCTTGTTTCTAAGTAATATTTGAGATAAACGTAGCCAGTAAATAGTGTATAAAAGTTGAGTTTTACTTTTACCCTGTTGAAGGACGAATATCAAGACAAATGCTGTAAGTTGAATCAAGGGATAGGATAAACAAACAGAAACAGGTGCATTTACCTGAGCTTGGTGAGGTAATTTCTTGGGAAACATTTTCAACAGCTTTACCAAGATTATGTTCACTTTTTGAGGAAGATGATTGAACTGCAGATCCTGAGTCCACATCCTGCAATCCAAAAATACTACCAGCTCGCTCTTCGCTTTTTCTATCAAAACCATCACTAGATTCAATGTGGTCGTGAATTGAAGTTGTTCCAGGTTCAAAATATGGAGAATCCAACACCAAATCTGGCTGCTGGCTTAGATAGTTGAGACGGGGATCACACTGAACGAGCTTCTCAAAATGCTTGCCTAGCAATCCTTGCGGACACTGAAGAAAATGTCGCCTGTTTACGCTTGCCTGTCCACCAGTAAAGTCTGATGTTGCCTGCCACAAGGTATGCTTCCTTGGCTGTGGATTGATCTCCCTAAAAAACAAGGGTCTTCTTGCCAGCTACAACACACACAGTTCATTGTCATGCCTAATCTATCAAAAAGAAAACGATGGTTTATGGTTAGCACTTACCACTACTTCGAGTGTGCCTGGTCCATCCTCAGGATAGCTAGCCTTGATAGCCATGATATCAGACCATGGGATTTCAATCTTATTCTTAAGACAACCATCAAGGACTTCCCACACCAGCTTATGCTTTGCAAAGTAACACTTTGCCACCAAGTCCCCTTCATATCTAGACTTATACTGCACAAATTACCATATGCACATCAATCACATCATGTTTGTTTGTATTGTATTGTATTGTATGTACGCTACTGAGCACGTACCTCCCAAGTCCCAATTTTCAAAATGGTTCCAGGAAAATTGGAGGCCTTAAGTTTAGAATCCGCTGCTGCAGCAGCAGCAGCCGCAGCCGCAGCAGAAGCCTTCTGATCTTTCTTTTTGGATTCCTCTTGTTGAGAGAGCCTCATCTGAATCAAATCCAAAAGGGAGGGACTCTTCCTGAGACGCAAACCCAAAGGGCTTGGCTCATCCAAGGGATTATACGAAGCTGGTGGGATTGAAAGGGAATCATCGCTCGAACCACACTGCTTCCAAATAATAATAATAATAAAAAAAAAAAAAAGAGTTAAGAGAAAAGTACCCAAAGAAGAAATTGATGATGGACTTCAGAGAAATAGATCGAAAATTCATTCTTTTAACAGAAAAAATGAAACCTTAGGGGGTGATTCCAATTTGGGTCGCTTGTGAGAGTGGAGAGGGGGAATTTCATCTTGAACCTCCAACTTCACCTTTTTCAAACAGTGATTATTATCTGTATCAGACCTCATTAGCTGAACCATGATGCTGAATCAAACAGAGGGTATCACAGATCACAAATCACAAATACAATAATAGCTTTTAACTCCGATTTTTCAGAAGGAGAAATGAGAAATTTTCTTCTCTTGGTAATGGCGGGCGCTTAGGAAAGCCAATGTTTCTTTCTTCTCTTTCTTCAATGGCCGACTGTCACGTGCCGCGTACGAAACGACGCCGTATTTAAAACAGGACAGCTGGGTGAAGTCCAGTCCAGAATGGCAAGTATGCCCTCCACTCGAAAACAAACCTAAGGGTGTTTTGTGGGCATATTTAGGATTTTGTTTCGCGGTGTGAAACGGCGATGTTAGGAGGCACGTGGCATCACGTGATGCAAATGGATAAAATGTGGGACCCGGTTCATGAACCTTCTTCGTTGTAGTTGCGTGGTGGAGTGGGATGGACAGGTGGAAGGATCTGGTGGGAGAATTGAACACGTAAGCTCGTGGGGTGGGTCCTACCATATATGCCTTTCTGGATAATGTAACTTGTTCATTTTTTTATTTATTATCATTATCATGCGGTTCCTTTATCCTAATGGATAAACTTCAGCCTCCAAACCATGCTCATCTACTTGTCTTTCTTTCTGCTTTTGCAAAATACTGTAATTTGTTTTATTTTATATATAAAAATAGAAGATTATAAAAAGTTGGGGGTATACCCGGATTTTTTAAAGGGATTTGTCGCGTACCTTTTTTTTTTATTACTTATTTTGAAAAAAAAAATAGTAAAAAACGTATTTCGTTTTCGTTATCCAAAAAATATATATAATAGCAGAAGCAAACAAAGTTCCGTATTTTAAGTTTTATCGAAAGCCAAGTTAGATTCCGAAACAAACAAAGGGTAAACGTGCTGCAAAAATTGAATGATGAAAAAAAAAATATCATTATAAAGGTAGTGGAGAGGGGTACATGACTAGGACCGCCCTAAAGAAGAATCACAACTTAGGAAAGGAAAATGGAAAAATGGTCAAAGTTTTCGAATATCAAAATCTAAATCGACATATTCCTTCCTTCACGAGTCAATTATTAAACTGCAGGATATAAATTATTAATGTGTGAAATTAACTCTCTCGTTTTTCTTAATTTTCTTAACTCGTCTCCTCTTCTTTATTATAAGATTTATTTATTTATCATGAAATTTTGGTTAAACTTAAAAAAAAAATGACATACAAACTAGACCTCCATAAGATTAAGTCAACAAATGCAAGTGGAGCAAGTTGTCAATAGCGGTTAGCTAGTGTTTGAGAATTCCGTAGCCGAATTTTGTTAGATTGAAATTCCTACTTCTAAGTTCTAATATCTTATTCATATAATATATAATAATTATTCGTTTTATCACACGCCTCTCTTATCTTTCTTTTTATTTTTACATAATATTATTACATTACATTACAAGTGGGCGTCCTTTTTTCATGTTTTGAAAGGAACTTCTTTTCAACGTTTGATTTACGGAATGCTGCTACGTTTACATTTCTTTGGTCTACCAATCATTACATTTTATTAGCACAAATGACATGGTTTTCCACGAGCACCTTTCCTTACCAATGCCTGCAATTTACCTTAATTATAAAGCAAATAGAAATTAAATGCATAACATCAAGAGCTAAATGTATAAAATTCAAAATTGTTGAGGAAGATCTCTCAATGATAAATGTTTATATATGCTTTACAGCTAAAGAGGATCAAAATATTTAACCAAAGTAGTAGGAGACTAATTTTCTATATTATTCATAATCTGGTGTGAATATAGATTGTGTTTGGCAATTGGCAGTGTGATGAAATTCCATCTGCAAGCCCATTCTATTCTGTAATAATGTTTGTGCCTCCAAAAATAAAATAATGTGAGAGACAGATGATTCATATAATGTGCGATGTTTAGGGATAGGGATAGGGACAGGGACAGGGACAAGAAGGGACATCATCTTTATTTTCATAGTAGAACAAGAAGTAACCTGCAGCGTCCAAAAGTTGTCTTCTCATCATAACTCTCGATGATACAAAACAATATCAACCATAAATATATTGGAATATTTGTGACTGTCTTTACTTCTATAAACTCAAAATATCTACTACTAGCATTTACTAGTTTTTATCTCATTTTCTTACCTTATTATTTGGTAAATCCTCTCATGTACTTTTGTTTTTGAAGGATTGCACGCCGTGTACTTCAAGCATACACAATTGATCATTTAAAATAGACAATTGTTCATGTGTTTAAAACTTCAAATGTAATATGGAAATATAATAAGTATATTATTGTGAAAATGAAAATAACTGGAGCGAATTTTGGTGGCTTAATCCAGAGTTTGAGAATACGCCCCAGCAAGTTGTTAAGTAATCCAAACGAAGAGAGTCACAAAGAAATGTTCTTATCATCAGTTTCTAATCAACACATGCTCGGCTTTATTTTTATTGTTATTTAAATTTAAAAGTAGGAGCAGGAGGCCATTAAACTTGGAATGAACTACGTTTGCAGTTTTTTAATTGAGTACTAATTAATTAATCAGTATGATCATTATCAGTATAAGAAGCATTAGCATACAAAAAGCAAGATATTGATTTACGCGCTTTCGATGGGTCACTTCTGAAAAGTCCAAAACATGATACTTTTAGTTTTATCTCATCTCAACTCGAGTCGATGGTGATGGTGATGGAAGTCCAAAGTAATATCTTATAGGAAGAATTTATGCTTTTTCCTTAATCAAAGAACTGGATAACTTTAATTAGAGAGGAATACCACAATGATAATAGTGTCTGGAGAATGATCTCAGCCTCAATGCTTAGCAAGTTGGACTAAAGAATTAGGCTATCTCAAAATTAATGACATTGGACCTAGAAAATCAAGATCAAAATAAATATACATTTCTGATATATAATAAGAATAATCTTAATAATGGGTACAGACATCGATCATGCACACTTTAAAAAGCCAAATTTCAACGCTGGCATCAAGTGTCCCTTCCATTCCCTAATCACAAGTCACAACCACAAGAGTTATTCAGTATAAACCCTGCAACCGTATTTTACAGTTTTATTTTAGTCATTTTCATTAGAGTTAAACGTAAGTATCTTACAATTCAACGGTCTCCCTCACCCCTTCCATGACCGCACCAATTTTCGGTTGGATTTTTTTTCAGATATAGTATTTATACAGGTTGTGACCATTAACAAAATTGGATTAATTAGACAAGCACGAATAAATAAATAAATATTAACAAAATTACATGCATACGAGAATAATATTGACTGTCATCACTTTTGACTTAAAAGAAATTCAATAGTCTTTTCCCCTCCGATAGGAACTTTATATTGCAATTTCCTTTTCTTTTTTTTACGGATATGCTGTTTCATCAGTTTCATGTATGACCATTAACAGAACTGAATTAGACAAGCGTGGTCAAAGCAAATAATCTTACTAGGCTATGATTACAAAAATATTCAAACTAAGATGTGCTAATAAAACATGGTTGAGAAAGAAGACTCGATGGTTAGCTAGATTTTTTTTTTTTTTTTTTTTGCAGAGATTAGTCATCAAAGCTAGCTAGTGAATTTTCTGCACCAATATATATATAAAAAAAAAAAAACTGCCCATAATCATGTCTGAACAACTAACTAGTTATGCAATACTTCATCAATTAGGGATCCTACATAGGTGTGCTACTTTTCTAACACTCCAACACTCTAGCTAGGAATTTGCATTTTATTTTTCCTTTCGAAATCGTGTTGCCGAAACTAAAAGACATGGCCTGCTATAATAAATAACCTACTGATATGTCCTGTGGGAAAAATAAAATTATATGCTACATACTTATATATATTTCTGAGTTTGATACAAAAAGTGCCACAGGGTATTTTATTTTATAGTAAAAGAAGACAAACACATGCTGGAGAAATGTAAAGCTACCAATATTAAATTGTTTTTGTTGGAATGCAGAAATCTAGAAAATTAAACTCCGTTTTGAGTCGCAAGTGCCCATGTCTCGGAAAAACAAATATAAGAGATCAATCTTTACAAGTATAAAAAGTCCAGAAGAAATGCCACAAAATTGATTGGTTTGAAGTGGAACTGTTTCACGTATCGTTTTCTCAAAACTGATTACGCTGTACGTTTTTTCAGTTTTCTCGTAAAAAAAGAATAAAGCCAGCTAGTAGACATTGGAACATGTCATGTCTTTCAGATTCAACAAAGACATTGGCAGGAAGAAAATAAAATGAATTGAGTTTTTTCTTCTTTTATAAACTAAACTAAACTAAAATCAAATTATGTGTGGAAGAATTTGAGTATATAGGTTGTGTTGTTTATGGGTCTTATCTGAAAGGGGTTAAGAGGCCAATAAGATGATTGAAAATCCAAAGTCCCTTGACCCACCAAACAGAACTCTATTTTCTGAGTATGTGCACGTGAAGCCCCAATAATTCCTCATGCACAAGTGGGGTCTAAAAGCCACCACTTCCTGTTTTGTTCTCATGCCAAAATACACCACTCACAAATCAGAATCTCCACCATTAGGCATTAGGCCTTCAACTTCCTTTCAATGTTTCTTCTCCTTTAATTTAAACTTTTCCGACAATATTCTTTCCTTACCACATTCATGGCTATGGCACTGGCACCCGCAATGTTGCCATTCTTTCTGTGCCTCATCATCAATGTAAACGGAGTGCGTTCTTTTCAAGAGAAGAAGATATTCAACGTGCAGAAGAAACACCAACTTCGTAACCAGGCCGGTTGCCTCCTCCCGGAATCAAGTGAGTTTAAGTTCATACTTCTCAGCTTTAATTTATATATGTCAATGTTTTATGTTTCTCTTTGGATCTAATGAAAAGTACTCTCCTTTTTACTGTTAGAATTAGAATCTAAGTAAAAGAGAAAACCCCGGCCATCATTGGTCTCTCTCTCTCTCTTTGGATTATATTATGTCCTCTATATATGCTTCAAATTAAAAAGTTAAGAAATGAAATCCCTTTTAATATGAATTCTCAGGACGAGAGAAAGGTGCTATTATTCTGGAAATGAAGGACACAGGACACTGCTCAGAGAAGAAAATAGATTGGAACAGAAGGCTTCAGAAGCAGTTAATATTAGATGATCTTCGCGTTCGTTCAATGCAAAACAGAATTCGAAGAAGAGTGGTCTCCTCCAGCCATAATGTAGAAGCTTCTTCACAAACCCAAATACCATTATCTTCTGGTATAAACTTGCAAACCTTAAACTATATAGTGAGAATGGGATTGGGTAGCACGAATATGACTGTGATAATTGACACTGGAAGCGACTTGACATGGGTCCAATGTGAGCCTTGCACGTCATGTTATAATCAACAAGGACCAATATTCAAGCCTTCTACCTCCTCTTCCTATCAATCAGTTTCATGCAATTCACCGACCTGCCAGTCTCTTCAATTTGCCACAGGAAACACGGGAGCATGTGGAAGCAATCCATCAACTTGTAACTATGCTGTTAACTATGGTGATGGATCCTACACTAATGGTGAGCTAGGTGTTGAACAAATAAGTTTTGGGGGTGTTTCGGTGAGTAATTTTATATTTGGTTGTGGTAGGAACAACAAAGGTCTATTTGGTGGAGTCTCTGGCCTTATGGGGTTGGGAAGAAGTTACCTCTCATTGGTATCTCAAACTAATGCCACATTTGGAGGGGTTTTCTCATACTGCTTACCAACAACAGAAGCTGGTGCTTCTGGCTCATTAGTTATGGGCAATGAGTCTTCAGTTTTCAAGAACGTTACTCCCATCACTTACACTAGAATGCTTCCAAATCCACAGCTATCCAACTTCTATATCCTGAATCTCACTGGCATAGATGTTGGTGGTGTGGCTTTGGAGGCTCAAAGCTTTGGGAATGGTGGGGTTTTGATTGATTCTGGCACAGTGATCACAAGACTTCCATCATCTGTGTACAAGGCATTGAAGGAAGAGTTCTTGAAACAGTTCACGGGATTCCCTTCAGCACCAGGGTTTTCAATTTTGGATACTTGTTTCAATCTCACTGGGTATGATGAAGTGAGCATACCTACCATAAGTATGCATTTTGAGGGAAATGCAGAGCTGAACGTGGATGCAACTGGCACATTCTACGTGGTCAAAGAGGATGCTTCGCGAGTTTGCTTGGCACTTGCAAGTCTTTCAGATGCATATGACACTCCTATTATCGGGAATTATCAGCAAAGGAACCAAAGGGTAATTTATGATACCGAACACTCCAAAGTGGGATTTGCTGCGGAGCAATGCAATTTCGCTTGAAATTCTTCAAAGCAGACTCTTGAGCAAACCTTCCACTTCTTTGTTTTCATTTTTTTTTCTATTTGGACCACATATACATAACTATATTTGCCATGCATATAAAGAATTACTAGCATCAAGACTAGAGTGTCGTCATTTGATATAATATCATTGTATTTTAAACTTTAATTTATGAAACAAAGGAAGGTTTGAATTGTAAATGGATTCATTCCCTTGGTATAAAAGATATTGTAATATATATGCTGCACTTTATCAGGAAAGGTATATCTTCAATTCATCAACATGGAAGATTACAATGTTCTGTGAAGGATTGGTCCCCCCCCGTGATCACTAGATTCATTGCAATTTGCAAAAGAAACAATTTCTTTTTACTTACAATGTTATGCAACTACAACTAGAATCACACAATTAAACCCGACCAAATGGACTCTTTATTCTTCACCAAATGCGTATGACTCTAAACTGGCGTTTAGTAATCAGAATTTTTGTTTTTAAATAAACTATTTTTTCAAGGATACCAATCCTAAAAATAAAATTCTTGGAAAAATTTATAAAATACAAATAATTATTACTTGAGAATATGTTTATTTTTAACTAATGTTTTTGTGACATTGAATCTTAAAAGTATTGGCTAATATTCCAGCAAACCAACAAGTATTTTTAGTATTTGTTAAAAAAGCTTGACACGATTAATTATAAAATTTTTTAAAAAAAAATACTAAAATCTAGTTAGTATATGAACCTTGTTTATATATGCAAAAATGTGTTAACAAAATTAAAAATAAATATGGATCTTGTTTAATATTATAGAAATTGTTATTGTTTTGCATATAAAAAGACATTTGAGGATCGAAGATGACATCTCTGAAAATAATAGGGCAAGTAATCCATAAAATATTGGTGTTGATGTTTACCGCCTAAAGGTTTTCCTGGTGAAAATCAACAACTACTTGGTACGACAATAACACTATCAATTTGCATAGATCAATAACTAATCAACTTGATCTTCCAATTATTATCCTCTCTTCTAAATAATTTCAAAAGTTATGAAACTATAGTAAGTAATCTCTAACTTATTCAACATTTGTCAATTTAGTTCTTCATTAGATATATATTATAATAATACTAAAAAGGAGAGTAATACTTCACAAAAGAAATTAATGGTTTATTCTTGCAAAAACAGAAGACAAGATGGTAATCTGAAAACCATAAAACGGTCTTTTAACAATGATTTGTTAATATCTTCCTGTTTTCCTGTTGTGTTGTATTGTTTATACTTGGCAATGATAATAGTTAGTCGTAGTCTCGTAGACTATCTATCCCTTTCAATTTCACCAGAAAATACAACAAACCTAAAACGAGAAGATATTTTGTACTAGTGGATAGTTATATAATGTCATAGTCATAGTCATAGACTATCCATCCATTTAAAATTCAACAGAAATTACAACTTTTGAGTAGCATTAAGTTCTTCAAGCCAACCAAGGGGTCCGGTCCTACTACAAAGACTTTGGCAACAACCCTTCTTAAGAGTGAACTGTTCATATCAGCATTCACCAAGATGATGACGAAATATTACACAAGCAAGCTGAATTTGACACACACACACACACACACAGACTTAGAGTAGGGAGGAGGCACAACTAAAATTGAGACCTGTCAAGACTGTCAAAGTAGGGATGATCAAGTGCTGCCTTAGCAGAAATTCTCTCAGAAGGATTATACTTTAGCATTTTCTGCAGGTGGAGGTAGGCTAGTTATTATTTCAACTGAAGTATATGTATATGATAGTACATAATAAATTCCAAGCAATTCTCAAATGAGATAAGCATACGATGTAATTCAAGTGCATAACAAACTCCAACCATTTTGTTCACATATGCCTCAAGTGACTTTCTTTGTGCATTAAACATTCATATCAATAATTGATTAAGCCTAAGACATGCTGCAATGAAATATGTGTATGTGAAGGGTTATGAATCCAGAGGCATTTAATGAAAAGAGAAAAGCAAACCTGGAGAAGGTCGAGTCCATGAGGTCCTAAGGTAGGAACATTCTTTGCCAAGGACTGGGGTTCCCAGCGTGGGTAGACATGCCAGTCACGAAGAGAAGTAACTCCTGGCCACTGCTCCTCCGTTGGAGTCCCCAACATCTTGAAAATGTGAATGAGCTGTTGGAACTCAGAATCCCCAGGAAAGAGAGCTTGCTTCCTAACCATTTCAGCAAAGATGCAGCCAACAGACCAGATGTCAACACCGGTGGAGTAATGGGTTGAGCCAAGTAGAACCTCGGGTGCTCGGTACCAGAGAGTGACGATCTCGTGAGTGTAGCTCTTGAGAGGGACGGTGAAGGCGCGTCCGAGGCCTAGATCTGCGATCTTAAGAATCCCCTTAGGCTGATCGAGAAGGAGGTTCTGTGGCTTGAGATCGCGGTGGAGGACGCCGTGGCTGTGGCAGTGTGCAACACCCTTGCAAAGCTGGAAGAGGAAGCTCTGTACAAGTGTGGTTGGGAGGGGTCTGGGGTTGGGTCCCTTACGGTGGGAGTCGATGAATTTCTTCAGATCGGTGTCCAGGTACTCGAAAACCAGGTAGAGTACCGGCTTTGTTATCGGGTTCGTTGAACCCTTCTGAGACTTTGGGATCTTGTCAACGTGTTCGACCGATAGGAGACGGACGATGTAGATGGATTGTGAGAGAAGCTGAAGGAGAGAGACCTCACGTAGGGCGGTTGGAGGGACACCCTCCTCGTCCATTTCTAGACGCGTCTTCTTCAACGCCACCACATTCCCATTCGCCTTCTCCCGAGCCTTGTATACTTTCCCGTACGTCCCTTCTCCAACCTTCTCCAGTTTCTCGTACTTCTCCTCCATCACTCAGAATTAGGGTTCCAAATCGGGGGAGGATTTTTATTTTCAATTTATCGCTGCGCTGCTCTAAAGTAACGGATATCCATCACTCAGCCGCGCCCTTTCGCTTTTCAAATAATAACATACACTACTACTAATTCAAAAATAAATTAATATTTTATTTTGGTCAGCGCTTCCTATTCTTATTGACTGACTCAGAGTAGTTTATTACAATTGAGATAACCTAATTATTAAGAGACATTCAAATTCAAGTTATAAAGAACGAAGCCCAATTCAGTTTTTGTCCACTTTCTTTCATGTTGGACACTTGAAACCCAAATAATAAAATGCTCTCATACTCCCTTGATCCAACACCTCATCACTAATTAGAAGATCAAGTTACACCACACCCATTAACCCTTTAGCAAGTCCTGTTATTTTCTACCAAGAGAGATCATTAAGAAGGAGGGAGAAGTAGAAGGAAATTGAACTGAAATTTTTACTAATTTTAATCTCTTTCATTCTACTCTACTTTAAATCTTTTTTCTTTATTCCACTCCTTTCTATTTCATTCCACTTATTATTATTATTATTATTATTATTATTATTATTATTATTATAATATAAGACAAACACTAATTAAACTATCAAGTTGTGAATCAATTGACACAATTATTTTCGAATTTTGTATACAATTGTTGTGTTAGAAATGGTTTCCTGTAATGAATACCTATAATCTATAATAAATAAATAAAAATATGACTATTAATTAATTTTTAAGTTTAACTATCTACGTAGAATTATACCATTCAAAATTATAATTAAAAGTAAAATGTTGGTATAATAACACATTGCATATAAACCATGACAGAGGAGGGAAGTTGTTGACTTCTTGTAATACAGAGCCCTTTGCCACTTGTGCTCTTCCGCCTCAGCCTAGCTCAGGGTCGAGAAACATTCTAGTATTGATTCTCAGCCAAGTTGTTTGTTCATTGATGATGTGACATGAGCATAAATGTCAAAATTCTTATATTTAATTGGGTGAAATGGTTGTTGCAGTGGCTCCGGTGATAGGAAATCGAACTGGTGCTGCTGCAATTCCATCCATGTTGATGTTGGCAAGGACTAGGAGGTTAGTATTCACTAAACCACATGTTGTTCTCAATTGGAAGATAAAGCTTGTGGCTGTGATTACTACTCAATCTAAAATTTATCATTTTTCTACCACCAACTCCAGCTGGCATTCGCATATACTTGACTGCCCCCCCCGATTCACTTTTATTTTTTTCTACATACATTCAATTTATTATTGATTTTAGATTTTAGAAAGATGGAAATAAAATAAAATTAAAACTTTTACAGGAAATAAACCAAAATTGATTTGATCTTTAACCTTTTTAATGGTGACACTGACAAATGACAATAGCTTCATCCATGTCAAACAAGCAGATATCAACTGCACTCAAGACTTTGACTTTTGATAAATGCATGTATGGTTACTGACTGCGAGAGACTACAATGAATTTCAGACCATATTATTTCAAACGTTCTTGGAGCCAACGCACAGGTTGGTTACAACAACATTCTAATTTCTATGTACTTTGAAAAAAATTCAGAAGCCATGATGGGAAATATTTGAAGGCAGTTTAACGAACACGTGAAGAGCAATTGAGGTGGATTGGCGAGACTTGCCAGGTGTCACTCCCCTCCTCAAGCTACTATATTATCGAGTGGAAGCTCAAAAGAAGGAAATGGCTCCATCCCCTGCAACTCATACACTAGCCATTCATAAATCATTAAACATGATCAAGTATTCGCCAATCTGCTAACTATATATATGTTTGTTATACTGAAGCATGAAGAACCCATGAAACAAATTCGTTATTAAGTAATCAATTAATAAAATAAGAATGAGATGGGCTTTTAGTATATTGGCTATAGGCTTCAATTTAAATACCAAATACCTAATCATGTAGCAGATAATAGTAACAATCAATTCGTTCATGTTACTACTCTCTTTATAAAGTATTTTCAATTAATGAAATATTGTTTGTTTTCCTTCTTATTTCACTGTTAATATTAATAAGTGAGAGTATTTTCACACGGCATATCAATTTGTTTTCAGGGAAGTAAGTGTATACCGACCAAAATGGAGAAAATAGCAACAATAAAAACATGGATGGAGCTATGATTAATTTCAGGGCTGCAAAAGCCAACGTCTATATTATAAGTAAAACAATGATTACAAACGTGAAAGTATAAATAGTCGAGACAAAAACATAATGGACTCCCATCAAGACGGCCACAATAAAAAAAAAAAAAGAGGATATTTTCTCGCCGTTTTTCCGTCCAAAAAATTGAGTTATTCATTCATATCTCTGTAAGAAAAAAGAAACTTACAAAACCCGGTGCAATTGAAAGAGAAAAAAAAAAACTTACAACACCTTCACACAGTTTGAGTTAGTTGATAAATATGGGCCCATTTAATCCATGAGTGTGATTG
Source organism: Amphicarpaea edgeworthii (assembly GCA_014843725.1). Taxonomy (NCBI): domain Eukaryota; kingdom Viridiplantae; phylum Streptophyta; class Magnoliopsida; order Fabales; family Fabaceae; genus Amphicarpaea; species Amphicarpaea edgeworthii. The sequence continues at coordinate 402,999 of CM026320.1, read as the reverse complement.
TTCTCAACTACAGTACATCCATGTTGCCAAGGAGTTTAGTAAAGTAAACCCACATTCACACCTAGATGCACTACTGTTTTTGTTGTTGTTTGGCAGATAAAGGTTGTGGTTGTGATTACTACTCATTTATCATTTTTCTACATTCCGTCCAGCGGTGTATCTTGGACTTGAGACGTCAATGCAACAAATTATTAAAACTAAAATAAGTGAATTCAAATAATATATAACTGAAACAATTACTATTAATGAGAGGATCTTCGCTTACAATTTTGTTTTTTTTTGTTTTTCACATTTTAATTATAAAATTGTCGCACTATTTTCACTCTTTTTTTTTTTAATAATTTTGTAATTAAAAAATAAAAACAAAAAACAAGGGAATGCAATTATACACTTTTACTATAGTTTAGATCCACCACTGATTCAGTTAGCTAGACTGACTGATCAAGGTTCATGTGACCCCGATTGCAAAAAAGAGAAAATAACACTCTATTTGCATAATTATATTTATGAGGGAAAATATAAAGAATAAGAATCATGAACTAAAATTAGTTTACGTATATAATGAAAAAAAAAAAAAAGAGTTCATACATAATAACTTAAGCGTCCCTAAAAAAAAACTTAAGCATAAATTAATTTTAGTTCATAGAAAAAGTTGATTTATTTTTGTCTATACAGTATAACCTAAGTATAACCTAAGTGATGTGATAATATATATATATATATATATATATATATATATATATATAAATATGAAGTGTTTGTTTATAGGAGATCATTACTCTCTTGGAGTCTCTACTCAACTACCAACTGCTAGAACAGGAAGAGAAAAAAATGTTGTTCTTATTAAAGATATAAAAGGAGAGAAATATTAAAGGAATAGACCTACTTTTTCATTCTCCTCCACTATTTCTATTAATTAATTAATGCCCTTCTTATTGGATGACTTGGTCATATATTTATATAACTCTCCGGGGCCTTCACTCTTGAACTGTATGCAGTGGTTTTCAATTTAATGGCGAAGAAATCGCAGAAAAGCCTCAACAAGACTACTGGGAAGCGCACACGCAAAAGCGTCCCAAGAGACACACCTCCACAACGAAGCTCAATCTATAGGGGTGTCACAAGGTTGGTTTCAATCAATCTGGATCTCCATATTCTCTGTTAGTTAATTCTCAAATGCATGTCATTCAATTCTTTTCATTTAGGCATCGATGGACTGGTCGATATGAGGCTCATTTGTGGGATAAGAATTGCTGGAATGAATCACAGAGCAAGAAAGGAAGACAAGGTTCTTCATTATATATATATTTTTCGCTTTAATTTTACGATTTCCTTCACTTTATATATGATTATTTGATTTCATTTTTATTAATTATGTTGACAATGGCAATGGAAAACAACTGGATGCAGTATATCTAGGTACGATTAATTTGGCGTTGAGAATTGAAAATAGCTACGTAGTGGGATCGGGTTTAATTAATGATTGCAAAGTTGGGTTTGTTAGGGGCATATGATGATGAAGAAGCCGCGGCACGTGCTTATGACTTGGCAGCATTGAAGTACTGGGGCCAAGATACCATTCTCAATTTTCCAGTATTTTCTCTCAAATCATATATAGTATTTTCATAAATCAGATTTTATTCATCAATTCATTATTTTATTTATGTTTCTGGTCCTAGTTATCAAATTATGAGGAGAAGCTCAAGGAGATGGAGGGCCAGTCAAAGGAAGAATATATTGGATCCTTGAGAAGGTTCATTTTTACACAATCACTTCTGGAGCTATTGAAATCGTTTCCTATGATATTCAATTCTCATGAATATGTATTCGTTATGCAGAAAAAGCAGCGGCTTCTCTCGAGGAGTTTCAAAATACAGAGGCGTAGCAAGGTACTTCAACCTTTGCTCTCTGTTCTCTGTAATTTTGCTTTTATATATATATAGGGTTTTGTTACATTTCAAATTTCAATATCTTCCATGGTAGATCACTGTCAACAGAATTAATCATTGATATCTTTGTTGAATTCAGAAAGTGGGCCATGCAGGAAATGTTTTTAAAACATAAAAATGCGCTAATTATGTTAGTTTAAAATAAATTAAAGCAGTTGCTGATTTAATAACGAGTCGATTTTTTCGTACAATAAAAGAGATGAAAGATGAAAAGAGAAATAGTGCGAATAATAATTTTTTTTTTATTATGTACAATAAATGAAATTTTATGTTGTTGCTAGTTTATGGGCAGAATCCAATATTCCGTGAAGCAATATTGGAAAAAAAACTGAACAAGTGTTCCATTTTGGGTGGATTGGGATGAAATATAGAGTAAAAGTGATAAATATAATAAGTATAATAAAAAGTAAATGCATGTTTGTAATTATTCAGCAATATTTTTGGGCAAGAATTGTGTCAGCCTTACCTGTGTAGGTTTTCTTTCTAAACCATGAAATCTGTAAGTTCGGCCATTAATGATGCACATTGATTGACGTTGCATTTTCTAAAATGCTGTGATGAAATTTGAGGCAACTATAATCAATCAAATACAGCAAAATATAATACGTGTGAAATTACAATCACATATAATCATTCTAATAATTTGATGAAATTTATATTATTTAATCATTTCAAATCGAATCTTAGCATTTCTCTACATATATTCATTCCCATATATTTCTGCGTAGATTGTTATATTGGTGGAAAATGCTCTGAATTTTAGTTTTAAATGTTTAGACACCACCATAACGGAAGATGGGAAGCTCGAATTGGAAGGGTCTTTGGCAACAAATATCTATACCTTGGAACTTACGGTAATTTCTTTGACTATGATATAATGCCATGCATAGATGGATGATTTATACTGTAATTTCTTATTGAAATTTTATATATGTGAATTTCCTTAAAAAAAACAATAAATTTAGATTAAAGGTAAATAAAAACTCTTTTCTTGCATTACATCATTATTATCCTAGTATCAAGATATCTCAAAACAAATAAAAAATACTTGGTTAATATAAAAAAATTAGAACGGTAAATATAGATTATAAATAAGAATATTGACTGTTAGTAGTTAAAAAAAAATTGATTATGTGATTTTAAAGTGTGCGTCTATATATATAATCTGTCAATTATATAGTTGAGGGGACAAAATGTTTTTAAAAATCCTAATCAAAATGTCATTTTCTATGCATTTGATGTACAATTCTCCTCCTTAGACAGAAGCATATGACCTTAGCATTTGAAAGCATTTACATGATTCATATATATCATTTCACAATCATCATTTATATTTGGTTATATTTGCTAAGAATTATAAAACATGCATGTGATGGGTCTATTATGTCAGCAGTCTAAAATGAAATTGTATATATGGTTATTGTATTGGTTGAAGATAAACAAATAAAACTCTCTCTCTCTCTCTCTCTCTCTCTCTCTCTCTCTCACACACACACACACACACACACACACACACACACACACACACACACACACACACACACACCTGTAACGATGTATATATAATTAATTAAGGGAGGATGCACCCATACCTGAAAAATTGAAAATCTATTTGACCATTCTTTGTTTCCAGTTCCAACAAGAAAGTACCTACTTCGTTTGAAGATGGTCCCGCGGATCAAAATAGTAGGACAAATATAAAAGGTCAACATATGCAATCAAATCACATTGGTTGCGATATAGATCACCAAACTTCAACTGCTTAATAAAGCTATTTAATAATGATATCATTCTTTAAAAACAAGCCGGAACATGCATACAAATGAAATTATAATTAAGTGTGTTTAGCATTTGTTTGCTTACATGTATTATTATGTTGTATTGTAGCTACACAAGAAGAAGCAGCCGCAGCATATGACAAGGCAGCAATAGAATACAGAGGACTTAACGCCGTTACAAACTTTGACATGAGCCGTTATATGAATTGGCCACGTCCTAAAGCCGAAGAAGAAAATAATATTCCTATTCCTATTCCTAGCAACGAAAATGTAAACACTAATATTGATGCTGAATTTGTTTCCCATCAGCATGAGCTAGGTTCAGCCTCGGGCTCGGGCTCGGGCTCAGGCTCAGGCAGCTGCGACGAAATCACATTCACAGCAGAGAGTAGTGAAGCAAGATCTTCAGAGGAGTCATCAATTAATCCTTTTCGTCGCACATTCCCTGAAGACATTCAAACTATTTTTGAAAGTCAAGAAGATTCAGCCATCTACACTGATAATGATGATATCATTTTTGGTGACTTGGGCTCGTTTGGTGCACCGATTTTTCATTATGAGCTTGATTGATCAGGATTAATTCTTTTCTTTCCATGTCTTTCAATACCTTATTTTTCAACCAAAACATATAATAAAAATATTAGGGGGTACAGTACGGGTCAAACATTTTAGATATCATCGACTGGAAGATTCTTAAAACATACGAGGGGTAAACACTATTTTTATCGTTTTATATGCCACAGAACAACATGCATGGCATACAACTGCTTCATTTTAACAATTTACTTATTATGAGAAATAATAAATCTAAATTATTGAGATTAATATAAATAATTTCTTTAATTAATTATATGACTATTTTTTAACTTTTATAATTTATGTATGCCTGTATGATTGTTTTATTCAAACGTAATTCCGTTAATTTAGAGGCATGGTAAATTATTTTTAAATTTGATTTTTTTAGTGTAATTAATAATTATTTAAATAAAATTTATTAGTATTTTTTTTTTATTAATAATGACACTATTATTATTTTTTTTTCAAGTTATCCTTTAGTCTAATTAATTAATTTAAATAAAAAAATTAAGTGAATTTTCACAAAGCTAAAATTAAAATTCACACCTCTTTAATTTTCAAGTGTCAAAATAATCATTAAGCCAATGGTGTGATGGTTAATATTTTTGAAACATTTATATATAAATTTTTTACATAAATTTTATTTATTATTATATATTTATTTATTATTTCTTTTATTCTCAACAAAAATTTAATAATTTGAATAAAAGTGAAATAAATAAAGTGATTTATAAAATATAAAATATTAAAAAATTACAAATAATAATAAGAGATATTAAAAAATAAATGAAGAATAATTTTAAAAATTTTAAAAATTACAACTAATAATAGAATTTATTTAAATTATTATTCTTTTATTTTTTAACATCTCTTATTATTAATGGTAATTCTTTTTTATATATTTCACTTTTTATTTTATAAATTACTTTATTTATTTTATTTTTATTCAAATTATTAAATTTTTTATTGAAAACATAAGAAATAATAAATAAATATATAATAATAAATAAAATTATGTGAAAGATTTATATATATATATATATATATATATATTATAATAGTTATTAATTAGATCATTGAATAATTATTTTAGCATTTTAAAATTAAAGAGGGATGAGTTCAAATCCTATGTTTGTAAAAAAATTCGGATGAAATTAAGCCTTTAATTAATGGTGTGATTACCAATTAATTTTTAATTTAATTTTATCAGCCATATACTACTAACAAACATAACTGTTGTGTTTAAAGAAATCAAACCCAAAACAAAACTAACATAGTTCTATGTCACTTTAACAATTCTGCCGTCTCTGACCTTCCAACATCATACAAGGTGCCATGAAATAATGACCATAATATTGTGCTTTATTGTTGCAATACTATCAAGTTCACAATTTCCAGTAATGTATCGCTACGTGTAATCAATCACGTAGTGACCATGATGTAATTATGTAAGCATATCACATTTCCTTTGGAAGTTATGATATCTACATCTAAATTTTTACTAGACTACAATCGTGGTTGCTTACATTAAAAAAAATCCAGTTTTTAACAAAATTTCCAGCTTCTGGATCTGGAGATGCGTTTGGACCCATGACCTTTGTCATCTTTCTTTTTTTAAAGGAACCAGAACTATGCCAATTCATGGGCTTTGTCACCTAGGACTTCATGGGCTTGTCATTTCTCTCTGGCTTACTAATTAATTTACTTTGGCTAAGTGGTTTCCCCATGGAATTCAAATTTATGTTGTGCTTTTTTTTTTTTTTTGTCAATATTTTACTTGGACGAATTCTTATTTATTTTAAAATTTAAAATTATTATTGAATGAATTCTCACGTATATTTTTTGTAAGTTAAAATATTTATTGGCATCAACCAAAAAGTAAAATATCCATCGGGACAGTTGGAATCTCCAGAAGAATTGTACAAATCAAACTCTGGTGTAACATGTAAAAATGGGTTTAGAGATTAAAAAAAAGAAAAAGAAAAGAACGAAGGTAAAGTTTAAATCCATAACTCTACTCAAACACCAACACAATTACCACCATGGCAATTGACTTCTATACTATATGTATAAAAATATATACATATACTATACATAACTTAAATGTCTTCTGTAAAAAAAAAAACTTAAATGTGTGTAAGAAGAACAAAATTACACATGTATTCATTACACTAAACAGATAATATAATGTTTAAAACTAAATAATTAATATTTATATTTTTCAACACTATGTAACTTAATTGTAACTTAATCACTCTGTTTTGTTTTTTTTGATAAAATTATATTATTTCAAATGAATTATTTTAAATATTTATTTTATTAACATCAATCTGGTAGAATGCTCAACATTAATATGAGAAAACGAAAGAAAATTCATTGACAAAGCTAAAAAGTTACTCTCGTCATAATATATACACAAACTTGGAAATCATGTGGGGAGGATGTGTGGTGTTTTGTTTCTTAATCTTCTGGAAAATGAGATTTCAGCATGTATATATGTAAAAATCATGTCCCACATTGACTACTCCAAATCCAAATCATTGTACTAGTTTTTAGACCGCTCTTAAGTCTTAACCTATTAGTAAAAGAATAACACGAGGCGAATAAAAAATAAATATTTGGTGATCGAAATGAGAGGATTAAAAATAAAACACGACGACAGCAACAACATACCTAGAAATCACGATCAGTAGAAACGACAAGTCGTGCAGGAACGAAAAAGTTGTGGAGGATAGAAGCTTCCCCCAATAACGAGTGGTGAGTGGGAATATCGACAAACACAGGACAGCTAAACAACTACCGTGGTGTCTGCGTTCCACAGCAACCATGTTGATGTTGTTTATCTCACGCACACTCACACTCACTGAATAGTCATGGCGGCCACTTCGCTCTCTTTCTCCATAACAACAACAACAACAATCACACCCTTCAGATTGAAAGTCTCCGGCATGGCTACGACCATCGCTGCCCCTTCAACGAAGGTGGCTCCTGCCGTCATTGTGGGCGGAGGAAGAGTGGGAAGAGCCTTGCAGGAGATGGGGAGCGGACAAGACCTCCTGGTTCGGCGAGGAGAGTCCGTACCCCTCAATTTTGAGGGTCCCATTTTTGTGTGCACAAGGAACGATGATCTTGAATCTGTTCTTCAATCTACACCTCCTTCTAGAAGGGCTGGTAAGTACTACTAGTACTTTCTTCCATTGGGATTGGGCAATGTATAGTGTAAATTGAATTGAGTCCTGCAGCAGATTTGGTGTTCTTCCAGAACGGAATGATGGAGCCGTGGCTTGAGAGCAATGGTTTGGAAGATGCAAACCAGGTCTTGGCTTATTTTGCTGTCTCCAAAATTGGGGAAACCCCTATTGACGGTAGGACTGATACCAATCCTGAAGGACTCACTGCTGCATATGGCAAATGGGCTTCTGTTGTAGCTGCAAGATTAAATGCTGGAGGCCTCTCTTGCAAGGTTAATTAAATTAAATACACACTATCTTTCTTCTTTTCATTCTCATGTATTCATAACCAAATATATATCTGAAAACCCAGGTTCTTGACAAGGAGGCGTTTCAAAAGCAGATGTTGGAGAAGCTTATATGGATTTGTTCCGTTATGCTTGTTGGAGCACGTCATGGAGGCGTTTCTGTAGGTGTCGTCGAAAAGAATTTCCGCACTGAAGTAAGCTTTGCAATTCACATTTTCGATAATCAAATAACAAGGATAAAAGTTTTGTCTATAGGCTAAAATTAACTTATGTATCATCTTTTTCGACAAGTTAAAATTGTTTGGCTTCTTCAAAAAGTCGATAGGATGGTTGGTGATTGCAATCTTTCTTATATGATTTCCTCTTTTGGATCTCTACTCAGTGACCTTTATCAATTCCTATTTGCTAGTAGGGTTACCAATGAGTTGGTAAAAAATGGCTATGGTTGAGTCTTGGGGTGAAATCAAGTCAACATGAAATATGTTCAAACTTCATTCTTAATTATTTGTTGGATGTGGGTTGCTTGAAGTGTTGATCCTGGACTAAAGAGCTCTGTCCAAAATGGGTGACCTTATATTGAACTTGATTTGTTGCCTTGAATGAAATATACGAGCTACAAGTTGCAGATAAACTATGTTTGTCAAACAAACTTGGGCATAAAATGTGGTCCATAATAAGAGAAGGAAGAAACTTCTTGAGCTAATATTGATGATGATGCATTGAATACTAAAAAAAAAGAACACTGCAATGGGAAGTGAGTGATGTTTGCACTTTCAGTTGTCTAGGCTTATAACAGAACTGGCATCGGCAGCAGCTAGTGAAAAGGGGTTAGCATTTGAAGAAGCCATGGAAGATCGCTTATGTGCATATTCCCGAGCTGTAGCTCACTTTCCCACAGCAGTTAAAGAGGTAAATAAATGATACACTTAGCGGATTCACTAGATATCTATCTCTGATATACTCCTTTAAGTTATTGTCTTGGCTATACTTGTTGCAGTTCAAATGGAGAAATGGTTGGTTTTATTCTCTCTCTGAGAAGGCTACGGGCCAAGGCAAGCCAGACCCATGCCCTTTGCATTCCCAATGGCTACAAGAGTTGAGAATTGTATGAAGCTTGAAGAACTATAGTGTGTGTGCAGTAGGTTACCAGCTTGTAAGAGTTATGTAGGACTTAGGGTGTGTTTGATTTTCCATTTCATCCAACGTAATGCCAATTCAATTCAACTCTCCCCTTCCTTTTATTTTTTTGCTTTGGAATGTGTGAAACGGATGTCCAAACACACACACTTAGCCACCATCTTTATAAGAGTGATCTAGTTTGATGCGTGTAAGTTTAAATTAGTCAATAAATAGACTTCCAAGTTTCATTTCGCTTCAAAACAACTGTATTGACGCATTTTTACTTATCTCTTTAAAAGGGAAATAAAAAGAGATTTGTATACACGAGAGTTACTTGACGACGACCACTAGTAGTAGTAGATACGCTCAACTGGATCCTACTTAAAATAAAATGTGTTTGATTTTCTGAAAATTACTATCTAGTAGTATGATTTATAAAAACGGTGTATGGAATCAAAATTAAAAACGTTTGGATAGAATGATTTCAAAAAAAAGAAGAAGATAACAAAAATTGTTTGGACAGCCGAAATACAATTAAACAAAGGGTGTCGCGAGGAGACATTACTGAATACAGGTTGGAGTTGATTTTAAATTTTTAATGAGAAGAGATCGTAGTCGTAATATTATACATACATAGTAACTTTTATATAGAGAAAATTAGGATAGAGATTTGAGTATACATAGAACAAAATATATAAGAAGACTTTATTTTTATTCGTTGAAATGGGAAATACAATCAAAGGAATAACGGTTAGTTTGACAAAGCTTTTATAGAATATTTGATAGTATCTTTTTTTTTTCGGAAATATTTCATATTATCATTATCAGGCCATATCATTAGAAAGTGGAAAGTAGAATAATTGGATTACAGATAGTAAAAAATTTGGAGTAAGTCGTAAGATTGAATAGCCAAATGAAAATTGAATTGATGTTGATGATCGTAAAAAGAACAAAATAGGAGATAGGAATCCGTGATTAGATAGAAAAGAAAAAGAGGGGTAGTTTGGATGTTAGGAAAAAGGTAGGCCCCGTGCCCGTGCGCGTTGAACAACAGAAGGGACTTTCCAATTTGTTGTATTGCATTTTGCATCCAATAAAAACCATGATTTTTTATATTAAATAGCGTATAAAATTATTTTATTTTCATATATATCATCATTAAACTCATATTTATGCAAACTATCCATCTAACTATGTTTAAAGATAGAGTTTTTAATAGTGCATCATCTTTTATCACTTAAAGATAATAATAAACTAATTTATAAATAACCTGATATGTGTATATATATATATACTTTTTTTTTTTTTTAATTTCAGTTAATGGTAAATTTGCTAAACCAGACAACACACACATTTGTTGCGGCTCTCTTCTCAACCTCTCAGTCACCGCAATACAACCTTAGATTCTCCGAGGGATTGAGGGAGTGAGAAACCTATTTTAATTTTCTTCATTCTTGATAACACTAAGAGTGAGAGTGAGAGTGGGAGTGAGAGTGGTAGCTTTTGTATCGTTGTTGACTGTATCATATGATTATGCGTCCAGATTTCACTTCGGGTAGGTATGCTCTTCTTCACTATAGATTATAGATCCTTCCTTCCCATTTCCCTTATTTTCTCCCAAATGAGAATTTCTGCAGCACCCTGTTGTTTTGTATTCTGAACTCTTTCTTTCTTTCCATTTTTATTTTGGATTCTGATTCTGTTTCTTACGAAAATGCTCAGAAATTCAGAATAACGTTCAACTCTGACTATTAGACACATTGTTTCTACCTAGCGTTGAGATCACAACTTCATTCTCTAGATCGTTTCCCTTCTTGTTCAAATGTCGATGTGGGTCTGCCTTTTCTCATCACTCTCCGCACTAACATTTGACTTTTCGGCCGCAATGTGTGTGACTGTGACATCGGTGCTGTGTGTACAATTTTTTTTTATTTCTGTATTCCATGCTTGATTGGTGGCCGAAATAGTCGCGGAAGCTTCCTTTTTCCAATAATATATTTCATTAATTTTGAATCCTGGGGCATTATTTATTTAATCTACCGAAAATTAAATGCCAGCTTGTTCTTATGTATGACCTCCGGCAATTTCCGTTTACTTCCTTCGTTTTTAATTTGGAAAAATGGATCCTACTTCCTGGATTACAGTTTGGCACAAGTGGGGCTTGACTCTTATGGATGTTGACGTACTGTTAGTGTAGGGTTTTTTCGACAAAAAGAAAAGGCACTACAGTTCAAAAAACATTCTCATTGCTCCTGACTCCATAATCCTGACTGGCTCTCTTACCTTCTTCTTCTGCACTAAATATTGTTCCACTTCGGGTCTTTTATCCTAGAATTGAATGTGTGTGCATAGAAATTGTAGGCATGCCCTCTTATATAGGTCAGTAATTATTTATGAATTTGCGGTGTTTCTTCATTCTATAGGTTCATTGATCTTCTGGTAATGGCAATGGAGAGTTCATATGCTCTTTATCTTCATTTTAGTTGTGTGCATGCATTAATGTATACTAGGAAGTTGACTATCATTTCTGGTTACAAGATTTGCTTGTTCCATGATGGGAATGGCTAGTTTTATATTTTGGTTGCCCATGCGACCTTTGGGACATTGTGTTCCCTTGACTGTGTTAATTTTAAACATGACACGTTGTGTTCCCAAGGCCATGACTGGCAATCCAAATAATATTTATGCCAACTGAGGATCTAAGGTGCTGAACCTTTTGCTCTCAATGCTATATGCGCGTTTTGGTTTATTCAGTGGTAATTGAGCTTTCCGTTACCTTTCACTAGGCGACACAGAATTTTATTGCAAACTGCTAATTTTGATTGAATAATAATTCCAATCCCTTTGGGAATTTCATTTTTTGCAACTTTCAGGATCACTTTAACAATTTGACTTGTCCGGCACCAACTTCTGGTATTAGTATTGTCTGAGTTCTCAAGAGTTCTTTCATAGAAGGTAGATGGGTTCTAGAATCCCATCTCACAAACTTAGCAATGGGCTCTACGTATCAGGGCGGCCGGAGCAGCCCAAAGAAAGGACTCCAACAATGACATCAACAGCCGTGCCATATACCGGTGGAGACATAAAAAAGTCAGGAGAATTGGGGAAAATGTTTGATATTCCTGTTGATGGCTCTAAATCTAGGAAATCTGGACCAATAACAGGTGCTCCGTTAAGGACAGGATCTTTTGGAGGAGCTGGTTCACATTCTGGACCTATCCAGCCTAATGCTGCTGCTCGAGCCGCCTATACTACTTCAGGTCCAATGACCTCTGGTGGCATGGCTGGCTCAACTTCAATGAAGAAATCAAATTCTGGGCCACTGAATAAGCATGGGGAACCTGTTAAAAAGTCTTCTGGTCCTCAGTCTGGGGGAGTTACACCAGTTGGGCGTCAAAATTCTGGACCTCTTGCTCCCGTTCTACCTATAACAGGTCTCATTACATCTGGGCCCATATCATCTGGCCCACTAAATTCATCTGGGGCTCCTCGGAAAGTGTCTGGTCCTTTGGAAGCGATGGGTTCAATGAAGCTTCAAGGTTCTGCTGCTGTTCACAACCAAGCTGTGACCGTTCTTAGTCAAGGTGATGAGTATTCCTTCAGAAGGAATTTTCCAAAGCCGGTGTTATGGTTATTAATTCTGCCTTTTGTGATGAGTTTCATTGCTGGTGGTTTTATTCTTGGAGCAGTGCACAATGCCATTCTCCTTATTGTAGTTGTGGTTCTTTTTGGCATAGTTGCTGCATCTTTCACTTGGAATACTTATTGGGGAGGAAGATCTGTTATGGGCTTTGTTGCTAATTATCCAGACTCTGAGCTTAGAACTGCAAAAAATGGGCAATTCGTGAAGGTCTCTGGGGTATGTTTTCCTTCTTTTGCCTAATTTATTGGCTATTCTTGGAATGTTCATTTTTCACTTCATGGGCTTATGATTATATTCTTTACATCAAATCACGCTGTACTTATTTCAAATGTTTTTCTTATTCACCTGTCTTTGCATCAGTCTGATTTTGCATTTTATTATAAGTTATAAATTATAAGTTATTCTTATCCCACTTTAGAAGTATTTGGGGCTTGCCTTTTAATTTACAGGAGCTTTTCAAGAATGACATTTTTTTTCCATAAAGGAAAGATTGAAAATCTTCAAGCATATTTGATGCAAACCCTAATTTTTGTCAATTACAAAAGCTTACATACTCCTAGTAAATAACCTTACCTGCATTAGGTTTATGAACTGGTACTTGGATATGTATCAGCTGCTTCCACAAACATGGTTTCTGTATGGTTTAATGAATGAGTCTGTTTAATATTGAAATTAAATTGTTTTAATTTTTTTCGAAGACAATAACTTCATTGTAAGCAAAGCAAAATGTGAAAATAACAGCAAAAATTTATCATGGATGTAAACCCTTTAAGTTCTTTATAGCTGTTTGAAGTAATGCTATTTTCATTGAATGAGCTTTGGATGATACTCTTAGGTGAGAGCATTTTGTTTCATCTTCCTTATTTTCATGCTATAAACATATGATGTATCACTATCACTACTATACTTGTGCCTTACTATCAGTGTCTTCCCAGAGTAATAATTTCCCCATAAACATCCAATCATGTGAATGAGAAATTTGCACTTGATTGATTTTTCATTATATGTATCCTTTTTATAACTACAATACAAGCTTAAATGGCTGTAATCAAATATGTTTTGCTGTGGTATATGAAGGTTGTTACCTGCGGTAATGTTCCTCTTGAGTCATCTTTCCAGAGAGTTCCCAGATGTGTATATACGTCAACAAGTTTATATGAATACCGAGGATGGGACTCAAAAGCTGCCAATCCTACACACCGTCGGTTTACTTGGGGCCTTAGATTGCTGGAAGTAAGTTACTAAGTATTTTTACTGGGTTAGTTATTATGGAATTTAACACTCTACTCAAGGATATGTTTCTTCTGATAAATTTGAAGTTGAATTTATTGTTTTGAATTAATTTTACTATCATGTTCCAGAGAAGGAAGGGGAGTTTTTCTTTTTAATAATAGTTTCCTTCATAGTAAATGATTTCAATTTACCTTGGACAAGATTTTGTTTACCGAGCAAAGGATATATTCATATGGGTGCTTTACCCTTGAGCCAGTTGCAATGTATTGAGTAAGAGTGTAAAATGGATGGTATAGATAAATTGAGTTGGATTAAATTGATGGGTAATGGGTTAGAATTAAACATTTAGTCCATTTATGATCTGTTAATTACCTAGCATTTGTATCCCCTTGATTGGTTATTGTACCTTTTTTTCTATTATTATATATTGTTTACTGAACTTAATTGTCTTCATGAGTCTACATTTAGGACCGCTATTTCTTTTTTTGAGTTCAAGAAAGCCCCATGGCGAGTCTGTGCTTAGGGACTGCTATAGCGATTGGGAATTTCTTTTTCACTTGATTGACTGGGATGTATGTAACGTGACAGAGGCGCGTGGTTGACTTCTACATCTCGGATTTCCAGTCTGGTTTAAGGGCACTGGTTAAGACTGGGCATGGAGCAACAGTGACCCCTTATGTTGATGACTCAGTTCTCATCAATGTAAATCCAACCAAAGAGGAGCTTTCACCAGAGTTTCTCCGGTGGTTGGGAGAGAGGAATCTTTCAAGTGATGACCGCATCATGCGGCTGGAAGAAGGGTAAAATTTATCTCTTGTTTTCCTGCATTTTAGACAAGTGTGAATTAAATTTTGCATACCTGAGTGGTTCAAATGTTATAACCTGTGGTTTTATTTAGCATCATAGTTATGAATGAGTTTTCAGGTTAAGTGTTGTAATGATTTAATTTAACTTGGTATTTGTATTCAGGCACATAAAAGAAGGAAGCACAGTAAGTGTAATGGGGGTTGTTCAGAGGAATGAGAATGTGCTTATGATTGTTCCTCCGCCAGATCCAGTCTCTACTGGTTGCCAATGGACCAAGTGTATTTTTCCAGCTAGTCTTGAGGGTATAGTTTTAAGAAGTGAAGATGCATCCAAGAATGATGCGATACCAGTTTAACAGTATCAATATCAGTGAGAATGAATGAATGCTTAGATAGTATTCTTTTCCCCTCTATTATTAGTGGTGGTGGAATATCATAGTGACAAATTATTATTGTTATTATAGGTTAAAATGGCAAAGTTGTGTTGTGTGCGCGCGCCTTACTTTTCTCCTTTAAATTCTTGTGTTGTATAGTTCTGCTTGCTTTGATGCTCTTCTAGGGTTTGTAAACTTGGGTAATGTTTGGTGCAGTCAAAATTCTTACTTGTACGAGCATATTGTGATTATGCTAACATGCTAAATAGAATGCAATCTTTCTTGTTCTTGTGTTTGCAAATCAGAATTTCTCTCTACCTTTTCCAGACAAATTGGCAGTTACAAACGTGAAATTACCGTCTTTCTTTGCTTGCACCCCTTGTGCACCAATATTCATAATAAGATTCAAAAAAGTTATGTCTCATTTTATATGTATCTTTATTTTTCCGTTATTATAATTCACCACTTAACAAACAATATTTCATTCATCTGCACGGGTTGTGAGAATATATTTGGGTGCGTTTGGAAAAACATTTGGTTGAGCATCTGAACCTGAAGGACTTAAATAAAATAAAAAAGCATCTGGGGTATAATTTAGAGTAAATAAAATATCTTCAAGAATATAATTTAGTTTTACAAAAACAGGCTTAATTAAAAAAAAGAAAAGAAAAAAGTAACAGTGAAGGAAGGAAGACGCGTGCGTGAGTGGGTAATACACATAGGGATAGAGATTGATTGATGATTGAAGAAGAAGATGGTTCGGGCGTCGGTGAAGGTCGGTTCGGCAAAGTTAGTGGTAATCTGCGTGGGTCTTTTGGGGTTCGCTCTGGTGGCAAACTTTCTATGGACCTCTTCCTCTTCAACTCTTCCCAACTCCAAACCTTCCACATTAGTGGTTCCTTTCCACTCTCACGAGAAGAAGACCAATGTTTCTGGAAGATTCCTTGCGGCCGCTTACGCCGATTTGGATGGGCCGCAGCTCAAGTGGCATAAGATGGCTCCTGCTCCCGTTCCTCGCCTCGACGGAGCCGCCATTCAGATTCGGGATCTCCTCTTTGTTTTCGCTGGCTACGGCACCATCGATTACGTAACTTTCCCTTACAATCAATCAATCTCATTCATCGGAATGAATGTTAAATGAATTTGTTTTGGTGTCAGGTTCATTCTCATGTTGATGTATATAATTTTAGTGAGAATAGTTGGGGAGAAAGATTCGACATGCCTAAAGAGATGGCGCATTCGCATTTGGGAATGGTTGCCGAAGGAGAAAGATACATCTATGTGGTGACTGGACAGTATGGCCCGCAATGCAGAGGTCCCACTGCTCATACGTTTGTGCTCGACACTCTAACAAGGAAATGGCGGGATCTACCTCCTTTGCCGCTACCTAGGTAGGTTTTCTTCTTCTTTACCTGTGCTCAATGCTATCCTTATTGTGAATTCATTCATATATAAACAACAACAGATATGCACCAGCCACTCAACTTTGGAGGGGTAGACTTCATGTAATGGGTGGCAGTAAGGAGAATCGACATACACCTGGATTAGAACACTGGAGTCTTGCTGTCAAGGATGGAAAACCTTTAGAAAACGATTGGAGGACTGAGATACCCATTCCCCGTGGAGGACCTCACAGGTTTCTCAACTCACTTTGATTTTATTCTCCTAATTCCGTGTCCTGTCGCAACATAGAACCTTATTTTCTTTTCTTCTCTTCTAGGGCTTGTGTTGTGGTCGATGATCGTCTTTATGTTCTTGGTGGTCAAGAAGGTGATTTTATGGCCAAACCTGGCTCACCTATTTTTAAGTGCTCACGCAGGCAAGAGGTAATCCATGGATAAATTTTTTTATTATTCTTGTCTTATTTCCTCAAATTATGACCAACTTAGGTATCCTTCTCCTTGATATCAGTTATATGATCCTTCTTTTTTTGTGTGTGTTTTTTCTTTTCTTTTCTTTAAATTGAATTGATATTACAAAATATTAAACTTGTAATATTTGATTGATGCTAAATTGTGTTCTTCCACGATGCTGTCCCATGGTTTGACAAACTCTGTGACTCATTGTTTATTGCCATGTCAGGTGGTCTATACTGATGTTTACATGTTGGATGATGAGATGAAGTGGAAAATGCTGCCTCCAATGCCAAAACCAAACTCGCATATTGAATTTGCTTGGGCACTTGTAAATAACTCCATTGTCATTGTTGGAGGCACAACAGAGAAGCACCCTGTAACCAAGAAGATGGTTTTAAACGGAGAAGTAATCCAGTTTAACTTGAATACTTTGGTAATGGTTTCTCTTTTTCAAAGAACTGAGGAAATGGGTCTGCATTTCTGCATATTTTGTTCATATTCAATCATCAATCGTTAATCATTATATACATTTACATTTTCATGCGCATATTACTCATTTATGCATGACAATGCAAATAAATGCTCCATTTTAGTAATTTCCTTGTGTTACCCTCTCTACTCACTTGAACTTGGAATTGGGATTTGACAACAAAATTCTTGATTTTTCTTCCATTGCCATCAAGTCCTGTCTTACCATTTCTTAACACCAAGGTCATATCCTTTTCCGCCTGTTGATTTTCCCTAGTTTCAAGATTGAGTTGTTGAACTATGATTGTAAAGTATGTGATAAGACGATTGAGTATTCTTTTTTCTTTCTAAAAAATGGGCTTGGATATTAGTGATTCCACTGAATGCATATTGCTATTGTTAGGTTATCGGATGCCTTTTTATTCTTTCATATTCACAGTGGAATGTCAGGCTTTCTAGGCACCATTTTGCACATTTGGTGCGAATGATTCTTCTGCAGCTTTAATTCCTTTTTAATGTCTTGTTTTTTTTTTGTTAAAAAAAACTTTTTTTGTTTAATTCTTTTAATTTAACTCATGTTATAAATTATGATTTGTCAAATTGAACGTTTCTCTGTCACCATATTTAGTTTCATTATGTAACTGAAACGAGGAATAATCTGATTGCTTTAATTCATGCTGACATACTGTACTAAAAGTCCAGTCGGTAGTCTTCTTATGAAGGCAACAGTATAGATCTAATTGAAAGTAGGAGCATTATGCTATGCTGCCACTGATTGTTTAATTTTCTTGTTATCAATTCTCAGAAGTGGTCAGTGATTGGAAAATTACCATACCGGGTTAAAACCACTCTAGTTGGATTTTGGAATGGATGGTTGTACTTCACTTCAGGACAGCGAGACAAGGGACCTGATGATCCATCACCAAAAAAGGTCATTGGAGAGATGTGGAGAACAAAATTAAAATTGAATAATTGAGCAATTCCTGTAGAAGCGTCTTTCTCCGAAAGCAAAGATGAAGAGGCCAAAAATACTGCACAGTCTGTCACTACAATATTCATTGTTGTAATTCACTTCACTGAGAATGACTGTAATTTAATTTCACATTAACAGTTGTCACCGACATTTTTTACCAATCGGCTTTTGTATTTCTTTCCCCACATTTTTTTTAGCTTTTAGGTATATCCATCCATTCAAGTAAATATTGACAGATGAACTTCGTTTATGTTAATTGTAATTCTTATAGGCTTATTATTATTAAAGAAAAGAATATCATCAATGTTCGTTTGTTCAAGTAATCAGAAAGTTTAATTTAAGATCTTGTGTTTGAATCATCGAATAGGGATAACAGTTATTGGAAGAGTTCTTTCTACTTGACTAAATTAAGATTAATTGAGTTTAAAGTGACTAGTACGTAAAAAAAGACATAAAATACTGTGACATTTAACCCAAATATGAGTGAGTTGTTTTTTTAAATCTTGTTTTATGAAAATAAATAATTGTTATCATATAAAGTTGATATGAATTTAATTATAGAAAAAAAAAAAAAAAGCATGATAAGACAACAAACAGTGCAAACGATTTGTTAATATTCACAGTGATACCATTGGTTTCTAATTACATAGCCGCAGTTCATACAAGATATTGACAGCTGCTAACACAATAAGGCACACTAGAGGTGAAGTACAGGCTCCATAAGAAAGAGCTCCCCATCAAACCTGAGTCCAGAAGGTTCAGCAGGCTGAAGAAAACCATCAACCATTCCCCCAAATACATAGAGATAACGCCCTGATCGGTCTGTACACGCACGATGAAATGATCGAGCTTTTCCCTCAAATCCACTTGATTTCCACCGTTTCCACATTCTTGTCAACACTTTCTTTGAGCTCACTATGATTTGGTGAGTAGTGATGCAAGGGTAAGGGATGGCACTGATATCTAACACCCACAAATCATCTTTCTTGTGTCTATATGAGTCTTCTCCTCCATAAATAAGCAACCTGCCTCCCAAAACCAATGTAGCTGTGTGACCAACTCTTGGAAGGGAAACACCATCTGGTATGCTTTGTAAATCATAAACTATTTGGACCCATCTCTGTCTCTGATAAGCTTGGAATGATGTATCCAAATCCAATAACCAAACATCATCAAGCACCTCATAACCCAAGCCTCTTCCTCCAAATAGTATTGTCCTGCTTCTCCCAATGCATGTCAAAGTGTGTCCTGAACGTGGTGGAGGTGAAGAAGGGTGTGGCACAAGCACAATCTGATGCCACGTACCACCACCATCTGACAAGTCCAAGACCCATGTGTCCCCCAAACGGAGGCCCTGAAGTCCAATACCACCATGGATTATCATTCTCTTTTCATCAATGCAACATGCTGCATGAGCCCCTCTAGGGGGTGGTGCAACATTCCCCACATCAATCATTTTCCACGAGAATGTTATGCCGTTGTTGTTCTCATTCAACATAACTTGCCCCAACCATGTATCGTTTTGACGGTTGCCACGGTCGTTGATTCCTCCAAAGAGAACAAGATAATCACCCATCTCAACACATGTATGCCCAAATCTCCCACTTGGAATGCCTGAATGGACTGTCTGCCATTTCAACATTCTCCGGAAATCATTGCCAATGTATGCCACCCACGTGTCATCAAGATGTCGTCCTAAAACAAAGTATCACTTAAGTTAAGAGAAATAGAATCTTCCTATAAAGTATAAAGTGTCCTTCCTTACTAGTCATACGATAATCAAAGTTGACAATAAAATAAGAAGGAATTAGCATCATCTTAAACAAGTGGAAGATGGTTGAATGCCGTACAATTGAATTGGGGGAAAGGACAGAACTTGTCTCCCTTTATCCACAGACATGAAATAATAATAATAATAAAAAAAAGAAACAACGAACCTCCCTCGCAGCCGCCACCAAACAAGACAAGACAGTCGGAGACAAAGTTGAGAGAGTGGGAAGCTCTGGGTGCGGGGAAATTCAAATCTGACACTAGTGGTTTATGACAGTAAACAGAATCAATCTGAGAGACTTGCTTGTAGAGCCTCATCCATGAGCATGAGCATGGGAATTGATTTTGATTGGAAAGTGAGTCAAGAAAAGTGTTACCCAAGTCCCTTTTGCACAAAGATTTCCATAGAGTGTGTGAGGAAGTGAGAGACCTGAATCTCTTACAAGTCATGGATAGGGAGAGGATATCGTCTATGGGGAGGAGGAGGAGAATAGCGAAGAGGTAGTCCTGAGCCATGTTGCTGATTGGTGATCCACTGCTGCCTGCAGACTCTTCCATGCTTCTTGGATTAGAACAGAGAATACAAGACGAGAAAAAAATAAGGAAATTTGGGTTTGTTTCTTTGTTTCAGAGAGATAATTGGTAAAAATGAATGTCCGTGTTTTTACTGTTTGTGTTGTGTCGAAGGAAAATGGTAAAAATTTGTATGTCAAATTATGAGCCGAGCCGAACCCAGAACCACAACAACATGTCTTCTTCTTCCATGTTATGTTATCTATCTGGACAAGACAACACCCTCAGGCCTCAGCTTTCTGCCAAAATCAATGAATTATCTCAACTTATTGCCTTCTCTAGCTTTATAATTCATCTAATAATAATTTATTCACATGTGTTTAATTTATCATGTCATATAATCTTAATTATGTATTATTTAATTAATTTTAAAAATCTAATCTTTTATTATCTAATCAATTTCAAATTAATTAATAAAATATCATCAACTAATTATATTTAATAAATAATCATTTTTTTGCATTAATATATTATTTTATGATTTCAAAAATAAAAAATAAGGTTACAATGTATATTACAAAATAAAATTCATGCATAATCAATTATTAGACTTAATAAGATTTAACAAACATATTTAAATTTAATAAAAATATTTATATATTTAAAATTGATTAAAAAATTAATGAATATTATATTAAAAAAATAAAAATAATATCTTGAAAATTTGAAAAAATTCATGAATATTATATTGCAAATTTTGAAAGCATGGATGCAAAATAAAATTGAAAAAATAAAAAATTTAAAAAATACTAAAAACAAATGAGAAATTTGAAGATTACGAAACATAAGACTGATGACTTCAATTTTTTCAAAAAAAAGTTTAAATTTTAAAAATAAGAAAAACGAGTAACGTTTTGAAATTTTAAAAAAAATAGGAATGTTTTAAAAATTTGAAAAAAAAATCATAATTTTTAAAACTATGTTAAATAAGGATAATGTTTTGAAATTTTGAAAAATAATTCAAAAAAACTTTAAAATATTAAAAAAAAGAGGAATACCTTGAAATATTGAAAAAATAAAAATATAAGAAAAACAAAAATAATGCCTTAAAAGATTGAAAAAAAATTAAAAATTTTAAAAATAAAAGTGGTATGTTGAAAGATTAAAAAAATGAAAGAAAAAACAAGATTAATATGTTAAACATTTAAAAATATGAAAAATAAGATTAATGTCACAATTTTTTAAAAAATAAAAATAAAATAAGAACAGTATGTTGAAAATTATAAAAAAATAATATTAAAAACAAGAGTCATCATCCAAAGAAATGAAGAATGTGTTAGGTAGATGTTTGAATTAATTTTTTGAAAGACCAAAGAAGAAATAATAAAAAAATTCCAATCGTGAGCTACTAGTCTTATCTTTATTAACAAAAAAAATTGATTTAACATTTAGAAGTTAGCGCAGTGTTTCATTTATAAATCTGAGATGATGATTGTTCATGCATGGAAGGGGAATTCAAACAAGGAATTAAGTAAAAGCATACTATTATTTCTTGAGTTCTGACAAATTATTATTATTTATAGTTTGACTATGGTGGTATATAGCCCACAAAAAGCCCTCACGAAAATATGCTTGCAGTTGCATGGATATAAATATAATACACTTTCTGGTGTAGGCAAAGAGTATAATAAAATTAACCATTCCAAAAAAGTCCGATTAAAAACTCGCTGGGTTCTTTATCTTGTCTATTCTAGTCAAAGGGAGAGAGGACATCCAACATCTTATTTCTGCAAATTGTACACTTTTCCTTTGTGTATTAATTTCCGAAGAGCAGCTTTAGCTTCTTCCAATGTTTCCACACTCTGCCCTTCATCAAATGATATCCTCTGAATGTTGAACTGCATATAAACAAGACATTAAATGATAGAGTACACACAACAACTACAAATATTATTCCAAAAGCCAATCTAACTATTGTCAATAAAGCATACCTGGGCACCTTGACGAACCCTAATATCAGTCCCTTTGCTGTCTATAGATATGAGTGCAGCGTCATCTACCTCAGTTTCATTAGATAGAAGTTTCTTTAGGGGCTTTGAGAAGATAGCATTCAGTTCCTATTTTTTCAAACATAAAACCAAGCAATGACGTGATATAACTTTAGGGCAGGTTTACATAATCGTATCAATAAGGATATGGATGATACAAAGTCATTGAAACAACCAGAGTCGGACTTCATTTCAACTTCATAAAAATCCTATTTCAAATTGAGGGTTATTTCCCGGGCAGGGTAAAGAAGGGTAGGACTTAGAAAAAAAAATGACCCTAATGTTATGAAGTAAAGGGAAAGTACTGGGGTAAACTAGGAAACCCACAAAACCAACCCAATTAAGACCCCAAATGTGCCACATGTTATACATCTATCTCCAACTACTAGGCCAAAAATATTAGAATGCCCCATCCAAACCAATCCCATAAATTTCTTCTTCAAAGTGGGAGAAGAGAGAAACAATTTAAGAGCATGTAAAATTGTTTTTAAAATAAGATTGTTTACTTTTGCCTACACAAGATATTATTTCCTTTAACTCCCTGTGTAGAGTAAGAAATCAGAAAATTCACCTTTAAATACTGTTCACCACCATCAACTGCAATCTTATCAGGTTGAAGGGTTTCATATTCCTTTACATCCACCCAAGCAACAGTACCAAAGCCTCCAATGAAATATATGTCACTGCCAATAATGAACTGATTAAATTAGCTATTCAGGCTGATAATGATAGTACCAAACAACATGATGAATTTTAATTTCCCCGTTCTTCATAGATTATATTGTTCACAAGCACTATATTTAGTGAGAGGAGTAATTCAACAAAAAAATAAACATTTGTCATCGTAATTTAAGTGATACTCAAAAGTCATGTGATATCTTAACAAGTCATCTGACTTTAAATGATCATGTGATTTTAAGTGGTCTTCAATCTTGAGTCTTGGCTACATAATTCTGATCATCTATGGATGATTGTATAATCAAGATTTACTCCTCTCACTAAAATATAGTGCTATATATATTAAAAAAAACTTTATTAGATGTATCCCATATATATATAACTGGAAAGGAGCCAACCTTATATTCTGCATCCTAAAATAGTAGAAGTTGCCCCACTGTTGAGAAGGACCCTGTTGATGCTTCGCAATATACTGCTTATGAGCCCATTCCTGTTAGTACAAATAGTCAACTAGATATCATGACATGTACAAATAAACCTCTAATTCAGAAGCATCTCTATATGAATAATTAAAGGTACAAACAAGTCCACATTTGCTAATCAGCAAACAACCTGTTGTTCTTCTGGAAGTGGAAGGACATCCCCAAAAAGGGTTACCCTTGCATTGGACAAGCCACTCCATCCAGGTATCTAATAAAGATAACTGTCAATAAATTCCAAAATGGAGAAAAACAAGAATCAGAAATCTAAAAGCTTAGATAGGAAATGTCAAATTGCAAACCTGGACAACCAGTGTGCATCTTGGGTCAGCCAGCAAATTCCTTGTGTGAATTGCAAGAGGAGAAAATGAAAATATTGGATCTACAAATGAAGAATATAAGGAATGATTTATAGATAAACACTACAAACAGACAAGCAAACCATAAGTGTTCCACAAGTAACACTGGTCAGCATGAGACAGACAGCAGATATGAATCAAGGAGCACTTTATAACACAAGAATCTTGAGGTGGACTGTGAATATTTTATGTATTCTTTATTTTCTTTAGGTTTATGTAGTACCAACAATTATCAATTAGATTGGAATAGTCTGTAATGAATGCCCATATATTCCAACTAAAGCAGGAACATGAATCTCATTCTCATTCCCCAGTCCCCACATGCTCTTACTCATAGAACATGTTTATGCTACAAAAAAGAAA
This sequence comes from Amphicarpaea edgeworthii, assembly GCA_014843725.1. Lineage (NCBI taxonomy): Eukaryota > Viridiplantae > Streptophyta > Magnoliopsida > Fabales > Fabaceae > Amphicarpaea > Amphicarpaea edgeworthii. The sequence goes on along the minus strand of CM026320.1, from coordinate 378,536 downwards.
GATGGGCTAAATGAAAGTGATTGGCTGTGTATGTAAGGAAGGAGAAGCAGGAGGGGAATTGGAGAAAAGGGAAGAGTGCCCACTGCTGAGAAGATGCCAAGGGAAGAGTCCAATAGAAGCATAGATACAATAGCCCTAAAATATTTGTTTAGCCAAATAAGGTCCACTTCCGACATATAAAGGCCATGTATGAATTGAGTGGCGTGGAAAGGCTCAGGTGAGCTGAACTGATGAAGTATTCTGTTCTGCTGCACAATCTCCATAGTTATCTTCCTGTTTTCTTCTACATTTTAGAATTAACAGAGGTCTACTTCTGTTTGTAAGGTGCTTGGTCTCCCTTTTATATCCTAATTTTTAGTTCCTATCATATTCTCACTCTTTTCTCAGAAAGGATCAAAACTAGATTGGAATCATCTGTAATGCAAGACCAATTTATAACAATTTAATTATCTCTACCCCCATCAACTTAGCTGAGTCCATCAAATGCTTATTATCATGATTGTTACACATATGTACCTTGGGGCAGAACTCCTAACTTAATCTCCGATTTGAACCATGGATAAACAACTAGGTACTAAAATCCATAAGTGAATCAAATATTCATGACTGAATGGAAGTAACTAATCAAGCAAATGAAGAGAATTGTTGACTTACGACCGGTTGAGTCAGGTGCGAAGTCAACCAGAGAACCAAATGGATATCCTTCTCGTCGGTGGTGCATACGAGACATTACAGTGCACAAATGAGCAAATCTTGCCTTGAATTATAGAAGGAAAAGGCAATGGAAAATTAATAAAGGGAATCCGTGATTCAGCTCTACAGCTGAATATACAATAATAAACCATTTAAAGTTTTACCAGAAACAAACACCAGCAGTATCAGCTTACCTGCTCCATCAAATTGCGTACTGCTAAAGCCGGTTTAGGTAAACCATGAGCAGAGGTGGCACTCTGGACGCCACCAGAAATTGGTGTTCTGAAGAGTCCAGCCCTGGTGCCACCACCGGATCCACTTCCAACTGGGGCTGTGATAGTTGACCATGACATGTCCTTTTGTGGTGGCGCATCTTGATCATCATCATCATCATCATCTTCAGAACTCTCAGTCTCAAGATGGCTTAAATTTTCCTTCAGAATGGAAAGGGTAGACAAATAAGTCAAAAAGTCAAAAGTCAATGAAAGAGAGGGAATTGGGTTTGGAGATGCAAATTTGATTCCTAATGAAAGACACAAAAGCTATGATTATTAAAATATGCAATAATAGAATAGTGAATGATGGGGTTTTAGAAGGAGAGTGGTATAATCAGAATACTGAGACCTCCAAGTTAAAAAAAAAAAAAATGAATTTGATTTTAGGGTGTTTGAGAGAATGCCAAAAAGGGAAGGGAGGAATGAGAACCTGAGGTTGAGACGCTAAAGCGAAGTCGTTGGTGGCTTCATCGCCGTCGGTGTTCGGGAGAGCAGAGACGCGAAGAGGGAGGAACTGCGAGTGAGGGTGTTGGGTGATTTTGAAGAAAGCAAATCGCGGCGGCGGAGTTTTGACAGAGGAAGAAGGAGTGCGAAGGAGAAGTGAACAAGAGTCTTTGGGGATGATGGAGAGTGCTTCCATAGAATAGAATCAATCAATCAATGAACGAACGAACGAACGAACGAAAGAGAAGAGTTTGGGATCCCCCAATAAAAATAAGAACAATTAGCGTACAAGATTATCAATTAAAAATCCTATTACTTTGTTATTTCCGAATTTTATAACTAATCAAATAAAAATACAGATTATCAATTCAATTATATTCATATATTCTTTTTGTTTTTATCTAATCTTTCGCTGATTTTTTTCTAAACTGCTTTCAATTTGTTGTTCAAAATTTAAATACATACCAGTTTGTAGTTAAAAATTATAAATAATATATTTTAAGGTAGTTTTTTTTATTTTTAAATACACTTAACTCAAATATTAAAATTTAGCAATCCTAATTAAAATTGAATTTTAAAATAAAATGAAACTAAAATATATTTTGAACTTCAAATAATTCTTTTCAAATTTGAATCTTTTATATATTTAAATTTTTAATGCAGCTTAAAAAAAATCACGAGAAAGATTGGATAAAAATAAAAAGAATATCTAAAAAAATTGATTGTGAATCTGATTTTTTTTATTTAATGTATTCTATTACTTGTAATTTTTTTATTAATTGTACCTAATAACAAGAATGTATTAAGTTTGTGTTTATCTAATTTTTTTTTTATCAGTGACACAAAGTAGTTTAAATATGTTAAATTTTGAGACTCTTTTGGACTGTAATGCCTAGACAGAGTATTTTAAATAATATAAGAGGAGGTATATCATTAACATGGTAATTTTGTAAATAAATAAATAGAGGGTATTTTTGTAAATAATAAATAAAAGAGGTATATTATTAAAAATGAAGGTAAATATAACATCTATCTAAAGAGATTCATATGGATTTTGTTTTGCCAACTCAAATACCACTTCCAAGTCTAACTCTCCATCCCAATCCGGATTGGATGCAAAAAATATGTTTTGGGGGCAAAATATGTTTTTTTTTTTTTCTAACTAAGGGTTGTGTTTTAGTGTTTAAATTATTTTTTAATTGATGTTCAATCTAAAAGTATGTTTTTTTTTTTTTGTCATTCTTATTATTTGGAAGTTTTTTAGGTAACAGTCGTCCGTTGAAATGGGTTTCATGTGACAAAATAAGTAAAATAATTTTGAATAAAAAATAAAAAATAAAATATATTTTTAGTTACTCAACGTGATTTTTGTATTTAGTCTTTCAATTAATATTTAAACGATTTTCATCCTAAACTATTTTTTGTTTTGATTTTTAGTTCTTGGTGTTAAATATTTCCGTGAAATATTGATGTATAACCTGAATTGTAATAGAAATAAAAGTTGTCTTGTAAGAGAAATAAAAGTGTTCTAACTTTCGTAGTCATTATACAAAGAAAATGTTTATAATCACTTTACATACTTTTTTGTTTTAACTTTATTTTATCATCAATTTTTTTGTTTTAACTGATTATATTTGCATACGAAGTTCCGTAACAGACGTATCATTTAATTGCAATAAATTGAACGCTTTTGCAAATACTAAGTGAGAGCACATGTTGATATGATTTTGTCTATAAGTGAAAACATGTTGACAATTTGATTTTCACGTCATCCCTGCAGACTACTTTTCGTCTTAAATAAATAGTTTTTAAATCAAATAAAATGTTAAGAATCAATCAATCAAAGCGTAGTGGAAAAATTGTAAATGCAAATGCTTCTTGTTTTCAGAAAGGGTCACAATAAGCTTTCAAACTTGCAACCTGCTTTTTGTTACCTTCCAGTTCAAGTTTTCAAACGTTAGGTACAAGTTTCAACATCCTTCACCTTTTTCCATTCTCAATCACATTCATACCTTCTACACTGATCTATTACCTTACTCTTCTCGCTTTAAGTTGAATGATTGATCCACATATTATCATTATATATATTTTTCTCTACCTTTATATTTGTTGGGAATCATTAGGCTTTGAAGACTTCATCTATGCATCAGATCAAAGGCAAATTTTGTTGCTGAACCTGCTTTGCTTTCATAAGAGATGAACATCTTCATGGCAACCAAGTTTATCTGAATTTGAATCTTTCAAGAACCTTTCTTACATCCACTTCAATGAGAACATCCAAATTTCCATGTAGGGGATTGGATTATCGTCTATGCCTTCTGATTTTTGCTGTATGTTTGGTGTTGTATGGAGCTGTTTCAAGATTGAACACTCCAAATGTTTCTTATGCCACGGTATCTAAGTTACGGCACTTCAATCCTAAGCATGTTATATCAAAAGGAAAAGGGTACCCTCCTGTTCTTGCATATTGGATACTTGGCACCAAAGGAGAGAGTAAGAAGATGTTGAGGCTGCTGAAAGCTTTATACCATCCAAGAAATCAGTACCTACTTCAGCTTGATGATCGTTCCTCTGAGTCTGAAAGAATGGATTTAGCTATTTCAGTTCAATCCACTAAGGTGTTTGAGGAATTTGGAAATGTGAATGTCATTGGGAAAAGTTATGCCATCAATAGGATGGGATCTTCTGCTCTTTCTGCTCCTCTGCATGCTGCTGCTTTGCTTCTTAAACTCAACCCAGATTGGGACTGGTTCATCACCTTAAGTGCTTCAGATTATCCTCTCATCACTCAGGATGGTAAGTCTCATTCATGTAAATGTTTTATGTGCTTTAAACTTGCGTTCTGAAGTTTAATTTATTTCTATTAACGATTGATTGCTAGAAATATTAGAACTGCTCTCTTTCCAAGTTTGTGTAGTTATGTTTAGATCTAGAAAATTGAACTATATGAAAGATGCTACAATGGCTTAACCTATGCAATTGTTCATCATCTTCTTCTTAACACCTGCATAGTGTTTCATTAATTGTGATAACCAACGCCTAAAACACTAATTTTAGAGCCTGAGTTCTCTATCAATGTGCCTTCAATGGGATAACAATTCAACCATGTTTTATGTATTTCTGTGCAGATATCCTCCATGCTTTCACATTCTTGCCAAGATATGTCAACTTCATTCATTACACTAACAAGACAGTTCGGAACGAGTAAGTATTCCGCAAATTAAGGTCTAGCTAATTTCCATATCTATATGCATATTATAAAGTTTTAATTAAATAACTGCAATGATAACTATAGCTGCTAAAATATAGTTAGTTACCTTTATTGGTCATGTTTGAGTGGAGAACCCAATATTACCTATCTGCAACAGAGAAATCATCTAATCACAATTAATATTTGTGGCTGTCTAAGAGATATATGATATCATGGTTTCTTTCTTAATCCAAAGAAGCGAAGGTTATGATCTTAATCAAAATGTGTCCAACCCTTCATGTTGGTAACAGACAATAAAGGAAAAAAGCCTTTTGAAATCTAAACAGGTTCATAAAATGGTGGATGACCTGATGCAGGCAACGAGACATTAATCAAATTGTGGTAGACCAAAGTTTGCACTATGAAAATAATAGTCCACTTTTCTTTGCTGTGGAGTCCCGAGATACCCCAGATGCTTTTAAGCTATTTCGAGGTCAGTTTACTTTAAAACAAAATTGATAATTGAACTTTAAGAAAGAAACCGTACCATTTTTAGTGATTACTGATTAGTTTCCTCATAGGTTCACCCTGGATGATTCTTACAAGAGCCTTTTTGGAGTACTGTGTTAGAGGGTGGGACAATTTACCAAGAAAACTTCTAATGTTCTTCAGCAATGTGGCTTATCCTCTGGAATCATATTTCCACACAGTCTTATGTAACTCCCACGAGTTCCAAAACACCACTGTGGACAATACTCTAATGTACAGTCTTTGGGAAACCGATCCATATGAATCCCAATTGCTTGATATGTCACACTATGATACAATGTTGGAATGTGGGGCTGCATTTGCACGTCCATTTGGCGAAGCTGATGTGGTTCTGGAAAAAATTGATGATTTGATTCTTAACCGATCATCTAATGGGTTGGTTCAAGGAGAGTGGTGTTCAGACTCAGAAGCTGAGGAAGAGTTCTGCTCACAATCTGGCAATGTTGATGTTGTAAAGCCAGGGCCATTTGGCATCAAGCTTAGAACTCTACTAGCAGAAATTGTGAACATAAGGAAATTCAGAACCAGCCAGTGCAAATCCTTTGAAAATGGATCCTTTTTTATCCATGCTAACTGAATCAAACTACTGCCTTTATGAGATTGCTCTTTGCTATTATTTAGACCTGGGAGTTTGGAACAGAACATTCAAGATTGTGTCTGCTCAAAGCTGATTTTGTTCCTTTTGGTACTTTTTTCCATGAATTATTACTCGAGATCACATTTAAGCTGGCTCATTTGTGGTTTATCTTTTCATACTTACAGACAGTTGAAACAATCAAGCTCTCCTAGAGTTGTATATGAATTGTATAAATCCATGTACACTAAACTCTACTTTAACAACTAAAAAAGGGATTGGGAAAAAAGTGAGATAAATGTAGCCTTTATAGATAGATATGATATGCGAAAGTTTACATATATCACTTTTTATTTAAATAACTAATAAATTCATTTTTTTAAGTTTTTAACCTCTTAAAAGCTCATCATTATCCTGATAATTTAATAGTTGGTTGACATTTATAAGTTAATTCATTTGACAATGTTGTTATTAAAGATGGCCGGTTAGATTTTATGGATGAAAATTAATCATCAATAAAAATCAGTAAATACTCCACCTCAATATCATAATAATAGAAGAAAAAAAATCTCTTCCAAGCTTACCATCTCTTGAACGAATCTCATATTATTATAAATAAAAAAAAATTATTTTGTTGAAATATATAGAAAATATAAAATTAATAAGCTCTAAAAAAAAAAAAAATTCCATCAATTTGCCTTCACTAATAGTCATTCGATATTTTGTAATAAATTAATATTTATCCAATCAAATAAATGTTTTTTTTTTGTCATCTTGATATTGATAGGAACTATCTAACGACATCTCCATCATGCGCAATTTTTTATATTTTTGGTAAAGATATTATGTTTGACCTTTGAAGGGAAAAAAAGTAAAGATATGGTTGATGTACACCATTTCAAAGATTACAATAAAATAATGATGGATGCGTTTAAGTTAAAGATAGCATTGTAGTATAATTGAACCTTTTATCTCTTGACTCTTGCAATGATTTTGGACAATTAGGGACCAGGTTACAATATTCTAAGATTCTTAAAAACATCTCTTCGATTAAGAATCAAGCCAAGAGAAACAAGGAAAGTTAATAGCCATTAGTTAATGAATATTTAAAGGAAATAAAATTATGGTTAAGAATGAGCCATGACAAGAAAACTATGTGGTTTAAAGATAATGAAATCCCATTGGGGACAGAGAGAATCTAAAAACGCAAAAGCCCAACTATCCCGCTATCTGTCTCTCTCTTTCTCTTGCAATAACTTTAAACAGCAACCACAATGAAGTGCTTTGCTATCTCATGTGTCACTTTTGCGAAGCACATTTAGACCTCACATCTATACTTCATAATGTGGGTAGCTCCACCTCTTTATTTAACCGCTTGTTTTTTCACAGGTTGTTGACGTGCATTATTACTTGGGACCAAAAGCAGTAAAGTTACTAACTATCTTCTATCTATGTGATAGAAATAGAATAGAACATCAATTATGGTTGGTGCCTGTTCAGAAGCAAATCAATAACCTCAAGTCTCAACAAAAGCTAAGATCACAAAATTTGTTCGCAGAATTCCGATATTGGTTTTTTGATAATAAGTGGCACCTACCAATGCCCCTCTTTATTTACTAGCTATAACTAGAGAGACGTGCGGGCATCGGCAACATGAATGAATGATTTGTAATTGTAACACGATTAATTTTGTTTAAGATTAGATGCAACATCAAGACCCCGTGTCACGCATTTTGTGGTTCATTTTTCTTACGCCACATATTTATTATTAAGCGTAAACCCTCTGGTCTTTTGACAAGTTTTAGCACATTTGAAGAGAATAATACTTTTACTCTCAAATAACAATTATTTTCTTCTTTATTTAGTTTATTAGAATTTGTTTTTTTGTATATTGAAATTTCCAAGCATGACCTTTATTGTTAGCTATGTCTACTAATCAAATCATGCATAAGTTTTATAATGTAGTCTAACAGAACATTCTAAGTATAACCATATATGAAAAGGAAAAATTAGAGTCGTGTACTTTATATTTTTGTAAGAACGAATAAAAATATTAATCAATGTTTAAAAAACCATTTGTAACCGTAATTTCAGAGATAAAATATATTTGGTTTACTTAACATGACCGCAGTCGCGACTTGCGACGACATCGATTCACAAATATGGTAATGTGTTTTTTGATGAATGCAATGGGTTGGCCATTGGGTCATTAGAGATGATAACCTTGTCCCCCCTCCCCCCAAAATGAAATGCATATCAAGCACATTTTGAATGAGTTGCTTGGCTGGCTTTTGGAATTAGTTTGGTAAACAGATTAATCAACAACCATTGGTAGTGACCTCATCCTATACCTAGTAAATGCGAAAAGCAAAGGAAGAAAGAAACTAAACTAAAATTTGAAATCCACACATTTGGTAGCGCTATGGCTATAGCTAAGACTCGCCCCATCCTTCCTGCAATTCGCGGCGGTGCGTGAAGACACGTGCGAGGTTGGCATGTGCGGCCAGAATCAGCTTAGCTGGCACCCCAGAGATTGCCTCCAACCTCGCCAGATTCTGACACGTGGCAAGGCCTCTGTCCCCACAAAATCTCAGCCCCAACCAAAACGACGTCGCGGCGGCCACCCTGAACGGAAGCAACCTCCACTTTCCTAGGCACAGGATCAGGGCGTTCGAGGCCACGCGACTTCCGTTCACCCCTAATCCTAACCCTATCTCTCTGCTCCATTTCTCAAACACCTCCGATCCGTCATTTCTCCGTCGCTTCTTCCCCGCGTCGTCGTTGGCCACGGAACTCCTCTCCCTCTTCTTAATATGCTTCGTAGCGCAAGACTCGGAACTGGAGACGCAGGTAGAAGAGGAAGGATTCTCCGGCGAGCAAGAGCTGCAGGTGGATGAGAGATGGCGTGTTATATCGCCGGAGATATGAATTCCGGCGAAACGGTTGCATTTGGAGCAGAGGAGGCGGCGGAGGTGGCGAGCTACGAGGAAGTTGGCGGCATGGACGGCGGCGTCGCAGTCGGTGCAGAGAAATGCGGAATCGGAGGGACAATAGAGAGAAGCTTGTTGATCACAAAGCTCGCAAGCCTTGCCGCCCTTCATCATCATCTTCAAAAAATAATATATTAAGAAAAGGAGAATCACGTGAACAAACTCCACCCTCTGTGTGTGTTGCGTTATTCTCTTGTTGACATGCATATATATCAATACCACTCATGACTCAACTCTACCATAGCATATTTTAAGTAAGTTACGCAAGCAATACTATGCCTTTTGCTTTTCAATGCTTATTTCTGTCCTTTTGTTTTATTTGTGGCTACGAATGTGAGGTCCTCAACTGCTCATCTCGGAACTGTGATGATGCAAAATTAATAAACACCATATGTTATATTTATATACAACACACTTGCAGCTTTACACGAATATTTATTATGTACATCTAGCTGTGTTGGGGACATACTTTACTAAAATATCTTTACATATAATACTACTATTTAGCTACCTGTCGTCATTAGGCGTTCTTTTCATATCCACTTTTTTTAATACCATCGATATTGACTTCTTGAAATTATGAAATCAAAAATGCCTAACGACTTTTCGGCTTATCGTAATAATCCTCATCAATAGGTGTTTAGTTAATTCAGATAATTTTTACTCTCTATATAAGAGAAGAGAAATAGGAAGACAGAATTATTTCTACCAGCAGACTCAATCCAAAAACTTTTCTTTCAAATTGACATAAAATGGGGGAAATGATAGTTTTTTTTTAATTTAATAAACTGACTATAAGCATACCATTCTTAATATAAAAAAAAAAAAAAATCTATTAAACAATCAATCGTGCTATTATATGTTTCTAAAACAAGAAAAACTTTATATGCCTAACACCCGTGCCTAAAACAAGAAAAAACACGAGGAAAATATGTTCATATGCCTAATATAACAAAGCCATTGCTTGTGCAATCTTCGTTTCCTGCACTAATACCTTTATAAACATTCTTAGCATCTTATTTTACACAACAATTGAAATATTTGTTAACATTTTTTTTGTACAATTTAATACAGTAATATATATTTTTTTCTGTTTGCGTCTTATAGATAATTCAAATATGTATAATATATTAAAATATTGTTCAACAAAAATATAGTTGCGCGCATTAAGTAGCATTTTCTTTTCTTTCTTAAAAAAAAGTAGCATTTTCTTCAAACAAATGTTTATCTTAAAATATGTTTCATGTTAAATGTTATAAATTATATAATAAATTTGTAAATTAATTTACATAAAGTAAAACGTGTAAAAAGGACAAATTGAGTAACAAACCTTGTAGATAATAATAAAAATAAAATTTGCATTACTATTTTTTTTTTTAAATAAGCGGTGCTGAACGGAAATGAACCTCTTCTCTCCGTTTACAACAACATAAATTGGTTGGAATTATCAAAGATCTACTTCTCTTCTCGTGTGTATTTTTCCCTTCGCATTCAAAACCTCATCATCTCTCTCGAACTAATTATTTTAATTAATATTTTGTTTTAGAAAGCATCATCCCTTTTGTTTTTAATGCCTTCCTGTTTTTCTTTCTGTAAAAAGAAATAGTTGCAGTGTCAGATTTGATGTTATAAGTTATAACATCACCCGTGCATGTGTAGAAGAGTAGTGTTTAAGAAAATAGAAGTGGTTGTAATGTAAAGATGGAGGTGGAAATATCTGGCTCTACCAACTGCCAACTGCGGTAGAAAGAATCAGTGCCACGTCACAACCCATCTCTACCAAGAGTTCTGTCCATCAAGGGTTGTGCTCCACGTGGCACCATTCACTTCACCGTCCTTGTTTCAGCCACGTCACCAATCAAGATCAACAAAGCCTTGGAATCAAGAACAAGGAAGATATTTTGGATTTTAGAATAGACTTTTATACTAATTACTTATTACTTATTATAGCATATAGAATTTTTCTTGGCAACATTAAGTTATTCGATATTAATGATTGGGAAAATGTTATTCAACACGCTTACCATACTAGCAATTAATTTTTTTTTTTCTAAAATAAGATGTATAAAGTGAAAAAAAAAAATGAACTAAAATGTTTTGAGAGTTTAATGTTAAAGATATTCCTTAGTGTGGTAAATTTTTAAAAACTTTCATTTTTGTTATTCAATTTTAATTAACTCAGTTAATTTTTTTCCAATGATAATTTTTATTATAACAAATTGTTTAGTTTATAAATATTTCATTTTTAACTGAGTTTTTTATATAAATAATTATTTCCCATTTTAAGCCAATTTAAAATACATGTTCTACATTAAATTCAGTAACTCTTCTAGTTAAACAATTTTTTTATTAAACAACCCATTAAATAACTTTTATTTTAGATGCTCTTATAAAGAAAATGTCAAAGATGTATTCTTATAAAAGAGTTTATTTTTGAAAGGTGTTAAGTTTTATCTATTGAAATTTATTTTAAAGTATTATATATTTTTAAGATATAAAAATGTTAAATATAATACAATCAAAATCACCTAAAACAACAACTAAATTGTAGTAATTAATTTATAGAAAAAAATTATTGAATAATAATGTAAATAAAATAAGTAGATTTGTTTTTTGTAAAGTTATTGTCGAATCCAAGGGAAGAGTACGTATTCGTTTGTATAATAAATTGAAAAGAGTGGTTGCGTTGAATAGATGATAGATGAAGTGGCAAGATCCGGAAGGACCGTAATAAAGAAGTGAGCTATGTGAACCACACAATGGTAATTACCACTCACCTAACTAAAGTAAAGTAATGTTGCCCTTCCTACTCTCGTGATTCTATTCTACTACTCCTACCTAGCTAGTGTGCATGGTGGGTCCATGTATATTAAACTTATTATTTTTATTATGTATGTTTCATTGGTGGTTGGCCACTCTTGTGTTTCAAACCCTGCTTCTGTGTTCTTTAATATAGTGTGGAATATTACAGTATTTATCAATTTTGTTCATAATTAATTTAAGTTAATTATAAAAATCACATGTAAGGTGGCACAAGGGATACCAGTGGGGACGCTTGATTAATATAAGTATCTATATATGTATAGGCAATAGCCTTATCTTTTTTTTTTTTTCAGCAAACAACGGCCACAAACTCAATTCATGTTTTTCTTGTTCTCCTTTCGCGTTCAAAAAATATACAAAATAATTATTATAATTGTGATAGAGAATGATTTTACCTTTCTTTTTGAACGGGACAGAAAATAAATTACCTTAGGGAAGAAACGAGTGATATGATATGATTTTTTTGGTACATTGAATGATATGACATGTGTTTTAAATGAGTGTCCTTATTGTGTGTGACGAAAATTGAGATAGTGATGTTTAGTTTGGAATTTTTTTGAAATTGAGTCGTAGTGCAAAAAAAAGAACATGGTTAGTTACCATGTGTCACGTGAATTGGCACTGGACACACACTTCTGGGACTATTATAATAGGGGATACGTTACATTATATTGATCATTATTAGTTTTTAGCATGCGACTACGCTCACTTGTGGTCCAAAATCCTAAATCCTAACTCAATAATAAAATGTTTGTCAAAAAAATAAAAACAAACTCAATAATAAAATGATTTGGTGGAACTCATGATGGGTAATTTTGAAGTATTGAGTCCGACACATGCATCGCACAAATTATAATATTTTTTAGTGGAAGATTTGAAGAGAGATATTAATTTGTAAGATTTCTTCTTTTTTTTTTTACAAATTTTTTTAAGATTTCTTAATTTTAAAGATTTTTTTACTTAAAAATAAAGTAAAATCTACATGTCATTTGAATTTGAAGATATGATATTCTTTTAAAATCTTATTTTTATATGATATTTTTTTAAATTTTTTTTACGGAAAATAATCTATAATAATAATAGATTAAAAAATACATATAATAAATTTAAGATCATATTTAAATATGGTGATAAAATAACTTAAATTATCAATTTATTATATTTTTTTAATATTAATGTTTGTATTTTTTATTTATGTTATGTATTGATGATTATTTTAATCCTTAATCATAAATAAATATTTATATTATTTTTTTAATTTTTAATATTAACTATTTCATAGTTAAATATTATATTATTAAATAATTAATTTTAATTTATAATAAATTTAAAACAAAATTTTATAAAATGATATAATAACAAAATCTACAAAAATATCATAAAATCTTAATTTAAAAAATAACATAAAAGGTTACTTAAGTAATATTATAAAACTAAAAAAAAAACACCTTAAAATCTTCAATACCCTTCTAAAAAAAAATCTCTTAGCATCTTGACTTAATAACAGTGGTACCACGTTCAATCTTTAATCACCTCTCCCTGTACTTTTTTTTTTTAACGCAGTTTGCAACCAGCCCTTTTTCACCATTCCCCCAAACAAAATAACTAGCCCTTTCAGTTTTCACTATAATGGTCTGTTTCTTATTTTTGTTGAAAATACATTTTTTTTTAATGGGAGCAATAGTTATGCGAAGGTGTTTGCATTGGTGGTGTACTTACAAACTTAACAAACGTTGTGGTCAACCAAATTTATCAACAAAATTGTTATATATTTGTACTAATATCACTGTGTACTTACAAACTTTAGGCTTTATTTATTTATAATGATAGAATTCATGTTTATTTTTGTTACAGTCCTTAGTACGTGTGTTTGCACTTTGCACTTGAATTAGAAACGCACATATTTTTGCATTTTCACGCTTAAAATAATAAAGAGTAAACTACATAAATTTTGTGAAATTTTACAAAAAATAAATATTTTTTTATACTCCTACACTAATTCCTTAATTTTTGAAAAATATTACTTTACCAAATGAGTTGTGCGTTGATTGAACATGTATTGATTGTAGGTCATTAATTGAATTGTGACTCTTATTTAACTTTTTTGTGTTTACACATTTGAAATTAATGAACTTATGTATTGTATGAGTCGTGTACTGATCGAGCACGTATTGAATATAGGTCGTGAATTGACCTATGACTTATATTTAACTTATTTGTACTTATGCATTTAAAGTTAAGGATTTGTGTATCACAATAATGGTATGACAATCGAATGCATTTGTTGTAGGTTGTGGATTGATTTGTGATTCCCATTTAGCTTCTTTGTGTTTATGCACTTAATGTTGAGAAACTTATGTAACGATTGGTTCATTAATATGTTTAATATAATCATTTATGGTTGATAATTAATGTATAACGAGTCATCCATTCAATAATGTTCTAATAAGTAACGGATTAATCCAAAGGAGATCATATATTTTGATACATTTAATGCTATGTACCAATAAATTTAGAGAATGATGTAACACCAATTTATATATTATATCAATTTCTTTAATTGTTTAAAAATATTACATCAAATTCTTCTTAAAAAAAGCTATAATAACGGTTAAAAAAAAGTGTCTATATAATTTCACAAATATATATTATATCAATTTCTTTAATTGTTTAAAAATATTACATCAAATTCTTCTAAAAAAAGGCTATAATAACGGTTAAAAAAAAGTGTCTATATAATTTCACAAAACCTCGTTATGGTCAGTACCTAGTATAGTTTATTCAAATTAAAAAAAAAAAACAAAAAAAAACAGAAATCACTTTTGGCTGCTGGTGATTGACATCAACAGGTAGCAAACACAGTTACACAGTCTTAGTGTTATTTAATCCAAAGGATCTGATTCGTTGACTACGAAAGTGCGTGACGCAGCGAATCCGATTTAGGCATTGTGTACACGTGGGATACGAAGCAGAACAAAACAAAAGATGAGGAAGTGGGTGTTGTTTGAGTGAGTTTGATGTGATGTGATGTCATCATGTCCAATAGCAACAATAGCAAGAAGCGCCGCCACGCTCCGCCTGCGGCACCCGACGCCGTTTTCCGCATCGTGTGTCCGGCCTCAAAGGCGGCGGACGTAACGGCTATCGGCGGCGACGGAGCAAAGATTATAGTGGAGGACCTGTGCGGCGCGGAGGAGCGCGTGGTTGTTGTGGTGGGCGAGGACTCGGCTGCGCAGGTTGCGTTGATTAGGGTTTTCGAGAGAACGGTGGATGAAGAAACTAAGAATTCGACAGTGTCGTGTAAATTGGTGGCCCCCAGCTATCAGGTTGGTTGTGTGCTCGGGCGAGGAGGCAAGATCGTCGAAAAGATCAGGCAAGACACTGGGGCCCACATTAGGGTTTTGCCCATAGACCAACCTCCTCCTCCTTCCGGAGACGAATTCATTCAGGTCTTATTTTCTTCTCTATATTTTATACTATTACATAAATTGTTGAGTTGAGGCTTATGACATGATGTATTATTATGCAGATAACAGGAAACTTTGGCGCAGTAAAGAAAGCGCTTCTATCTGTTTCATCTTGTCTTCATGATAACAATTCCGGTGGCTTTAAACCTTCTGGGGGTTCATATGATCATCATTCAAGAGGTTATTCTTTTTCGGGTCCGGAAAGTGGTGGAGCTTCTTCTCACAGTCACAGGATGTTTGTGGAAGAGGAGGTTGTCTTCAAGCTCTTGTGTCACCATGATAAAGTTGGTAGTCTTATTGGCAAAGGTGGTTCTGTAGTGCGTGCTCTGCAGAACGAAACTGGTGCATCTATCCAAATTGTCGAGGCTGGACCTGATTCAGACGAGCGTGTCGTTGTCATATCTGCACGAGAGGCATGATAACAACTTCTTATTTGCCTTCATTGCATAATGCTCTAACTCCGTAGGATACTTTTTTTGCATGAATTGTGCTTTGGTTGTGCTCACTCTTCAATGTTATGTCTAGGACAGACGCTTCTTTGTAACTTTGGGTGTTTGCTGAGATTATTGTGAGTGGGCTCTGGCTCTCTGGTGTCATGTTATTCAGGGGATCTTTGTTAGAAATCTAAAATATGATTGTTCTTTTGTTATAATCAAACAGGTAACCTTTGTGTGATTTTTGTGGCTGGGGTTCATCTTCAGATTGTTTACTCTGTGAGTTGCTGTTGAGTTGTTCTAATCATGGTAACTTCTCTGTATTGGTAGTTTTCTTTGCAAAACATGTTTTTGCAGATTATGGGAGCTGTGGCAGAAAACTATAAAATCTGATATAGAATTTCAATGATATTTGTCAAGGAAACGAACTAAATTTGATACAATCTTTTGCAGACGTCAGAGCAAAAACATTCTCCTACACAAGAAGCTGTCATCCGTGTTCATTGTCGACTTACAGAGATTGGATTTGAACCAAGTGCTGCAGTTGTTGCTAAGCTTCTTGTGCGTTCACCGCAGGTGGGCTGCCTCTTGGGCAAGGGGGGTCTTGTTATATCTGAAATGCGAAGGGCCACAGGTGCTAGCATTCGCATTTTTTCAAAGGAACAGATTAAATACATTTCCCAAAATGAAGAAGTTGTACAGGTAACTGGTGCTCTAGACATTTGAATGTGAATTATATGCATGTTTGATGATGCTATGTACAATACAAATCAAATGATATGCTTGGATGAGAGGAAATAAAATAGAAAGGAGAGAAAACACTGATGATGATGCATTTTTTTTTGTTTGGTTGAAGAGAAAAGTTCCCTTTAAGAAACAAAAGTTAAAAAAAATCCTTTAATTTTCTCCTCAATTTGAATTTCAAACATTTCTCTCTTCTCTAGTTTCTTTCCTCTACCAAACAGAGGGAAAGGAAATGGAGAGAGAGAGAGAGAAAGAGCGAAAAGAAGGCTGCAAAATTTCCCATGTTTAATAAGTCATTAGGAAATGATATGTCTCTCTTTACCTTGAATCTTAAATTCTTTTCTTTTTTACACTAATTTGAGTTTTAGTCAGTAACTTTTAGTATGTCTTGAGAAAGAGCAAGTTATGTCTCTTCATTTTTCATTGGCTTATCCCAACTTTGATCCTACTATTCAATTCTAGTTTCAATCCTAGGATTATGAATATGTATTATGAATTTTTCAAAATTCGGTTTATGATTTACAATTTGTGGTTTTTACCTCTTTCTGATTGTACATTGGCTGTAAACGTGCCTAGTGTAGATTTATGTTTTGGAATTTGATGGTCTTCTGCTCAACAAGTAGGATCTTAACATATTAAATAAACTGTGTTCTATCGCAGGTTATTGGGAGCTTACAATCTGTTCAAGATGCTTTGTTTCACATAACCAGCAGAATTCGGGAAACCA
This sequence comes from Amphicarpaea edgeworthii, assembly GCA_014843725.1. Lineage (NCBI taxonomy): Eukaryota > Viridiplantae > Streptophyta > Magnoliopsida > Fabales > Fabaceae > Amphicarpaea > Amphicarpaea edgeworthii. The sequence continues at coordinate 361,626 of CM026320.1, read as the reverse complement.
TTTTCCCAATAAGGACTCCTCCAAATTTTAGTGCACCACCACATTTGCCACCGTTTCCAGAAATGCCGCCTCCTTTATTTAGGCCAAGAAATCACTTGATGTCCTCTGGCCACCCTCCTCCTCCTCAAGTTGGGCACCCTCATGGAATTGACCATTCAACTGTTCCCCCCATGCCGGCGGACCATCAGCAGCATGCATTTGTACGTGGTATGGGACGTGGTCCACCAAACATGGATCGAGTTCCCTATCCTCGTGGTTATGAAGGACCAAATTCTCCAAGATCATGGAATCCTCTGGTCAGTTTCACTTTCAGATACAGGGTTTAATGCTTGGGGGATCTTCATAACATGGTCTAAACATTTTGTATTTTCTTTTTTTGGGTGGAGGATAGGGGGTTAAACACCTCCCCCCAGCCTGTCCTTTATATTTAAGAATGATGTTTATAATGCTTAGGTGTGTATTTCAGGCAGTTAACAGAGGAAACCCAGGAGGAGCAGCTGATACTTCTAGTTTGGCCTCAAGAAACGAGAACCCTGGAAAGTGAGTTTAAGAAAGTTTTTTTGAAGTGACGTTTTATTTTATAAGCTGATAGGTGCTTCCAACATTTATAAAAACAGGTGTTGTTCCAAATATCTTATGCTGGTATTTGTGTTATTTCCAGGAATGGAAACCCATTGCAGAACTTAACTATTGAGATCACCATCCCTTATATGTATTTAACTCACGTGTATGGGGAGAACAATAGCAACCTAACTCAGATTCGACAGGTCTTTCTATATCTGAGTAGCAAATTTCATTTCTTATTGTTTGCTAAACATTGTCTTAATAGTAGTTTTTTAACCCTTGGGTTTTCCTCAGACGTCTGGTGCACACGTGGTGGTTCATGATCCAAAACCTGGAGCCACTGAGGGTCTGGTGATTGTGTCTGGAGCATCAGATCAAACTCACGCTGCTCAATGCCTAATTCAAGCTTTCATTTTATGTGGACAAACTGTAGCTTGAGACTGCAGGAACAAGAGGCATCTACACAGCAAATCTTGTACTATGATGGATTAAGATTAAGGATTTATATCAAGTTTGTTGTATCATTTTGCGAATTGCATGTTCAATCAATGTAATTTATTTGTTCTTTCCTGCGCCGGGTGATAGTTCCCTCCTTTTTACTGCTGATTCTAATCCTGGTGGTAAGTTAGTTACCCTCACAACGCAGAATTAGATAATTTTTTTTGGTCTGCCAATTGAAGAACTTCAAAGTGAAATGAATGAAAATCACTCAATCTAATTCAAAAAGGGAACAATTTTTTTACTTTATTTTTAAATACAACTGCTCTGCTCAAATTTAATACAACATCAGGAAGAGCATTGAATTTGTTCAGCATACCCAAAATAAATAAATAAATCTCCAAAAAGAACTAGCTGTTACAGGGCAATAATGACTTTCTGCACATATTTAAAACAAAATACAGAATGCTCATTTAAACATTTTCACTAAAATCTTAGTAGAATAAACCCCCTTCTACAATTTCTTATGTAGGGACAAAAACTCTACCATCACCCTTATTTTCATGGAATCGCTCTCCATTCTGTGACCAGAATATAAAGTACATTATGACGAATCATTGGCTTCTCCTGCAACTCTATGGACTATCTGGTTGGCCTCTAAACTTTTAATCTGTAAAATATTATATGAAGGAAAAATTAAGGTCATAGAAGTTGGCAAGAAATACATCATCATGAAATTTAAGGAATGTATGGTTTCCGACCTCATTCTTGATAGGTCCAGATAAGGGTGCCGCCCTTGATAGGTCCCTCAGGGTTCCCTGTGGTTCAGAAAATGAGAAAATATCAAGAAACTAAATCAAAATAAGCCATAAATTTTTTGCTGAAATGTACTCGGTTTCAAAGATAGTAACTCGGTCAGATATAGGGCATGTTTGTGTAAGCTTATCTAAAAACACTTCTAGGAGTCCATAAACTAAAATTAGCTTCTCATTAGTTAATTCGTAGGAACTCTTATCTTTTAGAGAAGTTATATGAGAGAGCTCTTCCAAATGACTATGTATGCAACTGAATTAGTATCATTGTGTGGCCAGCTGAATTAGTATGCACATACCATGATAATTAAGTATTAAGAAGTCAATAATAAATTGGAAGGAAATGAACCACCTCAATATATTTGCAGAGCAACAAAGAATATACAAAATCATAGCAACGTACATGAGGAATAAACATAACTCTCATTTACCTTATTTGCCCACATAAGACCACAAGCATTGCAGAGGGTCCTTGGCCCTTCAGGCCCGCGTCGCATCATTGGTGTACTCTTCTCACTGATGCCACAGTGCCTACAACTGACATAAATTGACAGAAAACACCATTTGTCAAATGGTATACAAGACAGAATCTCCCTCTTGTCCTAGAATGAACCAGTCAACTTACACAATATCTTGCTGCTGGGATCCATTATTGTCCGCTGTCCAGTTTTCATTCGTCCCCCAATTTGTGGCATTTGATGCAGATTCATCGCAATTGGACTTGGAAGATGTAAACTGACCTTTATTTCTTTGCATCCTATATAAGTCACTTGTATTTGTTAGCAAGTGGTGCAAGTATATCAAGGTAACACTGCCAGTCAGGATGTGGATTTAGGAATATATTTACATGATAAAGAGAACAAACATCAGCATATAAACTTGCCAGTATCACACATTCACCACACTATTACATCACTTTAAGAAAACTAGAGCTATAAGACGAGCATGAAACATATTTCAGACATGGATTTGTCTATCAATCAAATCCCTAACTTATTGCTGAGTTACACCTAAGCAACTTCATTGATACCTACAATTAGTTATGCTATTGATGGTTTTCTCAAAGAAATAGATTCTTGCCCTTGACAAATATAAAAGATAGAAAACAACAATGAATCACGGATTTTGAAAGAATTTAGACATGATATCCCAAAAGCTACAATGAGGTGATACATGATAATAAGGAGGCTTCAACAAACAAATTTAGATTATTGCAGACCCTTCAAGAAACACACCACTATGTTCTGTTTTGCAGTCTTTTGCTCCCTTTACTATTATCAATAACACTACATTACAAACATAAACGGCATACTGTAAAATCAGGATTTTAACACAAACAAGTAGTCCATGTAAGCTTAATCTAAAAAATAATGATAGGAAACACCATACCTTAATGCTACTTCTTTACGAACAGTATACCGAATTTTTTTGTCAAAATTTCGTTCCTTCCGCTTTTCACGAAACCTAATCAATGAAGCTAATCTCTGAGGGACACTGAATTTTTGCGGAGTACCAGTAAATCCCTAATAAAATACTTCATGAGCCATATATTTGACTAGAAAAAGAGCATGAATCGCACTCCAACCAAATAATGTAGTAATACCTGGTTATTATGGTTAGGAGATACTGGCATGGCAGGCATAGTTGGAGGTATTTCACGGCCTCCCAGTAACAGTAGTACAGCTTGAACCTGAGAGAGACATCCCAGGATTATCAGAAATTATTTTCTTCAGTGAATCAATGTTGGCAGTAGTCTCTAACCTAACTTGCTTAATAATATATCGAATTGTTAATTATAGTAGCCCAAAGCCATCTTTTACAAAAGCTTGTTAAGCTGCATATTATGATAAAATTTTCCACAAGAAAAGCATTGAAAGTTGAGACAATACAAGTCTATGCCTGTGCAAATGGTGCTGGAGAGGGATTAGAAGAAAATAACTAGTCCACATTTTTTTATTGATACAATTCACCAACAAAACTGACAAACAACAACAATGAAGCCTTTTTTTCCAAAAGGCGAGGTTGGCTACAAGGAACAAGCAACACTGTAATGTTCTACAGTGAATCTTGCTAAAAGATAAACCATTGACCTCTAAATCTTTGTTAATGCCAATAATTTTTCAGTCTCACTATATTTCTAGGCTACCCCTATATGATCTACTCTTCTCACTCAGATTTCTGTAATCCTCTCCACACATGTCCAAACCACCTAAGACAGATTCTATCATTTTGTTGTGCAATAGTATTCATGTCAAGTATTCATTTTTGTCCAAACCTCAACTTTCCTTTTAATGCATTCATGACTAGTATTTCCACTCATCTGCAGCATTCTTATCTATAGTGCATGGTGTTTATTCCTTTATTGGCTTTTCACTGTCTAACACTCAGTTACATACAGCATTGTTAGTCTTATAGCTGTGCAATAAAATCTCCCCCTAAGCTTGAGTAATACCTTTTTATCATAGATCAACAAAAATGATAAATACTCAAGAAGAAGAAGAAATGGGAAAACCAAACACGCTTAAAAGATATCCTCAATATCTACAACAAAGGCTTGAGTCACCCATACTAGGTTAGACATGAGGAACAATGTCATATGAAGGAAAAAGTAAAAAAGCCTAAGATAAGTTGATGCACCTTTTCTGGTGACACGGAGTCAAAAACATAAACCTGGCCCTGAAAAGACAACGTAAGCTGATCCACAGAATCTCCCCCTTGATCCATTATTAGAGCATGATTGTCAGGGAGATTTCCATGGTTGGAGGGGACTTCACCTTCTACACTCTCACTTCCACCACCACCATCATTTTGATCATCGTCAATCCCATTCCCATTGCTCATATGGTGCAGTCCATGATGCTCGTGTTCTTGTTGCACATATGGCACATGTATAGGATGCTGTCCATCACTGATGTGTATCCGAGAATCACCCCCATGAATACCATCCATGGTACAGGACCTTTGGAAATTAGGCAGAAAGATTATTAAAGGCAGTCAGAGAAAACTAATAGTAACAACAACATCAACAACCACATGGTAAAAAACAAGTTATAAACTCTGGACTACGGAGAGCACGAATTTCTTCTAGCAAACTAAACTACACATAAAATCAATCAGAAAGTACAATGCCATAACTAGTAAAGTATGATAGTAAGTAAGGATAGTGTGCAGCATTATATTCTAATTCGTACTAAGTACATTTCTAGGAAATGAAACGTGATAGCAAAGCCAAAATGTAAAACCATTCCATTCCAGCAGCAAGGAAACGGATAAGACAAAAAGAGATTAGATTAGAAGCACTTCAAACATTTGAGTGACTTTTATGAATCCCCGAGGTAAAGGAATAGTTTTGGTTTTGCCTCACAAACAAATAATAAAGATGGGAATGAAATGAAAAAAAAGGCACAATTTATTTTTGAAAAATATTAAATGGGAAAGGATGAGGAAGAAATAAAGCATTTTTAGGGAGAAGGAGCAGACCAACAATTGGAGGTTGTGGGTTGATCTGCACAACAGCCCAGAAGCACCTTCGCAACAGAAAAGGGTTGGGATAAGGTCACGATAACTGAGAAAATAGTGAAGAAGAAGAAAATGGAGAGAGTTAAAATGAGTCGGTAACGAAAGGCGATGGGGGAATGAGATCAGGGTCAAGGAGACACGAAACAGTGCCTTGTTTTGTTCCAAGTTTTTTCACAAACCCAATAATAATATTTCATTATGTCACTTGTCACCACTAATAATTTTATTTTTTCATCTTCACTTTCTTATTCTTAATTCGAATTAAAGTGATTCACTATTTATGCCTGTCTTTCTTACTGTTCCAGTTACCTATATGAATTTATTTATGAATTATGATGATACCAAATATAGTTTTTTCACCCTAAAAGGAAACTTTAGTATATATGTATACATTGTAAAAGGGTTTTAAAAATTGTTATGCACAAATTAAATTCATCAACAAAAAACAAACATTGAATATTTGTATATCATCCTTTAATTTTTTTTATTTACAAAAAAAAATTATATTTGATAACTTATTAAAAAATAAAAAAGTTAACTAAAAGTAAAAACAATAACAGAAAACTGTTAATTAAAAGCAAATTTTATGAAAAACACTTTTTTAAATACGGCTTAATCTCTTTCCAAAGTTATATAATCTAACAAATTTAATTTAATTTAAATTTTTAGAAACACTTTTTAAAAATTAACTTTTCTTAGAAAACATTTTTTTTTTTTTGAAAATCCTTTCCCCCTCCATTAGAAAACTATTATTGGTTGGTTACTATAATTTTATTTGAAAATCACTTCCTTCTTCATTTCAAAAACTATTATTGATTGGTTACCAAAAAAAAAAAATAGAAAATGAATTTTGCACTTTCATAGTTTTTGTGTTTGGTGACAACTACAAGGTAATGATAAAGAGTGTGGTGTTGAATATTCATTGTTTAATTAACAACTGAATTTAGAGGAATTGACTTGAATTGAAGAAAGGGGACCCTTGCCGTGGAGAATTGTAGTAGTCTCCGGTTCCTCTCTCTGAACTTGTTTTTGACTTTGCAAATCTTAATCTTATAATTTTAACGCGTTTTTATTAGCCAAACGAATCTTGTGGTTCCGACAAATAAACAAAAAAAAAAAAAACGACCGGGCGTTTAGTTTCTTAAGGTTGGTCTGAAGTCTGAAATGGCGAGAGGGAGCAGATCAGTGACGACGAGCAGTAAATGGAGGTACTGCCACCCTTCATATTACCTGAAGCGTCCAAAGCGTCTTGCTCTGCTCTTCATCGTTTTCGTTTGCGTCTCTTTCATTGTCTGGGACCGTCAAACTCTCGTAAGAGAGCACCAGGTCAGAGCTCTAACAACTACTTACGATCTCTATTCTTTTTAGATCGATCCAGATTGTTTGTGTTCATCATCATCATTTTAATCTATCTCGCATCTTATAGGATCCGCTGTTATTTTTACTTTATTTTAATTTACAAATTTGTTTGCAGTGTAACTTTCTTTGTAAAGCGAGGATGATATATTTATTTATTTGTGCTAAATACAGGTTGAAATTTCCGAGCTGCAAAAAGAGGTGACTGTTTTGCAAAACTTGGTAAGAGACTATCAATGGCTTAACCTTTTGGGTCTCAGTTTTATTTTGCAAAGAATAAACACAAGCAATGAGGTAGGATATACATATCTTGCATTTTAATCTGATAAGAACCTTGGGAAAACCTCACCACAAAAGCTAGCTGTTGTAGTTGAAGAGCCCAAGGCCTTATACCCCCCTCACTAGAATCCCATACTTCCAATGTGGTACTCAAGTCCCATAACTTGCAATTGGACCCTAACAAAATCCTCCTTTGTGAATTCTCATTCTGCATTCAATCTTGCATAAAGCTAAATCCGCACCTCTGGCTATTAGGTAGTAAATCCTTTCATTGTAGCTGTTTTACAGCCAAGGTTTCTTATTTCATTAATCTAATTTTGTGTTATGAAACCCTTTTTCATAAATCTTCTTGGAAGCTAAGCAATTAGATTTGTTTCAGTTGGATGACTCCAATAACAAACAAGGTGATACTTCTGGAAAGACTGACTTGAGGAGAAAAGGTACCAAGTCCAGTAAAGAGGTCCTAGATGATCCCATTGCTATTGAGAGGAGGGAAAAAGTAAAAGAAGCAATGCTTCATGCTTGGGGATCTTATGAGAAATATGCATGGGGCCAAGATGAACTTCAGGTATAGTGAATCTCTATTATGAACCCATCAACCTTTCACTTTTTATAGGTATTTTCCATTTTGAGTTATGCATGTCTAAAGTTTCTATTGTAGGGCCTCAAGTTCAGCTTCTTTCCCTAGATGTAAATATTATGGAAGTCTTGCCAGATCAGGATTTAGTTCACTTGTATTTTTGCTCCAATTCTAAAATATGTAACAATTCTGGATTGATGTGAAAAAAAAAAAGGATTATGCATTTATGCTTTGAAGCCATTAGTCAGATAGTGGATGACACACTTTTGCTTTCCTTATCTAAATGCATGCTGCCATTTTCTTAAATAATACATGATAAATATTGGTTTGTTTTTCGTAAATTAATAGTTAGTTTTTTGTTGCTACCAGCCACAATCAAAGAATGGTGTCAATAGCTTTGGAGGTCTTGGAGCAACTTTAATAGATTCTCTTGATACACTATATATTATGGGTCTCAAGGAACAGTTTCAGAAAGCACGAGAGTGAGTGTAACTTTTGACTCTATAATATGAACACGTGATCTTGTTCTTTTTTTGCTCTCATATCTCCATATATGTTTGGAATCAATAGTGGTGAGGTTGTTTCTAAAGTTATATTCGGCAAGGATACTTGCATTTAGAGTAGAAAATTCACTTTATATTGTTTTCTATTTTCTCTTTCAATTTTAATGCTCTACCGGCTGCAACTTCATTCTGGTATATTTTAACGTCTAAGGTTTGATTTCTGATGCATATTTATTGCCCCTACTCACTCTTCATTGCTGAATTTTTTTCTGAATTGAGACATAGTAGTTATTTATATTTGTTTCAGTTTCTTTCTATATTCATCTATTTAATGTTTAATTGTCATACTCTTGGTTATGCTTTGTTGCATTCCTTGTCATAATAAGAAATTGCTCTGACAGATGGATCGCAAACTCTTTGGATTTTAACAAGGATTATGAAGCAAGTGTTTTTGAGACAACCATAAGGTTACTTTATAAGGTTTACTTTGCAGTTGAAGTTCCTTCCCCGTATACAAAATTATATTTTTTAGCTCATTTGTTATACAACTAATATTGTTTTTTTATTCTTTTTCTTTGTTGGTCTATTTCCATCAAAATCCAGAGTAGTAGGTGGTCTTCTTAGTGCATATGATCTTTCAGGGGACAAGGTTTTCCTCAACAAAGCTACAGAAATTGCAGACAGGTTACTGCCTGCATGGAATACACCTACAGGAATTCCTTACAACATCATTAATTTGTCACATGGACGAGCACACAACCCTAGTTGGACTGGGGTAAATTATAGAATTCTGTTTATGCATTTCAGTCTTACTGAACACTAGGAGATTTGGGATGTTACTTTGAGGGGTTGTAGTCCTTGATTTTACCAGGCATTGTTTACAATTTTATTACCCTTAGAGTCAGATATATGGCTTTAAGGGGTTTATATAATCCTTGGTCTTACTTTCTCAGCTTTGATATTGTAGTTATAAGTTACTTTTTATGTTTATGCTTCATATTGGTTTTCAAGCAATTAATGAAAATGGATCTCTTATTCAAGGCAGGTTTGGATGAGCTTTCAATGAAAAATCCTTTTATAAGGGCTTCTTATATAAACCAATTAAACCCTTTTGTAAAAATATGAGATATTTTATATTTTGATGCAATACTCAAGAAGTCCTTTTTTTTTTCTTTTTTTTGTTTTCAAACAGTCTCTCCTCTCAAAATTAGCTTTAGCTAGGTCTTTTTTCTAAGAAAACATGAAATTTTATATTTTAGAGAAAGCACAACTTTGGGACCTTTTGGCTGAGTATTGATCATGAAATTACTATCTTCTTATTTTATTGTAGAAAAATAGCATTTCATCTTAGGATTTTGTATTAAAAGCATGAATTTTGGCTAGTTGATACTGCAAATGTCATTCACGTGCTTGATCAAATTCAAAGACTTTCTATGTTAGTTCTGCTGGGTTTGTGGTTGATTGAGTGATTTTTATTTGTAGGTAGATTAGTTTTGGATTCCTGACTCTGATTGTATGACTCAAAATCACTGGAGCTACTTTATCAAAGTCTCTAATTCCTTTTTGTTTTTATTTTGTCAAGGGTGAGAGTATCTTGGCAGATTCTGGCACTGAACAACTGGAATTCATTGCTCTATCTCAAAGGACTGGAGACCCAAAGTATCAGCAGAAGGTAACTTTGATTCTATATGTTCTATTTATTTTTTAAGGGATGGGTTACATTTATGTTGTGGTCAAAATCAGATATAATTACAGGCAAACATTGCAGTGCTGGTGCCCTTTACGTGCTTAAATATGCTTTATCAATGCCAGGCTGTTTGTACCAGTACCATTACTACTAGCCTTCTTTGTACGTGGTTAGAGCTTCACTGTATATTTTAAGCACATAGCTAAGGGCATCAGTTACATGCTTATGCCAGTATGCCTTTAATTCATATATCACATTTGCATGCAATTTTTCTAGGAATGCACTCATTGTGGTTTGCACCATGCTATTTCAGGTGGAAAATGTAATAACCCATATAAATAAAACATTTCCTGATGATGGATTACTTCCCATCTACATTAATCCTCGTAGTGGGGCAGCAGGTTACTCTCCCGTCACATTTGGTGCCATGGGGGATAGGTATTAACATAATTTAGCAAACTTCTACAATTAGTAATATGATCTGGATATTGTTAAATTCTAATCATTTTATCTGTATTTGTTAATTTGGTCTGTTGATGATTGATACAATCTTGTTGCAGTTTTTACGAGTACTTGCTTAAAGTCTGGATACAAGGGAATAAGACTTCAGCTGTAAAACATTATAGGTGAGAATAATGCACCAACTTTATCACATTTTCTGCCCTTTGGGTTGATACGTTATTGATGAATTCATAATGGAATCCATGCCATTGTAGTAGATGGTGGTAGCTAAAATCTAATTTTACCTCCTTGAATTGATTAGAGAATTTTTATCTTAATCTTTAAAATTTTATGGTTAAAGACATTTCAATTTTCCTTTCACATAAATATTGAATAAGTGTAAGGGTTCTTTAACTTCATTTTTTTCCATCCATTTCTTTCTGGAACCTTGAAAACAGAGATATGTGGGAGAAATCAATGAAAGGTCTGTTAAGTTTGATTAGGAGATCAACACCGTCTTCTTTTGCTTATATATGTGAGAAGAATGGAGGATCTCTCACAGACAAAGTATGATATTGCACTTACAATGCTTGTATTGTCATATTTAGTATTTAACATATGATGTTCTGGGTGTTGGTGTAATTTTTCATTCTACTGAGTACCTGCAGATGGATGAACTAGCATGCTTTGCTCCTGGGATGATTGCTTTGGGATCGTTTGGTTACAGTGCTGATGATGATTCACAGAAGTTTCTGTCACTTGCTGAAGAGGTATATTTTGATAGCTTATTTAATTTAATAAACCCTTATGTGCTTGTTCTGTTGATTGACTGAGTTTTGGTCTTTATCTGTCAATTTACTTATGGTTTTCACGTCTACATAAGTTTAATCATTTTTTTCCTGATTAGGCATTGTTAAGCTGCTTGGATTCAAATCATATGATGTTAACAATTTCATTTTTATAATATGCTCTCGGGTAAAGTACACCTAGTGGGATAAGTCTTTGTTGTTATTGTTGTTGCTCGGGTAAATTAGCATTGATTTCTAAAGCCTATTTTAAAGTGTTGAGAGTGGTGGGTACTTCTATCTATGGCAGGAAACCTGTTTCCTCTTTCTTTTTGCAAGAAATTTATCATTGGTTTAAAACAGAGAATGTGTTCAGCTATAACTAAGAATTTTGTTGTCATTCAAATAATTATCCAATGTGAGTGGAAGTAGTGGCTGTGAGTGATGTTTTAATTTGTGAGTCAACCTATAGGGAAACGCACTGCACATTCCTTCTCCAGTGCATGTGGATATTTTATTGTGCAATGCTATTGATATTATGAGGTAATCACTGAAGATATGTACCTTCTTTTGCAGCTTGCTTGGACATGTTATAACTTCTACCAATCAACTCCAACAAAATTGGCTGGAGAGAACTATTTCTTTAATTCTGGGCAGGTTAGTTATTAGTTTATTTGTGCCATGCAATTTGAAAATTGTGTGATCTAAAATTTATTTTTTGAATTTTAAGGACATGAGTGTGGGTACATCGTGGAACATACTGAGGCCAGAGACAGTTGAGTCCCTCTTTTACCTTTGGCGTCTAACTGGCAACAAAACATACCAAGAATGGGGTTGGAATATATTTCAAGCTTTTGAGAAGAACTCCCGTATAGAGTCAGGCTATGTTGGACTGAAGGATGTAAGCACAGCTCAATTTTCACATCTAATAATGTGTTTTTGTATTAAGTGCATCCTATCAAAAGCTAGATCATTTGTTGAATGAAGCACTTCGATAAACTATAGAGGCATTCATTTAATGCTGAGCATCCATTTAATATCCTAAGCAACTATTCTGCCTACTCATTCATTGTTCACATTTCTCAGGTTAACAGTGGAGTCAAAGACAACATGATGCAAAGCTTCTTTCTTGCGGAGACCCTGAAGTATTTTTATCTACTCTTCTCACCTTCTTCAGTCATCCCGTTAGATGAATGGGTATTCAACACAGAAGCCCACCCTCTGAGGATTGTGACCAGAAACGAAGAGGGACTTGTTAAGAATTTAGATGAGAAGCAAAAACCTTTTTCCAGAATAGGTGGCAGGAAGGAAGGTCGGTCGGGTTAGACATCCATTCCGTTCTTCTCTACCATTGCTGATCGAATCCCTTTTACCAAAATTATAGAAAAGCAGTTTGTTCCATTATGTCAGCATTTCCTCATTGGGAGGAGTAAGGGGTTCGTTCATTCAGCCACTGATGGTATCTAATATAGGAAATAGTTCTTCATTGAAATGGGTTTATTCAAGGTGACCTGACCTTTTGTTGATGAATGACCCTTTTCAAATTCACGGCTAATAGGTTGTTGCACTTTTTTTTTTTTCTGGAACCAATTTTTCAGAGCATTATACAACTGGGGACATATATCTGCGTATTGAATAGAAGATAATCCCTGCCTATTAACATTTTTCTTTGGTGCTTTTACTTATTACGGAATTTTATGGAGCGCGAGGTAGTTTTATACGCTTGTTTTGTTTCTTTGATGAAATTTGGTATGGCACTCTAAGTGGTTTTATGTATTCAACCATTCTCCTTTGTTTTTCTCAGTAAACTTCATCTTTTTGTTGTTGGATCAGTCTTTTATCGGACTAATGACTTATCTATGGATATGCACACTGGTTGGATCAGTTCGAGGAAGAAACATTAAAAGTTGATTTAAATGGTTAAGTAGCGACTGAGTTATAAAGGGGTGATATTTGATTAGCTTGCAGGCTGTTAATTTTCTGTTTTGTTATTTTTGGGAAAAAATGAATAAATGACCTGAAAGCTAAACAACTTTAGTAATAATACGATTAAAAAAACGTTTAAATGTAATCGCATAACAAAAGAAACTGTCAATCTCATGGATCATTTTGTATGGGGGCATTTTTTTTTTGTCAATGCCGTTAATAACGCTTATATGGATTAAATAACGCTTACAAAAAAAAAAAAAACTATATTTACATCATCCTAAGAGGCAAGTTGAAATTGAAATTCAAACTTTGAAATGTTAGATGTGAGGCATTTGAAATAATAAACATTTGGTAATTGTTGTAAACATGGAAATGCTGAGGATCCCTAAAGACCCTAACCATAAGAAGGTAAAAACAGAATTCCAATAAGTTAGTGAGAATAAAAAAAAAGGAAAACAAGTGTTAATAAGTTATAATAGCATTTCCAAAGACTCTACAGTATAAAGACAAGCAATGAAATAAGGTTATTTTGATTAGTTAAAAAGCTAACATAATGTTTCAATTCTCCTAGAAACAATTATCTCCCACCCAGAAAAAAGCATTAAAATAAGAAAAATGTAATTTGTATAATAATAATAATAAAAGTTAAGAAGAGAAAAAGGATGTGCCTGTAATTGGCGGAATATTCCGTGAACAATTTTGTTCCTTCCTTCAGTCTTCACTTCACTTTACTTCATAGTTCAGACTTGACGCTGGGTTCCATCTACAATTCAGAATTAATGCGAACATCCTATAATCTTCTTCTTCGTTCTCGCTCTCGCTTCCGCCGCTGCCCTCACCATTTCCACGCCTATCGTTCACTCTCCGTCGTATTCATCAAACCAGTTCCAGAGCACCATCCACCATCAACTATCATTCCCTCCTATTCGCATTCACATTCACGATTCCTTCTTCTCGGCTTCAATGTTCACCATCATCATCATCGCAGTACGTAACTCCTCTCTTATTATGCCCTTTCTCTTATCTTATTCATTCACCTCTTTCTTTCTTTCTTATTCTTCTTCTAGGTTTCTTTACCAGAGCTAAGCCAGTCGCCAACATTGAATTCAACGATCGCCACAGGTTCCTTTTATTAATTTTAATTTTAATTTTAATTTAACTGCTGCACCTGATTCCTGATTCCGTTATTGTAGTCAGCGAGCTGTTAAAACTGCATTGTGGTGTAACTTTCTTGTTTTTTCACTCAAGTTTGGAGTATGGTTAGCTTCCTCTAGTCATGTTATGTTAGCTGAAGTCGTCCACTCCGTTGCCGATTTTGCTAACCAGGTTACCTCATTACCTTCTTTCATTCTTATTTTCATCTCTCCTATATATAAGTACTTTTCGCATTACTTATCATTATTTTTGTAGGCGCTACTTGCTTATGGTTTATCAAGCTCCAGGCGTGCACCAGATGCTATTCATCCGTGAGTTTAACTGTGTTCATTATGTGCAAAATCTAACTATACTCAATATATGATCTTAATTTGTTATGGCATCCATTTCTATTTCATGGGATGAACTCAGATACTGCTTTTGTCTTTGTACCTTCTTTTGAATTTAATTACTGTGTTAAAATGGCAATGTGTCTTCTATTTCTACAGTTATGGCTATTCCAAGGAAAGATTTGTTTGGTCCTTGATATCTGCTGTTGGGATATTTTGTCTTGGTTCTGGTGCCACCGTTGTTAATGGATTTCAAAACTTGTGGATTGCACAGGTATTTAACCAAATTGGATCTTTGATTTCACCTGTGAATTTTCTCTTATTCAAGTTGTTGACTTTTTGAGTCTTTCCTTTTCAGCCCCCTGAGAATATGCATTATGCAGCTTTGGTGATATGTGGTTCATTTGTCATTGAAGGTACTGCTGTCTCCTTTTCAATCTGGATGCAGTCTATTATCCTTTGTCTATTTCCATCCTTTCCTTTTTCAATTGTCATTTTCTGTTAGGTGCCTCTCTTATTGTCGCCATACAAGCTGTCAAGAAAGGTGCAGCTGCGGAGGGAATGAAATTAAGAGACTATATTTGGCGAGGCCATGATCCTACATCTGTTGCTGTGATGACAGAGGTGCTAACTTGTTGCACTTACTTATCTTTAGTTCGCAAACATGTTAGTTCATTTGGTCTAAACAAGAATTGCTGAATGCTGATGCTTGGTGGGGGGTGGGGGGGTGGGATAATTTAGAAATAACAGTTCCGAATAGAATGAATTACTTATCACTTGCTATATATTTAGCTATATTTTTTCTCAGAAAGTTATTTTGAAGCTAGGTATGTTTTTGTAGTTATTTAAGTTTAACTAGATGTAACTTCAACTTATATGCTCCCCATGGGCCATGGTGAAGATACTGTATTTTTGTTATCATTTTGCATCAGAAAAAGGAACAGGGATGAGCGACTTAAAACTTGTATTGCTAAGAAGATTTGCATATTTGTCTCTTTAATGGGCTATGGATCATGATTCTATCTGTCTATTTAGTTTTTAAACCCTTTAGTAATGAATTAAGATTTTACCTGGTTGTTCGTTCTCATATATGATAGCAAATTATGCAGGATGGTGCTGCAGTCACTGGCCTTGCAATTGCTGGGGCATCATTGGTTGCAGTAAACGTTACTGGAAATGCCATTTATGATCCCATAGGTTCAATTGTAGTTGGCAACTTACTTGGAATGGTAAAGAGGGTTCAGAAGACAGCAAAATTCCCCAGGCATTTGAAGTAGTATCTATTTTATTTTAATTCCATGCTGAATTAACCATGCAGGTAGCCATATTTCTTATCCAGAGAAACCGGCATGCCTTGATTGGTAGAGCTATGGATGACCATGATATGGAGAAAGTACTTCAGTTTTTGAAAAATGATCCGGTACAAGCTTTTTGCTAGTTTCTATGGAAATCATTTAATAACTTTTTTTATTGTTCATTTGACTAAGGTGACTTTTGTGCTTTAGGTTGTAGATGCCCTCTATGATTGCAAAAGTGAAGTTATTGGGCCTGGATTCTTCAGATTTAAGGCAGAAATAGGTTACCTTTCTCATCTTTGTTACTATATTTTATGTAGTTTAGGTTGTGGATATAATTCTGAAATTTTCCTTTATTTGGAATATGGCCTATTTGTTTGTGCTTTTTGTAAAAAGAAAAGGCACTTTTAATTCAACGATATGTTAAACAAATATAATTACCATGTGTGGTCTCAACAGTTATTGACATGAAGGCTATGTTTGAATTGATGGAAGGGGTGGAATGGAAAGAAATGAAATATAATGGTATTATCAATTATGTTTCATTGCTTGGGTTGGTAAAATAAATATGGAATATAATAGAAATTAGTGTGATCCTATTCCATCATATTCCATTGTTTATCTTCATTCTTCTTTCCTCTTAATTTTGGAGGAATGAGATGGAGTGGAAATTTTGTTTTGTTCCGTCATAAAATATCCAAAGTCCCAATAATGGAATTGGGTTTTTTCCTTTATGTTCTAATCTATTCTACTCCATTCCATCTCTGTATCAACCAAAAGGTATTATTTCATTTAAATAATCTTGATCCTGTTATATATTAAATCCTACGATGTATATGGTTCAATTTTTCATCGCCATTTTTTGGTTATTTTTAACATATGCTGTCCTTATCAGGTTTCATCTTATATAGCATACAATTTTCATGCTCTCAACGTTTCTATTGTTGCTATCTATTAGAATTAGTACTCAGAAGTCAGAACAGCAAGGATATGTTTCGCTAAACTTTGATGAGAAAAAAAAAACTTTAATGGTATAGCTTGAGAAGCCACTCTTTCTAATTTATGAAAAAACATTAAAACTGTGCCTTTGAGAACTTTTTTCTTTACCCCAAAACAAGTCTAATTATCATATTTTTTAATTAAATTTTTTTTATTACTTTTTAAATAAATAGCACAAACAAACAGACTTGAAGTTGGAGATTTCTATAAAATTATTTCAAATTTCACTCTCTACATCCATAAACATGTCAAGTTCAGATAATGGTAACAATTAAGCTGATTATTCTTAATGAAACAGATTTTAATGGAGAGATGGTGGTGCAAAATTATCTTAAAAGGACTGGACGTGAGGAGTGGGCAAGACAGGTAGATATGCTTTTATAATGTTCATGCAAGACCTCTGATAATATGCTGCTGCTATGTTCTGTTGCTGTTATTAATATTATTCACTTACTGCTGCTTTCGATTACAGCTAGCAAAGCAGCAATGCATTGCATTGCACCTGTTTAAAAAAATATGTGCATTTGCAATTAGCCTACTGCCTACATGAAAACTATCATAGATTCATAGGGCATTGGTGCACATTTAAAACAAGTATATATTCCAGCTCTTTGGGCATGACATTCCCCCTTCAGGCTTTCTGGATCCTTCAACAACTCCATTACCCTGCTTCCATCATTGTCTGGTTTACAGTCTTCAGATATGATTTAGTATGATTTGTGTTATTTACAGTTTCGTGAAGCTGCAAACCAGAAGGATAATACTGCCCTGATGAAGATAATGTCAAATTACGGTATGCAGTAGTAAACTTCAACCTTATAGTCATACTATACTGATTAAGTAATTGCATGCTTACAGTTGTAAGATGTGACAGGTGAGGAAGTAGTTACAGCTTTAGGAAGTGAAGTAGATAGATTAGAGACTGAGATCCAGAATCTCGTGCCTGGTATTCGGCATGTTGATATTGAGGCCCACAATCCTCCAACAGAGGTGACCTTTCAATAAATTTGACACCCTCTTCACATTCATTTATATTTATGAAAAAATGATTTGGCTTTATCCAGTATCACGAGTTCTGAAAGGAAATACGAAGTTAAGTTACACTTACATGCCTCGGGTTGAGTTGACACTGGACAACTCTTGATACATACATACATTAGTGCACAAGTACTCGTGTTTTCCTCTTCACTGAAACGTGACATCTGATCTGAGCGACCTTGGGTGTGAAAGACTTTCTGTGCCTGCAGTTCCTGTCACTTGCGGCAAGTATCATAGTTCAAGTAATCAAGGAATGTTATTAATGCATTCTATAGTATATGATTTTTGACACTGTTATTAGTTGAAATTTATTCAGGCTTAAAAAACATGTATCCACTGTTTAACGAGTCCTAGTTCATAATAAAGAATTGTGGTAGATGAAGTCAATGACATGAAATTTCAATTGCCGCTGCCAAATGGTAACCGAGCCAGGTGTGATGATCGTTCTATGACAGTTTTTGACACTTGGCTGGCCTGGTAAGTGGTACTAGATTAGTTTCGTATGAAATTAGTTTTTCTTGATTACGAGAAATACAGCTGCCATCCTGATAATAGCACATGGTCTTTGCAGTATCTCTTGGTCTTGAGCGTGGTTTAGTATGAAATAGGTTTATATTCCTTTTATCTTTTGTTCGGTTATTAAATACGTGAAAAGGGAAGGAAATTTGTAAAAAATGGTGGGTTTTTTTGAATGTTGGAGTTTTCTTGCACTGGTGCTCATCTTCTCGTCTATGGAGGTACTGTGTGTGTGTGTGTTTTTTGGAGTTGTTTTATATGATAGTAGTGGTTGTGTGAACTGGAAAATCTTTTGTGTGATGTTAAATGTAGTGGCTTAAGCTTGAGATGACTTCGCTCTGGTGATAATGGTTTGTTAGCTTGTGGTTGTTGAAATTGCTCCGATTTTGGTGTGAAGAAAAAGATGAGAAAAATCGAATTTTGCAAATCAGATTGACTTACAATTGAAAAAATGTTTTTAAGAAAAAGATAAAACAAAATTTTTATTCTCCTATTTTCATGTTTTTTGCATGTTTTACCAATCACTAAAAAAATTGAGTTCGACAAAACTCAAAAATCATAATATTTTTTGATGGAGAGAGGAAGGGGAAGAATTTTTTTAATAAAATTTATATTCTGGGAAGATTAACTTTTCTTTAACTTCTAATTTAAATTTCCACCTTTTTTCCATTATTATTTTCTTTAGCCTTAAACAATACTCTGGTAAACACTGTTGTATCGAATACTATCAAACCAGTAAAATATAACCTCAAATTTTCCACTTTACGTTGACATGCAAAAAAGAATGCTAACCATATGAATAATAGCAATATTTTATAAATAAAATATCTCAGACTTAAAAAACGAAAAACATTCAACCTTAACAAAAACATGTATCAAAGTCGGGAATGTTGTATTCTCAAAAATTTTCAGATACGAAAATAGTCTGATATTTGATCTAAAGCCAACAAGAAAAAGACTGATTCAACTAATCAAATGATTGAACAATGTTACAGAGCTCAATTCATTCTCCTGATTAGCTCATTGATGTAATTCTCCCGGTTACCAGCATCACCTCCCTCGACATAGTGGTTTCTCTTCTTCTTTAAGCCACCCAAAGGAGCCTTCAGCTTTATTGGCCAGAGGAAGTTGTTAGCCTCCTTAAAGTGAGGTCCAACAGTGATGATCTCATGGATCAGATCTTCAGTGGATATAATTCCATATTTGCCCAGAGCCTGTCATCCAAGCAAGTCAGCAGCATGTAGTGAATTAATTCAAATTTGTAACAACGAATTGTAAATGAGCAATACCTGCTCAATGATGGAGTTGTCAGTTAGAGCAGTTCTCTGCTTGTTTAGCTTTCCATAACCTCTCTTGTAAATAAGTTCTCTCACACTCTTGAGATTTGGGTATCTAGAACACAAGCAGAAGTTTCATTAGCAGGTAGAAAAAGATATCATTCGTATTTAAAAGTGTTACAAGGATGTTAACATACCCATAAGTCACATACGGCTCAACTCTATGCAGCATGTTCACTGTGGCTTTGTTAACTTTGAGAAATACACCATTGAAAATCTGGTTTACAAAAAGATAAGGATCAAATCACCAAATTACTTTTTATATGAATATGAATACCCATAAGTGTAATGTTGTTCTTTGCATACTATAATTTAAATAGAAACAAATTGCATGCAATGAGCACCACAAAACACTTCCCAAACATAAAATAGTTTAAAACAAACTAAATAAAATACGACTCTCCTGATAAAACATGAAGACATTGCTTGGGAACCTAGAAAGCATGAAGATAATTGGATTAGAATACTTCTATGGCTAACTTTTATTGCTCTCATTGTATTTCCTTAATTTTCCTCCAAGAAAAAAAAATACACACACACATAAACCTTCCTGCTGCAACTATCCTACCACTAACCGAGAAGCACAACACAGCATGGAATAAAACAGAGCATCAAACTTCCCGTTTAAGCATTCTATCACAACATGTAATTACCTGTCTCAATCGCAACAACTGCAGGATCTTCCTTGATTTGGGGTCCATGGCATTAATACTGAAAAAACACATACATAGTTAGTCCAACCTGAATATTCTAAAGTCTCGGAAGAGAAAAGTAATACACAAGGAACACATACCCACGAATGCGAATAATAAACAAGAGCTTAGCCTCTGGATCCACATAGAACCCACCTTTCAGCTTGGCCTCGCGTTTCAAGCGAATTAACTCCTTCTCCTATATATATAAAATAGAAAAGGGGTTGAGTGAGGAATGAGGGAAAACAGAAAAGAAAAAGGAATTAGGGTAAGAGAGTGAGCGTACCTGGTGATCATACTCCTTAGAGTACTGCTTAGCTCTGTTGTAGATGAGTTTGCGGCTCTGAGCTCTGTTTTTCTTGGCAGCATCAAGTTCTTGCTTCTTCGCCAACGCCCATTCCTCCTCCCTCTTCTGCTTCTTCAACACCGACTCTGGAACAACCGTCTTCACTTCTTCACCCATCTCTGTTTGAGTCATAACAAAAATTAGATCTAAATAACCCACTTGGAGGAACACCAACAATGGCAGATCAAAGAGACGTACCGAGCTATGAAATGGGGAGTCGACTCTCTGCTTCTTCCACGACTGCGAATTAGGGTTTTCTCGGCGGGCTAGACAACAATTTTATATGAGATAGGTAGGGTTTTGTAGTAGCATTCCACGGTTCTGATTCGTCTTTTGCTTCCAAGGATGATTCTGACCGTCGATCAAAATGAGACCACTGTTGGGTCATAAGCCTGTCTCCATTTAGACACCCAATAGGCCCAAATATCTCCATGGCCTTTTTTTAATTTAAAGGCTTACTAACTTTTGTGAAATTAGTCATTTATTAACTATTAACTATCAATAATATTTTCAAAGAGATGGTTAGTTTTGATTTTGAAGCTAAGAAAGAATAAAAGAATATCATGGCTTTCATTTTATTAAAAGATTCGTTGTTTGTTAAATATTGATCTTAAGAAAGTATAATATTTATCGAGCATTTGTTTTTGTAAAAATAATAAATATGTATGGTTGGTAAAACATGTATTTTTTTAGAAAAAAAAATTAAAATTTATTTTATAAAACTTATTAAAATAACTTTTAAAATTACTAATAAAAATTTAAAAATTAATAATATTTATATTGAATAAAATAAAAATAAATGATATTACAAACCATTTAAAATAGTTGTTGCAACAATATAAATGTTCTTGATATTTTGTTTGCTGACGTGGAAATTGTTATTGTAGTGCATGCATGCCCATGCCAATAGTACCGCAAGGAAGTTTCCACGAAATTTCCTGGTTCTCCAAGTCTCCCAACAAGTCAATTTTCTCATCTATTGTTCCTTCCTCTCTTTCTTTCTTCGACGGAGCTCGCGAGCGAGCTAGCTAGCTCATGCACAACTGTACATCTTCTTTTCTTTTCCTTTACATATAGCAGCAGAATCATCCAAAACAAGTCTCTATCTGATACTCCATTCCACAAATGTATCAACTCCTCGTCTTATCCAGATTCATCATCATACTTCCTCGATCATCAGGTAATTTTAATTAAGACCACTTCGATTTCGATCGTGGCTTTAGTCTATCATGAACTAGTGAGTTGACCCACCAAAATAATTATAAACTTTATCCCAATACTCAATACTCACAATTATAATTTTATTTTTATGCAAATAACCGTGTATCATATATTAAGTATTAATCTTATTTTATTATGGACAATTCGCTCAAGCTCAACAAATGTAAAAAAATGGTGGGTTGGTTGGTCAACCAAACTAGTTAGAAACGAGCAAACCAGGTAAGCAGACTCACCTTCGACTTGTTAGATTGTCATGTTAGGCATAGTGGTTTAATGCGTGTTTGGTTACGGCAAGAGAACTCCAAACTCAAACAGCATGCCGTTCTTGAAATTTGAGTTTGAGTTTCTCCAACTACGATCCAAACATGCAATGCACTTAGCACTTAGGTTACTTCAATAGGTACAGATGGCTTTACCTTCCCTATTTGTTGTTTGATTGTCTAGTTTTTTTTTTAACATTGTTTATGTCAATTAAACTCTCGAGAACCTAAAATTGAAAATGTTTGTTTCTCGTGTTTTTTTTTTTTTAAATTAAATAACATTATAAGAAAACATTTAATGTTTTGGATTGTTATTTGAATTTAACTATGTTTCTCACAAAAGTTGTTCATGGAGATTTGTGGAAATCTAACTTTCTTCAATTAATGTTTTATTGCAAATAAAAAAAAAATGTTTTCAAAAGAGGTGACATTTCATAAAAAAAAAAGATGTGTCAATTTTTTTCATTAAACCAAAAAGCTTAATTAAACTTTTTACTCAAAACTAAGCCGAATTTTATTCATAACAATTTGATTTTAACGCATTTTACCCAAACTTTTCAAAATCTGTCAAATTTTACTCTTCATGTTATTTATTTATTAATAAACATAAAAGTTCTAGGTCAAATTTATCAAAAAAAAAAAGTTGAGTAAAAATTGTCAAAAAATATCAAAATTGGGGGCAAGATTTATAAAAATAAAATAAAAATTTAAAGGTAAAATATGAAATTATGTGATAAATAAAATTATAGAGGATAAAATTTGTCATTAATATTTTTGGATTGAGTAAAAAAGGTAGAAAGAAAAGTTATGAATAAGGATGTATTTATTTATTTATTTGAATAAAAATATTTTTAAAATAAATTTTCAAAATTTTATTTATTTGGATTACCTCTTTAATTCAAAATTTTGAACTTTTTGTTTGTTTGTTTTTTTTTTTTTTTTTTTTTTTTTTTCTATCTTTGTATTTTCACCCTACCAATTAGGCAATTACCAAGTAGTAATGTGCAAAAATACATGAGTATGTGACATCTTAATAACTACATAATTTTACTACTAAATACTTAAACAATGGTTTCTTTTAAGAGTACAAGTGCAACAATGAGGATTCCCCTACTAAAATGTCATCTATATAGTAGTTTTTTTTTTTTTTTTTTTTTATACATAAACATAGTTATATATTAGTTTAAACTTATCGTGTATAGACTATAGAGTTAGTTTGTGTGGCTTTAGAGTATCGGGTTACTTTAAGCAACAATGTATTTTTTTTTTTCATAAAAATAATAAAAAAAATATTATGTTTCATTCTTTAATATTTTTTTTTTAATTTCGTTGAACTATTTTTTATTATTATTATAAAAGTTGTTAGTATAATTAGTTTAAGATGAACTAAAATATTTACTAGTCAGTTGAAGTAATATTTACTAATTGTTTAACTTTTTTTTTTTATTATTATTATAAAAGTTGTTGTTATAATTAGTTTTAGTTGAATTAAAATATTTTATTATTTTAAATAAATATATTTTAATCATGTGTATATTTTTTTTATTGTGTCAAAATATATTTTATATATTTATAATTTGTAAAAATAAATTATTAAAAATTTATAATAATTTTTATTAAAAAAAATTAAAATTTAATTTTAAAATTTATTAGAAGTAACTTTTACAACTAGAAAGATATTACTTGAGTTTGTTATAATAAAAAATGATGTGTATAGATGGGTAAAATACAGATAGAGAGAATAACGAGAATATATAAACGTGCCGCCGATAGTAATGGGTAATGTTAGTTCGTGCTGAGCAATAAGCCACGAAGTCGTGAAAGTGGAAGTGAAAATGGTTGTCAACCACTAAAGCATAACGAAACGAAGCGCTAGTGTAGCATCGCCACACAATAGTTGCTGAATATATTATTGTTTTTATTAATTAATTAATTAATTAATAATAATAATAATAATTTGATTTTGTTGACATTGGCTGGAATTGGATGTGTGTGGCCCAGCCATTTGCATTTCCCACGCAGTGAGCATTTGAAATCGCTGTTGTTGTTGGGAGGCAAAGGCAACCTTCACCATGACTATCAGCGGCCACCATACCGTAAACATCGCTAACAATAACAGCAGGCACCCTAACGGCAATGATGACGACAACAACCCCCGCCGTCCCTCCTCCTCCTCCTCCGACAACAATGACAACAACCACCATGATGATGATGACGAAGAACTCGTGGATCCCGATGATCCTTTTGACATTACTCAGACGAAGAACGCATCGCACGACACGCTTCGCCGTTGGAGAGTAATCATTCTTTTTCTATCCTAATCTCTCTTTTCTATCTGTATTTGTATGCATTTTTCACCTCTATTGTATTGTATCATATTATTATTATTATTATCGATCAATCAATCTGCATCCCTCGCTTCCGTATTCTTCAACTTCAACCGCGCGCATTTCCTGTCAACATAAATCAATCAATGTATGTAATGAATGAGTAATGACCGTTTGCACGCGGCTCCCAACGTGACTGAAGAAATTTGGTGGTCTAATGCGAGTTTTGTTTAAATTTTTTATTAAGGAAAAAAAAATCCAACGAATGTGCAAGTTGCGACATTAACAACCTGCAATTAACTAGAAGATCAGACCTATTGAAAAATCATTAGAATGAAAATTCTTAGATGCTTCCGTGGTGCGGGCTGAAGGGGCTACTACTTTTCAGATTTATTCAAAACTACTGATTTATGTCTTCTTTAAGATGATTTTGAACAGCAACAAACACTTCCCTTGTCATATTCAAATGAATGTAAATTTTGCATTTCTTGTTCCCGAACAGCACGTATGGAACCTTTATTTTAATCTCTGGATGGTGGTTTAAGCAGTGCAATTTTGACGAGGAGCATTAGTGTAGCAGTATGTCTGTTTTTGCAAGGCATCTAACTGAAGTTTCACTCATTTACAGCAAGCAGCACTTGTGCTCAATGCGTCCAGGCGTTTTAGATATACTTTGGACTTGAAAAAAGATGAAGAGAAAGAACAAAAGAAACACTTGATTAGAGCCCATGCACAAGTCATAAGAGTAATGTTTCGAATGACAAATGATTCCCTGATTAATAGCTCCAACTGTCCTTTACTTTCCTAATCCATGATTTATTGATTATTAGGCAGCACTGCTTTTCAGATTGGCCGGTGAACGTGAACTAGGTATACATATTAATTCATTTCTCCTCATCTTTTAATGATTCTGATTCTGATGACTGTCATCATTCTTTGCTTACTATGAGCTTAGGAAATAACATTTCTTTTAAGCATTATCCCACCATCACTCTAACACAAGTAACAAATCACATATTTGGCAATGGTGATTAGAGACATTAACCGGAAGTGTCAACTATTGGCACAAAATCTGTCAGTTTTAAGTAAGGTACCACAAAGGGGAGCTAGTAGCAGACTATTGATGATGGTTAGGAAAATAATTTAATTATTTGGTTTTCTGCACCTTCATTAAAATGTTCTGATGTGTTTGATAACCTTAGGCAGGTATGCAATTTAGAATTTTTAATTGTTGCAAGTCATACTCTCATGTAGAGTTGTAATTGCTTTTCAGATTCCAGTCCTACTTGAATTTCATTATATATTACTTATAAGTCAATCTGTATTCTGTGTAGCATGTTGTAGCCTTCAATTAATTAATTGGCTTTTGGAATGTACAAGCTTTGTTTTTTTGTTAACTGTAATAATAACAAATGTGCATAACTGCATCTGGTCAAAGATTATATCATTTTGAATTGTAATTTGCATTTTCACTTACTTATTATGGTCTTTCAATTTATATTTTGAATCATCCAGTGATAAGTACAGCAGTGTCACCTCCAACTCAAGTTGGTGACTATGATATTGGGCTCGAACAACTTGTTTCAATGTCTAAGGATCAGAATGTTTCTGCTTTACAGCAATATGGAGGGGCAAGTCTACATCATGTTGTTTGGTTGC
The DNA here is from genome assembly GCA_014843725.1 of Amphicarpaea edgeworthii. NCBI lineage: Eukaryota > Viridiplantae > Streptophyta > Magnoliopsida > Fabales > Fabaceae > Amphicarpaea > Amphicarpaea edgeworthii. Next base: position 335,559 of record CM026320.1, on the reverse strand, counting down.
TTATAGAAATGTTGAAGTGATTTGCTTTGCTAATACAATCTAATGATATCTTGTTCAGATTAAAGGCTTATCAAATTTAATAAAATCTAATCCGGATAAAGGTATTAGTGGAGATGATGCTGATCTGTTAAAAAGGAAAAATGCATTTGGAACCAATACATATCCTCGGAAAAAAGGAAGAAGTTTCTGGGTATATTCTTAATGACTTTATCATTCTATGTATATATTTTTTGAAAGTTATAATTGATGAATTAATTGTGATACTAGCATCAATTCTTTGTGATTGTTTCAGAGGTTTTTATGGGAAGCTTGGCAGGATCTGACTCTCATAATATTGATAATAGCTGCTGCAGTGTCATTGGCACTTGGAATAAAAACAGAGGTGCAATGAGCATTCCTAATTGCTAATAGTCAAATTAGGTTCTGGGAACATATGTTTCATGCTTATGCTTTGCTGGGCTTTTGCCTTCATTTTAAGATGAACCTACCAGGTCTTATTTTGGTTTGAACAATTTCTTTCATTTGGGGAATTGTTTTACAGGATCAAGAACCGTGAATGCAGTAACAGTAAGAAAAAAGCATATGCAAATTATGAATGCTCATATAATGCATTAAAAAGTTATTTCTTCACCATCTACTACTGTCGGATGTCATGTAAAAGTTGGATATATCAGCCCATCCTGTCAGTAACAACATAAATGTGATGTCTTGATCAAAAATAAAAATTTAGTGCTACTTTGTTCTGGAAATCTTTGTTTCAGAATTATTGCTAGCCTGCATCATTAATTTTATATTATTGATATATACATGATAAAAATAAAATGAATTCATCACATTTTATTTACAGTCAACATTAACTCCATGTTGTCTTTTGGCTTTTTCTGACATTACTTAATTTTAGCAGTTTACTTTGTGCATTTTACTTTGTGACCCCTCTGTTCTATTTATATGCCTGTTTCTACATGGTTCTTGGTTCTGAATCTTCTGATTATTCTTGTCAGTTGAATAAATTTGTTTGGTGTTTTCTATTGAGTTGACAAAGTTATTATTCTCAAAGGTTTATCCTTTCTAATTATTCTTAATTTGTAATTGATAGGGTTTGGAAGAAGGATGGTATGATGGGGGAAGCATTGCTTTTGCAGTTCTTCTTGTCATTGTAGTTACAGGTATTGTATATATTATATAATTTTATTTTTGATAAAGAATCAAGGGATTTACTTCAATTGAAATACTTGTACATGTCTATAAGAGAGACATGTTGAGATTTGGAGTGTGGCAAAACTTATACTTTGCCTTGGACTATTTATGTTCTTTTTGAAATATAAGTATTGGTCACTCTACTACAAGCTGTATCAATTTATTTCTAAGACTGATTTTATGCTATTGTTTTCCCTTTTTGTCTGCCAGCTGTCAGTGATTATCGGCAATCTCTGCAGTTTAAGAATTTGAATGCAGAAAAACAAAATATACAGTTGGAGGTGTGTAACATTATATTATTATTACTTATTATTGGATATCTAAACTATATACTATCGATTGTTACAGGTTGTTAGAGGTGGGAGAACAATTAAAATGTCAATATTTGATATTGTTGTTGGTGATGTGATACCCCTTAAAATAGGAGATCAGGTGAGTTTTTATGGTATTTTTTGAGTTTGTCTGGAAATTGAGTTGTTTTCTTTGTTCACTGATTACTCTATGGGCATACTCAGGTTCCTGCTGATGGAGTATTAATCACGGGCCATTCACTTGCAATTGATGAATCCAGTATGACTGGTGAAAGCAAGATTGTATGTTTTATATACTTTCTATTGACCAAATGATTGGTTATTAATTCTTATGACTTTTAAGAAAATAGTGTTCTGCAGGTTCATAAGGATCACAAAACACCATTTTTGATGTCTGGTTGCAAAATAGCAGATGGAGTTGGTGTTATGCTGGTATGATTTTATGTCCTCTTATGCTGTTGTTGATATGAAAGTTCTATATGGTTATGGTATACATGTATTTTTGCGAAACAACTCACAAATAAAGAAAAATTAAAAAAGTTTGTTGTATTTTCTAACATTTACTTTTCAGTCTTGTTTTTTTTTTCTCCTTCTATCCATGATTGGTTATTAGGTATTTATAACTGTTTTTCACAAGAACTTTCCTAATAAATAGCATTGTTGATAAAAATAAATTTACTTTAGGGTTTTGAATTATTTTAGTGCAAAAAGTTTCTGGCTTAAGAAGTTTGTTGTTGCATTATGCTTCTGCCTTCTAGGCACAAAATTAAAATAGATGGGCAGATCCATTCCCTTGTATTATATTGTTGATACTTTCAATCAATTAAAATATTTTGAATTGGATAACCTAATGCTATTTTTTTCTGAATATAAATGTAAAATTATTTTTTCATTTGTAATAATAAATTGTGTCTTTATTATAATAATTTTCAATCAATTGTTCTTTGTAATTATTATTATAACAATAATTTACATGTCTTTTGTAATGCTATGAATTTGATTCTTTCAACAATTGTTTTGTTGAATTTTTATTATAATTCATTGTTATTGTCGTTAGTTGGTGTTCTTCTGTATGCAAACCTGTGTAGAGTACTCCTATCTTGGTTATGATTTTAGTGGTCTTTAAGAACATAAATATAATTTACAGAATGCCACCACCCGAAGTCACATTTTAGACTGCCATTTGTAGGTAACTGGTGTTGGTATAAATACCGAATGGGGATTGTTGATGGCAAGTATCTCAGAGGACACTGGAGAAGAGACTCCGTTACAGGTTCCCCCTGCTCCATCCAAAACAAAAATGAAAGGGTGTTGCTTTAGCTGTACCTTAACGAAAACAAAGATGTTAAAAGTGTGATTACTTTTGGTGATATGTGATAGGTACGCTTGAATGGAGTAGCAACTTTTATTGGTGTAGTTGGGCTTACTGTAGCTGTTTTAGTGCTTGCTGTCCTCTTGGGCAGGTAATCTTCAATTGCTCTTTATTTTTTTTGTATGTTATATATAACTCATGAATCAGGTTTTGAACCATTTTGAAATGCTGTATTTTGACTCTTAAATTGTAGATACTTTTCCGGCCATACCAAAGATTTACAGGGAAATGTCGAATTTGTTGCTGGAAAGACTAGTGTTAGCAATGCAGTAGATGGGGTCATCAAAATTTTTACCATTGCAGTAAGTGCGAGTTTTGAACTGTTTTATACATTTGTTTTTTTCTTTTTCCATTTTTAGTAGTTTTTAACTAAATATAGTGCCATGCAGGTCACAATTGTTGTCGTTGCAGTGCCTGAAGGTCTACCTCTAGCTGTTACCTTGACGTAAGTACAAGTGGCTAGTTTATTTCATTATGCAACATAGATATGGCCAAAACTAGGCCACAGATATAGCTTGCTTCTAATCTTGGTAATTTTCCTCCTCTGTCGCTTTCACAATAGCTTGGCATACTCAATGCGGAAAATGATGGCAGACAAGGCCTTGGTAAGTATCATTTTATGCATCAAACTTTTATGTTATTTTTAGTTTTGAAGCATTCTCTCTAACAGCCGAAAAATGTCCAGGTACGGCGGCTATCAGCCTGTGAAACTATGGGCTCTGCTACAACAATTTGCAGTGATAAGACAGGAACATTGACCTTAAATCAGGCGAGTTTCATTATCTAAGGCTTGCACAATCTAGAGGGTATTATGGCTATAATTTATAATCTACAATAATAATAAAGGCAATATCTCACTTTGATCTGCACACTTGTTTTATCTATTTTATCTGTTAACTGTTATAAATATAACTCCACTTTTTCTCAATTTCTATTCAACCTCCTCCCTCTATCTCTCCCTCTTCTATTTTATGTTATATTCCATAAAATAAAAAATGTTATTCTGCTGGTTTACATTTATGCAAATGAATAAAAGCTTCCAGAGTTATCAAGTTATTCAATAATCAATTCCCCTTCTCTTAGTGTAGGCGGTTTTGGGTTCACAACAAATTGGAAATTACCCTTCCTAATTTATTATCTCTCACTGTATGTTATTGTTTAATAAAATGCCAGTAGTTTCCCGACTTTTAAACTGTTTAATTTCATGAAGATAAATACCCATGATTTTTTTGGTTGATGAAGCAAAGTGGTTTGATTTCCATTTCCGTTCAAAATAATAGGCTTCTGTACCTGGATGGGAGAAGGATACCTTGTTTATTAAGGATAGTAAGGAGAAATATAGAGAAGGAATTTGTAACAGATTAGTTGTTTAATGAATGGGTTTAGTTGTCTGATAGACCCATTGTGTATGTGTCCATATTTTAGTAATAGTCATAGACATAGTTCAAATAAGTTTTTCAATTTGTTAAAACCCTACTAGTCCATTCTGCTGAACTCCAAGGCATCTGTTTTTTCTTCATTTAATTTAAAATCTTTGAATTATTAAGATGTGGTGGTAATTTATTTTATGGCATTACAGATGACTGTGGTTGAGACATATGTTGGGAGCACAAAAATAAATCGAGTGGATGACTCATCAAAGTTGCATCCAAAAGCATTATCCCTGATAAATGAGGGCATTGCACAAAATACAACTGGAAATGTTTTTGTACCTAAGGTTTGCCTTCTATACATAATTTTAACAATTGTAACTATTTGTTCATGGTCTTCATTGGAGTTTTTGTTTGAGAGGAACAATATCTTGTGTTTCTTCAAATAGACAGCTGCATGCAGCACTGATATGCTCACAAGTATTGACAAGGTCATAAGTGTTATCTTTATTTATACAAATAAAGTATTGTGTATAAATCCATTCATAAACCTCCAGTTAACAGTTTAAGCTGTTAGGAAAGTTAGTCCATGATATAGTGTTAGAGCTTCTACAACTATGGGTGTGTTTGGAAAAACGTTGGGTTCAAGTGTTCAACGTAACCCACGTTTTTTTTCCAATGCAGCAGTATAGTTGCTTCTCCATTTGCTGCTTTGGAACACGTGAATGGACGTTTGAAGCTGTACAAACGGCAAACCAAACACGCACTAAGTGGTTTAGAATTCAATCCTTGCTTCCCCATTCTTCATAATTAAGTTGAATTTCAGCATAATGTAAAATGGTCTTGCATGTCCAATTGTCCATGGTTCAAACCCAATGGGATTTTCGGTGACAGGGTGTGTTAGATAAATAGACTAATTTTGAGCCTTCACCTTTGGTATCTGTAAAAAGGTAGAGTAGGTATATATACATTGTCCATGTTTCAAGTCAAAGGGCTCTTCTGTGAGGGGCATTTTGATTTTTTGAGTTGAGGATTGCTAGTGAAACTCTTTTTGATATTCTATTTGTAATTGATTGAAATTTATTGAAATCACCAATTTTGGTGGGTCCCACAACTAAATCAGAGAGAAAATTATTAAATAATATGTGAGACCCACCAAAATTGACGATTTTCAATAAATTTCAACCAATGACTGAGAAAGTATCTAAAAGAGAGTATTAGAGAGTGTCTCACTACCATTTCTCTTTTGAGATATAAAAGCATTCATGAGGCTTTACCTAATTCCTTCAGCTTTTGGAAAGTTGGTCCTTGCCAGTATGCATTCAGAATAATTTAGATTTTTGGTGGGGTTCTTTCTGATTTTAATTTACTTAAAGGTTAATATATTTAATTCTCAAGTCCTAGAATAATTTAAAACAATTTAATAGATGGATTAACAAAAAGAAAGAAAGAAAAAATTGCTGCCAACTGCGTTTGAAAAATATGCCTACAGCATTGATAATAAAATGTGCGAGCGGTAGGCAATTTAGTGTTTGGTTGTAACATTTCTTGGATGACAAATAAATAGTTTCTATTAGAGAGTTCAATTTGATAAACATAATCAAGATGTCTACTCCTGAAACTTAAATTCTTTACATTTACGTTTCAATGCCTAGAATTGGGATTTAAAGATAACTGTTGAATAAATGAGTGTTCAGTTGCAACCTGAAATTATTGTCCCATTGCTGCAACTTACCCGTTGAATCTGGCATGCATAATGTTGATAAAGCTGATACTAAGTGACTCAGATATAGAAGTTTCTAAATTATTTTAAGAATGGGAATTAAGAATACGATTGATGAATGCATTTGGAGGCTCTTATTCTAATTTGGTATCTGGTGTGCTTGTGGCTTGTCTCTTCCATAGAGGCTAATATGACCCACAATACAATAGCTGATATTATTAGCTATAGATAGTAAACAACAAACTGAATTTATTGATTTTTCATTTGCTGTTATGCTGGTCTTGTTGTGAATGTTAGTAACAAAAACTGATAGAAAATTCTTTATTAACTTATTCTTGTCCTCTTTAATTGTCACTGCCATCATTTTGATTTTATTTGTATTTCGGATTAATATTTTGATATCTATCAAGAATTAAATTTGTCGCTGTATTTGACATGGTAGGATGGTGGAGAGACAGAGGTGACTGGATCTCCTACAGAGAAGGCAATTCTTTCATGGGCAGTCAAGGTACCCTTGCTGTTTTTTTCTTATATATATATTTTGCTGATCAACCCCCCCCCCCCCTTCTATTAATCTGTTGCTTTTAAAGCTGAACTCATTTCAATATGGCAGTTGGGTATGAATTTTGATGTTATCAGATCAAATTCAACAGTTCTCCATGTCTTCCCCTTCAATTCTGAGAAAAAGCGAGGTGGTGTTGCTTTGAAACAGGTAATCATTTGATAAAAATATTTACCGATGCACCCTTTTGTTTAGAGCAATCTGTGAACTAGTGCGAGACATATATGCATCCTGAGTTTCAATTCTTAACTTTCACTTGTGAATTAAGGGGCGTTTGTTTCAAGGTATGATACTGCATTCTCGGAAATCATATTCCCAAGAATATTATTATTGAGAATGTTATTCCAAGGAATATTTAAAAATTTGTTTGGTTAGATTTTAACATTCATAGGAATATTTTTGAAATTTAAATTAATTGGAATAAAAAATAAGTTAAAATGGAAGCTTTAGTGAGTTAAAAAATAACTTCCCACATTCTCATGGGAATACAACTTACCCACCCTTTACCATGGGAATAAAAATGAAGCAATTCATGTGGTAACCACTTTTCCAAGAATGAGCAATACCCAATCATATATTTTTAAAAATCCAAACAAACATGGGAATACTTCCCAAGTTCATATTTCTGGGAGTGCTTTTAATCTGTAAAACAGTGGATGCTGTTTGTTTTGCTGTTATGAAATCATATTATCATACAGCATGCATGGGTTGCATGCTGATTCATTATATTAATTTTCTATCTTCTTTTCTATGCTAATTAGATATAATAATGCAATTTTCCTTTCAGGAGGATTCTGAAGTGCATATACATTGGAAGGGAGCTGCAGAGATAGTTCTAGGAGCATGCACTCAATATCTTGATTCAGATGGTCAATTGCAATCCATTGAAGAGGAGAAGGTTAGGAACAGCAGTTTCAAGTCCTAAAGAGTTTGGTGGTGAATGAAACTCATTTAATTGAACATTGAAGATGTAATTTTATTTTTCTTTTGGTTTATAGTAGTAACTATTAGAAATTAAGGAAAAATACATGGAATAAGGTTACCACCAATTCTCTTTTTTCTTTTCAATGTGATTATAATGTCATTTGAAGTTACTCTGATGGAAAATTAAGCAATTATGTATGGGTAATATAGCATCTGATCATTCCTACAAAAATATCAAACTGAGAGCAGTTGACAAATTTTTGGTAATTTCCTAATTAATTGGATTTTTGTTTTACAATTCTTTTGCAGGCTTTTTTCAAGGATGCTATTGATGACATGGCTGCTCGCAGCTTGCGTTGTGTAGCCATTGCATACAGATCATATGAATTAGACAAAGTTCCATCTAGTGAGCAGGAATTAGACCAATGGTCCTTACCGGAACATGAGCTTGTTTTGCTTGCTATTGTTGGAATAAAGGTAAACTGCAAGGGTAGATTTCCTGGTGTATTGTCTTCAACTTTATGACGTGTTTCTCATTACTGCCATTTTATGTACAAATAAGTCTTGCATTTTTATTCGTATATTCATAATAATATTCTGAAATCCTAATCCTATTATTTATTTATTGCTGAATATGAAATCCCTTATCCTTTCAAATTACCCTGTAACCTTTCTCATTTATTTAAATTAAAACTTATCTGTATCTTCAGGATCCTTGTCGCTCTGGTGTCAAAGATGCTGTAAAAGTATGCACCGATGCTGGTGTTAAGGTAAGATGAGTTTTATGTTTGATGGGTATACTTTACATGTCTAAGTGTCTTGTTTCATATTGGTTGTGGTTTTTGGCTTTACTATAGCGCGAGTGTTGATACTAAATGCAACATGGAAACCCAACACATTATATGGTTATGAATTCACAGGTACGCATGGTTACTGGAGACAATCTTCAAACAGCAAAGGCAATAGCTTTGGAGTGTGGCATACTGGCTTCAATTGAAGATGCTGTTGAGCCAAATATAATTGAAGGAAAGAAATTCCGTGAACTAACTGAAAAGGAAAGAGAAGATATTGCCAAGAAAATAACTGTATGTTTCTTTAGTTGTAATTTCTTCTGGTTTTTTTTTTCCGGTGGATTCACATTTTTTTTTTAGGATATTGTGTTTTTTTTGGTATATTTGATAAAGGGATTTTTTTTTGTCCTCCATTGACCATTCCTAATCTTATACAAGGAAATGCTGTTCATGCTAATAACTCTATCCAAGTTAGATGCATAATTTTCTAATGACATTTTGAATAATATATATAGGTGATGGGGAGGTCTTCTCCTAATGACAAGCTTTTGCTTGTGCAAGCGCTGCGTAAAGGAGGGGAAGTTGTTGCTGTCACAGGAGACGGAACCAATGATGCTCCTGCACTTCATGAGGTCTGTCATATTCTTTGGATGCATCCTTGACTGTTGGGGAAATAAATTAGCTACAAAACTTTTTATCCCCTGAAATCTTGCTTAAGAATGAACAGCATATATATTTCACTACAAACACATTTGAACAGTATATCATGCAGCTTCCGTATTTGATTGGCATGACTTTCATAAACTTTTCTCATTAAAATTGTTCTGGTAGACATGAAGTTCCACGTAATTTGTCCTTTAGCTTGTAGGAAGTTGTTCCAATGTGTTCATGCAGACATGATTCATGGTTGCAGTTTAATGCCAAAAGCCTCCATTTATGAATCCAAGTTTGATGTTATCAATGTAGACAACAATTTGGATCTAACAATAATTACTGCCGATGATCTAACTTTTAGAATACAATTGCAATAAGTTGCATGTGATATTCTTTCTGTAAACTAACACTTGTTCTATAGTCATTATTCATTACCATGCCAATAGTCGTTGCCTTTAATAGCACATTTTAAAAATAAACCAGCTTAATGTGTTTGACTACCATTTGAAAAGATGGAGAGGGGAGGAAGAAATGATGAGAGAGAAAGTGGAGAAAAAGCCATTGTGTGATTTTTTCTTTTCTTTTTAGGACATATTAATGGCTGTTTAGTTTAAGAAAATGCTTTCTGCTTTCATTTTGATTTCACAAACGATTACAAAAATTCTACCTTATTTTCACTTTGTTTTTTATTTTATAAAAAATGTATAGAAAATCATGAAAACATTTTCTTACAAATATTTGAAAACAAAATAAACCACTAAACAAAGTGAAAATAAGCTGACACTTTCATAACGAGTAGTAAATTGGATGCATTTCTTTTGGCCCTTAAAAGTTTATAAATTTCTAGCAACAGATTATTGCAATTAACATAGAGATGCCTTGAGTATTGGTGGTGTCAAAGTTTTCTTCTTGCCTCACTGGCCACTGCACCTCCATCTGATTGGGTTGTCATGTTCCACTCTCTATTATTAAAATAATTCCTGTTAAGTAAAAAAAAAAGTTGTTATAGTTAATCTTGTGCTTTACTATTTTGTATTTTAGGCAGATATTGGTCTTTCTATGGGTATCCAAGGAACCGAAGTTGCAAAAGAAAGCTCAGATATTATAATCCTAGATGATAACTTTGCATCAGTAGTAAAGGTAGGTATTCTATTTAATACATTTTTAGGCTTGGGTATGATATTGTCTTCTCTTTCCCGTGTCTTTGCCTAATTACTTAATATATTCTAGGTACTTTGGGAGTAACATCCTCACGATTTATTTTCTTCTAATCTAATAGTTAAGATGAGTTATTCCTTAAGATCATTAGATTACAAAAAAATGAAGAGTGAGATGTTACTCTTGGAATAACTTATCTCTCCTCCTTGTAAAAAGTTACTCTTGGAGAGAGTGGATGTTAATTGAAATAAATCTCTCCTTAAGCCAAAATCCACTTTGTCACTCGTTACTGAGTATGATTGGATTTTGGCATAAGGAGAGATTTATTTCACCAAGACACAGGTGTCCAATGGATTGGTCAACCTGTAATTTGTGTATGATGTCTATGTCTTTTTCATTCTTTATGTAGGTTGTTCGCTGGGGTCGCTCTGTATATGCAAATATTCAGAAATTTATCCAGTTCCAGCTTACAGTTAATGTTGCTGCTCTTGTAATAAATGTTGTGGCAGCAATATCGTCCGGTGATGTTCCTTTAAATGCAGTACAGGTAAGTATCTCCTCTTCTCTATTTTTGAGTCACACCTACATTTACACTCTATTGCTCTGCTTGGATGAGGAGTTAGGGAGGAAAGAAATAAGAAAAAAAATAAAGAGGGATATGAATTGAAGGAAAGTAAAGTAGAAAAGATGTAGATAAATCAAAGTAAGGAAAGAAATGAAGAATTTTTTTTTTTGCTTATTTGGATGAGTGAAAGAGAAAGTGTAAAAAAATAAATGTTTCTTTTACACTAATTAACTTTTTTTATATTACTTTTTCTTAATATAGAATTGTTTATTACTTTTGTTATAAAAAACATTTTTATTTTTTAAACAGTATGCAGACTTAATAAAGTGGAAAGAGGGTGAAAATTTAGTTTTATTCAGATTGTTCTCATGGTCATTGGTTTAGTGTTTGTCATCAATAACTAAGACTGATAATTAAATTATGTTGAGAAGGGCAGACTAAAATCTTCATCATCAATGAAAAGTGAAAACGGTATACTATTTTTGGTTTTTGATGTACATGGTCCTGTGTACAGCTTTTGTGGGTCAACCTTATCATGGATACACTTGGGGCGCTTGCACTAGCTACTGAACCACCAACAGACAGTCTAATGCACAGATCACCAGTTGGCCGAAGGTTTGGATTTCTCACTCAGCAATTTAATATTTACATAAACGCACATGCACATGTACTTGATTTTAGTATCTGTGTTATATGCCTATCACTTGATGCTGGTCAGTTAACAGAACAGCTCTCTTAATTTTCCTATGCATAATTTCAACCAAAGAGGCATAACTATGATCTTACATTTGGGCTTTCAGAGAACCTCTTATAACAAATATAATGTGGAGAAACTTGATCGTACAGGTAATTTAAATTAGTTTATTATTCTATTGCAAATTGCAATTAGGAATACGAGGCTCTTTAGGTCCTATTGTCTAATGGGTATTATTTGTTATCGTAGGCTGTCTATCAAATCGCAGTTCTTCTCGTTCTTAACTTCTGTGGTGAAAGTATTCTACCCAAACAAGAGACTAGAGCTGATGACTTTCAAGTGAAGAATACTCTAATATTCAACGCGTTCGTCCTGTCCCAAGTAAGTGAGATGAGATGTTTGGCCGGTCCTTGTGTTGTGTCAGAGGAACCGAAAATTTATTTACTAATCCATCTAATTAATACTACTATTAAACAATTTTGAATGTTTCAAATTACAGCTATTCAATGAATTCAATGCTCGGAAACCCGAAGAAATGAATGTTTTCCGTGGAGTGACGAAGAACAAACTTTTCATGGGAATTGTTGGAATGACCCTTATACTTCAGGTGAATAGCCAGCCATCTCTATTTTACTGTGTTCATAATTCTTAACATTTGCTTGCTTTCTCACTCTAGTTCAAATTATTAGATAATCATAATCGAGTTCCTTGGAAAGTTCACCACAACAGTGAGGCTTGATTGGAAGCTATGGCTTGCTTCTATTGGTATTGGCTTTGTCAGGTTAGTTCACGCAACTGCGTTAGCATTTGATAATAGCAGTTCTTGGAGTATCAATGAATCATGCATTCAAGCTCTTGATCATAACTTATAAATCATAATCCAGAGTTCAAAACATATTTTAGCTAGCTGCCTTGTATGAACAAAGTGTAAAATTAGTTGCCTAAATATTCATACCGGAGCTTTTGCATTTTGGCAACAGATCACATCTCATAATTATTGCTTTTTCCATGTTACAGCTGGCCCCTTGCTATAGTCGGAAAATTCATTCCAGTTCCCAAAACACCATTGGCTCGTTACTTCTTGAAGCCAATAAGGCGATTGAAGAGGTCTAGGTCTCGTGCTACACAATAGGCATCGGCTCCTCAAGTGGTTAACCAGCAATGCATATTAAGCTTACGCCTCACAGGTTACAATATAGGAGTAAGTATAGTACTGCTGCTCCATATTGCTGAATCATCCTTCTAGAATTCGAATGTAATGTATATTATTCAATAAATCCGAAGGGTTTAAACATAAAGCAATCATTAAGTGATTCCTCTAACTTTTAACATCATTTAATTTTTTTTTAAAATTTGTGGTTCAACTGTACATTGTAACATTTCTAGATATTGTTAGAGTTGCCATTTGCCACTTTATAAAACTGACTTTCTAGCAGTGTAAATCCCTGAAAAAAGAAAGAAAAGGTAAAGGCATAGCGTATTTTAGCCATTCATATTTCATATACATTTTGTTAACTAGTATGAATTCTTTAATACGGATTTTTACAATGTAAAAAGTGACTAATCGCATTGCGAGACAACATTCATGATAGCAACAAAATTGAAATTTTCACTAAGCAACTAATACAAGGTTTGCCACGAATTATTATTTTGTTCGGGTTGTGATCAGCACTTGAAATGTCTCACATTAAATGCATTTACAACTCATTCAATTTTAGAGAAACAAAGATAATACAAATATCTTCTTGAATGAGGTAGAAGAAACGAAACAAAACTTTGAGAAAGAGAGATTATTAAATCAAAATAAATGAAGTATAGTAGAAATTGAAAGTAACTAACTTTGCAGAAATTATAATATTTGTATAAAAATATAATAGTTACGCCGTCTGTGGGAATCGAACCCACGACCACATGGTTAAAAGCCATGCGCTCTACCAGCTGAGCTAAGACGGCATATTAATGTGTTTTGTAATATTTTATACTTAATGACATTTATTGTTTTAATTAATTAATCAATTCCTAGAATAAGTAGTAGTCATTTTTTTTTTATCTTTAACTTAATAATTTTACCTTTGTAAAATATTATATAATTTTATTCGTTTAACCTTTTATGCTTATGAAATAATTAAAGCAAAAAAAAGTGTTAAAGTAAATGAAAATTTATATTTTTTATGTGTATATATTTATATAATATTTTTTATGAAATCATTAATGGTTACCTAAAAATGATTTCTCTATATTTATGTATATGATGGTTTTTTTTTTCTAATCATACACAATTTTATCAATAATTGATTATATATATTAAAACAATAAAATAATTAATCTATTTTTTAAAAAAAATTCTCATGCACAAGACCATCATACTAATTAAAAACTAAAATAACATTCACAAATATCAAGGATGAACGAGAAGATTTATTCGATGTAAGTTTGACCATTTAAGTATGGGAACGGATACCTCCATCCCCATCCCAATTTTGATGAAAAAAATCCGAATTGATCGAATACGAGTATGAATTTGGATTTTTTTTCGCTTAAGAAAGTCGGGGACGGGTTGAAGTTGGGAATTGTGATCTTCACCCCGCACCCATTCCACTGTTAATACAATAAATTATATAAATAGAGTAATCTATCTATTTATGATATAAATCATAAGTTTAAAAATTTATATTAAATATTAATTTAATTATATTTATTATAAAATAATATGATGGGATGGGGTTGAAAAACCCAATCATCGATGGGGATAGGATGGATCAAATTTTTAAGCCCTAACAAGAAATGAGGGTGGAGACGGGGATGATTTGAGACAAGGGTTAGGAAGGTTAATCCTGCCCCCACCCTGACCCACTGTCATATCTAACCATTCAACGTTTAGTCTATCTTTTTTGTCAAAAAAAAAAAAAAGTTCAATCTATCCTCTTTGAAATTAATTAATGGAGTGAAAGTAAAATTAATTATCTTATATAAAAATAATCATCAACAAAATTATTAGATATTCACTATCAATAACATGATAAAAATAAAGTGTTCACTTTGTGTTCTGTTGTAGAAAACTAAATAAGAAAAAGCTAAATGAGAAAATAATGATAAATTAAATTTAGTGAGTTTAAAATCTTGAAATCGAATTTCAACCACCTATCGAGTTTTAAATTTTTCTTTAAAATAAATCTAACTTGGGACAAGGACAAAAAAAACCTCTTGTTTCTCTTTTGTATAGTACTTTACCTGCGCATGTTTATTTGCCTTTTGAAACATAAACGACCTCCTCAAGGACTGTTTCCCCCAAACTAAAACACCCAATGAATGGACTATTAATTGTTTCACCATAATTTTACAAACTAAATATTATCCGTTCAGAAAGCCAGCCCTGTGTACATGTCAAATGACAGTAACTTCAATTTTTTTTGGTGAACACTGAAACAAAAGGCCTTAGGCCATAACACTGAAATTCTCAAAAGCATCGTTCTGGACAATCGATACACAACATTTGCTACTGGATGCTAAGATTGTCTTCTCTTCAAACTAACAGTAACAAGAATAGGCAAAGTGATTTTTCTTGGAGACATAATGGGACAAGAAACTGGATGCAGAAGCTGATGAATCTGGAATATTGGCTGGAACCAGTATCTGGGATTTACCAGAGCCAATTCTCTTACCAGCTACATTCGCATAAAATAGACCTGAAATTGCTGGTACGAATGCATCACTCTCAGAACTAATGTAAAAGTCAATCACTTTCTCCAACTCAGAATCTTCAGAGTCTAGGAACTTTTTCTTCTTATCTGCGGGAATGATGGATTCCTGCAACAATTTCAGTGCAAATGAGAAATTTTTATGTTTACTATATAAAAGAAAAATTTGTTGCAGAGTTTTCTCTGAGCATTCCAATAAACAAATGTGTGTATGAGAAGATAAATAAGAACTACTATCTCACTCACCTTTGTATATGTTTTAGGGAACAAATCTTTAAGAGAATCGAGGCTTTCATCCCACCTTGATTGTGTCACATAGATTGTAGTATCCTTGCCAAAACCAATCTTCCTCAAAAACACTGCAACCTCTTGTGCATTGAAGCAGCTCTTCTCTTTATCACTATCACTTCCTTGGCAACCCTTCTTGTCCAACATCTCAACCCTCAAATCCACAGCTATAAATTGGCCATCTGACTTTCTGCTTAAAGTCCTAAGTCTTTCAACCATTGAGTCAACAAGGTCATGTGTTTCTTGCTGCAACTCTAAGCTTCCATACATTGCTAAGCATGCAACCGAATCAGCGTCACTTTTTTCCCCTGTTTTTCTCATGTTTATTGAAGGGAAATAAGTAGCAAGCCTTACACTCCCCTTTGATCTATAAATAGGTTCAACATGCTGAGTTATGTAGTCTTCTGTAACCCGATTAGGGACCTTCACAGCAGCAATTTTATGTTTTGATACATGTGAAGGAAGATCCTTTACCACTCTGACCACTCCTTCCATGCTTTTCATGAACACATCGACATCATAAATGTCCTCAAAGTTCCTGAGGCATAAATTATATTAGGAACACACACAGTAAGTTACACTGATTTCAAATTGAGTTCAACAGTTAGCCATTTAACAATGTCAACAGAATATAGCATTTTCAAATTATGCTACAACCAAAGCAAGCTTACAAATAAGAATGGAGACTGAAATAAAAAAACAGAAACTGGAAACCACCTGCCCTTTCCCTTCCCCATTATAATTACTTCTTCAATGCCAGGAATCTAGGGAAAAATGAATTAGAATAAAGTGGCATTACATATGAAACAATAGGAGGAAAAAAAGTGTTATTTAGCAAAGATGACTCAACTACAGCCTATTGTTTAGATCAGCAGCCAACATGTCATGGTTGCTGGCAATATAAGATGAGCATCATTGCATCAATCACAGTAGAGAGAAAAACAAGTGAGCAAAACTATTATGACTACCCTTTAAAAAAGATGCAAAATTACCAACCCCTCCACACACAAATCTCTTCAACTTGTAGCACAGATTGAAATAGGAGAAGCAATTAACATCGATATTTTCCTCAGAACTAACCTCTTGTCACCAGGTTGGCTTCCTCTGATGTCAGGGATGACAAGTGTCGCCCCAAGACTACGAGCAACAAGCACTGCATCTGCTATCTGGACAAGGAATTGCCATAAAATTACATAATGTGGGAAATAATAATTGAAATTACAGATTAAGAAGGGGGCATATCTCATGGCCAAACTTCACCAAAAGCTATGAGACAATAATAGAGAACTAACAAGTAACAACCAAGATGCTGGAAACCAACAGCAGCAGAAAGGAAGGGTGATAATAAGAAAAATCAAAATCGAACATGAAACTCAATATTAGACATTAAGGAAAAAGTTATAGATGGGAAGTAGATTGAACAACACATTGAGAGCACTGATCAATTAAAGTCAGCAAGCAGGGCAGAAGCAAAAAGAAGGGATCATCAACAGGAAAAACATTGCTGATGTTTGAAAAATAGCTGCAACTATCTTTACATAACTAAGAAATAAGCAACTCTTGAATGAGACAAGCACAATGGTTGGATCATCTACCTGAGATATATGGTACTCCGGGCCATTGGTTAAAGAAAAGGTAACAAACCCCTCAGTCTGCTCCACGTTATCTGCAAAAATATTAATAAATAGAGACAAAAAGATTAAGCAGATGTACCTCTTTCTAGTACATGATATAAGTTCCTTGAGAATCTACAAGTCTTTTAAAATAAAAATTTACCTTCAGATGGCTTAATCCAACATGGTTTTAACTCATCAGCATCTCCCTTCCAGATCCCTATGTTCTTTCTAACATGAGTAGTATCAAAGCTTGCACTTTCAAAGCTGACATCCTCTGTTCCAGGAAGTTTATCCTGTAAAGCAAAAAGTAAAAGAAAGACAGGTGAAGTAAATTCATTGTAATTATATTGAAAATTTACAAGAGTACTTGGACAATGGACATGTATTGAAATGATGGATTCTGAATTTGGGATGCTGAGAAAATTAGGTAGAGAGAGAATGAAGACTGAAGTCAGATAAGATTGCAAAATGAGAGTCCGAGCTTTTATGAATTGTGAATGAATTAAGGATCTATCAACTGTACAACAAGCAATACAGAGTTGATCCTTGAAATCCAAATCCAGATCCCCGGGTGGGTAATTTAGAGAAGAGTGAGAAAGTAATAGCTTACATCAACAGCGTCAAAATGGTCCCTTTTGATCATGTGTATAAGCATGACGAACATTGTGACGGTGAGCGCACCCGCCACCACTTGCCTTAAATCAACTCCCATGATCTCTTCTGTGCTGTGACTGTATAATGTAATGTAAGATAGATATCTAAATGGGGGAAGACGAGTTTAGAACTTAAAAGTAGAAGTGAAACATCAACAACGGAACCAGCTTTAGCAGCACATGGAGGTGGGGGTCACACTGTATCAAAAACCCAACTTCATGTTCTAACTGTATTTATTGTAATTGTAGTGGAAAGATAAAGAGACTGTGTTTTTCTTACTTCATCACCGACACTACCCCTCACAATCACAATCATGTGCTTCCTATATTTCCGTGTATCAGTTAATACACTTGCTAAATATTTTAACCCACGTTTTTGGGACAGATTTCTTTTCTTCGTTATAAATAAATAACTCAATAATATAAAATAATTTTATATCATTATATTTTTATCCATAAAATTTGAATACTATGTGAAATAACTTAACCATGAAGTTATATGAAGATTTTTAAGAAAATGAATTAGAAAGATATTGAATAATGTTCTATGATAATATATAGATAAGTAGATCGATCCGATATTTTATATGTATGCGAAGTTACAAACAATTTGTAAAAAAAATAAAAATGCAGTTATATACAAACTTGAGATCTCTAGGCAGAAAAATATATAAATTTCAGATCTATGGCATGATGCTAGAACCCTACAGGTCCCTAAAAAATGATGTATATATTAAATTAAAAGGCCAATCAGAATTCATGCCAACGCAGAGATGATGAAGTACTTGGATGGATGGATTGGAGTTTGAGAAAAGAGTCGTTGCTAACAACAAATGTGGTAATTCATTGTATATTGTTATTCAGCTCCAGATCCGAAGCCAATAGCCACACATTGTAAAATATCACAACTTTGAAAACTACAATTCCATCCAATAAAATTAATCTTTTCAAAACGTGGATTATTTGAAGAGAAAAAAAATGTAATTAAATTACCTGGAAAAATAAGGAGATTGTTAATTGTGGTTATATAATTAGAACTGAACTGGGTAGGGATTTGAGAGATGATCAAACAAAGTTGAGTTGCATTCAGTATTCAATAATCACTATTAGTTATATGTCCTCATCCAACAAAGTCCTCAGATGTGATTAAAAATTGACCATGCTTTGTTTATAAAATTAATTGAAATAGACGAATTCGATATCGATATCCCCCGACTAATCCGCCTCAAAAAATGGCTTTAAAGCCTCCCGCTAAATCCTCGTTCTAAACTGTAATTTAATGTTTTCAAAGTCCAACCATTTTTCTTTTTCTTTTCATGTCAAATTCATAGGGACAAATGACGTTTTTCTTAAAAAAAAAAAAAAAAAAGTTCTCCGATTATACATACCTTTTTCTTTTTGAATATATATATATATATACATTTTTTTTTTTTTAAGAGAAGGAACGGTGTCCCACTATATAGAAAAGAAAGACTTACACCCAAAGCACACTTATTTAGAAATTAAATTTGTCCTACCTCAAACAAATAATTAACAACGAATCAACCATATGATATCTTATTGCTAGGTGGATATATAAATGCAAATCGGTTTCAACCGTGAATAATGGATTTGATTTTTTTCTTTCTCATGATATTTATTAAAATTTAAGTTCAGTTTAACTTACGGATTATCTGTTTAAATTTAAAAAAAAATAAAAATATTTGTTATAAGTATTTAACTTTGTTAATATTTTTATTTATTTATTTTTTATGATAATTTTTGAATATTTATTGTTAAAAATATTGATATATGATATTTATATTTTGATTGGTTTTATATCTTAAAAAATTAAATAAAAAGTGAAAAAAATAAACTTTTCTTAATTTTATATTTTTTTCTTTCAAAAATACTTAAATGGGATTGCATTGGTTCGTTTAATTTGTAATTTTTGTTAATTAGACATAAATTTCATAAAAAAAAATTCATTTATTTTTTGAACCAATTAATCTAATCTGTTTAAAAGATGGATTTCAAACCTGAATCGATATGTATATTCACCCTACTTATTTCACTCTACTCAATTAATGCTGGAGTTAATGATAATACCAATTTTTACATTTACTTAAAAAAAAGCATAAAAATAATAACTTAAAGAAAGAGAAGTAGTAGCTCATTAGTCTAATTAGTATTTTGATTTCTATCTATACAGACAGAGAAATACCTATACCTATAGTAGGCATGATAGTTATCCCCGGTGTTAGAAACCATTAAACTACACTGTAAGAGTTTCATTTTTTTAAAAGTGTACATGTGATTGTGTGTGTGTAAAAAGATAAACAAATAGAGAGGGAGAAAAGGAACAAATATTGATGATTTTATTTGTTTGCATGGAACTTGTCAGAGATACATAAACTAGTTACATTAGTTAAGAAATTAGGTACTTTTTGATGGGCTTTATTTTAATGTTGAGGGTGAACCTAGATAATGGACAATAATTTATATTGGTAATATGTTCAACATCTTGGCTTTGATGGCTTGCTTGTTTGTTGGTGGCACATATAGAAGATTTGAAAGTTGTTATAAGCAAGGGTGGTAACACCATCGTTGTTTCTTGTGCATTTGGTGATAAACTCCCGAAACAATATATTATTATCGATCGGTGAAGCCAATTATAAAGTTTTCCAAAAAACTCGATGACAATTTTAAGACAAATATTTTATACCAAATATATGATTTAAATTTAAATGGTGCCTTACTTGATGATTGAGAATTTTGTTATGTTGGGCCCAAAGTTTTAAGGGAGGCCCAATGGAACAACGGGTCAGATTGAAAACAGAGCAGAATGTGGTGTTAAAAAGTGAAATTGAGAAACGAACGATATTGTTTGTTTTGGTACTCAGATCTGCATCTGCTTCTTCTGTAGAATTGACAAGATCAGATCCGGTGTGAGTGAGTGAGTGAATTGCAGATAGATCAGAAATGGAGAAGTCTTGCACTCTGGTGGTCCACTTCGACAAGGGGACGCCGGCGCTGGCGAACGAGATAAAGGAGGCACTGGAAGGAAGCGACGTTGGCGCGAAGATCGATGCGTTGAAGAAGGCAATAATGATCCTCCTTAACGGAGAGACCATTCCTCAGCTGTTCATCACCATCATCCGTTACGTTCTCCCGTCGGAGGACCACACAATCCAGAAGCTTCTCCTCCTCTACCTTGAGATCATTGACAAGACCGATTCCCGCGGCAAGGTCTTACCTGAGATGATCCTCATCTGCCAGAATCTCCTCAACAACCTCCAGCACCCGAACGAGTACATCCGCGGCGTCACCCTCCGTTTCCTCTGCCGCCTCAAAGAGTCCGAGATCGTCGAGCCTCTCATTCCCTCCATTATCTCCAACCTCGATCACCGCCACCCCTTCGTTCGCCGCAATGCCGTCCTCGCCGTCATGTCCGTCTACAAGCTTCCCCAGGGTGAGCAGCTCCTCGACACCGCCCCCGAGATCGTCGACAAGTTCTTGTCCTCCGAGCAGGATCCTTCTAGTAAGCGCAACGCTTTTCTTATGCTCTTTTCTTGCGCTCAGGATCGTGCCATCAATTATCTCTTTGCCAATATCGATAGGATTATTGACTGGAGTGAACAGCTTCAGATGGTTGTGATGGAGCTTATTAGGAAGGTTTGTAGGAACAATAAAGGGGAGAAGGGGAAGTACATTAAGATCATTATATCCCTTTTGAATGCTCCTTCCACTGCTGTTATTTATGAGTGTGCTAGTACCCTTGTGTCACTCTCTTCTGCACCCACTGCCATTAGGGCTGCTGCTAGTACCTACTCTCAGCTTTTGCTCTCTCAGAGTGATAATAACGTTAAACTCATTGTGCTTGATCGTCTGAATGAGCTCAAGACTTCCAATAGGGAGATCATGGTGGATATGGTCATGGATGTCCTTCGGGCACTTTCCACTCCCAATCATGATATTAGGAGGAAGACTCTTGATATTGCTCTCGAGCTCATTACACCCAGAAACATTGATGAGGTTGTTATGATGCTCAAGAAAGAGGTTGTTAAAACTCAGAGTGGGGAGCATGAGAAGAATGGGGAGTACAGGCAGATGCTGGTGCAGGCCATTCATACCTGTGCCATCAAGTTCCCAGAGGTGGCAAGCACTGTCGTGCATCTGTTGATGGACTTCTTGGGGGATACCAATGTGGCTTCTGCCATGGATGTGGTTGTTTTCGTGCGCGAGATCATCGAGACCAACCCCAAGTTGCGGATTTCTATCATCACCAGGCTTTTGGATACTTTCTACCAAATCCGTGCTGCCAGGGTGTGTTCATGTGCGCTCTGGATAATTGGTGAGTATTGCCTGTCACTTTCCGAGGTTGAGAGTGGAATTGCAACCATTAAGCAGTGTCTTGGCGACCTTCCATTTTATACTATTACCGAGGAAGGAGACGGTCAGGAGGCATCAAAACCCATTCAGCAGGTAAACTCAACCACTGTGTCTTCTAGGAGGCCAGCTATTCTTGCAGATGGTACCTATGCCACCCAGAGTGCTGCTCTGGAAACTGCCATGTCTCCACCTACCCTTGTACAGGGGTCTCTGTCTTCTATTGGGAACTTGAGATCACTCATTCTCTCGGGTGATTTCTTTCTTGGGGCGGTAGTTGCATGTACACTGACAAAACTTGTCTTGAGGTTGGAAGAGGTCCAGACTTCAAAAGCCGAAGTTAACAAGGCAACTACACAGGCATTGTTGATCATTGTCTCAATGCTGCAGCTGGGTCAATCTTCAATTCTTCCACATCCAATTGATAATGATTCTTATGACAGGATTGTCCTCTGCATTAGATTGCTGTGCAATACTGGTGATGAGATAAGGAAGATATGGCTGCAATCTTGCAGACAGAGCTTTGTGAAAATGCTTGCAGATAAGCAGCATCGTGAGACTGAGGAGATTAAAGCTAAGGCTCAAATCTCTAACGCGCAGCCTGATGATCTTATTGATTTTTACCATTTGAAGAGCAGGAAGGTACGATTTGCCTTTATTTTTTTTTTTTCTTTTCATAAGAAGGGTATAACTGAATTACCATTGTTGTATTTATACATGATGATCTTATTGATTTTATTCCTCAAGTTCTTCATTTTGCATGATGTGAACTTCGTTGTATTTGCATGCATGGCTTGAATCCATGATGTTAATTTGGCTCATGTCATTTGGATGTAATTCCTGCCAGTGGCTTATAATTCAATGACTTTTGTAGCAACCAACATCTGTTAACGTGCTCAATACACTAGCTTGTGATGGTATTTCTTCTAATGTTCAAATCTGTGTTTTCCTTCTGAATTCTTCAGGGTATGAGCCAACTTGAGCTGGAAGATGAAGTTCAAGACGATCTCAAACGTGCTACTGGAGAGTTTACAAAGGATGCAGACGATGCAAACAAGCTCAATCGCATTCTTCAGCTCACTGGATTCAGTGATCCTGTTTATGCTGAGGCATATGTAACAGTGCACCACTATGACATTGTCCTTGATGTTACTGTCATCAACCGAACCAAGGAAACTCTTCAGAATCTGTGTTTGGAGTTGGCAACCATGGGTGATCTCAAACTTGTTGAGCGTCCACAAAATTATACACTGGCTCCAGAATCAAGCAAACAGATTAAGGCCAACATTAAGGTTTCATCAACTGAAACGGGAGTTATTTTTGGTAACATAGTCTATGAGACATCTTCTAATGTTCTTGAGAGAACAGTTATTGTTTTAAATGATATCCATATTGATATCATGGACTACATTTCTCCTGCATCTTGTGCCGATGTGGCATTCAGAACTATGTGGGCTGAGTTTGAGTGGGAAAACAAGGTATATCTCTTTTCTCTTTCTTTCATTGCATACTCTTTTAACCAAATGGTAAAAAAATATGGTGCTACCTTTTTATTGCCCCATAGCAACCCCACTTTCATTAAAAATATTGTGGGAAAAAACTTTACAGGTACTTTAACATTTAGAGTCATGGCATGCTCTTTTAAAGAGTCCTAGTCCTTGGTGTTTTTATTAAGTATGAGCTCATAAAGTAATGATTTGAAATTTGTTTTTTAATAGCTTTTTGTCTACAAAATATGCATTGATGATTTGCATCTTGATGGTTGAGATAATGGTATTTTGTTGAAGTTCATTTATTTATTTTAAACCGTTCATGGTTATTGTTAATGTTGTTGTAGTTAGGTTGAAGTTTGATATCAACTTTGGTTTACTACCTTGGTATAATAAGATGATACTTGATTAGGAAACATGAAAATTGATTAAGCTCCTAGGTGTGGCTATTGGTGAAGGATTTGGATACTTTGTAAGAGTTTCTAATTTAATCCCCCATCCTGTCATTGTGCTTGTGACATTTCCATTATGTTTAATATTAATATGAATTAGCAGAAGTGACAAGTGATAACAATTTATTATAATTTTTTTTTGGTCCATTTTTAGTCCCTCGTTTATTTTTATTCATTAATATTAGTCCCTGGGAGGGACTAAAAGTGGGCAACAAAATAGCAAAAATTTAAACACACACAAGGACTAATATTGATAAATACAAATAAACAAGGGACTAAAAATTGAGGGAAAAATTATAGGGGACTAAATCAGAAATCTAAATTTTTATAGGAATAAAAAACTTATCTAACCCAATAAAATATAATAACTTCAAGTTGTAGTGAAACATATCTATCTAACACCAGAGTATCTGGCATTATAATAACACAATAAAACTATTTTCTCAAAGACAGACTGACTAAAATGTAACCATTACCAGAAGTAGAAGTTAAGAAAAAAATAGTTTATCTGAAAAAAAAAATCCATAGGGAAAGACTTAATTTCTAAATAAACACGAAATATTAAAAGAAATACAATAAAGCAGGTTAACAAACTACTGAGTTGCTTAATACTCTAAACATCAAACAAAATGAGATGGAGAAGTTTTAGAAGCTTCTCTCTAAAAATTTGCAAGAAGGAAGCTAAAAAAAATAGATGAGTTTCTCATTTAGTTGGAAAGATCCAATTTGGATGTCATGATCTCACCGGGGAACACAGTCATTTTGTGCCTTACTTGGTATAACAGTAATGACTAAATCACAGATTTGTGGAATACTAATTTATAATTTTGGGAGTTTTCTGTGTAAACTAGTATTATCATCTGTGTGAATGCAGGATGGCTTTGTATTGTCTAGGGTCAAGCCATATATCCTGCTAAAAAGAATCACCGAAAAACACCACTTATCAGGATGCATCCATATAATGTGTTTCTAGATATACTTGTAGTACAGGTATGATGCCAAAATTGGCACATCGAAGTTATTACAGAAGCACAAATGTGATAGGGATACATGTACTCAGGCAATGTATTTCTGCATTAACTGGTTGATATTTCCAATTCTTTTATTAAAATGAATTTTATGTTTTAGGTTGCTGTAAATACAGTATTACAAGATGAGAGGGAGTTTCTGACCCACATTATCAAGTCTACGAACATGAAGTGCCTGACTCCGCCGTAAGTTCTTCAACTCTGCTCAGGTTCTGTTGTATACACTAATTTTACATAAGAAAGATTCTTTGTAACTAACCTTTTTTTGCCATGAATATGAGATTTATATTGACAAATAATGTAACATCATTCTAATTAATTGTAGAAATAAATAATTGTGAGATACATCAGTATTTCAACGTGTCATGTTATTACTGACTAATCATTAATGTATGGACATTGTTGTGGTTTTGTTTGTTTAGATCGGCATTGGAAGGGGATTGTGGTTTCCTTGCTGCAAACCTTTATGCCAAGAGTGTTTTTGGGGAAGATGCTTTGGTGAATGTGAGCATTGAAAAGCAAACAACAGATGGTAAGTTAAGTGGATACATCAGAATAAGAAGTAAAACACAGGGAATTGCTCTCAGTCTCGGGGATAAGATAACTTTGAAACAGAAGGGAGCCGCTTGATCCGATCCGATCCGTTTGTATGTCTTATCAACTTTGTGTAGCTTCTGGTGTCGGCTAACTCTTCAAGCTTTGGCTTTTGGTGCCAGCCGACTTGTTAGTAGTATTATTTTTTGTTCCAATTTTGTTTGTATTCTTTCCTTGGAATTGGATATTGCTTTTAAGAACAATCCTTATTTCTCTACACACCACCGTAGTATATTACGAGAATCATTACGAGAATCAATCAAGTGACTGGTTGGCCTTGCATACATATTGTCTTCCAAAAATAATTGTTAATGATAAATTGTAGTTGTGACGTCAATGACTTGTGTGCCTTACATTCGATGTTTGAGAAATGTTTGTAACACTTTTTCAAACACTATGTTATTAACTGAAATTTCTTTTTCGAGGTTTCCCTTCTTTTTCCGTGGCTTCTTTTTATTTCTTTCAATATTTTTGTTCATATATCATTTTTTATTTTCGAGGTTTCTTTTCTTGGTACAGAAATGTAACATAGTACGAGTAAGAGTTCAAACTACAAATTAGAATCGATCATAAATTATAATTTAAAAGCTATGTTCCTGCTCTAATGAAACGAGTTCGAGGGATATGGCTGTTTCATTGTGCTTTGTGTCGGAACAAGTTGAGAAGGGAACGAAGAACGTTACTTTCTTGGATACGACTAAATCAAGATGAATATATGCATATGTTGTCTTCCTTTGTTTTTGTTTTTTTTTTTTTTTTTCTTTCAGAGTTGACTTTCTTTGTTTGAAAACAATTAAAAATGAAAAAACGGTAAGAAAAAACCACAAATAAATTTGATCATCTTGTACAAGATATAGATAAAAAAAAAAATGATCTCGCTTGAGTTGTCTTTGTTAATCAAACGATTGTACGTGTAAAATAACAAGAACTTCGTCACTTGTTTGCTTTTTCATGGCGACATTTGCTTCAAGACAAATTAAAGGCGCGTAAAATCAACGTTAGGAACTGTGTGCAGCGAAAACGAGAAATTCGTTGCAATTTTTTGGTTGATTATTGAGGCAGTTGTAGAAAGTCTTGGTCGTCGAATTAAAGAAGAAAGCTAGAATAAAGAATGGCTTGAGAAATTAGTTGTGCATATGCATATGGTACCCTAATTCAAGGAAGTTCTACCGCCACTTGGTGGTTGACATTGCTGAGATGTTTGCATTGTAAGTGAAGTTAGCCCCCTTTTTACTTTGTTTGTTGAGTTTGGTGAAGTAATGTGAGTGGGGCGATAAACAAGAAACCAACAAATATTATGTTTTTCTTTGGACCAAACTTTAATAATCTGAATGCAATCTAAAAGCCAAACTAAAACTAGTAATCATTTTGAGTCAGCATTTGATTTTCCATTGATATTGATATGGAGAAGAAGGAGAGTCCTTTTGAAGCAGCCAGAAAGTGCTTGGCAACTAGTTTGAAAACATCAATCGCCATTGCCTCTGCACTAGATGAATCTGAATCAAGATTGGAGCAACTTAACCAGAGATATCTTTCATTGCAAGCTTCCCTTAGACCCATTTCAATGCAGAAGTGCTCATTTGTCAACATTGACCAAAGTATTGACAGTGTTCTATGTTCTGCTGCTGCACTCCTCAAGGTTTCTGAATCTGTTTATCAGTTGGAGCATTCTCTCTTATTAACAGACCCCTCTTCTGATCTATACACCTATGTCTCAGACACAAAGAAGCTTGAGGAAGCACTGAAGCTTCTCACTGATAACTGCAGGTTAGCAGTTGGCTGGTTGAAGGACGTTTTTGAGTTCTTACATGACAAAGCAATCACCAATCAGCTGTATCTGTTGAATGTGAAGAAATCTTTGAGAATATTGCAAGAATTGCAGGTCAAGGAGGATTGTGCTCGCCTTGATAGAGGCCTTCTTAGTACTGCTTTTGACAAACTAGAACTTGAGTTCCACAGGCTTCTGATAGCAAACTCGACGCCTCTTCCTTTGGTTTTATTCACATCACACATTGGCCAGCAAGTTTTGCCATTAACAAGTTCTTTAGCAGGGAAGTTGCATGCCATGATTGAGAGGTTACATGCTAATGGCAGGCTAGACAAGTGTCAATCTATCTATGTTGAAGTTCGAGGTATGAATGCCCGTCGAAGCTTGAAGACTTTAGATTTGAGTTACCTTGAGATTCCAACAGCTGAATTTGAGGCTGTACAGTGTATAGAGAGCTACATGGAGCAATGGGTCTGCCATTTGGAGTTGGTTGTGAAGCAACTGCTCGAGATTGAGTGCAGGCTCTCAGCTATTGTCTTTGAGAAAATCGGTCCAGAAGCATGGATGGGGTGTTTTGCAAAGATTGCCATTGAATCAGGAATTCTTTCTTTTATTCGATTTGGAAGGATTGTTACTGAGAGGAAAAATGACCCCTTCAAGTTGTTGAACCTGCTGTCCATATTCAGGGTCTTAAATGGTCTGAGACTAAAATTCAACCAGCTTTTCAGTGCGAAAGCTTGTAAAGAAATTAGAACTGTGACAGAGGATCTTATAAAAGAAGTAGTCAATGGTGCCAGTGAGATATTCTGGCAACTTCCAGCACAAGTGAAGTTGCAAAGGCCAACTTCTCCTCCCCCTGATGGCAGCGTTCCCAGGCTGGTAAGCTTTGTAACTGATTACTGCAATCAGCTGCTTGGGGATGCCTATATGCCACATTTGACACAGGTTTTGGGAATACATCTCAGCTGGAGAAAGGAAGCGTACGAAGAGGGTATTGTTTTATGCCAAATATATAACGCAATTAAGGAGGTTGCTGTAAATTTGGATGCTTGGTCGAAGGCCTATGAAGATATCACATTATCCTACCTCTTTATGATGAATAATCACTGTCATTTCTGCAATTTGAGGGGTACTGTGCTTGGAAATATGATGGGAGAGTCTTGGTTAAGAGCACACGAGCAATACAAGGAGTATTATGCAGCACTTTATTTGAGGAACAGCTGGGGAAAGCTTCTATCGATTCTTGTAGTTCAAAGGGACATACTTTCACCCTCCAGTGCAAGTGTGACAAGCCAAGACTTGGCAAAGAGATTAAATGCTTTCAATCTAGCTTTTGATGAAAGGTACAAGAAGCAATCAAATTGGGTAGTCTCCGATGTGGTATTGAGGGAAAATGTATGCAAGCATTTGGTGGAAGGTATTATACCAAGTTATAGGGCCTATGTCATGAATTATTGTTTGTCAATCGAAAATGATGCTAAGGTTGACAAGCATATGAAATATACGGTGCAGAGTTTGGAGAACAAGATTAGGTCTCTGTTTCAGCCCAAGCAGAGGAAGGATAGTAGCATTAAACAGGCTGACTTGATTAGTAAAATTAAACAAGTCAGTCATCAATTTCGCTTGACTCTAGCTGCTTTATAATGTACTTGGCAGGATGAAAGTTGATGTAATGTGTGTGTAGAAAGATACAAATCATTTGCAAGTAGGCCTTCGCTGTTACTTATATGTTATCACAGTTACGTCTTAATTTAGTTAGTTGTTTTTAATAAAAATGACTTTGGTAAATTCATTATCTTTCTGCTTTCCAAATTTCATTGTTCCATAAAGAAATAAAAAAGAAAACAGAAAAGACGTATGCATATACTAACATGAATAAATGGCGCTCAAGGAATCATATAAATAAATTGCTTTTCATTCTCTTCAAATGTATATTCCTCCATAATGTAATTTCTTTTCCATTATTAAGAAAATACTGGAAAACAGATTTTCAAGTACAACAGTGCATTCTTCAACAAACTCATTAGTTTTTGATAATTCTTGAGCTTAAAGTATTTATCACATTACATGGTATTAACTTAAACCCAAATCAATGAGATCATATTCACTCAACATACATGGTATTTACTTTATTGTTAAATAAATGTCACACATGGAATTTGATCTAAAAATGCATTGTGCATACAGCAGAGTTTTGAAACACAACAAAATGGGTCAAATTCTTTGAAAAATAAGCAATAACCAAGGATGGATGTCTGACAAGACAGACAATTAGAAAGATTGAAGAAATGGTATGTTGTGTTAAGGGGAGTTGACTGGCTTCAAGTCTTGAACCTTTGGAAAGTGTGGATGTTGGAAGTTTCTTTCAACCTCCCAAGCGAGTTGTGACATACAATTAAAGGTGGACTTGGCACCTTTTTCATCGGTGACTTCTCTAGGGAAAGGAATGCGGACGTCAAATACACCTTTGAGAGGGGAAGATAAACGCATGTCAAACCCCAACCGATCAACCCATATCATCTTTGCTTCCGACACCACGAAATCCAAATCAACGTACACATTGCAAAACCGAGTTATGTCTTCCATGTTGTTGGTGTTGATTTCAGTGACTAAGTTGTGTGCAGAGTCTCGAAGAGGATCGGGTTCAGCATTTTTGTAGTCTGAAGAGCTAACCCATACGCCATCCTGCAAAAGCCATTAGCCATTAGCCATTAGTTATTAGTTAATAAAGCGTTGGTTGGTTCCTACCTCCTGAATGTCTTCTAATTGCAGTACCCGATCCACGGCAATAATGTAAATAAAATCATGATCAACTTCTTCTCCAAACCTCTTCCTCCACACGGAAACAAGCCGCTACATACACATAATAATAATAATAATTAAATCGTCATGAGATTTGATAGGGAACTAAACTAACTAGTTAGTTAGTAGTGGGTTACCTTTGGATCCGATGGTTTGGTAAGGGTTCCTTGAATAGTGCATTGAGGAGTGCGCAATCCAAATTGTTCAAACTGATCAACAAAAATAAATCCCTCGAACTCGAATAGATAGATAGTATATAACAGAGAGAGAGAGAAGACGAGGTACCTGAGCATGAAGAGAAGATGGGATGTTAGTGTTGTGAGTGGAATTGAAGCAGAATAAGGGGGTGCCATATTCGGGGTCAACTGCGAATCGAACACCAGTACCCAGAGGCAATCCCTCTTCGGTCAACGTACATAACGTCCCCACCTTAGCCAACTCCATTATGGTCCTCGATACCTCTGCAGGATACGGCTTCGTTTTGCTCTCACTCTCACTCTTCATTTCCAATTGGGATACCGAGCATTTTGGGCCCTTATTTCTCCTTCTCAATGAAACACAACCATTTCTTTTGGTTGCGATTGCGGGTTTGAGTGTGACCCATGGACACACTGCGCCAAATTGCCTCGTTTGAACAAGCATTTCTTCAGCTTCAGTTTCAGATCACACCCTCAAGTGTGAAATAAAATAAAAAGGATAAGAGCTACAATATGTCGTTTTTCTTGCATAGCTAAACGACACTTCGTTTTGGTGCGTTTTTATTTATCCACACCAATACGCAGCGTTTTGACTTTAAGTCTTTCTCTTCACTATCGAGTATCGAGTGATGGCAGCAGCAGCAGCAACGACGACACCACCGAGATGGTCGTGGCGTCCAAGTCGTCGTTCCTTTTCCCGCCAAATGCCTCCAGGGATGATAGGTGAGTGCGTGCGTCACTTTGACCGCCCTAAAAGTAAAAGTGGTATGAATTTGATTGTGATTGTGATTGTGTTTTGTAGGTTTGGGATTGTGCAGAAATGGTGATGGTGGTGTCTCTCGGAATGTGTCAGTGTCAGTGTCTCCTTGGAATGATAAGCCCTTTCAAGTCCTTGGGAGTGGTAAAAAGGCATATTTGGATGAGCAGGATGTGGTCACGTTTCTTGATCCTCCTATGGACTTCATCCCTTTCGACCCATCTTCCTATAATCCCGCTGCATACCTATGGTACAGTATCTATTAATATTATCTTATGCTGCAACTCTTACAATACAATGCCTCTTCTCTTCAGGAAAAAAATTGAGGATATTCCTGAGGAAAGGCGACATCGACTTCTGCCATTGTTAAAACCTAGGTCTCTTGTTTTTCCTAAATCTTTATATTCCACATTCATCTTATCTTATCTAACACTAACGCTGGGAATTTTTGTGCAGCCTTGTATCAATGGCTTGGCAGATAGCTGGTACACGGTATGAGGATCCCAATTTAGTAAAGAAAAATGCATCTACCTCCAACAAAGATGATAGTATGCCTCAATATTATAACTGCACAACAAGTGGAGGTTAGTGGACTGACTGCTCTGTTGTTTGCCAGTCAATGCATTCTGTTTTCTACTGCCTCCCATTCCTAATACCATATGCACACTTCCCTTTTCTTATATTATATATGTATATTACATTTTTCCCATTTTACTTTACTGGATTCATTTGAACTACCAAATGCTTTTTTTTCCTGCAAATCTCACCTCCCTTCTTTCATGCCTTCCTGTTCCAACATTTCTGCCGTCTTGTGTGTTGAAAATCTTTGTCATGGTTTCTTTTCATGTGTATTAGCTTCTCACTTTTAGCATGTCTTCAAATTTTAAAACTAACTTTATTAATGTTCAACTTTTTTACATAGGACCAATGCCAATTTCCTGGATAAATAATTCCTTCAGAAAGGTAAATTCACCATTTCAATTTTACCTCTTGCTCTTGTACACTTAGTACATTTCAAGAGTTAACACTTTTCCCACTTTTTAAGGCTATATTTACTGGCAAGGATGGGCAGGCTTATGGACGAATCATCAGTATGTTTCTTAATTTTTGGCAGAGAAATGCATGGATACCTTTACACAATTACTAATTTCAGTGAAAAATACCCATCAATCTTAAATGCTGTTACACCTTATATGGCACCTTATTTGCTTGTCTTGAATACTACCACATTCCTTTCCCAATTCCTGCAATACTGTGACAACTTAAGTTTATAATCACCAGTCTGCCCATACTTTTGAGAGGCTATTGTATTTATATGGTGCCTCAGCTGTTCATCTATCTTGATTCTAAATATAAAAAGAATGGTTATTTTTAGATACACAATACACTCAGTCACTCACATGCAGTTGCATACAAAAGGAAAAGAATAAAAGAAGCTTGTTTTTCTCACACACAATACTTGAAATCAATCCATAATATTGAATTTGTACTCTCTTTTATTTACACTAAGGGGTCAAACTGTGAAAATAAGTTTATATATGATTGTCCAACAGTAGAAAGTCAAATAATGTACATTGTCATAATTAGCTTTACACCTGTACCTGTTTAGTGGCCCCTCTTTAATTCGTTAAATCATGGTTTCTGAGCCCTAATGCTTCAATAATCTGTATAGAATCAATTTGTATAATCTTCTCGATTTTCCTTCAAGATGTTGATATAATTGTGGTTTAATCAAGGATCTTAGATGAATTCATTTGTGGTGCTTGGCTTGGTTTTTTTCTTCTATGGCTGCATTGTGGTTCATTATTTTAAGGTTAAATTCGACTGTCCTTACTATTAACATTAATTACATATTTTATGAATTTCACAACCTCCCAGGTGGATCAGTTTTGGCTGCATTTGCTGACTCCTTCGCTCCCTTGTATTTTACGGTGAGAGAACTTAAGGAAGTGATGTCAACTGAGCAGCCATGTGATTTAGCATATGAATTTGGGGATGGACTATATGATATCAAAGAGCTCCCATTAGGCTTTCCAAGACCAGGTACGGTCTTATTTTTATTTTTTGATAAAGGTAGGTGATATTTTATTTCTTTCATAAAGGGATAATCTTAATATTTACAACTAAACTGTTTGGGTAAATTTCTCTAGAAGGACTCCTAGGAGAAAGAAACATGAAGAAAAAATGAAATTAACTTCTCCATAAGCTAAAATTAGCTTCTCCAATAGCTAATTTGTAGAAGCTCTTTCATATAACTTCTCCTAAAAGATGTGGAGTTTTTATAAATTAACTATTAGAGAAGCTAATTTTAACTTATGGAGAAGTTAATTTCATTTTTTCTTCATGTTTTTTTTTCTTCTGGAAGTTCTGGAAAAGTTTATCTAAACAAACCCATATTGTTTAAGTATTTATATTGACTTCTAGATGTTAAAATTTAACCTAAAATTTCTGTGCTTGATGTCTGCATGGTGTATCTTGTGGCATTATTTTCTTGGTGACTCTTTTCTAGTTATATATTGTATCTCTTCGTTGGTTTACCCTGTAATATACACTTGAGGCCAAGCTGGGTGATCATGTTATTGTTCAAAGTCCTGGAATGCCCCAATTTTTGTTAATGTTTAATTGGCCTTTGATTTTGCAGTTAAACATCCTTATCCTTTCAACGATCAAATTGTTGTGTATGTTCGCTATCTAGGACCTGGGGTTTCAGTAGGGCAAGCATGGCAAGAGGGGACAAAGATGGAGCAAGTCCCACGTAAGTTATGTGGGGAGATTTTAATGGTGAAGGATTACACATCATTACGAGAAGATCAATGAAGAAAGTGGTTAGTCCTCCTTTAGATAAAATTAAACTGACTCTTTTGTTAACAGTTGTGCACATATCAATGATGTGTGTGTATCAAGTAATGATGTGTGAACAGACAAGTTTCTAAGGCATATACGAGGGAAATATGATTCCATGTCCATGTGTGCTGTTTCTGTACAAGACGAACTCTGTAGATGTAGTTGAGAGAATATTACGTTGAATGTGATGTTACATGTTTGGCTGTAAGATAAGGTGAAATGAGAAGTGACTGCAATATTCTCAGCAAAGAAATGTTTGATATCCTCATTCAAACTCATGATAGTTTGTACTTCATAGACATTAAATATTTAGGTTGAAATACTGTTTTCTTTCTGTAACATCCAAGCATAGTACAACCTCACATAGTCACATGTGATGTCGAGTAGAAGAAAATTGCATTTCCCTTTCCTCAACAACAACGTTGTAATTACAGGCTACAATACATTTTTTTATGCCTGGCTTGAGTTGAAAGCCCAAAGTTGAGAAGAGCTAATATATGAATTAAAAACTGAGCTGATAGATGACTTTTGACTGCTTTATAAATTGTATTAAGAAACCTCGAGGGGCGAACGTGATTCACATGAATCTGTAACACAAACATATGGTGTAAAATGTAAATAAAAGCCTAAATGGTGAAATGTCTGTTTTCCTTGTCTTATTTTTTAAGGTCAGAATTGTCGGTGGAGAGTGAGTGCATTTCAGTCATAATGGGACACTTGGAGTTAGAGGGGGAGAGACACTGCTTTTGGCAATATGGGCCAAGGTAGTGTCACCTTTAAAGAAGGGTCCAAAGATTGCGCGATTTGGCAGCATTAGCAGTAACATCGATTATGGCAGCATTAGCAGTAACATCCAAGGATCGTTTGGTATGGCACTATAGCTGGCTGTTCTACTGAATCCTCAATCACGAAAAGACAAGTTTCTTAAAACATATTTTTACTAGATTTAAGCTTTTTCCAGAACCAATTCTCTATCAACCTTACTTTGGTATTTTTATATGCCAGTAAAGTAATGTAGGTCCAATATTAAGCACTGCATAAAGGAAAAAAACATTATTTTTACTCTTTATTTTCGTACAATGAAGAAGAAATATTTTGAGGAGTGTTTTCTCTGTGTTGTATTTGTGTTAGCATTAAATACAGTATAATGAAGGTCACTGTTTTATGTCCATCCTTAGTTTTGTATGCTATCTTTTTTTCCTCTGAATTTCAAAAGGTTGAGGTTTGCACTTTACAACAGTTAGGTTGAAGCAAGCACACGAGCATTGACCCTTCTGTCTCTCTCTCTAGAGCGATAATTGAGATTCACGCGAGAAAGGTGAACACAGTCAACAGTACAGAATAGAAAGTTAGTAACCAACTTCTTGTTGAATGTCCTGTCAAGAAACATCTTACACTGCTTTCCTATGACCTATATGGAATGAAAGAAAGGTTTAC
Source organism: Amphicarpaea edgeworthii (assembly GCA_014843725.1). Taxonomy (NCBI): domain Eukaryota; kingdom Viridiplantae; phylum Streptophyta; class Magnoliopsida; order Fabales; family Fabaceae; genus Amphicarpaea; species Amphicarpaea edgeworthii. Next base: position 300,246 of record CM026320.1, on the reverse strand, counting down.
GGCCAAGGCAATGTGCATTCACTTACGTTGATCAGATTGCCCTCCAGAGAGATACAGATTTTTTTTTTTTTACTTAAAAAAAATTAAAATTATGACAGATGGATACTCTCACTTCAGCTTTCAGGATAGGATACACCTTCACCTGATAACCATACTTACATTTTCACATTGAAAAAATGTTAAAGACCAAAAACAGCATTAAACTGAGACCAAGAAGGATTCTTTACTTGAAAAAATATGGTGTAACAAAAACCTTTTGATAGTTTTTTTTTCTTGACATAAAAATCTTAAAAGAAGATAAGGAGGGTATTATATTTCTCCCATCCAAAACAGGAGTAAGATCAAAGTGGAATAACATGAAAATAAATGTGAAATGTACTTTTTATGTCCCTCCATTAAAGTAAAAGTACACTCATTGTTAGTTGGTAAAGTGGCCAGATCATGTAAACCCATGGGACAATTTAAAATTTTATTGAGAGGAAAGTTTCGCTCTTTTAAATTCATGTAAAATTTTGGCTATAATTTAATAAGTGCTAAAGAAAGAGTATGTTTGTTATGATGGACTCAGGACTTAAGTGCTAAAAAAAAAATACTTTGTTGAGACAGCAAGGTCCACCAGCCTTGCTTGAGAGGTATGTGCACATGTGCCCTACAATTATTGAAATGGCGATTGGCATGCGTCAAATTTGGGACTTAAGTATGCCCTAAAATATCCTTTTGGTTGTGGTTAAAGCTTGAATTAAAACAAATGGGTCCAATGTGGGAGGGACACTACACTCGCACGATTCTCATCCTTGGGCAAAATAAATATTAATGAACCAATTCTCCGTCAGCATGACAATATACACATTACTGCCCAAAGCTTTCTTTCTCCTCAATCTTCACTGCCTGCCGACACTATTTTCTTTTCTTTGACCATTTTAAACTGCTTTCAACGTTTAACTCACAAAAATAACCACCAGAGCATAAAGTAAATCGAAAGCATGAATATTGCAAGCTTAAGCTATAATATAAACACAGTGCATGTTTAGTAAGAAGGTGAGTTGAATTCGTCATGATTTTTTGAAGCAACAAAATAGTTGGTTTTGTGGTAATTTACTATGATTTTGTATCATCAGACCAAATACACTAATGACATAATGTGAAATTTTGATCCAGTAACATATAAACCTTGGCATCAGAAGTGAGCAGACTTTTGTTGGGAGTTGTAACATATCAGTGTCATTTAACAGATACTACATACATATGCACCAAAAGTGATGTAAGCAACAGGGGTGACAGGGTTATCCTGGCATAAATTGAATCAACTCAGAAAAATGAATGAACTACTGTGATAGACAACAATAGAATAGATAGACAAGTAAAGCCAGGAAAGAAAGAAAGAAAGAAAAAAAAATCTATAAATGCCTTCAAGAATAACATTTATTTATGATATGACCCACGGTAGCTTTCAGCATGTTACCTGAGCCATATTCAGGCACCTTGAATATAACTGTCCACATTGGTTGGGTTTTTTAATTATTAATTATTAATCAATCAATTTTGTATTTTACACATCCTTTGTTTCTGATGCTCTAGTTCATCTGTTCGCCAATTAAATCCAGGCCTACGAGGAGGAATGATACACCTTGAAATAGTAAATAGTAGAAGTGCATGCCTTGTGCTGATAACAGGCTCCTAAGTGCAGCAGTGAGCAGTAAGAATGCAAGGGCAAGCTCTTTCTTATATATCTTGTTCATTTTCTTTAAGGGGGGTGGTCTAGGAACTGTTTCTTGGCATTCCTTTATTTTGTTAAGCTCAGAAAGTCCACTATCAGAAGTTCCTCTATGAAGTTGGTGACTCATAGTCATGGCCCGTTCTTCAGCAGCTAATAGGTCAGGCTCTGACGACCGACCTGCTTTTTTGGTAACAATCCATTCATATGAACTTCCCAACTGGAACAAACCGGACACCATTGCATTGAATTTGGTTACTGACATTGTGTTCTCAAAAAGGAGGTAAGGAACAATGAAGGGAAAGGATTTTGGGGCAGGAAGAATGTTCAAGAACGACATGAATATAGGAATATAACAAATAACCCAGATAGGAAGCTCAGCTTCTGGGACAAACATTGTCAACGGAAGAATAATGCAGAACAATGTGAAAGAGTAGAATGGGAGGATTAGCTTTCTAAGCAGAAAGAATAGAAATATTAGGTTGGTTTTCTTCCAGAACGCAATCTGCAATGTTACGAAATTAGAACATGTTTAGGTTGTGTTTTACTTCAGAACAGTGCAAAGACAATAGACAATAGACAATAAAAGAAAATACATTACCTTAGAGTTTATAATCGCTGGAAGGCACAAACTAAAGAGTTGCATAGGACCAGAATGCCATCGATGCTGTTGTTTCCTATAAGCTTCATACGATTCAGGAAGTTCACATAGCACCTGAAAGAAGTTTCTTTAGACTAAGTGCAACCCAAATTGTACACATCAACAGTTTTTCACTGGCATATGCTAAAACTGTAATTGTCAGTTATAGGCAAATAGAAATTGATAGTACATACCAAAAGGCAAAACAATGGTTACCTTTACATCATTGAGAAAGATAAATTTCCAACCATTGAGATGGGCTCGTACTGCTATATCCATGTCTTCTACAGTTGTCCGCTCAAGCCAGCCACCAGAATCTTCAAGTGCTTTAATCCTCCAAACACCAGCAGTTCCATTAAAACCAAAGAAATTAAGGAAGACCCCATTAACCTGCTGTTCAACCTCAAAGTGGAAGCACAGATTAATATTTTGGAGTCTTGTCAGTAAGTTCTCATCCTTGTTTACAAAAACCCACCTAGCCTGAACCAATGCCAGCTCAGGATTGCCCTGCAGAGAAGAAAGACTCAAGAATGAGAAAGTGATGAAATACTATACTACTAACAGATAAAGTTTGGCACCTTAAAATGTGGAACAGTCTGCTTGAGGAAATCTGGATTTGGTTGGAAATCAGCATCAAAAATTGCAACGAACTCATAATCTTTGACGTAATCACAGGTCATTGCAGAGTTGAGATTACCCGCTTTGTAACCAGTTCTAAACTTCCTATGACGGTAGATTATATTGACACCTCTTTGACTCCACTTATAGACTTCTCCTTTGATTAACCACTGTATGTCCTCATCATCAGAGTCATCCAGAACTTGAATAAGCAACCGATCTTTTGGCCAATCAAGTTGACTCACTGCGGAGATAGATTGTTCATATACCTACACTTAATGCCAAACTCGTCAACATCATTATAATAGTATGTTCAAAGTAACTAACCACTAACGGCACCGACAATTGTTTTGTTTTAAAAAAATAAAAAGCAGCACGCAGACGCAGTAACTATATAGGATTAAGAGAAGGGTGTCACCTCTTTCTCATTGCACATGGGAATTTGAACAAGTACCATAGGAAATCCGTGGTTGGATGCTTCCAAATCATCCCCATGAATGATGAGGGGCTTAATCTTGTTGAATTTGATCCAGAAACAACCTAGGCAGAGAAGCACTCGATCCAAAGACTGAATTGAGAAGAGAAGAATGCAGAAGGCTGAGAGAGATTGAATTAGAGGAGCAATATAGTCTACCCGGAACTCCAACCACCAAACATAGGCAGTGTGAAACCATCCTGTGATCTCCGAAGTTTGTGGAAGGTGCAAATGATAGCCTTTGAAGTGAGCAACGAGTTCAAAAGACAGGAATGACAAAGCCATGACCAAGAAAGTGAGAATGAGTCGAAACAGAAACCTTGCCTTGGCAGACATGTCAGTCTCCACGTGCCCCAAAAACAATCTTTTCTTAACAGCATGGAGCAATGAACATAGAGAAATTCCGAGCCAAGCAAGGCAACCGACAACTCTATGGGCCTTCAAAAGGAGAAGCCATGTAAACTGCTTTGCATTTTGACCTCTGTCTTTCTCAACTGCCTGGAATGCTGCATCTGGGGCATCTATTTCGAGCACTGAGTAATTCGGGTTCTCCATAGTCACCACAACCGGGTTTCCTTTCCTTGGACCCATTTGGATTTGGTTGCTGAATAACACTAGTAACACTCACAAGTGTTGAAAAAAACACATTTTTAGAAAGAAAGAACAGTAAAAGGAAGGAGCCACAACACAAACTTATATATAGAAAGAGAAGCACCAATCTCTAGTAGTAGTAAGTGTGTATGGGAGTGAGAGCATGTTGGTTTGTCTTCTTTATTGCAGTTTTAAATTACCAAGATAGGTTAGTCTCAGTCCAATGTTGAAGACGTTATCATGTGGCCATTATTAGTGATCGAGTTACTGCAACTTTAAATGCAACACAAACAAACAAACAAAAAAACTTGTCTAACTCTCCTCTCCACTGCTACCATCTCTATTGGTCAACAAGAATCACCATTTCGTAGTCTAACTAGTAAAAGGGAGAGAAAATCATTAATACTGTTAACTCTAATCCTTTATAAGCAATGGTAAAATTGGGTGTTACCTGCATAAAATGGGTGGTCCCTGACATACTCTTTTCCATTATGTTAAAATTTATAGAAAATTATAAAATTGGAACATAAAATTGGATGGATCCAGTATTTTATTTAATCTCTGATTTGGTAATTTTTAATAAATTATGAAAGATAGAGTGTGTTTGAAAATGAGATTATAACATGTATTTTATAATAAAAAAATGAAGTAGTATAATATAAACATAAGTATAAAATTTAAAACATAAATCCTAAAGAATCACTTATTTTGTATTTTGGATAATTACATCGTATAATATTATAATTGAAAACATTAATTCTTAATATATATATATATAAATTCATTTGGTTAACTTTTAACAAAATATTTTTAAATAGATATGAAATAAGTAAAATATTCTGATTATTTTTGGAATGATTTTTAAATTAAAATTAGAGGTATACTATAATAATCAATGGTACAAGAGTCTACATCAAAGTGTAAAATAAAAGTGGAGAAAGAAAAAGAGAAGTGGGCCTAAGAGGGTGAAAAGAAGGCCTGAGCTTAGAGAATAAAAGTCCATAGCCCATAGCATATAGCATAGCGTGAGTGTGAATAGGTAGGTAAGCAAGAAAAGGCAGAAGGCAAAAGAGAAGATCGAGAAGAGAGAAGAGAGAAGAGAGAATGAGCGGAGCGGTGCCGTTTTGGAGGTCAGCAGGGATGACCTACATCACATACTCAAACATATGCGCGAATCTGGTTCGGAATTGCCTGAAGGAACCCTACAAGGCTGAAGCCCTCTCTCGTGAGAAGGTCCATTTTTCTCTCTCCAAATGGGTCGACGGCAAGCCTGAAAAACCTAGTATGTCTCTTTCTCCCTCAATTCCCCATTCATATGTTCATCAGCTGATTCCCAGATCCCCCTTCTATCGCTTCTCTAACCTACCTTTGTTTTATTCTTAACGATTAATGGATCATGCTTTGCTTTCACACCACAGGCCCCTCTTTGTTGTTTTATATTGAACTAGAATTTTCGCATGTTTTCGATAATCTTTTACCCTAGAAAGGGGTTTTCCAAACTAAACATGCACCATATTTTTGCTTGTTTTGATTTGATGGCATTTGCCTGTTACTCATCTCCAAATCTTTTGCAGATAAAGAGCTAACATTATGTTCATGTATTCTGATCAAAGTGTTCATTTTCCTTTTTCAGCTATTCGTTCAGACACCATAGAGTAGTGGAAACTATTCCAAATAATGCACAAATATTTGAGATTCTGGAAGTTCATTGTCATTTTGAACCTTTCTGTGGTTTTCTATGTTTAGTTCCTTTGTTTTTCAACTTTCCATGAAATGGAACATGCTCTGGGTTTTGATTCTCTTGTAATAATAAAAGTTTAAACAAATGATTTTGAACTTATTGACAACTGGTGGCTGTATCTGCTTCCTTCCAGACAAATTGAAATATTTACTTTTTAAGTCATGAAGTTTTAAACATGTTTAGAATGATATTTTAGAAGATATAAGCGAAATTGAAAGATCTGTCTCATGGAAAGCAAGTAGTGCCAATGTCTTTGAATGAAGTAATTCGCCAAGGAAAGTGGTATAATATCTTATCTCTTATCATACAGAAGTATGCAATACACCAAGTAGTAATTTTGGTGGTTAGAATTTCTTTTTAATGGTAAATAATAAGAGAATATGGGTTGTGCACCGTAAAACTTTGTTATATTGTCGGAACACTATCATGTCAAGCCGGTTGGTGCATTTGGCTGATGATTTGTGATTAGCCATGGCACTAAAGTTAGTGACATCTTGTCTTAAGGGTCCGTTTGCTTGTGGCAAAAGAGAGTGGGAAATGATTGAAGATATAAGAGGGGTGATTGAAGACGAGACACATTTTTACACCCTATTTTAATTCAATTTTTTCATCCTATTTCATTTCCTTCCACTGAACGGATCCTAAATGATCATGTAGTTTAGCTGAAAAATCTCAACTGGGATAGCGTGGCGATTGGCTCAAACCTGATCATTCCATAGGTATATAAAGGATTAAGGAGAATAACTCTATTTCTAACAGTAACTTCTTATAAAAATGTGATAACAAAATTAAAACATGATTTTCTATAAAGAATTTTTTTTTTTTTTACAAATGTACATTAAAGACACTACTCTTATTTTTATAATATTTTTCAAATTTTTTATTTATTAAAAAAATTCAAGATATTATTTTTATTTTTTTATTTTTTTTAAATCTATAAAACATTAATCTTATTTTTCATATTATTCAAAATTTTCAGTTTTTAAAAGTTCTCTAGACATTACTCATGCTTTTTTGTTATTTATAAATTTTTCATTTTTTTTTCAAAATTTCAAGATAATAATTTTGTTTTTCATATTTTTTAAATTTTTTCTTTTATTCAAATTTTAAAGAAATTACTCTAATTTTTTTATATATATTTACAAGACATTACACTTATTTTTCAATTTTTTCAAATTTTTTTTAAAACATTATTCTAGTTTTCTTTAAGTTTTTAAATTTTTCAAATTTTAAATACATTACTATATTTTTCTTTTTCTTTTTCTTTTTTTTTAAATTTCAACACATTAATTCTTAAAAAAAAAGTGTTTTTAAGATTTTTTTAGACATTATACTTGTTTTGCCATATTTTAAAATTTATATTTTTTTCAAAAGAAATTCAAAACAATACACTTATTTTTTTATTTTTTTTTTAAATTGTAACTTTTTAAAATAACTTTTCAAGACATTACCTTTTGTTTTTATATATTTTTAAAAAATTTATTTTTTTTCAAAATTTAAAAACATTACATTTATTTTTTCATATTTTCAAAATTTTCATTTTTTTAAAATAACTTTTCAAGACATTACCTTTTGTTTTTCTATATTTTAAAATTTCAATATTTTTTTCAAAATTTGAAAACATTACTCTTGTTTTTTTTCTTCAAAAAATAATTTTTCATTTAAAAAAAAAATTCAGACATTACTCTTATTTTTTTTTATATTTTTTAAAATTCTCAAGACATCACTTTTTTTTATATTTTTAAAAAATCCATTTTGTTTTCAAATCTTCAAGAAAGTTCTCTTATTTTTTTCCCATATTTATGAAATTTATATTATTTTTCAGTTTTTCAAGGTATTACTCATGTTTTTTTTTTCATTTTTTTATAATTTTTTAAGATATTATTCTATTTTTTTTAATAATTTTAATTTTTTTCTTCTTATTTTCAATACATTATTTTTTTTTTCATTTTTTCAAACTTTTAAAGACATTCTAGTGTTTTTTCTATTCTTATAATTTTTGTTTTTTTTTTTTTAAAATCTACATTTGTATTTTCATATTTTTAATTTTTAATTTTTTCATAGTTTCAAAACATTATTCTTGTTTTTTTTTTTAATTTTAAAATTTTCATTTTTTTTTATTTTTTCAATTTTTCATATTATTAAAAGTCTTAAAGATAATAGTATTGTTTTTTCAAATTTTTTAAACAATTTTGCAAAACATTAATATTGTCTTTTACTTTTTTCATTTTTTCAAAAATTTTCAAAACATTAACTTATTTTTTAATATTTTTTCATTTTTCATTTTTTCAAAATTTTCTTCAGGTTTTTCTATATTTCTTTAAAATTTTCAAATCAATACTATTGTTTTTTCATATTTTTTAAATTTTCATTTTCTTAAAAGTTTTCAAGTCATTAAAATTAATTTTCCTATTTTTTTGAAATTTTATATTTTAAAAAATTTAGGATTTCAAAACTTAAATTTCATTACAAAACAATAAATCATATTTAAGATTTTATTAAAATCTTAATGAAATCGTAAATCATATTAAAATCCTAAATTATATTTAGGATTTTATTGAAACACTAAAATTAGAGTTTTATTAATAAAACTCTAAATCTTATTTATGATTTCATTAATGAAACTTTATATTTTATTTAGGATTTCAATGAAACCATAAATTCTAATAAGAGTTTCATTAATAAAATTCTAAATATTTAAGATAATTTAGCGTTCATAATGAAATTTAGGGTTTCATTAATAAAATCTTAAAGATTTAGGATTTAGGGTTTTATTAATAAAACATTTTATTATATTTCAGATTTCAATGAAACCCTAAAGATATAGGATTTAAGGTTTCATTAATGAAATTTTAAATTATATATTGGATTTTATTGAAACCTTAAAGATTTAAGGTATCATTAATGAAATTTAGGATTTTAATTATGAAATTTAGGGTTTTATTAATGAAATTCTAAGATTTATGCCATTTAGGGTTTTACTAATGAAACCCTAAAGATTTAAGGGTTCATTAATGAAACTTTAAAGATTTAGGTTCATTTAGATTCTATTAAAGAAATCCTAAATCCTAATTAGGAATTCATTGGATTTTCATTAATGAAATTGAGGGATTCAAAAATGAAACCTTAAAGGTTTATGGTCCTTTAAGGTTTTGGGTTAAGGGTTTAATTAATAAAACTTTAAAGATTTAGGATTTCATTAATGAATTTCTACATATTGAAGATAATTTGTGGTTTTATTAATGAAACCCTAAAGATTTAAGGTTTTATTAATGAATACTTTTATCCTATTTAGGGTTTCAATCATAAAATTTGAAGTTTTATTGATGAAATTTAGGATTTTTGTGGTGAAACCCAAAAAATTTAAGATTTCAATGAAACCATCAATTTGATTTAGGTTTTACTAATGAAACTTTAAATGACTTTAATTATTTAGAGTTTCATTAATGAAATCTTAAATAATTAAAGTCATTTAAAATTTCAATAATTAAACCCTAAATCTTATTTTGAACTTCATTAATAAAATTAAGGGTTTCATAAATGAAACCCTAAAGATATAGAATCATTTACAGTTTCATAAAGAAATTTATGCTTTCAATAATGAACCCTAAAGATTTAAGGTCATTTAGGGTTTCATTAATGAAACCTTAAATCCTATTTAAAAATTCATTGGACTTAAGGTTTCATTAATGAATCTCTAAAGATATTTAGGATTTTATTAAAACCTTAAAGATTTAGAGTTTGATTAATGAAATTTAAGGATTCAAAAATAAAACCTTAAAGATTTATGGTCCTTAAGGGTTTTGGGTTTAGGATTTTATTCATGAAACCTTGAATCATATATTAAATTTTACTAAAACCCTAAAGATTTGGGATTTTATTAATGAAATTTAGTGTTTCAATTATAAAATTGAAGGTTTCATTAATGAAATTCTAAAGATTTAGGGTCATTTATGGATTTATTAATGAAACCTTACAGATTTAAGGTTTCATTAATCAAATCATAAATCTTATTTAGGGTTTCAATAATAAAATTTGGGGTTTCATTGATAAAATTTAGGCTTACTAATGAAACTTTAAATGACCCTAAAGATTTATAGTTTCATTAATGAAACTTTAAATATTTAGATCATTTAAAGTTTTAATGATGGAACTCTAAATCCAATTTAGGATTTTATTAATAAAATTAAGGGTTTTATAAATGAAACTCTAAGGATATAAAATGATTTAAGGTTTAATAAAGAAATTTATGGTTTTAATAATGAAATTTAATCTTACAATAACGAACCCTAAATACTTAGGGTCATTTAGAAATTCATTGAAATGACGGTTTCATTAATAAAATTCTAAATTACATTTAGGATTTTATTAAAGCCCTAAAGATTTAAGGTTTTATTAATAAAATTTCGGGATTCATTAATGAAACCCAAAATATTTATAGTCATTAAAGGGTTTTGTTAATGAAATCCTAAATTATATTTAGGATTTCATTGAAACCCTACAGATTTAGTTTTAATAATGAAACCCTAAATTATATTTAGATATTTTTTAAAACACAAAATATTTAGGATTTCATTAATGAAATTCTAAAGATTTAAGGTCAATTGGGATTTTAGTAATAAAACCCTAAAGATTTAAGGTTTTATTAATGAAACACTAAAGATTTGAAATTTCACTAATGAAATCTAAAAGATTTAGGGTCATATAGATTTTATTAAAGAAACCTTAAATTTTATTTTGGAATTCATTGGATTTAAGTTTTTATTAATGAAACCCTAAATCATATTTCAAATTTTATTAAAACCTAAAAGATTTATGGTTTCATAATAAGATTTAGGGATTCATAAATAAAATTCTAAAGATTTATGGTCCTTTAAGATTCAGGATTTGGGGTTTCATTACTGAAATCCTAAATCATACATGGGATTTTATTGAAACCTTAAATATTTAAAGTTTAATTAATGAAACCCCAATGATTTAAGATTTTATTAATGAAACTTTAAATCCTATTTAAGAATTCATCAGATTTAAAGTTTCATTAATGTAACCCTAAATCATATTTAGGATTTTATTAAAACCTTAAAAATTCAGAGTTTCATTAATGAAATTTATAGATTCATTAATGAAACCCTAACTATTTAAGGATTTTATTAATGAAAACATAAATATTTACGATTTCAATGAAACCCTATAGATTTATTGTTTTAATAAAGAAACCCTAAATCATATTTAGATATTTTTTAAAACCCTAAATATTTAGGTTTTTTATTAATAAAACCCCAAATCATATATGGTCCTTCGAGGTTTGGGGTTTCATTACTAAAACCCTAAATAATATATGGAATTTTATTGAAACCCTAAATATTTAGGGTTTAATTAATGAAACCGCAAAGATTTAAGGTTTCATTGATGAAATTTAGGATCATTTAGGATTTTAGAAATTAAACCCTACAGATTTTAAAGATATAAGATCATATAAATTTTATTAATGAAATCATAAATCCTATTTTAGAATTGATTGGATTTAAGGTACCGTTAATGAAAACTCGAATTATATTTAGGATTTTATTAAAACCCTAAATATTGAGGATTTCATAATAAAATTTAGGGATTCATAAATTAAACTCTAAAGATTTATGGCTTTTTAAGGTTTGGGGCTTAAGGTTTAGGATTTAAGGTTTTGTGGAAACCCTTAATCATATATTGGATTTTATGAAATCCTAACTATTTAGGGTTTAATTAAGGAAAATCTAAAGATTTAGAGTTTCATAAGTGAAGTTTAAGGTTTAATTAATGAAATTCTAAAGATTTGGGTCATTTAAGGTTATTCTAATGAAATTCTAAAAATTCAAGGTTTCATTAATGAAACCCTAAAGATTTAGGGTCATATAAATTTCATTAATCAAACCATAAATCTTACTTAGGAATTCATTGGATTTAAGGTTTCATCGATGTAACCTTAAATAATATTTAAGATTTTATTAAAACTTTAAAGATTTAGGATTTTATTAATGAAACCTTATATATTTCTGACCATTTTAAAAATTAGTATATAAGATTTCATTAATAAAACCATAAATCATATAATGGATTCCATTGAAACTCTAAAGATTTAACGTTGAATTAATAAAAATTTAAAGATTTAAGGTCATTTGGGGTTTTAGTAATGAAAACCTAAAGATTTAAAGTTTTATTAAAGAAACTTTAAATACTTGTTTTTTATTTTTTAAAATATTTCAACATATTACTTTTATTTTTTAATATTTATTAAATTTTATTTTATTTTTTAATATTTAAAAAAATTATTTTTTTTCAAAATTTTGCAAGACATTGCAATTCTTTTTTTATATTTAAAAAGAAATCAAATTTTCAAGATTTTATTTTTGTTTCTTGATTATTATTATTTTTAATTTTTAAGATGGTACTCTTGTTTTTTTTTAAATTTTTATAATTTTCCATTTCAACAAATTTTCAAGATTATACTTTTGTTTATTGGGATTTAAAAAAAAGAAAAAGAAATTACTTCCTTTTTTTTCTCTTTTTCTTTTACAAATTTTCAAGATACACTTGTTTTTTAAGGATATTTTTCAAACAAATTTGACACAGGGCTCTTGTTTTAAATATTATTTTTTAAAAAGCAACACATTATTGATATTTTTCATATTTTTAAAATTTCAAAGACACTATTCTTGATTTTTAATTTTTTGAATAAAAACAAAAGATATTACTTTTTAATTTTTCATATTTTTTAAACATTCATTCTTTTCAAATTTTGGTGATTTTACTTTTAGTTTATTGAATATTTAAACAAATCAGTTTTGAACAACATTTACAGATATTTATCTTGATTTTCATATTTAAAAAAAAAATTCAAACTTTCAATGTAATACTTTTATTTTTTTCATAATTTAAAAATTTTCCAATTTTGTAAATTTTCAAGGCATTACCTTTGATTTTATGAATTTTTTAAATTTCCATTTTTTAATATTTTTCAAGGAATTACTATGATTTTATTTTATTTTAAATTATAAATATTTTTAGTAATTTTCTATACAATTATCTTGTGAATAAGGATATTTAAAACATTTCTTTTAGTTTTTATATTTTAAAAAAATTCAAATTTATTTTTCAAAATTTCATTATATTAAATTTTTTTAATAATTTTAAAATTATCATTTTTTTAAATATTTTTCATACTTTACTCTCTCTTTTTTATATATTTTTTAAAATTTTAATTTTTTTTTTTACAAATTTTCAAGACATTATTCTTCTTTTTTCATATTTTAAAATTTTCACTTTTTATAAATTTCAATACATTACTCTTATTTTTCATATTTTTTAAAAATATCCCATTTATAAAAAAAAAATGAAGACATTATTCTTGGTTGTAAGGATTTTTAATTTTTTTTTGAAAGACAGTCTATTGATTATTATATTTTTGAAAATTATCATTTTTTAAAAAAACAATTCAAGATATAACTCTGGTTTTTTGAACATTTAAAAAATTTTGAAGCAATTATTTTTGCTGTTTATTATTTTTAAAATTTTTAAGACATTACATTTTTGCATATCTTTTTATAATTTTTAATTTTTTTTTAAATATTTGACATATTACTTTTTTATGATTTTTCAAAATTTTCATTGTTTTTACAAATTACTTTAGTTTTTTAAAGTTTTCATTTCTTATAGTTTTTAATTTTTTAAATTTCCTTTTATTAGCAATTTTTATTGTCTTTTATTTTTCTTTTTAATATTTTTTAATTTTTAATTTTTTTACTATTGTTTACAACATTACTCTTGTTTTTTCATATTTTGTAATTTTCATGTTATTTAAAAATTCAAGAAATTACACTTGTTTTTTAATATTTTTGAAAATATTCTAGTTAATTTCAAAATTTTAAGATATTACTCTATTTTTTTCATTTTTATCATAAATTTAAATTTCTTGTATTAAATTTTTAAGATATTATTTTTTCTTTTTAATATTTTTTAAAATGTTCAGTTTCTTAATAAATTTCAAAGAGAATACTCTTGTTTTTAAATATACATTATTTTCTTCAAATTTTGAAGACATTAATCTTATTTTTTAGGATTTTTTAAATTTTTATTATATTTATCTTGTTATTAAGGATTTCTTATAAATTAATTTTAAAAAATAAAACATTAATCATGTTTTCTATACTTTAAATGTTTTCAGTTTATTTTACAAAATTTCAAGACATTAATCTTATTTTTCATATTTTTAAAAATTTCCAATTCTCTTGCTTTTTATTTTTTAAAAATTTAAAACAATACTTATGTTTTATAATATTCTTAAAATTTTCATTTTTTTTATAACTTTTCTAGACATTATTCTTGTTTTTTAATATTTCTATTTCTTTAAAAAAAATTTCAAGACATTACACTTGTTGTTTTTTTTTTTTTAATTATCAATTATTTTACAAATTTGTAAGAAATTTATCTTGTTATTTAGGATTTTTTTACAGATTTCATTTTTTTAAACATTTTCAGACATTTTTCTTGTTTTTTCATATTTTTATAAAATTATTTTTATTTTTTACAAACATTAAACCCAATATTCTTGGGTTTTAGGATTTTTTTAAAATTATTATCTTTTTAAAACAAATTAAACATTAATTTTTCTTTCATATTTTTAAAAATTTTCAATAAAACATTTACCTTGTTGTTTAACAATTTTTAAAATTTTCTTTTTAATTTTTTTTTTAAACATTACTCTTGTTAGGATTTTTAAAATTTTTCATATTTAAAACCAAAACAAGAGATTTTTTTTGTTTGTTCAAAATTCTAAATTTTCTCCTTTTAAAAAAAAATCAACACATTACTCTTGTTTTTTATGATTTTTAAAAAAAATATATTTTTTAATATTATTAGACATTACTGCATTTTTTTTTTTTACAAATTTTCAATATATTAATCTTGTTTTTTCATTTTTTTTTTTATTTGTTTCAAAATTTTATGATATAACTCTTTTTTTTAAAATAATTTTAAAACTGCCATTTTTTTTTACCAATTATAAAGATATTTACTATAATTTTTTAGGAGTTTTGAAAAATTTTACTTTTTAAAAAAAATAATCAAGACAGATTATTCTTGTTTTGTCATATTTTTAATATTGTTTAATTTTATTCAAATTTTTAAAGTGTTTCTCTAATTTTTTTTATATTTTCAAAATTTTCATTATTTTTTACAAATTTTCAAAACATTATTCTTATTTTTTTTGGGAATTTTTTAAAATTTATTATATTTTTTTTTACAAATTTTAAAGATATTACTCTTGTATTTTTAAATTTTCCTTTTTTATAAATATCAAGATATTATTCTAGTTTTTCATATTTTTAAGGAAATATTCCGGATATTATGTCCTAAGAAAATATAAAAGGCTAGCAACAAACAACATGTGCCTAGTAGATCTCCTTGAACCAGTACTTCATGCGTTACGAGACTACATATTTGTAAGAAGAGTTTGGGAGGAGATTTTATATAAAATACTACCCATGACAGTGAATGACTACAAGGCAACATGCGCACAATTACTAATCACAAGCAGAAGGAATGGCATACTTAGTTTGGGGTAGCTTTATACTACCTGTGGAGGAACCGAATGATGTAGTTTTCTCTTTATTCTCGGTGTCAGACTTAAGTATTGTGGCTAGATCTAGACGAATGGTAATAAGTATCTTGTATGCATTCAAGTTCGAGCACACAATCCATGATAACAATAGCATTTCTTCGAGAACGGGAAAAGTAGTATGGAAGCCTCCAGGCCAAGGATAGTATAAATTCAACTATGATGGAGCTGCCAATGCGAGTGGCGAAGCAACGTGCAGAGGTGTTTTACGATATCAAAATGGAGTCGTATTATGGGCATTTGCACATAATCTAGAAAAGTGCTTGATCATGTATGCAGAAATATGGGCTATTGCTATAGGCATCAAAATTGCATGAGATAAAGGTTTTAAAAGGGTGTGTGTTAAATCTGATTCAAAACTTGAAATTGAGTTAGTGGAAGGCACGCGTTGAGCAACAAGCTCAATGATTCAATTGATCTAATCTATTAAAGAATTTGTCTTACGGAGGAAGTTACATGTGGGGATATGTTAGCCGAGAAGCAAATATGGTCATGGATGCTCTAGCAAAATTTAGTTTCACCCTCAATAGAGAGTGTGAGATTTTTTTTATTTGAATTTTAGTTTTATCTATACTCTTTTAATGGATGATGTAAGTTATGAGATTTGTCAAGTTTTTTAATAATAATATTTTCTAGGGGTTCCTAAGCTCCCTATTACACCAAAAAAAATATTTTTAAAATTTTATTTTTTTGACAAATTTTCAAGACATTACTCTTGTTTTTTTAATATTTTATTTTTTAAAAAATTTCAAGAGAATACTTTTGTTTTTAATATTTTACAAAATTTTAATTTTTTTTTACAAATATTCAAGATTTTATTCTTGTTTTTTCATATTTTTAAAATTACCAATTTTCTTTCAAAATTTCAAGATATTACTTTTATTTTTTAATATTTAAAATTTTTTTAAAAAAAAAATTCAAGATATTAGTTTTGTTTTTTCATTTTTTTTCAAATTTTCAAGATATATTTTTTTTTAATATTTTTTTTTTATTTTTAGACTGTTAAGACATTATTCATGTTTATATGGATTTTTAAAAAAATTCATATTTTTAAATTTTTAAAACATTACTCTTATTTTTTAATATTTTTAATTGTTTTTCAAATTTTAGTGACATTATTCTGCTTTTTTAATATTTTTAAATTTTTATTTTCTTAAATAATTTCTCTATACTACTCTTTGTTTTTCAAATTTTCCATACATTTATCTTGTTATTTAGGATTTTTAAAATTTTTATTTAAAAAAAATTGAATACACTTTTCATATTATTTAAAAAAAAATTGAAGACATTACTCTTGATTTTTATATTTTTCAAAAATTTCATATTTTAAATTTTGTTTTAGACATTGCTCCATTTTTTATATTTTTATATTTTTAATAATTTTATTTTAATTTTAATTTTCAAGACATTATTTTTTTTTTTTTACAAATTATTATAACAATTATCTTATACCGGTGACATGCACATAATATTGTGTTAGTACGTATAAATTAAAAAAGTTGTTAGAGTAGCCAGCGAGATCCTCTCGAATAATGAAATGGCAGTTTTTTTTTTATTAATCTGTTTGCGATGTTATTCAGGTGGTCTCATGCATGTGATTTATCCTCCTATTGTTTGTTACTAATATAATTCCCTTCCTCAAACACACAAAGAAAAAGAGATATAAACTTGCGGCCACAAGTTTTAATTCATTCGCAATATCAATAAATAAATATATTCTATGGGGATAAGAGATGGATGAAAGAAAAGAAAATGAGAAATATGATGGATAAAGTTATGAGACAAAAAAACTGAAAAGGGAAGATTTTAAAAAATAAAAAAAAATAGAGAATGTAAAGAAAGTATGAAATGGCAAAATCCTAACCATGAAATCATTACATGATGAAAACACGATATTTCATTCATCTACACAAAAGTCATATTTTCATTTTTTTTTTTTTTAATCTCTCTAGATAAATATTCAATAAGTAAGGCCTATTCCACGTATATATTTAAAAAAGAGAGAGAGAGATAAATACAATAATGTATTCCATCTAATTGTAGCATAAATGCTACCTAATAATTATTACGTAAGTAACATTCCTACTTGGATCGTGTATCAAGAGATAAAATATCTGTTTATAAAAATTGAAAAATTCTAATCAAAAGCTTGGTAAAAGAAATTGCTGAAGAATTTGAATATATAAGGGAAAAAAGAAACACATTGTATCCATGTGCGTATGTTGTTGACATGACATGCAACATAATATTAATGGATAGCCGCAAAACAAAACATAGAAAGTAATATCATAAAACAGTGGGAAAAAATCGAAAATGTCTCTTTGTGAATTGTGATAGAACCGTATGAAATTTTCAATGGTAAATCTCACAGTGAGGAATCAAGCCTTCCTTATACACGAACGATTTCATGCCCAATGTATTATTGAAAAAGTAAAAAAGCACCTATGATTGACATTTTCCCAATTAGAGAGTAAATAAACAATGTCACAATGATCACATCATTATCGAATAATTCGACATTAATTTAAACAACTATTTTGGGTGCAAAGGGTCCATCATCGTAGAAGCAAGTTAGAGCGAAAAGTAATTTTTATTTTTATTTTTGGAAAAGAAAAGTAAGGCGTGGTGTGCTGGTAAACTCTCTTCTCTTCTCTCTTACCATCCACCGTTTTCTTAGGGATCGGAGAGAAATTGAAACAGCGTATCCTCTTTGCTGCTGCTACTGAGTAAGCTTCCATGCTGCATTTGCTTCCTCTCTGTTTTTAGATTCGTGCGCGGATCTACCTTTTCTTTTTTTTTTCAAATAGGTGGTTTGAACCCTAAACTTGGTGATTGGTGATCTCAGTTAAAATCTGTGGATATGGCGACGGGGAAGACATCTCGGTCTAGAAGCGCGGTGGCGGCGAGTGCTAAGGAGAACGGACCTAAGCTCGAAGAAGGTCTCAGTCCCTTCAAGTCTGATCAATTCGACGCAGAGTCCTATGTCCAGTCCAATTGCTCCCTCAACGATAAGGTTCATTTTATTTTCCTTTTTGCTTCATTTTTTAGTTTTCTCTTGATAATTGCATTTAGGAGAGTCCACTCCTAAAATCTAGGTAGGAAGTCAAGAGAGGAGAAGCTCTATTTTAGATTGCTGTCTAGTGTCTCACACCCTCTCAGCATCTTATATCCTTTGTAAAACTAAATCCTGTTATTCATAAAACTAGCTTTTAGATCATTTTTTATTTATATTTTACTCTCTTTTTTTTAGTTTCTTTCCTACCTTCACTATGCTCTATATGGTTATTAGATTCCAGCCTTATTCAACATTTATCTAAGACTCATGTAGTTGTGAAATAGCCTTCATGTGCTCATCATATGTCAACATGTAGTGATCACCACTTAGTCATAATCTTATTTCAATTATGGTTTGTTTGGATAAACTTCTCAATAAGTGCCTACAGGAGAAGAAAAAATGAAATAAGCTTCTGCATGAACTAAAATTAGGTTATACATAAGTTAAAAATAAGTTTTTGGTGAACCTAACATGAGAGATCTTCTGCAAATTAACTTATGCATAAGCTATTTTAGCTTTTGGAGAAGGTTATTTCATTTTTCTCCTATAAATACTCATAGAGAAGTTTATCCAAACAGGGCCGTAGTCACTCGTAGAGGTGAAACCTGTTATTTGATACTTCTAGTTCACACCAGGTAGAGAAAAGTTTTCTTGTTCGTCACATTAGCAATGTTACTTTGTTCTTCAGGAAATTAAGCAATTGTGCACATATTTGGTGGATTTAAAGAAAGCGTCTGCTGAGGAGATGCGACGAAGTGTCTATGCTAACTATGCAGCATTCATACGGTTAGTTGTGTGTTAATATATATCAATATTTTGAAATCCGCATTGGTCCTTTTACTAATAAAGAAAGAGATTCAAGGTTTTGAAATCAAGTTGAAACTTTGTTAAACAATATGTAAACAATATTTACATACATATCTTAAGTACTAAAGTACATGAGTGTAATTATAGATGCAAAATATATCTGTAATTTATCAAATTGATTCATGATAATTCAATATGTAAACAAGAATTATTTGGAAATTATTGTAACTTATATACAATAAAAATTTAATCATGTGAATTATTAATAATTAATAATTAAATCAATAAAATATTTTATTATTTATTATTTAATTCTTAAAAAACAATTTTAAAAAAATATTGTAATTGTCTCCTATTAATAATTCATGTGATTAAGTTTTTATTAGATTTTTGTTAGTCTTTTTATTTTTTTAGTTGCTGCAATGTGTTTTAGCTAATGTTAGTTAGCTGATATATTGTTGGCCATATTTTGAATCTAAGCAATATTTAAATGTTGCAGAACATCAAAGGAGATATCAGATTTAGAGGGGGAGCTTTCATCTATTAGAAACCTTCTCTCTACGCAAGCTGCCTTGATACATGGTTTGGCTGAAGGAGTGCACATCGATTCATTATCAATCTCAAATTCTGATGGTTTTTCCGTAAATGATACATCAGATTCTGAAGATAAGGAGATATCAGACCTAGACAAATGGTTGGTAGAGTTTCCTGATCTTTTGGATGTTCTATTGGCTGAAAGGCGAGTGGAAGAAGCTTTGGCTGCTCTTGATGAAGGAGAACGTGTAGTTTCTGAGGCAAAAGAGATGAAATCTATCAACCCATCTGTACTTTTGTCTCTACAGAACTCCATTGCTGAACGTAGACAAAAGTTAGCTGATCAGCTTGCTGAAGCTGCTTGTCAACCCTCCACACGTGGTGCTGAACTCCGTGCATCAGTTTCTGCCCTTAAAAAACTTGGAGATGGTCCTCATGCTCACAGCTTGCTACTTAATGCCCATCAGCAACGATATCAGTATAACATGCAAAGTCTTCGGCCGTCAAGCACCTCATATGGTGGAGCATATACTGCAGCTCTTGCCCAACTGGTATTCTCTGCAGTTGCACAAGCTGCAAGTGATTCATTGGCTATTTTTGGTGAGGAGCCAGCTTATACTTCCGAACTTGTGATGTGGGCTACGAAGCAAACAGAGGCATTTTCTCTTCTGGTGAAAAGGCATGCATTAGCTTCATCAGCAGCTGCAGGAGGTTTAAGAGCTGCTGCAGAGTGTGTTCAAATAGCATTGGGTCATTGCTCATTGTTGGAAGCTCGTGGCCTGGCTCTTTGTCCTGTGCTGTTGAAACTTTTTAGGCCTAGTGTTGAGCAAGCACTAGATGCTAATTTGAAACGGATTCAAGAGAGTACGGATGCTTTGGCTGCGGCTGATGATTGGGTACTTACATACCCTCCTACAGCTAACCGCCAGACCAGTAGGCCTTCAAGTATATCCATTAGTAATACAACAGCATTTCAACATAAACTTACAAGCAGTGCTCATCGCTTCAATTTGATGGTCCAGGTGAGAATTTCAGTCTTGACTTGATATGGACTTGTTACACTGAAGTACTGAACAATGTTTGGAGTGATTTCAGAACAGAGATGTTGCATTGGTTGGGACCATGAGTAGATTTTCTAAAACAAAGTGTACAAAATATTTGTTATTTTGATTCTCAAATGCAAATATTTTCTCTCTTTAAATGAATATATTATAATTTTCTCTTTGTCCTGAGCTGTTAAATCTTTTCCATGTTTCCTGTGTTCTGGCTGAACAAATAACTTCCTTATTACAGAATACATACTCATCCGCTCATTTTAATCTTGTTTAACTCCATACTGAGTTCTTTCCATGGTTCCTGTTTAGTTTTAATGGTTTTATATTTTTAATTTTCTTTATGCTGGATGTTCTGTTTGCTTATGCAGGACTTCTTTGAGGATGTAGGACCACTGCTTAGCATGCAGTTGGGAGGCCAAGCTCTGGAAGGATTGTTTCAAGTATTTAACTCCTATATGAACATGCTCATAAAAGCATTGCCTGGATCAATGGAGGAAGAAGCAAGCTTTGAAGATTCTGGAAACAAAATTGTACGCATGGCTGAGACTGAGGCCCAGCAAATTGCATTGCTAGCTAATGCCTCATTACTAGCTGATGAACTACTTCCACGTGCAGCTATGAAGCTTGCCCCCATAAATCAGGCTGCATACAAGGATGATAATCGAAGAAGAACCTCAGAAAGGCAAAATCGTCATCCTGAACAAAGAGAATGGAGGAGAAGACTTGTCGGTTCAGTTGACAGATTGAAAGATACATTCTGTCGTCAACATGCTTTGGACCTAATTTTTACTGAGGAAGGTGATAGTCATCTTACCGCTGACATGTATATAAATATGGATGGAAATGCAGAAGAAGTTGAATGGCTTCCATCTTTTATTTTTCAGGTAATTTGGAAATCTGATTATTGTGTGTGAAGAATATATTCTACAGATTTTTGGACTTATCTGCCTCATGTTGTTCTTAGAATGATATTGAAATTGAGGAGTTCTTGCAACACTCTATTAATGGTTGAAATCTATAATTGAGAAGCTTGCCTCATATTATTCCATCCAACAGGAAGCTCCAGATTTTTCTGTTTTCTTTTATTGGCTCATGACTGTTGATTCAACGCCTTGTCCCATTCCCAAGTATTGGTTAATTTTATTTGAAATCTATGTATGCATTCTGAAATAGCTAATTAAATATGGTACTGAACAAACTAATTTTCTGAAAGTATATGTTTCTATTAACCAATTTAAGGGTTCTGTTCTATGATTAATAATCTCATTACATAATGGATTTTTTCCCTTTTGCAATATGAATTACCTTTCTTTCTTGCTGAAATAAATAAAAGATTGTCTTCTAACTTCACTGTTGAGTTATACTACAAATATGATTCAAGATCTGATGAAGCTATTATGTTATTGTCCAGGAGCTTTTTGTAAAACTGAACCGAATGGCCAATATAGCTGCAGATATGTTTGTAGGGAGAGAAAGATTTGCTACGCTGCTCTTGATGAGACTTACAGAAACTGTTATGTTGTGGCTTTCAGAAGACCAGAGTTTTTGGGATGATATAGAGGAAGGGCCAAGGCCTTTAGGTCCCCTGGGTCTTCAACAGGTATGATATTGGAATTTGTTTGTTATATCAGTGATGATTTTTTGGTTACTGAAGTAACTGTTAGAAAATAGAAACGGGAGATCAATAGATGCAAATTTTACATGGCCATATAATTTTTTTCTTACATTGTGCAGTTCTATTTGGATATGAAGTTTGTCGTATGTTTTGCCTCCCATGGTCGGTACTTGTCAAGGAATTTGCAACGAATTGTCAATGAGATTATAACAAAAGCAATGGCAGCATTTTCTGCAACAGGGATGGATCCATATAGGTAAGCTACTGGTGTTACCATTATGATTAAAGAAAATATTTTTGTTTTTGCAATTGTGTTTTTCTTTTCATATTAAAGACATTATTATAATTATGTTGCCAGAGAACTGCCTGAAGACGAATGGTTTAACGACATATGTCAAGATGCTATGGAAAGACTTAGTGGAAAACCAAAAGAAATAAATGGGGAGAGGGACCTTAACAGCCCGACTGCATCTGTCTCTGCACAGTCAATTTCATCTGTAAGATCTCATAATAGTTCGTGAGGCTGACCCATACTTTCTTTCATCCCTGTAAATTAAGTCTGTCATATCATTTCATTGCTATAGCATTTTGGTACTCTTGTTGAACATGTATCTTTTCATTGCTCTCCCACCATTTGTGTAGATTAAGTTTTCCATTGTCAGGTGTCAGGCAAAATATTTTTTCCCCGTTTGTAAATGTTGACGTGATTATTTTGTTCGTATTCTGAAACATTCTTTCGAAAAAAGTGTGTACTTAATGGATTTCTGACGTAGCTTTTATGTTTTCCGTTACACGAAGTCTCAAATTACGCAAACCAAAGTTTAAGTGTTAACAAATGTATTTCAGACATTGAATTGTATTTAGGTTTCTCACTGTGAATGCGCGCAAGTACATTGAAATGAAGAGCATGATACTTTACTAAAAATAGAAGAATTTAACACTTAAGAAACCTCATACTCAGACTTGGATAATATTTATAAAAGTTTACACTATTATTCAATTACAACTCTCCGTTTATTTTATTTTTTTATTTTTAAAATAATTTTATAGATAAATTGTTAGTAAATGGCGTTGTAATTTTACACTATCAACCAATGCAGTCATTTTTATTAATTTATAAAGCTGCTGGGTGATATTAAATTCGTCTGGAAAGCACTGGAAACGTAGTAAAAGCGGCAAAATGCCCATTAAAAGTTGCAATTTTCATGGCAAAGTTTGGACTACTGTTCATAAATTATGAAATGTGTAGGAGCTTTCAACAGCAAAAATCCAAAAGTTGCAACTCAGCAGAATTGAGGATTCCATAACCATTACTCTATTTTCCACGGGATTTATTCTTAACCTATCCTTTTCTTCTGTTAAATTAAACTTTTGCTACAACAGTAGATTTTCAAAACTAGAACAGAATTAGCTCGTCGATAAAAAAAATACTCCGTCAGCTGTTTACTGAGAAACTCAGGCATCCATAAATTCAAAGACTGCTTCACTTGATAATCGACAGAAGTTCCAACCTAATTTGATGGTAGTTCACCCCAAGCAAACAAATATTACCTGCAATGCTATGGCGGCAGCAGTAATGGATCTCCCATTATGAAAGGAAGCTTTGTCGTTTTGAATTCCTGTATAAATCAGACAACATATAACTCCCAGGATTTCCTTTAAAAAGCTCCTAATAGCTTGAATTTCAAAGCATCAACATCAATGCTCTGGTCAAATGGAGTCATGAATGACGGATTCAATGGGGGAAAAAAGTTAAATATGGTGTAATGACAATGGTATTATGATAGTGGAAAGAGCAGCATGATCATTGGTATGACATACTTATTTCTCCAGACCCTAGCCAAGTCATGACATGATTTCAAAGTAAGCATCACCATAAGATGTCATGTCAAATAAAAACCACATGAACCTAAAGTTGGAAAATAGGAGCCAGAGCCTATTTAAATAAGCATTCCTAATGCCAATGTACACAGAAAGTATATATATGACCATAAAACACAATTTAAACAAAATTTAGACCCATGCATCAATTCTACAGGTGATAACATCATCTAAACGCCTATGAAAGTAATCTGGGAACCAACACATGTTGCCAAGAAATGCATGTCCGATTAGTATAACATAGCCAAATGTATGTATATGATGCCACTGTGCATTCATTCACATGAGCAAGGATGCTAATGGCGATGACTTGATGATCAATGGATGCATGTGACAGCTGCAAGATGCATCCTATTATGTAGTAATATTTGTCGGAGCATAAAGAACAGAGTACATCCCCTTCAAGCTACTGATAAGTCATAGTTGGTGGAGTTCCATTCGCACTAGGAAGAGCAAGAGGAAGATTGTTATCTTTCCTTTTTCCAAATGGATTTTTAGAATATCTACTAAGAAGTCAAGAAAAGCACAAAAAAAGATCCTTACACATAACAGAATGTAAAAATCACTGCCAAATTTAAACCAAATTGAATCCAAAAGATGAAAGCTTTTTTTAATGCAAATTGAGGGATAGTGGATGGTAGGAAAAATCAACAGTTACAATACTTGCATTTTGCAGCTGTATTCATGTTGGATCATACTGCAAAACAATTGATAGTATCAGCAAAAACCCTTTGAAAAAAGAAATAGTTGAATTGAAAGAAACCAGTGGTTCTTGCATCATTGATGCACAGGTACTTTAAAAACAATGAAATAGCATAAAAAAACATGGTTCGGTGTTACAAATGCAAGCATTTTAGCCAAGAGGTGTTGGGTAGTCCCCAGATGCACAGACAATTTTAGAAAGTGAATATCTGATGGAGGGAAATCAGAAATAAAACATTGGGCTGATTGACAATATAAAAAAGGATATTGTATTCGCATGCCAACGGAACCAGAACTTGGGATAACAGCGCCCTGCAGATTATGGTGCACATTTGTAGCACTATTCATATCCTGCAATAGATCAACAAATATAAAACTGAGGAAAATTGACAAGAAGCATAGCACACGTATTCACCAAAAAAAGAGTTAGAAAAAGATCTATCAAAAAGGTGACCGACTTCAAACTCGATGAAGCAAACTGTATGCCTCTCCTGTCTTAAAATCTTCATTTGCTTAAAACCAGGTTGTCTGCAATACAAGGTTGTTAATAGATGAGAGCATAGGAAATAACACGTAAATTGAACAAACAGTGAAGGGATAAGATGTACATACACGCTGAAAAGGCCCCTGACTTCTTCCTCGTTTATGTTCTCTCCCAAGTTCCCAATAAACAGGGTGTTGCAAGGAGGGTTATCTTTTGTGTTCTGTACAAAAAAATAAAGTTAAGCATTACTTATCATGTATGTATAAGCAACTCTCAAGGACATACACAGAAAGTTTATCGATAAACTAAATATAAAAAACATCAGGGCAAAACAAAAAATGAGTGGTTTGCGAAGCTTCCTTCTAGTAATCTATGTACAAATAGAATCATTCATATGATGAGTAATGCTAGTTATATTTAATTAGTTAGTTAGAGGGGCAGACCTGAACTGGAACATAAGTGCTAGGTGCTGCAATGGGAGCCGCAGTGGGCATTGGTACAACAGGTGCAACGGGATAGCCTGCGTAGGGATCATACGGAGGAGGAGGCGGCGGAGCCATGTATCCATGTGGTCCCCACACAGGAGGCGGAGGAGGGTGAAAAGGGGAAGGACTTGTGTATGCACTGTGTGTGTAATCCCCTGCTGTTCTCAGCCGTTTACTTTGATCGAAAGCACCTGCACCTGCACCCGCGCCCGCATCAGCTCCTATTCCTCTTTTCACGAACAGGTTCTTCTTCGCCATCTCTGTGTGGAGTACGGACTTGGTGTCCGGATCGAAGAGCATGTCTTGGAGAATGTCTTTGGCGGCGAGTGCTTGGTGTGCTGCTGAGAAAAGTGCGAAACCCATTGGCTTTTCAGCTTTGAAATTCAGCTGAGAAGCTTCGAACCCGGGAAGCCATCTCAGCAGATTCTGCAGTTCTCTCTCTTTCACGTCTTCCGGAAGACCAGTTATGAATATCGTTCGAACTTCCTCTCCGGGGTGGGGAGGAGGACCGACCGCCGCTGTCGCCGGAGGAGGAGGAACCGCCCCACCGGGAGCCCATTGCTGGTGGTATGGGTGGATGCCGGTGCCAGCCATTGCGTTCTTTGATCAAACCCTAACCCTAACCCTTACCCTCAATCTTCTTTCTCTTTCTATACACTCCTCCAACTGTTTGTTAAATATAACCAATAACAAATCATCTGCGTTTTCGTTTGGTAGATGATCAATTTTTCATATCCGATAATCATGATTTAATTCTTAAGAATCATTTGTTATTATTTCTGGAAATAATAAAACTTACTAGGTCGGTCATAAATATTTTTAGAATTTATTATTTATTTTCTATTAAATTAGGTTGCGTCTTGTGGACAAATATTACCAGTTATCATCGTATTTATTTAAATCATTTTTTTAATTCATACTTCACCTAATTGTCTTAAATATAATATACATTAAATCAATATAATCCGTATATATTCTCATTCGTATAATCAATTAAATTAAATAATTAAATTTTAAATAGATTTTGATTTTATATAATATTTTAATTTATAATTAAGTTTTATAAAATATTTGTTTATTACGGTATATTCTTTTCTTCCCAAATGTAACAAATTCTTTTTTAAATTCATATAAATAAATGATTACATTTAATTAAATTACTAGAGATCATATAAGAGATTGGAAGAAAATTATAAATTTATGAATTATTATGATTTTAGAATTTTAGAATTTTGTTCACAATTTTATGATTTTAAATTTATGATTTTAGAATTTATTTATGATTTATATATAATTTAGGAATTAAAATGTTATGATTTATGATTGAATCTTAAGGATTCATGAGCAAGAGATAATAATCTATTATTAGGATTTGTTATCATGATTTTAAGATTTTAAGGTTGTTATTGATTTTTTATCTTATAAAATATATAACTTAGTCATTCATATTCATTTATAATTTTTTTTATTCTAATTTGTCATGATTTTAAATTATTTTATTATTTAAAGTATTATTTAATGTTAAAAAATATAAATTCAATCATTGTCGATTTAATTATAGATCCAATTTTAAATACATTGCTCATAACACTAATTGTATTTTCTTTATTCTAATTGTAATTATTATCATAATTGGTTCACGTTTATCTTCCATTTGTATTTAAAAGAAAACTTTATGATTAACTTTAAGTTGTTTTTCTTTATTTTTACAGTCTTCAATTATGTCATTTTACAAGACAATATGTTTAAAGAAGTTTTTTTTTTTTTTTTTTTGCATGTTTAGATATTGGTATCAACAAAAATCCAAACACACTATAATAAGAACTAAGAAGTTAGACAAAAGACAAATTTAAAACATTTTATTGAGTAAGTTCTTGATCTATTATCGGTTTGTTTAGGTTTGCATACGCGCATAGTTGATTTATGCATAGTTTGATAGATGTGAGAGCACTAAATTTTTTGAAATTGTTCCTTCCTTTCTCTTTCTTTTTTTTCCTCTACTAAAACAAGCATTAAGGTGATGCTATATATATGTAACAGACTAACAGTTATATGGAGAAATACACACACAAACCAAATTATGCAGTTATGCGTATATGAGATGTCTAGTTAGCATATTACCCTTGATATATTATCATAACACTATAGTTATAACTTATAACCAGTTTCCAGATTTTGTAATTCATTGAAATTTTGAAATAAAAGTGAATTGATACATGCCGGGCTTTCTTTGTAGCAAAGTGTCACAACGTTTAGGGACAAATCTCTAATCTCTAATGAGTTAAAGCATCTTCGGATGAAAACAAATGGATTGCTTGTAACTTGAGCAAGTTCAAGTTGGTAGATTACATTATTGGAGAATCTCTTTCCTTTTCCCTTACAAATAATGCGATAAGTATATTAATCGGTGTGCATGCGTGTGTGGGTACTGAGTAAATGTTGAAAGAATGATACTGCAATAGTATCAAAACTCAATGCAGAGACAAACTCACTACTAGCTGCAAACAGTAGTAGGAAAGTTTTAATCCAAATCCAAACATATTACATCCATGTCCATCAAGATACCTCTTCTAGATATATGAAGTGCATGAGCACTTGCCAGAATTGTAAAAATAAAAAACATATTTTTAACCAATAGTAGCTATTTTAGTTTCCAAAACGTGGCATCCATAGATTAGATACGCATGCATTATTTATTTATTAATTAATTTATATAGCATAAATAGCAAGTAGTAGTACTAGAGCTTGAGGAAAACGAACTCTTCAATGGCAGGCACGGCTCCAATATTGTAAAGAGCCTCCTTGTTTGGTTCTTCATCGACACCAATAGCCATAATAGCTTTGTTCCTACGCGAGGTCCTTCCCACACTCATAAAGCTAACATTGACGTTTTGTTCACCGAGTATGTTTCCAACACGACCAATCATGCCGGGTTGATCCACCTGTCGGCACAGGATTAGATTCCCTTCTAAGCTAACATCCACATCGAAATTCCCCACACATGTCAAGTGGGGTTCTCCAAACTTGACTCTTCCGTCAATGCTTATCTGACCATTCTCTGAAACAGCACTCGCAAATTTGGAGTCCACATTGGATATCTGTACCTGGATTGAATCAACAGGAAGCTCGGGAGAAGAATCAACAACTACTCTTTCCTCACTTATGCGAAGACCTTTCTGCTTGGCAATGAAATCCGCATTGACAAGGTTGACAATGGTGTTTGATATGGGTTCGATGAGGCCCTTTGTAACCATGGCTCGAAGAAGTCTAGTGTCCAAGTCATCAGGGCCACGAGCTGATCGATAAACAACTTTAACAGATTTGATTCCACTTCCACCAGACACCAACTGAACAGCTAGCCTCCCAAGCTTCTCAGCTAGAAGCACATATGGGGCCAATTCTGACAATACCTCAGGAGCAACCATAGGAGCATTAACAGCAGTTGCTGAAAGTTCACCTTTCAATGCTCCTACAACTGCCTCAGCTATTTCAATAGCTACACCCTCCTGTGCCTCTTTGGTGCTAGCTCCAAGATGAGGGGTAACGGTAACATTCTCGTGCTGGACTAGCTTACTGTCTTTGGATGGGGGCTCTTCAGTGAACACATCAAGAGCTGCCTGAGCAACGATTCCAGTGTCGAGGGCTCTTACTAAAGCATCTTCGTCAATAACTCCTCCTCTAGCAACGTTGACGATGCGAACTCCCTTCTTCATCTTTGAAAAAGTGGTGTCATTGAAGACCTTGTTAGTAGTAGGAGTGAGTGGCATGTGGAGGGAGATGAAATCAGCAGTGGCGATGGCCTGATCAAAGGAGACTAGATCCACACCAATAGCACGTGCCCTGTCAGCGGGAGCATAGGGGTCATGAGCAATCACGTGCATGCCCAACCCTTTTGCACGCCTCGCCACTTCAGATCCAACTTTTCCGAAACCCATAACCGCTAATGTTTTTCCAACCATGGAAACTCCCACATACTTGTTTCTCTGCCATTTACCTGTGGTTGGTAGCCACAACGAAGAAACAATTCATACAGATCTAATATAATTAACAATTAACAATTAACTCTAGTTACTTACCGGCTTTGGTGGAGGCGTCAGCCTGGGCAACGTTGCGGGCCATAGAAGCGAGGAGAGCGATCCCATGCTCGGCAGCAGCAATAGTGTTGGCAGTGGGCGCATTAACAACGAGGCAGCCAAACTCAGTGGCAGCATGGAGATCTACGTTGTCAATCCCCACACCGGCTCTTCCCACAACCTTCAACCTTCCTTTCGAAGCTTCAAACACTTCCCTCGTCACCTTCGTCCCGCTCCTCACAATCAATGCGTCGCAGCACGAGATCTTCGTGCACAGCTCCTCCGCCGATAGCTCATACGCGCATTCCACGCGCCCAAATCCACGCAGCACCTCAAGTCCTGCCTCTCCAAGTTTCTCGGACACCAATATCGTCGGTTTTTCACCCAAAGACCCAACATCCCCGGACTTCGACTTCGAGCTCCGCACAGAGCTTTCTTTCGCCTCAACTGTTTTCGAAACATTGTTGACCACCAAGCAACGTTGACCACGTTCAGATTGAGAGACTTTTCGATTGATATTGGGGGAGGTGATGAATGAGACACGACAAACCTTTGACTTTGATTTTGCTTCTGAAGAAGAGACGGCGTAGGCGGAGGGGAAGATGGGTTTGGTACAAGCAGAGGATGCCATTTTTCTGTTTCCTTGATCGATCTAATCCAACACAACCTTCAGGGCTCTTTATAAAATCCGAGAAACATTCATTTTTATTTTTATATTTATATTATTTACTATTGTCTATATATATAAACCAAGAAACAAGGAGAACGGTGAAATGGAAGATATTTCTTAGCCTCAAGTTTTGGTTTGGTGGTGGATTTTTCTCACGCTACATGCATGTTTCAACCATTTAATTTAATTGTTTCTTTTTTCAGTCATAAAAATGTCAAATTTTAGTAAATCAAAAAATAGAAATAGGTAAGGTTTGTGTGACTGGATACTGCTAGTCGTACAAATAAAATCTTCAACCAAAATTCCTACCGTATTATTATTTTAATTATAATTATAACTATAATTGTGAATTATTCAAAAGTTCCTAGACAACTAACTTACCAGTAAGAGACCCCCCTATCTTTGGAAAATCATGGGTAAAATATACATTGAATGAAATGGAGTAAATTCACCCCATTTATTAGCTGTCATTCATTTGGAAAATGTACCTTTTCTCAGACATGATTATCATGTAGTAGTACATCATTCACTTTGATGCTTTTTTAAGCTTCTTTATTTTATTGTTGTTACTAAGCAATCATTGGTGAGGCTAATTAGTAATCAGTGTGCGCACAAAAAAGTAGGTCTGGTAATACACGAATCCAAATCTTATTCAATATCTCCAATGGATTATTTTTACACATACTTGTTTCGTCACCACACCAAAAAATAAATACTTTAGGAAAAAGTGGTTCGAAAAACATGTTCTTATAATTCAAAAATACACGTCTTTCCATGTCAGTGCTGATACAAAGGGAAAAGAGTCATACTCATACTCTTAGTGGTCCAGTACTGTTTCCCAACTTGTGGAAGTCTATCTATCAATCGATCCTCTCCAACAAAAATCTGGACCATACATCTCTCTCCTCTTGATTTCTAATAGATTTTGCTAGTTATTTGCTACACACCAACTTTACTGGAGAGATCATATAGATTTAATAATGACATTCGAACACTTTTCTTTTTTCTTTTTTCCCACCCGCAACAATGCATTTTTTTTTTCACATCATTGATAGCAAGATTGAATTGAATTTTGTTACGCAGTTGAAACAAAAAAGGAAGAAGCAACGTTGATTAAATTACTTATCAGATCTAAGTATCATTTATTTATTCCCTCTTCTCACAATTCATAATTTTATATCATGGCTGTTTTGTCGGGTATGGCTCTTCATGAATTATGCATCTTTGTTTGTCCCATCCCAATTCTCACGCCCTCGCCGAGTGGTTTCAATTTGGATTCTACTCCAAACTTCAGCGCCTCGCAGCCGCACTCACTGTCCCATTTGTTGTCTTAATCATTTTAATAAATCAATATTAGCCGACTTTAATTATAATTTAATCCTTTTTTTTTCTTTTAAGAGAACTGTAACTTAATTTTTAAAAATATATTTTTAACGGAGATTTTATTAACGGAGTCAAAAATTATTTTGGTAATGTCTATATCTCCAAAAAGAAATTTTTATTTACTCAAAAATTATGAAACAACACAGAACTGGTGGGATTGGGACATTAACGACAGAATAGAAATATTTAGACACCACGTGTTAGTAGACATTTAGTGAAAGAAGAAAAAAATATATAAATAAAATAAGTAATGTGATTTAACAAAGAAAAATATTGAATAAATATGTAAAATAAGGAGGTATTTAAATATTACCATTCCAGTTCGCTCCAATTCGCTCCCCGCGCTGTTAATATGCTAGGTGAGGGTTGACCCAACCAATAAACTCCACCATCTATCAATTTCAATTAAAATTGTATAAGATTTTTTTGGCATACAAGTTGTTGTGTAAGAATTTTATATGAGCATTATATTTTTTTTTTAATGACAAACAAAATTTAGATTTCACTTTTTAAGTACTTTCAGGTATTGTTTTCTAATTATTTTTGAAATTTCAACTCACTAATCAACGATAATTTAAATTATCAATTTCTATTATTTATGTTACTGAAATAAATACGATGAAACTTTTACAAATTAAAAGACACCATTGTTTGTTTGAAGGAAGAGAAAGTATAAGCATTTTATTTTTTTAGTTTTAAGCTTTAGAAGTCTACCTTTTTATTTTATTTTCTTATACTTTCTCTGTAACCAAATAAAATCGATATTTTTTCTTTTCTCCCATTTTCGTCTCTACTAAACATAGCCAATTTTTTCTTAGAAAAAACAAATATTTTCTCCTTTTTTAAATGAAGTCACAATTATTTATTCTTAAAAATCATTTTCATACATGTGCAGGTTGCCTGATTTCAAACTTCAAAGTGACGTGATAAGAATGAAAGCTTCCTAAATGGATGTTCATAAATATGAAAACAGAGTCATTTGTACAAGAAAAATAAAATACGGGATACTCAATTATTTTTGACAATATTTTCTCGACTCATAATAAGTTATTAATATGTTTTTTCTTTTTATATGTCATGAAAAAAATCAAATTTATATAAAAAAAAAGGAATACTCTAACGTTGAATTCATAAATATTAATAATTATCTTAATTTAAATATGTTGTAACTTTTTTGCATAATAATAATTATTATTATTATTGATGATTGGGTTATATGTTAATGCTATTAACATACTGAACGGGACATGATTGGTAAATAATTGCGTCCATTGAGTATTTGATCAGAAATTTTTTATATGACAGATGCCTGTTAAAAAACATAATTTTAAATTCAAGATAACAAAAAATTGTTATATGCTAATGCTCCTACGAATAGCTTTACTTATTTCCTCCTTTACTAGTAATTTTCCTGGCTTTTTAGAGTGCTGTTAATCTAAAGCAAGTCTACAATGCAGCAGTTTCAGCAGGTAGATGTTCCATATAACAATGAAACGAAAAAAGACCATGAATATAAGGGAGAAACATACAGAGCACGAAAAATGCTTTGATGGTTGGCAACTAAAAAAAAATCTAATCAAACAGTTTGGGGGGAATGTCATTACTGATCTACATTCGACCCCATCCTTTCAGTGATTATCTTGAGGCCAAAATACCTGGCAGAATAATTAATTAGTTAGTTAATTAAAAGGGAACATAAGAGTAGAGAATAGATAATAACATATACCTTCCTAGCATCATTAGGGTGGCCTGAGGATTGGTTCCGGGCGAAACGCTAAAGACGGATCCATCGACAATACGAAGGGAAGAAATTCCAATGAGGTTGAGATTTGGATCAACGACCCTGCCAACAACGCAGCCTCCATGGTAGTGCCATATGGTGCTGACTGTACGGCGGCAGAAATCCGCCATGCGAGGGAAGTCGGTCTGGTGAATTGGGAGAGCGGGGCCAATGAATCTGAAGTCTCGCTCCCCAAACCAGTTGCTGAACATTAAATCCTTCATTGCCTTGCTCCTCAGTATCTCCCCTATCTTCCTCGTTCCGTTCACGCACCTCTCCACGTCAACAGGGCTGTTGAAGTAATTGAATCTCACTACGGGATTCTCCTTCACATCCGTCGAACCAAGTCTCAGAAACCCGCTCGATAGTGGCCCCGATATCTTCGATATCAGTGTAGCCACAGTCAGGTAGAGAGGCCCCGAGCGGAGGACGAAGGCAGTGTGAGGAGGGAACCTGAAAGGAACCACGTTCGAAGCCGCCTCAATGTATGCGCCGGACTCGGTAATCCCCACTACTTGGATCAGAGAATGCTCCAGTGGAAGCGAGGGCAGTATCGTAATTCCGTTCCTTGGATTATCATAGAGGAAGTGCCCCACGTAGGGAAGGTGGTGTGCAACGGGTATCCCCAACGAAGACAGATATGGCCTGGGACCGATCCCGCTAAGAAGAAGAAGCTGAGGGCTTCCGATCGCACCCGCTGACAGAATCACCTCTCCATGTTCCCGCAATAATGCTCGGTGGTACCTCCCCCTTGTTTGCAGTTCGTCTCTGTAGAGGACTCCAACTGCCCTCGAACCCGCCAGAAGCACCCTCTCCACGTAGGCGTAAACGGCGACATTGATGTTGGAAGCGCGTGCATGTCTCAAAAGATCAGCAGAGGTGTGTCTTCTGCCGGCGCTGTCGAAGGTGGACCCCCCAATCTTGGTTCCCTTGGCGTGCTCCAGAGTGTAACCGTTGTAGGGAGTAACCCCTGTTTCAAGCAAGCCATCGCGAACCGCTGATTGCCAGGTCTTGAGATTGGGTCTGAAGACGATCTGTTTCTCCACCCATTGGTAGGATTGGTTGACGAGGGATAGGTTCCAGGGCAAGCGGGACCTGGCGAAGAAATCACCGTCTGCTCGGCTGTAGAAGCCTGCGTTGATTGCGCTGCTGCCTCCAAGAACGCGGCCACGGGCGTTCGGGACTCCCTCATCGGAAACGAAGCCTTGGGCGGGAGAGTAATCTCCGGTATCTGTGTTGAAGAGGTTGGCCAAGAACCCTTCTTGGTTCATCAAGTTGGGGTTGCCGTGCCCAGCGCCTCCGCGTTCCAGCAAAAGCACCCTAAAGGACCGAGACAGTGTCGCCGCCAGTGGGCAGCCAGCAGTTCCGCCACCCACTATGATGTAGTCGTAGTAGTCTTCCAACGGTAACTGGCTCGCGTTCACCACGATCTTCAGCTGCTGTTGTTGTTGAATAGCGCACGCCAACAATGTGCTTGACCATATCAACAACGCCACACACTCAATGCTTATTATTATGCCTCTCTCCATCTACCTTGCTTGATTAGTAGTATTATGCCAAAGATCGATCCAGTTTTCTTCTTGATCGCAGCCTAGGGAACTAAACTACCAGCCACGCAAATTATAAAACCTTTCTTCTAAATTCTAACTAGCTAATTACTTCACTACTTTTTTCTTTTCTCTCCTTAATACACCCCAAAACACCCACCGCAGCATTTTTCTATTTCTTTCCGTTAATTATTTCCATCATTTTTTCTTAATTATATGTTTTCCCAGTCATTTTTCTCATTCATTGAATATTTTTTGTCCATTTTATGATTTTTTTTTCCACTTGTTTGCATTTTTTTTTTTTCTCGTACAACCTCTACACTATATATGGCTTTGCTAGGCGATGCGTTTCTGACTTTGTTTCCAAGAGGGTAGCAAATAGCAATGTTGCCTCTAAAATGATACTTATACCTGCAGGTAGGTGTAGGTCTTTCACCAATAAAACTGCCTACAACTTAGTGGCGGCTTATCCTCAAGATCAACATATATATAAAGGAATTGTGAAAGCTTAAGAAGAGGCTTTAGCCAAAACCGTCAATAATATTGCTCCACTTTATGGTTTGATGGAGTGCAATGTAGATACATCAGTGTATTTAAGGGGACTGCATGCTTTTTTGTAAATGTTGTGTTTCGCGATCGCAAGGCTGCTAATGGAAAAATCTACATTTGTTCGTCGCAATTTGGGCTCCTCGATCGAATGCGCGCGCTCTTCGCCAAGCTTTGGGACGAATCTTCTTTCTGTTGGGGATAGCCTGGAATGTTGATTTGAGTGTGATTCTCTGGTGGTGGTACCTCATGTCTCATGAGTTTCTTTTAGACAAATTAACGAGAATCTTTTATTCAAATTCATTCTTTTTTCTACAAACAAACATGTTAAATGTGATTAATTGTCAAAATGGAAGATATTTAACTACAAATCAAAGCTTAGCAGATTGAGTTTAAAGGTGGGTTAAACTAAATCCAATTCAATTTTTAAATCGACTCACACTTACATGCACATAGATGTGGTATTAATAACACATACGATCGCAACAAAAATTGTGTCGCGAGCATGCATGAGTTGACTTTGATTCCATCAAACTCGTTATTCGAACCATCGCCCCCATAATCTTTTAGCTCATACACAATACTCCTTTATATCACAGTCTTAAGTCAAAACCAAGACCTCACTTTAATTAAATTCAACAGACCAGTCATTTGAAAGAAACTACCCTTAAGTAAAATAGGCTTAATTGTATAATTATTAATTATTTAATTAAAATTAATTGGTTTTTTTTTTTTATCAATGACACAATTATATTTGTCTAATTTGGCCTAATTAGTTAATTTAAATAAAAAGTATAATGAATTTTGGCAAAGTTAGGATTTAAACCTAACTTTTTTTAATTTTTAAATGCAAGAATAACTATTTAGTCAATGATCTAATTGAAAACAAAATAATTTCGATGTCTCTACATCTCTCTCAAGAAGTTTCTCTGCTATAGTTTTAAAATCTAAACTGATCGAATTGATCAATACATTAAATTACTGAATCATTGTTTAAATTAGTGAGTCACTAATTGACCCTAACATGTATTAACAAAAATAAAAAATATTTATTATATACAATTTTTAAATTTATAAAAGTTTATTTTATTAATATTTAATATTATTAAAAGTTATTTAAATTATTTTTCCTCTATTTTTTAACATCTCTTATTATTAGTTGTAATTTTTTTTATATACTTCACTTCTTATTTTATAAATCACTCTCTTTTATTTTATTTTTATTTGGATTATTAAATTTTTGTTGAGAACATGATAAACAATAAATAAATATAGGTTTAAATAAGTTTTTTGGTTTTGGTCGCATAAAATATTTGCTATATTTTAAGTCTCTATAATATATTAATTTTTTTATTTTGGGTTTCCATGACCTGACATTATTTCAACTGTTAATTAATTGATGATGTAATACCATTTTAACATATATAGTTGAGATGATGTCATATCATCGATAGTAAGGATGACAAAACGGATTACAATTCGCAGGTGGCCTACCAACCTGCTAAAAAATGGAGCCAAAGTAAAAAAGAGATATTTTCTTGGAATTTAAAATTTATATAAGTCATAAATGATAATGAATAAAATTTATAGCATATATATATATATATATATATATATATATATATATATATATATTATAAACATCCAAAATATAGTAAATATTTTATATGAACCCAAAGTAAAAAAGTGATATTTTCTTGGAATTTAAAATTTATTTAAATCATAAATATATGATAATGAATAAAATTTATATGAAACATTTATATATAAATGTTTCTAAATATTTATTAATAAAATTGTTGATTTAATGGTTATTATAGCATTTGAAAACTAAAGAAGTATAGTTTAAAACCTAGGTTCAGTTATAAAAACAATACAATTAAGTTTTTTTTTATGCCACATCCAAGTAAAATAAAAAAATGTTGTCATTAGTCTCCATCGTAATACATTGATAATTAGACGAAATAAAAGGTTGACGATTTAATTTTATGAAATAAAAAGATATAGAAAATAAATTAGTACAATTAATTAAAATTACGAATATTAAAATATTACACAAAACACATTAGAATATACTAACAATATGAGGACGAGAGGATAGGGTAGGACTTGTGCTTCTTACTTCTTAGACGGGCAATGCATAAAAATCGCATTGACCCGAAGGTAGCAGGAAATAAACTAGGACAGGTTAGGAATATATTACTATATTGAAGCATCATTCAGATTACGGACAAACACATATAATGGTTCAAACTTCAAAGGCCATTTGGCTTAGTTGACTTTAAGCAAGTATATAAATTTCAACGCCAAACCAAAACAATTTCTTTATTGTGAAAGGAAAACAATAAAGTCTACCCTATCACCAAAGCAACAAAAAGAAGGAAGTTGGTAGAAAACCAGAGTATAAAATAGGTGTAAGAATTAGGATATGAAAAATTCAGCATTACGACTTAAGGAAATTAAAGGTTGCTTTCCCTTCAATCTTCTTCCCGCGGTTTCCACCACACTGCCATTGTGATTTGTGAGTTGAGTATTCTATAAACAAGTAATTCTTGCTCTGACTCGGTAATTGTTTTGTTTGTGAAAAATGGAAAGATCGATGCATATTAATTTCAAATGGTCTAGCTAGAATCCTAATTTTGTTACAGTCTTACAGACTAGTCTTATAAGTGCAATTTATATCACATTTTTTTATTAAACCCAAACGCGCGAGTACACAAAATTATATATATCTTGAGTACGCAATGGAGCAATTGTCTCACTAAACTTTTACACTTTCTCATTATTATTATTCGACGACGACGATTTTCAAAAGTCGATTCTCATATTTTTAACGGCATTTTTTGGGATAAATTAGACATTGGCATAAATTAAATTACGGGTCAACAATTTCTATAGAAATTCGATAAAAAAAAAAAAATCTATTCATATATTATAATTAATTATATTAAGAATTGTAAAACTGAATATAATGTTTTTTTTCTTAATAAAATAGGGTATCAGTTAGACAACCAGAGACGGATCCAGAAAGTTGATTAGGAAGGGGTTAGATTTTTTTTAGGTATTTAAATATATAATTTTTTTAAAAAAATATTTATTAAATATATAATTCTTAAAAAAATATTTATTAAATAATAAATTTTATAAAATTATTTATGATTTTTAACCATAAAATTAAAATTATTTTTTTATTTAAAATGATAGAAGAAGAAAATACATGCATTTATAATTTTAAATTATTATTTTTTATCTCAAATACATTAATAATAATAATTTCACACTTAAAAAATAAACTCATTAGATTTTATAACAATTATAATATATAGAGAGATAGATAGATAAAAAGGTAATAATTCATAAAATATAATTAATCTAAATAATAATAATAATTAATAAAATTAAAATCATGAGATATTTGTATTATATCTATTAATTAATATATTATATATTTTTAAGTTAGATTATATATTAAAATATATTATTTAAAATATTATTAATATATAAATAATAATAATAATATATATTTATTTTTTATTTTTTATTTTTTATTTTTTTTACTAAAAATAATTTTATATATATATTATAAAAAGAAGAGGGATTGGGGAGGGGGGCTGAACCCTGCTTGCCCCTGTGTATCCGTCTCTGTAGACAACTCCTTTTCTCATGTGTATTATTACTCTATTCACATAGTCAAAAAATGTGTCATATGCTCAAAGTATTCAATTTTTTTTAACAAACAAGCTTAAAATACCCAAATTACTACCCACTTATATCCCATGACGGATGCACACAGAGCATTATAGGACAATTGCCCCCACAATTTTTATTTATTTTTTGCCTTAAATGTTTAAAAAAATACTTTTGCCTCCAAAAAAAAAATATTGATATTGCTTCTACAAGTCTTTCTTTTTTCAAAATAAAGGCAGAAAATAAGAAATAAATTAATAGTAAATTTGTCACTTTCTTCCTCTAATTTTATTTTTTCTTGAACATTAAACACTTAACATTTTCAAATAAAAACATTGTACTAACTAGAAAGAGATTAAGAAATTTATAAAAAATTTCTTACCCCAATTAAACAAAATTATGGATCTGCTTGTGCCATACTTTATGACTATTTGATTTTAGAATTTAGTACACATAATTTTAAAATACTTAATATATTTTTTATATTTATAATATAGTCTATTTTGATTTTAATATTTAATTTTTTTTTTCATTTTATTATCTAAAATATTGTTATATTTCATTTTAATATTTTACGTTAAGTAATGATGTAATAATTTAGAAAGGCATCTCTAAATTAGTGCAGTAGATAATAATGCTTTATATTATGACATGTATAAATTCCGAAAATCGGAACTATAAATTCAGATAGCAGGGTATCAACAATTTATAGACAAAGATATCATTTATTTATTAGGGTATAAATGTATCCCTAAAAAAAGTTATAGCTCATTCAATGATACAGTGAAAGTCATTTTGGCCTATAAATAATATTTCGACCAGTCTGTTACATTACATAGAGAAGAATGTATATGTAACGACATTTATCTCCCGATATCTGCGTTCATACTGGTGTAGTGTAGCAACTAGCAAGGCAATGTTTTGTCCTAAGGATAAATTTATCATGATTGCCTTATATGACAAGAATAATCGAAGTGATTAATTAGTAAGAACTGAATGCAGATAAAGATGAACATGAATAAGTGATCGTATAAGACATGTTGCATGAAAATATAAAGTAATAAATGCATAGGAACAAAAATGAGCAATTAATATTATGAGAAGAGAAAAATAAAATAAATAATCAAATTACAGAAGGAGTGTAGGGCGTGGGCGTGACGGTATTTGATAGGAATTGGGGCAGAGGAGAGGAGACCATATATACACACTATACAAATACAGGATTTGAAGTTGACACATGTGCGTAGGGCGTAGATTCGTAGTTGTTGCGTGTTGTGAATGGAGAGATTGGATTTTGGATAGGGGTAAATTATGGATTTTGGGTAGGGGTAAAATATAATATAATTATATTATATTATGAAGTTTAAATTTTTATACTAAACTTAATTTAAATATAATTAATTAATATATATGTTATAAAATAATATTTAACTATATGTTTAAGAATATCATATAAATAAATTGTTGATTAATATATACTTTTACAAAATATACAATAATTTTAACATTTTTTTTGTTGAAATATATAATAAAGTAGGTTGAAATTAATGTATTAAATATAAAAAAATTACAATGAAAATATTAAGTGAATTTTAATATATTTTATTTATATGTGTTTTTGTTGTAATTTAACATTATTATTAAAAATTAATAAAAATTTATTCAAATTTTTTAAAACAAATATTAACTAAATATATTTTAATTAAGATTTAATTTTTTTTTTCTCATGAAATGAAAGACAATGTTAAAAAATTTAGTCAACTTACATCCTTCTCAACTAATTGACGTAGAGCACTTAATAATTAGTGTTTTGTATACATCATTAATGATATTTATAATCTTTATCGTAAAATTAAACTTAAACTAACTTAATTTGTGATATTACTTGAAGAAGTAATTACAAATTATTTTATAAATTAATTTTAATATATATATTACATATTTATGTAAAACAATTACATTTATCATATAAATGTTAATATACAAAATTATTAAACATGGAGTTCGTATATTAATTTATAGTAAATAAATTAACTAATTAGATATAAATTAATGTTGTATTAAAAATTAACTTGAAATTATAATTATTTTTTAATAAAATATTCATATATAAAATTACTTGAAATTATTTTATACAATTAGTAAGATGATTTTATAGAATTTTCAAATAAAAAAATAAAAAATAGAAAAATAAAAATATATTTTTTGAATTATGTTATAAATATTAAATAAATTATTGATTAAATAATTATATGTCATACGTTTCACAATCCTATTATTACTAATCAACATGTTATAAATCAAATTTACATAACTATAAATAATGAAAAACCTAATATAATATATGAAAAAAAAAAATGAGAAGGTAGAGGCGTAGAGCTCTGAGCTCTCTTTCTTTTGTTTTATTTTCTTTGTAGTGTGTAGTGTGTCTGTGTGGTGTGATCCAACCCAACCATGTTGGGTAGGGTAGGGTACACTATACCCCCGTCTCAGTATACGCACATCGTAACGTAATTGGTCCACGTTCCCCACGGGCTCTGGAGGCGCGTGGACCCCATGCCTTTTAAATCTGGATTCCCTCTTTTGATAGGTACCTCTCAAACTTAACTCAGTTTTCTTTCTTTTTTATTTTATTTTATTTTTTCCAAATAAGTTTCGTTTCATTGTCAAATCAAAATAATAATAATCCCCTCTCTCTCTTTCCCTTGTTTTTCCTTTTCTGCAAACAACCTTCAATTTTCCTTTTGCTTCTTTCTTACAAGCGAGTTAGTTAGTTCCTGGAACCTTCTCTCTTTGATCTCCGCCGTGGATAGGTGTAGGATTAGGATCGTGATGGAGATTATATGAACTTCCTCCTCTGCCCCCTT
Source organism: Amphicarpaea edgeworthii (assembly GCA_014843725.1). Classification (NCBI taxonomy): domain Eukaryota; kingdom Viridiplantae; phylum Streptophyta; class Magnoliopsida; order Fabales; family Fabaceae; genus Amphicarpaea; species Amphicarpaea edgeworthii. The sequence continues at coordinate 257,647 of CM026320.1, read as the reverse complement.
TTTCCTTTTCTGATTATTATTTAATAGAGAGAGACATTTTTCATTTGAGAGATGAGATGAGGCCGATGCAACTGCCACCGCCTTCCGGTTCTGGGCCCAACCCGGCCCCTAACAGCAGCAGCAAGGAGCAGCGACCCCAGAGGCGGCGCAAGGACCTGACGCTGCCGCTGCCGCAGAGGGACACAAATTTGGCGGTGCCGCTTCCTCTGCCTCCATCGGGGGCGGCGGGGGGAGGCGGAGCGAGCCAGCAGGCGTCGCAGCAGGTGATCCCGTTCTCAGAGCTGGAGAGACTGAACCGCATCGGGAGCGGGAGCGGAGGGACGGTGTACAAGGTGGTCCACCGGACGAGCGGGCGGGTGTACGCGCTGAAGGTGATATACGGGCACCACGAGGAGTCGGTGCGGCGGCAGATCCACAGGGAAATCCAGATCCTGAGAGATGTGGACGATGCGAACGTGGTGAAGTGCCACGAGATGTACGATCAGAACAGCGAAATCCAGGTGCTGCTGGAGTTCATGGACGGAGGGTCTCTGGAGGGGAAACACATACCGCAGGAGCAGCAGCTGGCAGATCTGTCGAGGCAGATACTTCGGGGGCTGGCGTACCTGCACCGGCGGCACATCGTGCACAGGGACATAAAACCCTCGAATCTGCTGATAAACTCGCGGAAGCAGGTGAAGATCGCAGACTTCGGGGTGGGTCGGATTCTGAATCAGACGATGGATCCGTGCAATTCGTCTGTGGGGACGATCGCTTACATGAGTCCGGAGAGGATAAACACAGACATAAATGATGGGCAATACGACGCGTACGCTGGGGACATATGGAGCTTTGGGGTTAGCATACTGGAGTTCTACATGGGAAGGTTTCCTTTCGCTGTTGGGAGACAGGGTGATTGGGCAAGTCTGATGTGCGCCATTTGTATGTCTCAGCCTCCGGAGGCTCCTCCTTCTGCTTCTCTTCACTTCAGGGATTTCATCCATCGCTGTCTTCAGCGCGATCCTTCTCGCCGTTGGTCTGCTTCCAGGTTGCTCGAACACCCCTTCATTGCTCCACCTCTTCTCTCCGCCAACCACAACACTCAGCTACTCCCTCCTCCGCCAAGGCCTCTTCCCTCCTCCTCCTCCTCCTAGCCTGCTTGTTTTTTTTTTTCTTTTTCTTTTTTATTACTATATTAAATGCAACATGGATGGCGGATGTGCGTGCTACATGCCTAGCTAGCCTAGCTCTGTGTGCTGCTTTATTTTCATTTTCATTTTCATACACAATCAAATTTTAATTTTGGATTTACAATGTTTTTCTTATGCTTATTATGATGCTGCCAATTGGAAGTTAGAACTGCAGCTGCCCGAAGGAATAGATACACTACTAATCTATTCTTTGTATGTGCCTGTGGTCTCGCCTTCCTTCTTCATTCTTTGATTCTTGTTGTGTTGTGACACTTTTGGTTAGGCTCCTTTTCTATCTTTGTCGGTCTCATTGGTTGAGTAATTCAATTATTCATTTGCTTCTTATAAGAACAGGAAAAACATTTATCTGGTTGCCTTACCTACCTCTTTTTTCTTCTTCCATTCCGCAGTCTAGTCAGTTATGGGCTGCCCATCATTACTATTTACTATTAGGTTAAAAGACAATGGTCATGCGCTGGCTCGTTTCTATTCCTTCTGCAAGTGCGAGTTTTCAGCTTTGTGCTTCTTGTCCTAAAAGGTCAAACCTGTCTCAACTTCGTAAAATTCTCCTCTACCAAAAGTTTGAGACCGTAGCTAAAATTTGATGGTGAAGTTGGCTAACTGAAAAATTCAAAAGTCACGACAATCCCTATTAAAAAATATTCTGATTTCAAACTGGGATCTATATTCAAAGAAAGAAGTAGGTAGATGTGCTGAGCTCAAGCCTCAAAGCGGACAAAAGTGCAACACAGTTGACTATGAGAAAAATAATGACGAGTGCTATTAGTCTATTAGAGAGCAGCAAGCCTGCAAGGGCGTTCACCATTTCACCAACTAAATACATGTAAAGAAATAAAACTTTTATATTTTATACAACATATCATTAGTTGATTTTTTTTTTCACAGCACTTGCATGAGCAAGATGTTAAAGAAGAGATTGCACAACATAAAAGCTAACAAATTAGTCATTCTAAAACTACAAACACTAAAATATGGATAATCCTCTTACAGAGGAAACTTGGACTTTCTTTCACTTTAGTTATTCCTTTTGGGTCGACGTGTGTCTAGCAACAACTCCACTAAAGATGACCCAATGTGCCTCTAGTAGTAAGCTAGGGTGCGGTTGTTGAAGAGGTTCCAACAAGTTTCCTTGGATAGGAGAAATGTACTAGAAAGGTGTCAAAGGAAAACAAAGAAGATAGAAAATTAGAAAGACTCACATGTATGTGGTGACGGGAAGAGAAGGAGAAGAAATTGGGATCGGAGGAGAAGGGGTGATGCCGTGATGGTGATAAATGAGGAAAAAAAAAAAAACTTTCACTATGGAACGGAAAAATCTATCTGAAGTGGAAAAAAGGCCCCCCCGCGGAGGGGTGTCACTATTTGCTTGATTTTCTCCCCCCCCCCCCCCCCCTTACCTTAAAAAATGTCTTGAATCATGTGAAGAAAATAAATAAAACCGAAATAGTAGTCGTGTATAAGTTTAATTGTATTTTAAATTTTGGTTGCAATTGTACAACTTTTGTCTATCAAAAATTAGTTTAAATTGCACAACAGCGATGTCCGAAAGATTGAGTTAACACAATTAAAATTTAAGAGAGTAAAATTACACATTTGTGATATGTGGGAAATTCAATTGGCAAAATCAAAATTTATTGAAACTAAAATCGCATAATTGTGATACCTCGGGACCAAAAGTGTAATATTAGTCCACCCACCCTAATCTCACAATTGGACTATGATTGTAAACTTCAAATTATAAGGCTTAATTGTAATAATGATTTCTTGCATTTCAATTAATGTGTTATTTATGTCTGATGTTCGTTCGAGACAAGCTAACAAATTAATTAGTAATCATAAAACAAGAAAAAACATTAAAACATGGAGCATCCTGTTAATTACAAAGGAATGGGTTGTTCGGATAAGTTTGTTATTCCTTCCACGTGTCTGTCTAGCAGCAACCTCTAGTAAGAACTAAGAAGGGGTAGCTAGCTAGAGACAAATATTCATGTGCGTGAAAGTCAGTCATCAAACAATGAATGAATTAAGCTACAAAATTAGAAAAATTAAAAGGAATGCGTGTGTCTGTGTGTTGGCTAGATTTAATTTTCTCATTTGTACCAAAATATTCGTCAAAATCTTCACCTCTTGAACTGCATAAGTCTCATTTTATTCTACTTATAATGCCTGCCTTTGAAAAAGAAGGATTAGATGCATGCATGTACAGAGAGGTTTTCTGCATTCTCATTTACAGCACGTACTTTAAGATGCCCGTTAATTAGTATTCTGTTTTCAAGTTTAGAAATACAAAATACAGTGCCAATTACGCTTCACTCATCAACAAGATCGAATATAGTAATCCATTTGAAGCTTTGGATTCCTAATTCAGCAACACCGTAGATTAATTACTATATATAAATAGTATAAATTCTAACAAAAATCTCTTTAGACTAACTTTATGTATAAAAAGATTGTGTTCTGATTTAAAAAATTCTACGATTTATTGAAGTAATCAATTCATAGATATTTTATATAAATATACTGTTAGATTAATTAGTATATATACATTATTGATCTAAGTAATTTTTGTACAATATAGATAGAGTTGTCATTCTCTTTAAAGAGCGAGGTACAAATAATTAATATTATTGTTGAGATGTAATGACATGAATCAATCCACAAAGTAAAAAAAAACACAATAATCCAAGGAAATTGCTTGAGAAGAATTCATAAATTGAGTGCCTTATGAATAGTTTGGATGTGTGTAGAAAAGACTTGTAAAAGTGCCAATAATGAGCGTTTACCATATATTAGAGGTAGAAATTAAGAAATCGAAAAAAACTACAGAAGTGTAGTATTCTGACGACGAATAAGGCAACGTACGCCCCCATGAATGCAAACACGAATTTGGGGGGATTTTGGATCAGCTGATTCAATATATATTAGGTGAAATTAAAGGTATTAATTACATCACATTTTTAGATTATTAATTATTCTTGTTACATAAAAGTTTACTATCTCTTAAGAACTTTTGACCCTTAATCTTAATGCAATTGTTCTCAGTACTTAAGGGATTATGGCTTTTATCACTAATTAGGGGGTTAGGGTGTAAGTATCTCAATATATTGATGTTAATATATATTTGGCGTATGAAGTGGGTAATTGGTCTTTGCGTTGCATGGGAAGAAGGTTTAGTGAAGTCTAACCTCAACAATATTTGTTAAATCCTTTATTTTTGCATTTCATGTGTGTGATAAAAATATAAAGATTTTAACTTTTGTTTTTCTTGATTTTTTGCATTGATTATGTCTCTACAACCCAGCCCTTTGATTTCATTTGCTCCAAACCACTATTTATTTCAATCATTTAGATAGTAGTTGGTGTGTTACTTATCAATTAATTATCATTTGATTACATGCGTGATTTAATACACTTGTCAAAGACGTACTTAACAAACACCAATGATTACACCTAGCCTATAGGATTACTAGGTTTGTGTCTCAGTGTACATCTATAAAGTAAATTTTCATTCACCAAAGAGATCGAAAAATCTCCCTAAGGGTGATAAAGTTTTAAGAAATATATGTTAAAAAGAATACAAACACAAAGGGTATAAAATCAAATTTCCATTTTAAATACCAAATTAAAGTTCATATATAGATAACATGGAAATTCACTTAACCCCAATAAAGTAGGGTTTAACTAGACATAAAAAAAAAAAAAAAAACTAACAATAAAGAAAGAAGGAGGAGAAAACCCTATAGATGCCAAAAGAGACATGACTTTTCACCTTAATTGTCTTCCCCGTGCCTAAAGAGCTACTAGAGAGATAAAACCTAAGGTGGTAGCTACAAAATTAGAGAGAAGAGGAAGATCGCTAATTAATCCGTTGTTTCATCTTTTTATGAGTCGAATATCTAATCCTATAAAAGAGATTGAAGGCTCAATTCTTAGGTTTGAGGCTACCTTTCTGGTTTGTTTTTCTTGGTCTATTAGAGCTTTGTTTTTCCTTCTTTATTACCTAAAATTTAAAAGATCAAAGTATTAGCAAATAAATAACTTAGTTAATTAAATATAAAAAAAAACCTCTTTAGTCTACTATTCTAAAATTTGTACTTTTGAAAACAAAATGAGTTATAAATTAAAATAGGTAACTTAAAATCTCTTAAAAAAAATAAATAATCAAAGAAAATATCATCGTACCAAATTCATTTTTGTTATCCTCAAACAAATAAACTAAAATTAGAAAATGGGTTAAACATTTTTTTAATTCATTCTTTCATACATAATATAGTATTGTCAAATAATAGCATTCACAATGTAACAATTTTATTTTATTGTTTTCAATGAAACCTGTAATACATGTCATCTAATTTTACTATTTTTAATATAAGTACTATAATGCATTAAATCTCTATCATGGTGAGACAACTTTCTATGATTGCTTTCGATGAGTTCCAATATAAAATTACTATATCATTCTATTATAAAAAATTATTTCTATTTATTTTTTAAGTTAAAAAAAATCGAAGCATAAAAATTACTTATACTTCGAGAAGTAACTTTTCATTTAGGTTACGATGACAATTTCATAAAAAGTATAGTTGCTTGACAGAAAAACACTTTTCAATTTTTATACCATTAAAGATGGTGTAAAAGGAAGGAAAAAAATTACCTTTTGAAAAAAGAAAACTTATTGGCATCTTATTTGCGTCTTATTCTTCCTTCAAGATTTGCACTCAATTAGGGTAAACACTCCAAATTGTTGGATGACTACAATGTATGTTGATTGTTCATATAGGAATAAGGAATTCTATGCTATTACTAATGATGGAAGTATTACTTAAAATGCTATTGGATACTAGGTTACTATATATTTGCTATCAAAGACGGATCCACGGGGGCAAGCAGGTTTCAGCCCCCCCTCCCCAATCCCTCTTCTTTTTATAATATATATATAAAATTATTTTTAATAAAAAAATAAAAAATAAAAAATAAATATATATTATTATTATTATTATTATTATTATTTATATATTAATAATATTTTAAATAATATATTTTAATATATAATCTAATTCAAAAATATATAATATATTAATTAATAGATATAATACAAATATCTCATGATTTTAATTTTATTAATTATTATTATTATTTAGACTAATTATATTTTATTAATTATTACCTTTTTATCTATCTATCTCTCTATATATATATTATAATTGTTATAAAATCTAATGAGTTTATTTTTTAAGTGTGAAATTATTATTATTAATGTATTTGAGATAAAAAATAATAATTTAAAATTATAAATGCATGTATTTTCTTCTTCTATCATTTTAAATAAAAAAATAATTTTAATTTTATGGTTAAAAATCATAAATAATTTTATAAAATTTATTATTTAATAAATATTTTTTTAAGAATTATATATTTAATAAATATATTTTTTTAGAAATTATATATTTAAATACCTAAAAAAAATCTAATCCCTCCTAATCAACTTCCTGTCACTGTTTGCTATGAATTCGTGGGTTTGTAATGTCTTTATGGGAGAGACTTGGGCCCTTTTTTATTGTTTTTGTCGGCAAAAACAAAGCATCAGAAGTGCCAAGAAGAACAAAATGTTCAGAATAGAGAGACTAATAGTAACATCTCTATACTACCCCTAGGCACAAAGTAACCAAAACAACCACCGAATCTTTAATTGTGCAGCACAGAGGTACTGCGTATTAAAAGACTTAGGCCCTTTCAACAAGAATGGAGTAAACCTTGGTTTAAGGTGTCCTTAATTAACTTATGAAGTAATTAAAGATTTCATTTAAAAGGGGTCATCACCTTTGTGTAACTTTGGTGGAAATAATACAATATTTGAAACAGTGATTTTTTAAGATTAAATAAATATTCACAAAACTATCAAGAATGCAAGGTTGCATTGTGATTTGACTAGCAAACTTTTTTTTTTTTTTAACTTACTTATTGGTTTGCATATTTTTAATACCCATCCTAAAAAACGTGGTTCTTTATAATACTAGTTTCTGATAAAATTTCATCAATCGAATAAAATTTAACACATGGAAAAATATGAGATTGGTAACCAATTATCACTAAAAAAATAAGCAGACATTGTATTTCATTTTTCATACAAAAGGGTTTCATCAACCTATTTGATGAAATACGCACACTGTTAAATAAATTTTCAGTTTCTGATCAAATCTTATCAATCATAGAGTTCATATTAATATGATATAATGAACTTTTATAATCCATCAAAGATTTAGTGAAGTACCTTTACAAAGACGCGTTGGAAGTCATTCTCCTAATAACTAAAAAGCACTTTTCGTGGGTCAAGTTGACCACTACAATAACTTGAAGGAACTGGAGATATTTCTTGCCTTCCTTTCCACTCTTCACCAGGTTTAAGAGTAATTGGTTTTTCTACGCAAGCAGCTTGAACACAAAGCATATGTTTGTACTCATTGTCCCCCAAATCAGATATGCTTTTTGCTTTTTTGTCCCATGGATTCCATACCACTACAAAGAAAAAAAAAATACATTAATATTAACACCGTATACAACAAACAACAAACTAAATAAGTTTTATTGTATTAAGCTTTCACATGCAACTACATTTTCGGTAGACATATATAATATATTCATTTTTTCAACTTATTATAAACAAGTCAAGAATCTAATTTAATGAAAATAAATCTTAACAGTGAGTCTGGCTCAAAGAATAGAAATAAAAGGAATATTTTTTTTATGGAATGAAGATTAAAGTCACCATATATATTTGGTTTACAGATGGATGGGAGGGAAAAATATGAATGATATACTATAACACCTTTATAGATAAATAGTAAAATAAAATCTTGTAGCAATTTAATTTGTATAGATAAAAAAACAAACAAACTATAAAGCACTTTCCATACCCTCTAAATTCTAAAAAAATGAAGGGAATGAAGACAAAAATGGGATGAGAATGATTTAACAAAGTTGTACAAATACTTGATGATTCATTTATTCTAAATTTTCATCATCTAATCTAATATGACATTTCCATTTATTTAGTAAACTCACCGGCATCTGGAAGCCCATCTTTTCGCATTACAAAAGTTCTCTTCCTTTCATGGTCTATGATAGCAATTTTTGTGGGAGTGCTTAAGTATACTTTGTCCACCTTTAACATAACGAAATAAAATAGTTATATATGTAGTTGAACCAATAAAATAGAAACAACACAAAAAACAAACTATATATTCCAGTTGTAGTAATAGTAAATATATACTAACTTCAGACTCAAATGTTATAGCATCTCCTTGTTCAGTAAATCGTTCTTTATTCTTCAAGTTGTCCAGATAATCTAATGTCTCTAATCCTTCAATTCGCACTTCACTGAACATAATTAAGAATGGTACGTGATAGTTAGCTTGCAAACATGCAGAGCAAAGCAATGTACGTAATTATGATATGATAAGTGATAACCAAATGCAAATAATTAACATTAATAATTATTAGATATAAAACCTGATGTCAGTAACATAGAAGTAAGTATTATAAGCAAATGTGAAGGGAAAGGATTTTCCATCTGTATTGGTGTTTCGAATGCGAGATGTCAACATCAGATCTCCTGCAGGTCCCAAAGCTATCCTCAGCCGAAACTCGTATCTATCAACATTAATTAATATTCTCTTAATCCAAATTATTAATTAAAAATTGTTACAGAACAAAACAAATTAAAGGGTATGAGAATATACCTATGGGGCCAATTTTTTGTATCATCTTCAGAGTGCTTAAGAATCAAATCAATGAAAGCTTTGTTTGTGCTATTTGTTGGAAATGGCGGGGGATTAGGATCTAAGCTCCAAAACTTGTTCCTTGCAAATCCATGATGCTCAAGAGGGCCATGATTTGAAAACTACATATAGATAAATAAGATCGAAGTACGTAGTTAGAAAGAGATTAACTATTAACTAAATAAATTGTGTAGAAGCCCACATACTTGAGGAAAGCATATTGGAATACCTCCGCGTATGGATTTTGGAGGCTTAAAATTAGCCTGCAACAATTCATATAAAAATAGTTATATATGCAAATATTTTAAAGCAAGAATCAAGATATGAATGCACTATTTCACCCACTCTCTATACAATAGCATTAATTGTGTGAAATGGAGGAATTAAATTATTTCCAAAATATGCAAATGAAACTTGAACCTTACTACTGACAAAAAGCAGTTCCTCCCCAAGGTCATTTTTCCATGATGTAACTTGAGCGCCGTATAAATAAACCTACACAAGGCGTATGCAATTGATTGATAGATAGTTATGATGATTCATTCCTTCCAAATCGATCGGAACAAGAAGATAATAAAAATGAATGTGATCGAAACAAAACCTCAGCAGAGAAGCCGCGAACTTCTCTGAGAATGATTTTCTCGAGGCCATTGATACCCATACATTGTTGCACATACTTCATTTCTCGCGACATTTTTTCTATTCTTTTTTTCAGATTCAGATTTCAGAATTCACAATTCACATTCACAATCCTTCAATTCCCCAATCCTATATATACCTTGCAATTCCATCATCAAGGGCCAGGCTAGACCGTACACGTGTATTTTATTCATCATTCATTCATTTATAGATAATAGATTCATGCACGATCGAGTACATGTATTAATTAATATAGATACATAACTCTTTTATTAATTTCCAACTACGCTTCCTGCCTTCCTTTTCTTTTCTTTTTCTTTTTTCACGTTTATTATATAATCAAATATATATATTTGTATTCAAAATATTTAATTTCAAATACATACTGCAAAATATTCTTTAAACTTTTATATTATATTTTCTTTAAATTTATAATTTAACTATATTTAGTATATTTAAATTTATAAATTTTTTGTATATAAGAATAAAGTATTAAATTGAGTCATACAGTATAAATTTGCTAAAGTAAAATTCTATATTATTTGGTAAAGTAATATCACTAATATGATTATTGACTCGTGTAACACTAAAACTGTAGAAACTATTACACCTCGATCCATTCTTTATGTCACATTGTCTCCATTTCATTTAAATAGAACATATATACCTCCAAATTCATCTTAATTATTATATTATAAATTCTTTTTTTTTTAAGAATGAAATAAATTATTTATATTTTCTCTTTTATTATATATAGTAATTTATTCTTATTTTATAAAATATTATATCAAATCAGATTTTTTTTCTATAATTAGTTGTCTAATTGTAAAATATATTTAAATATTTAAATTGTTTTATTTAATATTTAAACTTATTCAACTTAAGTTAGTCATAGTAAAATATTTATAAATAATTTTCAAAAGTAATAAAATTAAAAATATCAACACATATTTTATTTTAATGTAATATTTTACTAAGAATCATTTTTAAGCTATCATAGAGCTTAACCCGCATGATTCATTCCTTATGGTTAGGGATGACAATATGGATCCAGATCTTACGGACATCTGTAAAAATATTCATACAGGTAGGGTAATAACCCGTATATTTGGGGACGGGGATAGGACGGGTATTTACCCACAAAATTTCATGGAGATGGGTGCGAGTACGGGTACTATAGTACCCACCTTGCCCCGCCCCGCACCTTACGTATATACATATTAATTAATATAATTATAATTTTATTATTTAAATTATTCAATTAAAATTATTTAATTTTCTATTTTTTCTATTTTAATTTTTTTTATATGCTAATTTTGATATTCTATTATGTTTTAATTTTTATTTGTATTAATAGTTCAAAGTAATATAGAAACTATGGAGATAAGTATTCGTAAAATATGGAGAAATTAATTTGGATAATAAAGTTAAAATATTATATTTATTTGTATTTTATTTTTAATTTTTAATATATAATTATAAACTAATTAATTTTAAAAATATATTAGTTTTTCCCGTTTAATTAAAGTTTTTGTTTAGATTTACATTGAATGATTATTTTTGTAATGTTATTTATTTATATAAATCAATATTTGTTTGATTTTAATATTATATAAATTTTTTTTTTATGATTTTCAATTTTATATACATGAAAAGTGCGGGTCGTGGGTGCAGATATGGATATGGGTATATATGTACCCAGAGAGTATGAGGATGTGGATTGAAATTGTTATCCGCACGGGTATAGGGCCGGAGACGGATACTTTTTCAAACGCGAGTATGGGGACGGGTATTATAGTATCCTACTCATTTTCATCCTTACTTATGGCTTTTACACACATTCCTTCCATTTCATATTTTCATTTACCGTAAAACATAATAACATATTTTATAGATATTTAAATTTGAGGTTTTTTTTTATAACTCACTCAAAAAAATTGTAAACAATTACTTTCTTTAAATAAGCACGCACAAAATTATTATCGTTAGGAAAATGTTGTCTTATTTTTTTTTTATTCATTAGAAAATGCTGTCTTATATATACGTTGTTGAGTATTTTTATTCCTTTTATTTGTAAACGATCATTAAGCTCACTCATCAACTCGTATAGGATGTATCTAATTCTGACCTATGTGAATAGTATTTAAAATAACTAAAACTAATAATGAATGATATTAGGCCCACTCATCAACACGTATAAGCTCTTTTTTTTTTTTATTATTATAAATATGATACATAATAAAAAAAAAAAACAAAAAAAACTACTGAAATAAAACAAGAGAGCATGGTAAGTAGGGTGTAGACTTTCAAGTTTTAACATAGTCTAACGTTGTGTTTAGTATATATGAATAAAAAGGTAAGAGATAAAAAAAAAAAAATGAAAGTGAAAAGTTGCGTTGTTTGATATGAAAAGAGTTGAAAAATTATAAAATATTTAAAAATATTCCTTAGGTGAATAATAAAAGAGAGAAGAAGAAAAAAATTAACCAATTGATAAATCTCAATTTCACTTCAACCCAATAAAAATCGACTAAAAACTTTTATTTAAAAAAAATAAAAAGCATTTAATTGATTATGCCAAGTTTTTTTTTATATAAAATAAAAGGCCATAATCGATTACGTACTAACTATAATCGATAATGGAGAGTGAAAATTACACTCGCGGGAGCAAGGTGGCATTATGCTTCCTCAAACCTTTTGTTATGCACTTGCACTGTTGAGTCACGGATGCAATAGGGAAGGAAGGGCATGCTTGAAATTTACACAAACAGCCAAAGATTATTGTGCATTGCATTACATTACATTAAAATAAAAATGATGCACCTTTCGTGAAAATTCACGTTTTCATTGCATTTACCGCACAATCAAACGTGAGCGCTGAAACTCTTTCATTACCTTTCGTACGACCAAACACGCTGGAAGTTAGCAATTATTTGCCTCTCTATAAACATGTTGAACAGAACTGTCCAATCTTGGGATTTCATATCGTGGTTTGAACTTTGAAGTGGAGGGAGTGAGTGTGACTAGAGTTCACCATGGTCGTTTTAAAACATTTTTCATATCAATTTTTAAAAACCTGAATGGTGCCAAACCCTTGAAATCATAAAAAAGGATCAAAGAAAAACTTCATGAAAACTGACTGTAAAGATCCATATTTAAATAAGTAATTTATATGCCTTGTAAAGAATTGTTTATGGAAATAAGCGACTGATTCTCCACATTCGACGTTTATTTTTAAAGTGCTTAAAACAATTAAAAATCGATTATTGTCAACTTCATATTTTTCTAACAGGAATGAGTATCGAAATCTCAAAAGAAAGAATACGAACTCTAAAGACGAGGAATATAGGACCAGAAAGTACCATGGGGATTATTATAATTTACAACCAAGAAATAATGCTAAAATAATTTACAAAAACAATTATCAACAAAGAATCTGCTCTGACGAGAGTACCGTTTTTATCATCTAAATGATTAAAACTTAAAAGAAACCCTACAGTAGCAAAACGCTTCATATCTAGTCTAGGGATTTTGTATTGATCGTTATTCTAGTTTTTTCCTCCACTTAATTTTTTCAAGTGTCCGTGAAGAACTTAAAATTGAGTAATCCATCCAAGCATCATCCACTTAACTCAATCAATCACTTCTGAAATCCATTCCACGAGGCAATCAAATCTAAGGTTCACAAATGTCAAACTCAAATCCATAATCCAAAGTAAGATCTTAAAATATTGAGTGCAATATAACTTGATACTAACCTGGGCGTTTTCTGTTTTCAATTTTTGAAGCTCCTCTTGAGTACAGATAAGCCTACATGTCACAACGCAAGATTAAGATACACCGATATTTCACCATATAATCCAACTATATTTTTTATAATACAATACCTCCACTGTAACTCTGTTATCTCATGAAGTAACTCCTTTTCCCTCTCGTGAGCTGCTTCAAGCTGCAGTATTGCATAACCAACATCTTTAAAATAATACAAGGAAAAGCAGAGACAAAGTCCTTCAAGTAACTGTAAAATACGTACTATTTATCTATAAAAAAAAACAAAACAAGAGACAGACAATGTCTCTAGAAAGGCAATACAGCAAGCAAACTTGCAGCATTTGCAATTCAATTTGTTTCCTTGCTAACTTTAACCGTAATTAACATTTTAGCATTAAAAAATATCATTTATTAACATTTTCTCTTAAAAGAATACATTTCAATTTTGAATGAAATATTAAAACATTTAAAATTGATTAGCATTTTATTCCAATTGCATTTATAGAAATTGAGAAAGTGAGATAAGATATTTAATAAAACTGTTCCACTATTAAGCTATTTATTGCTTTTCTATTCGTGTGAAAAAACCTTAAAGGTTAATCAAATTGAAATGGAGTGAGTATTATAATTCATAATTATTTTGCCATGTTACAGTAGTAATTGGTAATTACCAACGATATTCAGAGAGAGGGGAGGTTGAAAATAAGCACCCCGTTACTTACATGTATCTTAAAGCCAATTGACTTCCAACATATCAAAAAGCACAGTAAAGTAACTAACTCTGACTATAATAATAGCCTACCCTAGGTTTTAATCGAAATTTTTTTGAGCATCCAAGACAAGAAGTGCACCCTAAGAACTTCATCAAACATCTTTTGTAATTGTAATTAAGCTAACCATTCAGATTTGCTTTTGAGAAGTCTTTCATATTAAATAATTTTAAATTTCACAACCACCAAAGTCAGTTGGCATTATTATTAAGTTATTATTCAACATTCTTATCAGCCAAATGTACATAGTTTTCAGATGGCACATCCTCAAATATATTCAATTTGAGTTACAATAAAAAATAAAACCTATAAATGCATACCAAAGATTTCTCAGTTGCTGCTATCTGTGCTAGGTTACATGTGCCATCAGCTGTACGGTTGACAAAAAGAATTGAAAAGTATGCATACAAAAGAAAACAATGAAAAAAAGTCTAGAACAAATATTCAAGTAGAAGGTATTCTTGGTAGAACCTGAAGAGTCAACGGCAGTAATTTGCTTCATTAAACTTAAAATGCTCTCCTATTAGAAAGTCATGAACAAAAAACAGTTACTCGTGGAAATTAGCTATAGGAGACCGACCATAACTCATAAGGCTGAACATACCCTTTGAAGAATATTTGTCTGCAGTACAGAGTGCAACACAGGAAACAGAGAGCAACCAGAAAGATTTAATGTTGTGGCATCAGATGCTGGTAATAATGGCAAAGTTGGATGTATAGAAGCAGCATTATGCTGGCTAATAACCTACATAACCCATGTCATTTCCATGAGATGTTCAGTAAATTAGGAGTTATATCTGCTTGATATAGGTATATGATTTAAAAACCACCATCATATTTTATAGACCCATTCTTCAAACCAAATGAACTAAAAAAAAACAAATGAACTCAATACTAAACACATTGCTACACTTTCATTTTCTATTGAAGAAAACAGTAGTAGCACTTTTTGGCAGTATTAGTTGCAAATCAAACACCATTAATGCCCAAGCCAATGCAATAAGAATTACAACTACAAAAGCAATAGAAACATCAACAACAATAATGTAATCATGGTAAAATCATTTTTGTAATATATGATCAACATAAACCTATGTACCAGTGGAAATTACAAATGAAGTATTAAAAGGATGGTTTAGACCGAAACATATAGTTTTGGGGTTTCTCCCCTACCCAAGGAAAGAAAAGGGACACAGTTATGCAAACTTCAAAACCACAAACCTGCATGCTATGGCTCTTTTGCAGTACAGGAGAAGGGGCCACCTGGAAGAAAACTACACTTAGTATTTCAGTCATCAAGAAAGGATAATAATCAGTTAACAGAGTTATTACTCACCTTTTCTGGGTCAACATTCTCAGATGTAACCTTAAAACGTCCTCTCTGCTGTACAACTGGCACCTTTGATTTCTCATCAGTGTCATCAGAATTAGCTGCCACAAGAATGATTTATTAGACGTAAAAGCAGGAGTATTCCTTGCGGACTTCAAGAACTCAGCTGTTATATGCCTAGGGAATAAAATTAAAAAATAAAAAACAGCGGTGCTCCCTTAATGTTGACAACAAAGATTTGAATGGACAAATGAATATGAGCAGTGACCTGATGATTTTGAGACTTTAGAAGGAAGTTCAGTAAGCACGTCCTCTCCTGACTGTGGAACTGAAATTGCATTGCAACTTGAAACGTTCTGGGGCAGATTTTGTGGTTTCTCACTGTCATTTATATTGCTAAGTATTAATGCTGATGGCAGATAAAGTATGATACTCAGAGAGTTAAATGAACGAAATAGGGTATCATTGTAGAGAAAATATTATACTCAAAAGGATTGTTACAAGATTTGGTACAAACAAATCAATATAGTTAAAACAGTCATATATTATATATAGTTGCTAAAGAGTATAAAAATGTCATGTCTTATACTAGTGTAAACCAATCTATCCTATGTAGATTCCTTCTCACAATCAAATAAGAAGAATTGGTGATATTATTGTATGTTAAAAATACTTACACCTCACGATTATTATATAAATTATTTATATAAATTCTATATTAATCTAAAATTATTTAGTATTTCATTAATATACATTAAAATTAATTGAAATATAAAAAAGTTATTTGATTATTATCTTATTTTTAGTCATTTTTCACAAGCAAACAAATTAATTGAAAGTTATGATTTAATAGTTAAATTGATAAAAAAAAAAAAAACATTTTATATAAAATTATTAAATGGGTAGAAATGTTAAGGATTGCACTAGTGTATACTTATCCCTCTACTAAATTAATTTGCAAAACTAAATGGCCTAAAATAATATTGACCTATAATACTTTCACGTAATTTGCAAAACTTTATCAAATCACACATTTATTTTTATGTACTTCGTTTTCAATGTAAATTACATAATCCAAAAAAATGGTCTATGGAATTGGTTTTCCTTCAAATGAGAAAGCAAAGTTCTACCTGAGAATGGGAAGAACTAGGAAAACACAATACTGTTAAAACACAGCCATAAAATAAACATAGAATGTGATGACAGACACCAAATAATCCGTTATATATATGATATATCAATGTTTGAAATGCTGACTTAAGCATATTCTGGCACAATTATTCAATATGAATTAATAAAGTGAATTCTTCCAAGAGATGGACTTTGTTAATGTGGGTAAAAAATATACAGCAGGCCATCCTCTTGAAATTGAGAATGTTTAATGACCTGAGATCCAGGTTCAGCCATTCCCTGAGGATGGACTAATGAAGAAAGCCTACCCTGGCTCATCAGAGAGAAAGAGGGGTTGAAAAAGGACATCCACATCAGCCAGGGCAGGCTTGGCAATCACAGCCCAAATGGCAAGCTCTGCCACTATTTAAATAACTAAAACAAGTATACAACAAATAAACTAAGAAGAATGATGACAAGACACTTTCTAACATACTTGGTACTCGCTGCCATTGGTAAAAAAAAATTGAAATTACAAAATCATGAGCGGGACTTGTTAAATAAGTAGAACCCACATAATTTTATGATTTTAAAAAAAATTAAGTCAGTAATAAAGAGTGTGATGTTAACATTTTTCAACGTAGTAATTGCTTGCAGTTTTCCAAAACAAACGCATTGCACTTTACCAGAAAAAATTAAATAAAATTGAACAAATACGATGGCATAATTGTAATACTCACTTTTCTGCTCGAATAGGTGGAAGAGTAACTTCAGGTAAGATGCTAGATGAACTTCCTCTTCTATGATAATAATGAGTAGCCACTCCCTCCACGGATCTTCCACCATTTTCCATGTCAGATTTTTCACCCAAATTATTGTCCACATGATCATCGAGACAGGATGAAAAAGTTTGTGGTTCATGGCTTGAACTGGTGATGCTAGAGTCATCATCAGATTTTTCGAATCTAGGTCTGGAAATGGAAACACATGATAATAATTAATAATTGGATTAACTTGATTGGTCCTTTTCCGAACTGTAGAGACGGGTATCATTTATTTCAAAATATAAGATCCGAAGCCAAACAGAAGCATTCGCCCATGATGTTGTAAAGTTATAATCTCACAAGTTTTCACAGTTTGAGTATACTAAAAAGTCTAATTTACTAGATCTGACATCAGATGCATTTTAGGAGCATACTTGGCATCGTTTACTGCAGAATCAACTACGGGAACTCGCATCTCATCAATTTCTTCCTGTGAAGCATAGCCATTAGAAATACCCCCAGTTAAAAAATTGTTAAAGAAACAGAAGAAAAATGAAAGAAAGAAATATACCCTGCATATAATCCTAACATGTAGAAAACGAGTTTATAAATACCAAATCAGCAGATCGAGAAGGTTTGTGAATTGCGCTTGGCAATTGCTTATCTTGTGAATCAAGGGTAGATAAAGAACTTGAACTTCCTGCACGGTTGATATCCGACATAGCATCATCGAAATCGTGGATCTAGAAGAAATAAAACCTCTACTTAGGATGTATAACTGCAGTTGGTTGTATTGTAAGGGAGAAAAGATTGGACATGGTGTGTACCAAGGAAGCCTGAGCCTTCATATCGTCAAGATTGAAGTTCCAGCCACTAATTCCTCGTTTGTATTCGTTCTATAGAGGATAAACAGAATGATTGATGTTGAAAGCAAGTGGCATAATTGACAGAAGCAATTAGGCATGGTAGTCGTTACCTGTGATAATTCCTCCATTTTTCCATCAGGCATTTTCTTTTGTGCAAGCATATCTTCTTCTTTTCTCTATGATATAAAAAAAAAAAATCAGCTTATAAAAAATATTATTCATGATGACATTTACAGGGGAGGAGAATTAGGGTAATAATATGGAACCTTTAGGGCCTCCATTCGGTCACCTAAAGCAGGCAACCCCTCCAAAAGCTTTTTCACTATACTATCACTGGAGCGAGCTTGCTTAAAGAAGGAATGTTTTAACAACTTGCTGGCAGAGGGTCGTTTTGAAGGATCTTTTACCAAGCAACTAGCAATCATCTGCTTAAAAGACTGGAAGGAAATAAGAGAAATGTAGATTAGTGAAGGTTTAAGAATAATCAAATCATTGAGAGGTAAGGTTAGGTGAGGTGACCTTACTGAACTTCCTATCCCTTTCGTAGTCAAGGCCGGGGGGTGCATTTTGCAGAGTCATGAGCAGTACCTGTTATGAATGAAATTAGAGTGGAACTAACTAACTAACTTACAAGGATGGATGATGTGTTTCAATATGCAGACCAGACCTTCATTGGTGGAAATTTTGAGAAAGGAGCATGGCCATGTGCAAGCTCCAAGGCGGTTATACCAAATGACCAGATGTCAGCTCTGGGAATGAATAAGATTAAACAACTAGTTGATATAGAATGAATGATTATGAAATAAAAAAGAGATGAGAACAGACTTGAAATTATAGCCGTGAAGTTGCTCCATGACCTCAGGTGCCATCCTGAAATGAAGAGGATGAGATGCAGAAAGAAAGAAAGAATGAATGAATATACGAGGAGACGAACCAGCAAGGTGTTCCGACAAATGTGTTCCTGGTGCGTTGGCGGTCACCGGAATCAAAGAGGCAGGCAGAGACGCCAAAGTCGCCGAGCTTGACGGCGCCGCGTGAATCGATGAGAATGTTGCCGGCCTTGACGTCGCGGTGGATGTGGCCGTGATGGTGAAGGTACTCCAAACCCTTCAAGACCTCTTTGAGAACGGTTGCAATGATAACCTCCTCGAGTCCGTCGGGGTGGGCGGCTTTGAGTATGTGGAGACATGAACCGCCGGACATGAAGGGCATCACAACCCACAGATTGTGCTCGCTCACGAAGGAGCAGTGTGATTTCAGAACGTTAGGGTGGTCCACAAGGATCATTGTTTGGGCCTCACGAGAAACGTTGTTCTGCGTTGTAATAATGAATTAATTAATAATGATTGCATTGAAATATATAGAATGAATGATTATGATACCAGATCGCAATTGTCACGTTCGAAGTCGAGGATTTTGATGGCGACGACCTCGTTGAGGGGGACGCAGAGAGCGCGGTGGACAGAGGCGCTTACACCCTGCCCAATCTCCTCGTATAGAAGGTAGTACTCCGCCCCGATGGGGTACTTCTTCTTTTCCGTCTCCTTCATCTTCAATGTTCAATGTTCAATGTTGAAATTAGATTAGATTACATAGAAGAGAGGTGAGGTGATGTCACGTGAAGATGAATGAGAAAAGGGTAATTGGGTCCGTTTCCTTCCGCAGCTTTCTCGTGAAATGAAACCCTCAATACAATGGGCTTGGCTTTTGCTGTGTTTTGCTTTGCCTTATCTATCGGATGGCCAGTGTTTAGAAAATTATAATCCAAGCTAAGTCCTCCCGCCACCTCTCTTCTGCAACTAACTTCCCTCCCTTCCTTCATTATACACATCATCTTTATTTACTTCTGTCAAATTCAAATCTCACACAATTATTCTCTTCATATTTTAAAAAAATATATATTATTATTCTTATTTAATGTTGTGCTATTTACAAACTAACAGGTTGAGTATAATTACTTAAAGAATAAAAATATATGCACTTAATTTTTTTTATTTTTATCCATTTATAAGATATTTCTTTAATGAAATATTATACTAATGGTGATTCACAGATATCTTATTGTACATAATGTTGACTGAAAAATTGTTAAAATAATCAAGGAAAGTAAAAATCTTCTTTGATTTAATAATAATATCTCATGAAACATATGATATTATAATACATAATTGTTTATATAAATTGTTTTTATTTTTTATTTTTTTGTCTCTTATAATTTTACATAAATTTAAGTCAATTATAATCTATTCATTTCCTTTTCTTCTATTTTATAAGTTTTTTTGGTAAATAAATAAAAATGCTATGATATAAACTTTATGAAGAGAGTAACATTTATATTATTAAGAAGATCCTAATCCCATTTAAGCACTTTACGTGAAATTTTACCTCAATGTTAAAGTTATTAAAATAAGTGTTTAACAAAACTTTAGAGTATCTACCTTACTTGAAAATATGTTTTTTTTTTTTTTTTATAGTATAAACTTGTTAAATTATCGTTGTTAGCATAAGTATCGGTGGTAGTGCTGGTATAGGATATTAAATGTCATAGGCTCACTTACAAAATAATAATAATAATAAAAACATTACTTAAAGTAAAACAAATCATTAAAATTGTTCTTACAATAAAAAAAATTCCAAAAATTAACAAAGAAAATGAGATGATGTATTATATGATTCATATCCTAACAATCATGAGTGAATTCAATTTTTCATTAAGGCTATGTTGGAACATGCTAATGAAAATGAATGAAAGGAAAAGAGATGAAAATCAGTGAAAGGGAGATGAAAATATATTTATTTGGTATAAATGAAAGCGAACTAAAAATAGATGAAAATATTAAAATAAGATAGTTAGATAAACAATAAATAAATAAAAGTAAAATTATATAATTATGATTTTTCGCTTTTGTCCCTGCTAAAAAATTAATATTCACTAATTTAATTTTTTTTAAAAATTACATTAACACATTCAATTATCTAACAACCATAATTCATTATTGTTATTTTTTTTTTCTAAAAGAAACTCAGTTATATATTTTTAAATTGAAGAAAATAGGCATATGTTTTATGATATTTTATTAAAAAAAATACTATCGTAAGTTCCATTTTTATAATATAAAGTGATATGATCTTTGGTAAATTTGGTCACGCTAATGGTGAAGTTGTTCATGGGCTTGAGACTCGGGAGGCACTGACATGGTCGCGGGGAAGAAGATGAACACAATTGGAAATAAGCAAGAACATTTTATAACTATCCAATTATTGACCCATCATTAGGGGTGTTTGCGGTGCGATTTAGTTCGATTTTTAGATAAAAAGTGATCCGAACTAAATCTAAAATAAAGTTGCGGTTCGGTTTGGTTCGGTTTTAACATAACATCAAATCTAAACCAAACCAAACCAATTTTTTGCGGTTTAGTTCGGTTCGATTTTGCGGTTTTTTTTTAATCTATTATCATAGTTTAATTTTTTTAATTAAACTCACATAATTATTATTTTATATTATTTTTTTTTATTAAATTTTGATTTATATATTTTAGTTTAAAAAATATTATTTTTATTTCTATTTAACATTATTATAAAATGATATTACTATTTTTTTTTAACATAATAATAAATCATGTTTCACTTTATATTTAATTTAATGTTATTTAATAATATCAATATATCTTTTTATATTATATAAAAGTATGTGTCATAATATATTACAAATTTATTATTAAAAAAAATACTATAAATCACATATTATGATCATAAAAAAATAAAAATATTGTTAGTTAAATAATATTAAATATCTAAAAATAAATCAATATAATTATATAATGCGGTTTGTTTCGGTTTAGTTCGATTTTTTATAATAAAATCCAAAAATTGAACCAAACCACAAAAAATATGCGGTTTTGAAAAATTTTGGTCCATGCGATTTTTCGATTTAATCGATTTTCGATTTTTTTGGATGATTTCGCGGTTTTGTTCAGTTTTGTTCGATTTATGAACACTCTTTACTCATGACCCAGCTTTGGCTCGAGAGTCTGTTAAGGGAATAGTACAAATCATAACTACCCAGCTTTCGGTAACAATGATGACTTTCACAACAGTTAACTTTTCATAACAATATTTACCGTTATTTTATTATTTAATTTTATGTTTTGTGAATCTTTTAAAGATTTTATATATAAATAAAATTTGAATTTGAATTTAAAATATTTTTAATTTGTACCTTCCATTCTAGTCTATTAAAATTAAGTGCTCTTATTCTCACGTAAAATCTAATTCTTGTATGATTCTACAAAGATTAATATTTTTTTGAGTTGATATTTATTTAACATTTTTTAATAATAAATCATATATTTAGTTTTACACCTAAATTTAATAATAAGCTAGTTTAGTAACCTGTGTTAAACACAAGTGAATTGTTTTAGTTATTGATAATATCATTTATTAAAATATTAAATAATTTAAAATAAAATATGTTAATATATATAATAATTTTTAAATTTATAGAATAACATAATTATTAAAACAAATTTTTTATAATAATATGTGTTAAACATTTAAACATATTATAATTTAAGGTTATTTTAATATAGACTTTATGAAATGTGCTAAAAAAAATTCATTAATTAATTTGTTTCTAAATTACTTAGTTTATTTTAATAAATAATTTATTAATATCTTCTAATTTATTTATTCAACATTATTTGATTAATTTTCATTCTAATTAAACAAAATCAAACTAACAAACTAACAAATATTATAATCTTAAAATAATTATAATAATCCTAAGATTATAATTTTAAGATAATTACATTAATCAATTTAAACTACCTTATTACACTTTTCTTAGTTTTTTTTTTTATTATTATCAACTATTATTTAAAAATAATAATTTCATTTTGAATTTAAAGATCTCAGACTAATATTTTTTTTAAAAAAAAATTCAGTTTAAAAAAATGAAATTAATACCAAACAATTGATTTAAGTTTAAATTGATATTTATTTAAATACAAATCTATTCAAACTTGTTACATTTAGTCTTTAAATATGTTATATTCAAAATTTTAAAATTTGTTATATTCATAAGATAATTACAATAATAATAACTTAAAAGCGTCATCAAATAATAACAATTGGACTAATTTGAAAATAATTTTTTATTTAAATTAGATGATAATGTTGGTTGAAAATAATATAAAATGAAAATTATAATCCTAACCATAATCAAACTAACAAAATAACAAATATTATAATCTTAAAATAATTACAATAATCCTAAGATAATAATAAACATTATAATTTTAAGATAATTATATTTTTTTGATACTTTTGAAAATTAAAAAGGCAAATAAACAAACAATTAAGGTCTAATAAAAAGGATACTAGCTGCATCAGCTGAAAGCAAAGCTCGCATAGGGGTCGGACAGGTATCTAAAATAGTTAAAGTATTTATGTTGGAAGAGTCACTTTTTGTAAGTCAGTTTGCATACGCGTTGTCTTCGCATAGTGTATGTTGGAAGGATATGTTCCAGGGTTGTTTCATGTAACCGCGAATTTTATCGATTATTGTTGTGTAAGGGTGATGGTCCGGTAGGTTATCTTGAATCAGTTGGATTATGTTCAGTGAGTCCGATTCGCAAATCACTCTTGTGTAGCCTGTTTCCCACACCGTTTCGAAACCCTTGAGAATAACAATTAATTCCACATTCAAATTTGTGGTTATACTGCAGAAACCGGTGTACCCAATAATCCATCTTCTCGTGTAGTTTCTAAGGAGGCCTCCATAACCGACTTGCTTGGGTTGTTGAGTGAACTGTCGTCCGTATTTAGCTTAAGGCAATTATGTATTGGAGGTTGCCAAGCGATAAGCCTCGGTTGCTTGTTGTTTCCTTGTTTGTGATGTAAAGCATGATGTTGATTTGGTTAGCTATGTACCACACACTCCACTCTCTCCCCTAAAAAATGAAAGCATTTCGGACCTTTTAGAGAAACCAACATGCGATTATGAAACGTTAACCATATCTTTGCGAGCATTTGATCTCATCAACGTTGCACCATCCTGTTGATAAAATTCGTTGTGTGTATCCATTTGTAGGTTATGCCAAATTTGTATTGCTTTAAGACAATCACGTAGCACATGAACCCAACATTCCTCCTTTGCATGGCACTTGTTACAAGAATAAATAAACGCAACATGACGCTTGACGCGAAAAGTGTTAATAGGGAGACAACCTCTATAAGTAATCTATAAAAAGTGTTTAACACTCTCAAGTAGTTTTAAAGACCACACCCAAGCTCAACTTTCCTTGCAGGTTGTTAGACTAGTAACTACTCGACTGAGCTATTAGTATGCCGACTTGGTAGTGTACCCCCCGTCGTCGAATGGCCCCATATCAATCGATCTTGTGTTGTAAGGTCAATGAAGTTACTCATCATGTGGTTCCTTATGTCCTTCGAAAGGTGAGTAAACAACCAATCCTAGTGCCACCTTCCACTATTGTAAATGTTGCGTACTCGTAAGTACATATCGATAGGTGTTATGTGATTCACCAAACTTGCCAAGGTCCCTAAATGTAGTCACTTATCAAACCAAAACGAGATATTACCCAACCCTACTCTATAAATAAAACCTGTGTGAAGCATATTTACGCCTCGCATGATCGATCGCTAGGTATAAGAACTACCTGATTTGTAGACTATATGCAAGATGTCGCTGCTTGGTAGGTATTTTGTATGCAGTATCTGTACTCAAGAGTTTATCAAGTTTGTTCATCATGACCCACACGTGCTTCCCCAAAAGAGCTATATTGGTGTTCCTTGCTTGGTAAAGACCAAGGCCACCTTCCTTCTTTGATTTCGTGATTGTCTCCCAATCGACCCAATGGCAATGCTTCTTGCCCCAGATGAAACCTTTCACGACAGCATCAATTTTGTCACAAACAGCTTCAGGTAGCCATAAGTTTTGCATAGTGTAGGTGGGGATAGTAGCAATGACTGATTGAGCAAGTGTTATCCTCCTTGCACAATTAAGGATTTTATTCTTCCACCCTGCAAGTCTCCCATTAATCTTATCCATGATAAAACTGAAGTTAGCATTCTTTATATGGCCAGTCAATAAAGGAAAGCCCAAGTATTTCCCCGGGACCTAAGTGTGGTTAAAGGATAAATTGGAGGCAAATTTGTCAACCATTTGTCTCGTGACATATTTTGAATGGAAGAAGTGCGATTTCTGGATGTTTACTTTAAGACTTGAAGCCAAACAAATGGTATTAAAGACCTCGCTAATGAGCTTAACTTGTGCACAAGATGCTTTGGTGAAGAGAAGGCAGTCAGCCGCGAAGAATAAGTGAGAGATTTCTGAACCTCTAGCAAATACTTTAATTGGTTGCTAAGCTCGGGTTACCACACGCTCCTGGATCATGAGTGCCAATTTCTCCATGCAAAGCAAGAAGAGATAGGGAGAGAGGGGGTCCCCTTGACGCAAACCTCTTTTAGGGACAAATGACTTAAGCTGCTCATTGTTCTATTTGAGAGAGAGGTTATTTGACGTGGTAATGCTTATGATAAGTGTAATTATGCTTGGAAGGAAGTTAAAATTGTGGATGGTGAATTTGAGGAAATCCCAATCAACTCTGTCATAAGCTTTCTCAAAGTTTATCTTGAACATCAACAACCCCATTTGCCTTTTCTTTTTGTGCATGTAGTAGATAATTTCCTGGGCTATGATAACATTGTCACTTGTACCTCTGTTAGGAATGAAACTGGTTTGTAGAAAGCCAATTAAGGACTCCAAGTGCGGTCTTATTCTATTCACCAAGGTCTTGGAGATCAACTTAAGCAACACGTTACACAAGCTAATGAGGCGATACTCCTTCATCATGATTAGGTTATCAACCTTGGGGATAGGAATAATGGTGATCTTAACCAACTTAGGATCAGTGATACTTGTTTCAAAAGTGTTTGCCACTAACTTCCAGATGTCTGTGACTAATGTCCTTGCAGTAGGTTTGAAAAAAGATGGGTTGGAAGCCATCTAGGCTGAGTGCTTTATAGGGGTTCATGGAGAACAAGGCATCCTTCATCTCTCGGAATGTCACTCTGTTATTAAGTGAAGTATAAAGAGTGTCGTTCATCTTAGGTATATTAGTGAGTTGTAAGCAATTTGGCAAGCATCTAGTTGTCGACTGAAATAGTAATTTGAAGAAACGTAGCGCTTCATCCTTAATCAAAACCGTATCGTCACACCATATATCATTAATGAATAGCCCCATGGCCTTATTCCTCCTCCTCCGGATGACAGTTTGAGTGTGGAAGAAACGCGTGTTGCGATTTTCAAATTTAATCCAATTTTCTTGGGACTTTTGGAACCAAATGATTTCCTCCTGGTAAAGGATTTGACTATACTGATCTTGGAGTGTTTTTTCGAGTTGTATTAAAGATGAGGACGTTGCTTGCTTAAGTTGTTGATACACACCCTTAATCTTGGCTTCAAGGAAGTGTTTTTGACGAAATACATTGCCAAAGATGTCTTTATTGAAAATTGTCGATTTGACCTGAACCTCGAGTAACTTTGTAATAATGTCTCCCTATGTATTCTTCCATGCATGAGTGATCACGTGATTGTACTCTGGGTGGATGAGCCAAGCAGCTTGGAAGTGGAAGGTTGACCTCTTCACCGATGGGAGAAGTGGATTATGATTAGAGTCATTTGGGGGAATAAGTTCAACGTGAACATGTTGAAAGTGGAGTCTCCAATCCCCATTTGTCATGCAACAATCTAGTTTTTTTGCACACATGATCATCGTGTTGGATATTTTTGTGCCAAGTAAAGGACTTTCCAACAACCTCGAGGTCAATAAACCCACACATGTCCACCACTAAATGGAAAGCATGAGCTTGAGAAGCGATAAAGGCTCCACTTGACACTTCTGTGGAGAACAAAATCTCATTAAAATCGCACATGATCAACCACTGTCCGGTAATGGTTTAACTCAATTCTTCAAGTGTTCCCAGAGGTTAAAGTGAATGGTAGGGATTGGCGAGGCGTATACTGCAAAACACGACCAACTGGAGTATAGTTTAATCTACTTCATTACACTTTTCTTATATTTTTTTTTTATCATCAACTATTATTTAAAAACAATAATTTCTTATTGAATTTTAAGATCTTAAACTAATATTTTTGTTAAAAAAAAATTAGTTTAAAAGTAGAAAATTAATATCAAATAATTGATATTTATTTAAATTTAAATCCACTTAGATATGTTACATTTAATCTTTATATTTGTTATATTTATAATTTTTAAATTTGTTATATTCCTAAGATGATTATAACAATAATTTAAAACGTCATAAAATAATAATAAACGGGACAAATTTAAAAATTATTTTTTATTTAAATTAGATGATAACATTTATTAAAAATAATATAAAATAAAAATTATAATCTTAAACGAAATCAAATTAATGAAATAATTAATATTATAATCTTAAAATAATTACAATAATTATATGATTATAATAAATATTATAATTTTAATATAATTACATTAATCAATTTAAACTACTCATTACACTTTATTCATTTTTTTATTATTATTATCAACTATTATTTATAATTTTTTATTTATTAAATAATTATTTATTAAAAATATATATTAAAATAATTGTGAATTTTTTTTTGACCCTATAATAATAGATTGCTGATCTGTCCCTAGTTGACGTATTCATCCTCTGCAACGGTTGTTTAGTGAGAGTTAATTTAGGGAGAAAGCAAAATGAAAGAGAGTAAATAGAAATTAAAGAACAGCTATAGAGAAAATAAAATAAAATAAAATAAAATAAAAACGAAATTAAAGAGCAATATACTACTGCTACATGCGTGGTTAACGTGTTCATCCCTGCAACGGCAACAGACTAAGTTGTTTCTCTCTCTAGGCCTAGGGTTTCCCTCTCCACTACCGTACTTTCATCGGATCGCTGCCGTTTCCGGGTCATTCCGATAATTCGGCGGCATGAAGCTCACAGTGAAGACTTTGAAAGGGAGCCATTTCGAAATCAGGGTTCAGCCTTCCGACACTGTCAGTAATCTCCTTCTTCGCAATTCAGCTCTCTTTTCGTTATAGCCCAGCCTTCTTATCTTAGTTATAGTTTTTTATTTTCTATCCTTTCAATTTCACTGAGTAAAATATATGATTTATATATGGTTTATTTTCAAATTTTAGAAGCCTATTTTTTCAAATCATTGTATTAATTGTTATCATTCAATTTCAAACTCATCCTCCATTCATTTTGTTTGTATTTGTATCTGTATCGCATACGTTAGTTTTTTTCCCTACCAACATTATATAAATTCATTTAGTATTTCGTGGATGCCAGTGTGTGTATATATATATATATATATTTATTTATTTTTTATTATTATTATTATTATTATTATTATTATTATTATTATTATTATTATTTTATTATTATTACAAGGATTTTGTATGTTCCGGGCGCGATACTCAGCCTCAGATGCTGATGCTGTTTTTGTTTTTACCGAACATTGTTGGTACTGTTTTGATTGGGTTTTAGGCATTTTGCCCCCTGTATATGCATTACACTGAATATAATCCCGATTCCATGCTGCCTATTTTACTTTAATGTGAATTCATAGTTAGAATATGATTTTTTCCACCAGGCTTTTTGTGATATTTGGTAAATTTTAGAAGTGCGATTTTCAAATTCTGTTTTTTATCAGCTGAAGTTGTCAATTTGTTGCTTATTAAATTATTAGCTGAAGTTTTCTGCTTTTTGTCACATCAGGTTATGGCTGTCAAGAAGAATATTGAAGATGTACAAGGCAAAGATAATTACCCATGTGGCCAGCAATTGTTGATTCACAATGGCAAGGTTTTGAAAGATGAAACTACATTAGTAGAGAACAAAGTCTCTGAAGATGGCTTTCTTGTTGTTATGCTTAGTAAGGTGTATTTCTTCTTTCAAGAATAATCTGTTAAACAATTGCTTAGGCAACTCACCTCCTTACTGTCTGTCATTTGAGCTCTCATTTTAATTCTGTATTAGTGATAATATATGGCCATATCTTTCAATCTAAAGGCCTTGAATCCATAATCGTAAGCCACTCTGTTTTCAATTTCTTGATTTAAAATGTAGTGTTTTACTCGTTGATAGTGAAATCAAAATGATAAGAATCTATTGCTTGGATTCTCTCTCTCCCCTATATTTGATTTTGTCATATAATTTTTTTTGCTATGCTGTTTTGATTAGATAAATCCAATTAAGACATTTTTCTCAATAGTTTCTTTCATTAAGCTTCAGCATGATTTGTTTGTAATGTAAGAGACACCGTTCGACTTCTTTAACCCTAATTGCCATTTTACTTCTCTATTTACAGAGTAAAACATCAGGTTCTGCTGCAGCTTCATCTGTTCAGGTATATATATTGCTTGCTCATTTTTGGAAGTTTTCTTTCTTTTCGAGTTTTCCTTCTCTGTATTACCTATTGTGAATATGTGTCTCAGCCTGCCAGCAATCCTGCTACGACTGTATCAACATCAAATTCCACCCCTGCTTCTGGTGCTCCAGTGCAAACACAGTGAGTTTATCTTTGATGAGGTTGATTTCTATATCAGCCACTTTCCCCCCTTATTTATTTTATCTGGTTTTGCAGGGCGGCAAACAACAATACGTCTGGCACAGACACTCCAACTACAGAGTAGGGTTTTTGTCTCTACATTTCTCTTAAGATTCTGTTAATAAATTATACCGAAGTTTTTATTCAGGATCCACAATGTACTCCCATAAAATAGTTACTGAGCGAAGAATGATGAATTATCGTTTGGATCTCTAGTGCTGCATTCAAGAGGAAAATGTGTTTGCTTTAATTGTTTTTTAATCTTTGCCATTATGGTTTTTCTTTAAGTTGTGAGTTTTGCGGTAGTCATAATTCTCGTAACCAAATTATTATGATGTTGACATTATAATACTAGAAGCAGTGTGGTTTTGATTCAAATATTTTTAACTCAATGCTCTTTGAAGGGTACATTTGGTTATTGTACTAGTCATTTGAATGAAATTTGATATTTGCTGATCCTAGTTAGTATGCCATGTAAGTTGTTTTGTGGCTGCTTATCATAACCATCATGCCTTCATTCTTTTTCTTTTGGCTCGTAAACATTGTTGGAATGAGTTGTTTGTCATTGACATTGTCCCCTCTCCTTTCATCAAGCCTTCTAAAAAATGCATCTACATCATTTTTGCAGTGTGTCTGCAGATACCTATGGTCAGGCTGCTTCGAATTTAATTGCTGGCAGTAATCTTGAGCAGACTATTCAACAAATTATGGACATGGGTGGTGGCAATTGGGACAGAGATACAGTTAGTCGTGCTCTTCGGGCAGCTTATAATAACCCAGAGCGTGCTATAGATTACTTGTATTCTGTATGTCTTTACTGCTTGCATTTTTTGATTGCTTAAATTTTCTGTTGTATATGTTTGGACTAAACAATTCTTCATTTTTTGTGTGTTTTTTTTCCTTTTGGCAGGGAATCCCTGAAGCAGCTGAAGTTGCTGTGCCAGTTCCTCAAACAGCTGGGATTTCTTCTGGAGCAGTTACTGTAGGACCTAATTCATCTCCCTTAAATATGTTTCCACAGGTAAAACTTATGATACTTAATGGATCATCAAAAGTAATTTCATCTTGCTATTTGCATCTTTTTCTGTTACTTTCTGTGCTTTACTTCAAGTTGAAACTCTCCCAGGAGACAATTGCAAGTACTGGTGCCGGACTTGGATCGCTGGACTTCCTTAGAAATAATCCCCAGGTGAGTTTGCTGCTCCATCAATTGTTATTCTCTTTTTGTCTGAAGACATATTCTTCACTATCCAAGTTGTAAGAAATATTTTTGGTTAAGTTACTCTATAGGTCCCTAATTTTACCAAAATTTCAAATACGTAGGTCCTTTTAGTTTAAAATGTTGGAAAGTTCTTATATTTCTAGAAATTTTTAATAAGCTTTGGACCCTGTTAATGGATGCTTGCAGTCTGATATGAAGTTTATCTGGTTCATGTATCACATACAAAATGCATTTAATATTCATAGGAATAAGTGTCTATGAAGTAACATCACTTATTATAATGCTCAGAAATAGTCTCCACTAAGTCTACCAAGAGTAGATATATGGATGATGTGCAAAACTTATGTACTACATGAACAAAAATCTTGTCATTCTTTAAATTCTTTTTAAAAGATTATGTTCTCTCTCTCTAATTCTCCCCCTCTAAATTTAACCCAGTCTTCTGTGTTCCATTCATGTGGACATTATAAATACCAAGGACTTGCAAAAATTTAAATTTAATCCTAATTGAAAATTTAGTTAAACTATAGGGACCTCTTTAATTTTTTTATTTTAAAGTATAGCGATCTTGTTAAAAATATTAAAACTACAGTTACTTGTTTGAAAATTCAGTAAAACTAGAGACCTACAAAGTAGTTTAACCAAAGCTTTAAATATAGAATTAAATTTGTTGTATTGATGAAAATAGACACATAGGCAATGTTGGCACCTTGATTCTTTGGATTATATACAATTTGTCCAAGCCACAAATAATGTTAACCATTTAGAGTGAGTGTGAAACATGAATTTGGAAGTTACCTTATTTCCCTTCAGTAATATGTTAGGAAAGGACTAAAGAAGGAAGGAACATTGAAAAAAAAAACCAATAATTTAATGTCATGTATTTTATTTGACTTCAACCCTTTGTCTTATAGGTCAACTAAAATCTCTTTTTCCACTTGGTAGGACAGGCTACATAAATGAATAACATCATTGTATTTGTCAAAAACCAATCCTTCAGAAAGGCCATTTTTTTTTTAATGATTTCACAAATAATTTCTCTTGGTCATCTTCCACCTTTAATTATAGGGATATCCTCTATTTGAAAGACTCTTTTAAGTGAGGCTACTTTCTTTTCTCACTTGTCCTTAGGTATGAATCTACTATCTTTTCCTCAACAGGACTCAGTTCCCTAATCATTGCTAATATACCATTTCTTGTGTGACCACACCACTCTTTCAATGTAAAGTTCTCATCCTGTCAGTTACAATTACTTCCAATGCACTGTGATTTAAAATACAATTTAATTGATATATGTGCCTACTCAATAAACTGCAAAACATTTGTTATTCTTTCTAGTTTAAAGCATAGTAGTCAATACCGAATAGCAGTGCAGAGCGGCAGGCCTCGAAAATGCTATAGTGGATAGCGGGATGACCACCATTTTAAATCCTAAATAGATTTAATATTACACAATGTATATATGCTGAAAAGGAACGAAGGAAAAAAATGTGTCTTCATAAACGCTAGAGATTGGCTGTAAAACTCACCAGGAAAAAGATGGGTCACTGCTGGAAAATCACTAACCAGGTTGTGGATGTTGAAGGTTGGCCTGAAAAGATGTCACCACTGTGATAGGCAGTGCTGACTGGAGCTGCAACAGCGATGGGAGCTCAGAACAGAGTACAATGAGAATTGTGGAAGCTAGGGTTGAGGGCATTGAAGAAGAAAGGGGTTCAGTATATAAAGGGATAGGATTTTCCAAGTTTACCCCAATTAAAAAGCATAAAACAACACTAATAAGGGAGTAAAAATGTCCTATGGCCAGTCATGGCTGTGGAGGGTGTAGTTTGTGCCATGACGGCTGCAACTTGAATTTGTGCCACGATGGCTTCACCTGGAGTGGTATCAGCCCGTGATGTGCTGTGAACACATGCCATTGACTACTCTGGTTTCAAGCTTTTACATGTAGCCAACCCCACATATTGGGATAAGGCTTCTTGTTATTGTTGTTGTATCTGGCTTCAATCTTAATTTTCATAGTTTTTAAGTGACCATTTCTCTGTCTGCATTTCCAGTTTCAAGCATTGCGTTCAATGGTGCAATCGAATCCACAAATCCTACAGGTATTCATTTTCTCCATTACCATCCCGACTTTTGGTGATTTCTTGATGTCTAATGATTTCCACTTTCTATTGCAGCCTGTGCTTCAGGAACTTGGTAAGCAGAATCCGGGTCTTTTAGGACTGATTCAAGAGCATCATGGGGAGTTTCTCCAGTTAATAAATGAACCTGTTGAGGGTTCTGAAGGGTGAGTTTATTGGTTGCCATATATGGTATTGTTGGTTGTCAATTTTTTTCTTATATTGAATTAGGAGTTTACTTGCATCATTTGATCTTTTTTTTTGTATCCCTCTTGTTTTGTTTCAGAGATATATTTGAGCAGCCTGAGCAGGACATGCCTCATGCGATCAATGTGACTCCAGCTGAGCAGGAGGCAATTGGAAGGGTATGTCAGTCCTTTTTATATGTTCCATTTTCATTTTCATTCCTGCCGAGTAATCTGGTAAGTCTTATTATGTGGTGCTGATTGATTGATTTGGACTTATTATTGGTAGCTTGAGGCAATGGGATTTGATAGAGCCTCGGTGATAGAGGCATTTTTGGCATGTGACCGTGATGAGCAATTGGCAGCCAACTATTTATTGGAGAATGCTGGAGACTTTGAGGATTAAATGACTGTCTCACTCACTCTGGGAAGGAAATAACTGCTGATTTCCCCGCGAAGCTTGGAGTTAGAAGCTCGACCGACCTCTTGGGGCTTGCAGATGCCAATGCCAATGCCATTCCGGTGTAGTAACTCTGCTGCGGCTTTTAGTTCTTTTTCTTTCTGATGTGCCCAAAAAAGTCACTAACTTACATTGATTCATAGTTTTGTTTGACCTTTTTTTTTTTTACTAAAAAATATTAACTTTAATGTGACTTATTGGATAATATATGGGGTAGAGTTTGGATTAAGCCACATCTGAGATGTCATCGGAACAGGTGTATGCACGTTCCCCTTCGGCACTTCCATTTTCACCAGACTAACGTAGAAGTAACAATTTTTCAAGTTAAAATATTTTGTAAATTAACGATGAGATAGGTAAATCAATACCAAGCATTTGGATATTTGGGTGATTATTTCAATATTGCAATAGTCTATTTACTGGATTAACCAACAATTAAAAGGTAAGGGGTATGTCGCAGTTAATAAGATGTTCTTTGGTAAGATGTTCTTTGGTTTCATATTTTAAAAAAATAAAATAAAAGTAGATTTAATGACTTAATATTTTGAAAATTATAGATTTCTTGACCAACGTAATTTGAGAATCAAAGGTAGTTTACTCAACCAGTTAATATTTTTGTTTAGAATCTATAACATTTCAAAATATAAATAGAATATCTTGTGATAAATAATGGAATTGGAGTACTCTAAAATGAAGAGAAAACTAATATATTAAATTATTAATGTTTTATATAATTTAAATAAAACGTAGATAATATAATATGTAATATAATTTTTTTATTATAAATATATATTTTTTAAAATCATTGATTCTTTCTTGAATCATGTAAACAATAAAATAAATAATGATTTACTTATAAATAATTATAGATATTTTTTATATAAAAATTTAATACGAACGTTCCCCTTCGGCAAAGCAAGGTAGTTTACTCAACCTGATGATATTTTTGTTTAGAATCTATAACATTTCAAAATTTAAATAAATTATATTAAATTATATATAAGGAGGAAAAATAGATAAACATTTGGGTATCCCTAACTCCTCTTCCTCATTCTCTTGGACGACGATGGCGTTGTTAGTGGGACAGAGCTCCATCTCCGCGGTTTTCCAGCCATTCCAACACAGTCGTTATTCTACTAAGAATAGGATGAGCTTCAAATATAAAACCGTTTGCCTAGCAGCACCTCTCTCCGTTGATATTCTGCAGGGAAGCACTCGCACGGTGACGACGCTGATGGGACTGGCCGTATTGTTGACTAAGAAAGTGGCAGTGTTGAGTGTGAGTAGCAATAGCGTGTCGACGATAGGTAGTTTGTTCTTCTCGTCTCTACGGGACCGTCCAAGCGGGGCTCTGAACACGCCTCTTACGGTTGTGGCGGCGGGACTTGGGAAGTGGCTTGACATTTACAGCGGAGTTCTGATGGTTAGGGTTTTGCTGAGTTGGTTCCCAAACATCCCCTGGGAACGCCAGCCTCTCTCCGCCATTCGAGATCTTTGCGATCCTTATCTCAATCTCTTCCGCAACATCATTCCCCCTGTTTTTGACACCCTCGACGTCAGCCCTCTTCTTGCTTTCGCCGTTTTGGGCACTCTTGGCTCTATTCTCCAGACTGCTATGTGATCATTAGGAGGAGGTCACTTTCTTCTTACATTTTATGTTTAATAATTTACATTAGTGTTTGTTTTGCTGTCATCATTTTATTATCTATCTATTATTAGTTATGTATCTTAACAATCTTATTATTATCATGCTTCATATGCTTTTTTACATCCTCGTATTTTTAATATGTTCCGATTGATATATTTTTAACACCAGCATAATCATTCTAATAGTTATCCTAATATTTTAATATGTGAGAAACAGTGGTTTGCCAATTGGGACATCATGAATTATGTTCCTGCTGCTATCAAGTCTCTGACTTCCTGCCTTAAGATTGCTAATTTTGGCTGCTACTAAAATCTATTTCAGTCACTATTTGATACTCTAATTTTGCTAACATGAAATTCCTATTTTACTGTTATTGAATTTCATATCTTATTACCATTGAACTCATGCTTGAATGTCTTTACTATTCTGAATTTCACTGTTATTGAATTTCATATTTTACTCCATTGAACTCATGTTTGGCTGTTTTTAGATTTTGTTTTTTTGTTATTAAAATTCATATTTTGCTACCATTGAGATTGCCAATTTTAGCTGCTATCAAAAATCTATTATTTCTGCTGTCATTTGATATTCTGATTTTGCTAGCATGGAATTTCTGGTTAACTGTAATGAGAACTTATGCATATCACCATTGAGTTTATGCCTACTATTTTGGAATATTGCCCTACTATCCTGATATCTTTGATTTACTCTTGAAATTATGTATTGCTACTATAGAACTATGCCTTAACTGTTATGTTTTATGAGATTGGAACTGCTGAAATTTTAGTGATATGCATATCATCTGCTGTTATTTTTAATACTAGGAATGTCCTCCGCTGTTGTGTTGTTCTGAAAACTTTAATGCTTTTCAATTGTTAATTTTCTTCTACTGTCAGTCTTGAGATTTTTCTGCTATGAAGGTTACTTTTCTTGCTGCATATTAATCCTAACTGCTGATTTAAAATGGAAAACTTTGTTGCTGATTCAATCTTAGTTTTATTGATATAGAGTGCAATTTATGTTACTGTTTAGTCCTAATTTGTTTTGATATGAAACTTAAATTCTACAAGTGTTTTCAATTCTGATTTCACTAATACGAACTCTTGTTTGTTGCCTTTTGATGGTTATTCCTGCCGCTGTGGAATTCATACTTTTGCTGTTATTGAGCTTGTGTTTGGCTATTTTAGAATTTTATTTTACTATCATAAACTTTGCTTCTTCTATCATGTAACTTTGAGTTTGACTGTCTTGGAATTTCACTGAAGGTGAGAGATTCTATGGTTTGATAAAATTCTATTTATGAGGTGATGGTGAATTATGGTGTGTGTATCCCTGTATGCACATTAATTTTCGAGGTGCAGAGCATAGCTTTTATTGATTTTCTTTTCACATGTCGGGTGCAATACTGCCTTTTCTTTTCTAAGAGATGAATATGAGCTGCATTTAGTCGTTTTTAGTATTAACAGTAGTAATGGATGTGTTTTTCAGATAATAATTTGTCTCTTCTCCTCCCCTTTATTTTACAACTAATTTTTAACATCTTATTACTGATTTTGGTATTTTAGAGGATAGAATGAAGTTTTAAAGATCTTTATTACTTACTGGCTTTCAAATTTTGTCTAAAGTTTTTATTTCGTCCTTGAAACTCAAAATTGATACAAAATGCTTAAAACTAATTGTTAATTACGTCGAAGATATAAAAAAAAAAATGAACAGTAAACCAGAATCAAATGTATTTCATACTTATCTTTTAAGGGGAATGAGGGAAGAAGAGAATAGAGTTAGAGCATAGGCATATTTGAGGAGAGGGAAGGTAATTTATTTGGTATTTTAATAAGGAAAATCATCCTATTTTCTGCTTTTACATTTTATTTTTTTGGGTATTACTCCTAACCTCTTATCCACTGAACACTAAAATATCTGGCAGTATTTATCTTTAGTTCTTGATGACATTTTTTTAGCTAAGCGTCTTAAATTCTTCTATATTTGTCTTTATGTTCTTTTTGGGTACCAGTATCGGATTTAATGAATGTGAAATAACATGTTCCTTTTTAATTTCAAAAACACCTTTCTACTGCAACTGCAAGTCCATTTTGCTTAACGAATAATTAACTGAATTTTGAGTGGCAAACATCTGTCCCGACAGTTAACAAGAAACAGAAATGAAATGATGTCTTTGGAGATACGTGAACTCGTTTGTAATTGTTATTGGATCTGATTAATGCCTAATTTGGCCTGGCCTAGCCTAGGCATTCATGTTTACTAGTATTTCTGTGCATTCATTACTACGAAATACAGTAATATTAAATAAATTGCTTTTCTTTTTAATGTGTACAGTACAGCAATTGTTGAAAATTGAAAGAATGAGGGAAAATATCTAAGCTACTGCACAGTGCACTAATCTTTCCAAAAATTGAAATTTAAGATGCTAAAGTCTGTGCTTGAAATTGGATTTATGTCGAATAATACTTGATGTAAATATTCACATGATTATTTTCTTATTCATAATTTGATTCTGAGTTTAAAACTTATTTAGTTAAAATAATTAAATAGTTTTTTTTACTTAACTTTTAGAATACAAATGTTTAAACATAAAACTATTTCATTTCAAATTTATTTTAATTCAAAATAATTTGATTTTAAATTAATTTTACAAACATTGATTCTAACATACACTAAATAAATTATTATGTATACATATACGCGCGCACACGTCATGGGTGGAAAGAGATTATCTTATGATTTAAGCAAAAAATACATTCATGTGGTTAAATAAAATGTATAAACATTTCTGTACCTCACCGTATATATTATTTTATTTACATGTTGCAGAATAGATAAGGGGGGAAATTTATCATTCTCAGCCTCTCAATCTCATATATCCTATGATGACTACGTTTGCTTCCATAGAAAAGTAACAATTTCTTATTGGGTTTTCCAATTTAGTTATTAAATTGATTTATATTGAAATGTGTATTTGTTACTGAAGAGTGAAATAATCAACTATATTTAAGTCTCTATATTGTATAACATAGATGCTTATTTTTATATAATCAAAATTTATAATAAATAAATATCTTTAAGTATTTAAACTATATTTAAGTTTTATAATAAATAATTTAAATTGTGATATAAGACTTTTTAGTTATTGATGTTTTTAAAAAAAAAAAAATTATTCTAGAAATAGAGATAAAAATCAAAATAGGGTAAATTAAAAGTAGCAAGTGGTTAATAAGATGAAACATAAATATGGATATAAGAATAAAAGGATAATAGTTTGAAATGGTTATTTTTGTTTTGTTAGTTACATGGTAATGTGTGAAATACACATTGAAATGCAAAATGAAACAAAATCCTACAATAGATTCCGAAGAAGCATTTTTCAAATTGAATTGTTTATGCCACATAGCCTCCATAGAATAATAAAGCTCCCCCTTCCCCTATGATCGAATTTCTTTTCTTATTTGTTTAATTTGGTAGGCACGCTTTTTTAACATTGTGTATAAGAGAAAGAAAGCAGAGTAATAAACGATTTCGAGGCACAAAAAACGCTATTATACAAATTATGTTAAGTAAATATATAACTATACAATCGATATTAGATGAGATGGAGCGGATGGAATTTATTTGTCTCTGTGGGATTAGGTAATAGCATAATTTTGATAAGTCTCATAAAATAAAATAAAAAGAGAAAAGTATTGGTTGGGGTTGTATTAATAAATAATTAATGTGTGAAAGGGTTTGAATAACAATAACAAAAAGGAAGAAGAATGGAGAGTGAGAGTAGGTATGTTAATAATAATAATGATAACGATTTTATACGTTGCTTGGTTTGGTGGTTTTTGCGGGACGAGACAACCTACCAGTGGTTGGAGAGAGAGAGTTTTAACTTTTAATAATAGTGGTTACTTACTTGCAGCTTTGCTTTGGTGAGAGAGAGAGAGAGAGAGAGAAAGTGAAGTTTGAAGTGTGAAGTGAGAGAGAGAGATGGATACTGCTCTGGTGTGAAGATGGGATCTCAGACTCAGCAGCAGCGTCTTTGATTCTCTTGTTGTAACTTCCTTGATTCAGGTATTCTCTTGTTTCTTCTACAGATCTTGTTCGATCCATGACTCCACCAGATCCACTAACCCTATCTGAATGGTGTTTTGTTCTTGGCAGTATTATTATTAGTTGAACGAAGAAAGTGATCTGATCTGATGGGTTCAAGATTCCCATCTCATCAGCTGAGCAATGGGCTGTATGTATCAGGGCGGCCTGAACAGCCAAAAGAAAAGACTCCGACAATGAGCTCTGTGGCCATGCCCTATACTGGTGGTGACATCAAGAGGTCCGGAGAATTAGGGAAAATGTTTGATATCCCAATGGGCATGGGCATGGATGGCGCCGGCTCTAAATCTAGAAAATCAGGTCCAATCAATAGTAATGCTCCTTCCAGGTCTGCTTCACTCTCTGGACCCATTATGCAAAATGCCGCTGCTCGTTCTGTTTATATCACATCTTCTTCTGGTAACGTATCTGCTTCAGCCTCTATGAAAAAGACCAACTCTGGTCCATTGAATAAACATGGTGAACCAGTCAAGAAGTCCTCTGGCCCTCAATCTGGTCCTATTCCTCCTCCTCCTCCTGTTCTTCCCACCACTGGTCTTATTACATCTGGCCCTTTAAATTCATCTGGAGCTCCAAGGAAAGTCTCCGGTCAATTAGATTCTACTGGATCAATTAAGTCTCACCCTTCCTTTGTAGCCCACAATCCTGCTGTAACCACTCTTAGCCTTGATGATGACTATTCCTTCAGGAGGAACTTCCCCAAGCCCATTTTGTGGTCTGTCATTCTCATTTTTGTTATGGGTTTCATTGCTGGCGGTTTTATTCTTGGAGCTGTCCGCAATGCCATTCTCCTCATTGTTGTTGTTGTTCTTTTTGCTGCCGTTGCTGCTTTGTTCACTTGGAATACTTGTTTTGGAAGGAAAGCGGTTGTTGCTTTCATTTCCCGTTATCCAGATGCAGAGCTTAGAACTGCCAAGAATGGCCAATTTGTCAAGGTTTCTGGGGTATGTATCCATGCTTTCATTTTTCATTTCTTCATTCATCCATTGTCTAATAATTTATTCTACCTTTTTAAGGTGGTTACCTGTGGTAATGTTCCACTAGAGTCCTCCTTTCACAAAGTTCCTAGATGTGTATACACATCCACAAGCTTGTATGAGTATCGAGGATGGGATTCAAAAGCAGCAAACCCAAAACATCGCCGTTTTACATGGGGACTTAGAGCAGCTGAGGTAATTGCTTTAATCTGTTCCGTCTTTTCTTGTCAGATTGCCAAATTTGATCAAATATTCAGGACTTCTTGATATGCATTTGCCATGGAGGTGAATTAGATAGTGCGTTTTCTAATAGAATATACTTGGCTTAAATGAACTGTATGTAGATAGTAGAATCACAGCACAAACACTGAATATATATGAATCTAATAAAATAAATACATGGATCACAATTTCCCTAGTTACATTATACCAACTGAGGACTAACTTATATACCATGAATTTGGACCTGAATAATTAATTGTAGTTATGTATGTACAACGAACCTGGACACCAAAATAAATTATAAGGTTAATTACATATCCTACCCCACCCACAAGCTAGAGCATAAAGATAATATCATTTATATGAACCAAGCTTGCTACATAAATAACTTATTTGAGTACCTCCGAGGGGTCTAGTAAGGCATTGATCATTTGATCCTTGGAGTTAATAAAGTTAGTGATAATATCTCCAGGGGGGAACAAGAATTTCATGTTGGGGACCAAATATTATATTCTTTTGCAAGGACCAAACATTAAACTGTATGATTTTTTTTTCATAAACTAAAATGTTTTAAAGTATGTTCTAGAAATGTTTTGATCCTTGCAACCCCATTATGCTCTCTATTCCTCAATGTGGCTATACTGTATTGGGATGCCACTCGTGTATTTTGGATTTTGCAGGATAACATTTGAAACTTCAAAGTTTTTACATTCATTTACCTTGCATGTTATTCAATGCAGAGACATGTGGTGGACTTCTACATCTCTGATTTCCAATCTGGATTGAGAGCATTGGTTAAAACAGGCTATGGTGCAAGGGTGACTCCTTATGTTGACGATTCCATTGTTATTGATGTTAATCCAGCCAACAAAGACATGTCCCCTGAGTTTCTTCGATGGTTGGGAGACAGAAAACTTTCTAGCGATGATCGTATAATGCAACTGAAAGAAGGGTAAAGTACTTTATCTTGTTGACTGTAAAAATGCTTGTAGAAATCAAGTTGAGATAACTTAGGATGGGAAGGATGTTCTTACCATTGATCTTTTTGCAGGTACATCAAAGAAGGTAGCACAGTTAGTGTAATGGGAGTTGTTCAAAGAAATGACAATGTGCTTATGATTGTCCCTCCACCTGAGCCTTTGACTACCGGATGCCAATGGGCCAAATGTATATTCCCAGCTAGCCTTGAGGGTATTGTTTTGAGATGTGAAGATACGTCAAAGATTGATGTCATTCCAGTGTAGTCATCCTCTTTGGTAACCTCTTAGGTATTCTTCTTTAAAGAAATGTCTTCCCATATCCAAAAATGATGGTAGTGGTGGTGGTTGTTGTTTGTATTTTGTAAGCATATACGTGTTGTTGGTAAGTGTGATGATTCTGCCATTGATATGGTGATTTTCTTCCTTTTTTTTTTTCCCACACTCAACTCCTAGTTTGTTGTATAGCTAATGGAAATTCTTATTCGTTTATTTTTATTTTTCCTGAGGATTTTATACTTTTTATTGGACGTGGTTTCATATAGTGAGAAGTTTTGTGTATTCAGAAGGATTTTGTTGTTTGAAACTGTCATGGGAATCTATCATACGCGATTTGTCAATTAGGTGTAAGAAATATATTACTGAGAATGTCAAACTTTATATGAATTTAAAACACTAATAATATTTAATATTACGCATACTTGTTGAAGACATTATCAAATGTAACGAAATTGCCTGCCCGTCTCATCTGCGCCTGATCATCCCACGTTCCCAAAACTATGGTTTTTAATGGAACAAATTT
The DNA here is from genome assembly GCA_014843725.1 of Amphicarpaea edgeworthii. Classification (NCBI taxonomy): domain Eukaryota; kingdom Viridiplantae; phylum Streptophyta; class Magnoliopsida; order Fabales; family Fabaceae; genus Amphicarpaea; species Amphicarpaea edgeworthii. The sequence continues at coordinate 215,068 of CM026320.1, read as the reverse complement.
TAGAGAGCAATTGAATTGAATGTGCTGATGGCAAAAAGGATTTAGTCATGCCATTTATTATGGGTCTAATGATTTCTCAGAGACACCAACGTTAGGTGTCCAATATTGATAAGCTTGAGTATTATGCAAAACATAACATTATGTGAAAAAAAGATTGAATAAACCGTGAGAATCAATCCCTTTTCTATTTTGCTGTATATTTGCCTATCGGTGAAACTTGACTGGGGTACAGTTTTATATTAAGTTAGAAATAGAAATATTTATTTTTCTTTTACTAATAGATTTAAGAATATCATTTTTTAATGTGCCTAACTATTGTTATCTTATTCAATTTTGACATTCATTTTATTTATTATATAAAATAGTAATGTTTATTTGACTGAGATTTAGAAATAGATGAATAGAAAGGTGTAGAAGAAGAGAAGGCGCAGTGACAGAGAAAAGGCAATAGTATATAATACAATCAGTAGCTTGGTTGTTTTTTCATGAATGAAATGGATAAAGTCCGCGTGTGGGTGAGTGTATTGGTGTTAGTGTTAGTAATGGAGATCATGAAGAGCAGCAGCAGAAGAATAAACTGTTTGTGGGAATGGCAGAGACTGAGTAGCACTTTTTCCTTCAACTCTTGACATGCTTAGTTTCTTTCCTCCAAATATAGGGAAGGGGAAGAAACAAAGCCTCTAAACGTTTTAAACAACTCGTTAGTTGTTTAATGTTGTGACTTCCGGTAATTAATGAAATGTAAGACTTAACATTAACTAATTATCCCAACTTAATTTTGGCTTTTATTGGTCTCACGCTAGATCCTCTCTTTATTATAGTCTAGAACTAGAATAAAGAGCTTTAAATCTTTTATTGTTTAACAAAAAATTACAAGTGAAGTCAACAATCATCATCATGTTTTGAATGATTCAGTTTCTTGGAATTTATATGATGAGCAGGAGGAATGTTAATGGGTTTATATGATGCATTTATTGATAAAAAAAAATGGTAATTTATTATTCAGAAAATAATAAATTTAAAATATATTCCTATTCCTATTAATAAGAATATTGAGAAAAGATAATAAGAAAAAAAAAAAGAAAAGAAGGGAGGGGGGCAGAGACCGATATATGGGTGTGGTCGTCTCTGAGTCTGAAACTGAGCGTGAAGAAGATCTGAGAGAGAAAGAGTCAGATTCGATGGGGGGCCAGGGCAACAAGAAGAAGAAGTCGAACAACACCGAGACCGTTCACTCGGCGCTAGTCACCTATGCTTCCATGATATCTCTGCTTACACTCTGTCCTCCATTTGTGATACTCCTGTAAGTATAAGTATAAGTAAAAGTAAAGTAGTAATAGTATTAGCATTGATTGATTGATTGAAATCTGAGCATTGCAGATGGTACACCATGACGGTCGCTGACGGATCTGTTTCACAGACATGGGATTATTTAAGGCAGAATGGTGCAGAGGGCTTCTTCCTACAAATATGGCCAAAGCCCACTCTCACCGCTTTCAAAATCATTGCTGTCTACGCTGCATTCGAAGCAGCACTTCAGCTTCTTCTGCCTGCTCAAACCGTTTACGGCCCTATTTCTCCAACCGGCCAACGACCTGTCTACAAGGCAAATGGCCTCCTAGCCTATTTTCTCACTTTGATTACTTATATTTCCCTTTGGTGGTAAGTAATAACGAAACTCTCTCTCTCTCTCTCTCTCTCTCTCTCTCTGACATCTCCTTTTCCTTTTCCTTTTTCAGGTTTGGGATATTCAACCCTACTATTGTTTATGATCATTTGGGAGAAATTTACTCTGCACTCATCTTCGGCAGCTTTCTCTTCTGTATTTTCTTGTACATCAAGGTCACACTGCATGCAATAATATACCATTCTTTCTTTTACTTTTTCTATTTCTGATTTCTGTTATGTTTTCTTCCTTCCCTAGGGTCATTTGGCACCATCTTCTACAGATTCTGGCTCTTCTGGAAACTTAATCATTGATTTTTACTGGGTAAACTATTCTTCTCTGCCTTCCCTTTACTTTCACTTAACTTCTTACTTGCCTTTTTGAGGATGTTTCATACTATCAACCATTCTTTAAAATTATTGATCTGCTCTTATTTTAGACTAAGAAGCCATTATGCATTCTTAAGTTCTTTTAGCAATTCGTAATCCTTTTTTCCTCTAGTCTATCTCAACTTGCATTCATGATTCTACAATGTGATCTTCTCAAACTCCTGTTTTCTGATTGTAATTTCCACTTTCATCACATAAGAATAAGTTTCTTGACAACACTTGCGCCCTCTTTTTAATTAATGTCTTGTCATTCTTGCAGGGGATGGAACTATATCCACGCATTGGAAAACATTTTGACATCAAAGTTTTCACAAACTGCAGATTTGGAATGATGTCGTGGGCTGTTCTTGCACTCACCTACTGCATAAAGCAGGTTGAGCCTCAAAATATCTTTTCTTTGTATAAATATTGAACCACCAATTAATGTCAAATGGTTTCGGCTTATATCAGCTGCAGGTTTAGTGATTGTACTGTCCAGTTGGACTCCCTTAATTGCCTTGGTGGCACTGACTTATCACCACCATGAGTAGGATGTTATGGATCCAGTACTAGATGAATCGAGAAACATAAGTTTGTTTCATAAATATATCTTGTGATGTTTCCTCCCTCAGCTAATTCTATAATGTTTGTATTCTTGTCTTAACAGTATGAAGAAAATGGAAAAGTATCCGATTCGATGCTTGTAAATACTGCATTGATGCTGATATATGTTACCAAGTTTTTCTGGTGGGAAGCTGGATATTGGAACACAATGGATATTGCACACGATCGAGGTTTATATATGCTCTATTTTTGTTTCTTTTGGACATACCTGCTCATTCCTTTTGTTCTACTATTTTGTACTTGTGAAGCTTGTTTGTTAAATTATATATCCATTTGAAGGCTTTTTCTGATTAGAAAATAATTGACTTAATTAGATTTCATACGATATTAAGATTATATCTTTGATGGCACACATTATTGCTAAATTCATTATACATGTTGCTTTTTGAACTCCTTTACTGTCTCACTAAATCTTATATCACTTATATCTGGCAGCTGGATTTTATATTTGTTGGGGTTGCTTGGTGTGGGTTCCATCTGTGTATACATCTCCTGGGATGTACCTTGTCAACCATCCTGTAAATCTTGGGATCGAGGTACCGTCCCCATTCTGTTTGTGTTGCTGATAAGTGAAGTTTACTTTTAGGCCTGAGTTAACTAGTGGAGTTGCCAGCAGAATTTTTCTTATTTGTATTCTTTATCATGTTCTAATTTTTCTGAAAATTTCCATTCTTATATTCCAGCTAGCACTCTCAATTTTAGTGGCCGGAATTCTTTGCATATACATCAACTATGATTGTGACAGGCAAAGGCAAGAATTTCGTAGGACAAATGGAAAAAGCACAGTCTGGGGAAAAGCTCCATCAAAGGTGTAAATACCTAGTATTTGCTGTGTAAATTTCATTTGGACCGTAGTTTTGTCAGATTCGATGCTTACACAGATATTTGCCAGTGGACTTACATAAGCTAGACATACTGAAAATACTTTTGCAGATAGAGGCCACGTATACTACTACTACTGGGGAAACTAAAAGAAGCCTTCTTTTAACCTCTGGATGGTAAGTTTTCAATTAAGTTTCTGTATGATTACTGAAAAGTGGAGACCATAGATACCTGCCTCCTCTCCCCGATTGAGGAGTTTAAGCTAATCATTTGTTGGGCCTGATTCCGGACAATTGTATAAAAAGTTGATATTGATAATTTACATTCAGATATGAATGTTATTTGTTCACCATAGGGGGCTTTTAATTTCTGTAACCTTGGCTTTTTATATCTGACATAATAATGTTGTTTGCTTAGAATACACTTCTGCCTTATTAAATAATCAAATCACTTTTACTGTGGTGCCTGCAGGTGGGGATTTTCTCGTCATTTTCATTATGTCCCTGAAATACTGGCAGCTTTCTTCTGGACAGTCCCAGCTCTTTTCAATCATGTAAGGGTCCCTTTCTCTTTGTACAAGTTGAAGTTTGGAGAGGAATGTTAAGCTCCATTTTTTTCCCTTGCAGTTTTTGCCTTACTTCTACGTCATATTTCTTACCATCCTTCTCTTTGACCGAGCAAAACGAGATGATGATCGATGCAGATCCAAGTAAGCTTTCAATTCCATGATTCTATCTGTTGAATGTTTATGCTACCTCTTGTGCATTTTTCTTTTCCGCACGCCCTCCCCTCTTAAGCCTCATCTATGTTTACGAACGGTTTGTTTTGAGTTATAACTTATTTGGTCAGATACATCCATTGGCATCCTTTTTATTAGCATTATGCAAATCACAGTAGAATTAGACTTTTCTGAAGTATGCAAATCACAGTATAAAGCAACAGAATTTTTAGCATATCTCACTTCAAGTGGTAGTGCTGCTAAAAGAAGCAGAAATTTATAAAAAAGAATGTTCCTATCCATGTTGCCACCATTTTTGTTTTCCTTTATAAAAGCAGCACAATTATAATGAATAAAAAAGAATGATTCTTGGAAACCAATATACTATATATTCTTTAGGGTTAACTATGTTTTTAGTCCTTAAACTTTTATTTGACAGGTCAAAATCCTTATGTAAGGTTAGCTATGTTTTTAGTTCCTAAATTTTTATTTGACTGTCAACATCCTTAAACTTTCTAAACAAAATGTTTTTTAGTCTCTAAACAAATATTTGAACCCTTTTTTTTTTCATTTAATGGATTTTTAAGGATTAAAAGTTGAATTTTTAAAAAGTTTAGGGACAAAAACTTTAATGGAAAAAAAGTTTAAGAACTTTGATAAGTCAAACAAAAGTTTAAAGTTTAGGAACTGAAAATCGAAATTTCAAAAAATTTAAGGACTAATATTTATGATGGAATCGAGTGAACTTTTCATTACGAAAGATTTAGAAATTAGAATATTCTGTAGTTCTTTCTGGGTCGAAGTTGAAAAAATAATTTTCATTGCTTTCAGGTATGGCAAGTACTGGAAACTATATTGCGACAAGGTACCTTACAGAATAATTCCAGGAATATACTGAAGAATGCCATCTGTAGCTTTTGTTGTTTACAGCCTTTGCTTGGTGCCTCGTTAAGAAGACGACTAGACTTTCGCTGAGAGCTAATGATCGAACAAGATTTTTTAAGCTAATCTCTTTATCTATGACTTGTGAGAAAGGTGCATGGTGGTACAATTTGAAGTTTTATTCTGTTCCTCTAGTATCTGTTTTCTTCCATCACATAATCTAAAATCATCCGGTGTAACCAAACATACATAACTGTTGCAAGATGCTCTTGCCTTCAATTTTATGATTTTTTTTAATCATTGATCCAAATAAGGGCAATCATGTGGAATATCTTAATTCCAACCTGGATTTTGTTTAATATTTATAAACAAACCTTGTTCAGTTGCAGCTCATTAAAATCCCACCGTCAGAGTTCGTCTTAGTTAGAAGTGACGACATTTAAACTTTGGGAAACATCAACACTTAATTTGTTTTACGTATCCATTCGATATTAAATTTATTGGATACTTCATCAGAACGTTCTTTTTTTCATGAAAACCCAAAAAGGTTACATGAGATGAGACATACTTTTAGTCCTTGTAATTTATCCTATTTTCCCTTTTATTTCTTGTAAATAAAAACATTATTGAATTTTTTTTTTCGTTAGTCATTGCCGTTAAAAATTATTAATGGGTTGCGAATGTGACTACGATTGTTAATGTTGCCATGTTGGCGCAGCCAGTGCTACGATTTAATTCATTTCAGCTTTCATTTAAAAAAGTAGCGATTTACTCTTAAAAATAATTTATTTGCAACTAGTTTGGCCGCAAAATTATTATTTGTTATGTTTTTCATTAAAAATCTACGGGACTCAAAAGTTAAAAGATGAAATAAAAAAAAATGCAATATTTAGAAAATTAAATAAAAAGAATAATGATAAAAGTCAACTTATTAAAAAATTATTATTAGGATGACTTTTAATACACTAATAAAAAATTAGAATTGATAAAAAAAAATAGTAATTATATTTGGATAAAAAAGAATTAGTAATTATAAAAATTATCCAACCTACGATTAAATAATAGTGTAAAGACCTTCGTATTAACAATACATTTTGTTCTTAAAATTAATAAAAGACTAACAGAAGGAGTGCATGAAAAGTAATAAAAAATATATAAAATGGAAAAGTAAGAGAAGAAATTGTAATATTTAAGGGGGAAAAAATAAAGTGAGTAATGATTCAGAAGTATAAAGTAGGAGTGTTTATAGATCAAATCGGTCTAAATAAAATTGCAAAATCTATATAAAAAAAAAATCACAAACCCATCCAAATCTAATTTAATTTGAATTTTTTTTTATGTAAAATAGTTCGATTTTCGATTTAAAACTATATTACCGTCCAAACCAAATCTAACCGCATAGCCACTAGTTTTTTTTTTTAGTGTGAGGCTTTAGCTTAGTGAGCCTGAGGGTGAAGAGGGGAAAATAAAAATTAGAAAGTAGAAAGAAACCCTAAGCTAAAGGCGAAAGGCAAAAGCTCTGTGCGCTTGTTCTCTTGTTCCGCCGTTTGAAGCTCTGCCTCTCAATCTCGCGCCCTCAACCTCGCCAGCGCCTTCACCTCGCCGGCGCACCAACCTCGTCGGACCACTGAATCTCGTCGGAGTTGGAAGCTTCGCCGCGGTTCTTCCTTCTTCTCTGCGCTGCGCCACCACTGACCACCGAGGCACCGACGGACTTGAGGCTGCTCAACTAGGGAGTATGATACAAACACTCTCTAACTTGCTTTGTTTTCGTTTCCCCCAAAGAATTGATTTTGAAGCTAATTAGTTAAGGGAAGCTTGTTAATTTCTTGTTATCCTTTGATTTGAAGTTATTGTGGGTGTGAGTGCAATTATTGAGTTCCATTGGGTGTTTGGGAATGTTAAATACTTGAAAGTCTTTATAATGTTTTTTTATTTCTTTCATAGTACATTAATGGATTTTGTTGTTGTGGAAGTGTTTGGTATGCTTTTGTTTACTGGTTACTTGACCTTCAGTGAAGGACTTAGGGAAATACTTGCAGATATCGTGCATTCTTCTTTTGCCATGTGTTGCTGAGAAGAAATGGAGTTTTAGGATAGCTATTGTGTTGGAAATGTTGTTGATGAAAAAAACTTAAAAGGGGAATTGGCAGATTCCTTTGTGACACCTGACAGTAGTGAAAATTCCATAGAGATATGCTAATAAATGGAAAGATCATATGCTTGCTTTTTAATAGGTGTGGTAACTGATAAGAGACTATTTCAATTATTATATAATTTACCAAGTGTCCATGCCTAAAATATGCCTTAGATGATTATATCATTATCATATTGTACTTGTGTATGTATTGGCAAATGAAGAAAAGAAAAAATATTAGAGTAGTCTAAACCTTGCTGCTTTTTCAGTTTTAAATTACTGATATAGAATCTATATTGCACTGCTGTTTTGGCCTTGGATCTTACTGATATAGAGTGCTATTTTGCTGCTGTCTCATGTCCTAATTTTACTATTATAAAATGCTATTTTGCTGTTGTTTTATGTCCTATTTTCAGTTTTCATTAACTAGTATAAAATCTAAATTCAACTAATTCAACTTCAATGTTGTTTTAGTATTAAATTTTTTGATATGGATGCTAATCCCTGCTGCTGTTCAGTTTTTAATTTTACTGACATGGCTAGTGTAAAAGTATTTGTTATGCTGCTGTTCAGTTTTTAATTTTACTGACATGACTAGTGTAAAAGTATTTGTTATGTTGCTATGTTTGTGTAACATTTGGTGGAGTTTGGAATTTTTTATGTGTAATTTTATGTTTTAAGTTAAGACTTTGAGTTAATTTTATATGTTTTGAGACTTATGTGGATATATTTGAATTATGACTTAATTCATGTTGTTAAGATCCCTTAATTTTATGTTTTAAGACTGAGCTTGTGTTTTTTTTTTTTGAGTTTACAAAAACTGCAAAAACTGACCCAAACCGCAAAAGTTTGGTTTGGATTTTTTATAAATAGAAAACCAAATCAAACTGAACCGCATGTATTTTTTGTGTTTGGTTTGGATGACTTTTTGTCCAAAAACTGCACCACGAACACCTCTAGTCTAAAGACATTGATGCTTACCTATTTTTTTCCCAAGTACTTTTTCTTCTTATAAAAAAAGAATTTCCATACGATATACAAATTTGATTTTTTTAACTAATAAATAAATTTGATCTAATGTGGATTTTGGACAAGGTGTCTAATCTATTTCTGAGATATTCATGATAAGATAAGTTGTTTCTCTCTTCTCTGCAAAAAAAAAAAAAAAAGGTATAAGAAGATTGAGATCGAACTGAGCCCTAAAGATCTTTCTCTCTCTCTGGTTGGACACGGAGAGTTTCACCCTTTGATTCAAGGTTTCGGTTCTTGGTGCATTTCTGACTCCTATCATCTTCTCATGCTTTCTAATTCATTAATTTGAATGAGAATATAGCTATTCACTCTTTTTATTTTTAGGTTTTCTTGTTCAAATTTGCGAATTGGTGTGTTGAATAGTTTGCTGGAACAATTGTTTTATTTGATGTTTGTTTTCTAATACTTCATTCAGATCGACGTTTTAAAACTGTTTTAGTTCTTTTGATGCACATTCACACATTAGGGTTTTTGTTGTTGTTGACAGAGATGTCAGCGTATGACAATGTTGTTGGTGGGAAATTGAAGTTGAAGGGAAAAGCACTGGATGTGGCTGGTGGAGTGAAGAAAAAGAAAAAGAAGAACAAGCGAAATCAGGAACAACTTTTGCAAGTCACGGAAGATGAAATTTCAGCAGGTTTGTTTGAGAATTGAATTTGAGAGTAACAGATTATCTATTGTTCTTTCATTAACTAAGGTCTGTTGTTAAATTACAATGTGTGATGTATGGCAAGGCAAGATGGTTTGCCTGTGGTCATGGTGAGTGGCAATAATCTTTATCTTTATCTTTATCATGGTAAATCTTCTACTATGATAAGTTTCAACACCGTTTTTGTTGTATGTAACAAATGATTCTGTTTTTGTTTTGATGTAGCTGGAAGTACAGAAGAAGGGAAAGATCTGAATGATGAAGATATAAATGATGTGAAAGGGAAGGCATCCGCAGCAGCCCATTATGATGATCATCTTACACCGGCGGAGAGGCGATACATAGAGCAGAGGGAGCAACTTGATGTTCACAGATTGGCTAAGATTTCTAATAAGTCTCACCGTGACAGAATTCAGGATTTCAACCAATATCTTGCAAACATGAGCGAGCATTATGATATTCCTAAAGTTGGTCCTGGATGATTCTCACTACATATATATATATATTCCCTGTGGATGGAGAAGTAGTATTTGTATGTTGTTGCCTTCAACGAAGCTCATCATTAATGGTTACAAGGATTTTTAAGTTTCAAATATTTGAACTGAAATGGAATAATAACAATTCCTATGAAATGATATGGTATATGGTATACTTCTGGACTTTTATAATAATTATTTTATTTATTTATTGACGGACTAAAAACTTAAACTATTACTATAAGGAATAGTGACTTAGTGGTTTTTAATTAAGTGGTTCAAGAGTTTAAATTTTGACCAAATTGAGTATAAAATAGATTATGATAAAAAAGAAAAATATTTTCATTGTGTATGTTTATGGTTTTTAAGGAAGATTACTCACATGAAAAATTACTATTATGGATAGGTCGGATTCTTTGGTTTGAGTGGAATAGAGGTCAGTTTCTTTTAAGTAAGATTTTTAGATTTAAGTCTATTAAGAGTGACTAACAAGGTTCTTTGGTGAATATTAATATTAATCTTCAACCAAGTTGGTAAGAATTCGTGTGAATGACATGTTAAAAAAAAAAACATTTTGAAAAATGCAAAAATCTTAAAATTAATGTTTCATACTTGTCAGTTGTCATCGTAGAGCAGAACTTATACTCCCATGATGAACATCAATGAGATGATTGTATACTTTTTTAATCTTGTTTCGTGAAAACAAAACAAAAGATACTTATACAATCTTTGGTATACTATAAAATGGAAGAAAAGAAAAGAGGAGGAAGGAAAATAGGAAAAATCATATATCTTTCTTTGTTTACTTACTTAATATTGAGAAAATATTAAAAAATAAATAGAACTATGTGTTTGATTTTTTTTTTTTTAAGTAAGAATTATATGTTTGATGTACACATTTGTTAGATAATTTTATTTTTGCATTAATTTTTAAACTTTCAGATTTTTTCTTTTAATAGATTATTCATTATTTTTATATTGTTAATTAATGTTGTCTGTTTAATTAAAATTTAAAATATATTAAAAAAAAGACACAAAATGCTTCTCTTTTCATAGTAATTATTAAATAGGTCTTTGAGATTTTTTTTTCTTTTCCATTATTATCGTCACACGCACACCTACAGAACATTCTTACTTGTTCAACCATCCAAAATTTGAAAAATCAATAAAAAAAAAAAAGTATAAATATACTACGAATAAGAGAGAATAAAAACATTAAAATCAATATCATTAAAAAATGAATAAGAATACGTCCTAGGGTAATTTTGAAAAATAAAAATTTAAGAGATTTTTTTTTGGTGCATGAGAAATTTAATACTAATAATTAAATAAAGTATTTTTGAATTATTATGAATTAGTTAATTGAGTGCAGTATATAACTAAGGTATTTGGGTTAGTTTAAATAATTATAATTATTTGTTAAAGTTAAGGGGAACAGACGTGAGTTATTAATGAAGTGAAATCGGGGAAAGGTGAAAATGGCGAATGGTAAGGATTAAGGAAGAAGAGAAGAGAGGGACAAACAAGTCCAATCTGGGAAGGTGAGTTTATTATTATTAAATAAAAAAAATAGTGTGAAAATGGACAGTGAGAACAAATAGCGACGTGGAAGGAAGGAAAGAGCATACGTGTTGCGTTAGTGTGTATCTATTATCCCCGCAGTGGATCAAATCAAATCAAACAAATAATACAATCATAATCATTCATCACAGTTTCACCCACTCCACTTCTCTTCTCTTCTCTCTCTGCTTAGGGTTCTGATCTGATCGCATCGAATAGGATCTTCAAACTCATCTCCGATCTCAAAATGCCCGCTGTTTATGGAGCTCGCTTGACCACCTTCGAAGACTCCGAGAAGGAGAGCGAATACGGTTACATTCGGAAGGTTTGATCCAATCGCTCGATTTGCTTTGCTTTCTCTATAATTATTACAATTACTATCCGATCTAACATTTCGTAATTCCTTGATCTCCTTAATTGAATTGAAATTAGGTATCAGGACCCGTGGTCGTTGCAGATGGCATGGCCGGGGCTGCTATGTATGAACTGGTACGTGTTGGTAATGATAGTCTCATTGGTGAAATTATCCGACTCGAAGGGGACTCTGCTACCATCCAAGGTTCTCCACACCAGATTTCCCTATTTTCCTTTTTCCTTAATGAATTCTTACTTATTCCTTCTCTTCTCTGCAATCTCAGTTTATGAGGAAACTGCTGGTTTGATGGTTAACGATCCAGTGTTACGGACACATAAGGTTACATTCATTCATTCATTCGTTCGTTCTCTTTTTCTTTCTTATATATTGCGTGCTTCATCTCATAACCATTATGTCTTTTATAACAGCCTTTGTCCGTCGAGTTGGGGCCTGGAATATTGGGCAATATTTTTGATGGAATTCAGGTCTGCCTTTAACCACAGCATTCTTTCAGATCATTTATATTTTCCTCTTCTTTCTAACTTCCAATATTTCTTTATCCTCACAGAGGCCTTTGAAAACTATTGCTAAATTATCTGGCGATGTCTACATTCCTCGTGGTGTCTCTGTTCCAGCACTCGACAAAGATACACTTTGGGAATTTCAACCTAAGAAAATTGGTACCGGACAATTTCTTTTTTCTTTTTACTGTTAAGTTCTATATAGAAAACAACTTTACTCACGTCAACCATTCTTTTTGATATTCACTGGTGACAGGTGAAGGCGACCTTTTGACCGGTGGAGATTTATATGCTGTACGTTCTGTGTACCCTTTTAGGTTATATTAAGTTGTTCCGTTATTGTTTATCGGTTTTTTCTAAATCTGTGTGTAAATTATTTACTATTGCAGACTGTTTTCGAGAACAGTCTAATGCAACACCATGTTGCACTTCCTCCTGATAACATGGGAAAGATTACCTACATTGCACCACCTGGCCAATATTCCTTAAAGGTCTGTTTCCTTGAACTTCTTTGCTATTCTATTTTATTTCTGTTAGAAGATCATTTTTAAGTCCATTATTTCTTTTATGATTTCAATTGCCTTTATAGAATGATATTTGTTGCTTCTCTTTCCCTTTGCTTCATATTTTTGTGATAATGGCAGGATTGCCAAGTTTACATGTGTTCAACATCTGCTACTCTCAAATTCAGCATCTTCTCTATATTTGTTGCAGTATGTGATTTTGATCTTTCTATTATTTGCAGGATACTGTATTGGAACTTGAGTTTCAAGGTGTCAAAAAGAAATTCACCATGCTTCAGGTTTCTAGCCCCATTTATTTTGTTCATCATTTCTTGTAGTTGCTTCATTGAAGTATTGGTCTTCCTTATCATTATCCTACACTACAACTTCCTTGCCTGTAATTTACCCATTTTCAGAACTGGCCTGTACGTACACCAAGGCCTGTTGCATCAAAACTTGCAGCTGATACTCCTCTTCTTACTGGTCAGGTAAATTCAGTTGTTATCAAGTGTTTCATCCATGATCTAATTGTGATAGCTTTTATGCCTAATTACTTCTGTTTTGTACAGCGTGTTCTTGATGCCCTTTTCCCCTCAGTTCTTGGTGGAACTTGTGCCATACCTGGTGCTTTTGGTTGTGGTAAAACGGTCATTAGTCAAGCTCTTTCCAAGGTGAACTCAATACACCCTTTTAAGACACAATGATTTTTTTAATTTTAGATATTTTCCTTAGTTCATCTTTGCCCCCCCTGTTTTGGCAGTATTCCAATTCTGATGCTGTTGTATATGTCGGTTGTGGGGAACGTGGAAATGAAATGGCAGAGGTATGTTTTATTTTCAGTTACTTCTATCAAATACTCTGTTTCTTACTTTGCGCTTGGTCAAACTAATTCAATGATTGTTCAGGTTCTAATGGACTTTCCCCAACTTACAATGACATTACCTGATGGTCGTGAAGAATCTGTCATGAAGCGTACAACACTAGTGGCTAACACTTCAAACATGCCAGTGGCTGCTCGTGAAGCTTCAATTTATACAGGTGACTTGGTAGCTCTTGAACTCTAGAGTATCTATTTATTGTTGAGAATTGATATTTACTAATTCTCTCCTATTGTCAATTGTAATTTATTTGGCTTGTGAAGTCTTGTAGGATTTCAGTCAGTAGTATTTCTCAGGACCTGCCATTGCTGTGCAGTAAACTTTGTTGTTGATCTGTGTTTAGAGTCAAAAGTAGGGAAGACATTATTCTGCATATTGATGTGCTACTTTATTCCTATATTTTTCACTTGAGCTGAAATTTTGTTATATTTGCCCCTATAATGAATTAGTTTGACCTGTGTTCTGCATGAGAGTTTTAACACTGATTTTGGTAATGTATTTCTTTTTTGAATTGCAGGAATCACATTAGCTGAGTATTTTAGAGATATGGGTTATAATGTCAGTATGATGGCAGATTCTACATCTAGATGGGCAGAAGCATTGCGTGAAATCTCTGGACGACTGGTGAGAAACTGAGAATTTTATCACAGTAATAGTAGTTCATCAGTCTTTTACAAAGATTTTTTTTTTGTGCTTAAAATGCATATTATTTAGTAGATATACTTTATGATATTGAACTTTCCTTCTTGACTAGTGTAACTAGACAATTTATATACCATTAGGCATGAGACACATAGGAATGGACATTGACCAATGTATTTTGATGATATTGTTGTCTTCCACAGGCAGAAATGCCTGCAGATAGTGGATATCCTGCATACCTTGCTGCACGTTTAGCCTCTTTCTATGAACGTGCTGGTAAGGTCAAATGTCTCGGAGGCCCTGAACGTACAGGTAGTGTAACTATTGTTGGTGCTGTTTCGCCACCTGGAGGAGATTTCTCAGATCCTGTGACATCTGCAACCCTCAGCATTGTTCAGGTAAAACTATACTTTCAAATATTGTTAAAATGGGTAACTGCCTGCAAAGTAAGGTAGCCTTATGTTGTCTTGACCAATGCCCACAAATCGTTAAAATCCTGTTCAGATTATCACTATGAAATATCCCTCTGGTTATTTTGTCGTTTACCTATCCTTCTATAACTTTCAATTCACTGTGTAAGTTGATTTTTGCTTAATTGGCAGGTTTTCTGGGGTTTGGACAAAAAGCTTGCTCAGAGGAAGCACTTTCCTTCTGTTAACTGGCTTATTTCTTATTCAAAATACTCAACGGTATGCCCTACAGTTGGTTACTTTTTAATTCATTCTCCAGCTTTCTACATTTGTATGCATATAGTTAGTGTTTTGGTTCCATAACTTTTCCTGATTTTTTATTATTTTCTTTTTGGTATCTTTAGGCACTTGAAACCTTTTATGAGCAGTTTGATCCAGATTTTATAAGCATTAGGACAAGGGCTCGTGAAGTTCTGCAAAGAGAAGATGACCTAAATGAAATTGTCCAGGTGTGTGTTCTTTTATTGGTGATGATTGTTTGTTAATGAAATGCCCCCATGCTTTCTCCTAGTACGGGATTAAGAATTGTTCAGCTTCTTCTGTAAACAGAGGTGGTATCATAAATAACCTGTGGACAGACTGTTATGTAGTCTAAATCTGGGTATCAAGTAACATATAATCAATGTGATGTTTTGTAGTTTGTGGAGCTCTAAACACTACTAAATTATGGTGCTGTTTTGTAGTTTGGACAAATTTTGTCAGGATGTATATACATTTGTTCTATTACTAGTAAACTTAATTGATCATCTATTGACCTTGTTTACTCCAGCTTGTGGGCAAGGATGCTTTAGCTGAAGGAGATAAGATCACCTTAGAAACTGCAAAGCTTTTGAGAGAGGATTATCTTGCTCAAAATGCCTTTACACCGTAAGGGCCTTGTAATTGGTTAACTTCTTTGACATGTATTATATTGTTGTTTTTATTAAATCTTATGTTGGTACCTTTTGTATGGCTGTGATAGATATGACAAATTCTGCCCCTTCTACAAGTCTGTTTGGATGATGCGCAACATTATTCATTTCTACAATTTAGCAAATCAGGTATGGTGGTGTAAGGAATCAGGCAGTGTTTTGGTGTTTTATTTATATTTGAAAAAAGAAGAGAAGTCCATGTAATCATTGGGATGTAGGTTCAAGTTACTAGTTCATTTCATTGTATCTGCTGTCTCTCACTCACATTCTGAGACCAGACATTTTTGGTTGTGTTGTGCATTCTTGATCATAGCTCAGCCAAAGTGTAATAACTTTGGTCTGAAAAAGAAATTTTAGTTAAGATGGCAAATTGCATTCGAAGTGTAGGACTTTAATGTGTGGCTGGATACATGTGCAGGCAGTAGAGAGGGGAGCTGGTTCAGATGGCCAGAAGATATCTTACACCCTTATCAAGCATCGCATGGGAGATCTCTTCTACCGATTAGTGTGAGTAATTGTAGTGCTACACTAGAAGATAATTATTTTGACATGTAAAGTAGGTCTTATTCTGTTGATCTGTTGTGATTGCAGGTCTCAGAAATTTGAGGATCCAGCAGAAGGCGAAGCTGCTTTGGTTGCCAAATTTCAGAAGTTACATGAGGACCTGACTAATGGTTTCCGCAACCTTGAGGATGAAACCCGATGATTGAAGATTTGGTAGTTTGCTCAAATATTGTGTTATTTCCAATTGTAAGAGGCAGTCTAGCATCGCTCGCACGTCCCGAGTGTTTTCATATTTGACTGTTAGATTCATTCATATCACATTTATTTCCTTTATTGGTGCTGGTTTGGCTTTTGATCTGGTCTTGTGTAGCTATAATCATGCGTTACAGTCATCCCTAGTTTGTTTATTAAGAATAAGAAGCAAAACTTGGTCTTTCAATATGTATTTAGGAGAATAAAATTATTTTAGAACATGAAGTGCCCGCTGGTGCAGCAAGCAGATTCTGGATTCATATTTATGTAGGTTGAATTTTTTGTGATTACCTTGAATCCTCTATTTGATAGACGGATTTGTAGCAATGAGTATTTCATATTTTAATAGTTATTCGAAGTGAGCATCTTTTCTTAATCTCGCTTCGCATCTTTTCTTGTATGAAATATGAATAGTTAATTATTTCATTATTTATCCGTTATAGAGAACAAAATGTGTTAACTTAAGTATTTTTTATTTATTTAAAAAACTAATTTATACCAATAAAATTGAATACATTTTTAGGTTTTTTTAATAAAACATTTACATAAACTTATACATTAAAGTTCGTTTGAGTCCAATCTTATCCCCCAATATCTAATTAAGCTACTTATTATGGGTTATTTTAAAATATATTGTTAATTTAATAAAAACATAATGTATTATATTAATTTATAGTATAATCACTTAGGTGGCGTTTATTTTATGAAATAATTTTACATGTTCAGGAATTGTATTTTAAAAAATATGATAATTGAGAATGTTATTTCTATAAACATGTTTGGTTAGTAGTTTTAGAAAAAGTTTCAAATTTATTTAATTAGAAAAATAAAAGTGAAAGACAGAAGTAAAAGAATGTAGTGAGAATAGTTAATTATAATAGACAATAAAATTTCATGATTACGAGAATATCCAATACCCACCCTTTCATTGGAATAAAAAAAATGATGTGAAACAAATGTCTTCTTAATACAATATAGTATATTAGAATCCTAACAAAGAGTATAAATTAGACTAATCCTTAAGTCGAGAGAATTAATCTTTTAGAAAGTTAGATTGTTGAATCAATTCCTCAAATTATGGAATTAATCCAATAAATATAAAAATTTAACGTTGATGCACATTTTATATAGTCAATGCACATTTTATATGTTCAGTTAATTATAATTGTTTGAATAATTTTTAGAATAATTTTATAAAAGTCAATTTTTTTTTGTTATAAGTTAATTATAATTGTTTGAATAATTTTATAAAAATTAATTTTCTTTGTCCTAAGTTAATTATAATTATTTAAAATTTTAAAATAATTTTATAAGAGTCAATTCTTTGTCATAGAATATTGTGATTGAACCACCTTATAAAACTATTTTACTCCAGCTTTTTTTTTTCTTTTTCTAAATATAATATAATGATGTTTATGAAATAGTGCGCGGTGACATTTAAGACTGTTGAGGGACTTTTTTTTTGAATGCAAGTAGTTAAATATACTAACAGGAAAAGAGAATTGGTGGGCTAGAGCCCATGAGAAGCAGAAGGGCCCAATAGGCAAATTGAATAGAAGTAAGATGCAGTGTTTAGCAAGGCAAGTAGTAGTGTTAGATTTAGAGGTTTGTTTTGTTGTTCTCTGTACCGACCTAACCCAAGCGGAGAAGAGAAGAGAGGAATAGGAAGGTTGTGGTTTGAATCTATAGATAGAAGGAAAGTAATTGAGCGACATCGATCTCGATCTTGATCTCCATCTCCATCTATGGCTCTTGTTGAAGTGAAGCATGCGGAGGGCGCTCCGGAGGAAAATTGCTCCGCCAAGGCCACGAAGCAGGGCGAGGGTCTCCGCCACTACTATTCTCTCAACATCCACGAGCATCAGCTCCTTCTCCGTCAAAAGACGCATAACCTCAACCGTCTCGAGGCTCAGAGAAACGAGCTCAATTCTAGGGGTGGCTAACCCTAACCCTAACCCTGTCCCTCTTTTCTTCAATTCAATTCCTTACTTATTGTTTTCTCTCTCTCTCTTTGACAGTGAGGATGCTGCGCGAAGAATTGCAGCTTCTGCAGGAACCCGGTTCATATGTCGGTGAAGTTGTCAAAGTGATGGGCAAGAACAAAGTCCTTGTCAAGGTCACCTCACTCTCCCTTCTCTCCTTTTGCACTCTTCATCGTTGCTTTTGTTTAATCCTTTCATTTACTTCTGCGTAAAGGACCATCTACTTCATTGGATCTTATCATTCAGTCTTTCACATATTTTTTTTATAGATCTATATTTATCATTGCCTCTTTTTCTACCCTACATTATTTGGATGATTCATGCAATGTTCAGTTCTGAAAAGACATGTCATTCAAATGATGCATCAAACTACTCTTCATTCTTAATTTTCACCTATTAGTCATTGACTTAATCTGATTATTGGTAGTGTTTTTTTATATGTGAAACTAATTAAACAAGATCAAAACCAAGATGTAGTGTGCTGATTTTTCCTTTACTCTTCTCCAGGTCCACCCAGAAGGAAAATATGTTGTTGACATTGACAAAAGTATTGACATTACAAAGATTACTCCATCCACTAGAGTTGCACTTCGCAATGACAGTTATGTTCTTCACTTAGTTCTGCCAAGTAAAGTTGATCCGTTGGTTAATCTGATGAAAGTTGAGAAAGTCCCTGATTCTACGTATGACATGATTGGTGGTTTAGACCAGCAAATTAAAGAAATAAAAGAGGTACAATGCTTCACATTCTTTCAATGTTGGCTATTAAAGTTCATTATCTGTCAGGACTCAGGAGTTTGATATTTTTACCTATCCATATGTGTCTGCCCATGCATCACTCGTGTTACCTTCTGTATGCATGTATCTATCTATGCATATTTTAGTGTAGCATCATGCATTAGATATTTTAGTGTAGCATCATGCATTAGAAAATTCAGTATCATTTTTGGGCCTCACGTATGTGATTAAATGTACAGGTCATTGAGTTGCCAATCAAACATCCTGAGCTGTTTGAAAGTCTTGGAATTGCACAACCAAAGGTAGTGTCTCATTTTGGGTTTGTTGCTAAATTTTTTGTCATTCCATCAGCACACCTGGTTGTCGAATTTTCTCTTTGCTGATTCTCTTGAACACATCACAGGGTGTCCTGCTCTATGGGCCACCTGGTACAGGAAAAACATTGTTGGCTAGGGCAGTGGCTCATCATACTGACTGTACCTTCATCAGGGTGTCTGGTTCTGAATTAGTTCAAAAATACATTGGAGAAGGTTCTAGAATGGTCAGGGAACTCTTTGTTATGGCCAGGTTTATTCTCTTTACCCAGCTTTCTCTGTTCATTATCTGTTTGCACCACATAAAAATAGAAGGGATAAAGTTTTCTTGGCTTCATGACTTTGTGAGTTGGAGATATTTTTAAGGGGGCATAAGTTAACCCAACATAGGGCAAAGATGTCTGTCTAGTTGCTGAGATTTCGATTGTGAAATTTGGTGTTAGATGCATGCAATGTATCATGTGTGACTATAATTTGGTGTGAACATTATGCTCTTTTTGCAATTTCCACAAAGTGCATTTGGAAAGGTGAAGATGGACATTTTGATTCTCCTGAAAAAGTCATGCTTAACTTTTTTTGGTTCATTAATTTCCATGATTATGTTGTCAGAAGACTTCCCTAACCATTATTATATTATAAATATTATCATGGATCACTTGTCTTCTTTACAGGGAACATGCACCATCAATTATCTTCATGGATGAAATTGACAGTATTGGATCTGCTCGGATGGAATCTGGAAGTGGCAATGGTGATAGTGAAGTGCAACGCACTATGCTTGAACTTCTCAATCAGTTGGATGGATTTGAAGCTTCAAATAAGATCAAGGTAATGGAGCTATACTGTTATAGTGTATTAAGGGGAATTTAAAAGCCAGCCTGGTGTAAAAAGAAATCTGTAACAGTTGAACTTAATAGATATTATTTATCCTGTCTGACCCATTTGATTAATGTTCACAATTATTGTGGAGGTTTTGAAGATAAATTTTCAATTGTAGGTTTTGATGGCCACTAATCGGATTGATATCCTGGATCAAGCTCTCCTTAGACCTGGACGGATTGATAGGAAGATTGAATTTCCTAACCCTAATGAAGAGGTTTGTATTTTTGTTTTCCATGTTACCAGTTAATATATTTGTACTGGGAGAAAAGATGCACCTGCTGCATTCATATCACATTCCTGAAAATGACTATTTTTTTATGCAGTCTCGGCTGGATATTTTGAAAATCCATTCAAGAAGAATGAATTTAATGCGTGGAATTGATTTGAAGAAGATTGCTGAGAAGATGAATGGAGCATCTGGTGCCGAACTGAAGGTATTTTTCTTCATTTGTATAGTATGTTTTGTTTTTCCATCTACCCTAAAATCATGTTAAAAATTGTTGTTGAAGCAATTTGTGGTGGAATTGCCGAACTCCTTTGCCTTTTTTATGAATTATTACACTTGGTTATACTTGTTGAAATGATGGGTGTCTTCATTTTCATTTAGTGTTTCCTTTTCTTCATGGAAAACATACGTGTCACATTCTTTATGTAGAAGGCCTTAGAGAATTTCTTCAATGTAATTAATGGGGGTATTTGTTCAAGACCAATCAAAATAGTTAAGTTAGTTAGTTTTTCTATGAATGGGTTAATAACCATCTGAGACATTTGACAGTGGGGAGATTTTATAACGATTTGACAAGAGAGTCCATAACATGAGCAAATTCTGTAATGATGCAGAGCAATTTGTTTGTCAATATTTAAGTATGTCATAGCCTACTGATGCTCAAATTTTGTGCCTCATGCAGGCTGTATGCACCGAAGCTGGAATGTTTGCTTTGAGGGAGAGGAGGGTACATGTGACTCAGGAGGATTTTGAGATGGCTGTGGCCAAGGTGATGAAAAAGGAGACTGAAAAAAACATGTCATTGCGGAAGTTGTGGAAGTGATTTTTATTTCATGTTTGTGGTGCACATTGTCCTGCGAACACACTTTGGGGTTTCAATTTACAGTGGCACTGGCTTTCGTTTTGCTTAGTTTATCATATTATGTACCAAATCACGATTCTTTCCAGTTAAGTTCTTAATTGTTTGTGTCTTCGACTGCGCACTACATTTAGAGTTTTTTTTTTTTTTAAGAAAATATATTTGTATTAAAGACCACTTAATAGTTTAAACTTTAAACTAGTGAAAATCACGGGCACCTTCAAGGATATTATGCCAAAAAACAATAATCCAACACAAAAAATTAATGGTAGTAAGAGCTTACCTTTCAATCCATGATGGTTTATCTTTAAACCATGATTGTGTATTTTTTCAATCCTCTCCATATTTTGCTATTCATTTTGGTGCAGAGGAGGATTCTGGAAGTGAGTTTTTTTTAAGTGATTATTAATTTATTCTTGGGTTTGAGGCTTTTTGTCCAGTCCATTCAGGAAAAAAAAAAAAAAACTTACCTGCGATTTTTTTCTTTTTTTAATTCATTTTTTTCTTGCATTTTTCTATTTTTTATTTTCTATTCATTCGAACAGTTATATACAAGTAGAGTATTTTTTTTTGGCATTATTATTCAATTTGAACGTATTTAGTTTCTCAATCTAACGTTTTTTTCTTAAAATTAAAATTCAATGCTTTGAATATAAATTATTCATATTTAAAACTAATAGTGTTATAATATAACTTAATTATAAATTTGACATTTTAGTTTCTCAAATTAGAAAATACTTTTTAGCTAAATAGTTTTAGTCTTTCAAATAAAAAATTAATTTTTTTAGTCTTTCAAATTTAAAAAAAAAAATACTCTTTTTATTTCCTCGATTAAGAAATAAAAAAATTATATGAATTAAAAGGAGGAACTAAAAATTAATATGTTTTTTTAATTTTGGAGACTAAAAATTATAAATATTTATTCGAGGACTTGAAGAATTAAATACATAATTAAGCTTATAAATAAAAAATATAATTTATTATTATAAAATTTGAATTATATTGTAATTTATGTTTTTAAAAATATTAATTTATTATAAAGAATTAGATGAATAATGTATAAAATTTGTTCCCTATCTGATTGTGCGTGTGCTGTAATGGAGTTAGCTTTACATTCTTATTGTTATCCCTTGTACCGACCATGGGCATCTCGAACCAGATGTGGCTTGGTAGCATCTTGTGCATATGATTTTGATTTGGAGAAGAAAAAGCTTAAACTTCTGAGCTCTGTCCAAGAGACGCAAAGGGGCCTCTTAACAACTCCTGATGAACGGTGTTGTATCGAGGAGGCTCTGGTGAGTGTGGAAGGGAGCAAGTTCGATTGCGACCCAATCAATCTCGCTTTGTTGGATGGAACCTGGCGCCTTCAGTACACTTCTGCCCCCGATGTTCTTTTTCTTCTCCAAGCTGCTGCTACTCTTCCTACTTTCTTCCAAGTAAGTACTTCAATGCTTCCTTTTCTTTTTCATTCTCTTACCATTTTATTACTTTACTTAGGTTGGTCAGATCTTTCAAAAATTTGAATGTCCCGACTCTAATGGTTCCGGAGGTGTTGTCCGCAATGTTGTTCGATGGAGTATTCCTAATTTGTTAGAGGTCAACATCCATCTTATCTTTGAATAACATTTTCTGTTACTACTTACTGCTTACTACTCTCCACATATATAGGAACAAGAAGGTGCTACACTGCTTGTATCCGCCAAGTTTAATGTTGTATCTGTCCGTAATATCTACCTTCAGTTTCAAGAGGTAATCTAATATCTGACTATGAATAATATATAATGTTGTTTTCTTCTTTCTTATTTGCTGAGTTATACCTGCCAGATCACAGTCCAAGATATAAATATTAGTCAAGACCTGCAGGCTCTAATAGCTCCAGCAATACTACCAAGATCTTTTTTAACTCTTCAGGTAAGCTATTTATTTAGAGACATATAGGCACATTGTTTATAAGTTGCATTTAATTGTGCTTTTCTCCCGCAGATTTTGCAATTTCTCCGCACTTTCAAAGCTCAAATCCCTGTGAGGGATCCAGGAAGGTATGTTTGTTGAAATAGTTAGTGTGTGTTTTGGACAAAAATGCATGTTATGAATGGTGATAATGATATCTATCTATTTTTAATTGTAGGCAATCAGTTGGAGGACTATATTACCTTAGTTATTTGGATGATAATATGCTTTTGGGTCGTGCTGTTGGTGGAGGAGGGGTTTTTGTGTTTACAAGAGCCCAATCTCTCTACTGATGACCATTGCCAGCCAGCAACAGCAATAACACTCAAGGACAAAGTCTATTTATAATTATATGCAGTTGTTGTGTTGATTTTATTTGAACTGCTTCTATTTTGTTTGTGTATATTTCTATGATTCTATCGATTTCGTTATATAATATATACATATTGGCAAAGTACCGTACGAAGATGGTGTGATGTTAATGTAACTTCGGTGTAGGACTAGGAGTCTTTAATTGTTTTTTTGATCTGTTATTATCTTATGAGGTTATTTTAAAATGATGGATCGAGAAAGCGCCTTGATGAACATGGGTCCCGCCTGCCCAATTAGTTATAGAAAGATGAATGAAAATGACCTGGTGATGGGAAGTGGGAACCCATTCCATTGAGTGGACCAGTGAAGTGAGTAATAAATATTAAAATACTAATGTTGTGTTGTGTTTTGGCTATAAAACAAGAGTGAAGGAAGGAACTGGAGGTGTTTCATTGGTTTAGTAAGTATGGAGAATAAGAATTCAAGAGAGGAAGCATATGAATATGGATGTGGGATTGGTAAGGTTCCCGAGGATGTTCTGATAGAGATATTGGTGAGAGCAGGAATAAGGGAGTGGACGCAGATAGCATGCGTGAAGAAGCAGTGGGCATCTCTTTTCCGCTGCGACTGTGAATGCTTCTGGCAAGCTACTCTTGCCTACTATTATTATCCACTGCCGCCCGCTCCTATTTCTCCTCCACCTTACTCCAAGAGGTACTTACTAACACAACACAACTACTAATAAGTATATATTAATACCTTGTTTGCTCTCTCTTTTTCTTTCAGGAGATTCATTGCCTTATATATTAGTCAACACATCTTTGCTTCTGATCCTCAAGATGAAATCGTTGGCCACACTTTTCTCTTCTTGAAACATCAGCTTCAACTTTCTATTATGCCGCCTCATAGTGGAATTCTTCATGGAACCATCATTGGTATAGTATACTAGTATAGTACTATCACACTCTTGCTACTTGATGACATCACAATTGTTTGTTTCTTTGATTTTGCTCACAGATCAGCTCATTGCTTGTGGCAAGTCCAGAGACGTTGCCCACGAACTTGCTTCTCGGATTTGGGTTGCTGTTGTTGACAATTTGGATGAAAACCACCATACATTTTCCTTACTTAAACGCCTTGCCCATGAAGGGGATGTAAGTCTCTGTGCTTTTTTAATTTTGCAAGCAATTGCAACTAATAACATTTTAATTATTTTGAGTGAGCAGGTTTTTCTTCCATACCCTTACACTAGATCAGTCAAAGTACAATGGAGGGTATTTGAGAAACTTTTTACTGATTTCCGTGATTGCTTCAACCATGTAGATTATTATGATATGTTGGCATGTGCCAAAAGCAGGTTTCACCCAATACCATCTGCTTGGTTAGCTTACTAAAATGAACCACCTCTCAAATCCAAATCTTCTCCTCTGTAGGTCAGTTATTACTCTTATTTTTAATATGCTTTTGGAGTAAACAATTTTTATATATTTAATGATGTTATATATTCGGCTCTTATTTTCAAGAATAAAAATGAGTTTTGATAGAATTTGTTTGCTGTCACTTGAATTTTAGGTGAAACTCTGAGCTCATGGTAGGATTTGATGATTTTTACATAATATATGCATACAAGTAGTCAAGTATACTACAACATGAATCAACCTTTATAATACTTAAACAAGTTCTAATGAAAAATTTAATTTAATGAATATGTTTTCTTTTCCCCCATCCCACTCAATTGTATTTGTGTGTAGTATTTTCCCTGAAACATTTTGATTAATAATTATAGCATTTTTTAACATTGATATTGCTAAAAAAAAATAAAATTATCATGTCATTGATGTAAAGTATTAATGGATTTTGTTAATAACCAAATTAGTAGATGTTAAATATACCAACCCCCCCCCTCTTCCATTCATTCATTCATCCCTCCCTCCCAGCCCCCTCGTCCCTCTCGTCAACCCCCCTTCCCATCCATTTTCATTCATCCCTCCCCAGCCCCTCCTTCCCCATGTTCATCTCCCTCCCCTTTCTTGTATAAATTTGTCATGGCCATTTAATTAAATGGTTAATTATCCTACAATTTGATTGTTATATGGATTAGAGTCTCTGTTTTTTCAATTAGGGCATTAAATAATTTTATTTTTTATTCTCGACCAATTGCGATGAACACTTCACTACAATTGATCAATTTTTCGTCCGACTAAGTATTGGAAAAAGACCTAACAGAATATATAGTTGAGTAAATTTGATGCAATTGTGCATAAAAGAAAGAGCTTGTCCATTTTTTAACCTTTATTTATTTTTCAATACACTTCTTTATCTTTTCTAAGCATAACGCACTGCGCATGTGTTATTTGTGAATATTGGGAGGTATGTTCACTCTAAATTAGGTTGGTATTTTATTAGTAATTTTTTAAATCGAAGACATTTTTGAAAAAGAAAAAAAAATGGGAGGTATATTTTTAGCATGGGGAGGTATATATATAAATAGCCACCAAATTTCGTAAAAAAATGTGGTTGGCTATGTTTATCAAATTTTAACTAAGGAATCCAAATTCAAATCCACTTGGATGAACACAATGGCAAGAATTTTTTTAATAAAATACATAATTTTATGACAAAATATCTAGATTTTTATAAATTATAACTACCTTTTACGTATGTCAATTCATTTTTTTAATTATGTTTCTTATAATATTTTTGCTTTCATTTTAGGAAAAATGGGGGTAATATCTAATTTTTAATGCGGGGCAAAAAAAAATTTCAACAAAGAACTTCAAGTAAAAAAAAATCTTGTGGGGGCAAATTGCCACCATAAGTGTATGAGTGCATCCGCCCCTGGATGAACATGTTAGTTTACAAACGCTCTTTTATTCTTGATTCGTGGTAAACTTAAATGATACATTTGTTCTCAAATATATATTTAATTTAATAACAAGAAAGTTTACAATATTTACATTTTGACTTAACCGTCTAGATCTCCTGGGTTGACATGTGCATAGATTACAACACATGTAAATATTTGAACAAAAAAAGTAAAAATAGCACTATTAATTAAGGATTAAAAAAGAGATGTTTGATATAAAATAAAATAAAAAATAGTTTTTCAGGAATGGAAAGTTGAAAATGTTTTTGTTTATCATTTAAGCTATATATATATATATATATATTGCAAATAATTTATTAAAGATAAAATAATATTATATTTAAAATTGATCAGAACTGAATCATAAAACACCCCAATTATCTTATAGTTGGTGCTGACTATTAATAGTCCTTGGTGCATTCCAAAATTAACTATTAGTGTTTGGATGTTCGGTGTGCAAATTCAAACTCAATTTTAAGTAAATTTTTTCTTTTTTCTGTCTCGAATGTTTTGTAATCCCAGTTTAAAAGTCATATCCACTTGCAAACCAAACAAACACACACTATATGTCATTGGTGTCCAAACAGCCACACCCTCATTTTGTAGTTTGTTTTGAACTGCAAAGAAGGTGGTGCCTCCATCAACATCGCTGTACTTCTGTAGTTTTTAGGACCATCTCTTTTTCTTACATATAAGTGAATCAGGGCAACCAAAAAAGACAGATTTAATTTTAAGGAGTTAAGCGTGGTTTGTGTACTGCAGTGACAAGGAAGATTTTTTCTTCTTTTCCATTCTTAAATATAATTATTAAAACAAGAAACAAAGTAATTTCACACCGTATGTTGTTTTTTTTTAAAATTTAATCATTATTTTTTTTTTTTTACTTTTAAAAGTTTCAAATGATTTTGGTGGAGTGATTAGGGAAAGTTGGTAAAGGCGTTAAACAAAAAATGAGTAAGTTTACGAAAACAAATCAAAACCACTTTTGCGCGGCTTTCTGACAATATTCTGCGTACGACCACTCTGTCTTCTTCTACTGTTTCCCTTTTTTTTTTTTTAAATTTTCTTTATAGACTTTCGTGCTGCTCATCCCATGCCAAATTGCCAATGCCATTACTATTTACTAGGGAGGGAGTACTGAGTGATTTTTTACATTAATGCAAAACAAAACTCACATTTATTAGTATTTATTTATGCTTATTCTGTCAGTTCTACTTTTAACGTATATAAGTCCTGAGTTTAATTTTATTGGGAAATGAGTTGAGAGAGAGATCAAATCGAATCAAACAACAAAACACAGTGCTCACTGCACAGTTCACATTTATTGCGTTTTTATTTTCTCCTACACTCTTCTCTCTAGTCTCTAGTGTAGTAGACTAGAAGGTCCTAGCTAGGGTTTGGTTTCACTTCTGCTGCTGCCTTCCCTCCCACATTGATCCTCAGGCTCAGGTTTGTGTAAAATATCGCTGTTTCATATCTGCATTGCATTGCATGTGCATTTTTTTTTTTTTTTGAATCATACTCATACTGTACTCACTTTGTGTGTCCCTAAAAATCTTACTACTACTTTTTAGTCTTTCAGTGAGAGAGAAAGAGAAAGGTTTCCCTGTCGGTGGGTGGCTCTGATCTCTGTAAATGCTCAATGCCCTCCTAGTTTTCTGCGGTGCCATCTTGCATTTTTGGTGGGTGGGGTTCATAATGACACTACTTTCCTTTTATCACCCTTTCAACTTTTGCTTCTTTTCTAATGGATCTATCTATATCTTTATGAATTGAAAGGAAGGCCATTTCCACGATGCTATATGCTTGCTTCGCCATTTCATCACTAATGTCTTCTTGCCTTGGAATCTAGGGCTCAACTCATCCGGTTTGTGGCTTACTAACGGTTCTTTTCTTCCGTATCATTTTTCCTGCGCTTTGTTGCTGGATATGCTTTTCCATCAAACCACTTAAAATATTGGGCTGAGCCTGAGCGTAGAATAGTTTGTTTCTGAAAGTAAGGTGGTAATAAAGCATGGAGTTTTTGAAAATCAAGAAGTTCAGAAAATCTCACAAAGCAGATGGAGAAAAAGATTTGGCAGACAAGGCAGTGCCTGAGCCTGAGCCTGAGGAACCAAAGCTGCTGAACACCGACGGTCCTGATCAATGTAAACCAGAAAATGCAGATTCTGCAGGTGAAGCTGAGGATGATGATGATTTTATTACCAATGAGGTTAAGAGGAGGCTGAAAGAATTGAGAAGAAACAGTTTTATGGTGTTGATTCCAGAAGAAGATTCCGGCCCAGAGGAAGGGGAGGATGAAGAGGAAGAGGGAGAGACAAGCTCAAATGAATGGAGGGATGTGGAGGCCGAAGGTCAGCAATGGTGGCGTGGTTTTGATGCTGTATTTGAAAAGTACTGTGAAAGAATGCTATTCTTTGATCGAATGAGCACTCAACAGCTTAGTGAAGTTGGCAAAGGTAGATTTTTATTGTTGCTTTAATTTTTTATGGGGTAATTGGGGGGTAAAAAAAATACAAATAAATTACATATAACAATAACAGTATCTGGAGGGGGATTTAGTATTGGTTGTTGTCAATGATAAAATCAAATTTAGTCTTCCCATGATGCCAACTCTGTATGCTTCAATCAGATACTAGTAAATAGTAATGATTGGAAATGTCAATTTCGGTTTTTGCTCTGGGTTCATTTAGGTGTTTTTGTCTGTGGACTTGCCACACATGATGTGTGATTGGGATAATAATGGACGGCTGACGAAAATTTACTCAATATAGAATCAAAGTTAAGGGAATTGTGTTCAACAGTTCAAGTTGCTTGATCTAATCTTTAATGAAAAGTTCTTTGGTAAAAAAAATGATGATCAGGTTATATTGAATTTATCAAACATATTACCTTCATTTTACCACCTGCAATCTCTAATTGTTGACAATATATATTATTTCCGTTATCTTCATGTTTGTCGTATCTTGTGATATGCTGCACCCTCACTATGTCAGGTTCACAGTATACTTCCACTCCATCTCCAAGATCTGCATCAAAGAAGCTGGCTTCTCCCCTTCGTTGTCTTTCCTTGAAAAAAATTGAAGAACCTGATGACGAGACTGAACATCTTCAACAGCCAGAGCATGACCCCTACCAGGATATTGAAACAGCATATGTAGGTCAAATTTGCTTGACTTGGGAGGCACTTCATTGTCAGTACTCTCATATGAGTCAGAAGATATCTTGGCAACATGATAATCCTACCTGTTACAACCACAGTGCCCAAGAGTTTCAACAG
The DNA here is from genome assembly GCA_014843725.1 of Amphicarpaea edgeworthii. Taxonomy (NCBI): domain Eukaryota; kingdom Viridiplantae; phylum Streptophyta; class Magnoliopsida; order Fabales; family Fabaceae; genus Amphicarpaea; species Amphicarpaea edgeworthii. The sequence goes on along the minus strand of CM026320.1, from coordinate 185,689 downwards.
TTTCAGGTTCTATTACAAAGGTTTATTGAAAATGAACCTTTTGAGCAGGGCCGCCGAGCTGAAATTTATGCTCGCACAAGGAACAATTTGCCTAAACTGCTTCAGGTTCCTAATATACGAGGTGAATTTTTTGTAAATCGTTTGAGTGTCATGGATACCACTGAAGTTAATAATTAAATATATTGGTGTACTGAATGTATATATGCTTTTATGGTTCTCTTGTGCTTAACTGCTTATGCTTGTAATTGAATGACTAAGTGCCCAACTTTATGATGCATTCAGGTTCAGATCAAGAATTGACTGATGATTCAGAGATGAGAGTTCTTGCTCCTGATCTTATCAGGATAATTGAAAGTTCTATCCTTACATTCCATCTTTTCATGAAAAGGGACAAGAAAAAGCCAAGTGGTGCTACCAATCAGAACCTGCTAGCTACTCCTTTACAACAGATTCAGTCGACTCTTGAAAAGGTAAATTTAAAACCTCTTCCTTGTGATAAAAGATTGCAATTTTATGTTATACTAATCAATTTATGAAGCACATAGACAACCATTTTAGCTTTTGGCCATCTTGTTAGGCTTGGTAATTACTACAAGTTAGCAGTATGTTCTTATGCTTGAAGGTTTATTATTTTGCTTTGCATTCTGGTAATTATGGATATTAACTTAACGACTAAGATAATGTATGTATGTGTTTGATTGTTCTAATTGCAGAAAGTGGTGAAGCTGAAGGAACTGCGCAGAAAGAAAAAAGGTTGGAAGAAGAATTCTTGGCCCCAAAAGCATGAGGATATTCAGCTTTTGCTTGGCCTTATTGACGTGAAGATCCTGTCAAGGGTTCTGAGGATGACGAGGATGACTAGAGAACAACTGTTTTGGTGTGAAGAAAAGATGAAAAAACTGGAGTTATCAAATAGTCGGTTAGAAAGGGATCCATGTCCCATCCTCTTTCCTTGTTAGGATCAGTGTTGTTGTATAGCTGCTAATTATGTAGCATCAGCTTTAATTAGTTCTCTCTCCTTGGATTTGAAGACGTCATCAAATGCGAAGAAATCGGGATACTGTATGACAATGATAATGAGTGCAAGAATAGTTGGTTTTCTGTTATCTAAAATGTATCTATTCTTCTTGTTCTGTCCAAGTTGCTTTGTGAAACCTCCAATATAACAAACATTGTTGTTAGGAATTATTCATTCTTGTTGGTTCCTAGACTAGACTCGATATTTCTATTTTAATGCTTACAACAATGCATCTTTTTTGTCTGATTTGCTGAGAAGAATATTAGTACCAGACATGCCCGAAAAGCTGAAGCAAGCTCTTGTTAATTTTGTAGTAACAATTACACTTTAAAATATTCAAATTAAATGTGTAACTATCTTAGGCCCTGATCGGCTGCTTTTAGAATTGAAATTTTTAAAAATCGAAACCAGATTTAGTTTTTAGTTCTTAGTTTCAATTTATTGTTGTTTTTGAATTTTTTAAAAGTTGTTGCAAAATGGAGATGAATAGAATTCAAAAAAAAAAGAAAAGATTAGAGACCATTAAAATATGTTTAGATGAAAAGATGATTATGTTAGTGTTGGTTGAATAGTGGTGGTAAAGACAACAATAATGATTGTGATGGTAATGACAATAGTATGGTGGTAGTGGTGGTGACGAAGGCGACAATGGCAATGATGATGGTGATGTTGGTAGTGCAATGGTAGTTATAATAACAATGGTAATTGAATAATGGTGACAAAGACAATCACAATGATAATGATGGCAACAATGGTGATGTGGTGGTGGTAGCGGTGATAGTGTGATGATGGTGGTGGTGGGTAATAGTGGTGGTGAAATGATGGTTGTAAAGACAATAACAGTGGTGTGGTGGTAGCAATGGTGGTATGGTGGTGGCGACATTGATGTGATGGCGGCAATGTTGGTGGTATTAGTGACAATGACAATGTGATTGTGGTGATGGTAGTAATGTGGTGGTGGTCGCGATAGTATGGTGGTGATGACAATGATGTGGTGGTGGCCGTGGTAGTGTGGTGGTGGTGACAACGGTAGTATGGTGGTGGCGTTGGCGACAACTATAGTAATGGTGGCGGCAACGGTGACAATGTGATGATGGTTGTAAAGATAATGACGTTGATAATAGTGGTGACGACAGTAATATGGTGGTGGTGACAATGAGGTGATGGTGGTAGTAGCGATAACAATAATATGGTGACAGCAACAACAATGTGATGTAATAATAACATGGTATTTTGAATTCTATATGCAAATTTTTGTTTTTTAAATAATTCAATTATATATAGATAGAGTAATACAAAAAAGAGGGTATTTATAATTTTATCTGATGTATCTATCAGGAACCTAGTTTAATTTTAGTGTCACAAACTTTTTTGTTTTTTTTCGTACCAAAAAACTTTTAACACTTTTTATTTTAATTAGACGAAAACATAACATAGGAAAAAAAAAGAAACTTTCGGATTGTTGAATAACAAAATGATATAAAAAACAACAGAACCTTTGTAGTATTTTTAAATAGATTCAAAAAAGAAAAAAAAAGTTGGTTATTGTATTGTTTATTATTTAAGGATCTGGATCCAAAAGACCCGGTAGATTTTGTACTTCTTTTTTCTTTGATGGAAAAAAAATCAATTCATAAACGTAGAAAAATATTCATCAAAGAAAATACTTTAAAAATACTCTATCCGAAAATACTCTATTCATAGTAGAGGAAAAAAATGAATTGTATGGATGAAAAAACCGTATACATCAATACACAGAAAATGTTTGTACGGTTTTAGTGAATATTATTTTTGCTCATTTATTTCTTTTATTATTTGTATTGATGCATACAAATAATATGGTGATGAAAATATATTTTTTAAAATTAAAAACCAAATTTTTAAATTTTTTTTTATTTTTAAAATAATGTTAAATTCTTTCGAAATTAAATTAAAAATCAATTTAACTCAACTTTTTGTCTAACCTTTTGTTTTAAAATTACATTTCAAAATCATCAACCATTAACCAAAAATTAACAATCATTTGAACGGTGCCTTAGTTAATTGAAAAAAAAAAGCATTTTAAACTTTGATCTACACAAACCCTTGGAGGTAGAAATTAAGTTACTCTAAGAATAAATATTGATAAAGTCATTCCATTGAATAACTTTATATGTATTAAATTTGAATAATGAAGCTAGTATTTTTTTACAAAATATTTCTTTTTGGTGCAATAGGGGACTTAGGAGTCCTAGTATTTTTTTACAAAATATTTGATACTATTAAATAAATTGAATTTAAACATATAATATAATTGAATGTTGAATTGATGTACTATATAACTGTTCAGGGTATTTGTCAAAATATTGAACTATTAGAACATTAAATAGAATAACTGTTTTAAGAGTTGTAGTTTTTTTTTATATTAACCTAGTTAAGGGTTAGGGAGTAATTAGATGAAGTATTGGAATTTGTTTAAAACACGTACGGGTCTGTGACTTCTTCTAATAAAAAATAAAATGAAAGACCGCATCCAAAATAGAATAAATCGGAAAAAAAGAATAATGAAGAGGTAGAAAAAAAAAAGAATATTGAGAAAAATGTTATGTTAGTATGAGATGGTGAACGGTGAGGTGGGCGGAAATGAGTTAGTTAGATTGAGAGGAAATAGAGATATTGTTATTATTGTTGCGAATTGCGATGGATGTGGATGGGAGAAGTGGTGGAGCAGGAGCAGGAGCAGGAGCAGGAAAGGCGATAATCGCGTTGGTAATTGGGAGTCTTGTCTACTATCACTGTGCCTACCGCAATTCTACCCTTCTCTCTCTTTTCTCCGATGTCTTCATCGTCCTTCTCTGCTCTCTCGCCATTCTAGGCCTTCTCTTCCGCCAAATGAACATACAGTGAGTTTCAATTTCAATTTCAATTTCATTTGGTATTCTTATTCTTATATTCTGACCTGCTTGCTTAGGGTTCCCGTGGATCCCCTGGAGTGGCAAATATCTCAGGAGAGTGCAAACGCAATCGTGGCGTGGTTCGCTAACACGATCGGTGCGGCGGAGTCAGTGTTGAGGGTTGCCGCAACTGGCCACGATAAGAGGCTATTTCTTAAGGTCATTCTTTCCCTCTATCTCTTCTCTGCTCTCGGAAGACTCGCTCTAGGGATCACCGTTGCCTATGCCGGACTATGCTTCTTTTGTCTTTACATCTTTGCCCACTGCTCTCAATCAATTGCCTCTGCTCTACCCTTCTTCGGAACAACAAATCAACAACAACAACAACAACCCACCATCATGTAACTGTTACATACTCTTTTTTTCACCCCTTTGTCGCCTTCCTTCCCACTTTATAAATTACTTTACTAGGTCCCAGGGGTACTACTTTACTTCCTGTTTTTTATTCAATTTATATCAAATTACTAAAATGCTTCATTAATATACCAGAAACTAAAAGTTAAACCACCTATGTTTGATATTATTATTTACGGCAAAATATCTAATTTTGCATTTTTGTTTGTATTCCTAATGATTGGTTTTATTCTTAAAATATTTTTTTCTTTGGGTTTTAGTCTCTTCGTTAGTGAGTAATTTGACAGAGCTAACAAACAAAAAAATATTTTAATAATAAAAATTGATAAAATAAAATATTAAAAATTATAAATAAAAATATTTAATACTTCAGTTACTAAAAACATATTTTGACATTTTATTTATTAACAAAGACTACAATTAAGATTTAAGACTAAGGAAAAACAATTACAAGTTATAAAACATTTTCTAAGTTTGATAAATTTATATTTTTGGTTCATCATATTATTAGTGTGAATAATCTACCAAGAAACCTTAATACTCTTAAGAAATTTAATTAATTTTCTCTCTAATGATACTTTTTATTAATAAATTGTTTAATTTACAAATATTTTATTTTTCACTCTTATATTAAATACAAAGTCAAGCATTTCTCAAATCCTTCTAATTTTAAACAATCAAAAATCACATATGACAATGTAAAATAAGCAACTCTTAATGTTAAACAATTTTTTAAAGTAATTCATTAAACAACTCTCATTATAAAATCTCATTATAAATGCTCTTAAATGATAAAATTAAATCTAGTATCCTTAATTTTAAACCATTAAATAATTAAAATATGTGCTTAAATTAATATTAATATCAATCATACATTTTATATTGAAACATATGATCCCAATTAAAAGAATTAATTCTATGTTAATACCAAACAAAGCTGTATATTCAACCAAAAAAAAAAACAAAAACCAAATACAGCTGTATTGAGATTCAACATAGCTTTATGATCTTCAAAAAGTTCATATCATTTATTTTTACTTACACCCCCATATTACTCCAATGGAGTGAAATCTATTACCGATTACTTATATCTATCTACTTATCTATGTGTTATACGTATCTAATATGTCCGTGAGAATAATTGATTTTATCCATACAAGAATTCATTTTAATTATATGGCTAAAATTGTTTCTTTCACTCATCTCTCCTGTGTGTCACATTCCAGGAATATTAACATGTTTGATTTAAAATTGTAAATGATGTGCATACATTTCAATGAAAATCTAACATATAAAAGTAAAATAAAAATAGAAGTAAAGGTCTTGATCTTTTTGTAAAAATATTTTTAGCTTAAACATACTTTTTCACTGCTTATTCAAACATGGACCGAAACATATAAACGTTGTGATGGAATGGGAAGTAACAACGAACATAGGGAACTTCTCCCAAACTCATTTTTAACCTTTTTTTTTTCGATGAGAATCTTCCCAAATAAATATCAAAATCAAAATCTGGAAACTTACAAGTTAGGTAGCCATGGCAAAACAACATTCTGAATAATGAATTATTTATCCGGCATTGTGTTTTACCATTGTTATAGCAATATCAATACTTGTAGAGTACAAAATAACCATGCCTAAAGGGGATTACCATTCTGGAGAAGCAATATGTCTTTCCACGCTTCATAAAACATCATGGTAATACCAGAGGATGGCATGACCTTCAAACAGCTTGCACCCCATCCTCTGTAGAGACCCTTCAGACCTTCTTCTCTAATAACTTCTGAAAGTGCTGCTGCCATGTTTGGCGGGCACTTACCTTGCAAAGCACCCACCATCAGCCGCTTCCTTGCTACCTCCAAGGGGAAGCTAATTGTACTGGCAGTGAAACCTGGGAGGGTAGGTGCACCATAAACAAAACAAGTCAGATAGGATTAAAAGGTGCATTAAGTGTGAAACAGGGACTAGGGAATCTCTAACCTGCAAGAGCTCCAAGTAGAAGCATCTCTGTACGGCTTAGAGATTTCTTATTTCTGCTCCGGCGGTAAGAATCCTTTATAGTATCATACATGAAATAATAACATGTACTGTATGGAAGCATGCCAACCAGAGTTGGTGAGATACCAGCATAAAAAGCGCCAACACCACCATCTTTATAAATATTTCTAATTGCAATGCCTAAACTAGGGTAAGTTTCAGGACTTACAGTTAACCGGTCCTGTTACAAGAGTAAGAAACAAGCTTCATCATTTTGAATCCATTCAATTAAATTAAACTGTTTGGGGAAGATAGATACCTTCAAAACTTCAAGGGGATGGCATACAAGTGTGCTAGCAATTCCTGCAGCTGCACCGGCAATGGCAACTGGTGAAATCCAAGATAAAGATAAGTTGAAATTGATGGAACCTATCTGCAACTTGGGGTATTCATTTTGATTGTGTTGCTGTTGCATGGATGTCATTGCCCGTTTGACACACTCAAATGTGCCAAGCTCAATGGCCTGTGTTGGAACTATACGAAGCATATTGATCATGTTTCCAGCCCAGAGTCCTTGCCATCCCTGCTGCTCTATAACCTCTATGAAACTACCAGTGATATTTTTGGAACCAACACCCACTACCATTCTTGTCCTGCAAGAGATTGATTACTTAATTTAATTTAATGAAGGAGGAAAAGAAAAAGGAACCGAACCGAACCTGATGGTCTCAAGAGGAGCAAGTATAGCCTTTGTCATCGCACCTGAAAGGGCCCCGCTAATAAACTCGCGAGCCTCTCTAGAGCCCAGAATATTCTGAAATTGTGAAGAGGTTATAAATAAATACTACAACAGTAGTACATAACAGAAGAAAGAAAGATGTGGCTAACTAACTGGAATTGGGGGAAGGTGAAAGGTAGAGGAGTTATTATTATGATGATGATCAATCTCCATCTCTTTGATGATGCTGTACACGTCTCCAAACACCCCGTGTCGTCCATACTTGTTCTTCTGCTTCTGAGATTGGGATTCCAATGCCATGTTATTGCTACCTTCCTAAACCCCAAACGGATAGATACATAGATATTAATTAGTATAAACGAAATGACAAGAAATTGAAATTGAAATTGACATGCCTGAGGATGCGGTTGCGACTTAGAGGAGGCGCAGAGTGAGAGTGAAGAAGGGGTTTTGGCTTTGGAGGACGACATTTTGTTTTTGTTTTTTTATTGGGGGTGGGTTCGGTTCTGTAAAATTCTTTTTCACTTCAATAGATCACACTCACTACACGCTTATGCTTATTTATTAGGGTTCCTTTCTTCCGTCCTGGGCTGGATAATGAATAATGAATAATGATAGAGAGATCAGTAAAGAGAGTTACTTTAAATTAACTCTGAATTTATACTATCAGATTCACCGGCTGGATGGATATGGACTGATATTTTCTCTCTCCTCCCCACCAAAATGTCCCTATCTTCATTCACCAAATTGCAAATTAAATATTCAAATGGAATCATTTTTAAACATTTTTTTAATGTAAGGCGATTTTTTCCACGTAATTACAACTCACTAACTATGTGACGTTTTATTTTTTAAATACTTAGATAGCGTCTCACGTCACTTTTTTTTTTTTTTTAAATTATCATGTCAATTATAGATTTAATCACACATTTTATCCCTCAATTATTATCATTTTATGCATTTTATCGCATAAATTTTTTCACACATTTTTTCATGTTTTTCAATTTTCTGTTTAAATATGTTAATAACAATTTATACAATTAAAAGTATATTATATAATTAATATTTTATAACTGAATATAAATTATAAATTATTGTTATACATTTTATTGACATTGATGATTTGTGTTCAAATATGTTAATAACAGATAATTAACCTTTTGTATAATTGTATATAAAATTATAGATTATAATTATACATTTTTATGATTCACACACACACACACACATATATTATTTAAAAGTACGTATTTATAATTTATAATGAGATTGGTATTGACTCTTGAGTACCTTCCAACGCTTTCCTTCCACACTATATCAACTCATTTCTCATCATTTTATAATTTAGAACATGAGAAGTGAGAATTTTTTTTTTTAATGAGAAGTGTTAGTAGCACCCTCTATTCTAACATTCATTTTTTTTTTTTTTTTTATCTTACTTTTTCTGTAATTTATTAAAAGTTATCGATTCACTCGAGACAACTTTAACTACTCTCTTTATTTATAAATAAATAATTTTTTATTAATTGGCATGTTTCTTTTTGAACTTTCCTCTTTTTTTTTTTTTTTCTTTTCTTTTTAAGTTTTGGCCTTTGGAATAGTCAATAAAACCTTTTCACCATAACCATTCATATTGATTTTAAATGCCCCTTAAAGTTTTGAAAAATCTTCAGCATAATCAAGTATATTCCAAGCAGGGCGAAACCAGAAAAAAGTGTTAGGGGTCAAATATAAACTAGACAAATATTTACTAAACAAATCTACCTTAATTATGTGTTTTTAGATTAAAAAAAAAATCAAATAATTATGTTATAAAAATTTAGGCTTAAATGTAGTTTTGATCTTCCTACTTTCACAAATCTAAAATTTTGATTCCCTAATTTCTAATTCAAAAATTGGATTTCTTAGTATCAAAATTATGCAATTTTGATTTCAAGTGTAGTTTATAATCGTTGACTATTATGTTGAATGTTGACTTTTTTAAATATAACCGTTAATAGTTATAAATTAACATTTGAATCAAAATTGTATGATGCTAAAAGTAGGGAATCCAATTTTCAAATTAAAAATTAGGAAATTAAAATTTTAGATTCGTGAAAGTAGAGGAATCATAACTGCATTTAAGCCAAAAATTTATTAAAGTATTTTTTTTTTCTAATGTCTAATGCAACTAAATATTTCACTGAAATAAAGTCGTATTTGAGGAATAAATTATCCTAAAATAAGTGTCATATTTAACTCTTCAATATAATATTAATTATTTTTCTCTCATATACCCCTGATAAATATCCATTTAATTTTTTAATGTAATATTAATAATAAGGTCGGTCTTGTAAAATCATTATTCTCTTTCGTCTATTTATTACCTTTTGTTGGTAAGTGTAAAACAAATATATTATTTATCCACTAAAAAAATATATTATCTGATTCCGAATATAAATATTTATAATATTTAAAATATATTAAAAAGGGAAGTAAATAGCACTCCATTATTTGTTTTCAAAAAGGAAAATATAATTATTTCATTTGTTTTTTTAAAATTTGAAGACATTCTTTTTTTTTTAATACTTTTTAATTTTTTTTAAAAAATTTCAAGTTATTATTCTTGTTTTTTCATATTTTATTTTATTTTATTTACAAATTTTCAAGATTTTATTCTTGTTTTTTTTTATATTTTATTTTCAAATTTTCAAGATATTTCTCATAATTTTTTTTTTCAAAATTTTAAAATATTTGTCTTGTTTTGATTTTTTTTTTAAAATTTGAAAGGCATTACACTTTTTATTTTCGTAGATTAATTTTTTTAATTTTTTTTTGAAGACATTCCTCTTGTTTTATAATATTTTTTTATTTTTCTTTAAAAATTTTGAACACATTCCACCTGTTTTTAGTCTTTTTTAAAAAATTTGTTTTTTTTTTTTAAACATTACTTTTGCTTTTTATTTTTTCATTTTTTTTTTGAAATTTCAAGATATTCCTCTTCTTTTTTATTTTATTTTTATTTTTTATTCAAATTTTTAAATACATTATTTTTGTTTTTTTTATATATTACAAGTTTTTCAATTTCTTTTTAAATATTGAAGACATTCTTTTTTTTTTTAATATTTTATAATATATATTATTATTTTTTTCTTTTTAAATTTCTTTAAATACATTACTCTTGTTTATTCATAATAAAAGAAACAACTTTTTTTTTCTTCATATTTTAAAGACATAACTCTTGTTTTTTTTAATAATTTTTGAATTTTTTTTTCAAATTTTCAAGATATCACTCTTGATATTTCATATTTTAAAAAAAAAATAATCATATTTTAAAGATATTCTTCTTGTTTTTTTATTTTAATTTATTTTTTCTAATTTTAAATTTTATTTTTTTAAAAATGATCAAAATATTTCTCTTCTTTTTTAATTTATTAAAAAAATATTTTTTTTATATTTATGAGATATTACTATTGTGTTTTCATATTTTAATAAATTTCATTTTTTAAAAATTTGAAGAAATTCTTCTTGTGTTTTAATATTTTATTAAATTTTCGTTTTTCGTCTAGTTTTTAAGACATTAAATCTTGTTTTTTCATATTTTAAAAATTGCCATCTGTTTTTCAAATTTTAATGACATTTCACTTGTTTTTTTTTTTATCTTTTAAAAAAATATTTTTTTATAAAAATTTCATGACATTTATCTTGTTTTTTAAATTTATAAAATTTTAATTTCTTTCCAATTATCAACATATTCCTCTTGTTTTTTTATTTAAAAAAACAATTTTCTTAAAATTTCAATACATTACTCTTTTTTTTCATATATTAAATATTTTCATTTTCTTTTGAATTGTAAATACATTCCTCTTGTTTTTTAATATTTTATAAAATTTTCAACACATTAATATTTTTTTTCATATTTAAAAATTTTCAAATATTTTCATATTTTAAAAAATTTCAATTTCTTTCATATTTTCCAGATTTTACTAATTTTATTCATATTTTTTAAATTTGATTTTTTTCAAATTCTCAAGACATTGATTTGGTTTAATAATTTCTAGTTTTTTTAAATTTTTTTTTGAAGACATTCCTGTTTGTTTGTTTTTTTATTTTTTATTTTATCTCTTTTCAATATTTTTAGAAATTAATCTTGTTTTTAAATTTTTTAAAAATTAAAAAATTTAATATTTTCAATACATTAATCTTGTTTCGTATTTTTTTTTTTTTAAATTTTATGTTTCTTTTCAAAATTTTCGAGACATTACCTTTTTTTATTCTTTTTTTTAAATTTTAATTTTTTTTTCAATTTTCTAAGACATTTCTTGTGTTTTTTGATTTTTTTTTTAAATTTATGTTTTTTTAAAAACATTTAAGATAGTACCTTTGGTTTTTAATATTTTAAAAAATTTCAAGACACGCTCCTCTTGTTATTTAATGTTTTAATATTTTCAAAATAATTTAGGTTTTTATTATTAAAAAATTAAATAATTTTTGAAAATTTAAATCATTTATGGATTCATTTGTGAAATTCTAAATCATTTTTTAAAATTTAAATCATTTAGGGTTTTATTATTGAAAACGTAAATCATTTAGGATTTTATTTTTAAAATCCTAAATCGTTTAGGGTTTTATTATTGAAAACCTAAATCATCTAGGGTTTGATTTGTGAAAACCTAAATCATATAAGGTTTCATTTGTAAAACCATAAATAATTTAGGGTTCATTTGTGAAATCCTAATTCATGTATGATTTCATTTGTAAAACCTAAAATATTTTAAGGTGTCGTTTGTGAAACTCCAAATCATTTATAGTTTCATTTGTGAAATTCTAATTCATTTAGGATATCAATTTTGAAACCCTAACACATTTAGGGTTTTATTATTAAAACCTTAGATCATTTAAGGTTACATTTGTGAAACTCTGTATTATTTGGGGTTTCATTTTTAAACACTACATCAATTAAGGTTTCATTTGTGAAATAGTAAATCATTTAGGGTTTGATTGGTAAAATTCTAAATGATTTATGGTTTTACTTTTAGGTTTCATCAATGAAACCCTATATCATTTAAGGTTTGATTTGTTCAACCTTAATTCATTTTAGAATTTATTTTTCAAACTTGGTTCATTTAAGGGTTAATTTGTGAAACTCTAGATTGATTAGGGTTTCATTTGTGAAATGCTAAATAATTTCGGATTTTATATTTGAAACCCTAATTCATATGTGAAAACTTAATTCTTGTAGGGTTTCATTTTTGAAATCCTAATCACTTAAGGTTTAGTTTGTGAAACCTTAAATCATTTAGGGTTTTATTATTAAAAAGCTAAATCATCTATGATTTCAATTGTGAAATCCTAAATAGTTAGGGTTTTATTTTCAAACCTCTAAATCATTTAGGATTTCATTTGTGAAACCTTAAATTATTTATGTTTTCATCTATGAAACTTGAAAAAAATTAGGGTTTCATTTTTAAAACCCTGACACACTTGGGATTTTATTATTGAAACACTAAATAATGTAGGGTTTTCTTTGTGAAACCCTTTATCATTTAAGGCTTTATATTTCAAAACCTAAATCATCTAGGGTTTCATTTGTGAAACCCTATATCATTTAGGATTTTCTTATTAAAACCCATAATCATTAAAGGTTTCATTTGTGAAACCCTAAATCATTTATGATTTATTTATGAAACCCTAAAACATTTAGGTTTTCACTTTTGAAACCCTAACACATTTAAGGATTGATTTGTGAAACTTTAAACCATATAAGGTTTAATTAATGTACCTTAGATTGGTTAGGGTTTCATTTGTGAAACCGCAAATCATTTAAAGTTTCATTTGTAAAACTCTAAATCATTCAAGGATCATTTGAAAAATCCTAATTATTCAGGGTTTCATTTGTGAAACTCTAAATCTCTTATGGTTCATTTGTGAAAACCTTAAATATTTAGATTTTGATTTGTGAAACCCTTACATATTATTTAAACCCTAAATCATTTAGGGATTCATTTGAAAAATCGTTTATCATTTAAGGTTGAATTATTGAAACCTTAAATAACTTAAGGCTTCATTTTTGTAAACCTTAATCATTTAGACAATATTTGTGATATCCTAAATCATTTAGGGTTTTATAACAGAAACCTTAATCCTTTAGGGTTTTATTATTGAAACAATAAATCGTTTGTGAAGACTTAAATAATTTAGGGTTTCATTTATGAAACCTTAAAATCATTTTGAGTTTCATTTGTGAAACACTAAAATTGTTTGGGGTTTTATTTGGAAAACCCTAAATAATTTAGGGTTTTATTATTGAAACCCTAAACAAGACCCAAAATTATTTAGGTTTTAAATATTGAAAATTGAAAACATCTAGGGTTTCATTTGTGAAACTTAAAATTATTTAGTGTTTTACTATGGAATCCTAAAATAATTTAGAGTTCAATTGGTGAAACCTTAAATTATGTAGGGTTTCATTTTGAAACCCTAGATTATTTAAGGATCATATGAGAAAACCTAATTTATTTAGTTTTGAATTTGCAAAACCTCAAATTATTTATGGCGTTATTTGTGAAACCTTAAATTATTTAGGTTTCCATTTGTGAAACCCTAATTCACTTATGGTTTCATTTGTGAAATCTTAAATATTTAGAGTTTCATTTTTGAATCCTTAAATTATTTATGGTTTCATTTGTGAAACCTTAAATATTTATGGTTTCATTTTTGAAATTTGATCATATTTAGGGTTTTATTATTGAAAACCCAAATCATCTATTGTTTCATTTGGGAAACCCTAAATCATTAAGACTCTAAATAATTTAAGGTTTTATTTGTGAAGCTTTAAATATTTAAGGTTTCATTTTTGAAACCCAACCATATTAAGGGTTTTATTATTGAAAACTTAAATCATCTAAGGTTTCATTTGTGAAACTTAAAATTATTTAGTGTTTTATTATTTAATCCTTAAATCATTTAGGGTTTAATTGGAGAAACTTTAAATTATTTAGGGTTTCATTTTGAAACCCTAGATTATTTAAGGAACATTTGAGAAAACTTAATTTATTTGGTGTTTGATTTATGATACCCCAAATTATTTAGGGTATCATTTGTGAAACCTTAATTAATTTAGGTTTTTATTTGTGAAACCTTTAATCATTTAGGGTTTCATTTATGAAATCCTGAATTATTTAAGGTTTTATTTGCTAAACCCTAAATTATTTAAGGATCATTTGAGAAACCCAATTCATTTAGGGTACAGTTTGTGAAACCTAAAATCATTATAGTTTCATTTGGGAAACCCTAAATATTTAGGAATTCATTTTTGAAACCTTAACCTTTTTATGGTTTTATTATTGAAATCTTAATTCATTTAGGGTTTCAATTATCAAACCCTAATTCATTTATGGTTTAATTTGTGTACCCTTAAAGCATTTAAGATTTCATTTGTAAGACCTTAAATATGCATGGTTTCATTTTTGAAATTTAATCATAGTTAGGGTTTTATTATTGAAAACCTAAATGATTTATTGTTTCGTTTGGAAAATCCTAAATCATTAAGACCCTAAATAATTTAAGGTTTTGTTTGTGAAACCTTAAATATTTAGAGTTTCATTTTTGAAACCCAACCATATTAATGGTTTTATTATTGAAAAGCCAAATCATCTAAGGTTTCATTTGTGAAACTTAAAATTATTTAGTGCTTTATTATTGAATCTTTAAATTACTTAGGGTTTAATTGGTGAAACCTTAAATCATTTAATGTTTCATTTTGAAACCCTAAATTATTTAAGGATCATTTGTGAAAACCTAATTTATTTAGGGCTACATTTGTGAAAAATCAAATTATTTAGGGTAACATTTATGAAACCCCAAATCATGTATGTCTTCATTTGTGAAACCTTAAATATTGAGGGTTTCATTTTTGAAACCCCAGATCATTTAAATATTTAGGGTTTCATTTTTGAAACCCTAAATCATTTATGGCTTCATTTGTAAAAACTTTAATCATTTAGTGATCATTTGTGATATCCTAAATCATTTAGGGTTTTGTTATGTAAACCTTAATCTGTTAGGGTTTTAATATTGAAACCCTAAATCGTTTATGAAAACTTAAATTATTTGGGGTTTCATTTGTGAAACCTTAAAATATTTAAGGTTTTATTATTGAAATCTAAAATAATTTTGTGAAAACATGAATCACTTAGGGAATCATTTGTGAAACCCTAAAATCATTCAGGGTTTTTCTATGGAAACCCTAAATAATTTAGGGTTTTATTTGTTAAACCCTAAATTATTTATTATTTTATTTGAGAAACCTTAATTATTTATGATTTTATTTGTGAAACCTTAAATCATTTATTGTTTCATTTGTGAAATCTTAAATATTTAGGGTGTCATTTTTCAAACCTCAAATCATTTATGGTTTCATATTTCAAACCCTAAATCATTAATGGTTTTATTTGCTAAACCTTAAATTATTTAAGGAGAAACCCAATTAATTTAAGGTACAATTGGGGAAACCCCAGATAATTATAGTTTCATTTGGAAAATCCTAAATATTTAGGAATTCATTTTAAAACCTTAACCTTTTTATGATTTTATTATTCAAACCCTAATTCATTCAGGGTTTAATTTGTGTTCCCTTAAATCATTTAAAGTTTCATATTTTAATTTTTTTTTATCAAATTTGGAAAGCATCCTTTTTTTTTTTTTAAATAATTATTTTTTCAAATTTGCAAGACATTACTCTTTACTTTTTCAAATTTTTAAAGTTTTCGTTTGTTTTTTTCCATTTGTTGAAGACATTCTTTTTTATTTTAGTTTTCAATTTTTTTTTCAAATTTGCAAGGCATTGATCTTGTGTTTTTTCATATATTTTGAATACATTCCTCTCATATTTAATTTCATTTTTTTAAAAATTGTCCATACATTAGTATTCTTTTTATAAATTTTCATTTTGTTTTTATATTTTGAAGACATTCCACTTGTTTTAAGAATTTTTTTAAAAAAATTTCAAGATATTACTCTGATTTTTTCATATATTTAATTTTTTGTTCAAATTTTCAAGATATTACTCTTATTTTTTAAAATTCTAAATTTTTTAACAGTATCAAACATTCCTAATTTATTTAATATTTTTTTAAAATTGTCATTTTTTTTTCTTTTAATTTCCAAGGTATTTGTCTTGTTTTTTTTTTTTTTCAAATTTTTAAAATGGCCAAAACAAAAGCTTCAAATATTATATTTATTGAAGATAAATAAATGCACTTAAATGCATTAGTATTTTCAATAGAAGTTATATTTTCCTGTTAATTATTTTGATAACATATACATAGCATCGTAACGTAAGGTGGTGTTTGATTTTGGTTGTTTTCTATTTTCATTTTGATAAAAAAAAAATAGTTAAAAATATGTTTGATTAAAATTTCAAAAATATTTTTAAATAAAATATTTTTTAAAAAATGTTAAAAATTGAAAACAAAGATACAACATTTTTAACATTTTTTTTCTCACCAAAATATTCGCATGCATTTGATGTCTTTCTAAGGTATGATTGTGTTTATTTTGTTTAGAGATGTGACATTTCTGTTATTAAGTCAATATTTTTCATATTAGAATTTATTAAAAATCGGTAGAACTAGCTATATACTCCTTTGTGTGTATATATAAAATATAAATACAAATACAGAGACAAAGAGTCTAAGATACAAAATTAACATGCAAAAATGATTGGATGGTGTGGCGGGGTTGAGAAAAGAAAATAGGCTGGATTAATAGAATAAAACTAATGAGTAGTAGTACATGATATTAGTGGATGTTTGTTAGGGGATATGAGGCGTTGTCTTTCGGAACAGGACATCAAAATATCCTGAAAATGTTCATCGCAGCAGGGTGATCGCAGTCGTATTCCTCGGCCACGGATTCCATCAAATCCCTCAAGTTTGGCATGGCCAAGAAACTTACCGGTATTACAAACCTTAGAAGCTCGGGACCCACATAAACAGCCAGGAATCCTTTGGGAACCTTGTTATTGCTATTGCTATCACCATCTGAAAAGGAGGAGGAGGATGACAATAATGACTTCCTTCCTAAATTTGAGGGTATCAATCTCAACCCCAATTTCAGAGGGTTTGGGATCCTTTTAATTATTTTTTGGGTACCCAATGTCATTTTCAATCTTCTATACATCTGTCTGTCATGTTTTTTTTATATATAATTACTGCATTTGCATTACAACTCCCTACTGACCTACTCTACTCTGGTTAATTTGTGTCATGAGGGCCGCTGGGGCCGGGGAGGAGGAGGAGGAATATATAACAAAATAACAAACTCTTCTATCTAATTTATACTCATCAATTAATGTGCTTGTTTCATCATTTTATTTTATTATTAGTAATGTTTTTGTGTAAACTTGAACCATTCATTATTACCCTATATATATATATTCTCTCTCAGCCTCACCATTTATATATATCTCCCTCAATTATCAATGGTTCGCCATTAATAAACATACTAATTATCCCAGGTAATAATAAAAAAAACTTCTCCTATAGTCATTTTTGCTTTTGGTAGGATGTGGATGATGAATTAGTTTATATACTAAATATAATACCTGTACGTTACACGAATTTATTTAAATAAAAATAATAATTTAAATTTATAAAACCATGTTAAGAAATATATTTTTTTATTAATTTATAATTTATTATAAATTATATTTTAAAAATATTATATTTATTTTTATGAAAATTATGCATATTAATTATTAATTTTTTCATGAGATCATCCTTATAAAAGATAATATATCAAATTATAATTTATTAAAGTAATTTATCAAATATTACCTTATAAACCATATATTTTATATTTATTAATATTTAAAAAAGAAAAATATAAATAATTAACTTTTTTTCAAGAAAGAAAATAATTAACCTAAATTTATAATCATTAAAGATATAAGTATGATTTTAGACTATATAATCATAACAATATTGTGAATAAGTTTACACTTATATGATTTTACTTCATGCAATTTTTATGAAACATGTTCCCAGTCGACGCCGACGATCTCCTTTTCTCTAGAGTGGGTTTATTGGTCTTGTCTTAATATACTAAAGTTGCTTCCTAATTAAGAAACTTCTTTCCTGGATATCAAACTTGGACATTATTCATTTCACATATTTAGCAGCATTGTTAATCACATTGGGTGGAAAAAGGGTGATGCAAAGAGTAATTACAAGAAGCACCTTCTTCTTCGTGCAACACAGAATGCATCCATCTACCAGTTTGTTCCCTAATAGAGTTCTATTGAAGTCAAATTTAGGATTCTCTTCTCATAGAACGTGGAAAAGATAGGCTATAACATGTGTTTCATTCGTGTATATTTCGTACTGGTTCTTATTCTTACATGAATAAATAAAGAGATTTTTAAAAAAAAATAAAAGATAGACATATTAATGCAATGTAAATATTTATATATAGATAGATATAATTTTTTTTTATGAATATATAATTTATTTTCTTTAAGAGTATACATATACAAATTTTAAAAATTATATTGTTAATACTACAATTCAAATTTTGTTATACTTTAAAATTAGATGGTATGTTTCAAAATTTAGGGAGTGTATTGGATTAGGATTGTAAAGACTTTTTTTTAAGTAAAAATGTTTTGGGTATTCAATCAGGATTGTTAAATGATAAAAAATAATTAAATGGTATTCAAGATTATCACAAGATTTTTTTTTAGAGGGCAATGGAATTTTGTGGTATTTGATTGAGATTTTGAATAACTTAAAAAAAGTCATTTGTTGTTCAAAATCATAAAGATTTCGAAGGATTGTTTTTTTAATTGGATTTTGATGGATTTTATGGACTTTTTAGTTAATCATATAAATACCAAACCCAACAAACAATCCCATTCAACCTTGAGAGACTTTTTTTCTCATTACAGACTTTTTATTTCTTTCTCTCTACTTTAAAGGCGGTGACATAATCTCTTACGTGTTTTTTTTGCTTTAAGGTAAGAGAATCTTTCTAACTTTTTTACTATGTAATTTGTTCAATAAAGTTGAGTGGTTTTTGCATACTATCGTTTGGGAATGGAATTGCCTCATGAGTACCTTTCTCTTTCACTAATATTTTGTTTCTTTGTTCTAATTCCATTGATAATATTTTGAGTTGCATAATTGAATTTGAAATATGAAAAATGTATAATTCATGGTTAGGTATAGTTAGTACACATGAGTACCTTTGCCTCTGTATGTTTCAAGCAACTCATATATATCTATTAATAATATTTTTTTTTTTAGAAGTTTTATATGCCACATCCATCATTTGTTATATCTCTTATACTTTTTCTTAATTTTTTTTGTTATTTTTTAATTATTTTTATTAATAGTTGGTTTGGTATGATAATTATTATTGTATATATAATAACTAGTCATTTAACAAAATGGGAGATTCACAACAAGAAATTAGCAAGAGAAGAGGTGGAGAGAAAGATAAGTATGAATCTTGGACTATGTAGGATACCAATGAATTGTTACACCTCTTGGTGGAAGCTATGAATAATGGATTGCGTGATACTAATGGTTTACTTAGTAAAACAAAATGTAGAAGGAGTTATAATTCCTCGTCTCAATGCTAAAATTAAGTTTCATAAAACTTATAATCATTACTTGAGTCAAATAAAGTGGTTTAAAAATCACTACAACAAAATGTCAATATTTATGCGTAATAACTATGGCTTTGGATGAGATCCAATTTCAAAGACATACAATGTTAGTGATGAAGTATGGAGTAATTACTTGAAGGTGAGTTGTGCTCACAATCTTTTAAATATATTAATAGTTTACTTCTTTATTATATTACGTTATTTATAATATATTAATGATGAATAATTTATTCTTTTGCTAGTCCCACCCAACTCACAACAAACTTCGAGAAAAAAATATGGTTGATTACGAGGATTTGAAGATTGTTATCGGGGGTGGAGTTGCTAATGGGAACAATTCCATTGCATTAAGGACTGATGATATTAATGCAACAACTTTGGAGGAAGAAACTACAGATTCTAGGATAAGAGACTTTCCATATGATCATATTTTGTAGCGATTATCTAATGTTCTCAAGAATTTTAGCTTCGTTTGAAATCATTTAATATAGATTTGTATAGTTTGATAATTTTAATCCTAAGAAGCTATTTTGTGAGAAATATACTCTAATTTATGTTTGCAGACCTAGATTCAACATAAGGGAAGAATATAAAAAGAAGACATATCTTGCTTAGCAACATGCCTCGCTCAACGCTCATCTCGTTGAGCGCAACATCGAGCTACGCGAGACAGGCAGGTGTATGAAGCGCTGAGCGCCATCTTGAGCTAAGTGAACTCTTCGTTCGAACTGAAGATTCGCTTAGCGTGACATCTCACTTAGCGGAAGATTCTTTCGAATTGAAGATGCGCTTAACGGACTACCTCGCTTAGCGAAAGACTCTTTCGAACTAAAGATGCGCTTAGCGGAAGAACGTGCTTAGCAGAAGCCCTGTTTCTAAGATGCATTCTGCAGTATCCTGCGCTTAGCGGAATGTTGCGCTAAGCGAAGGTCCACCATATAAGCTGCACTTGTAATATTTTTAGATATTTAGACTTGGTTGAACTTTTAGCAACTTTCTCCTCTATTCTTCCCCTGTTTTCTCTGTTCTCCCTTTCCCATTTTTGTAACATTTTCAAAGCTTCTCATGACAATGAGAGGCTAATCCATTAGTGTTGAAGACTTGGAATTAGGTGTTGAACATGTAAACGCTCTCCTTCATATCTATTCAATGAAATATTCAGTTTAATGTTCATTTCTCTATCTCTATTCTTGTTATATGATTTGATCAATTATATATGCATGTTTTAGAGTTTAACTGCCATTGACAAATGCTTTTGAACTTGGAACTGAGTTTTAACTCTAATAGAGTGTATTTCTAGACATAGGATAGACTTCATTAGCTTCATAAAGATCTCTGAGCTTCATCAAACCACTCAACTGAACTTACTAAGACATCGGAAGTGGGGTTGAGCAATTTAGGCTTGATTTGATGAGACATCATGTTTTGAGCACTTTTAGATCGAAGTTAATCTAAACTATTACTTTGAATGAAGAATATATCTTGTATGTTTACATGGGAAGCAAACCAGTTGAACCAAATCCTCAACATATCCATCATTCCCTTCTCACACTCAAGCACGCCAACTGTTCGATCATAGTCCTGAATCACCATTATCATTTTTATTGTTTATCTTTAGTGTTTAGTTTATTTTCTGCTATTACTATGTTCTATAACACAAACAACTTTTAAAAACAAAATTAGTGTTTAGGAATTGATTATTTTACTAATAGTCAAATACGGACAATTCCTTGTGGATTCGATACTAGGATCTTTCCTTTTAAACTACTTATGCGATATTTAGTTCGTTTGCCAAAATATATCATCAAGTTATTTGGCGTTGTTCCCGGGGAGTTGTTCATGGTATTCGGCAATTAGTATTTTTGTCAACTCTTAGTCATTAGTTCAATTTTGTCTATTGTATAATTTTACTTAGTTTATATTCATTTTACACTTTGTCTATATTTCGTTATTTCAAAGAATTCGCCTCTGCCTTTGTTCTACATATTTTTTGCTGCATAATTCTACAACAAAAGAAGAGTTTCTGCATATCTTTGCTGCAATAATTTGAAGTTTCTTTTTCTGCTGCATAATTTGGCCTCTCTCTGTATAAGTTGCAGCATTAATTTTGCAGAACTTGCTTCACATTCTACCTCTTCAATTTCTGCATAATCTGTTGCATTTTCTGCTGCATAATTTGGCGTTTTTCTGCATAATTTTGCAGCACAGATTCTGCATAATTGGCTGAACAATTCTTGCAGAACCTGCTTTACATTGTGCTTGTTTAAATTCTGCATAATTGTCATTCTTGAGTGCTTGCTAACCTACTTTCAAATACTTGAAGTGTATACGAGGTAGGATCCTAGAAGCTGAACTAATCCCATTGGATTCAAAGATTGAAAGCACTTGTCGGAAGAACAACGTTGCAAGAAGAAAACGAGAAAGTCAAGCGACTTAAAAAGTTTCTTCTTCCTTACAACCACACATTGAGATTCCTTCCAGTGCCGAAGAACCAATCATGGAAGACAATCAACCAAAACGCACTTTGGAAGACTATGTGGCTCCTGTTATTCTGGCTCACTTCACGAGTATCATGAGGTCAGAGGTACAAGTTGCAAGTGTCTCATATCCATCTTCGCTCATCCAACTCATATAAGCCAATGTGTTCCATGGCTTGCCTAATGAGGACCTCTATGCTCATCTATCCACCTACATGGAAATTTGCAACACGGTTAAACTGGCAGGGGTTCCCGATCATGCCATCCGCCTCAATTTGTTCTCATTCTCTCTGGCTGGAAATGCCAAGCAATGGCTCCATTCCTTCAAAGGTAACACATTCCAGAATTGGGATGATATTGTTGCCAAATTCCTCAACAAATACTTTCCGGAGTCCAAGACTACTCAAGGGAAGATAGAGATTTCCTCTTTCACTCAGAGGGCTAAGGAATCTCTAGGTGAAGCGTGGGATCGCTTTAAAGGATTGTTGAGGAAAACACCAACCCATGGCTTTGCGGAGCCTATTCTAATTATCATGTTCATTGATGGGTTAAAGAACCATACCAAACAATTGTTGGATGCTTCAGTCGGAGGAAAGGTCAAGATGAAGACCTGGAGGACACCATAGTACTGATTGAAAATATGGCTACAGGTGATCATACTATCACTCATGATAGGACTCATATTCCTCCAAGGAAGGGCATTTTGGAGCTGCATTCTCAAGATGTCGTTTTAGCTCTAAACAAAATCCTAACCCAGCAAATTCAGGCTCTTACAAAGCAATTGAGCAACCTTCCACAGCAACTGAAGAGTCTTCACAACCAAAACCCTCCTCTAAGGAATTTCTGCTGTCAAGTATGTGGAGGAGACCATGAAAACAGTGTGTGTATGACCTCAGAAGGGCCACATGAAGAAATGAACTACATGGCCAACAACAATAGCAATTGTGGAGGTAATTACAGTGGTTATAATCAGGGCCAAGGTGGAAGCTACAACTGGGAGTGGCAATCACATCTTGGGAACAACTATAACAAAGATACAAGAGGTCTATCAAATAGACCTCAACATCAAGGACCTTCTGTGTATGAGAGGCAAAACAAGCTAGAAGACTTTTCACTCGGTTCTTAAATGTGGCCGCTTCCAACCATAAAAGCACTCAAGCCTCCATTAAGAACTTAGAGGTCCAATTGGGGCAGTTGTCCAATCAAATGGCGGAAAAATTCAATGGAAAATTCATTGCCAACACAAAAGTGAACCCAAAGGAGCAATGCAATGCTGTAATGACTAGAAGCAGATGCATAGAAGACACTACCCTTGAAACACCAGAACCAACAACAACAAAAACTAATGCCTTTGATGGAGTGATGGAAGATATGTTAAGTAAGGAGCAAGTTGATAAAGGTCAAGAAGAAGGAATAATAGCTGACTAGGAAGATGGTGCAAGCAAAAATGGTGGAATTCTGACTAATGAGGCACCACCAATGCATAAGCCCAAGCATCAATTGGCGAGGAAAGCAAAGGAAGCTCCAGAACAAGAGGTCACCAAGAATTTACCTTATCCTCTGATTCCGTCAAAGAAAGACAAGGAAACGTATTTTACTAGATTCCTAGAAGTCTTTAAGAAATTGGAGATCACCATTCCTTTCAGTGAAGCGCTACAATAGATGCCTTTATATGCTAAGTTCATGAAGGATTTGGTTACTAAGAAGAGGAAGTACATTAAAGAAGAGACCATCAATGTTCAAGGCAACTGTAGTGCCATCATCCAACGGACCCTTCCACTAAAGTTTAAAGATCTGGGTAGTTTCACAATTCCTTGCACCATTGGAGAGATTTCCATAAGGAAATCCCTAATTGACTTAGGTGTAAGTATCCACTCTCAATGCTTTGGAGGATTGGAGACTTAGAATTGAAGCCAACCTAGATGACTCTCCAACTTGCAGATTGCTCCATCAAATATCCTGATGGTGTCATAGAGGATGTCATAGTTAAGGTAGGAGAATTCACCTTCCCTATTGATTTTGTCATCATGGACATGGAGGAGGACAAGGAGGTGCCTTTAATTCTAGGAAGACCTTTTATGTTGATGACGGCTAATGTGGTGGTAGATATGGGCAAAGGACATCTCCAACTGAGTGTGGCCAATCAAAAGGTCACCTTCAACATCTTTGAAGCCATGCACCACCAAAGTGACACCAAGGATTACCTCTGCATTGATTCATATGAAGAGGAAGTGGTAGAAGCTACTCAACAGCCGACTTTACACTCTCCTCTTAAGCGAGTTCTAGTTAATTCCATGGACTACCTTACTATAGAGGAGGAAAATGAAGTCCAAGAGTACAGACATCATTTGGAAAAGCTAAAAGAAATTCCTCCAAATGATAATATCTATGAAAAGTTGAAGAATAACAAGGCGGAGAGGCCCAAGCTTGAGTTGAAGACCTTACCTTCTCATCTTAAATACATTTTTTTGGATGAAGAGGAAGGCAAACCAATAATCATCAGCAATTCTTTGTCTTCTGAGAGGAAGAAACATAGCTAGTGGAACTTCTCAAATATTATCAAGAAGTTGTAGGTTGGCACATCTTTGATCTAAAGGGAATCAGTCCATCTTACTGTATGCACAAAATTATGATGGAAGTCGACTACAAGCCAGCGTGACAACCTTAGAGGTGACTCAACCCCACCATGAAGGAAGAAGTGCTGAAGCTTCTGGAGGCTGGGATGATTTACCCCATCTCCAACACTAGTTGGATGAGTCCAGTCCAAGTAGTGTCAAAGAAAGGCAGAATGACAGTAATCCGCAATGATAACAATGAATTGATACCTACTCGGACTGTCACAGGGTGGAGAATGTGTATAGACTACAGGAAGCTGAATGACACCACAAGAAAATACCATTTTCCTTTGCCCTTCATGGACCAAATGCTAGAAAGGTTAGTTGGGCAAGCTTACGATTTTTTTTTATGACTACTCTGGATATAATCAAATAGCAGTGGACTCGGAGGACCAAGAGAAGACTACTTTCACTTACCTTTTCGGAGTTTTTGCTTATCGGAGAATGCCATTCGGATTATGTAATGCTCTGGCCACGTTCCAACGTTGCATGCTTGCTATCTTTGCCGACTTGGTAGAGAAATGCATTGAAGTATTTATGGACGAATTTTCTATCTTTGGGGCTTCGTTTGGCCTGTGTCTTTCCAACCTTGAGTTGGTATTGAAAAAATGTAAGGAGAGTAACTTGGTGCTGAATTGGGAGAAGTGTCAATTCATTGTTCAAGAGGGAATTGTGCTTGGGCAAAAAATTTCAATAAGAGGAATTGAAGTGGACAAGGCGAAGATTGATGTGATTTCCAAGCTACCACCACCAGCTAACGTGAAGGGGGTGAGAAGTTTTCTTGGTCATGCCGGCTTCTACAGAAGATTCATTAAGGATTTCTCCAAGATAGCCAGACCGCTCAGTTCCTTGTTGGCAAAAGAAATCAAATTCAGCATGAGTGAAGAATGCTTAACTGCCTTTTACGCCATGAAGGACAAGCTTATCTCTACACCAGTAATAATTGTTGCTGATTGGAGTCAAAATTTTGAGCTAATGTGCAACGCCAGTGACTATGCAGTAGGAGCTGTTCTAGGACAACGGAGGAATAAAGTCTTTCACTCCATCCACTATGCCTCCAAGGTGCTCAATGACGCTCAACTCAACTACACCACTATAGAAAAGGAACCGTTGGCCATAATATATACTCTGGAAAAGTTTAGATCCTATTTGGTAAGATCTAAGGTGGTTATTTATACTGACCATGCG
Organism: Amphicarpaea edgeworthii; assembly: GCA_014843725.1. Classification (NCBI taxonomy): domain Eukaryota; kingdom Viridiplantae; phylum Streptophyta; class Magnoliopsida; order Fabales; family Fabaceae; genus Amphicarpaea; species Amphicarpaea edgeworthii. The sequence continues at coordinate 159,739 of CM026320.1, read as the reverse complement.
GCCATAAAGTATCTCCTTACCAAGCCAGACTCCAAACTCAAATTGATTCAATGGGTGCTACTTCTACAAGAATTTGATATTGAGATCAAAGACAAGAAGGGGAGCGAAAATTCAGTTGCAGACCATCTATCTCGCTTAATAAATGAAGAAGTCACCAATAAAGAGCTAGAGATTAGAGAGGAGTTTCTTGATGAATTCCTCATGATGGTGCAAGAGAGGCCTTGGTTTGCGGACATCGCCAATTATAGAGCTGCCCATGTGATGCCAGAAGGGATGAATTGGCATCAAAAGAAGAAATTCTTGAGGGATTGCACTTACTATGTCTGGGATGATCCTTTCTTGTTTAGGATTGGAGCCGATCAACTTCTAAGACGCTGTGTTCCACAAGAAGAGGCCAAGAATATTTTTGTGGCATTGTCATAATTCACCTTATGGAGGCCACTATAATGGTGGACGTACAGTTGCCAAGGTACTTCAATCAGGCTTCTACTGGCCAACATTATTCAAGGATGCTTTTGAAAATTCTCAAGCGTGTGATAAATGCCAAAGGACAGGGAGCATATCAAAAAGGCATGAAATGCCTCTCCAAAATATCCTTGAAGTAGAGGTCTTTGATTGTTGGGGCATTGACTTTGTTGGCCCTCTCCCCTCTTCATTCTCAAATGAATACATCTTGGTAGCCGTAAACTACGTGAGCAAGTGGGTTGAAGCTATGGTGTGTTAGAAAAGTGATGCCAAAACCGTCATCAAATTCCTAAAGCGACAAATTTTCACAAGGTTTGGAGTACCTCATGTTTTGATAAGTGATGGAGGAACGCATTTCTGCAATAAAGCTCTTTCAAAAGTCCTCCAACATTATGAAGTATGACACAAGGTAGCATCACCCTATCATACACAAACCAATGGCCAAGCAGAGGTTTCCAATAGAGAAATCAAGAAAATCTTGGAAAAGACAATAGCAGCATCAAGGAAGGATCGGGCACACAAGCTAGATGATTCACTTTGGACCTATAAGATTGCATTGAAGAATCCAATTGGTCTTACACCATTTCAGATGGTATATGGCAAGGCCTGTCACCTTCCAATAGACATGACTCATAAAGCTTAGTGAGCAATTAAATTGCTAAATTTTGATCCAACACTAATGGCCGACAAGAGAAAGCTTCAGTTATTAGAATTAGAGGAAATGAGGACTTAGGCCTATGAGTTCTCAAAGCTCTACAAAGAGAAGACCATGAGATATCATGATAAGAAGCTGCTGAAGAAGGAATTTCATGTAGGGCAACGAGTGCTCCTATTCAACTCAAGACTCCAGCTTTTCCCTGGGAAATTGAAATCCAAGTGGTCCGATCCCTTTACAATAAAAAATGTCAAATCTTACGGAGCAATAGAGATCATGGATCCATCAACGGAAGACCCACAAGCAAGTTGGGTGGTAAATGGGCAAAGACTCAAAGGCTATCAAGGTGGAGAAATTGAGAGGCTTACAACAATCATACATCTACAAAATCCTTGATCTTGTCAACCGTCAAGCTAATGATGTTAAAGAAGCGCTAGCTAGGAAGCAACCCAGGTTTGTCTCTTTCATTTTATCATTTTTGGCATGAATAAGAGCTTAAGTCTCTGCATCTATTGCTTAGCGCTACCTTTCGCTACGCATAAATGTGGCTTAAACTATTTTTGCGCTACATTCATATTCACGCTTAGCGCAACTTTGATTCGAATTGGGATGTTGCTAAGCGCTATATGCAGCTTAGCACCTGTTTGGCTTGACTTAGACTATCGCTAAGCGCAAAATCGCTCTCAGTGTTTTTTTGGCTCGATTTAAACTATCGCTAAGCGCAGGATTGCACTCAGCGTTTCTTTGGCTCGAGTACATGATTCGTTGAGCGTAGGATCGCGCTAAGCTGGATCTGCATAATTATGCAGATCTCGCTAAGTACAAGTTGTCACTCAGCGGAATGTTTTAAAAAAAAACACAAAAAACAAAAATTATTATAATTCTATTAATAATCAAGGAAGAGTGCGCTAAGCGCGAACCTGCGCTAAGCGCGTGTCTCGTAATTGATGGGAAGTTGCGAAACCGCCCACTTTCCCTCTCCCAAATTTAAATTCCTTTCTCCCCCACTCACCCAAACCTAATCCCCTTCCTCTCTCATGCCATCCTCTCTGTTTTTCTTTCCCCCTTCTTCCACACACTCACTCACTCATTGCATTCTTCGTGTCCCTCGCCCACCACATTCTCTTGTTCTCACTCCTCTTCGTCACTCTGCACACAGGTAAGCACCCTCTTCTCTTTTAATTTTGTTTTCGTTTTCTATGGTAGCATTGTTGTTCTGTTAGTGTTATTATGTCTGGGTTGTTTGCTGAATAAATTAGATTTCGTTTTCGCTTTCTTTTCGTTTTGATTTGTGTTTTGGGTCTAGCATTTTTTAGGTTTCCCTATTTGGGATTTTTGCTTTCGCACTAAGCGTGTCTGTGCGCTACGTGAGAACATGCAATTCTGGGTTTTTGTTCTTCATGTTCTTCATTCGCACTAAGCGCTCACTTTTGTTGAGCGCTGCTTCATTGCATGTTCTTCTTTGTGATGTTTTTGTGTTCATGGATCTGGAAATTTTCCAGATCCAAGCGCCGCTAAACGAGTATTCTCACTAAGCGCGCATGGTGTTTTGGTTCGCTTAGCGAAACCTTGAGCTGAGCGAATTTTTGCTTCAAACTGAGGCATTTTTGTTGTTCGCTAAGCGCAAGTTTGCACTTAGCGAAATTTTGCTTTGAACTGAGGCATTTTGGATGGTCGCTAAGCGCAAGTGTGCACTTAGCGCGTGAACTTGTTCTGCTCTGTTTTCCTTCCATTCTATGCTTTGTTTTACTATGCATCATTCCCTTTTTGTGTTCAAATTTCCATGTAGTGTCTTGGGTGTTTACTTAGCACGACACAACACTTAGCAAACACCTTTGTTTCTAATTGATTTGCTTTGTTGTTTTAATTTTCATTTATAGTATAGATGACTCCTAAATTTCGCAACAACCGCGACACATCTTCTTCTAGTGCACCACCTCCACTGCCTGCACCTCCTGCACTTGATGCACCACAAGGCCACATCAGGGTCATCTATCCATATGACGCCAACTGTTTCTCCTCCTTCGAAGCCCAAGAGAGATTTGAGAATGAGCTGATGTCTTCCGCAATAAGTTGCAACGTCGTAGCTGGCTTAAGAAGTTGTGTTCTCTATTGGATAAATCAATTGATGAACCTTTGGTCAAGGAATTCTACACCAACATTTATAAACTGGAGGGAGAATACAAGGTAACCAACTGGCAATGCAAGATCTGGGGAAAGACCATCTGCTAGGATGGTGTAGCTATCAACCGCTTTCTTCAAACCCCCTCCGATACTTGTAAGTGGCACTGGGAAGACTCAATTTGACATTTTCCTCAGTCAATACAAGGACCCCAATGTGATCACAACATTGTTGTGCATACTGGACAAAAGATATGTCAAGAACAGGGATGGAGCCATTACGAAGATTGTGCGGCCAGATATGACCACCTTAACTCAAGTGTGGTTTGCTTTCTCCTACTACACACTGGCACCCACCTTGCACACATCTGACATTACAGTGGAGAGGGCTGAATGGATATATGCCCTCATTATGAAGATGGATATAAATGTGAGTAGTTTCATATCCAATCAAATTTTTGTCATGGCTCACTCCAACATCAGCTGATTGGGTTTTTCAACTCTCATTTCAGCATTGTGCAACATAAAAGGGGCCAGCTCCAACACCTCAGTCCTTCTAAAGCTGAGCCCCCAATCACCTTCAAGTACATCTGTACTTTTTGTTACAATAAGGCTGATCTTAACAGACCTGAGCTCCCTCCCAACACTAGGAAGCAACCCCGCACCAAAACAGTTTCTGGGAGTTCTTTATCTGCCGTTGCAACTATCATTGAAGACATGTTACAAACCACTCTCAATGTTCTACAACTGTCACTTAGTTAGCAAATAGAAGAACAAACCAATGCACTATACCGAGGTCAATGTACAATCATTGACAATCTACACCACCTCTCCCTTCAACAACCAGTCATGCCTTTGGAGGCCTTCCAAGCCCATATGCAATGGCTTGCGGACAAACCTTCCTTTTTCTAAGGGGGTGGTGGTGGTGGCAACAAAGGAGCTGAGGAAGAGGGGAACCATGAGGGTGATGAAGAAGAGAACCAGAAAGAGGCCGCAGGAGATGACAACATAGAGGCCGACCTGGAGGAGGATTAGCACAGATGTGAATCATGGCCGTCTACAAGAGGCCAAGTGTTTTAAATGTTTTGTCATTTGAACAATTTTTTTGTTTATGTTATTTTTACTTTGCATATTTAACAGTTTTATAATTTAGTAATTCTATGGTAATTAAATTTTTTGTGCAACGTTGGATGTTTTGCGAACATTTAGTTCAGTTCGATGTTTGAAAATTTTGTTTTGAACCTTTGGCACAATTGTTTTCAAATTGGGTGAGAGCATATTGTTAGGTTGCTTAGTCTTGAGGACAATGTATGCATGTGAGTTTGGGGAATTAATAATTATGAGCATTTGACTTTTGAAGGACTGGTGAACATTGTGAAAATTAATTGATAAGTGTGAGAACTATACTGTGAGAGAACAATTGAGTTGTTACACTAATTTTTGAATGATTCTCTTATTGCTGTGTGCATAATTAATGTGGAAATGATCAAGGCCTTATTTCTTAGAGTGATTCCCAGAGCCAAAAAGCCAATCTAGTAAGGTTGAGAGAATCATTTGCTAAACCTTTGAGCCTAATGGATAACTATTTTGTCTTGTGAACCTAGAACCTAAACAAAAAAATTGTCCACCTTAAGGAATAGGAGAGCATATCTTTATGGTTTAAGACAAAATTGCTCCAAATTTGGGGGGAGCCAGGTTAAGACCACATTAAAAGGAAGAAATGAAGGTAACATACCTGCTATAATGTGAATCACAAGAGGCAAAACCCAAAAAAAAAATGATGAATAATTAAAAATTCAATCAATTGTGATTCAAGCATAAAGTAATGTTGTCCAACAGTGGAAATTACTTGAGGCATTGGAGGAAGTTGGTAATCTAGAAGGGAGATAAAGATATGCTTTTTAAACCCTTATGAAATTCAATTCAAGAAAAACTAATGTTCTTTGTAGCCCAGCCACAATCAAACCTAATTAAGACCTTAGTGATCCATATTGTTTGGTACATGTGCAATGAATTACAAAGAAATTCAAAAGTCTAAGTGTGCAATTTCAATTGGAATAAATTGATCATCTTATATTGTTATGCACTGAGTGCTGAGTGAAACATTGGCCTTGTGAGGGTCATAGTGTTCACTTGAACTTCAATTGCCAAATGCTCTTTGTTGGTTTGCTAAATTTATGTGCATATTGAAAACTCTCTTTGCACCCTTAATGCGTTTGATCTCAAGTGAGAACACCTTTTGCAAGTGTCATTGGTTTTAAACTTGATGCCAATCCTATCAATTGTTTCACTGCATCCACTTTGTTGCTAGGAAAATATTCTTTTTACTTGAGGACAAGCAAAGCTTTAGTTTGGGGGAGTTTGATAATCACTTTATATACGTAAATATTGCATCATATTTTGTAGCGATTATCCAATGTTCTCAAGAATTTTAGCTTCGTTTGAAATCATTTAATATAGATTTGTATAGTTTGATAATTCTAACCCTAGGAAGCTATTTTGTGAGAAATATACTCTAATTTATGTTTGCAGGCCTAGATTCAACATAAGGGAAGAATACAAGAAGAAGACATGTCTTGCTTAGCGACACGCTTTGCTCAGTGCTCATCTCGCTGAGCGCAACATCGAGCTATGCAAGACAGACGATCTATGAAGCGCTGAGCTCCATCTTGAGCTAAGCGAACTCTTCATTCGAACTAAAGATTCACTTAGCGTGACATCTCGCTTAGCGGAAGATTCTTTCAAATTGAAAATGCGCTTAGCAGACTACCTCACTTAGCGAAAGACTCTTTCGAACTAAAGATGCGCTTAGTGGAAGAACGCGCTTAGCAGAAGCCCTGTTTCTGAGATGCATTCTGCAGTATCCTGCGCTTAGCGGAATGTTGCTCTAAGTGAAGGTCCACTATATAAGCTGCACTTGTAATATTTTTAGATATTTAGACTTGGTTGAACTTTTAACAGCTTTCTCCTCTGTTCTTCCCCTGTTTTCTCTGTTCTCCCTTTCCCATTTTTGTAACATTTTCAAAGCTTCTCATGACAATGAGAGGCTAATCCATTAGTGTTGAGGACTTGGAACTAGGTGCTGAACATGTAAACGCTTTCCTTTATATCTATTCAATGAAATATTCAATTTAATGTTCATTTCTCTATCTTTATTCTTGTTATATGATTTGATCAGTTATATATGCATGTTTTAGAGTTTAACTGCCATTGACAAATGCTTTTGAACTTGGAACTGAGTTTTAACTCTAATAGAGTGTATTTCTAGACATAAGATAGACTCCATTAGTTTCGTAAAGATCTCTGAGCTTCATCAAACCACTCAACTGAACTTACCGAGACATCGGAAGTGAGGTTGAGCAATTTAGGCTTGATTTGATGAGACATCACGTTTTGAACACTTTTAGATCGAAGTTAATCTGAACTATTACTTTGAATGGAGAATATATCTTGTATGGGAAGCAAACCGGTTGAACCAAATCCTTAACATATCCATCATTCCCTTCTCACACTCAAGCATGCCAACTGTTCGATCATAGTCCTGAATCACCATTATCGTTTTTATTGTTTCTCTTTAGTGTTTAGTTTATTTTCTACTGTTACTATGTTCTATAACACAAACAACTTTTAAAAACAAAATTAGTGTTTAGGAATTGATTATTTTACTAATAGTCAAATACGGACAATTCCCTGTGGATTCAATACTGGGATCTTCCCTTTTAAACTACTTATGCAATATTTAGTTCGTTTGCCAAAATATATCATCACCAGCCTACATCACCGAACCAATGCAGTCCACCATCCCATTCCCCATTAGGTTCAGAGATTCCTATTGAAGAAAAAAGTCATCATAAAAGAAGTAGATTTGAATATGGAGGAAGTTCTAACTCATTTAGGGTAAACAATCAAGCTAAAGTTTTAAAAGACCTTTTTACTAGTATGGAAACTATTGCAGTCAATTTTGAAAAGATACACAACATAATGGAGAAAAGAGAAAGCAATGTTTGAGATGCTATAAAAGAAATCTCATATCTAAATGACACAACTCGTTACATGACGAGTGATTTGCTTAATACTAAAGCAAAGAAGGATTTGTTCATTCAAATGTTACCAGAAAAACATTTATCTTGGATATTCTTCAAATTAGGCAGATGATTAATGTTTTGATCATCTTTTAACTTTCTAGTTCTACTTCACTATGTTTTTTATATGTCTTTTTTGTTGAATTATTTTATTGATTTTATAGGTTAAATGAAGTATTTTATATTTTTGAACTAATGTTTTGTTATTATTTTTTGCTATCATTTTATGAGAATTTATGATTAGAAACTTCTGTAAAATATTTTATAATTTCATTGCAATAATACTAATATTAAAAATATGTAGAAACTAGTCATGCAATTTGATATTTTTCTCATGTTTTTTTTTTTATATGTTTGCATACTCATTTTTTGTGTATATGTCATAGTAAAGCATGTATGAAGGGGGAAGAAGAAATAAATGATGGAGAAATGGATATATATGACGAAGAAATAGATAGAGAATTTTATGAAGCCGTGTATACATGTGTGATGACAATCTATGCATTAATGCATGTCTTAAATCAATTGGTTATAATCCTTGATGAACATATTGAACGTCCATTAACTCGACGGCGAATTACTAGCATGGGATATGACTATATACATCAAACATTAAACAATGATCCTGTAATCTTTTGACAAGTATACAGAATGTATATGCACAATTCTAAGAGAAAGAACGTCGTTAAAGGATACAAGATTTATTTGCGTTGAAGAAATGCTTGCATCATTTCTACAAATAGTTGATCAAAATGCTCGATATTGTGTAATTTGGAATACATTTGGTTGATTGCAATTTGCTGCAAGTGAAAATTTTCACAAGATTTTGAAAGCCTTAAATTCAATAGCATCTTATTTGATGGCTAAACTAGATCAACCATACTTAGCAAAATAAAAGAAAGTACAAGGTTTCATCCTTACTTTAAGGAATGTGATAATTATTTAATTATAAAGAAAGTTATAATTTGTCATTATTATAACATGTATTTTTAAGAACATGATTATTATTATATATGAATAATTTTAGGATAACATGGTAGCTATTGATGGTACACATATTCTAGCAATGGTGAAGGGACGAGAAGTAAGCAATTATCGTAACCGTCATGGAAAGATATCTCAAAATGTATTAGCAGCATGTAATTTTAATTTGGAATTCATGTACATTTTTAGCGGGTGGGAGGGTTCAGCTCATGATTTCAAGTGGTTGAGTGATGCTTTGACAAGGAGGAATGGACTTAAATTGCCTCAAGGTAAGTATTTAATTTTTAGATGATAAATATACTTTTTAATACTTTCTATACTAATTTTATATCTATATATGTATTTAGGTAAATATTTTGTAGTAGACTATGGATTTCCTAATAGACACCAATTTTTAGTTCCATTTCGAGGTGTGCAATATCATTTACAAGATTTTATAGGTCATGGTAATGACTCTGAAAATCAGAATGAATTATTTAATCTTCATCATGCATCTTTAAGGAGGTTGGGAGGATATTTGGTATTTTTAAATTACGGTTCACAATTTTTAAGTCAGCTCCTCCATTTACATTTAAGGTATAGGCAGAACTTGTATTAGCATGTGCAACCCTTCATAACTTTCTTCATAAAGAATGTCGTTCCGATGAATTTTCAATTGAATCAGTAGATGAATCTCCATCTTTAGAATCATCGGTTAATGAATACCATAATGTTAAACCTACTATTCAGACCCAAGAACATGAATGAGAAGATGCTAATGCATGGAGGGCTGGTATAACTTTAGATATGTGGAGAAATGTTATATAGGAAGAAACTTAAATTTATAATTAATAATTATGCAGAGTTTATAATCATAAATTTTTCATGTTATTAAACTTTTTTATTTTATTATTTGATTGAACATATAAATAACTTGTGACTAGTTTGTATTCAATGATATTTTTAAATTTTTTTTTTCTTTCAAAAATGCATAGAATCTTTTCAAATCTTATAAATCCTTGAAGTCTTGGAAATCTCATAATATAAATCCGAAATCCAAATTATAAAATCCTAATCACAAAAGTCTTTTTAAAAAAATCTTAAAATTTTTTAGTTTCCTACAAAATCTTTAAAATTTTCAAGACTTTTTTTATGTCAAAAAAGTCTTTTAAAATCCTAATCCAATACACTCCCTTAGTGAAAATTATTTTAACAAAATTTAAAACTTTTCATTTAGTTATAAATTTATAATCAATATTTTTATATAAAATTATTTTAGAGTATCATTAATTAAAATTTTATGTTGTTAATTAGCGAATTTTTTGAATGATTATTTAAAAAATCATAATTATTTTTTAAAATTAACTTAAAAATAAAATTATTGAATAAGTGATAAAAAAAATGTTCAACATATTATAAAATCAAAAACTTATTTATATAAATCATTTTTTGGTATGTAATGTTCTTCAACTGATATCAATAATTTATTTACATTAATTATTTGACTAAGATGATTCTTATTGAATCATAAATATCAACCAAATGTTTGCTCTCGACAAATTCTTTTTATACGATTCATATGACTCATTTAAATAGAATGGTACATGATTTCTTTTCTTTTTTTTTATGAGAAATGGAAGTGTGCATGACTTTTTTATTTTGTTTGTGTCGAATATTAGAAAGATGTATGTATAAATTATATTATAATAAATTATATATTATTGGAATTGATTGTTTTTTCAAATTTAAAGTTAACTAAAAATAATAAATTATATGACTCAATAAAGTATTTCAATCAAACATTTAATTACTATTATTTTAAAAGGCAATAGGATAATTGGAATTAAATTGATATTATATAAGGGAAACACTTTTTTTTTTTTTAGGGAGTAAGAGAAACACTTAATAGATACAAACCTAACATATTATTCTTAGACAATTAGGTACAACCAACAATAATTTTACAACTAATAAAATAATAAATCATATTGTCAATTAAATCATTTTTAGATATTTTTTTATTTTTATCTTATATTTTTTCCTAATTGTGAGCTAAATGACATTAAAAATTTAAATACATAAAATATTCAAATTTAGAAAATATTATTTGAATTTCAAAATAATATATTTTATTTATTTATTTTATTTTAAATAATAATTTTATTAATGCAAATAAAAGACGTTGATTCCTTGTAATTCAAAATTTTGTAAGGTTTATAATTTTTTAAATATACAATATATTTTTTTAAAAAAAATACTCTACCGTCTGAAAATTAAAATTACAACATAAAAGGATATTAATTTTTTTTTACTTCAAAATCTCTGATTTATTAATTTATTTAATTTTATTAGGCGTAAAATTATTATTGGTTGTATCAATGATTTCTTAAGTTTGTACTTACCAAAGTATTTCTTGTTACAAAATATTGGACCCATTTAATATTTAATTACGGTGATAAATTTAATATTATATTTATTTAATATTTTAATTTTAATCACTGTAACATATTCTTTATGGATTATGAAATTATTTATTAGTCTTAAAACTTGGAAGGGAAAACTTATTTTAAGTGTATGTTACTTTAAAAGGTCACGAGGGACTAAAAACAAATTGAAAACTTTCCCCCCAAAATATAAAACGATGATTTTATATTTTGCGATCAATGTTTAAATAAATTTAAATGTTTTTTTTCTTTTAATTGTACTTTAAAATTTTATGACTATTTTATTTTACTTGAAATTAGTTAAATGGACCGTTTTCACTCCTATAAATGCAATTACACCACTACGCCAACCATTTGAATTAAATACATGATTAATATATAATATTTTTTATGTTTATTAATAAATATTACTTATCGAACGAAAAAAAAAAAGTTATCAAAGAGAATTGTTAAAATAGGTCGGCGATTATGATTAATATATAGTATCAATGGGCATTGATAAATAACTATCTCAAGGAGAATTGTCTCCCATGAAAAATATTTATGGATTTTATCATAAAAAAAATGATATTATTAACAAAGTCATTTCAAATTATTTGGTAGTAAAATATATTAAATAAATAGTTTTTCAATTTTAAAATTGAGTCAAAATATTATTAATAATAAGTATATTAATTAAATAAATATTTTTATAATTCATAATTTTCTCGAGGAGAATTTTATCCCGTAAAAAATTAAATATATTGTCAACAAAAATCACAATAATATAATATACCCTTCATGGTCCTTATTATTTAGTTTGTTTTCTTGAATTTTAAAAAAAAGTTATTAACGTACTAATTTTATCCTTATTAAGGATCATTAACTTATGCACTACTATCAATATAAATCACAAATACTTAAAGGCATCTTTATAATATTATGTTAAATATTAAGAGAATGATATTGATTATTTATAATAATTTTACGTTACTTAAACAAGATTATCTTACATGAATGATATTTGTCATCTCTATCATATAATAAATTTAAAACTAACTTAATTTATTAATAATAATATATATGAAATTTTTAAAATAATTTTGTATTATAAATATATTTAATAATTACATTTTACTATTCTAATTATATATATCATGTAATATAAACAAATCAAATTAATATTTATTTTAGAAAATTATAATATAGTTATTACACATAAATAGTCATTTTAAGTTTAATTATAAGGAATAAAAATATAAAATTAAAAAATAACAAAACGGAAAAAAAAAAAAGGAAAAGAAAAGACAAACTGAACAGGAAAAAAAAAGCTAAGTAAGATAAATAATAAAATAAGTTTATTTTTCTATAAAGTAAAATTATTTCAAAAAATTGAAAAAAAAATTTAAGATAAAATTATTTCAACTAATTTTAAAATGAAAAAGAAAAAATGGAAAGAAAAATGTAAAATAAAAAAATATTAAAAAAAACTGAAAAGAAAGACAGAAAAGGTCGAGTATAATAAATAATAAAAAAATTATTTTCTTATAAAGAATAGATATATAATAAAATATAAAATAAAAACAAAATAACAAATTAAAAAAAGAAAAAGAAAAAAGCATAATAGAAAGAAAAAAATAAAAGAGCGAGAAGAAGAAAGAAAGTAAGAAAGATAGATGAGAGAGAAAAAAAATCCATTGGCATGTGTCTAAAAAGTTTCTAAAATTGATATAGCATAGATTCTTTTTTGTCACATCATTTCTCCTTTAAACAATTTGTTAGGACATACAAAAAGATGACTGTGGGTATGCATTATAACACCATACAAGGCCCAAGTTTATGCCATTGAATAAAATGTAAATGGACACAGTGGGGACTTTGAAGTGAATGTTGGTTTAGTTGACGGGTTCCAAGGGTTAGGGTTTATAGCGTAAGGAAAAGTTAATTCAATAGCCTGGGAGCTTGTGGCAACAATCAAACAAGCCAAATACCTTTTTTAGACTAATCCTCATTGGTTCAATTCTATTTCTATTTCTATGGCAGAGAGTCTAATTCTTGTCTTTCAAATTGTTTATAGGAATGTTGTCATTCCAATGTAAGTGTCCTGAAGTTGATGTTGGGCTGTTGTCCAAATCATTTGTCTGTCTCGGGATAGAAGATGTCATTGAGACAACGCTAAAATGTCTACTGTTGAGGAACCAACAACTGTATCGATTGTTCCAGAAACTGTGGGGGAGACTGCAATTAAGGTTAATTTTTGAAGAATCAAGCACCACACGGACAGAAGAAAGGGACAACACGGACAACAAGACGGACTAATTGCATGTAGAAGACCTAAACATTAAGCTTTGAAATATTCTATATGCTATTATGTGTGTTTTCCTAATGGTCATAACTTTAAATTCCAAAGAAATCATTGGATTTTTTTCTTTTCTTTTTTGAATCTGCAATATGGGTATAAGTTTTTTTATGGCACCTAGTTAATTGGTTTATTATAATTTCGTTACAGAGCATACCTTCATAATTAATATCGTTACAAATTTTCATCTTGAATAACGGTCTACCAGTGCTTTGGCTTTATCTGGTGCAAAGAACCTAGCCTGCACAAAAAGGTTATATCAGTGTTAAATTTTTTTACAAAAACAGGATAAATCAATCATGCATTTATGCAGAAAAAGAAAACTTTGGTTTATGTAAATGTTATTTTAACATTTTTTTCCGCCTACTCAATTATGCATGAACTTACTTGTATGAACATCCTTTCTGCATCACCAATATTTTTGTTTTCTTTTAGGATGATCGCCTGTAAAAATACATGGCATAATTTGAGTGAATAGCTTCTTTCACTGTGTCTATTGGATCAAAATAATCTAATATCAAGTAATCTGGGTGAAAAAATGGTAGAGAAAGGGATTGATTTAAGACACAACACAGAAGTCATTTTGTGGTAAGTTCTAAAATAAGATTGTATTAAGATAGACTAAAAATTAGAAGCATAAAAGTATGGTCGTAATTCAGAGAAAACCTGACTTGAGACACTTGGTTTGATAGACATCTAAATATATTGCTGAATTAAATAACAGATAATGCAATATAAACATTACCAAGTGGTCATGGTTGGTACCAATGAGGGTGTGGCTTATCTGATAGGCATGAAGAGACAGAGCCACAGCCTAAGAAAGTTTGGAATGTTAGTTATGTCAGTTAGTTGGTTAGTGTCATGCAAATAGCGGAGCATGCAGAAAGTTTCATGCTTTGGAGTGATCTTATCTCGTCACTCCCTCCATCTTCTTGTTCCCCCTTGGCTTCCAATAAAACGACATCTCCTTCTTCGTTCACCCTCTCGTCTTCTACCAATAGAATCACCCTTAGGCTTTTCTCCGGGCATCGGTGGTTTGTCCCAAAAGGGCCATTGTAGCGATAACAGAGATTCCCATCTCGCCGTCTAAGGTATTCTAGGTAGGGTAAGTTTCGCGTGTCCCTGAACCCCAAAAATGTGTTTCCATTTGATTTGGTCATGGATGTTGTCACTTCTATTCTTCCATTACCTGACCACAATCGTGCTGATCCTCCCGTTGATTGACCACCACTCGCGCCGCTCTGGTTTGACCTAGCGGTTATGCTTTCACTGCTCTGATGTCAGGTATCTGCAATATTGAACGTTCATTGGGTTTCGTCCTTTTTTCTTGCACTATTTCTTCAAGATCCCGTGCTATCTTCATTGCTCTTAGTAGATCTTGAGGGTCATGCTGTTATGCTTCCTCCACTTTTCCCGTATGCCTCAATGCCACAAGTCTTTCATATACTGGTCCTCTCTCAATTCCGCCATATTGCCTTACCAATGCTGTTGCGAAATCTCCCCATGACAGGTCTGGTGCCTTCATATGCCAGAATTGGAACCAATGAACGCAAGTTTTTGTTTCTCTACGAGCTTGATCTCTTGCACTTCAAAAAACTTCTTTGCACGTGTTATCCACCCCATAGGTCGGTCCCTTCGAATGACAAAATTTCAACCCTTTTGATCCAAGAACGCCGATTGCCATTGTTGTCGGAATCCATTTCTTCTTCATCTTTATCATTCTTTTCACTGTCAATTTTCTTTTCCATGTCTTTTTCTTCTTCCTCTGTGATTCCCTGTATTTGCATCAAGATTTTCATCATCTCCATTACCTCCGCCATGCTCTTCTTTATTTTGGAAATGTGGTTTCCTTGCTTGTTTGTTGCTTTCGTCAATGTTTCGACTGATGCTTCCAGCTCCACCACCCTAGTTTCGACTTTCTCCATCACACTTGCTCGATCAGATCTGGAAGGTCGTACCAAAGTTGTTAGGCACCTCTTTTGGAACTTAGGATATACTGAATGAAACTTCACTAATGCGTACCATTAGGAACAAAGGAGCTGTCTCTCCCTTCTCTTTGGCATAACCCAGTTTAGAGAATAGTAATATCAAAAGCTAACTAACACAAATCAGATTTCCTATATATATAGTTGGTTAGATATTAACCAACTAACAATCCCCCCTAACCAACTAACTGACATAACTAACATTCAGTTGGTTTATTTATTATTATCTACACTTCCTCTCCTCCTCCTATAATAGACATTCCAAACTTTCTTAGGTTGTGGCTCTCTCTCTCTTCATTCCAAACACCAACCTTGTCTAGAAGGGATGAAGAAGTTGAGCTACAGGGATTGTCAAGACCTTTTTGGAGGGAGGTGAATGAGATAGATGAAGAAGTAAAAACTGACCCGATTCTTAATAAAATTGTAGAGGAGCTGAGGACAGATTCAAATTCTCACCTTCAGTATACTTTGGAGCATGGGAGGCTGTACCATAAAGGGAGGTTAGTAATTCCAGCCGCTTCTATTTGGATTCCCAAATTACTGCTGGAATTTCATGCTTCCCCTACCGGAGGACATTTGGGGGTTTATAGGACTTACAGGAGACTGGCTCAATCAGTATATTGGATAGGAATGAAAGGGAGAGTAACTGAATATGTGGCTGCCTGCCCTGTCTGCCAGAGCAGTAAATATCAAGCCTCATCTCCAGCGGGCTTGCTACAGCCCTTACCCATTCCTAATGCCATGTGGGAGGATATTAGCATGGACTTCATAGTAGGGTTACCTAAGGTAAAAAGGGTAGATGCAGTGCTGGTGGTAGTAGACAGATTAAGTAAGTATGGGCATTTTATTCTGATAAAACATCCTTACTCAGCTAGATCTATCGCAGATATTTTTGTGAAGGAGGTGGTAAAGTTACATGGACCCCTCTTCTATTGTTAGTGAGAGACCCTATTTTTCAGAGCAATTTTTGGCAAGAGTCGTTTCAACTTCAAGGGACAAAATTGAAGATAAGTACAGCCTATCACCCAGAAACGGATGGGCAAACAGAAGTATTGAACATATTTGCATTGTTTCTGTTCTGAGCAGCCAAGGGCTTGGGTTGAATTTATACCATGGGCAGAATATTGGTATAATACCAGTTTTCAGGGAGCAACAAAGTGCACCCCATTTGAGATAGTTTATGGGAGGCCTCCTCCATTGTTGGCCAGGTTTATACCAGGAGAAACGCTAGTGGCGGCAGTGGCACAGGACCTCATGGATAGGGATGAGGCCTTGAAGCAGCTGAAAGTCCATCTTCAGAAAGCACAAGAGCAGATGACAAGACAAGCAAACAAGCACCGGACACCGATCAAGATAAAGGAAGGAGATTGGGCTTATCTGAAAATTCGACCTCATAGACAAGGTTCAGTAGCTACAAAACTACATCCTAAATTGGCAGCCAGATACTATGGTCCTTACCTAGTGCTAAAGAAAATTGGTGCAGCAGCCTTTCAACTTCAGTTACCGGATCAGGCCAGGATTCACCCAGTTTTTCATGCATCATAGCTGAAACTAGCAATTAGGGATCACTCAGTGAAGGCAGAACCTCCCGCTGGTCTGCATGCTGGAACATCTGACTACTATTCGGCAGCTATTCTGGGGGATCAAACAGAAGTTGTGGGAGGTGAGTCAGTTCAACAAGTTCTGGTACAGTGGCAAGGGAGAGCAAGGGAAGATGCCACATGGGAAGACAAAGACAATATATCAACAGCTTGTTTCCAGAGCTTAACCTTGAGGACAAGGTTAGTTCAAGGGAGGGCGGTATTGATAGGGATGAAGAGACAGAGCCACAGCCTAAGAAAGTTTGGAATGTCTATATAGGAGGAGGAGAGGAAGTGCAAATAATAATAAATAAACCAACTGAATGTTAGTTATGTTAGTTAGTTGGTTAGGGGGATTGTTAGTTGGTTAGTGTCTAACCACACTAACCAACTATATATAGGAAATCTGATTTGTGTTAGTTAGCTTTTGATATTACTATTCTGTAAACTGGGTTATGCCAGAGAGAAAGGAGAGACAGCTCCTTTGTTCCCAATTGTACAGTTTTGAGTCTTTGTGCATCAGTGAAGTTTCATTCGGTATGAGTATCTTCTCTATATCCTAATTCTCAGTTAGTGTTATACATCTCTGTTCCAAAAGAGGTGCCTAACAACTTGCTTATCACATTAGTATTCAGATGACTAGGAGATTCTTAAATGAACTTACACTAACTTATTAACTTATCTTTAAACAATAGTAACTATACAGATATCAGTGAATGGGATTTTAATAAGTACCCTTTTAAAGAATGTTAATAAATTCCAAAACCCATTTCGCCGTCCAATTGCTACAACCATCTTTTGATTGGTACCATAGTTGCCCTTTGATTAGGTATTGGAGAAACATTACCTATTGAGAAATCTTTAACTTTAGGTCTTAAACTCATTAAATTTGAAATAAAATATCATGGTCCTGTATTTTTTTCAAAATTTATCCTAATTAAAATTCAAAACAATTTTGATTATTTAAGGAAAAAAAAAAACACATCAGATTTTGTTCTCAAGGCTTCACCTAGATGAGCACATGGACTACTGAAAAATGATTCCACTTCTAACTAGCAGATTTGTATATTTTAGTCTATTTGGCCCAACATCTTCTAGAATTTAATTTATATAAACTAACTATTAGTGCAAAAAAATATTTATACAGATATCCAATAGATTTAGATCATTTTACCAAATCATCCTATTCATTAATATGATGTGGACATACAGGTGAATTCTTATTGAATGGTCTGCGTAAAAATGTATCTAACATATTTTATAAGAGTTTAATGGTGATATACTAACAATATAAAATAATTTTATACTATCATTTAATTATAACCCACCTTATGGTAAATCAAATGACTTAAAAGTCATGCAAATCAAGGCCTTGCCAAAAGAAACCATTTAAGGTAAGTCTATTGACTTTTATAAAACTATCTTAAAGCTATAAATGTTGAAAAATCCTTTCACATTACTTTTGTGAAACTAGCATTTCTTACAACTCATGGCCTTGCCAAAAGAAAGGAATACTTGCACACAAACCCTGAAAAAATGCAGTGAGAAGAAAAACTAACAGAGTTCAGTAAATGATAAATTCTTATACACATTTTCTGTATTGCTAATTATTTTCTTCAATTAGATTTATAATGAACAAAAAAGGAGCATTTAGTAATCAATTGAGAGAAATTAGAGACCTTAGCTAAGTATCCACGAAAATCATTTGGGTGAGTAGATATGAGCTGATCATAAACAGCTACAGCATCACTGACATGGCCCCAATCTGAGTAGGCTTTCCCTAGAAGTAATTCAACCTGAGAATTGCAGGAATATAAGAAAAGCTATATATAAGGAAAAAATAAGGAAAATTAAGTATGCGGTATGCACATTGAGAATGCTACATCTCAGAAAATCCTAAAACAGAAAAAGATTCAGATGAAGCTAACTAAATTTTTCCTTATTTCCATAGATACTCCATTTCATTACTGTTAAATGACATTAGGTTATTAGTCCTATTCTTCGTGAGCTTGGTGAAGGTGCTGTGTTTGCCAATGGCAGATGGTGGTTGATAGCAAGTCTGTCAACAGGAACAAGGGGCTGCAATAAAGGCAGCCTAGGGTTACCAAATGGGCACTGTCAAGGTGCTGTGCTACAATGAAGGCAGCCTAATGTCACTACAATAAAGATGGCTTAGGGTTCGCAGAAGCACAGTCTCCCAGGTGGGAGAACTCTGATATTTGAAATAAGTAAACAACTGAATATTATTTCTCTGATCACTTCTATACAGGGAGATTACGAAAATACAGCAGACTAAACTAACTAATTCTAACCTAGTAATTGCGGGCAACAAATACACTGATATGCTGTCCTAGTTATAGAAATAAAGGAAACTAAATACAAGAAATAAATCTGTACAACAATGGAAATAAGGAAATAAATATCTCATGCTAGAACGGTAGGAATTTACTTGGACTGGATCCAGCTTCTGCAAGTCTGTTGGGTTGCTAACAGATTTTTTGCTCAAGTTTTCTGAACTCAGACGCTCACGATAGGCCAAAAGTAATTGAACAGCCTGTTAAACAAAGAATAGAAAAAAAAATTGTTAATCAATTCAACATCCACTAGAACCACAGTGTGTCCAAATGAAAAAACCCATATTTCATTATTTCTGTACAATATAATGTTTGGTTTAAGGACTTATTTTTTGTTACCATTTTATGTTTTCTTTGATAATTTAATAATTGCTCTGTTTTCTTTTTTCAAAGGTATTACAGAAAATGGTAAAAACAACATTCATGAACAAATCTTTAAAGAGAAGAAACAAAATGAAATAGGTGGGTCAAACAAAATGGATTGGGTAAATTTTGAATTGAATTATAATGGATGAGTTAAAATAAGCCATTAATCCATTTATGACTCATTTAAGAAAAACCATTCAACCCATCCATTAACTATTTTTTTATGGATAGAGATATCCAACCCATCCATTTACCTAGGACCCAAAAAAAAGTACATTATATTTTATTTTTAAAAAATATATAAATAAAGTTCGATACTTATACATATTCTTATACCCAAACATAATATAGCTCAAGACCAGTCCCTTAAAAATACATTCTCAATCAATGTACTTTAGACTACTTAACCCAATGAATTGCAAATATACATTGGATGGCTCATTATCAATCCAATAACAAATGGTGATTCAATTAAACATCTTAGAATATGGGTTTGGGCCTAACTCAACTTCAAAAAGTAGCTCATAAGGTAAGGATTATCCCCCATTTATTTACTTTATCTTGGTCTTATCTCTAGCTAATATGGGACTTGGGTTTTTCTCAGTAAACCCTCTCACACCCAACACTTTTGGGCTTGGTGCGTGCATAATATGATGGGAGACCCTTTTAATAGATCTAGGATAGACTCTAATACCATCTTAAAATATAGGTTTGAATAACTTAATCCCAGAAGCTAGTTCATAAGGTGAGGGTTTCCCTACACTTATATACTTTATCTTAACCTTATCTTTAACCAATGTAGGACTTGGGTTTCTCCCAATAATTTTTTGTGATTATTAGGGAATACAAAAAATGAAAAAAAAAATGTTTTGACCATTGTGTACAAATCAATGAAAAGAAGAAACAACATGAAAATAGTGGCATATTTGTAGTTATTACTGAAAAACAAAATGAATAAATAAATAAATAAATCCACAAACCCGAGGAACCATAAGCTTTTGAACCAGAATGGTCACATCATGAAATTGGAGCATTTTACACTAAAGCCTAAGGTCAGATAAGCAATTAATACACTCTTTTTTTTTCTCTGTTATTTTCCTTGGGAAGGGATGTTCCACCTAGGAAAAAAAAATCTCTTACTCAGTTACAGAAAATGTCTACTGGCAATCTGGCACAAAAAAAGGAATTCTTGTATGTTTTTCAAAGTATAATCAATGTCAATGACAGATAAGGACTAAGGACTTAACTTTCCAAAATATTAAACAAATCAATATTTATGTGTAAATCATTGATCTAAAGAATCAGAAACAAGAAAATAATGTGGAAGCAATCAACCTATGTTTTCATCCGGTACTCCAGAAAGTTTCAGGTGTAAAATTAGTTATCCTCTATGGACAGCATTCTGAATATCAGTATGAAAAAATGTACTTGTTTGTAGTTTGTAGAAAAACAAATACAAATTAACCATCATCAAGCAAAATAATAGAATTAATTCACGCAGCACATTCATCGTAAGAATCCATTATCATGACAACAAACCTCCTCTGGCTTTTTGGAAGCAAGTAATGAATTGGAAAGGCCACGGAGAACTTCAAATTGGATATCTTTGGAAACCTGTCAGAGATTAACCAATTTTTTATGGATAATGGCAGATGGAATTACTAAGCCTGCTATATTTGATCACTAAGAATTTGTAGGTATAGCCTCTTCTGCCCGAAATTTCAAATTCTAGTTAAGTGGATTTGGATGTACACTATACATGTATTTACTAGTACAACTAATAAGTGGACACAATAGATATATTACATTCATTAAGAAAATAAATATAAAAAACTTAGTATATATTATGGGAGGAAAAGAACAAAAAATACTTTACAAAATCAGAAAGAAAAAAAAGGCAGCAAATAAATTAGGACATAATTTATCCCAAGTCCTAACATAATCATCTACTTCCTGAATGGACTAGATTCTTATCCTCCAAAAAAAATGTTGAAAATACTGACCCTTGCTGAGCTTTTATATGCAGCAACACTCCCTTCATAATCTTTGAGTTCGTACTTAACTTCTCCAAGCAAACGAAAAACATCAACATCATTTGGTTTTTCCTTGGAATAACACCCAAAAAAAAGTTCAACAGTTATTCAAAGATCAAATAGCATGATTTGCACATATTTTTGAAATAGAGGATTTTTGAGACCAGTAAATATATGGTTATAATTTCCCTGGGTAGAAGATACTTTCCAACACAAGTAACTGGAAAAATTCCAGGGGATATGATATCCATATCCAAATGGCCAAAACAATACCTTTGTCAAATCATCAAGTAGAGAAGCAGCTCTTGCATATTCCCCTAGTTCAGCCAAAGTTACTGCAGCTCCCTGAAAATCATTTAAAATGTATCTAGAAACACAGAAATCAGAAGAACAGAACTAGCAACCCAAACTTACTTCAATAGCAGTTGGATCTCTTGGGGAATTACTTAATGTTGCTTCAAATTCCTTAAGCCTACTCTGCCATATATCACAAAGTATATTATAAATAATTCTGTGGTTTTGTCAGAATGTATAGAGATGAAACTTAAAGGTGAGATGAGAAAGGAGAAAGGTGATAACTTTAAAATTGGATGAATAATTTACACATAATAAATGTTAATATTCCCTAATGGAAAGAGTAAATACTCCAGGAGGACTGAAATTTAATCTCAGAATCAGATAGAACCAGACCAAACAAAGCCAATTAATGACAACCCTAGCTGATAGGTGTCAGAGAAATAATAGAATCTGTATACTGTAGTAAAGCAAATCCCATGCCTATATCAAGGTGATAACATGTGTGGATGTTAAAGAAAATGAAACAACAAAGTGGTCTAGGCAATTCAAAACTGGGAATTTCTCCCAAAACTCCCAATTGATTTCCACCTAACTCCCAACCCTTCATGCCAGCTCAGCAGTTAGTTGCACAGGAAATGATATTGCATCCTCTCTCAATAGTTATTTTTCCTATGTCATTCCCCCTTTTTTTCCTTTCATACATATGCCTTAGTTCCTCTTGGCATCTTATCTCTAGCTAATTAAAGAAAAATTAGGATCCTAAAAATATCGTCTGATACAGTAATTATTAAACAGGGTTAAGCACAATAAGTACTATTAACTTGATTGCATAATCAGAACTGTTCATAATCTTCAAAAACAGGTTATAAAATTTATTTGCTGTGTGTGCATGTGCTTGCATGTGTTTATAACAGAAGCTGTTCAATGGCAACAAGACCTGAAAGAAAAACCAATTAGCCTTTTTAATAGAATCTCTATCCATACTATAAGCATTAAGCATATTTAAATTCCTGGTAGACTATTGTTCTAAAATCTCCTTTTCTACATATTACTTCTTTATATTTTACAAGTGAGTGTCTGTGCCTGTGGAAAGCTTTACATGAGTATCTCTGATACAAAAATACAGCTCTATCATATCCAAGCTATCTATATATATTTTTCATCTTGCCTGATGTTGTCCTAATGCCGATGAATAATGTTGAAAATAAGAAACACAACCAACAAAAGACCAGATTCTTATATACCAAACATCCTACCTTTCCACCAGTCCATGAAAAGAAACAATCTTAATTCAGTGAACTTTTACTTCATAAGGAAAGGAAATAAGAGTTTAAGACTAAAATAATTAGGAAAAACATTAGTGCCTGACTGATTTCCTGAAGATAACAATAATTGGGTGGAAATCATACCTGAAGAGTAGCTTTATCCTCCTCAGACAACTTACTATTGACCACAGCACTGTCTTCAGTGGGACTAACACTGCAAGATATCCCATTTTGGGGGCACAGAAAGATAGACCAATTTAAACTGTAATCAAGACTAAAGGGCAATTAAATGAACG
Organism: Amphicarpaea edgeworthii; assembly: GCA_014843725.1. NCBI lineage: Eukaryota > Viridiplantae > Streptophyta > Magnoliopsida > Fabales > Fabaceae > Amphicarpaea > Amphicarpaea edgeworthii. The sequence goes on along the minus strand of CM026320.1, from coordinate 136,495 downwards.
CGATGAGGAAAGATATGAATAACATTCATATTCACAAGCAGCACAGAGCATAACATGGTTTACAATTCATGATGTTGAATATCTTGAACTATATAAGTTAGATGAAGGATTTAATGGAAGTTGATAAGTCTGTTTAGTAAAAGGCTTTTCCAAGTTTATTTGTAACAGCAAGCTAACTAAGCATATGAATGATTTAGATGTTAAAAATGATGTGTCTTAGCAAGCAACTAACACACCAACCCATACAATGTAAGGGAAAATTAACAATTAAATTAAGTGATGGTATCAGGACTTAAGCTATATTATCTGGTTTAAATGTGCAAGCATACCTTCCTGATGGAAGAAAATCTCCAAAAGCAAAAACCAGACCGAAGACTGCAACGGCTACCCCTACTCCAATCTGCATCATGATGGTTACATGCATACAGTTTTGATTATTATTATTATTATATAAATAAAAGAGACATTTATGAGGAAAAAAGGAACAATTGTACCTTAGTACCAAGGCCAATTGTCTTATTGTCGGAAGGAATGGGTGCATCATAGTCAATTGCTCCAAATTCTTTTACATCCTCTGCCTTCTTCTGCTCAAGTGCTGACCTGAGTAGTGTCATTCATAAAGAACAATTTAAGATTTATTGGTTTTGATAGAAAGAGGTAAGGTGTACCTTCTAACTGCTTTTAGCCGTTCCTCAAAGTCAACATCGAAAAAGTCGTTCCTAGATTTGCCGTCAACTTGTGAACTTAAACGTGGTGCCGGTGCCTCTGCCATATCATATCATATCATATCCTATCCTATCCTATAAAATCAAATTATGAATATGGGTTTGCAATTCCACTAACGAGAAGATAGAGGGTGAGACTGTTTAGTTGATGATCCCTTGCTGCAATGCAACACGTAACGTTAACGTAAACACTAAGCATGGCATCACAATGACATAATTTGAATAATTGTAAAATGTCACAGACCTTTGCGGAGCCTGAGACACTAAACCCTTGTCAGATTTGTTGGTCTGAAATAGAAATAATCAATCGAAATCAAAATGAAAATCAAATTCGAACAGCGTGTAACAGAGCAAAAGGGCAACCTTAATCCTGTTTTCTCCAAAACCACGGCCTTGCTTTGAATCGCAGCAATTTATTTGAAAGCAAAACAAAGCGCCGCTTCTGACTGACATTGCATGCATATTTGTAGTCCACATAGACACTAGTTCTTAGTTATTTAGCTTTTCTCTTCTCTTATGTAGTAGAAGTAGAATTGTTGTTTTCCAGCGCAGCAACAATAACAATAGTGATAAGGTTGCGAGACCCCGTATCTATCTGCATCTAGGGGGAGCATACAAATGAGTGGAAATAAACTATCAACTAAGTACATGAAAAAAAAATTGGGATTTGGATCACCTCATGTCATATTATCATCATGTGAGATCTCAACTCTAAAGTCTCAATTAGAATTAAAAGAGAGAAATTTTAAATAAGAAAAACATAAAATTTTGATGGTGAAAATTTTTACTTGAGACTTCAAATATCCAAGTGAAAATTCAACACGAGAGAATCCTTTCCCAGTAGAATATAAGATTAGAGGACACAAATCTCTTACTATTTTTTTAAGTTTATAACAAAATACTTTTTAACTAAAAAATGCTTAAAACAATTTATAATAATTATTTAGGTTCTTAAAAAATCTAAAACACCAAAATTTACTGTAGTATTTGGATTGGTTTATTTAAATTTGTTTAATGAAATAATCATTTATTTAAATAAGTATTTATTTATGAAATAATCACTTATTTAATAAATACTTATTTTAATTTAAAATAAAATGGCCCTTTATCTTAAATTGAAAAGTGATTTTTTAATACTTTATAATACATTTTTTTTTTTGGATGAACCCAAAGTTGGTATTATTTATATTGCATAATTACTTGCTAACAATATAGCAATTAAAATGGCCCCAAACTAACTTGAAATATGTAAATCACTTATCTTTAATCTATAGTAACTATGATGGAATATCTCATTTTAATTTCTATTTTTTATTAGACATTTTACCCTTAATCTTTATTAAATAACAATTATAATGGGAGTATCTCATTGTAATTTCTCCAAACAATTTTTCTCTAAATAATAATATCTCCTAGTTGAATTGAAGGACTAAAATCTAATCTAACTCCTTTACTTGATAGCACCAGACCGAGAGGAAACGATTCAACACAATCCCCTTAACCTTAACCCTACCCCTAAAGTAGTAACCTAAGGATGTATTGGATGTTCCGCAATGTCATCCGTAATTACTTACGACTCATGAGCGAGTGCATTGTTCCGCAATGTAATAATCAGTAGTCCCTTAATTGTTTTTAGCCTCCCTGGATTTGGAGACCCAAAAATATGGGGGAGTTTTTCTAATCTCCATATGTTCCAGTCAACTGATATCTCTTATTCTGATCAAAGTCAAGGACAAGAAAATTCATTGTGATTTGTGACTATAATAAATCAGGCTCGTCCGTCCATGTACATACATCATATCATATCATAGATTCATACAACCTATCCCTATACTTCCAAAATTAGCAAAATCAAATTGGCACGGGTATGCTTTTTTGAGGCGGCCGCAATAGAGATATCTATCAACAACTCATTCACAGGAAGACTGGAGCCATTACCAGTGTAATCGTTGCAAGCATCTTTATAAGGACATGGATTGAAGGCCCAGCTGTGTCTTTGAATGGGTCTCCCACTCTGCCAAATTAATAAAAAAAATCAAATCATTAATCAAGAAAAAGGAAAGAAAACACAATTACCAAAAATAAACTACACATATACATGGTGCCAGTCTAGTTTACATCAGCATTCAGCCAATCATAAAGCTCAAATGACAATTTTAGGAAAAGCTTTCATGCTATCTCCCACACTGTTTATCCAACGGGAATGGGGTATAGTTAGGTTTGGGTGGTTGAGGAGGACAACTTGGAGTGGCCGCCGGATGAGGTTGCAACCAGCCAACCACAATAGTACCAACTACCAAGGATAGTGCAAGCACTGGGGGCAATGGCATTAAGGAGCTTGTCGGAGCAGTGACAGTTGGTTAGCAGAAACAGGTGGCTTGGCATGGTTGCAAGTAGGAGAACATTAGCATGTGCAAGAAGCCTGAGGTTGTGCAACATAATGATCGGGTGAAGGAGAAGATAGGATGTGATGTTAATAAAAGGGGAAGCATAATGAAGATTATGAAACTGCTCTGATGATTGACGGCATATTGAGGCACAGGTCAGAGCCACAATGGCAGTCATGTCATTGCAACAGAGACACATTATAAGCATACTAACCATTGCTGCTAGACAAAACGGAAATAAGCTACAAGTATATTAATAAATACCAACCATAGTTAATAGCTGAATAGTGAAAAAGTAATGATGGAACTTTAAAGCAACAGAAAACCACATTTTCCATATATAAGGAAACAAAAACCTATTTATTACAAGGGACACAAAGAACCACACGTCCTCCCTACAATAATGGCTGCTGACATGCTAATGGCATTATTGTACAACAAAAGTAGCATAAGCAGTAACTTACGTATCTCCAGTTATGGCTGCTTTGTGAGCCTCACTTCCCTTGCCTCCAAGAGCTCCAGTTTCAATGTACTTCTTTGCATTATCCCAGGCACCACCAGCTGTGTTCAGAAAAAGTGCCATAAGAATACCAGACACTGTTGCAAACATGAGCATAGCAGCCACAACTTTAGCCCCGAGTAAAGGTTGCCCTGTATAGTAGCCCAAAATTCGGAACACAATACCTGCAAGTGATACAAAATATGGTAAAGTCTGCATGGCATAAAAAATATTTCATAACATTACAAATCACCAAAAAAGGTGAACAAACAAACAGCCAACTCCCTTGCACTTTTCTTAAAAGTTTGCCCAAGATTGTTTTGTGAACACAGAATTTGAGAGATGATGTGTGGGGTTTAAGGAATACTACTCTGTTCCTTATTATAAGCAACAAAAAAACACTTTGCACACAGATTAAGAAAATCAGTTAAATGCAATAAATTTCACATTTTCTATATTATTCTTCCTAAATTACCCTTCAGTTTTCTTTAAAGACTCTTTGACACTCTTCACAGAATGGGTAACTGAAAAGTTTTATTGAAAAGTTAAAGAGAGTATTTTAGACAAAACATCATTAAATGAGTTTAAAAAGTCAAATTTTGCTTATAAAAAGAACAATAAAAAATGGTGTTTTTGTTGCTTATAATAATAAGGAACGGAGGGTGTAATTATTTATTGCCAACAAACTAATGGAACAATTAACTGTACTGAGGGAAGAATTCATAGTTGAAAAAACAAAATATTTAAATATAAAGGTTTATATAAGAGATATAGGAACTCCCCAAAATAAGTTCATGGGGTTAAAGGATTTCATGGTAATATAGTGTGTCTCCCATCTAGGTAAGGGTGTGCAAAAATATGCGAACATACCCACTAGTGTCTTACGAATACATGATGATATATTTTAAAAGGTTTTGTTGCCAGTAGAAAGTTAACGGGATATCTATAATTTGTTCCTCAAATGATTACAAACATTCATTTGCTTGGCATACAATCTAAGCCTATCAAGCAATTATGTTGGTCACATATGATGTGACATGGTTACAATGCAACAAAAATTTGCATAATTGTAGCCGTTCTCCCCAGGTTTCCCTAATGATACTATGATAGTATATGTGCAAATGTGTAATTAAAAGTTAACGCACCAACTGCAATAGGTGAAATGATTGCCAAAGCACCAGGCTTTATCATCTCTCTTAAGGATGCAGATGCCACAATAGCAACACAGCGACCATAATCAGGCTTCTCCTTGTAATCCTGTCGAAAGCATAAACAAGAATAAGCGAGAGAAGATTAAAACCTAAACTGGCATGCATAATATTACTTTACAAACCCAAACTCACCATTATACCAGGCCTCTCAATGAACTGCCTTCTCACTTCGTTAACAACTTCTTGTGCAGTTCTGCCAACAGCGGAACAGGCCCAGGCACTAAAAACAAATATAAGCATGGAACCTAACAACCCACCAACGAAAACTTCGGGAATTGCAATATCAACCTGCAACTCAATCATAAGTTGCAACTTAGAAGAACCAGTGAAATCTGATGAGATACAATAATAGTAATAATAATTAGGGTGGTGACTTAAATATGTTTAGACCCTAAAAAATACATACATTTTGGCTTTGGTCCTTACATTTTTAATCTTTCAAACCAGTCCTTATAAAGGCTATTTCTTCCCAATGCAGTCTATTCATTAAATCTCCATTAACTGGGGATTCTAAAGGTCTTCTCAACACTTGTTCAAACCACCTAAGGTAGACTTCCATTTTTCTCTATAATAGGTGCTACCCCAACTTTCCCTCTAATGCATTCATTTCTAATCGTGTCCAGTACATGTCCATTTATCTAACACAATGCTCTCATCTATGCTACCTAATGTTTATTCTCTCATTGACTTTTTACCAACCAGCATATAGTGCCATAGTACAACATCGCAAGTCTTTATAGTTACGTAGTAAATGTTTCCCTTACACTTGAGCAGTATTTTTTTTTTTCATTTTTATGACAAATAACACTCAAAACACTCCTCCATTCCACCCGTCTTGAATCCTACAGTTTATGCCACACTCTATTTCTCTGTTGTTTAGTATGATGGACCTTGGATACTTAAACCATGTGACTTGTGGAATGGTATCCAATTTTCACCTCTAAACTAGGTCCCCCCATTCAAAAAAAAGAAACATCAACAAACAGAGCATGTATTATATACAGACCTAAACAAATTTAAGCCTAATTAGGTCGTAGCTAGTTTTGTGCACCTGTTTAAAGGGTTCATGAGCAAATGAAGAAACCTCATCCATATAAGCACTAAACAAAAGGAAAGATGCAAGAGCAGCAGAACCAATAGCAAATCCTTTGGTGGTAGCTTTGGTTGTGTTTCCTACGGCATCAAGGACATCAGTTATTTCTCGGACACTTTCAGGCTGAAAACAGGTAAATAGTCAGTACACAGCATGAGAAATCTCAGAAATAACACTATGGACCAAATTATTCTAGCAAGAACTACCTGCTGACTCATCTCTACAATTCCTCCAGCATTATCAGCTATTGGGCCAAACATATCCATGGTAAGAATATAAGCAGCAGTGCTAAGCATTCCCATTGTTGCCACAGCTGTGCCAAACAGCCCACCAGTTGGGTTTCCTGTTTCATCTACTAGTCCACAGGTTTGACCCAGCCAGAAAGCTGAGATAATTGACACACTGATGACAAGGACGGGAAGAGCAGTAGATTCCAGACCCAAACTAACTCCTGCAATTATATTAGTCCCATGCCCAGTAGAGCTGGAAAGGGCTAATATGCGCACAGGCTCATGCTTGTAGTCAGTATAATACTTGGCAATCCAAACAAAGATGTAGGCAGTGATAATTCCAATCAACCCACACAAAGCAAAATTGAACCATGCTGAAGGTGCTTGCTCAGTGTAAAGTAACCACCGGGTAGACTGCAAAGTAATTCAATTTAAAAGTTAAGCAGACAATACGGTATAACAAAATATTGAAATGGTTGAAGATATGCTGTTGCAGTCTAATTGGAAATTACAGATTTTAATGACAAAAAATTACAGCAATTGGGACAAGGAATGCTTGGCCAATCCAAAGAGCATAGAAAAGACAAATTAAAATATCACAAATGAAGATTAACTATTACCAAACCAAATGCCAGAATAGCTAAAACTATTGTAAAAGAATATCCTTTCTGAAGAATTGCCATTGGATCCTCCATGGGAACTATTACTCCAGTTTCACGTGTACCCCTGATAGAAAATATTCCAGCTGTTGAAACTACCAGATCGAATGAGTGCACAACAAGGGGAAACAAGATGAAGCCAGATGGATCTGAAACAGAAGGGAAAACATCAAATTAGATGAGCATGCATACAAGTCTGATAACCAAAAGTAAACAAGGCAAAATGGTGCAACTCAGGTACTTGCCTGCAATTTTACAGCGTTGTGCCATTGTTCCACCAAGTATCATGGCACTGATTATTTCAGCTGCAATACTTTCAAAAAGATCAGCACCTCGAGCAGCACAATCTCCCACATTGTCACCAACCTTAAAATCAAATCGAAACCAGTAAGGATGGAAGTACAAGACCAGAAAAAAGTATAAACAAAGAAACAAAAGCACAAGTCAAGGAAATTATAAACATTAACCAGTTCTTCTCATTAAGCTGATGTAATTTTGCATGTATCAATCAATTCTACAAAATAATAAACTTCATGTTTATATCAATCAGTTAATAATGTTTTTCATAACAACATTTTCATTATTCTCTTGCAGTCTTGGCTTAAAGCTAAATATTAAAGTTCTTAAAAGAAATTGAAATAAAGACACCTCACTGCACACTGTTCTCTATTTTATCAAATATTTTGGCAAAACCAAAAAAGATAATAAAAGTTTTGAGAAAATGTCATAAGTCTCTGACAAATAAAAAACATAAATGCAAATATTCAGGTCTTAGGAACTTAAAATCAGAGAACATCATCAATTGCTTTTGTTACTGTGTTTCCACCTTTAAATAGCACCATGAAAAATATTGATTTAATTTAAACATGAATAACAGAAAGCAGGCATATTTTTCAAGCTACTTATAAAGATAAAAACTTAATTCAAAATCATTTCAACGAACAATCCTGTAGCCCAAAAAACATTTGAGTAGGAATCAAGTGAAACCCAGATGAAATAATCATCAATTCTAATGTGTGGACGCATCAAAACAAAGTAAACAAAAATCAAACAATTACCAGATCAGCAATAACAGCAGGATTCCTAGGGTCATCTTCAGGTATTCCCTGTTCTACTTTTCCAACAAGGTCTGCTCCAACATCAGCTGCCTTTGTGTATATTCCACCACCCAACTGAGCAAATAGTGCAACAAAGGAGGCACCAAATCCATATCCAACTAGAAGAAGAGGCACTGAAGGAATACAAGAATGTTAAAATATGATCACCAATAAGAGAGAGAGAGAATAGGTGAGAGAACGGACAATATATAAAACCATGTCATAGTCAAATGGGCATTCAATACACCTTCATAATTGCGAACATATCATCTAAAACTTATCTTAGTCAATTTTTCTTTTGATCCATAGGAATCAAAAACAGTACCACAAGGGGTTTACAACACTCACACACCCTGCTCAACTAACTGAGCTAGACCCCCTTGGTCAATTTAACTATTCCCTCTTCAACTCAATATGATACAAAAGGGAAATAGACTAATAAAGGATATTTAATGAGGAAAAGAATGGATGTAATTTCTTCTTTTTTTGGTACATTAAGGAATCATTTATGACCACAAACAAATCCTCACCCAAGTTGACCACCTTAGCTCTCTTTTCTTTTTCAGTTTACAAATGGACACAAATAAAAATTCACCGAATTATAAACTGTAAAGACTTATCAAATGGAAAACTAGCTTGACAAGATAATGATGAAACATAAATAGGACCGATCCATGAAGGTTCAATAATAACAATATTCAAATTTCAAACATTAAAAAAAATTATGATAATAAGTTAGGGGGAGAAGTCTACACATACATTCAGTAACCTTCATTGAGCCAGGTGAGTCTACTCCCAACCAAACATAAAATGTAGCATAAAGGACTGCTATACCAATAACAGCCATACCAACAACAATGATAGCAGATAAACCACCTGCACGAGTAGCTACCTGTGCAAATTCCTTCCAGTTAATACACAAATAGCAAACCGGCCATCGGTTTCACAGAAATTGAAAATGAATTAATGATGGTTTAACCTGCAATGCCTCTCTTGCAGACCGTCTTGCAGCACTGGAGACTCTGACATTGGCACGAACTGACACCCACATCCCTACATATCCAGCAACACCTGAACAAAGGGCACCTAAAAGGAAAGCAGCTACAGTGATGTATGCAGAAGTTGACCTGAACACAGGATGTAAATGACAGATCAGAACAAGTAAAAGATATGAGAAAAGATTCACAACATATATAATTTATTATGTCACCTTCCCAGGCCAGAAGATTCCTGTTGAGGAGTTGTACTGCGAAACAAATATATGCAAAGAATGACAAGTGCAAGCAACATGGCCATCTTGGATATACACCCATACTGCGTCCTGAAAAATCCTTCAGCACCATCTCGTATAGCATCTGATATCTAGAAAGAAATATGATAAGCTCAGGACAAGAAAGCAAGGGTTTATGGTGATGTGAGCCAAACTCCAATAGTCAACAGTCATGGTAAAATACTCAAACTGCTATCATGCTAAAAATATAATTTATATATATTTCATAGTTGAATTAAATGAAATGGTTCCACAAACCAGGCTCTTTGCATGAAAGCACATTAACAAAAAGTTCCAAAATGTTGGTATAATTATATAAAAAAAAAGCATCTCTTTCACATTTCAGGATATGCAAACAAGAAATTTCACGAGGTTAAGCAATGGCTATTTTCATTAAGTTCGGAATGAGAAGAAGTTCGGTAGGTAGCCTGGAGAACAGTTAAGAGATTGCAGTAGTAATTACCTGAACCATTTCAGGAGGGCCCTCATCTTTTGCGAGCACCCACTTTGTAAGATATATGGCCACAAGGAAGCTGAGAATACAAACAGAGATGACAAACACAATGATTGGAGAAGTACTAGCTCCAACGTAGAAGATAGCTCCCAACCCCAGGAGCAAAAGAATGAAGAGGACACGCACATTGATACCAAGTAGAATACGAAATATCTGCACAAGTATACAATAATAGAGTTGATCAGGCATAGTTTAATAGTGTAGCATAGGAGAGGGGTTTGAGTTTGAGTTAACTAACCAGTGGGTTGTAAGGTTTAGTGCGCATGTTGGGGAAGACTCTTGGCTTGTCCTGGTAAGACCCCAAAGTACCGGTCTCCATGTCATCATCCATCATTATAGAATGGGTGGAATTCACTCTCCGTGCCACAGGATAAGGGTTGTACTCACCTCCTTGGGGCAAGTCACCCCCTGAACCCGGTCGCTGAATTTTGAATTGCCTTTACACACAACGATTGAATCAATGAATGTTTTGTTTTACCAACACACCAATTCTCTTTGCATTGCATGCAACGCCTTCTTTCTTTCTTTCTTTCTTTCTTGTTCCTATCCGGGATTCACTGTAAAAAAAGAAAAAATAATAATAAGCACAGCGTAAGATGTAGATCCAAAATTGCAGAATCGTGTGTAGTAGATCAGGGATCTGACTGAAAACGTCAATTGAAGAAACTAATCGCAGATCTATCTAATGCTTACGGTTGTTTGCGGTGCCGGTGAAGAATCACAATTCGCCGTCGTTTTTCTCAGTCCACGGTCACAGCCAGAAAGCGAACTAGTAGCATGTATTTCATTTTCATCCTTCCTTCTTATTTTAATTTTCATCCAATTCTTCAATTCAATTCACATATGCCACTGATAACCTGTCAGAGATATCCAATAACCTTTCGACATCTCATCTTAACTGCATTCTAATTGGCCACTCATACCCTTGCGCTTTAACTACTAATTAGTAATTAATAATTATTACGTTCTATGGGCCTGTGTACCTTTCTAACATTTGTTACGGTATTTTTTTTTTTAATGAATAAAAAAATTAAAAACTGGCATTAAAGCTTACAAAAAAGAGTGTTTAAAGTATCAGTAACAATAAGTAATTCGCAACTGAAGTTGCACAAGAATTTAATAAAATAAACGAAGAGGAGGATTTGACTCTTAACTTAGCAAGAATGTCTGTCACAGCATTTCCTTACCTAAGCGTATACTTGAAACTAATATTCCAAGGTAGTTGTACATAACCATGAATGACCGAAACCACACCTGCATGAGGATGAACAGCGTCAAGGCTCTCAATGATGAATTTCAAAGAAGTGGTGGAATTCGTCTCACAAATAACATTAGAAAAACCTTTTGTGTAGGCAAGTTTAATACCATGGAAAATGGCACACAGCTCAGCGATGGTATTTGAAGTAAAACCACAACTGCCCATATAACCGTAATTCAATTGCCTGTAAAATCTCGTAGAACGCCACCAAAACCTGACAAGTCAGGATTACCAAAGAAACTACTGTCCGCATTGATCTTGATGTAGTTTTGCGGAGGAGGTTCCTAGTTAACCAATATCCTATCTGTTGAGGGTGAGCTGGTCAAGTTGGTCGAATTTGTCCATTTGGTTAGATGTAGAAGAGAACTTATCTGGTTATGCATATACCAGTCTGACCAAACTATATTATTAAAAACCACCTCATTCCTCACACGCCAAATCATTCAGCAAGTAGTGTCGAATAAGAGTTGAAAATTTTCTTGAATGTTACTTCTGAGCCAATATGCAGCATCATTAACAAAGAAATCAAGACCATACTGCAACTAGATGTATTGTCACACCTTACATGCATAGGGACAATCGCAAAGGATGTGAATCCATGTTTCATTAGCATCTCCACACCTGCAACAAGAAGAATCAATAGTAATATGCCGCATGAAGCGGAAAGAGTTAGTAAGAAGACTTCTTCTATAGGTGCGCTAAATAAAGTGTTTAACATTCTCAGATAGCTTGGACTTCCACACCTACGACCTGAACTCAGCATAGGTAAGATGAAAAGTAGGCTCTCGACTCAACCATGCATAGGCGGACTTGGTATCATACCTTCCCGAACTAGATGCACTCCACCTAATAGTATCTGACATAGAAGGATTAAGAAATAAGTACGGAAGGGTGTTCTGAATGTCTTGAGGCAAAGTTGTAATAAGGATGTCAAAGTGCCAATAGCTATCAAAATAGATATCCTTAATGCGTAATTACATGTCCCTCTCATAGACCTCATCCACCATGTCATATAATGATCCCTCCTCTAACTAAGGATCAAACCAAAAGAAGCAATCCCCATCCCCAATCCTGAACATGAAACCTTGCTTGAGATGAGATAAGACTTTCATGATAGAGAACCAAATATACAAGTTGCTTGTGGAATTCTTAAGGTGAAGAATATTCTTTTGGCCAATATATTTCACATATAGCAAGCGAACCCATAACTTATCCTTGCCATGCAAAAGATCCCACATATGCTTGTCAAGTAAGGAAATGTTAGCTTGGAGGCATCGACGAATGCCCAAACCTCCTTTGGCACGAGTTTTAGAGATCATAGACCAATCTACCCAATGATTGTGATTCCCTCCCCAAATGAAGCACCTTAACCTAGAGTCAATTTTATTGCAAATTCCCTCTGGGATCCATAAGTTTTGCATAGAGTAGGAGGGGATAGCAAATATAACTGACATAGCCAAAGTTACTCTTTCAGCACGGCTAAGGAGTTGGCCCTTCCAACCTACAATGCGGTTATTGACACGGTCTGTAAAGGAGGCAAAATCCGCCTTAGTAGTCCTACCTACCAAGAGAGGGAACCCCAAGTATCTGCCTGGATTATGAGTGTGTTGGAACTCTAATATAGTGGCGAATTGCTGGATTTTGCTACGCAGAACATTCTTAAAGACGAAGAACTTAGATTTCTGACTGTTGACTTTCAAGCCAGGAGTAAGATAAAATAGCCAGATAACATCCTAGATCAACTGCACTTGATTTGCCGACGCCTTAGTGAATAACAGACAATCATTGGCAAAGAATAAATGTGATATCTTAGGGTCACCTCTAGAGACCGTAACTGGGTTGTCAATCCTCACTACTCACTTTCTCTTGAATGAGAAGCGCTAGCTTCTCCATGCCTGACAGAAGAAAGAGATAAGGTGACATTGGGTCTCCCTGACGAAGACCACGTCTCTACGAGAAAGAGGGTAATCTCTCATTGTTCCATTTTAAGGACAAGGACATAGTAGTAGTGCAATTCATAATCAAGTCTATTGTACTGTCTGGAAACCCAAATTCCTTCATAATCAATCTCAAGAAGCTCAAATCAACCCTATCATAGGCTTTTTCAAAATTGATCTTAAACATAACATATCCAGTCTTCTTATGCATACTATGAACAATCTCTTGGACGATGATGGTATTATCACAAGTTCCCCTCTTAAGGATGAAGCTACTTTGAAGGGGACCAATGATAGAATCTAGATGTGGCCGAAGGCGATTCACTAGGACCTTGGAGACCAATTTGAATAGAACATTGCAAACATTGATCGATCTGAAGTCCCTGATGGACGTGGGATTCTCCGACTTAAGAATGGGAACTATCAAAGTTTTAATCATTTGGGATGGGACAACAGTAATGGCAAAAATCTCAACTACCATGCGCGTAATATCATCCTTAATATGTGGTCAGAAGGTTCTGAAAAATATAGGTTAAAATCCGTCTGGCCAAGGGGCTTTGTAAGGGTTCATGCTAAAGAGGGCATCCTTCACTTCTTGTAATATGACGGTAGCGGCTAGGCCAAAAGAGACATGATCCTCCAATCGAAAAACATGCACTAGCTGTAAGCATTTAGGAAGACATCTAGCAGTAGATTGGAAGAGACCTTAGTAGAATGATTCAGCTTCCTTCTGAATAAGGATGCATCAGTGCACCAAATATTATCGATAAACAGGTCAGAAATGTTATCTTACGTCTTCTAATAACCGTTTGAGTATGAAAGAATTTGGTATTCTTGTTGCCAAATCTCACCCAATTCTCATAGGACTTCTGGAACCATAACATTTCTTCGCAAAAAAGGATCTGGTTGTACTGGTCCTGCAAGGCTTTCTCGAACTGAATCAAGTCAGAAGTAGCCTGAATCTCTAATTCTTGGTGAACTCCTTTGATACGAAATTCCAACTTCTTTTTGTCCTAAAAAATATTCCCAAAGACCTCTTTGTTAAAGATGATAGAGTTGTCACAAACCTTATTAAGCTTATGGAAAGTGTCTCCGGTAGTTTGACCCCATTCTTGTGTCACAATATTTGTATATTCCGGATGGGAAAGCCAAGCTGCTTGAAAATGAAAAGAAGGGTTTATGCGGGAGTCGGCTTTTCGACAAGAAAGAAGGAGAAGATTGTAGTCCGAGTTGTGGGGGAGAAGAGTTTCCAACAACGTATTAAGGTAAGTAAGACGCTAATCAACATTAATCACGCACCTATCAAATTTTTTTTATATGAACCCCCTTGCTTGAATATTCCTATATCACGTGAACCTCAAAAGAATAAAACACTTCTTAGATTAACTTAAAAGTAATATTTTTCTTAGAAGTAAGACTCAATATTAAATTATTAATAAATAATATTGAAAATTAAGATATATAAATATATTAATAAAATTAAATGTTACTATATTTTTAATAAAAACTGTTTTCTTTTTTTTTTTATGGGAAAAAAACTATTTTCTCTGATCATTATGTTAAGATAATAATTAACAAAACCGAATTTATAAGGTTCCTAAAAATTATTACAAGATAAAATTATTCTTATTTAACTTTTTAGAAATTAAATTCACTCAGATTAAGTTAAATTTAATATTTATATTTTAATTAAAACAAATAAAAATGCAATTATTCCATAACTTATAGCTTCTTCTTTTTTAAAATCAAATATCCCATTCCAAAAAAAATATTTTACAAATAAAACATATGATAATGTAACACTTTTCTTTCGTCGTCAATAATCTTTTCAGTAAATATAATTAAAAGGAATTGGAGAAGATCAACTATACCTGTATTTGTGAAAATGAAATAATAATGTTATAAGATTTTTACATGAATAAGCTAGCAATATATTGTTTTAGTTTTAATTTGATGTGCCAAAATTATTAGAATATTTCTTATGCAAAAGCTTACGTATAAAAGGAATTTACAATTGGTATAAAGTTTCTAATAATGAAAAGACAAGAAATAATAATAAACATTGAAATTATAATGCCATACATCATGTATTAAAATAAAATATAAATTTCTAAGATTTCTAACTAAATAAAAATAATTTGTAGGGAAGAGGAGTTATTCTGTTGGCGTTGATGAATGTTGGAAGCAGGTGGGCGTGGGCATGGTGTGGTTTTGTCGGGCAAAGTCTCTCAAAAGTTGGAGTTGAGGCAATACAAAAGTGGCAAGGTCTGGGCGGTCCTTTCGTCTAAGTTCTGCACATTGGATTGCCAAGTTTGCAAGGCAAAGAGCTTGTGGCAGAGGCCAGTCAGGGACAGATGGGTCGAGCATTTCAGAAAAGGTGTCATTCTCAATGGACTCTCCAACCTGGTGAGCCAATCCCATGGCAGATCTCCCTGTCAACAATTGAAGAAGAATGATCCCCAAAGAATACACATCAGACTTCACCCCAAGCATTCCTGTTTGTTGATACTCCGGATCAATATAGCAGAATGTTCCAGCTGCTGACGTCATCCGGCATTGTGTCACATTCTCAGCAACTGCAGCCGGCACAAGTCTCGCCAACCCAACATCACTTATCTTACTCACGTAATTGTGGTCTAGTAATATATTTCCCGGTTTCAGATCACGGTGCACCAGCGGTTCAGGCTTTGTTTGATGTAGGAACAGTAACCCCGTCGCTATCTCTGCCGCTATTCCAAACCTCACCTGCCAACACGTCATCATTGGACTCTTGTTCTTTCCTAACAGACAATCTTCCAAGCTTCCATTTGCCATATATTCATATATCAGTATCCCCTGCTCTGGACAAGCTCCTACAAGAAGCACCATGTTTGGATGTCTTATGCAACCCAGTATGTTCACCTGCCATTCATGCAAACAACAACAAAACAATTTTCACTTCTCTTCTCTTTAATTTCATTTCATATATATATAACATGCTTAGTGGTTTAGAATTACTCATTTCCACTTGTTGGTCACCTCTTGCTGAAACTGCGACTTCCCTTGAGCAGAATCTGGACGCAGAACCTTCACAGCCACCTGAGTGTGATCAAGGTAACACCTATACACAGGTCCATACCCCCCTTCCCCTATTTTCCGAGATTCAGAAAACATTTCTGTTGCTTCCTCAATCTCCTCAATATTGTATCTCCTATATCTCTTGTCAGTTTGGGTTAGACTATCCAATACTTTCCTCATCTCCTCTGCTTCTTTAACAGCTTTAAATTCAGCGCTTTCTCTTCTATTTGATTCCACCCTTGCAATTCTCTTTGCCGCTTCAGCTGTTTCCCTTGCTGCTTCACTTCTTGCTCTCTCTTGCTCTGCCATTGCCTCTGCTGCTTCCTGAGACAACTGTGCCTCCTCTAATTTCTTTTCTTCCTCAATTCTCCAGTTGTTCAGTTCCACTAACTGTACCAAAAAGGTGTACTACCATTTATATATCACCATAAATCTCAATAACAATACCATGTAAACAGTAAATAAATACACATACCTTCTGTTGTGCTGTTAGTGCTTCTCTGCATGCAGTACTGTACATTTCCATTGTTTGCTTTAACTCCAACTTCAACCTCCTCATATCAGCTTCTGCTTCATCCTGAAGGATGGTCATGTCACTTCATTGGTTTCATTTCGTTTAAATATTTGATTATACAAAGTGTAATTGAGTGTGGTTCATATGCATTTTCTGCATCTCACTATTGAATCGAAATGAAGTGATGTATATATATATACTTTCAAATTGTTGTTGGATTGGCGTTCAAAACAAAACAAGAAAGTGCTCACAATGTTTTGTAACGAAGAAGAAATTGATGATCGACTGCTTTCCTCTGAAAATGAAAGGTCTGGTGAAGTGAAGTCAGGGAACTTGGGTCTCAGACGGGTTGATCCCAAGCTACGATCTGAACTGGTTGAAGTTCGTGAATTTCGGGCACAATCAATATTGTCATAGAAAACAGAGGATGAATACACACTGCTGGGCCTCCCAGAGCTTACAAATGATATGTCAGAGTCAGATTCGGTGAAGTTCATGCATGACCTTCCACTCAAGCTTATTCTTCTGCCAAATTGAGATCGGCTTCAATCATGGATTGGAAAATAGTATTTATGTTAATTAATACTACTGTGTCATATAATAATAATAATAACAATTAAGTGGAGAACTTACTTCATGGATTCACCCTGCCAGCTGGAAGGTTTGAATGATGCCCTGTTATCTGCAGTAATATGTGATCAATGATCATTTACCAATAACAACATCTACAGTACACGGTTTTGAAGAAACCCACCTCTGAAGCTCATACATTTAGAGGATATCTCAGATTCATTTGCATTCCCATCATTTAGAATCTGTATATGCCTCAGCAATGGGGAGGCATGTGGGGTTGTACGGGAAGCACTCCGAACCGAAGAGATTCTCCCCTTAGAAATCACATACACAGTACAGAAATCTGGCGCCCCCTTTAATATGTGGCTTGGTGTACTTGACTTGAATCTGCAGATGCACTAGCACTAATTTAATTGTTCCTTATTTATTCGAATCAATAATTTTGATGAACCTGTTATGTTACCTAATAAAGCCATGCCTGGATGCTGCACCAATCACCAAATTCTCAATTGCAGCATACGAGATGTATTCTGTTATTCCTTTGACCACATCCATGTCTTCAAGAAGGACATCAAGGCATTGTATCTGATGAAATACATATTTAGTTATAGCAACAATAAATAAGTTGGTATGTTTGTTTTCACTTACATACATCTTTGCGTGAACAATAGCAATGAAAAGTGCGGAATAAATCCTTTGTAATATTGACAAGTTGTTGGTCTCTCTGTGGAGATGCAGATGGGGAGTTGGTGTTGCCTACTAAGGCTTGGCTGCCTCCTAATTAATGGAAAAAAGAGATAATGAGGTGAGAATTGTTATATAGAGTTGGTTGATGGTTGATGGAATTGGTACTTACTAGAAAGAGATGGAGAGGTAGTGTGCAAGACGTGGATTAGAACAAGAGTTTGGCCTCTGGAAAGAAGAGTATCAGCAGCCCATTTAAGAGCGTGCCGGCTCCCTTTGTTATCCTTTTCTATGGCAACTGCCACCAATCCATTCCCTCCTCCTCCCTTTTTAATTACTGATGTCTTTGTACTACTTGGAAGCCACATTTCCCCTCAATTCTCCAACATTTTACTTTTCATCATCTTCTATTCAACATTCAATAACTACCCCAAAGTGGAAAACCATTTACACTTATATATAACTATCCCCCCACTTTATGGATAATCAACCATTCTTGTTTTTTTTTCCTCCTATTAACGGCCAACAACAAACCAAACCATCGTCATAACTTCTTTATTCGCAAACACGCTGTAACCTTGCTCTAAGGATAAACCAAATTTAGCTACCATTAACTTCTTCATCCTTTTCACCAAATGATGAGGACCTCTAACTATTTTTAAGTCGATAAAAAAAGGAAAAAAAAAATCATCGACAGACACTCAGTGTACCGTTAATTCTTAAACATTAATTTATGAGTAAATGATTGTAGTGTAATAATGAGCGTTCAACTCTTTAAAAAATATGTGTATTTTGTCTATCATTAGTGCCATTCCAAATCCCATAGGTCATCCCTGTGTCCACCCACACCCAATGCCTTCTCTGATTGGGTTCACCTAGTCCATCAAACACGATTTCATCTTAGACGTTCGTGGTTAGCTCAATTTGTTTATGCATGATTCGGCCTATGGACCTTGAAAATAATATCCCAAGTTAATCTCAAAAAAAAAAAAAAGGTAATTTAAGTTTTGTTTGACAAAATTAACTAAAGATTTAGCTGTAAACTGAAAAACTAATTAGGTCTGGTAGCTAGTACCGAATAGCTATAAGCATTTAACCTATTTTAATAAATCATAAATGTTTGATAATTATGATATTTTTATATAAATTTTATTTTATGGATAAAAATATACTGTGAGGTGCTATAATTTTAGTTTTAAAATCATAATTTTATATTAATAGATACACTATTTTAATTACATTTCTAATTTTATTTTTATATTTATAGATAAATTATTTTAATTACATTTTTAGTTTTAATTATTACATTTTTTTATATTATGTATTCTGCTGTTAATCTTATTCTATATCTTGAAATATTTTTAATTGAGTTTAAAATAAAGTTACAAAAATGCATTTAAGTAGATATTATATTTTTATGTTAATTAATGTATTATTTAAATTAAATTATCTGAAATAAAATTATTATAAAAACAAATCTAACATTTATATTATCAATTTCGTGAAATATAATGTCAATGAGTGAAAAATAAATAATAAATAATAAATCTTGTTTATTTTAAAAAGGCAATAAGGAAATTTAATAAATGTTTTATAAAAATTAATTAATATATCATATTTGAGAATAAGGGTATAACAATTTTTTTTTATTATCAGATAATCATAAATCTTTATTTACATTGACTTTTAAACTAATTTTATATATAAAAAATGACTTATCATAAAAATAAAAAAAAGATTATAATTGTTTGATATCCTTTATTCTTATATCATAGATAATGTGTTATAGTTGTCTGAAATTTAAATTGTCAGTCCATTATATCTAAACTCAAAAAATATTAAGATTTTTTTAATGTTATTTTATTTTAATCACCAATGCTATGATGACACTAATTGGATGTTCGTTATTTCATATAGATCCATATTTGCTATAGGTTATGGGCATTGTGTACGGGGGATCCGGATCCCTACTGTGAAAAAATAACTTAGGATGTCCAGTTATATTTTGAATCATAATTTTTTTTATTAATTAATTATAAAAAAATGAGATTAATTTTAAAACTTTACCCATGCGGTGGTTTTTCACTGCAGGTGATCCAGTCCTGTGTCTCGGACATCAATAAAAAAAATAAAAAAAAAGCAATATTACTTATAACATTTTTATCCTTCATAGCCCTCTAATTGGTAGATGCGTAGTATTCCAATTGATTTGTTTTTGTATCATAACAGGAACATTGAAGAACATCTATACATAAACAAGCCGACATGAAATATATTTGTTACCAATATATGTAGGAAATAAACATATAGAAATAGGAGAAAATTGATTAAGCTTGATTGCACAACTTGTTTGATTTATTTCCCTAATATATCTTCATTAAAATGTGTTTGCCATTTTGTGCTCACACCTTTCTAAGGCAATGGAACTCGCCTACGATATTCAGCTAGAGCCCACATTGGATAAATATCTCTGTACATTGGATAATGCAACATGCAATTTTTCATGAATACTCCCGTGATTTCCTGGCAAAAGTAGGTCAAAAACAACAATTAGAAATAAAAACTCAATCTAGAGCATCATTTTTCATATTGCTTATAAAATATAATTAATTTTTTTTGAGACCACAAAATACAATTAATAATAAGTCTTTTGTGTCATTAAATAAATAAAAAACAAAATACTAATATTTGTATTTCAAGTTTCAATTACATTTGAAGTTGAAAACTACGATCAAAATCTCATATAGACATCAAACTAAAGTTTTAAAGAGTTCAGTTGTACCATAAAACTTTAGTTTAAACCCGAAAAAAATATCTCATATTAAGTGTTATCCTAGATTTTTTTTTACATATACCAGGAAAAATTAATAAATAAATAAAAAGTGCAACAATCTTACAAAATTAATCTTATCACCATTAATTTATTTATAGTTTTTATCATGCATCATTGATATTTTTTAAGGGCTATAAATAGGAAAAATAAGTAATATTTCATTGAAAAACTAAAATGGCACTTTTTTTAATTTTTTTTTAAAATTTTAACGCGATGTTTATTATGAGACAGAAAGAATATTAAATAATATAGTAAATGTATTTAATTTCTTGAAAATATAAAATACATTTAACACCTACCATACAATTTTAAATTGTTTATTATAAATTCAAATTATAATCTATATATTTAAATATATTTATTTATTATAAATATTAATTTTAATATATTGATATGCACCTGTTGGGGCCAATCACCCTCTTCTAACTGAGAATTAATGAGCAACTTTGAAGCTCGATGTAGAGGTGTAGGGTCTCTATCGGCCTGTATATAGGAATTTATCAAATTTAATGATAGTTACATCAACAAAAAAAATAAGCATTTCGAAATTTAATTCAAAGTGAAATGGACCTACACAAATGCAAATCAAGAACGAACCTGTCCCGCATGAATTAATCCCATAAGAGCCCACGCTGTATGTACAACATTTGATCGATTTCCTTCTAGAGGTACATATATCTACATTATTTTCATTTAGTAGGACATTATTACTATTATCAATAATTCCCAATGAAGTTGAAGAATAGTAATTCAGTAATAACCCTTCAATTACAAACCTTTTTTGGACTTGAAAGATAACTCTCTCCCCATCCACCATCCTCCCTTTGTGTTCTAAGTAAAAATTTCACAGCTTTGCGAATTGCAAGACAATTGGTATAAGTCTTGCCGGCCGCTGTTAAACCACCAAGTGCAAACCAAGAGCCATAAGTGAAGCAAACTCCCCAATTTCCATACCATGAACCATCGGTTGTTTGTGTATCTTCAAGGAATCGAACTGCATTAATAATGAAATTCTCTATCTCTTTTTTCCTATGTCCTGGATATAGCTTCTTGAACAAAATTAAAGCTTGAATTGCAGATCCCGTGCATTCAACATATTCATGTTCAACTACAATGTCCGCGAAAAATTCGGTGGGATTTAGTAACTGAAAATCAACAACAAAGTCAATTAGTTTATTAATTAAGTAATGGTATTTATCAATTTATGAATAGATACATATTTCATTATTAATTAGAGTTTAAAGGTCACTAGGTGCAAAATAGCTGACTTATTATTAATAAAAGATTATTTGAGAGTGTCTACAATATAAATCTATGTATGCCTCAAATTTAAAGTCTATTAATTAACGTAATACTTACTTCTAACCACTCTTGAGCTCCTGCAGGCTCCCATGCTGATAAACCACCTTTTTTACTCTGCAACAACAAAAAAAAATGTTTAAAGTTAAAAGTAAATTTGGTATACCCTCAGCCTTCTTATTGATCAAATATTAAGTAAATAAGAGAAAGGTCATTAGTTAAGTAAATTGGTTTCGTAACCATATGATTGATTAATCAATTAAAAGCATATGGCCGTGAGTTTAAGGGAACTATAATATGGTACAAAGCAAATTTCACAAATCTTAAACAAATTTAGTGTTGGAGTTGAGAAAAGAGCCTATCATAACAATATTAATTGTCGATTCTTATTCAGTTATAGACAATTTGTTTATAAAATATTTCATAACATTAATTATTTCTCTAAAATTAATGGTACTTGCCTGAAGGGATAGCAGGACATTCACTGAATCATATAACTTTTCTGCTTCCATTTTTTCCCCCACAATCTCGGATGGCAACATTGAGAGAAGTAGACAACACTAAAACACAAGATAAGTTTAGTTAAATTAACATATATTTGTTGCTATCATTTGTTAAAGGCTTTGTTGTGATCATTTACAATGCTTTGAATTAAGTTGTTTATGACTTAAGTTATTAGTTACCTTTAAACCTTCTGCAGTGCAATCAGAAACTTGCCATCCATGATCTTGATCAGAGAATGTCCAAGATCCTTTAGAAATATGACGATACATGCTCTTAAAATTTCCAAAAGGGTTATCCTTCACCTATAAATAAGAATGGTAGTTCATTACACTACGGGATAAAATTAGCAAACATATAGTCCAATAGTATAATAAATACTAACTTAGTAATCGGTTATAAATATGCATTTCAATTCAAATAATATAGTTATACTAGTAATAATTAATGTTGTGTAGCTAGGTAAATTAGTTAATAAGTAATAAGTTATTTAGTTTATTAGATCACCTTGTAATTTAGGGATTTTATATGTAAGCCAATGACTTCTATTTACAGTTTTAACTGTAAGTACAAATTAATATTTTTACCTATGGATAGAGACTATATTTAAAAGTTATCACTTTTATCTACGCATGTTTTGAATTGCAAAAACTACATAAAATGATGATCAAATGTAATCGTAGGTGAAAATAAATTCCTAGATAAAATCTATAGTAACAGACTATTATCTATCATTGTACGACTTTTCAAAATTGACGAGCAAATGATCTGTAAGACAAAGTTTATGACACATTTACTTACGTATTTTGTAATTTATAGTAACAATTTTGATCTATATAGATAAGTCATTTTTTTTTATAGTGGTTCCATAACTAAAAGAAGGTGATCTATGATTCTTTTATATACTTCTAAAAAAATATTAAGAAAACCTGAGACTCCTTGATGAAATCATGTCCTTTTGCAAGGGTAGGACCAATTTCTTCAATTAGGTTGGTGGCAAGTAAAGCTTGAACAGCAAAGCCAGCATCCCACTCTTGGCTACCAAAGCTCTACATTATATAGATATGTGAATCAATCAATTAATTAAATAATCAATTAATATATTCATTGATTATAATAACATGTGCCTACATGCACTTACTTGCATGGTCATTCCATCTTCAGAAACCCATAAATAATCTGGGATTCTTGCAAGATGCTTCTTGAAAGCATCTCCGTTTGGATCTTCCACCCAACAAGCAAGCATACATAAAACCTGAAAAACATATGCATTATTATAATAATTGAATGAAATTTCTCTTGAAAAGGTAAATATAAAAAAGATTATTTTACTTAAGGGTAAAAAAAAATTAATATGCATTAGTGTTACACCTACCTTTTCTACACAACCAATGGTTATGTATCGACTAGTCTCATCTTCGTAATGAATATGTTTCATTGTTACTTGAAGGGCTTTTTCTCTGATCAACTTGTTGAAAGGCCAACGAGTAAGCAGTGGCTCGGTGAATATGTATAAACTATCCCATATTAGGTCTTGTATCAAAGGATGAGGATAGTAAAGATCTTCCTGTTATAAATATAATGGATGATTATCACTTTCATGGTAAAAGGGATATGTACATACAGACAATGTGATCAATTAAAGATATCTTTCACCTTTGCACATTGGTGACGTGCTTTCTTCCAATTAACTGATTCATAAGGTTGAGTAAATAGCTCTTCTCTTAATTGTAAGATGAGTGGTGTGATTGGACCCACAAATCTCTTTCCATATAAATAAGACATAGGCATGTATACCAATCGACAATAACACCACATCTTAGCTACAATCATTAAGGTAAAAGTGAGATTTAATGATTAAACATTGTATATTCAACCATTTAAATATATATCTTTTCATAGAGAGTGAAAAAATAAAATTAATTAAATCTACCAGGATGCATAGGAAGAAACGAAGGAAGGATCCAAAACTCGGGAGGCATTGGATTGCTTCCACACCAATCAAATACACCTAGTATCTACAAAAGTAGGATCCATTTAAATCAATAAGATACATCCTAGTTTTGTTAGCTTGTGTATCTATATTTGAGGAGGATCAAATTACTTCAAAAGAAAGAATTACTTCAAGTTACTTCTCATAGAAATCTTTAAGAACAAAGAATAACTTTTTACAAGAGTAACTCATGGAATAATTTGATATCTCCTCTTTGTATTTATATAAAAGAAGAAGAATACCGAAAGCCAAGTTTTTCCCCATGAAGGTATATGTGTTAAACCACCATGATCTTGAATCCATTTTCTTGCTCTAACACAAGCATTGTCATGGCCTCCATTAGGTCCTTCTCCAAGAATTCGCATGCATATATAATTTAGGGCAGTACAAAACATAGTGCTATGACCTTCTATGTGTAATCCCCATCCTCCATCCTCATTCTTTAAATGAAAGCACAAAATTGGTAGTATTAATTATTTGTTGTTGCAATGACAAGTTATAAACTTTAATGATTAAGCAAATGCGAGAAGTTAATTAAAAGATAAAAGAAATATGAGAGAGGAAAATGTTACAATTCTATATCTCTACATCATGCTTGATTAAGCAAAGGTATCTTAAAAAAATAGCATTAGAAACATACTCTTTAATATACTTATCTAATCACATTATCTCTAATGAGTTAAAATTTATTAAAAATTATTAAATCAAAAAAGAAAATCAATAAATATGATACTAAATTCATAAAATGTCGTTATTTTTAATAAATTTTAATTAATAAAAGAATGTATTTAAAAGAATATATGAAAGCCTATTCATAATTGAATAACTATACCTGGTGATAATAAATGTAGCGAAGAATTTCTTTACGATGTTCTCCTGAAAATACGGACTCAAGATGTCCTGTAATATACATGCAGAAAACCTACAATATTTTCAACAACAAGTAAAATTAATGAGATTATTTAATGAGATACCTAAAAGAGTATCCAAACACACTCTAAATCTCTATTTTGTATTTAATGAAATTATTTAGTCATAAAAAAGAGAATACTAAAATTACTTTGCACTTGTCATCCTATTACAAATCATCATTTATGGTATTTCTGTCTATTTTTACAAAATTATTTTAAATTCACACAATTAATGATTTGTAACTGATCATGTAAATTACTTTATATAGTTAATGTATTATCATTAAAAATAAGTTGTATATTTAATTTAAAGATTTTTAATTTTTAAAGAACTAAAAAAAAAAACTACAACTGTTTCACTCAAATAATAAAAAATGAAATTTATTTAATTAAAAAATGTGAAATAATATAATGGGAGAGAAGTTGTTAATGAATAAAGTAACTTATTATTCCTAAATCTATACGAGATATTTTATATTTTGATACACGATTACCTTTATAATTTTGTAATTAAAATAAGACTTAAATTCGCGATGACAATCACATTCTTTATAAATGATATCTTAATAGATTAAGGAATGATGTTATATATAAAATTTTATTAATCTCAACTTCAATTTTTATGTGACGTGAGACTATCTCACTTGCAACACTTATATTTCTATATAAGAATGATGATACTCCCCTTATCATGAAATTGTGAACCAAGGTAAACAAATAAATTTTCTATTCCTAAAAATCAAGTGTTCCTAAAAATATTTATTTAGAACTTGTACCAAACACACGAAAATATGATATTTTCAAATTTACATTTTCGAAAATCATTTAAGATACTTACACATTGAAGTCCTCGAATAAATTAGGATTAAATAAGTTTTTTTTTTTTACCTCACTAGAATTTCATTTCTGGATTCTAGTTTCTCTTATTTTTTTAGCCTGTTGTTTATTTTTATTTTTCATAATTAGTCCAATAGAATGAACTAAAATTAGTCAATAAAGTTTAACTAATAAATTCATACGAGCAATGAAATTAATGAGACTAAAAATAAATAAATAAAAATCTATAGAGACTAATACTCGAAATTTAAAATTTTATAAATACAAAATAACCTTAATTAATCCAATATATTATTATGAACATCCAGCTTTTACATTATTGTTTTTTTAGGGTAAAAGACTTATTTCATTTAAAATAACTAAATGAATATAAGTTAGTATTATATCAAACTATTGGATATTTGGATATAAGACTAAGAATATATCGCTCTAGCTAAACTATGAATTAGAGTGTTAACTTGCCTCTTTATAAAACTCAGTTTTTTTACATTATTCGTTTTAGATATTGGTAATCCCGTCTTTCATTTTTGTCTATTTCTCGATTATTCTAACACGCTTGTATTGTATTTCTCAAATCATCATTAGCTCTACGCGCTTGTAGAGCCACGTCCAATCTGAATTTTACGTTCTCAAAATATTGATTTGACGTAAAATTTAAACATATATTAAAAACTTCAAACCAAATAAGCAGTATTTTTTTATATTACTTTTATCAAAAATAGAAAATTTACATCAATAATTTATACATTAAATATTAACATAAACTACTGAGGTGGAATTTTGATTTTAATATTGAGTAGTAATTAGTACTTACCAAAGGAGGAAGAAAAAACAGAGGACCTGCAATTTGCGCAGGCCAATGGCCATCACTGGTCTGCAATGCCGCTAGGTGATGTGCGCCCCTTCTGACAGCGGTTGTGACTTTTTCGTATGTTATTTCCTCTCCATCGTCTATCTTCACACTAGGTATCGTTTGTTTGAAGTTATTTTCTCTGAGAATCTACACGTAGCGGTAGAGGTAGCGTGGTGGGAAACAAACGATATATATATATAATTAAGAAAAAAAATCTGAAAGAGGGAAAGACGGCAATCCCACCTGAAACCGCCAAAGGAGGTCAGCACAGGGCTTGAAGTTGAAGCGGTTATGATAGAAATCCTGACGAGCTGCTTCAACCTGGGCCCGTTCCTCGGGAGTGCCTGCTTCAGGATCAAACTCCCATGTCTGCCTCCCCACAAAATTGTTTGTGCTGAATATGTATGCTTTATCATTTCCACCATCTGCTATCTTCAGCCTCCACATCTCTCAACTCTCAACTCTGCCTCTGCTGCCCAACCCAACTCACACCAAACCTCTTTCATGCACTACCGTTATTTATACCACATACACACTACACTTTTTATTTATTACTCATTTACCGCTCAATTAAATTTATTTTCTCATCTCATGCACCACTTTATTTATTACAAATTTTTTTTTTTCTTTTATCTCTTTTTATTTAAATGCCGACGATGCTTATATAGCTCCACTTCTACCTATCCATCCTGTATAAGACAATTCAAGCATGTTACAATTCTATTTATTTTAAATTTGAGTAAAATCAATATATATATATATATATATATATATATATATATATTCTATTAATTTTAATCATAATTTTTTTCATCAGAGCGCGTTTGATGTGTGAGAAAAATAAAAGGAGCTACAATGGATTTTTTAGATAGATGTCATTCCCTTTCATTTATCGTAATATTAATGTCCAAGTACATCGAAAGCCACAAATTAAATATACAGTTTGTATAATCTTAAAATTTTATATAAACTCGATTTACAGATTGAAAAACTTTAGTACAATTTTTTAGACTTTATTATGTCTATTCTTATTCCAAGTCCCTCGTTTTAAAACATCGCGAGTTTTACAAGTATTTTCTTCAGTGTATTGATGTAATTATGTAAACTTTTATGATGGCAAAATTAAGTGTTTTCTTTTGGGTGGTGAAATTATGATATTTCTCTATCAAAAGATAAATTAATTTTTCTAAAGGACTGAAATTTATGTAAGAATTTGATATTTCTCAATAAATACTCTTTTGTGTATTATCATTTTAAAAATTGAAAACGACTACAGTAACACAACTAACTGAGTGAGTTAGACTTTTTTTTTTTTTTTTTTTCTGATCGACTGAGTTAGACTTGTTTACTTTATGTATTATAATTTGGTGAGTAGTTATTTTATTATTCTTATTCTTATTATTATTGTTTTTTTTTCTTATTTTTAGCAAAAAAAAAAAAGTAGTGCTTGCAAAATTTAGTGGTTAAAAAATATGCAAAATGCAAGCAACAAAATGTATTAAATTTATTGAAATTATTAATTTAAAAATTTATAAAATGTGGTATACAAAATCATTTTCCCAGAACGGAATGCAATTTAACCGTATTAATTTCATTATTATATTTGCAGCGAGGATAGCGTGGAAACCAGGGTCCATAATGTTTTTCTTTTAAGGAAAAAAAAAAATGGAACACGAGGGTGGCGTGGTCAATGAACGGAGGAAGATTTCAATTAAGTAGAGTAAGAACAATAATGAACAAAAACTTTCAGTCGATCGCCAGCCTCACCATAATTTATTAGTATGATTTTTTTTTAATATACCGTCTACTGACACAACGCTGGATCTTGAATAAATATTCTGAGGGGGTCAAAACAAATAACAATATGATTGGTAGATACAAAATAGAAAAGAATAAATAAAAACAAAAGTATATAGAAAAATAATGTTTGATATAAAAGAAATAGGCGGAAAAAATAAAAAATGTGTGTGTATTGCAATTTTTTTATTTTTTCACAAAAAATGATTCGAAGGGAATAGTAGAAACAATACTTTTTTAATAATTTGTGACCATTTATGATTAAAAATTGTCAAAGCATTTAATGACAATTTGAAATGTTCGGTGGTGGTTTAAAATTGCCAAAAATGTTGATAATCTGTTTATAAAAACAGCAATTTTTTTGGATTCATTTAAAAACAGCTATTGAGTTTTACATATGACAATAAACAATTGCTTGTTGCAAAAAACATGATTAGTATTTTTTTTTATTTCTATTCAATAAATATTTTTATTTTTACTTTATTTTGTATATTTTTATTCACTTTATTTTTGTCTTCCTTATTTTTATCTACTCAAATTCTTTCTAAATACTCAGAAAAAAAAATTCTTTCTAAATTATTTCCCCCTATCAAACTCATTTAGAGATGACAATATGGATTCAGACCTACGGACGTCTGCAAAAATACCATATATAGATAGGGTAATTATCCGCACATTGAAACTAGGAATGAGTATAAGTATTTATCCGATGACAATATGGATTCAGATCCTACGGACGCCCGCAAAAATACCATATATAGATAGGGTAATTATCCACACATTGAAACTAGGAATGAGTATAAGTATTTACCCATAAAATCTCACAAGAACAAGTGTAGATACACCCTATTTGACACCAATCCCGTCTCGCAACTTATATATATACATATTAATTAATATAATTATAATTTTATTATTTAAATTATTTTATTATCTATTGGTAATTTTAATTATTATTTTTATATATTAATTTTGATATTCTTATCATGTTTTAAATTTTATTGGTATTAGTGGATTAAAAAAAAAAGACTAGAAAGATAAATGTTTGCAAAAATATAAAAAAATTGATTTGATGGATGAATTCAAAATATTATATTTATTTGTATTTTATTTTAATTTATAATATATAATTATAAATTAATTAGTTTCAATATTTTGTTTTTCATGTTTAATTAGAATTTTTGTTAAGATTATAATATTTGTAATTTTTATGTTTGATTATAATTTTTTTAATGTTATTTACCTATTACTTAAGTTTGAAAAAATAAATATTTGTTTGATTTAATATTATATATGAGTATTTTTTTTATAATTTTTAACTTTATATATGATTAAAATGTGAATCACATGTACGAATATAAATATATGAATCCTTATATGGTATAAAAATAAAGATTGAAATTAATTATTATGAAATTAAGGATAAATACTTTTTTATAAATATATGAATCCTTATATGGTATAAAAATAAAGATTGAAATTAATTATTATGAAATTAAGGATAAATACTTTTTTTCACACACATGTACGGTGATGAGTAATATAAGATTTTACCCATCTCTTTGCTTTGCATATGAGTGAGATATTCAAAATCATTGGGATTGTTATTCATTAAAAATAAAATACATTATATAATCAAAAATCTGGAAAGTCATAGCTTTCCCGCATCACAATTAAGGGAATTTATAATTTAATGAAATCTAAAGAAAATTAAAAAATGATATAAAAGTTAAAATTTATTTTTTATTAGTTTGGTTTGAGTTTTGAATAGTCGAATTCTCTGAGAATCATTCTTATGTAAGAAAACACCTGAAACAACTATCAAATTAAGACACGTTACAACCATGAAATCTCAAACTAATACTACATCTACCTTTGTATTTTATTTTTATTTTTTTTAGGAAACCTTTGGTACTTAATATAAGAAAAATGTCATAGATCACCCTAACAAAGAAATAAATGATATTTAATTATTTCATAAATTGAAATTTTATTTAAAAAAATTATTTAATTTAAATAGAGTGAGTTATATAAAATTAAAAAATTAAAAAGTTACTTATATATAAGATAAAAGATAATATTATTTAACCTAAGTATTTTTTTTTTATTCTGTCTCTTCGTGCTTTCAAAAAATCTTAGGTTCTTTTAAAAAAAAAACCTCATAAAAGTGAGGTTTATATACACATCTTTGTACTTATAAAAAAAAAAAGAGTTAAAAATAAATATTTTTTTATAAATAAATATTAATGATTTTTTTTAATAAAAAATAATTAGATTTAAACTTTTTCTCTCATTTTTTCTTTAATCATTCCACCAAGCTTATAAATCTCATGGGAACAAAGTTATGTCCAAAAAATATTTAGATAGCTTGACCTACCATAAAAAAATATAGCCTACGACCTTGCACAGTATGTTCACTTAGGTCTCTACATCTTCTTTTCATGATGAATAAGTTTTATTTTTATATACATGAGATGAGAGAGGAAATCGTTGAGATTGGGATTCTTCTGATTCTAATTATAGATGCACGAGAACCTTCTTTTACGTAGAGACATGTTTGAACTAGAAAAAGAGATATATTAAAACATGAGAATAAGGATATGCCAAGTAAATATAAAAATTATTTTATACCCATCATTTAGTTAATTTAAGACAGTTAATTAATCAATAATATAAAATAATTTTATACTAATAGTATATAAATATTTTACTATTAAAACATACTATTACATTTAGAGCTTAGCAAAAGGGATGGTATAAGTTTGTCCATGTTACCCAACCTAAAACTTTAATCGTACAGTTTTTTTTTCGAGAAAAAAAAAAATCGTACCGTTTATTAACCTAAAACTTAGACTTAGCCAATACTCAATATAAATGCGACAAAATCAAGTTAAATTGACTTTAAGATTTGTTTGGTGGAAAAAATATAAGAGGTTATGATAGAATAATTATTATATCTTTTGACAAGTTTTTTTGTTTGATGTGTTAATATGATATAACTATTATATCATATTAGTGGAGTATATTTTTATTTTTTTTATCCTGAGGAGAAGTTAAGTTATAATCGATATGATAGGATAAGATTTTTCTTTTTTTCTTTAATTAATATTTTTATTCAAATAAATAATAAATTGACCGATTCCACATATCAATTAAGGATTCTCTTCATTGATTTACCAATGTCTATCATGTAATTCTTTTATTTAATTAAAACAATTTATATTATATTAATAAACAAATTATAGCAATACCCCTGCTTGCTTCAATTACACATGCACTCCCTTCTATTTTTACCTTACACAAAACCCCATAAATTTTGGTATCTCATTACACTTGCACTCCCTTCACTGAAAATGGAGTTAAGTCTGTCTGTTAACTTTTTATGTCATGTGATTAGCAAATGACTTTTATAATATATTTTTTTCTTAAAAATATCCTTATCTTCTTTTTTTTTTAACATAGGAGGTGCATGTGTGATATATTAAAAAGTTCAAGGATATATGTATGATGCGTTTAAAATTTAAGGGATATATGTGTGATGAGTTTAAAACGTCAGAGGATACATGAGTGATGAGTTTAAAAAGTTCGGGGATCCATGTGTTGGAATGTTAAAAACATCATTTCCACCAAATAGGGTCGTCGCCGCCACAGATAGGGTTGTGGCCGCCATAGATAGGGTTGTTGTTGAGTTGGAACTCACTGTGAATGAGGTTGTCGGGTCGAGAGTCGCGACGACGAACGTGATCGTTGAACACAAAACAGAGAACACGCGTACAAGAAAAAAAAAACAGTAGCATGAAATAGAGGAAGAAGCACAATTCCCTCCCATTTGGAAGAATAGTAGCACAAAACAGAATAAGAAGAATAGTTTTCTCCCCCTTTAGAAGAACAATATCATAAAGAGAAACATATATAGTTCTCTCCCCTTTAAAAGAACAATAGCACAAAACAAAGAAAGAGAGATCGTTCTTTGTTTGGGACACTTAAGTATAAGAGTAATTACGATATTTTAAATAAACTAATTAAAATTAAATATAAATTCATTTAAAAAACTAATAGCAACTTAACACCGTTAAAGCAAGGGGTACCAAAGTAATTGTAAAAAAGGAGGGAATGCATATGGAATTGAAACAAACTTTAGGAGATGTTAGTGTAATTTGCTCTATATTAATTTATTATAAAGTTTGTTATTTAGTGAGTACCAAACAATAAAATACAATTGAAGTTTACCATGTTCTTATCATACCATATTCTTATCATATCCTATCATGGTTACATATCTTATCCTATCATTTCCACCAAACAGCTAAAAATGTAATATATCAATCTTAACATTATGTATAATTAAATCATAAATAAAATGATTAATTTTAATTTTAATCCACCTACTTTTACAAATTCAAGATTTAGTTCTCCTAATTTCTAATTTAGACATTTGATGCACTACTATCAAAATCATGCAATTTTGAACGTCCATTAATTTATATATATATATATATATATATATATATGAAAACAACATTAAAAGTTAACCTTCAATATCTCTAAATCCAATGTAATGGTTAAATCAAATCATTTGTTTAATCTCAACTCACACTATAGAGAGAATAAGAGTAATACACTAATACTGTAACATACTTATATAATGTCATACAATTACAATAATTTATTTACCTGACATTTAAAAATAGTTTTATAAAGTCTTAATTGTACTTTTGGTTTTCAAAATTAATTTTTTTTTTCTATTTTGTTCACTCAATTTTTTTCCATCACTTTTGGTCATTCTAAATTATTTTTTTGTACTTTTAATATCTCAATTAATTTTTTTGAACTTAGTTTGGATATTTACTATCCTAATTTATTTAGTAATTAAGTTATTAATACTAATTATCATCATCACTAATTACATAATTAACTATACAAAACTTGGACACCACGTGTTTGAGTGTGAGTGTGAGTGTTGGTTAGAAACAAAAAAAAACCCATAAATGTTTTTATTATATATCTTATCCTATTATTTCTATCAAACAAATTCAAAATGTAATATATCAATCTTAACATTATTTATAGTTAAATCATAAATAAAATGATTAATTTTAATTTTAATCCACCTACTTTTACAAATTTGAAATTTTAATTCTTTCAATTTTTAATTTCGGACATTTTATTCACAACTTTCAAAATTATGCAATTTTGATTCTCCATTAATTTATATAGAAAAACAACATTAAAAGTTAACCTTCAATGTCTGTACATCCAATGTGTTTGAGTGTACAAGTTTTTAATGTATACTAATTAACTATACAAAACTTGTACACCACATGTTTAAGTGTGTGCGTTGGTTAGGAAAAAAAAAAAACATAAATCCCCAGGTTTATAAATTGAAGAGGATGAAAACAAAAATTCCAATTAGGGTGGGATATTCAACGTGGTGCTTCTCTGTATTGTGAAGGTCGAGGATAATAAGTACTTGTTTGAAGCAAAAACGGATAAGAAGATTTACGGGTTGAAATTTTAATTTTTTTTTATTATAACTAATTAATTATAAGTGTAATTAAAGACTAATTAAACGGTTAATGTATAAAAACAATGATCAACTTCCAAAAATTAACGAAGATATCAGAAGTGTACAAAATTTATTTTTGAAAGACTAAAAGTGATAAAAAAAAAATAAAGGTGTCAAAATTACAAATAAATAAATAAATTTAAGAATAAAAGTACCATTAAACCTTTTATAAAAATTAATTGACAAATTAACATATTATAAATGAAAGACAGTCATTTTTCAGACAATATAAAATCATGTTATTTTGTATTACATTATTAAGGACTACCTTATTCTTTTTTTATAAATTGTTAAGCTTACTTTTTTTCAAGTTCAAATAATTGTTGCTTTATAATAATGATAAATGACTTATATGACATTTTTTCGTTTAATTTATTATTTAAAAATTTTTCATTTTAATCATTTATTTTTTTATTCAAATAGGATATTTCATCCATAAAAAAAAATGAAATTAATAAATTAAAATATATTTCAATTAAATACGTCATAAACAATATGTTTTCAATTCCTCCATTTAAGTTTATTTTCTCCTCCATTCATTAAATAAGCTTAACTGTATTTTTTCTTATCTTATTTTCACAAATTCACCATTTTGGTTTTTATAACTTCTAATTGAGACATTTAATTATTTATTTTTAAAATTTTAAAATTTTAATTCAACGTTAAATTAAACTTAAAATTGTTAACCTTCAAATAAAACATGACTCTTTTTATTTATCTTTTTTTTTTTATCACAAAATCAATTTAATTATCTGATTTTTACTTATCATAAAAAAAAGGTTAAATGTCACTTTTGATCCTTTATGATTTAGTTTTTATTCAGTTTGATCCTTCATGTTTTAGAAGTCTCAATTTGATCCTTGTTAAAATGACTCAATTTGGTTTTTTATGTTTTAAAAATGAGTCAAAATGATAAAAATTATTTCATTAAATTCACTTAAATGAGAACTATAAGAGCATTTTTAGTGGAGAAGGTCTTCAAGAAATCTTGAGATGCTTTTTAGTTCTCATAGTGAGCTCAAAATCACATTTTTTACTTTTATTTTAGTGGTAGATCTTATAATATTTTTGTAAGTCTCTTTATTGACCCATTTTATAAAAATTTATTTTAAAATGAAATTAATTATTTGATAATATAATATTTAATTATGAAACAATTAATATTAAAAAAATAGAAAAAAAATATAAATATTTATTTATGATTAAAGATTAAGCTGATAATTAATATATAGATTAGTAAAAAATACAAACGTTGACATCGAAAAAAAAATTGATAATTAATACATAACATGAATAAGTAAAAAACACAAAATTGAATATTGAAAAAAAAAATTAATAATTTAAATTGTTTTGTCGTTAAAATTGTATCTAATAGCCTCCTCTCTTGGTTGTTTTTTCTGTTGTTTTATTTGTAAAAAAATTCATATGTTGAATCTGTATTTGTTGTATTTGTTATTAAATCTGTTGTCATAGATTACTTTTTGTAAAAAAAAAATTAGTTAGTTATTTTTTATTTTATATTATTAAAAAAGTTTAGTTAGTTATTTTCTTGTAAGGGTCTCGTGGTCACGTGGAGATCTTTTTTATCCTCCAGTGGAAGTGAAAGATATTGAAAATTTAAAGATTTCAAGGGTTAAATTTTTTTTCAAGATTGCACACTAAGATTCTCTAAAATTCAATTAATATTTGAATAAAAAAAGATGATAAACATAGTGTAAATTTTATGAAAAATATATCTAACAAACAATCAAATTAATGAAAAATATAATATTAAATTTTTTTTAATTGTTCACGAGATTCATTTTTTCACATGATTTATATTATACTTATCATTTTTTTTTATTCATACATCAATTAAGTTTTACAGTTTTCATGAATATAATAAAATAATTTTTACATCTCAAAATTTTCAAAATAAATATTTAAAATCACGTCATAAAATTAAAAATAAATATGATTTTAAATTGATCATTTTGACTTATACCAAACTAAAAAAAAACTAAAACATAAATAGAAAAAAAAAACTGAATCAATTAAATTAAAAAAAATACATAATTAAATTAATTTCTTTCTGGCATAAAGGGTTTGATGCCCACAAAGACTATGTGGGGTCGAAAAGATTTCCTTGTTGAATAAAGAGGTCGTTGGGGTTTCTTCTCCAACCAACCCCATTTGCGAATGAGCTAAGGCACAAGAAATTGAGCAGCATTTTCGGTGATATGGATCAAAAGGTTGAAATAAGAGTGAATAGTGCTGAACAAACACAAATGTAAAAGAGCACACTTTGCTCGGTGTAATGCCCCTGGAAGAAGAAGAAAGAACAGAAGGATGAAGATTTGGGCAATGGCATGTGTGTCACGAGTTGCAATAATGTGTGAATGAAATTAAGCAAAAGACAAAACTGAAACTTAAAATAAATAATCCAGAAGCTTTTATTGTCCAAACTACAACTAGTTTTAAAGAAAAAAAGAACAATGGAGGAAGTGAAATGAAATGAAATTAAGCAAAAGACAAAACTGAAACTTAAATAATCCAGAAGCTTTTATTGTCCAAACTACAACTAGTTTTAAAGAAAAAAAAACAATGGAGGAAGTGAAATAATTTCTACCAAAAATAAAAAAAATCTATTGTTCTTCTTCACTCAAAATCCTCCCTCATTGTCATACTTGAACGATTGAACTAATTGCACCAAAGCCTGAACTAACTCTGACACAAGTGGCCTAAATTCAGGTTCAGACTGGTACAAAGAAAAGAAACATATATATTAAAATACTGTATGTATAATAGTATTAGTATGACAATTAATTAATTAATTAAACTGACTTGAACACATAGGGCGATGATTTCAGCAAATCGGAAGAGTGACTTAGGAGGATAAAGCCCCCGCAAGGCAGGGTCCACCATTTTTTCCACGGCATTAATGTCATGAAGCTGTGGGGTGGTCCAACGAACCAGACATTGTTCTGCTTTTAGCTTTGAACTGAATCAAGATAATTGCATTCACGGACAGAAGGAAGGAAATTAAAGAGCAAACAAACAACACACTACACAGTACTGTACCTGTCTAAAGGCATTCGACCTGTCAAAAGTTCCAGCATGACTACCCCAAAACTGTATACATCACTCTTCTTGGTATAGGCTGAAGGTTTTGTGCATTCTGGTGCATTATATCCCGCCCCAAGATTTTGGCTAGTGCGCTACCAAGTTGGAACAAATACATTACTCATGTGCCCGACATCAAGGTGTTCGAAGTGCAGTTTAGGAATTTACGACTTAAATCTGTTTGCTATCCTATTACATATCAACTCAACAGTAGCATAATACAATATTCTGCAACCTTATTTAGTTTCGATTGCCACTGTCTTGAATATTTGACCTAAGCAACAACACCTATATATATTGTGCTTAGGACAGAATATTTTAATAAAACAATAAAATGATTGTTTCCCGACAAATAATCCTAACCAAAAAGTGCATTTAATTAAAATATAAAGCAGCTATAAGAATTTGTGAGGAAATAAACAAGCCTTCAATACACAAAATACTCAAATTTACGTACGTAATTTCTTGGAAGACTCAGCCAAAAACAAAATATGCAGGCAGCATTTCCAGGAATAAGTATACAATAATATGAAAACTAAAACAACAAAAAACCTGGTGGAAGGATGCTAAACCATAGTCTGAGAGACGTGGATTCAGATCCGTATCAAGCAGAATATTGGAAGACTTAATATTCTTGTGCAATAAAGGAGGAGAACAAATTTCATGTAGGTACCTGAAAATTTAGATTGACCATAAAATGATCACTATACATATGCAGGAATATGTACGTCAAAATGCAAGTAGTACTACTATATATAGACTAACTCAAGAGCCCGAGCTGCTCCCAATGCAATTCTGACTCTGGTGTTCCAAGTTAGTGGTTTGCTGAAGTCGTCTGATAAGTGTAAAAAGTCATGGAGGGAGCCATTTCTGAAATAATCATATATTAACATGTGCTCCGATTCTGAACAACAACCAACAAGCTCAACAATATTTGGGTGGCGAAGTTTGCTGATGTTTGAAACAATCTGAGAGAATTCCTCGGGAGGACCACCATGGAAAAGCGAAGGGTTGATTTTTTTTACAGCCAATACCTGATATTAAAGGTTTGATTGAGAGTCAAATTTAATTTAAATATTTAACTAAACAGAAAGTACCTTTCCATCAGCATATTTAGCCCGATAAACACATCCTATGGATCCTTCACCAAGAAGTCGACCTGAAGCAAAATTAGCAGTAGCAGACTGCAACTCTGCCTGTGAAAAAGTAATAACACGGATTGATGTGCTTCTTCTAGAATTTAGACGATTTGCAAACTCGTTGTCATTAAAGGATTGCACACAATCGGAGACTGACGATAACCTAACACCAATTGATGGAGATTTTTGCAAAGCCTTGACGTCAATTGAAGTGGAATCCATTGACTTAAATCCTGTCAGTCACCACTCACCAATATCAGTCAATGAATTTACCATATGATATTCATAGATCAAACTTCAAATATCTACCTCTGTAGTCTTTGCTCACATCAGCACCCAAATCTTTTGATAACTCCTGAGATGCAGTGGGTGTAAAAGATCTATGCTGGCTACGCCTATCTTCATCAATAAAATGTGAAGTAGTTATTGATGATGATGATCTTGATCTTCTTTTACAAAGAGCAACAACAATTATAATTACTGCTAGTACGCCAAAAGCTATGCCTGCTATAGCTACTCCACTAATAACAGATTTATCATCATTTTCCTTGGAATCCTTGCTCGGGGGAGTACCAGGAGGAGGAGGAGGTGCTGGTCCACTTGACCAAGAGTTTCCTCCGGCTCTTTGGAATTAACATCACAAAGTTAGAGAAACACGTAAGTTCTTGCATTCTTCAATAAATGGCTGTTAAAATAATACTCACTGCAAGCTATTTATATCCTTCAACTCCTCAGGAACCCAACCAGTAAATTTGTTGTTTTCAACATTCCTGTTCAAATTAAAATAGTACTTAAGTTAATTTGAAGATACTTGAACATTTTATAAGGGGGAAAACATGAACTTACAAATCTTCAAGTGGAAGTTTGGCAAGGACATTTACTGAACCAGTGAGTTGGTTGTTTTGTAGGTGCCTGTATAAGGACAAACAGAAGCTTACAGTGAAGATGTGTGTATGTATTATTCCCTGATAGTGATAGTGATCTTGTTCTTACAACTTCTTGAGGTTTTTGAGAGATTTCAGACTCTGGGGTAGGTTTCCTGATAGTGAATTGAATGATACATCCCTACATGTTACATGTTATTCAATGCTATACGGTTAGTAAAATTTGCATGTTTGAAGAAACATCCTTACATGATATACGGTTCATAAAATTTTCAAGTTGGAAAATCTTAAATAATTCAGTTCCAAATGCAAACAAAGAAGCAACAACTCGAAACCTTGTTGCATGTTCACACTTACAGTTGTTTGAGTTTACTGAGCTTCCCAAACATATCGCCCAACTGGTTTTTGAGCTGATTATGTGCAAGGTTTCTGCATGCATATATAACATGTTGAGAAACAAAGGAAAGGTTCCAAGAAAAATTATGAATACAAATAGAAAGGCACTTTGCTTACAGGTGGTTGAGATCACCCATCTGAGAGAAGGAAAAAGGTATACTTCCAGTGAAGTCGTTCTTTGAAAGATCTCTTCATGATTAGATAACAGAAGAAGAAAAATTCTGAACAGATTACATTCTTGAACTTCCTTTAAAATAATGTTTGGAAGCATTTTCTAAATTTTAGCAATAATATAAAACAGATATGCAAACTTTGGAAACTTTAAATCATATTGGCTAATATCTTAGCATGATGAAAATCCTAACTCTACCTAATTATGTTAAGGTGAAAAATGCTCAATAATAACGCTTAAACAAGAACAATATATGGGAACTTACTATCAAGAACCAATTGCTCTAAAAGCTTATGTATTACGCATGCTATTGGGTGTAAATCCGTCATGAATAAACTTTATATCTTCAACACACCATGACATGAAAATCTTAGGGCTTGAAGCTCACCATATCTTGTGCTTGAATAATAAATTAATTAGAAGAATGGGATGGTAAGGATCCAACTCCTAATCACTTGGTCATGTTGGTTCTGATACCAGTCATCCTAAAAGCTTAACTAATTAGGTGCAGCCAGAAGTGTTATATTTATGGAGTAATGAGGTGGTAATGTTATATTTGACACCATTATTATATTATTATGCAAGTGAATTGTTACCAAGCTGACTTACATATAACGAGCATTTGGAGGAAGTTGGTATGGTATATCATCCTTGAGGTTGTTCTTGCTCAAATCACTGTACTATGAAAAATTAATGTATGGCATTTAAGTGATGTTCTCTTATTATTATTAAAAAGAAAGGAAGTGTATGTGTTGTGTTTGAAGATCTGGGCCTCACAAGTAGGTAACTGATTTTAAGCTGGACAACTGGTAGCCCATTGAACCGGAAAGTCCCAGGTCAGATAAATCTCTGTTGAAAGTAAAAATAGTCAGAATGTCTCAACTCAACTCCATCCAACCAAGAGTTGATGAATTTACATATATAATATAATATAATAGATGTATACATTGAAAAGAAACATAGTCTATAATCTATAATATATTACATTTCTGTGACAGAAGAGCCAGAGCATTTGATTCCTTCCCAGGAGTCGCCGCACGGATCACCGCCACTTGATTTCCAGCCACTCAGCTTTGAAGGGGAATTTAAGCTGGTATACATCACATTAAGGGCTGAAACTGCAAAAGTTGTTTTGTTTCATCATTAAATTAAGCATAAGAATTTGAATTTGAAATGCAATCAATCACAAAGCTTTTGGATACCATCTTGGGAGGCAGTTTTGCAATGAACTACAGTGGTTGAGACTGCAAGCAAAGCAATCCACAACCTTGCAAGGTTAAGGTTGTGGTGCATTTTCTAGCACAATGGGATGCAGATAGAACACAAAGGAAACCAAGCAAGGTGGTGTTTATGTTTTGATCCAACAACATAGAATTTGAAACGAACATAACATTCCTTCAACACCCAACACGATTTCAAAGTGGTTTGTTCCCATGGCTAAATTTAGGAGGGAGAAGGAAACGGGTATGAATTACACGCCTAAAAATGCCTGGTAGCGCACTCTTTTTGCGGACTATAACTAACCATTATTTTTATGTTATTTGTTAACTAATAGTCATAGCATAGCCATGCCCATACCAAAAGAGAACTGGCTTACAATGCATGCATGGTTTTAAGGATAGGGGTGGTCGACTATAAATATTTTTTTTTATAAAATATAATAATAATAATAATAATATAAATATTAAAAAGAATAAAAAAAAATATAACTAAATAAATTATTTAGATATTTCATATTTAATAATAAATAAAATTAACCATTCAAAATTTACTATACGGTGAAAAAAAATTAATATAAAATTAGTTAATTATATTTATTATATAATATATATAAATGTAATATATTATTAATAATTCATTAGTCTAAGTTGTATTTGGATTTAATCTCCTTAAGTAAATTCTTAAGTTCAAATCTTGTAAAAGAAAAAAAAACATGATTGGCAGAAGAGAACCCCAATGAAGGTGGTCATCTATGTTCCCTGGAGAATAATCATCGATTTT
The DNA here is from genome assembly GCA_014843725.1 of Amphicarpaea edgeworthii. Taxonomy (NCBI): domain Eukaryota; kingdom Viridiplantae; phylum Streptophyta; class Magnoliopsida; order Fabales; family Fabaceae; genus Amphicarpaea; species Amphicarpaea edgeworthii. The sequence goes on along the minus strand of CM026320.1, from coordinate 94,503 downwards.
GCCTCTTGTTAACTATGTTAACTCATAACTATGACATTTTGTATTAATGTGTAATTTAAGAAATAAAAACAATTTCTTTGCTTGCAAGACAATTTTTTTTTACAATTGTAATTTTAACTCAAGAAAAAACTAATTATATATAATAACAAAATTAATCAAATATAATGTTTAGATAAGATTTATTTATAAAATAAAATAATAATATTATTGATTTTATAATTTAAAAAGTAAGTTAAAAATTGATTCTATAATAATTAGAATTTGATACTTTATTGCATTAAAAAAAAAGATAATATCATGATTTTATAGTTAAAAAAAAAAGATAATTATATAATAACTAAAGTTAATAAAATATTAATATAACTATTTTATAAGATTTCTATAAAAAAAAAAAGATAAAATTGATTATATAATAATTAAAATTAAATATTTAAATAAGATTTTTTAAAAAAAAGTTAATATTGATATTGATTTGATAATTTAAATAAAAAATAATTAAAAAATTTAAATTATATAATATTAATAATAAATTAGTTAAATATAATATTTATATAAAAAATTTTATAAAATAAAAAGTAAAAAAAATATTAAATGCATTTCGGAATTGCTAAATACATCCTCAAATTACTTAAGGCACCTTACAATTACTAAACATACCTCTAAAATCACTTAACGCACTCCTAAAATTACTAAACACACCTCTATTATTATATGAAAAAAAAAAAAAGATAAAAAAGTCATGGCCCCCAATGCACTACCTAGTCCGCCCCCGCGTCTAGGACTCTAGACTCACTCGACTCATTGAAAAAGTATTTTCTTATTATTCCAGCAGCTTGCCAGTAAAAGATTTCGAGTAAATCACCGGTCTAGTTGCAATTGATTGATTAAAATGTTGCCTAAAATGAATAGTGTCTTTCCAATTGACACCTGTTAATAGACAGGATAGGTGTGTATTTCTTATCAGAGGAAGGAGTTAGAATCAACAAGATAAATACTCTCTTTTCCTTTTTCTTATATGTAATCAATATTTTTATGTAAAAATAATAATAATCAAAATTTGTATAATATAAATCAATAACAAAATAAATATATTAAATATAATATAAGCAATATACTAATTTATACAACATATATAGAATATTTTTTAATCAGTTTATTATCCTTTATATTTATAATTATAATATTAATAACTTTCACACATAAATTAAAATATATTATTAATTAAATATTAAAAGTTAAATAATAACTATTTACTAATTTTAAAAGCTTATACAATTTGTTTATAATGATAAGAAATGTAACTACATAAATAAAACATATTTTTGTATGATCTAGTTAAAATTATAATTTTTTAAGGATTTCATAATTTATAAAAAATAATTTTAAAGCATTTACATGTATTATAATGAAACTTTTTTTTTTCATTTAATTATAATTCATACTATATTCTATCATTATCTAATTTGTTATTTAATATGCATTAAACATTGGATAAGATTAGGGTTAGTTTGGTGGACAATAGAGGATAGGATAACTATACAAATATGATATGATAACATATTTCATCGTTTATCCTATCTTGTTGATATAATGTATTTTTTGTCTAGAGGGAGCCAGATTAATCTTGACAGGATATGATATGATTTTTTTATTCTCATCTCTAATTAATATTTTTTATTAAAATAAATAATAAATTAATCGACTCTATTTATCAATTAAAGGATTTTTTTTTATGATTTATCTTATATCTACCAAAATTCATAATTTCATATAATTTCAATCATTCACATAGATAAGTATTAGAAATTGATAATTCTTTTATTTAATTAAACATAATTTATATTATATTTATTTATTATCAAGGTTGTTATCTAGGGCACACTACTATTTAATACTAGCTCTAGTTGTATAAGAATAAAAAAGATAACATGAGTAGTCTTGGTATAAAATTAAAATTTAATAGATTATATATGTCAGAATGTCTATATCATAAGGATTATTCACATTATTTAAGATTATATATAATCTTGATTATTCAATATTACATTGGTGACTAATATTAAATTAAAATAAAATCAATCTTACATTCAACTTTGTTTGCTTTGGTTTGATCTAGCACCACGCTTACTAAGTTTTGTTATGATGTATGCCATGACTACTTTAGCACCTAGGCTAGAGTGACCACGAGACAGGCATATAGCAGTAGCACCCCCTAGAAGCAACAAACCATTGGCTATCAACTTTCTTGATGGTATTCTTTGGATCATCCGAATTTGAGATTCATCAGTAACTTGATCATGGAAGAAGGTAGGATTTGGTGGAGAGATGTTACTCGTAACAGGGTCCAAGCAAGCCGGTACCTACACACAACACAAGGGAAGGGGCTGTTAGTCACGACAACTTGCCTACTTTAAATTCCGAAACTATATATTTACATGTGTGGTTGGTGGAGGAGCTCTTAGATTGCGATGTAAGTAGGAGGAATTGTGAAGGATGCAAATCCCCACCTTGAACACAGATGTGCCATTAATCTACATGGCCATCACCAGCTAGTTCTATATTTTGAATGAATCAAATTAACGGCTTGTTCCCATAAAATATGAAATACTTCTAATATGATGTTATCTCCATAAACGTTCCTACATAATTTCCATGGGGTTGGTTAGCTGCATCCTGTCTATAAAACTAATTTCTTTATTTTAAATGAAAGCCTACTGTTTCTCTGCACTCGAATTGAAATAAATCAGTACTACTCAGGATCTTCTTTTTTGCAGAATGGACTGGGCAAATAGCACCCCAGACCCAAGAACGATTAAATAACCATCAGGGAATCACTCCCAAAAACATCCTCAGACGCAACATTAGCAGCAAAAGAGGGAAGGGAATGAAAGAAAATACAATCAGAGTTTAATGATAAACCAAATTTAGCAAAACTATCAGCTCGACAATTAGCTTCTCTGTGCAAATCAGCCAGAAAGTACTACTCTGGATCTGAATATAAGCAAAAAAAAAAAAAAACTGTTTCAGCTAACTAAGAAAGTTGGTTAACAGCATTTAATTGCACAAATTTAAATTAAAAAATAAGTAATTTTTCTAAATTACCTTTTATTAGAATTTGATATCAAGAAAAAAAGAATCATTGGAATTAAAATCCCTATTAAATGGAGGATTTTAGAAATAGACTCATTAATGAACTCACATTAATTAGTTGAGATTTGCTTATATTTAAATCTAAGGCTAAATCATATTTTTTCTTATATTCAAATCCAGAGGAAGTATCTCTTTCAGAACAAAATCCAGGTTAAGTGATGTAGAACGTAAAAAGAAAGTAATATCAATTTGTTTAAAATTAGGGATAACATTTATTTTAATATGGAAAATTAAGAAAGCAAGACAGTGTTGTATTGAAAAAAAAAAAGGACTGAAATGCGTCAATAACAAGTGATAGCTCTTTAATGAGTTGTTTGATCCACACTAATTCACATGTGAGTAAAGCTATAGTCCTATATTCCGCTTCTGCACTAGATCTAGCAACATTACTTTTCTTTTTGCTCTTCCAAGAGATAACATTTCCTCCAATAAATACACAATATCCTGTAGTAGAGCGTCTATCTATAAGAGATCTTGCCCAATCAACATCACAATAACCAGAGATTTCAATGTCTCCTTTGTCTTCATACACCAATCCTGTCCGGGAGTTTTCTTGATATACCTGAGAATGCGAATAATAGCATTCCAGTGATCAACATAGGGAGCTTGCATAAACTGACTAACAACTCCCATTGCAAATAAATGTCAAGTCTGGTAATTGTAAGATAAATAAATTTCTCAACTAGTCTTCTATACTTTTCTAGATCTGAATATGCCTCACCTTATTCTGCCATTAACTTTTGATTTGGATTCATGGGACTATCAATGGGTCTACAATTAATCATGCCTGTCTCTTCCAAAATATCTAAAGCATACTTTCTTTGTGAGATAACAATGCCTTCCTTGGATTGAGCTACCTTTATACCAAGGAAATACTTCAGACGATCAAGATCTTTAGTTTGAAAGTGATTGAACAAATGTTGTTTCAATAGGAGATTCTAGTGTCATCATTCCTTGTAATTACTATATCATCAACATAAACGACTAAGTAAACACATTTTCTAAGAACACATTTTCCAAGAGAAGTGTGACAATAAAAAACAAAGTGATTGGCTTCACTCCGTTTCATCCCAAAACTCTGCACAACATGACTAAACTTTCCAAACCAAGCTCTTGGAGATTGTTTAAGCCCATAAAGAGATCTATGGAGTTTGCAAACCAAACTAGATTCCCCTTGAGCAACATATCCAGGAGGTTGCTCCATATAAATCTCCTCTTCCAACTCACCATGAAGAAAAGCATTTTTAATGTCTAATTGATAAAGGAGCCAATGATGAATGGCAGCCATGGCAAGAAGAAGACGAATAGTCGTGATTTTGGCCACAAGAGAAAAGGTATCCCCATAATCAAGACCATATATCTGAGTGTAGCCTTTAGCTAACAATCGAGCCTTAAGACGATCAATTTCACCATTAAGACCAACCTTAATAGCATATATCCATCGACAACCAACAGCCTTCTTCCCAAGAGGAAGAGGAACTAACTGCCATGTACCACTATCTTCAAGAGCTTGCATTTCAGCAATCATGGCTTGTCGCCATCCAAGGTGAACAAGTGCTTCCCAAACAGTCTTAGGAACGGAAATGGAAGATAAGGAGGAAACAAAAGAGATGTATAAAGGAGACAAACGGTGGTAACTCAAAAAATTATAAATAGGATGAGGATTTCGAGTAGAACGTATACCTTTTCTAAGAGCAATAGGCCAACTTAAGTTTGAATCATGAGAAGGTGATGATGAAACAGGATTCGTTGTAAGGACAACTGAGGAAGAAGGACATGAATCAAGAGGATCTTCATGCACTATGGAACCAGCTCTTTGTGTTCGACTTTGATAAGTAGAAATAGAAGATGGAGATAATTCAACTTGACTGTTGACTGGAAAGGGGGGTTGAATTTCTCCAAAATTAGATGTTGCAGGAGTAGAAGGGACCATAGGGCTGAAGGAAGGAATAGGTAATACTTGTTGTATGGAGTTGGAATCTTGTGTGAAGAAGAACATGATTTCTTCAAAGAAGGTAACTTCTGCAGATATGTAGTATTTCCTGGTGGTTGGAGAATTACATCTATATCCCTTCTGAAGGCATGAATATCCAAGAAACACACATTTGATAGCTATTGCTGAAAGTTTATCTAAATTCGGAGAGACATTATGAACAAAACAAGTACAACCAAAGACCTTGGGAGGAACATGATACAAGGGGTCATTAGGAAAAATAATTGAATGAAGAATTTTATTTTCAAGAGATGAAGAAGGCATCCTATTTATTAAAAAACAAGCAGTGAGAATTGCATTACCTCAATGGTGAACAGAACATTTGCACTAAGCAATAAAGTTCGTGCAGTCTCAACAAGGTGTCTGTTTTTTCTTTCAGCTATTCCATTTTGTTGTGGTATGTGAGGGCATGTAGATTGATGTAAGACTCCTTGTGAGGACAAAAAAGAAGAAAGTTCTGAAGAAAAATATTCCTTGGCATTGTCACTTCTAAAAATTTTAATAATTTTACCAAATTGATTTTTAATCTCATTAAAGAAGGACATGAAAATAGACAAAAGTTCAAATCTATCTTTCATTAAATAAACTCAAGTACATCGAGAATATTCATCAATTAAGGTAACAAAATATCTTAAACCAAAAAATGTTACATGGCTTGGTCCTCAAATATCTGAATGAATGGTAGAAAAAATTGAATCACATCTTTTTTCAGTTTGCTTGGGAAAAGATGATCTAACATGTTTGCCTAATTGACAAGATTCACAATCTAACATTTGTAATTTGCTAAGACTTGGAACCATTTTCTTCAATTTTGCTAAACTTGGGTGACCTAGACAATTATGCAAAAGCTTTGGAGATGAAGCTGCAAAACATGACAAAAAAAGATTGGTTTCTAAGTAGTAAAGACCTCGTGATTCATGTCCTACACCAATCAGGTGACCCGTACCACAATCCCATATAACAAAGGAATCAACATCAAATGTTATGGAGCAATTTAAGGAACGAGTCAATTGGCTTAGTGAAATTAGGTTATAAGGACAATTAGAAATATACAAAACAAAATTTAAATTTAAGGAAGGAGAAAGAGAGACTTGACCGACTCCTTAGGATGTAACTTTCGACCCATTGGCTAGTGTAACAAGGTGAGGAAATTTAAGTGAAGAGAGAGAAGAGAACAAGGAATTATTACTAGAAATGTGATTAGAAGCACTTGAGTCAACTATCCATGGACCTTGACCTCCCATAGATTAAGAAGTGCAGGCCGTTGAAACACTTGGTGGTACTAAGGAAGATTGAGCTTGGCTATTGGATTTCAGCCTTGGATACTCTTGATATTCTTTATCGAAAAACTTATAATCAGTTTTTTCCGCAGAGGTGGAGACATTTGCTGCCTTGTTAGGAAAGCCAACCAGAGAGAAACATCTATCTTGAGTATGGTCCTCTTTTCCACAGTATGAGCACATGTACAGAACGACCACCTCTATCACCATGTCCTCTTCCTCTACTACCACTACCACGACTCCCTCTACCACGAGATGCTACCATGGCTAAATTCTCAATAGCACCGGTTGAATTCTCACTCTTCACTAAGGTAGGAACACGAAGAAGTCTAGTGACTAAGCTATTCATTGAGGGAAGTTGATCCCCGGACAGAATTTGATCACGCATATGATCATAATCTGGATGCAAGCTCCGCAAGATTAAAACCATAAACAGTTTATCAAGTTTCTTCTTCATGTCCTCGATTGAATCACATACAAGAAATCTTTTTAACTCTTCAACTGCAACTTTAGCTTTAGCCATGTGGGAGACCATGTCATGATTGGTCTGTTGGAGGGAAACCACCTTTTGGATTGAATCAAATAGCCGCTGAATGGCATTAGCAAAAATATCTTGGGCATTCTTCCAAAAGGAACAACAAGTTTTGAATGACCTAAGTGATTCTAGCAAGTCAGGGTCTACAGATTACCATAGAAAAGAGCATAGTTGGAAGTTCAGTTTCTGCCACTCTGATTTTAGCTGGAACTTCACTCACATCTTTCTCCAAATGATCATGGTGCCCTTGGCCAAGGAACCATAACTCAACTAAATCAGCCCAAGACCGATAATTTTTCCAGTTGAGTTTCTCGATTGTGATAGTGGGGGTTCCAAAAAAAGGAAATATAGGAACTACCGAGGAAGAGGAAGGAGCTGCAAAAGACTCCATTTTCTTGACTACAACACAAATATCAAACAGAAGAAGAAACCAAACAAGGAGCCCTAAGCTACAGTAGACCCACTTTCAAAAAGTGATAGATGAACCCAAACAAGGATAGATATGGGTCCGAGAGAAGGCCGACAAAGGCAGCCGAGGAGTCGCAATGGGATTCCTAGGCAGCTGGAAGGCGGTGCGTGGCGTGTATGCACAAAAACCAAAGCGCTGATTCGCCGGCGCGTGAGAGAGCGTGATGACGTTTTGCTCTTGAAACCTATTGGGGTAGGTCACGCTCGGCAAGGCGTCACCGAACTCTGAGTTCATTGAAAAATTTTCCGATGGTCAACGGCGACGAACAGCGGCGGAAGTGAAGAACGAGACCATTTCCCACTCGATACCAAGTTAAACTTTTTAGGGCACAATATTTAATGTAAAGCTAAGTTCACAAAAAACCTCAGCTAAAGCTATTTCAATATATATATATGTCTTAAGGTTTACAGCAAAAAGACAAAGTTCTAGAATATTCTAGAACCTTTCATTACAAGTATAGGAAAAACATATTAAGCTAACACACTAATCTAACAGAGCTAAAACAGAAATGTATGGTTTCCCCAAGAAACCACCCTATTGGGACTTGGAAGAACCACAACATCCAACTCTAATAAGAAAAGGACATTAAATATGCCCAAAGAATTGGCGAAAAGATAGGAGCCCCAAATAAACCTAAATGACTAGACATCCATAGAAGAATCAAAGGCCCAAAATAGTTGCCAATAAAACTTGTGAACAGTAACACTGAGAATAATATCATGAACAATGCCATTATCCAAAATTTTAATTTAACTCCTGAAGAAACATACTTCATCATCATCCCACAAGTGCATGGTTTTTTAAATCTTCTTATTTTTGTCCTGGCTAGAATTGATTCTAAAACTAAACACCAGTAGAAATCTATCACATCATAGGAGTTGTTTAATAGGTTAAAGATGTTATAACTAGCCATCAAGAACAAATTTGAAATCTAAAGCAAATCTACCTCAAGCAACGTTCTAGTAATTATGATAAAAGGCATCAGCAACCCAACCAAGAAATAAATTAAATGATTATATGTGAAACTAACAGCACTAACCTTCTGCATTAAATCGACTGAAGTGGTAACTGAACTTGATAAGTGATAGCTTATAACAGAGTATCTTCTAAGTGCACTATCCATCTTGCATACATAGTTCCATATGCCCTTGCGAAAAGCCAGCTTAGCCATCTCCATATTTAAACCGGCATCCTCTTGATGAAACATTGTGATCTCACAGGCATTGTTACCAGGTACTGTAATTATATAAACACCAGTCATAAAACAGTCCTTTCATAGCTAGAAATCATTCACTCATTGTTGAGGCAATGAAATATAAATTAAAAGGGAGCGCAAGAATACCACTGGGTGCAAATACAACAAAGAAAGATTTTCAACAGTATCAAACTCTGAATATATGTGCAGAGATAGAAATGACACATGGAATACAGAGATTTCAACCATTTTGACAGGATTAGAAATGATATCACTTTAAGGAAGGAGAAAATATGCGAGGAAATTGCTTGAGTGAAAATCACCCTTAGCCTAAGGATTGATATACAGAACAATTACATAGAAAAATGAATATAAGATGCAATTTATAAGAAAGAATACAACAACAAAAGCCTTATCCCACTAAGTAAAGTTGGCTACATGGATCACACAATGCCAATGGATTCAGTTAAAGACCAAAATCTCAGGATATTATTCACCATGAGATCTCTGTAACAATTTCCTCCGATGTCCTTTCTTGGTCTCCCTTTCTCCTTTTTCACAAGGTTAAAAAACTATGCAATATACTCTCCTCATTGCTGCTTTCAGTGGCCTTATTTAAATAATAGTCCAAATCACTTTAACTGATTTCTTTCATCTTTTATTCAATCAATGTGAAACCAATATCTCCTATACAATCGCTTTATATCCTGGCCTGTGTAGCCACACATTCATCTTAACATTCTCATTTATGTTACTCCCATGAGATTTGACTCCATAGATAGACTCATAATGGAAGAAGACAAAGGCCTTGGTGTGTGTTCATTGTCAAAAGCCTTGGCATATGCAGGAAACTTTGTGGAAAACCTGCAAATTCAAAGAAAAAACAGGGAGGTACGTAAACAATTAGGGGGAGACTTTCATGCATTTCAAGCTAGCACTGCTGATCCAGAGCAGCAATCATCCTCGGATTCTGTTCCTTTCAACAAAGAACAGATAGTGTGCCTGTACAAAATGTTTCAAACCCATTCTATAGGCAATCCTAGTTCATCAGCACAGTCAGGTAATCTTTTCACTGCTGTTGCAGCTTACAGTCATTCTAATAGTTCCTGGATATTAGACTTGGCTGCCACAGATCATATGACCAGAAACATCACAGTTGTTTCTTTATATGTCCCTTGTTGCAGGAGCTACAAACTTTATTCTAAGGTCATCGAGATTCAAACAATCTTCACCCATAACAACCCACCCTTGGCTCTAAATTCTGCCTCTGCACTTGATCTTGCAACTATATTTTTCTTTTTACCTCTCCATGTCACCAAATGTCCACCTAAAGACATACAATATCCTACAGTAGATCTTTTGTAAGTAATTGACTTTACATAGTCAACATTTATATATATGTCCATGGATAGAGTCATCTTTTAATAGAAGCCCTCTTCCCAGAGTGACCTTTACATACTGAATAATTCTATTTACAAATTGAAACTTGAAAGTGTTTCTCCCTTAGGAGTTAGGAGTTAGGACTGTGAAAGAACTGACCAACCACCCTATCTGCATAAGCTATTTGATGTAGGATATATAAATGACCCTTCATCATTCTTGATCCTGAGATTTTTCTCCATGGGTTCTCCAATAGTCTTACAACCCCCAAGATTGCAAGCCCGGATACCAACTTAAAAACTAGAAAGATTTGTGTAGGATCCAATTGCAAGGTATGTGACTTGAGTCCCACAATGGAAATATGGGACTTTAATATGGGGTTTATAAGTCCTTGGGCTCTTCAACTACAGTAACTAGTTTTTGTGGTGTGGTTCTCCCAAGGTTTGTATCGGTATTAGAGCCTTCCACCATGTCTCAGCTGCAAATGAGTGGCGCCAGGGGTGATCCCAGCATTGCAGTGTTCACTTGGGACTAGTCAAAAGGCTAGTGCATAGTAAGCCTACGTGGGCATCGGGGCTGTGGAGCGTGGTGAGATGGAAGGATCCACAAGGTATGGGACTTGAGTCCCACATTAGAAGTATGGGATTCTAATGTGAGGTTTATAAGTCCTTGTGGTGGGGTTTTCCCAAGGTTCTTATCAATTTGAAAGGAGAAAACTAAAAATAATTTTATTTCTACTCAGATGATTATGAAATAAAGGAAAGCACTCCTACATACAGACTTTATCACATTTAACTTAGGAACCTCAAGAGACTAAAACACTTTGCAATCATCAAGAGCCTAAGAATCTGTACGAAGTAATTAAAGATAAAAATTAAATTCTATTAATTACAATAATTATAGTCCATGACTTTTAAGGAAGGAGGAAATAGTTGAGAGTATTTGAGGAAGTTGCGTGAACAGATAACACACTCAAACTAACAATTTATCTAGAAATTACAAAGAAAAATGAATGCACTAAATTAGGCTAATTCTAAAAAAAATCATTGTTTAATGAACAAAAACTTGAAATAAACCAAGAACCTACCTTCTCTTATTCGCCAGCCAGATCTAAAAAACTCAACTCGTACATATTTTTTCTGTCGCAATGCCAAAGGATGCTCACATTCCTAACATGGTTTTAAAAATGAAAAGAAAATCATTATTGCATAGAAAAATACACACCAGTTTTCTATATAAAAAAAACAATTATTTGCATGCATCCTCAAATACATTAGCAAGAAATCTCACAATTACCACATTCTTCCACAAATAAAGATTGTATTTTCTGTCAATTTTCAATATGCTTTGTCACTGTATTTCCCTTGGAAGTATCATTAACAAAAGGGAAAAGTTCAAGATCATCTTGCCTATTGTCTAAATATGCACACACCATCTGAAAGATATCAAGAGGAAGATTATGAACAGATAGGTGAAAAAAAGGGAGAATAGGGATGCATCAATCATGCTGAACTGTTTGCCAATATCAACAAGGCATAGGGAAGTTCTGCCAAACCAAGTCTTGCAATGGTTAACAGCTTTTACTAAATGTATATAATGAGAAACCAGAATATTTTGATGTGAAAATATGTCAGTATATAGTTCACAAATCCCAACAAATAAATCTCCAAATAGACAAAAAAAAGTGAAAATATTGACAATTAATAGTGAATAGTATTACATTACATGCAAATAGTAGTGTCTTCTAAGTTATAATCTGAATTTCTAATTTCTTGATAATATATTTCTAAGGACTTTATCATCATTTTTTCCTCCATAGATTCTTTCTCTCAGATGATAGGGGAAAAAAAGACAAAGGGAGAGATATAGCTGAACCAGCATTCATATGTTAATGCAATCAGGATTCACAAATATCTGGAGACTCGAGCATAACAATGTGCATTAACACTACTCAGTAGATCAACACAATTGTTTACATTTTATTGTACAAAAAAAAAACGTAATTGGTGCATTACCTTCATAAAACAGTAAAATGTTTTATCACTCCCCTCCCACAACTTCCAAGCTAGCACATATTCTCTAGGCTTTAAAAGAGGGAACTTTTTAATTGTGTGGCCAACTTCAGTACCATCAGATTTGTCTACCTGCAGTTGATTATGCTCAACCAGTGTTTTGTCCCACTGCTTTCTGTAATCATTGTCCATGTAGAAGTTTCTTAGCATCTCAGGCGAAATATCATTGAACACAGTCTTGCTCAAATATCTCAGGGGACCATTCTGCAACACCAATGGAGAAACAACTATGTAATTTATAGATCATTTTCAAAACCATTGTTTTCTTATGCATATAGCATTTCCTGAGTTAAAATCTATCAAAATTAAGATTACACATTGGAAAAACAGAACAAAATAGAAGTAAAGCTTCATAAACTTCAGAGTTCAGACAACAGGCACACAACATTTATGAAAGAAACAAAGAAGTTATGTGCTCAATTTCCCAGAAAAAACCATGATCAATTCAAGTCTACAATGAGTTAAAATAATTAAATCAGTAACCTTAGGCTTGCAGCATTTCACATTGTAGCATAGATGATGGTTTCTTTTGTCTAGAACATCCTCCCATTTATCACTATCGAGCTTCTCATCCAAAGTCTCCATTAAAAGTTTCAAATCTGCATCTGTCACGAAATTTGAGGTTCTGCTTCTGCAAGAGTAGACAAAAAAGTTGCACAGTATGAAATCATCTTATCATGCACCTGACTAAATGCTATTGCTAGCTAAAAAAAAAAACCAACGAAACAAACAACTATGAATATGAGTCAAAGTATTAGGGTGTGTCTGTTTAAACTAAAATTTAGTGATAAAAAAATATGCAGTGAAAGGTGCATGCTTGAAAAATCCTCGCTTTAAAGTGCTGAACTGAATGTGAGTTAAAGGGAAGGGAACTATATTAAACAAACACAAGCATGTAACATTTAATTCCAGTCAGTAACAAAAGAAGTTAGGTTTAATTTTCATTTCATTCAAAGTGATTGATGACTACTGATCCTAAACTAAATATGTGCAAGTTGAAGAAAACCATAAATTCTACATTCCTAAAAGGAAGGGCGTGGAATGGAATAGACCTAGAGTTTGAATTGGTAGAATCGGAGAGCAGTAAGGAAGTGCATGGAGACGGAGATGAAGCGAAGAAGAAAAATCTGTTACGGTGCCAAAGCAATAATAATATAAGGAACATAACAGCAGCCACAACGCCATAGCCATAGCCATAGCCATAGATGTTTAATAATTCACTCGTCATCGTCATCATCGTCGTATTCTTTTTCCACTCCTCGACTCGTTCACTCAATTCTCTGTCCTCAATCTCATTCTCGTCTATACCATTTCATTTTCATTGCCGAGTACCTCTTATTTCTTTTTTATTTTATACTATGCTCGATTTCAATAAATAAATAAATAATCAAAACTTAATTTCCAGAATGTTATAAATGTATTGTCAAATATATTTTCAAGGGCATTAAAAAATATAGAGAAACATAGAACAAGTGCGAAGAGGAGAAAAAGATGTGTGCAAACATAATTACAAGTCCAATTTTAAAACAAATATCTATAAGGCAATATTCAAATAGCATTTTTAAAAACATTCATTGTATAAAATGAAAGGAGGAGGTTTTATCCATACTTTTTCTCTAGTACAAAACGAAGACTATCACATATCTTGTATTAGAAATCTTTGTTTTGAAATGGGTAATGGTATAAATAATTTAAATTTACATTAACCAGAGATTTTGATATCAATATTTGTAAATATTACACTTCAATAACATTTAAAATATTTAATTTGAATGCATATTCATAATTAAATAAGAAAAAAAAAACAATACACCAATAACATAAAATAGTTTTATAGTCAATCACAACAGCTCATCATAATAAATTTGTTGTTTACAATACTTATTTTAAAAACCATACAAACTTTGTAATTTAAGATTGAATATATTACAACTGTAAGTTCATACTCATCAACTAGTAAACGTAAAGGATAAATATTTTCAAGGTGATTTGCTGCCTTTATTAAAATACTCGTGAAGATGAGAAAATTTTACAAATGAAACACGGCTAAAACAATCCTAACCCGAAATTATTAAATAAAAGTGGTGATTAAAATCTAGCCTATACAATGAGCAGAAGATATTATTTTTTATTTTTTTTGGTGGGGGTACTGAAACGACAATTTTAGTTGACGCATCTATAGGAGACACTTTATGCATGAAACCCATTCTTCTAGGTAGAAAGTAGAAACTAGAAACCCCATAGACTCCAACAACTTGAATAAACAACAGCAACGCTACCTTGTTTGGAAAAACTAAAAGTAATGAGATAAAGCAAGGATGATTCGATTTTCAATCACCAAATGTGAACAACATTCTTGGCACAACTGGTACGTCTTCCTAGCTGGTTTGAGTTGAAGAGGCAGTCACTGGTTGACTATCATCGGGTTTAACTATATTACCAATGGGGCCATGAGAAGCTAAACTATCTCTATCCGCAGCAACTTCCTTGTTATTCTCATCTAAGCGGACGACTAGAGCAAAGCTTTTTGACATCTGCTTCATGAAATCACCAGTAGTGTTAGCAGAACTCCTAAGTTCATTTTCTCCAACTAATCCAGTAGCCATCATGCTGCTTTGTTGCCTTGCCTTCCGTTCTTGCATAGCCTTCTGCCGGTCTTCATAGAAATCAAAATCATCCAGGATAGACACATCAGTTTCATAGTTTTTAAAAATGGTCAACATTTCAATCCCCCGAGGCAACTTCACCTGTATTGTTTAAAATTCAGAAGGGAGCAAAAAATCAGTAGGATGCAATCATGCAACCTTTAATAGCACATAATAAACTGGTTTTATGATCCATTTTGCAAGTTTATTTATAGAACAATCTGGTCATTCACCGCTTAAATAAAAACAAGAATTTTATGAAAAATAATTAGAAGACTCAAACAAAAATGTAATTAATTCCAAACACCAAGGTCAACAACAAAAACAGGGCAAAAATATTTTTCAGGTTTTAGGTTGTCGAAAAGTTCGAGAAGGTTTCTCAAGGCAATAGGCAGCTCAACATTCAACTGTCAGAAGTCTTCTCATTGACACACTGCAGTAATCATTTCCATTTATCTTCCTCCCAAATCTGACATGTTATGAAACTAGAGTAAAAACAGTAAAACTGTTAAAAGCATGATTCATAAATTTGTAGACAGTGAAACACCCAATGATTCCTATTTCCTACCTCCTGAGTATCTCGACTGTTAGTCACAGGCTTGTTATCATTATTTTCAAGTACAATGTGACGAAACTGACTGTTTGGAACATCTTTAATTATGTGCCACTTCACGGGAAACTGCCCACTCCACTTATCTTGCTGCCAGAAGTCCACACTCTTGTCGAAATTGACAGGTCCAACCATTTCAGCTACCCCACAGAACTGAGCGCTAGCATTTACCTAGAAATAGTTGTAGCAATTTTTTTCATGGTAGTCATGTGTTAGAGAAACACAATAGCAAGAAAACAAAGAAAATGAAAAACTATATAAATTAATTTAAGTACTGAACTACTGATTTTTAATTTAATATCAACCTCAGGAGATGTCAAACGCCCTACCCAATAAAATTATAGCTAAAGCAATACCATGCCATAAATATAAGGTCAAGAACTAAACCCATTGAATCTTTGTTTGGAGGTTTTTTTTTTTTTTTAATGGGAAATCACCAATTTTTTTTCAAAAGCTAAGATAGGAAAATGCCAAGAAAGACGGTTATTTCTTCAAAAAGCTATCTTATGTTTTTAAAGGAAATGAAACACAAAAACAAAACTATGAAACAAGGTTTGCTGAAAACACAGGACAACAGAAATATATAAATATTACAGGATGAAAATGCTACCACAATATTTGTGCTTAAAAAAGATACAAATATCAGATGATTACCGAAAAAAAGAGAAATATGGGACAGGCATCTTGCTTCTCCATTGCTTGGCGATATGCAGCATCTAACTTTCTGTTTCCATTTGGTGTACTAGCCCAGACACCATATTTAATGCTCTTGTGAACATTATCTTCACTGTAAGATTTGATGACAAAAAATTTGGCATCCGTGTAATCTGTGGCAAAATCTGACCGATTGAGTGATTCATTTTGGATCTTGGCAGTAGATGCACTATTTTTACTACTATCCACAGAATTGTTTTCGGCTGATATTTGATTTTTCAACTTCGAGGCCCTTGGTCCTCGGTTCTGCTCACTAAGGATATCAAGAGTACCATTACAATTGCAAAGAGAAGCAATTGGCCTCCCTTGCTGCCTGCTATTTTCAAGCGAAGCACAACTCCTATCATTAAGATTGGAAATGGAAGTGCCTCCAAAGCTAGAGCCCTGGTTAGGCAGGTAGCCTCTACCATAGGAGTTTGAACCAGATCCAAACCCATACAACGATTGCTGTTGATGAGAAGCCTGCATAGAACAGGATAGTCAGCACTATGTGACATGTAAATTTGTGTTGTTCTCAGCCAACTTCTACAGTTTCAATTGTTGTCATGCATAGATGATAAGCAATGGTTAATTTAAGTCCACAATTTAGAAATTTCTTTGGAATAAGTTAATATCACCTTTGGATCATTGGACTTGAGATCCCATTTTTTTACAAAAAAAAACTGAACTGAAAACCTATTCTTATCAATTTATTTCATTCAAGTTCACTAAAAACATTATTTCTTTTCACATAAATACAAGCATTGCCAGTCAAACTTCATACCAACCAATAAAATCTGGATTCTGATGAAAGCTAATGATGCCCAAGGTACTATTGGATTTGTATATAAGCAGACAAGGGCAAATTAAGTTATCATACATATAAGTTTGTGTTAGGACTCTCGTTTTATTACTAACAATGAAGAATTGATACAAAGAACCCCTGGTAGGTTATTCAAGAGCCTACCTTTCTCCCCAAGCCAATTCCTCACAAACTAACAGAATACCTAACTCTCTCTTGCACTTTCATATTTATAGACTCCTATCTAACTGTAACTGAGATCAGTTCCAGTTACAGCAACTGCACACTAACCCATCTTAAGTTGGGTTAACTTTATTCAGCTTATATTTCCCATGAGTTTTCCTAACATAGACTTCCTTTGCTGGTAGTCAACAGTTTGTTAGATGTACAGGGATATTTCTGTTAGCCTTATCGTTTTAGTTCAGTATCTCAATAATTTTGTGCAGCTGTAAAAGCTAGTAAAACAAGCTCTCATTGCTTAATAAAATTCAGGCGGTGTCAAAATAAGACAAGAACTCCAAAATAAGGTAACAGAGCTAGGGGAGATAAATCCTAACTCCATTATTTGCCTTCTTGGTATATTTGTAATTAACAAGATATTTTTTAGGCTTAAATATGAATGTAGTCCCTGAAAGTTCGTGCTTTCTCAATTTTGGTCCTTGAAAGTATTTTTGTTAATTTTTAGTCCCCATAAGTTTTGTTTTTTCAACTTTGGTCCCTAAAAGGTTTCTCTTTTGTTCATTTTTAGTCCCTCTAGGTTCGTGTTTACTCAATTTTAGTCCTTGAAAGCTTTTTAGTTCATTTTTAGTTCCCCAAGTTTGCGCTTTTTAAAATTTTGGTTAATGTAAGGTTTAAGATTTAGGGTTTAGGGTTTTTTGTACATGTAAGTTTGACCTTTTTCTAATTTTGATCCCTATAATGTGAGGATTAAAATTGAAAAAGCACAAACCTACAAGGAACTTAGACAGGAACCAAAATCGACAAAGCGCAAACTTATCGAAACTAAACATGAATAAAAAAACTTACAGGAACCAAAATTGAAAAAATGCAAACTTACAAGGACTAAATTAATATTTAAGTCATTTTTCATTTCCTACTTCCCCTATTTCCCTTAATATGTTTAGGTTTCCGATTTATTTTAATAAGTTTAGCCTATCAAAAGGAATTAGAGCTTGTATTGAAAACACAAATATACTCAATTTTCCTTTTTAAACCTCTTTTTTCAAGTTGATACTAAAGCTCCCAATCTCAGGGGCTTACTTTCGCTGCGCTACTCACCTACTGCCTGAAGTAACTTGTTGGGTCAGCAACTACACAAAAAAAATGCCTCCTCACCGCCAGCATGTCATCAAATAATCGTGGCCATCAACCATTGTACGCACTGCCATGCATTGCGCCACTCTTTGATGCATGTAAGCCAACACTCCTTTCCAGAGTGCCCATTCGCCACTACCACAAAAAGGGTTGCTAACAACCCCTCTTCCAACTTAAGGGGTTAGTTTCCTCATACTTTTATCTCAATTGGTGGCTATTTTCAAGCACTACTTTTCTTTCTTTGAGCAGAATGTCACCACTGCCCCATTCTTGTGAAGGCTAAAAAGAAGAGTTATAAACACCTAAGCACATAGTGAACCCTCCTTTAAAATATGACTTTCGGGGGGAACCAAGCCGCTTAAGAGCATCATATACTACTCGCTATAGGACTTTGGCATCCCATAATATCCAAGTCCTTATCATAAATTGAAAAGCTCCCACGCACTTGGGCAACAAGCTAGCTATGAAGGGGGGAGAACCAAGTTGCTTAAGTGCTCTATCAAGCATCCCATAGTACTTAAGGTGAGACTTAGGCATTCTATAATACCAAAATTCCTATCATAACATTGCCCCTAAGAGTTGTTGTGCCAACGTTTGCACTCTATGACACTTCACTCAACCTTTTTGAGACACTAACAACTAAATTTGACAGCAATTGATAAGCATCTACACGCTTTACCAACCCTCCTTTAAAAGCTTGTTGTCAAGGGGGGAGAACCAAGTCGCATAAGTACTCCATCAAGCATCCCATACTACTAGATGTGTGACTAAGGCACCCCACATAATACCAAGTCCTTATCAAAGAGCTCATGCTTCCAGTCCCCGGATCCTAATGATTTCCCAACCTTGCTAGGTTCGTATCGACTTAATGATGGTAATTATCATCAATGGGACCAGGTGGTTCTTGCTACTCTCAAAGGGTGTAAGAAGCCTAGTTATATTGAGGGAATGGTCCAACCAAAGCTAACCCAGGGTTTGAACCCCAAGATGATGAAGACTCTTATTATGACCAGGCCATAGCATTCTATGACTTCGCAAATTAGCCAAAATTGTATGTTCTTCTCCATTGTATGAGAAATTTGGAAGAACCTTGCTTAGACATACTTTATGGAGAAGGATATTGTTTTCCTACTATGAGATTGAAAGCAAAAACTTTAATACTAAGCAAGGAAGCCTCTCAATGACAAACTATTATTGACACTGAATGGGTTATGGATCGAGTGAGACCAACAAAGTTTAAAGATGACATGCAACATTGACTCTGCAACCGTGAGTTCATTAAGCAAGGGAGAATCTTTAAGTTTCTCTTTAGCCTGAATTCTGAATACGACCCTATTGGTTTCACATTATGGGCAAAGAGAAACTCCCTTCACTATCACAAGTTTTCTATATTATGCAAAGTGAAGACACTCAAAGATCAATCATGTTGGATGGAGGCAATTCCAATGAGGGATCAACCTTAGCAATAAGAAACGATTCAACTAGAGGGTTGTCCTCAACTGGGAAGCCTTCCACCATGTATACCATTAGGGATTACTACACTCACTATAACAGTCAAGCCATACCCAAGGATACTTGTTATAAACTTCTCAGGAGGAAAAAGGTCCTCAAACGCTTAGGAGGGCACATGGGTCCTACACATAAGCAATCTAATTAGACAACATCTAACATGGAGATTGTGGGAGAAGATAGGCTGATCCCTCAACCTAACCAGCAAATACCAACACTTGGTAAGGAAGAACAAGAACCTCTGAGAGATCTTATATATTGTCTCTTGGTAAGGAAGAACAAGGACATCTGAGAGATCTTATATATTGTCTCAATAAGCCTTTTGTCACTTGTTCCTTGACCAAATAAGAGTTATTTTCAATGTCTCTAGTACTGTTCCTTCAGATATATGGATCCTTTATTTTGGGGCAACTAATCATAAACTCATTTTCTTCATACTTCTTATCTTACTCCATATTATCTACAAAGCAACACACTATTGTTGCTAATGGAGCTTTACATCTTTCCAAATTGGCTATTATAAACTTACACATGATTTAAAATGTTCGGTAACTTTCTTCCACTCTCATTGTGTCTTTCAAGACCTTGCCACAAGGAGGATGATCAGAATTGTTGAGGAGCAAGATGGTTATATTTCTTGCAACATATGGAGAATGACGATGGTACCAGCAAAAGATGTTGCCTTCCTATCATCAAGCAAACCAAGAAACTTGGGTAGCTTCCCAAAATTGGCTTCAACTCACTTTTTAGCTAACCTAGATGAGCCGGATTGCCTCGCTTTGACAGCTAAAACATATGAGCTAGTACATGTTTGGTGCGTCGTTCGCTACGCCTTGAACAGGCATTCATGAGAGCAACCCTTTGGTATCTTTTGGATTCAAAGTAGGTTGAGGGAGTTGCCAACAGGTTTCCAAACGTAGCTCTAGTCTGGTTTGCTCAAAAGATTCAATTTTGGAGATGCTGGACAAATGACTCCATGTGTGTGATAATAGAGTTGCCCTACATATTACCTGGAACCCAATTATGAATGACAAAACCAAACATATTGAAATCTATTGACATTTTATAAAGGACAAAATCCATTTAGATGACATTGTCACAACTTGTCAACTCAAATGACCAGCTTGTTGACATCCTCATAAAGTCATTTGGAGAGCATTATTTCTATAACAAGCTTGGATCATATGTATATACTCCAACTAGAGAGGTAGTGTAGACATATAAGGATGATTCAGTTAGTCATATTGTTTTCTGTGTCTTTAGTTTAATGTGTTATTGTTTTATATTATTTTTTTACAGCAGTAAAACAAACTCTCTTTACTATTGAAATTGAGAGCACATAGTTTGAACAAGACACATTCTACTATTCTTCATTTTGGGTTTATCTCTTTTGTTCAAGAGCTATAAAATTATTTATTAGAAAATAAAACATATTGTGTATTTATGCTCAGGTTATAGAACAAACCATTCCAACACTTGGCCCAAATGACCCAAGTGAGCCCATTGGCTGTGGAGAAACAGATGGCGATAGAGGCATCAAAGATCTTTGTCTTTCCGAGGGTTTTGAGCAGTCTGACCAGATTCCACCAGATCTTGATCCTTCAAATCCTTGTTGGGATTCATGAAAGCCGAAGGAACCAGGTGCTACAGGAAAGTTGCCTCTACCAAAAGATCCCACTGATGGATAGCCCGCTCTTGGTCCAAAAAACATGTTATCAACTTGTTGGTCAATACCTACCAGGTTGGTGAGCTCTGGCTGTGAAACTGGAGTAGGTGAATTAAGATATGGTACGCTAGGAGGAACCAGCTGATGATAATAAGGTGGCCCAGTGTATGGAAATTGCTGAGGGGAATATAACTGTGTGTCTCCACCTACAGAGGGCAAAGGTGTGGTAACTGGGGAATATGGTCCATAAGGCATTTGTGGGTTGAAGCCATACCCAGAATGGAAAATAAGAGATGGATTCTCATTGTAGACACCCTAAAAAAAGTTTAGGAGAACATATATTATGTTAAACATTACAAACAGAAACTATACATAAATAAGAAAGAGATGCCAAATTCTCACAGGAGATCCAATGTCTAATCCCTCAGAATTGACATATGAAGAATATTCATCCCATTCACCATTGCCATTGTCAAAACCTGGAGTCAGACTCGCCAAAATTAGAAAACAGCAATAGAAACACTAATTACCAAACTAACATTGCACAACAAAGCACACTTTAAAGATAAGCACCAAAAGACAATTGAGAGTCCAAATGCCAATGTCCACTATGCAATTTGAAAAATTCTCTGGTAATAATATGTGGTGCTGGTTTTGGGGGGGGAGTAATTGAACAGAAGTGTCCAAAAGCATGTTACTAAATTATGTATATAAAAGAACAAAGTCAAACTTCATCAGGTCCAAAAACAATTAAAATTAAACGATCCACAATAGATTTCTGAAGTTGTGTGCCATGAAATGCACATAAAGATGGATAACAATGAAGATCAAGGTGGGCAACCTAGACAGTAGACTGGTAGTGATAGAAGAATGCTGAATAGGTTAAAAAAGAATAAATAACTCAGGCAAGCATTACATTACTATCATGTGTTTCAAATTGATAGTACCATTTCAGTCATTTATTTCAAAATTTCAAGGACAGTAAGGAAGTTAACAATAGCATTGCCCACATATATGAAAAAAAATTAAAAACCATTATAGTTGAAGTTCCAAGGTGGTAAGTCAATTTAATAATAGAGTGAGAACTCTTTCAAAGAATAAAAAGGACTTGCAGAAATGAAGAAATAAAGATTAACCTCTATAGTAGAAAGCCTGCGCTTGGGGAGCATAGACATTAGGAGAATACAGAGGACAATCTCCACCTGAGCCTAAAGATCCTGATTGACTAGTGGTCTCCCTTGAATGACCTATAGTTGCGGTACCCTGAGAAGAGTTTGAAGATATTGAACTTTCAGGTATTGATGAATGAAGCTGAAAAATGACATAATATATACAGGGGGCATATCTAGTGAGAGGACTACTTTTATATGAGAGTGAGAGAACCCCTACCTGCTCCTTCAAGTTATCTGGTTCGGCTGGTATCTCTTCTGCATGCATGATCAATATGCTCAGTGGCACACAAAATCCACACGGGCAAACCCAATGCACACGTGATAGAAAGAACATGAAAATACTTTCAAATGGAAAGCAGGCATGTGAATAAGGGCGCAGTAAAACAGTATTGCTGGAAAGAAATGGAAGCATAAAATGAAGTATAATAGATCCCACAAAAAAAAAAAGGAAGTATAAAAATAAAATGAATTACCCTTCAGGTTGTAGTCTGTCACTGCCGTTGATAATTTAAGCCATAATTTTGAAATCAGAAATACGGGGATGCTTGACTTAAAGCGGGATAATTAATCTCGTGTACTTCCCCCCATCACCCACACACACTATAAACGCTATGATCCCATCAGGGATTACAGCGAGAGTACACAATTCTTTGTTTTCTGATAACACCAGCGACGGTGTCATGTCATTCATTACACAGAAAATCAAAATACCCAGATCAACACCACCAATTCCTGCCTTACCCAGATGCAAGGTTTAAGAAAATAATGGACATCGAACATCAACGACAACCAAAATAGGATTTATTTTTTATTATTGAATTGTAAAATTTTCTCAATTAATCATTGACTTCGTCGGGAGAGAAATAATAATTATTATAATTATAATAATAACAAGCAGAAGAAAGGAGTTGAACGGCGTTCACGTACCGGTGGTACGATCCGGACCCTGCGGTGGTTGGGTTGCCGCCATGAATCTGAAGAGGAAAGATCTTCAAAACCCGCACAGCACAAGAATCTCACCAAAATGGAAATTACGAACGAACAGTACCTATCTATAATCTATGCATCTAGTGGTCTACTACCTCCTTCTAAATCATTTAATGTAAATTATTTCAGTCTCTGTGTGTTCAATAAAATTGCTTATAACTAGGGGGTTTGCGGATTCTATGCATATAGGAAAAAATATTAGTCGCTTAATCTAATTTTATTTATTTTCATAAATTAACATCTATTTTTTAAATCCGATTAGGGATGGTAATATGGATCCAGACACTCGCAAAAACATACGAGTACTATACCCATCTCGTCCCCGCACTTTATGTATATACATATTAATTAATATATTATAATTTTATTATTAAAATTATTTAATTATCTATTTGTTATTTTAATTATTCTTTTTATATGTTAATTTTGATATTCTATTATGATTTAATTTTTATTTGTATTAGTAGTTCAAAACAATATAGAAACTATGAAAATAAGCATTTGTAAAATATGGAGAAATTAATTCGGATGATGAAATTAAAATATTATATCTATTTGTGTTTTATTTTTAATATATAATTATAAACTAATTAATTTTAAAAATATATTAGTTTTCCCGTTTAATTAGAGTTTTTGTTTGCATTTATGTTGAATGATTATTTTTGTAATGTTATTTATTTATATAAATCAATATTCGTTTGATTTTAATATTATATAAGGGTGTATTGGATTCGGATTTTAAAAGACTTTTTTGACATAAAAAAGTTTTGAAGATTTTTAAAATTTTGTAAGAAGCTATTGTTAAAAAAAATTTAAAAAGACTTTTGTAATTTGGATTTTATAATTTGGATTTAATAGATTTAGAATATAAGATTTGAAAGGATTTCACATATTTATAAGATAAGATTTGAAAAAACTTTATGGATTTTTAGAAAAAAAAAAACATTCAAAACTACTAAACACAGGCCAACAAGAGTGTGCTTGGAAATATTATTGAACACGAACTAATCACAAATTATCATAAACCATTTCACCTACTAATAATGTACATGAATTCAAAATTAAAGTTACAAGCTATTAATGTATTTTGATATATATTTTTCACAAATTTTTATAAAGTGATAATGAAAAATAATAACAAAATATTACTCAAAAATATAAAATATGTCATTTAACTCATAAAATTAATAATGTCATCAAAATATAAATCAAATAATTCAACAAAAAATACAATACATCATGATCAAAACATTAATCATCTGTCTAACTTGAAGAATATCCCAAACATTTCTCTGTTAAGTTTAGAAAGGTCTTTTAAAACTTTAACTTGATTGTTTGCCCTGAGTTAAAATTTTCTCTAGACTCAAATTTATTTCTCTTGTGAAAATTTTCATTTCATTAAGAATTTATGAACTTAAAATGAATAAGATAGTGGACTAGGCTTGTAAATTGATTCATAATGATTTGGAAGTATGAACACATCACTATTAGAATCATATGAAAAATCTTACCTTGAAACAAAAAAATGTTGTCTCCAAAGCAAAGAAAATGAAATAAATAAATAAAAAAATTTGTAATGAGAAAGAAAAGTTCTCGTGGTTGAATGTGATTGTTTGGCTGAGTTTGGTATTTATATGATTAATTAAAAAGTCCATAAAATCTACCAAAATCCAATTAAAAAAAAAGTACATAAAATCTTTATAATTTTGAATAAAATATGATTTTTTTTGCTTTATTCAAAATCTCAATCGAATACCACAAGATTTTATTGTCTTCTGAAAAAAAATATTAATAATTTTGATTGAATACCATCAGATTATTTTTTATCATTTAATAATCCTGATTGAATATCCAATACATTTTTATAAAAAAAAAAAAAAAAAAAAGTCATTCAAATCTTAAACAATCCTAGTCCAATACACCCTCTAAGTTTTTTTTTTTTTTATAATTTTTAATTTTATATATGTGGGTATATAGGTACTTAGAGGGTATGAGGATAGGGATTGAAATTGTTACCCGCACGAGTATAGGGTCAAGACAGATACTTTTTTCAAATACGAGTATGGGGATGGGTAGTATAAAAAATAAAAATAAATAGGATTTTGTATAGAAAATAAAATGAATTAGATTTAGTCCTCATCAGTTATTTCATTTAGTTAAGTTGCATATTCTAGTCATAAAATTCTATTATAGAGTCTGACTAATGTGATTAAAAATTAGTTATATTTAGGCATGTAAAAAAAAAAAGAGTTAATGAATTCATTTATTAAGACATAAGAGTCTAGTCAGATTTTGATTAATAAAAAATGAATAAAATGTTTATACATTTTAAATGTAAAATTATTTTACAAAGTCGATTAATCATAATTCACTATTCTAATAACTTTTAAAATAATTTTATAAAAATTAATTATCTTACCATAAATTGAGGATTGTGATTAAAGGGGTGTAAAATAGTTTTACTATTATCATGAATATTTATTATTTTTAATTTTAAAGTAAATAATACTTTATTTAAAATTATAACAGATACTATTATCTTTAAGTTTAAATTAAATTGCATTAATTATTTTTATTATGAATACACTATTACTTTTAAATCCAGATTAAATTTATTTTATTTGAAGTTATAACAAATTATAATTCCTTTAAAATATTATTGGTATAATTATAATTATATGATTATTTATCTTTAAATAATTTTTTATAACAACTTGATTCATTGTAAGAATATAATAAGTGATTTTAATTTATATAATTAATTATATATATATATATATATATATATATATATATATACTCCATTTATATAGTTTGTCTTAAAAAAATAATTTTATTTTCATATATATTCTAATTTATTTTCTTTAAATTAAATTCAATCACTGCATTTAATGTTGTCGAATGTCAAGCTAAATTAGCAACATTAACTAATTTAGATTATTTTTTTTATAATTCCAAAAATTAAAATGACAATTTATTTTACACATCAATAGTAATCCAGTTTCCAGTTTATATACAAAATAATATGCATCCGCGTATTGAAAAAAAAAAATCAAAATGTGTGTAAACGAATAATTGAAATAGTTTTTCTTTTTTTTTTACAAAAACCGATTCCCGGTATTTCATTCAAGATAGCTTGGAAAATACATGTATAAACTTAAAAACTTTGAGCCTAGTGTAAGAAGTTGCTACTCTCACAACAGAGTAGACAACAACATTTGTTTGTCTCCTAGTAAACATAACACTGTAATTTGGGTTCTGCACAATTATATTTTTTTAATTTCATTATATTTTAACTATTTCAATTATTATCAGACAGTGTGACGGATAATTGAAATAGTTAAAATATAACGAAATTAAAAAAATGTCAGAGAAACATGTCCCTATAGTTACTTCTTCTCCGACTCTTTTCTGCCGTTCTGCTCCTCTTCTTAAGGGCAGAGCCATAATTTGTCTGTATGTTTTCATGATTTAAAAGTTTGAGGCATAGACCTCACTATGTTTATGTGTTGTGTTGTTGATCTTTTTCAGACTTGCACAGTATCTCGCAGTTCTTGGCCCATGGTCTCAACCGGGAAGAACATGACACATATTCCTGAAAGTAGAGCTACGATCTCAAACAGAAGGACAGCTGCAGTTTGATGACATCCATGTACTAAACTCACAGCTACCAAAGGACATATCATTCCACCAATTCTGCCCACCGAACTTGCAATTCCCACACCAGTTGTTCTAACTGATGTTGGGTACATCTGCAGTTCATATAAATTTTCCAAATACTAAATTTCAGTCATGTATAAATAAGTATTAGACCAACAAATGTTGCCAAACTATCTTTAAACTATTTGTATCATCGTCTTACACCCTGTCAAACCACATCCAGCGTTTATCTTATATGAGAATAAATATTGCACTTCATACAATTCATTTTTAATTGGTAGTAGGCAGATTTCTGTAACATAAAGAAGAATTTTATTTAACCTGCATTCCATATTAAAAGTTTAATACAGTTGAAAGAATGAAATAATTATCTGGAAGTTTATTTGAAAAATGAAGCAACAATCAAATAATAAACACACATTGCATATCAATTATCAATTAAGAAAAGTTAGAAAAAAAAATAAATTATATTCCTCTTCATATCATTTGTCAATTTATATCACTTTCTCTTTTATATTAAGAAGCAATTTGGTTTTGTAAAGAAGAAATTACAAGATTAATCTTAAAAAACAATTTCTTGTACTATGATTATAAAGCTCACTAACAACTACTAGTTGGTGAGTTTGTTTTATCATTTTTTGTTTGCAGTTACTAAATGGTGTTATTTCAACACTCAATTCAAGGAAAAAGAATATGGAGTTATAAAGTTAGCTTGATGATTGGAAGGAGAAGAAAGGAAGAAAAGGTCATAAGTTCGAATCAAATCCCTCCCACTTACAAAAACTAACAAACTAATAATTAACACTTGTCATTCAAAAGAAAAAGTAAAACGAAAAGGAATGAGGTAGGGCGTAATTCATAGAAATGTAGGGTTTGTTTTGGTGTCTATATATATAATTTACTCGCTTTGATAATTGATACTGTCTTTGAAAGTGTTTATTTGTAACAGTAGTCTTATTTCTAACAAGCATAAAACTTACTAAGGTTCAGTTTGGGGAAGAATATTAAAATAATAGCATTCTCATTGATTATTGAGCCTCATTATTTTACTCCTATTGCTATTTTACTTCTATTGGGTTGGATTTCATGTACCAAAGTAGTATTTTACTTATATTAGCATTTAACAGTATAAGTAGGTGTCATTGGTTTGTAATTTTTGTATCAAAATACACAGTTTATATTTAATGAGTTACTCTCTTTACTGTAGTTATCAATAAATTTTAACCAATAGTAAAGTGATTGTTAGAAAATATATTGCTAGCATTCTCTATTGCAAATATTCTCTGATTCAACAAAATAATTAAAAATGATTTTGCAATATATAAATTACCTCTGGTGCATATATATACAAAATTGTAAAGGTTGCTGTGATGCATATGCGAGCTAGAAATAAAAAGCTCGTTGTTAGGCCTTCTGGTAGATAGAATAATAATGGGAGAAGGAAAACACAGCACATGAAGAACATGGTTGACATTGAGAGTTTACGACCAAGTTTATCTACTGCTGCAGCTGACAAGAGGAGCCCAGGTAGCTCTATGCACAAAATTAAGTTATGTATTAGTCATGCATTTTCCTGCATTAGTCGAGTAAGAAAACTCTGAAATCAATAGGAAAATACCTGCAAAACTAGCTATAAAAACACTCTTGTATCTAACACCCTGGGACTTCTCTGTCTGCAATTTATGTGACATACATTTACTATGTCCGTTCAACTCAGTGGTCAACAAAACAAGGCCATAATACGAAAAAGCATTACCAAAGAACACAGCCCATAATAGAAGGGTTGACCTTGCCAATTTTGGTGAGAGAAGCACTGACAACGATGAGATACCACCTAAATTGGAAACTATTCCTTTAGGATGTTCAACTTCATTTATTCTTGGTGAGAGCAAGCGTGCGTCCTCTGAAGGGTTATCAATTTTGTGTAACTCAATTTCATGGTCAGAAACAAGGATACCGGAAGGAAGTTCTCTTCCATTTACTCTTGCTATTTTCTCCAAAACATTAACTGCATCAGCTGTTCTACCTTTCGAGCATAGGTATCTTGGTGACTCAGGAGTCACTTTGTAGAACAGAAGAAGGAAAGATGTGGGAAGAGAAGACAGTGCAAGAAGCCATCTCCAACCCAGTTTTGGCATCACAAGCTGCAAGGAATGTTACACCAGGTGAAACCATCAGCTCTATAATTTGTCAGTCATGCAGCAGGAATATAAACTACCAGAATAATATCCAACTTAAAAAATTGTCATAACATTTGCAAGATTAATACAAATTAAGACACATTCCTAAGAATGGAAGGTAAAGAGCATTAGCACTTCCCTAGGTGAAATGAAGAAACTACACATCTCTCGGGGGGTTGTATCTCATTGAGAAAGCTTGCAACTTAGTTCTTCAATCTTGGGTAAATTTAAAAAAAAAATAGGCTTCAAGCAAATTTGAATTTTTTGGAGCTTGCAAAGCAAATAAAGAAGTTTAAGTCATAGCAAAATGCCAGACTTGTGGATCATTTAATATCAAATAAAAGAATATGACATATGTATCCAAGCCCATGGACTATTTTGAGGGTGAAATAAAATTTTAAGAACATGTTTCAATTAATGAAAATTTACAAGGAAATGAACAAAATTTACCCATGCAAGTGAGGCCTCAAAAATTGTACCAACAGTCCAAAATCCTGAAAAGACAACCATCCAGGTACCTCTATTGGGAGCAGGAACAAACTCTAGAAACCAAGATGATAATACAGGGCCACCTCCCAAACCAAGACCAACCAGAGAACGGAGGGCAATTAATAATAAATAGTTAGGAGCAAATGCACTAAGAAAACCAGCCAAAGCAGTAACTGTCGCTGTGATAAGGAATCCTTTCCTGAGTTTTCGAAGTAAGCCAAAGAAAAAGAAAAAGAAAAATATTAAATGAACCAACAATGGCAAGTATACTTGAAAACAAAGCATTTAAATTGAAACAGAGATTTTATTTATGACATAATAGGCGGCACAAAATAACTTAATATAATGTTTGGCATAGCCTGGCACCATCCATACTATTCTTTAAGTAAAGAAAATGATATATAAATCCACCGGCAGATTTTAATAAGGCATGGCTAATCCTAGATTTGATAAGCAGGCCATTCCCCGCCCCAAAAAAATTGAAATACATCACATATGCGGAGCAACTAACAAATGTAAAAAGGTAAAGAACGTGGAAGAAGAGAAACCTACCTCCTTCCATGTTTATCCGAAACAATGCCCCATGAGTATGCACCGATTAGCATGCCAGCAAAAACCACACTGGTTATCAAACCCTCTTCATGAGGGGAAAGACTCCATGCAGTTTGAACTGCAGGGCCTACAAAAGAGAGTATCATCATTTCCATTGCTTCTGAAACCCAACCTACACCAGCATAAGCAAGCACGAGAATTTGGAAATTTCCAAATCCCAAAGCTACAAGAGCATCATCTACTGTGTAGCTTGGACCTTCAGCCCCCGTCTATAATTTCAGAATGATTAAAATTTAGTGCAGATATAGAAATAACCAGACATTTTTAATAATCAAATGGAAAACAAAAGCAAAAAATTTTTTTTTTAAAAAAGAGACAGGTAATACGGTTGTAATCAATACGCATATGATTGTGGATGCAGGTAATAGGGTTGTAATCAATGTATACCAAATCGAAAACGAGATAATATAAATAAAATGATGAATCAAGTAATTTAATTTGTACCATTTTGTTTTCGAAAGAAAGGTATGTTCGAGACGTTGGATCTTGCTCTTTTCTCTACCCGATCTTCTCAGCGTAATCAAAATTCAGATGATTGTCGCATACTTGGGGATTTGAAGAAATAGAGAGTTGAATTTGGAACTTTCTATTTTGATTATTTCATGAAATAGGTAATATTCCACTTTCCACCTTCATACCGTTGACAATGGCGAACATACTCTCCTGTAGGACGGCCTATGCTATTCACACTTCTTTTTTCTGTAGGAGGGCCCATGCTATTCACACTTCTTTTTTATCTTGATATCCCATTTTTTCGCTTATTCCAATTACTAATTTACCCCTCACACCCCTCCTTCCTTCCTTCTCTTTAAACATTTCCTCTTCCTTCCCACCTCCCACACTTCAGCTTCACATTTCATTCTCTCGAGCTCGTCACCCCTACTTTTTCCCTATTCGACTGTGATTTTTTCTCTGGTGCTCTTTCCTTTTGTTTTATTTTTTATTATCATCAATTCGATGAAAGTTAATATTCGTTAGGTCACTTATGTGACAGGACCCAACATACAATGAAAACTAATTGTCACAAGTCATTTTCGAATTAGTTGGTGAAAAACACTCACACGAACAAGACTTGAAGATTGACGTTGGTCAAATTGACTGAACCAATATCAATTATAATGCATTTTTTCTCTAAACCTTATCCTTTTATAATTGCTTTATAATCAATTTGTTTATTTATATATGCAAATTTATACATATTATATTTTTTATATATAGTCAATGTAAAAGTAATCTAAGATTTGTCTTAACACGTTACAAAATAGTATATATAACAAAATACATAGATTAGAGATAAGCTAAGTTTTCTTCGAATTGAATGTTAATAGCATGTTCGAATAAATTATTTTATAAAAAATTTTAGGATAATAAAATATGAAGAAAAAAAATATTTAGAAATTAAAGTTATTTTTTTAATAGTTAATTAATAAAAGGTTTCTTATATACCTTATTTTAAAAGACATGAGATTTTTATAATGTGTTCAAATATGTTTTACATGTTCTACTCTAAAAGGATTTATAAGAAAAAAAAATATGAAAAAAAAATAAAATTAAACTTTTTAAAAGTTAAAATTATTTTTTCTATTAGTTATAAGTCTCATTTTTTTTTATAAGAATGTATACGATAAAACTTTTACTTGTAGAAGAAATCTTACATATTTTAGAATTCCTTATTTAAGCATTCTACTAATTTTTGTTGTAATAGACTAAAACAACTTGTTTTTTAAATTTGAGGACTAAAATAAAAATTTTTATTTGAAAGACTAACAAAAATTCTTATAACCTGGTACTAAAAATATATATAAATTATTTATTTTTTGATTTAGTTAAGGGATAATTTAGAAATAAATGATTTTTTTTATTATAAATATTCAATTTTTTTTTTTAAGCTTAAATGTATTTTTGATTTTTTTACTTTTTCAAATCTATAGTTTTGGTTTATAGTTTTAAATTTTCACATTTAATCTCCTATTTTCAAAATAAAACAATTTTTGTTTGAATTTAAAGTTGTTAACTATTATTTTTTAAGTTGACTTTTTTTTTTACTATGGTTAGTAATTATTTAAATAAAATTAATTATTTACTCCTCCGTCTCATTTACCCCAATTACACTACACATCCCATGGAAAACCATATTTGAATGAAATGTTTCTCCTTCTTCTCCATGGAAGTTATCTTTGAACTTCGTGAACTTTCCAATGAAGCCATTTTCAATCTTATATCTTTTGAACCCAATTTCCTTATTTCCTCTCGAACTTCTCATATGATATATGGCATGAGATGAGATTCTCTCCTTTCCTTTTATTGTCTAGTAGTAGTATTTGTTTGATAAGGGGAGATTCATTGTACAAAAATTTGATTCCCAATCTAAATAGATCAAATAGTGTATGTTTGTTTCAGGCTTTAGCAATTACACTATATACCAATTACTCATGTTCTCAAGAAAAACATAAATAATTAGATGGGATCGATTCCCTTGCTTGTCTCACATGTCATAAATAAATTCATCTGTATTACTATTCCACCCTTCTTTAAATCTTTAATCCCATGGTGAAACACCCATTTGTTGTTTGTTTCTTGGTTGCTTAAGGGGTTCGAAAGAAGGGGTTCAAGAGGAAGGAAGGAATGGGTTCAAAAATGGCTTCGTTGGAAAGCTCATATGGGTTCGAAAATGGCTTCCATGGAGAAGGAGAAACGTCCTCTTCGAAGATGGTTTCCATGGGATGTACAATGCAATTGGGATAGAGGAATAACTAAGGAGTAACTTAGACATAAAAAAACATCTGTGTTAATATTATAGGAATCCAAAAAAAAAAATAAAAAAAAAAATATATATATATATATATATATACAAGAATCCAAAAAAAAAAAAAAAAGCAAATAAAAATGCATCAAAAGAGGTCTTATAGTTCTCAATTTACACTTTACAACAGTTTTTTTTTTTTTTACAGTTGAAAATTGAAAAATGAAATAAATAAAAAAAGCAAAATATGTTATGAATATTTTAGTTTTGTTAGTGTACTAGGTTTTTACCTTAGTAAATAGCTAATATAAAAAAACACATGTGTGAACATGTGTAACTCCTTCCATAGCAATATCTACGTTTTCAACTTTCAATTAACCCACCAAAAATATTTAGTAAAAAGCAACACCGCATCACAAAATCCCAAATTCCTTTCAAGCTTTTTCATCCATTGTGAAAGTGATTATCAAAGATGGTGAGCTTATCTCCCCAAACTAGCACAGTGAGTCCACAAGCAACATGATGGTGAGTTTGAGCACGATGGCTTGTCGGGTGTTGCGTCTCGACGATATCGTAAAGGGTGACGCTTGAAACCATAGATGTTTCTTATCTCATCGGTGGCATAGAGAACCTCGCCGACTCAATGCTATAGCCATGGCGAGAGAGGAGAGAGGTGCGATGGTGTCATGGTGGAGGTAGAGGCAGAGCAACAGTTATGTGATCTGGATTCTTGAATGAGGAAGAATAAACTAGGAACAAACGGGAAAAAGCAAATAAAATAAGAAAAAAAGAAAAAGAAAGTAAGTAAAAAAATCCGTGATCCCTCACTTAAGGCTGATTCTTACGTATTTATTTGTTTATTTTCAATTTTTGATGGTTTTATAAATCATATTCTCACAGTTAAAACTTAAAAGCAGTTGTATTGTAAATTGTAAGTTGTAAATTATAGGGTTAAATGTAAATGTTGATCCATAAGTTTAAAAAATTGAATAATAAGTAATCTAGAGAATGATTAAATCAGTGAATCACTAATTGATCGATATGATTCAAATTATATTAAATAAAATTTAAAATTTATATTTTATTTTAAAAAAAATTACATGACAAATTAATATAATATTACAAATACTTTAACTTAAAAAAATTAAAATAATACATAATAAATTAATATAATTTTATTATAAAACTTATTAATTTATCTTTTATTATTCTTTTGAATATTTTATGATATTATATATTTTTTTTATTTAATTGATATTGAACGACGTTTAACATTAGTTGGTATAATTGAAATAATAAATAATATTTTTAAATAAAAAAGATATATAATATATATCATAAATATATATGATATAAATATTATTTTTACATATACATTTGAAATATTAGAATAACGTAATAGAATATTTTATTATTATTATTATTAAATAATGTATATTTTAATATTATTATTTTATTATTGTGTAATATACGTATCAATTAATTAACTTTTATAAATATATATATATATATATATATATATATATATATATATATATATATTATATAAAATTATCAAATTACTTAGATAGGCCAGTGGTTAACCATTTTCTTCTATACCAATTTTATATATTTTAGTATTTTTTTTAGTTTGATAAAACATCTGTTCTAAAAAGAAGTTTGTTTTTTTGATTTTGAATAATCTTTTTGACGAATTTGAGATGTAATGTTTTTTTTTTCATTAGATTGACTTATATAAAAAAATAAAAATCATGTAAAAAAATGTGTCTCATACAAAATTAAAAAAATAATTTAATATTAAATTTAATAAAATATTTTTTATGTCTTAAATTAATAAAAAAAATTATTTAAAATTATGTTACAAAATTAAAAATTATATTAATTTTTAAAATAACTACTGATTTTTAAAACAATCGACTAAACTTTTAAAACATAACTAAATTGAATAAAAATTAAAACTTAAATAAACAAAAGTAATATTTAACCTAAATTATATAGTCCTTGTTTCACAATTCTGCTAACTTTTGCAATTAAGGACTAAAACAACTTATTTCTTAAATTTAAAGAACTATTTTTATTTATTTAGAAGACTAGTAAAAAATATTATCTTATAATTTGAAAACTAAAAATATATATAAATCGAACAATAATAAAGCCTTTTTAAATCCAGATTGAGCTCCGTAACGGAAATCAATCTTTTTTTTTTTTTGATTTCGTCTTTCTTATGGTTTTTCTTTTTTATGATTTATTTATCGATTCTTTTTGTTTCTGTTAGTTCATTCGTGGCAAATTTCCGCACGTGCCTTTGGTTGGAGACGGTGTCACCGACCTTTCTCTTTCTCTTTCTCTACGGCAAAAGCATCGTGAATCCTCGTCGGCGTGGTCATCGATAATTTGGGGGTTCCTTTCCAATTCCATATTGCGATATCGAACTCGTGCTTGGTCTGCACTCGATTGTTCACCGCTATAGGTTTGTCGTAACCCATCAATCTATTAGGGTTTCCGTGTTTCTTAACATATATTTATTGATTAGATTCGGTACTCAGGGTTTCTTGCAGTACTCATGTTTGATTGAATTTGTATAATATAAATTTAATCTTTCAGTTATCAATTTCAAACATAAGGGGATCAGGTAGCGTGATTTTGTATACCCCTTTTTTTGGTTGATTGAATTTAGGAAACTTATAAAGATTGCTTGCATTCAATATCATTTGCCTTTTCTTGCTCGATGATATAGGTTTCTTCCTATTTCATTTCCGTCATGCCCTTCGTGCCACTAATGAAATTGCTGTCCGCTGATTTACATTCAAATGGATTTTGACATTGATTTCGCATTAGTCATCAGTGTGTTTGGTTGGTTTGTACCCTGATTACAGGGGTCTGGTACGGATTCAGTGCTAGCTGATGGTGGAATCCTATAACATTTTTGAGTTATGTGAAAAATAAAGAAGATGAAACTGCAGGCACATATTTCGGGGGAGATGTCAGGACAGGTACCTAATCAAGCAGGGTCTCAATTGTCTGGTCTAACCCAACTGAATGGGAATGCACTCCCTCATCAGATGCCACCTTTAGGGGGTGTACCCCGATCAACAATTAATATGGACCCTGAATTTCTTAGAGCTCGTAATTTTATTCAAGAAAAGATGTAAGCATTTTTCTTCTTCATTTGTTTAACTGCACTCTTTCAGGGGTAACTTGACTTCATTCATTCTTATTAGGAATTTTCTGTAGGTATAAGAAGTGGAGAGTTATATTTTTGTTAAAACTAACTACCAACATGCTAGTGTAAACTCAACAATTACAGCCAGTATATACTATATAGATAGGTTCATAAACGAAATTGATAGTTAGAGTTATCTGAAAATAAAAGTGGAAGGAAACTATTTTTTTGGCACTTTATCATTATTATTAATTCTCTGTTATGTGCCAGTATATGCTTTGTGGCTCTCTTGCATGGCCTAGTTGAATATTTATAATAATTTTTATAATTTTACTGAGAATTTAGGAACCTGCGGTGAGTGAAACAGTATTTGCAACTTGCTTGACAACATTGAATGATTTGAGTCACACCCATGCTTCTTTATCTTTTATAATTTATGGCTTAACTTTGTATGTATGGCTAGACCATTCTATCAAAGTTGTTGCCACGGGATCCCTGCAATGTAGATGCCATTAAGTGAATTAGATTACTGCCTCTTTGTCTCTATTATGTGCCAATTTCCCACATGCACTGGCTTTTTGACTTAAAAATAGTATAATGTGTGCATAAGATAAACTACTACTACAATAGTTTTTTTTAATTCTCATCAGTACATATTCTGTGTTTTACCTTCCAGCTTTGATATGTTGTTGCAACGACAACAACAGCCAGTTACAGATGTACAGAGAAGGAAGCTTAAGGATCTTGCAAAACGCTTGGAGGAGGGCATGTTAAAAGCTGCTCTCTCTAAGGTTTCTTCCACTCCTGTAGTTATTTTTCTTTTCCAGTTTCTACTATTTGGAAGGATCTAAATCTTGTTCGTTAATTTTGAAGTTTAAACGCTTGAGATCTCTGATTCTGGAAATAATAACATGGAACCTTCAAACTTATTCCTTAATTTAAATACTATTTTTTTGTTGACAATGCGTTGGATTTATATTTTAGGAGGATTACATGAACTTGGATACACTGGAGAGTCGCTTATCAAATTTCCTCCGACGAGCATCTATGAATAATCACAACCAAAACCAACAATATCCGCAGCTTGTTAACTCTTCTCCAATTGGTACAATGATACCAACCCCTGGTATGTCACATGTTCCAAATTCAAGCATGATGGTTGCATCTTCTATGGATGCCTCAATGATTTCTGCCAGCGGGTGTAATAGCATAGCATCAACATCTTTCAATAGTGTAAACATGTTACCAGCTGGTGGTATGCTTGGCAGTACCTTAAATAGATTTGATGGTAATATTAGGTGTTATCATTCTTCATCAATCCTGTTGCTTTTCTTTTCTTGTCCTTCATTGTAGAGTCTATGTGTTGCAGGTTTGTCTAATGGTTATCAGCAATCTTCAACCAGCTTTTCTGTTGCCTCGGGGGGGGGAACATTTCATCAATGGGGGTGCAGAGAATTGCTAGCCAGATGATTCCCACTCCTGGATTCACAGTCAGCAATAATAACTCACACATGAATATAGATTCTAATAATACTAATGGTGGTGCCTTTTCTAGTGTCGAGTCTACCATGGTACCGCTGTCACAGCTACAGCAGCAGAAGCAGCATGTTGGTGGCCAAAATAGTCATGTACTGCAAAGCCTCAGTGGCCAAATGGGTAGTGGAATGAGATCCGGTTTACTACCGAAGCCACTTACAAACTCAAATGGTGCTATAAATAGTGGGTCAGGCTTGATTGGAAACAATATACAGCTTGCAAATGAACCTGGCACTTCTCCTGACAGCTATGCCTCGACTTATGCTAATTCCCCTAAACACTTGCAGCAGCACTTCGATCAAAATCAGAAACCAGTAGTGCAGGGTAATATTTCTTACTCCCTTTTTTTTTTAATCAAGGAATGAGCCTAAGACCTTTACCTCCAACACAGCACCTGTGTTAAGTTTCATAATCTTTTTGGCTGTATTGTTGTTTGTTGGGTGAGTATATATCTGTGTCTGTATGCATATTGCATGTTCTGTATTTTTGCCTTAGAGTTTGACTTGTCTCAGAAAGGATAACAATTCTATTATCAGGTGATGGATATGGAATGAATAATGTCGACAATTTTTCTTCTGGAAACTTCTACACATCTGCGACATCCTCTGGGTCCATGATGAACAATCAGAACAATAATTCTGTTAAATTACCATCAATGCCCAAAACTAGCTCATTGATAAGTGGTCACTCGAATTTGCACAGTATGCAGCAGGCTGCTCATATGAAGTCTCAACCAATTAACCAGTTAGAAAAGTTGAATTTTCAGTCTTCATTGACTTCAAGAGATGGCCTTCTGCATTCTCAACAGCAATATCAGCAAAGACCTCAACAATTGCAACAGACAGATCAGTATGCACAGCAACAGTTTCAATCTATGCAAAGTCAACAACCTCAGCATGTGATCAACAGTGACACATTCAGTCAGTCTCAGCTATCTTCCAATCTAGAAAACCGAGTGAAGCCTGAACCTGGAATTGAACACCAGAAAGAAGTGCCCAATTCTCATGTCTCTGAACAGTTTCACATATCTGAGATGCAGAGTCAGTTCCAGCAGAACTTATCTGAAGATTATTCTAGGGGTGCTCAGCATCTTCCATTCCCATCTGTTCACCATGATTTATCATCATCAACACCTCAAAATTTGCAACAAATGTTGCACCCACATCAATTGGTTGTAGAGTCTCAAAATTTCAACAAATCTGTAATTCTAAACCAATGGTCTCAATCACAAGATTGCAACCACATGCCTGACAGTATTTCACATGATCAACATCTCCACATGGATTTTCATCAAAGAATATCTGGAGAAGATGAAGCTCAATGCAATAATTTATCATCAGATGGATCTATTATTGGTCGAGCTGTTCTTTCTAGAGGCTCAGCTCAGCTACTGGACTCTGGAATTGCTATCAAAAAGGCGCACAGGAATCAACAGAGGTGGCTTTTATTTCTACTTCATGCTCGACGGTGTTCTGCCCCTGAAGGACGATGCAAAGAACGGTTTTGTTCTATTGCACAGAAGTTATGCAAGCACATAGATGGATGCACCCTGCGCCATTGTCCATATCCTCGTTGCCATCATACCAGGGTGTTGCTTCATCATTTCATAAACTGCAAGGATCCATGTTGCCCTGTTTGTGTTTTTGTGAGAAAGTATCGACGTGCATTTCAACTCAAGCCTCAGATTCAGCCGGAACCTGAATCAAGGTTGCCAACTGCAGTGAATGGATCCTGTAAACCTTACAATATTGTAGGCACATCGCCAAGATTGATCTCAAAGCCTCCATTAGTTATTGAAACTTCAGAGGACTTGCCCCCATCTATAAAACGTATAAAAATTGAGCATTGTGCTCAGCCCGTTAATCCTGAAAATAACCATTCTGCTTCATCTTTTACTGCAAATTGTGAGTCTCTTGTTTCCAGAGATGCTCACTCTCAACCCCAAGCTTATCCCAATGCTGAGAACTCTATCTCAATTAAATCTGAGCTTACAGAAGTTAAGGCTGAAGCTCCTGCACATGTGGTACATGAACAGCTCAGCGAGATGAAAATGGATATCAATAATACAGATGATAAAACGGCTAGTGCCGAACCTGTCAAATATGATGAACCTGCTAATTTTGCTAGGCCTGAAAATATAAAAACTGAGAAAGAAACTGGACAAGACAGGCAAGAAAATGCTGTGCATACATCTGAAAATGCATCTGGAACAAAGTCTGGCAAGCCAAAAATAAAAGGAGTCTCATTAACTGAATTATTTACTTCAGAGCAAGTCAGGGAACATATCACTGGCCTCAGACAATGGGTTGGCCAGGTAAGTCTTTTTATTATTGTACCATCTTTTCATTGGAAAAGTATAATTTAGAGCATTAGGTAAATAATAGTACATTATCTGTATTCTGTACTAGTACTGTAAACCTGTTCCATTGTACTTTGAAATCTATTTAATATGTTTCTTCTTGGACTGCTTCTAGCGTGGGAAAGCCACCTAGGTCTCACACCATGGGAAAGAATGAGACTGTTAGATATGTCTAAATTTTAAGTCAATGATTCAGATTTTTCTTTTCTTTTTTCTTTAATATCTTTTCCCTTATTTCCGCCTTTCTCTCACATAGCCCAAAACCCACAACACAGCTGTTAGCTGCCATGGCATTGCACTGCTGCATCCATCCACCTCAGCAGTCTCCAGCCGAGCACGCATCATACAACCATCACGCCGTGTCAATAAAACAATGTTGGTTATGAAAACTTTCATTTTCTAGTCCTACCAGAAAGCCTCTTCTATTTGGTGGGAACCACTTTTGATATGAACATTCCTTTTCAACATTTCTGAAAGAAGCTGGATCTTCTGAGGCATTGGATCTCTCTATGACGTGGTATCAATGTTATTTGACAGATGCGCCCAGATCTGAAAGAAAACTCAGATCTAACAAAACAACCTTAGAACTATTTTTCCTTTTCTCGTTTATGATTATTATTTTTTTATGTGATTTTGCTTCGAATGGGTTTTGGAAGAAAATTGTCTTTTGTTTAGTGGATGTACTGATGATTTGCGGTGGTATGGGGGTAATGCCGATGCGGCGGTTCACAGTGGCGAAGGTGATGGGTCTTTTTCTCTCTCTTTACTAAGTCTATTTCTTGTTGTTTCTACAGAAGCCATTGATGGCCTTGGAAGTTTGGCTTTAAGAGAGTGGAATGGTGTCACCGGTTTGGGGAAACAAACTCACCGCAGTGGTAGGTGATAGTTGATGGAGAAAAGAGGCAACGATGGAGGATAAGGGGTTTCACCATGAGAGAGAAGGAGGATAATAAGGGATAATTTGGGAAATTGGAAGAGAAAGTAAAAATTAAAAAAAGAAAAAAAATTACCATTGATTTAAAATTTAGACAAATCCTATGGTCTCGAATTCTTTCCCACGGTGAGAGACCTAAGTGGCTTTTCCTCACTAGAAGCCGTCTTCTTCTGGATAATAGTTTGCATATATTAGTAACTGCCCATATAATTTAGAGCATTAGTTAAATAATACTTCCTCCGTTCCTTATTATAAGACATAGTTAATAATTTTTTCTGTCCCTCTTTATACAATTTCATCTTATTTCTCTTCTACATTTATTATTTTTTGCCTAAAATATCCTCATTTATTCTCACTTTCTCTCTCATGATGGTGAGGGAATATGAAAAAACTCATCATTCATAGAATTAATTTTAATAATACTAAGCTTAGTTGTCAATACCGTTGTAGCGGTGCAGAGCGGCTGACCCCTAAAGTGGGATAGTGGGATGACCGCTATTCTAATGTTTTTTTTATAGATGTTCAATAATTAAAGTATACATATATAAACACTGAAAAAAAGAAAAATACCATGAACATTGATGCATTAATCATCATTAATAATAAAAATAACACTGTACTTAACCAAATATAGTAATTTACTTAAACAAACATAGAGTAGAAAGTCAAGGAAACAAAAGGATTAAAGCCTTAATCATAATAAAGCTAAAGCCTAAAGTAACAATGGAAGAATGAGAGAAGAAAAAAAATGAATAACAAAATAATAATAATTATTATAACAAGAGAAGAAAAAGAAAAGAGAGAAGAAACAAACAGTCTCGGAAACTGGAAAAGAGAAGGAGAGAGAGGGTTGCCGGAGGAGAACAAAGGTCGCTGGAGAACCAGGTCGTCATTGGAGGAGTTCACAACAAGAGTGGAGGTCGCGCGGAGTGGAATGAGATTATGAGAAGCTAAAAAGAAACATTAAAATCCCAAAATAACCCTCACTGATGACCCAAAATGGGGGACATTTTTGGGTTTTTCACTCGATTTCAAAGTAGCGGTCGCAAAGCCACTCCTGGATCCGCTACCGTGGTGCTGCTATCGCAGTTGCTTCAGCCTCTGTACTAATCTGCTCTACAACAAAGGGTGTCATTGCGGCAAGGGGCCGCTCCACTCTGCTTGGCCGCTATAGCGGCCGCTGTTGACAACTATGATACTAAGGGCAAATTTGGAAAAATATTACTTTTACACGCAGCTTTAATACTAATATCTAAATTAAACACTTTTCTTAATAAGCGCATTTTAGTCAACTATGACTTATAATCTGTACTACATTATCTGTACCAGTTTACTGTAAACCTGTTCCATTGTACTTTGAAATCTATTTAACTAGTGACTTGCTCTGACTTCATAATATGTGCCATATAACAAACCATAAAGACTAATTCAAGCATTATATTTTGTGGTTAGTCCAAATATATGTTTGATACTATAGACTTTAATTTTTTTGCCTATCATCTGGCTATTTAACATCCTTGGTTGTGTTATAGTTTTTAAGGTCTAGGTAAGCATCATATTGTACTAGTTTTCAATTGTTCATGTGGTATAGTTGCCACATAGTATTTCTGTAATTATCTCTGGTATCCACATTACCATAACTTCATTTTCTTGTGACAGAGCAAGTCAAAAGCAGAGAAGAATCAAGCAATGGAGAGTACAATGAGTGAGAACTCCTGTCAATTGTGTGCTGTAGAGAAGCTTACCTTTGAACCACCACCTATTTATTGCACAACTTGTGGGGTTCGCATTAAACGAAATAACATG
This sequence comes from Amphicarpaea edgeworthii, assembly GCA_014843725.1. Lineage (NCBI taxonomy): Eukaryota > Viridiplantae > Streptophyta > Magnoliopsida > Fabales > Fabaceae > Amphicarpaea > Amphicarpaea edgeworthii. The sequence continues at coordinate 51,549 of CM026320.1, read as the reverse complement.
TATTATACCACGGGCACTGGTGACACGCGACATTATTTTTGTCTTCCATGCTATAACGATGCTCGTACAGAGAACATCATTGTTGATGGGACTCCCATTGCTAAGTCAAGATTGGAAAAGAAGAAGAATGATGAGGAAACTGAGGAATGGGTATGTTAAGTGAGCCATATGTGTCATTTTGTTGTTAAGTTAACAAGTTTTTTTGTTTTATTGACCATCTATTCTCTGTGTGCTCTGTGCAGTGGGTTCAATGTGATAAATGTGAAGCATGGCAGCATCAAATTTGTGCCTTATTTAATGGTAGAAGAAATGATGGTGGACAAGCTGAATATACTTGCCCTAACTGCTATATTCAAGAGGTGGAAAGAGGAGAGCGCAAGCCCTTACTGCAAAGTGCTGTTCTTGGAGCCAAGGATTTGCCAAAAACTATTCTTAGTGATCACATAGAACAGCGATTATTTAGACGGTTAAAGCAAGAAAAACTAGAAAGGGCAAGGCTTCAAGGAAAGAGTTATGATGAGGTGATTCTTGTATTTGTTGGCAGAAATACATTTGGTTCACTTTTTGATTTCATCATTTATTATCGTTAGTATATTTTAGTTCTTTCATCGTTATTTTAGGGTATGTACATGGAAGTTATGATTAGTGTGACAACACAAGGTCAGGCCACGGAAGATTTTCTCATAACTGTAGGATTATATCAAGGGCTGACCCTAGGCTAGTATTGTTTCTCACTTTCACCTTGGTCTTGGATCTATTATGGTGCTATCCGAGAGCCGGTGTCAGATGCATACTCAAAATGATATAGTCCTTGTTTGAGAGTTGAGAGAGGAAATCAATGGGAAGATAGGGATGTGGAGATAAGCTTTGGAAGAAGGAAGGCTTTCATTTTTAGCAGAAGTAAAAGTGTAAGATGGAGATACATGGAATATAAGTTTAGCAAGAGTAGTATCAAAGCTAGCTTAAAGGTGAAAATTGGAGACCATACCTTACCACAAGTTATACAGTTTAAATGGCTTGGATCATCGTACAGTATAATGGAGAAATAGAGGGCAATGTAAATTGTAAGATTCAAGTAGGTGGACAAAGTGGAGGAGTGCTTTGAGTGTTATCTATGGCAAAAAGCTTTAGGGGAAATTTTACTGCACAACCCTAAGCATTATTGTCAAAAATGTGTTTTTGATTGTGGGATTGCATGATCCAACAATTTTTCAAGTGCCCAATGATTCTGTTTTTCAAGTCCCAGTTTTGGTGTGATAGGTGGGATAGCATGATCTTAGGTGTAAAAATGGTGGAATCAGATGATTTCATTGTGCCAAGGAAAAGCCTATTTTCTTTGGCGGAAAAAAACAAGAATCATCCCCATCCACTTGGAAAAATCCTAGAACCTTCGTTCCTTGTACATTTCAACTTGTCTGCACCTCTACTCTCTAATTTTGCTCACCTTTGCATTCATCTTTTGGTTCAACTGGGCTATTCTCCATTCATCTTCTCTGACTCTGCATTTTTTTCTCTGTTTGATTGCTTCTGGTTCTGTTGTTTTCAAACTGGGTTTTGTTTGTATTTCCTTGACTTGTTTGAATACTTTGCTTTGCTGGTTTGATTTGTTTGACTTGTTTTGCTTCTCTGCTGTGGAGTGAGTTGTTATGCTGTGCTGTGGTTGATCCCACTTTGGTTTGACACTTTGACTTGTTTTCATGCCATGTTGTTGAGTGGCTTCTTTGATTAAACCATCAATTTCATCCATAAGTATTACTCTCTACTAAATAGTCCTTAAAGTAAACAAATTATATAAGTAATCCCTCAAGTATTAGAAGTCATACTAAATAGTCCCCCAAGTATTGAAAAATCCTTCAAATTAGTCCCTGGGTGTTAAAAAAATATATCAACATAGGGACTAAATTGATGAATATTCAATACTTTAGGACCACTTATATAAATTCATTACTTTAAGGACTATTTAGGAGAGAGGTAATACTCGAGGGATCAAGTTGATGGTTTACTTGACTTATTTTCTTCTGGTATTTTATGTTTTATGTGTTGTTAAAAAATTTACATGTTTTATTTATATTTAGAATTGTTAGCTTGTAACTTCAGAATTTGTAACTTATAAATTGTATCATGTATTTGACTTTTTATGTACTTTTTAAATTGATTTAAATGTTAATCATAATTTGAAGGTTATATATCTTATTTATTTTATATGCATTTATATATAGGTTTATAGTCAGATCTAATGAACCATGTTACAATTACACAATTTACATGATTCCTCACCCTTTCTAATCTATGTAAAATCTCGGTTTTGACTACCTTGGCTATAAGACTGGCAATGTTATATGAAACTGAGTTTTGGATAGTAAAAAGCCAACAGCAGAGGGATGTAACAGAGATTCCCAGAGTGTTGAGTTGGATGAGTGGACATAGATAAGGATTAGGAATGAATGCATTAGAGAGAAAGTTGGGCTAGCACTTAGCACCTTATAGTAAAAATGATAAAATCTTTCCTTGGGTGGTTTGAGTGGTATAGAAAAGAACTATAGAAGCCCCACTAAGGAGGGTAGATCAGATGAAGGATAGCCCTATCGCTAGACGTACAGGGAGACCAAGGAAAAAAATGGCAAAACCATTAAGAAGGATTTAGAGTTCCATGTATTTGACTTCATTTAGTGGGAAAGGCTTGGTTGTTGTTTATTTTTTTATTACACCTGTGTTTTTTTTTAGTTTCTTGACTTCATTTAGTGGGAAAGGCTTGGTTGTTGTTTATTTATTTTTATTATTACACCTGTGTTATTTTATGTTTCTTGGATATTGATTATTACACTCATTGCTAGCATATCCTGGTTTTCTATGGACTACTAATTTCATATCCACTTGGATGTGTTATCAGATTCCTGGAGCTGATTTTCTTGTTATAAGAGTTGTGTCATCTGTTGACAAAAAGTTAGAAGTGAAACCGCGGTTTCTGGAGATTTTTCAGGAAGAGAATTACCCAACAGAATTTCCATATAAATCAAAGGTAAGGGGAAAGTTGATTTTATAAATCTGATTGTAATCGAATCATTAATCATGAATATTGATGCCCTTAGCTTTCTATTCCAGGTAGTTTTGTTGTTTCAAAAGATAGAAGGTGTGGAAGTTTGCCTATTTGGCATGTATGTTCAAGAATTTGGATCTGAATGTCAATTTCCTAATCAGCGCCGCGTGTATCTTTCATATTTGGATTCTGTGAAGTATTTTAGGCCTGAGGTTAAAGCAGTGACGGGAGAGGCTCTTCGAACTTTTGTTTACCATGAAATTCTGGTAAATTTGGACACTAACATCTTGCTTTGGAATCCCTTGGAGATATTCTAGTTCTGGGTTATTATCTTCCTGTAAATTATATTTGATACGAATTATTTCTTTTTAGATTGGATACCTTGAATATTGCAAGATACGTGGTTTTACAAGCTGCTATATATGGGCTTGTCCTCCATTGAAGGGTGAAGATTATATTTTATATTGCCATCCAGAAATTCAGAAAACACCAAAATCTGATAAGCTACGTGAATGGTGAGCCTAATATCTTCTGTATATACAAAATGAGAAAAGAGTTGTCTATTTATTTTCCTTGTACAATGTGATTAGGTTTTTTCATCTCTAACTTTAGCATTTGTAAATATGTTTCTTCAGGTATCTATCCATGTTAAGAAAAGCTTCCAAGGAGAATATTGTGGTTGATCTCACCAACTTATACGATCATTTCTTCGTATCTACTGGTGAATGTAGGGCTAAGGTTACTGCTGCAAGACTCCCATATTTTGATGGTGACTACTGGCCTGGGGCTGCAGAGGATTTAATTTATCAGCTTCGCCAAGAGGAAGATGGAAGAAAACAAAATAAAAAGGGAACAACTAAAAAGACTATAACAAAAAGGGCTTTAAAAGCGTCTGGTCAGTCAGATCTTTCAGGAAATGCCTCAAAGGACCTGCTTCTTATGCACAAAGTAATTCACTATAATACATGTATAATACAAATAGTTTTGTTCTCTTGGTAAATGAGATCCCTTGCAAGTCATTTTTAAATTCTTTGGATATGCCATATTATATAACTAAAGTTTCAAACATTAATGTTGTTTCCTTACTTTACTGCTTTCAATATTTATCTGTTAGGTTCCTTATGTTTAATAATTTCTTATAAAATTCCCGATTTTTCTCCAGCTTGGTGAAACCATTTGCCCGATGAAGGAAGATTTTATTATGGTTCATTTGCAGCATGCATGTACTAGCTGCTGTATTTTAATGGTGTCTGGCAACCGTTGGGTTTGCAACCAGTGCAAGAATTTTCAGATTTGTGATAGGTAAGGATTCTTCAATCTTATCTCTGTGATTTGTTAGCTGCTATAATATCAAAATTGTGTCTTCTTTGACTAAATAGAGTAGTCCTAAAGTGAAGTCTATGAAGCACAAACATGTATCCTAATCATGTTGTCCCCTATAATTTTGCTAAATTGCTGTGACGCCATGTCCATGTTGTGTCATATCCATGCCCATGGCATATTCATGCTTGCTAGACTACTGTGCTGGTAGCCTGAATATTCTTCAAGTAGTTTTTAGTGTAGTCTTCAGTATGGCCTTCTTAGAAGCATTTTTTAAATAACTGCTCATTAGGGGTGTATTTGGTTTGAGAAAATGTTTTATATTTTCATTCAGTTTTCACAAAAAATTAAAAAAATTCCACCTTGTTTTTTCTCTATTTCTTACCTTCAAAGATTTGTACAAGAAACAATGAAAGATTATATTTTTTTTTTCTACACAAATCTATGAAAAGAATAAGCAAAGTGGAAACAAGGTGACATCTTCCTAATTCTGTTTTCATTTTTAGTGAAAATAGAAAATGATGTTCAAAATATGTTCGATTCAATTTTTTAAAACATTTTCAATGAAAACATTTTCTAAAAGGGAAAACTTGATAATGAAAATAGTTGTTTCCAATCTTTCCTAATAAGATGAAAATGTAGTGGCACCTATTGTAAATATAACAACTTTTACTCTTTCCCTTTTTTTTCCGTCAAGCTTTTGATCATCTCTGAAGTTAGCTTTTTCATCTCTTTTCTCTTTTGTGACCTCTGCACTCAATCCATCTCCATCATCGGTAGGGGGTGCTCAAATTAGCTGGTTATAGAACTAGTTTTTTTTATAATTGTACTTAACTAGTTGCATAATACTTGATTTGCTAAAACTAGTTGTATGACTATAACTATTTCATTAGTTATTCAAAATTTAGGCCCTGTTCGGGGTGGTTGTCAGTTTTCGATTTATGGTTTTGAAATGCAATTTCAAAACAAGTGTTTGGAAAAAAATGGAACTGAGTTGGTTTTTAACTTAATTTCGAAACAGCTTTGCATTATTTTGAAAACAATAAAAAAGGTTTTGTAAATTTGTTTTTTAATTTTAAAATAATATATTTTCATTACAATCCTCCCACCCCATTGTAATTGCCAGCACACCATTGTCGCCGCCAACATCATCACCTCATTGTCGCCACCACCACCACACCACTGCCGCCGCCACCACTACCATCGTCATTGTCTTTTTAACTAGCGTTGTCATCACAATACCATTCCATCATCGTCACTGCCACCATCGCCATCATGGTTCTATTCACTATCATCATTCAACCATCATTGTAATCTTAACCACCATATGGCCAACATCATCGTCGTCGCCACCACACCGTTGTTGCAGCCACCACCACCACACTGTTGCCGTTGTCATTATCTTTGCCATTGCCATTTCACCACCACCAACGTCTCTATCTTCGTTTAAACGTATCTTATTGTCTTTTTTTTTATTTATTTATGAATTTATTTGCCTCCAATTTGCAACAACTTTTTGGAAATTAAAAACAAGAATAAATTGAAACTCAAAACAAGAACTAGTTTTGATTTTTTAAAATTTCAAAACTAAAAACAATAAACCTCTCCAAACGGGGCCTCAGTTAGTTAACTAGACTTGTTTGCTAAAACTAGTTATATAACTGTAACTCGAGTGCTAGTTACACTTCTAAATTGGTTATATAACTAGTTTTTAAAAATAATAACTAGCTATACTAAATTATAACTAATTATATAAAATTAGTTATAGTTATGGCTTTAATAACTAGTTTTAATTGAGTTATTATTAGTTATGGTTATTAAATAACCATAACCATGAGCACCCCTAATCGTCGGTAAGTGCATCCTCCTCGTCGCTGACAAAATTGCTTACACATGGGAAAGTGAGGCCAAAGACTCCAACGAAAGGTCTTGCACAAGGTCGACAGCATTGTCAAGGTTCCTTGCATTTTTTACATGAATGCCAGCACCCCGAGATTGGGGTTATTGTCAAAGATATCAGATCGGTTTTGAATGGAAAGATGCGGATAAGGTATTGAGCCATGCATGTCTTGAATGTCATGGAAAGATGTTGTTGATTGAAGGCTGATGCTATCACCATTCTGAGCTCTTAAAGTGTTTACGAAGTTGTAACGTTCTCATTGGAAATGGGTACCACCCCAAATTATTTTTTGACCATTTGCTTGTATTATGTTTGGTCCTCTTGGAAGAAGCATGGATAATGTTTGATGAAATGTCTAAAAGAAATCTCATTTTGTGGACAACCACAATATCCTATTTTGATGGGTCAGTGAATGAACAAACATGTTCTAAATTAAAAAATGTCCCTATTACAAAATGCAAATGGAAGAGTTGGAGGTCAGCAGTGACATGAGGGAGGCTAGAGAGTGTCTGTTGCGGTGGATTTCGCTTGGACTTCAAAGTTGCAACGCCCAATAAGCCTTGGAAGCGCAATCACAAACTTGAAATCGCAAGGCGACCGAGTTTGTGGAGTGCCTTACCGCCACTATTGAAAATTATGGACTGCCCAACCTGTATAAACTCTTATTGAGCCATATCTCTAGTTGATGTATGTGGGACTAGCCCACTACCTTTGAGGTTGCAGTTAAGGCACTTCTGAAGAGGCCACAACTAAGGTGGGCTATGGGTGACCGCAATTAAGGCGACTTTCCAACACTCCTCCTCATGTCCAGGTCTACCAGCCTGGAGCGTGGTAAATGTAGTTTGCCCAACAATGGATTTAGGATAGATTTTATACCATCTTAAAATTTGGGCTTAAGACTTCACTCAGTCTTACAAAACTGGCTTGTAAGGGGATGACTATCCAACCTTTATAAACTCTTTAAGCCACATCTCTAGTTGATGTGGGACTAAACCACTATCTCTGAGGCTGCAATTAAGGCAGCCCCCAAATAGGCCACAACCAAGGTGGGCAATGGGTGACTGCAAATCCTTAATTAAAACAACTTTATAACAGTTTGATATACTAGAAATGTTTAAATTTTTTTGTTGAAGTTGTTAAGCTTCTATTATTTATGTCATGCAGGTCTTATAAAATTCTAAAGTTTTTTTTCCTTAACATAGTTGCCATTCAGCTGCTATTATTTTCTGCTACACTATCCACCATAATGACTTGACTGATTTTTGGTTTGTCACCATCCATCATCATTCATAACACTTAAATTATAAAAGAAGTTTTACTGCAGATTTGGACAAAATATTGGAAGACTGCTGTGGATATTGTCTCAATAACAGATTTTTTAGTATCTAGACATCATGATCTTATTAATATTTATTGTTAACATCCCTTTTTATTATCATTCTCCTTTTCTTTTATCCCTTGCCGACTGAACCACTTCCAAACTCACTATTGGAGATCTCACATCTACTAGTGATGAGGCAAAAATAGTACTCTTTAAGATGTTAAAAAAGGGGAAAACAGAGGTATAGTTGAGAGAAAACCATGTGTCAGAGTACTCAGTGGATGCATGTTTATATGGGTTTGATTACATTATGGTACATAAATAGAGGATATTTTGTTCCCTCTAAATCAAAGACAATGGGCCGATAAACTGCTATTATTAATAGAATCAGAATATTAATTCTGATTATCAACACCCACCAATGAATTTTGAATTTTGCTAATCACACATTCTGTCTTGCCTTGTCTCAGGTGTTACGAAGCAGAACTAAAGCGTGAAGAGAGAGAAAGACATCCTATTAACCAGAGGGAGAAACATACTCTTTATCCGGTAAGTAGCTGTAGTAACTCTAATTTTTACATGTATAATTTGTGCTTCTGTACTAGTTAATTTCTTCTGTTCTTCACTGCTGTGCAAGATTTTATTAGGACTCGACTGTTAATCATCTTAGTGTGCTTGAGGAACTAAGTTGTTAGACAAATTATGGAGTTCTAAATTTGAACCGGTACATTGCATGTTTGGTTTTAGTTATTTTACACTCAAAAAATGACTTTTCAGTGAACAGCATTTTTTGTTTTTCACTTCTCTGAAAGCAAAATACGCAATTCAAATACATACAATGTTGTGGTAGCTCCAAGTATAAGTGAGTTTGGAAAAAAAAATTAACTTGCATCATAATGCAGGTTGAAATTACTGATGTTCCTTCTGATACAAAGGACAGAGATGATATTCTTGAGAGCGAATTCTTTGACACTAGACAGGCATTTTTGAGTCTCTGCCAGGGAAATCATTACCAGTATGATACACTTAGGCGGGCCAAGCATTCCTCAATGATGGTCCTCTATCATCTTCATAATCCAACGGCACCAGCATTTGTGACAACATGCAATATATGCTATCTTGACATTGAAACTGGCCAAGGATGGCACTGTGAGGTTTGCCCCGAGTATGATGTATGCAATGCTTGTTATCAAAAGGATGGAGGTATTGATCATCCTCATAAGTTGACAAATCATCCATCCATGGTGGATCGTGATGCTCAGAACAAAGAAGCAAGGCAGCTTCGAGTATTGCAGGTGTTGTACAAGATTTTAATTTTCGCTCCTATGGACTGTCTTGTGATAATGGATCTTCTCACGTGAACTTTTAACATGACAAAGTCATGTTTAAATCTCGTGTCTATATCTTTCTTGATATCACATTAAATGGGGAGAGAGATAGACACAAGATTTGAGCAAAATTTGCCTTTTTACATGAGAGGATTCCATTCCTTTGTCTTGCATATCATTGAATCTGCTCATATCTCAGTTGTTTATTTTGTATGTCAAATAAAGCAGTCATATATTCACATGTAATGAAATTTGAGCATGGATATGAGTTGCTTTGTTTATGTTGAGTTTAGAGAGAAACTGAAAAGTGAGAAAAACTAAATCTGATTTCATTTCACTTAATGAGCTTAGGGTTACAACAGATGTATTTATAGGGTTGTCTTACTGAAAACTGTACCCTAACTAACTCTATCTAACTGAGAGTCAGTTTAGAACTGCTCTCCTACAAAGCTTATTAACTGAGTAACACAATACACACATTATTAAAGTATAACAAGTGGAACATGTAAAAACTATGCAAGTTAAATTTGACCGCACTATGTCATTGAGTAGAAAATTAAGACTTTTGTTGTGTTTCATGTTTGATGATTTTCAAAGATATTGGCAAACAAAAGGAACATCAAATAACATGATAATTCTAGTATATCACACATTTTAAAAGAATTAAGTCCCGTACTCTTCCCCGATAATTAACTGATTATTTTTGGTGTGGTTACAATAACTGTTATTAATTATTTAATTATTTATAGTCTATGAAGATAAAATGCGTGAAGACGCATGTGCATCTTTGTTAAATGGTATTCTATGGATTACTTTTAATACTTAAAGCATCTTGTCACTTTTTTTCATCATACCATGTTTTTATTTGTTTTTTGGCTATTGCTTGCTTCTGTTCATATTATCTATAATTATAATGAATGTATCTGGTTTAGCTGCCACACATCACCTTTCCAGCTTTTGTTTCCATCCCATGTAATGTTTTGTGTGTAAGGTTTTGTAAAAGCATGTATATTGATTTGATTTGTTTGTCTTTTTCCATGCATTTTGGACGGACTCTGTTCTACTGTTTCCAAATGTTTGTTGGCCATTGCTTTCTTACACCTTGCTTGGTGGTGATATTGCACCTGTCTGCATACATATAGGATCTCTGATATAAATGAATTCTGTTATTACAGCTACGGAAAATGCTTGATCTCCTTGTTCATGCATCCCAATGTCGTTCTGCACATTGCCAATATCCAAATTGTCGCAAGGTGAAGGGGCTTTTCCGACATGGGATGCACTGCAAAACACGAGCTTCTGGAGGTTGTGTTCTTTGCAAGAAAATGTGGTATTTGCTTCAACTTCATGCACGTGCTTGCAAAGAATCTGAATGCCACGTACCACGTTGCAGGTTTGTAGACATGTTCTCGAATTAACTCTTTTTATAGATTTTGTATGTATTGACACTGTTCATTTGGGTTAAATCAGAGATTTAAAAGAACATCTAAGGAGGCTGCAGCAACAGTCTGACTCACGTCGTAGAGCTGCTGTAATGGAAATGATGAGGCAGAGAGCTGCAGAAGTTGCTAACAATGCTGGATGAGCAATTTATACATGTAAATATGTGGCACTTTGAAGAAATGCTCTAGACAGAGGTATACCTTATTTTCACCTATGCTCCGGCGGCAGTGATTGTTTTTTGTAAATGGAATACACAGGGCACATGTAGCCTTGCAGGTTCGTGTGTCCATCTCAACATGTTTGTCCCAGAAAAGATCTGAGTTCAGCCATTTAGTGCTGCTGTCCTCTTCTGCAAAGGACTAACCAGGTCCGGCGGGATATTTGGTGGTGCGTATGTTTTTGTGGGCCGATTTGGTAATTCTTTGATTTTGTCAAGTTACTTGTTTTATGTCAGATGCCATCCTTCGGTGGCGAGTGTACTATAGTCCTAAATAGGTCTCCTTTTCTTACAAATCTTTGTGGGAGGGAGGGATGACATCTAGTCGTTTTTAGTTATAAATATAACCGTTTTAAAGATTCAATGCATTTTGTAGAATCTTTTATTTAAAGATGAAAGTAAATAATTAGAATCTTCGCATAGTATCTACTGTCTCTTTCTCGTACTTTTTTTATATTCAATATTGCTATGGAAGCAATTCTGTGATTTTTTAAGGCTATTGGCCAATTACTATTATAGTCATGGGGAAGAAATCCTTAAAAAGTTATAAGGTTGATTAGGTTGCGAACAAAGAAATGAGAGTTTGAAAGTTCAAATCTTTTTATTAATAAAAATTAACAATTAACGTAATTCATAAAATCAATAATGTTATCAAAATATAAATCAAATAATTTTAAAAAAAAAACATCTTTTCAAAATCTAGATTGTTTATTCTTGTTAAATTAGAATTTCCTCCATACTTATATTTATTTCTCTTATGACGACTTTCTTTTTTAGTAGGAACTTTGATTAGGTAATGTAGGCTTGGGTGATTAAGTGAGAGACTATGTCACTATCTCCAAAGGAGAGTTAATGATTGTTTATTGGTTTAGTATTTATATAATAAAAAAGTTCATAAAATTCATCAAAATTCAATTAAGATGATAATCATTTAAAATTTTTATGATTTTGAATAATAGAAGACTTTTTTTAAGTTATTCAAAATCTTAATTTTTTTTTTTTTATTATTTAACGATCTTGATTGAATATCCAATATATTTTCACAATAAAATCTTAAATAATCTTAATCTATTCCATTTCCTTAAATTCATAATAAATTAGGTGTACATGATATGTGAGGAATGGACATTTATGGTGATATATTTTAGCATATAAATTATTGAATCAACCAGTGTAAAGAGTAAATTTTAATATATTTTAAAATAAAAAATGTACTTATAAGTATGGTTGAGTTATTTTTATCATTCATTTATTAAAATTTAATAATTATAATGAGTAATTAATATTAATTGTTGATTAATTGAATAGTTGAGATTTTTATTTTTTGTTTTCAAACACAATTTTCAAGACAAAATTTGGGTTTGGGAAAAATGTAGTTGATGATATTTTTAACTCTATTTTGAAAGTCTTACATTTATTTTTAAAAAATTAGATTTAAAATACCTTTTTATTACCATTCCCGTGCTATCACTATCACTGCTCTTGTTATCAATAAATGTAAAATGGGATCAAATAAAATAGTTGACTCATTTTATTTATAATTAATTTATAATTTTATTTTTAAAATAAAACTCAAAACTAAAAATTTTAAGATTGAAAACCAGAAATCACCCGTAAGGGATTGATTTTTCGAGTTTTCGAACGGAGTCAGGGATTTGAATCGAGAAGGGTTTTGGGTTTACCGATCAGGATGCTCCTTTGCAATTATATGCAAGGGAATAAAACAAACAAACACAAACTGATGTCGTGGAAGCACCGAGTTCTCGATTTTCCTGGCTGTAATGTAATCCAAATCCAAAACATGTGGTGAAAATGGATTCCTTCTCGTTTTCGGGTCTACGTGTCTGCTTCTCAACGTATGAAGTCGATGGAAGTCCAATTGCTAATACAGAAACACGGGCCACTCACATTTTCTGGTTCGTATGTACAAGTACAACAAAACAAAGAGAAAGGCGAAACTAGTTGGCGTTTTACAGGCACTTAAAAAAGCTTTCGTGGAACTGGAACATGCAACTTTGGTTTTTGAACAGTAATAGCTAAATGATGAACGTGGCAACGTCAGCTAATAGCAGTGTTTACTCACAGACACAGTGTAGACTACTTTCCTCGGATGTTCGAGGTTCCATTCCTTTCTCAAAAATCAAACGTGGACGAAAGTCTCGGTTGGTGGTAAGGGCTGCTGGTCGTCCGCCCAATATGGGCAAGGACAGCAAGAACGAAAATGGGGGCGACGATGAAAAGCAGCAGCAGCAGCGTGTGATACAACAACCACAACAAGCACCACCTGTGTCGCTTAGCCTGGACGACGTTAACCCTGTGGGACTTGGTCGAAGATCGCGGCAGTTATTCGATGAGGTTTGGAGAAAGTTCTCCGGATTGGGTCAGATTTCTAGGACAATCCGCTCCGACGATCAGGAGGCTCTCGATGCCCTCCTGGTCCGCGAAGGTCCCATGTGCGAGTTCGCAATCCCTGGCGCTCAGAATACTACTGTACTCGTTGTTGGTGCCACCAGCCGCATCGGTCGCATCGTTGTGAGAAAGCTCATGCTCAGGGGTTACGCTGTCAAGGCTTTGGTAAGGAGGGCAGATCAGGAGGTGGTGGATCTCCTTCCAAGGTCAGTAGAGATAATCATTGGGGATGTTGGTGATCCCGCCACTGTCAAGGCTGCTGTAGAAGGTTGCAACAAAATTATATATTGTGCCACTGCACGCTCTGCTATTACTGGGGATCTTTTCAGGGTTGATCATCGAGGAGTTTATAATCTAACTAAAGCATTTCAGGTCTGTCTCTGTCTCTGTTTCCACACTCCCTATACACACAAAAATTACTTAAATCAGACTTCAATTTCAGGATCACAATAATAAATTGGCACAATCAAGGGCTGGGAAAAGCAGTAAAAGTAAGCTCTTGATTGCCAAATTCAAATCTGCATCTTCACTGAATGGATGGGAAGTTCGTCAAGGAACTTACTTCCAAGATGTAGTTGCCACAAAATATGATGGAGGGATGGATGCTAAATTTGAGTACACTGAGAATGGAGATGCTGTTTTCTCAGGTATATCTTATCTGGCAGTGGATATTAATGAACAATACCAACAATTTTTGTAATATTGCTACATATGTACTTTTACACCTATATTTCCATATCGATTTCAGGGTATGTCTTTAATAGAGGAGGCTATGTGGAACTATCAAAAAAGCTTTCTCTGCCACTGGGCTATACTCTTGATAGGTATGAAATATTGGATAGATGATTTTTGTGGATAAGATAACCATCTGGAATTGTTCTGTATAATTGTATTTTGCTAAAAAAAATGGAATTCCATCATGCATTCAAGCATAATGTGTTCATCTGTAATGATAGGTACGAGGGTCTGGTACTTTCTGTTGGTGGAAATGGAAGATCTTATGTATTAATTCTAGAAGCTGGTCCTTCAGCAGATCCAAGTCAGAGTAGATTGTATTTTGCAAGAATTAGTACAAAAGTGGGATTTTGTAGGGTATGAATCATTTTCCTTGTAACGAATTATGGTTTCTCCATTCTTACTATCCTATTTCATAATTTCATCTTTCTCAGCACTGACGAGAAGCTTTCATATCTCCTGTCTCTATTACGATGACAGGTTAGGGTACCATTTTCATCATTTCGCCCAGTGAAACCTGATGATCCAGTATTAGATCCTTTTCTTGTACATACTTTGACAATACGCTTTGAGCCTAGAAGACAGGTTCACTTTCTTATTGCTTTGAATTCACTTTCTAAACTTAGCTTGTATTTTAGGACCTTGTATTTGTCTTAGTAATATAAATTCCATTTTTGCAATATAATTCCCCAACAATTCACCTCCCTCCTTATCCAAATATCTGGAAAATACGTCTGAAGAAGAAAAAAACTCACAAGATTGCAGAAATTCAATGCTCACGAGAGAAATAACTGTAGCAACATTTCTATGCAATAAAAGGTCCTGATGGTTTCCAAATTCATATAACAGGGGTTATTGAGTCTTGGTGTCCAAAATGAAAGCCTAAACTGTATAAGGAATTGTAACATTCCAAAAGGATTTAGGGCTGAATTATGAGTGGAGGGGCTCATTATTTAATAATGGAACATGGATTTTCAAGATGTTAAAAATCAATTTTATGAAAGATCATAAAATAGTTATAATTCTTGAGAATAATATTTGAGGAAATTGAATACTGAGAGTGATTCCTCAACTCTTTATTTATAATAACCAAGATTGAGTACAAAAGATTAAGATAGAGATCCCTTAATTATAGGGATTATAACAAAAGATAAAGATAGATTACATAAAAACAATATAGATAATATCATATCGTAATTGTTAAATAACCAGAACAGAAAATATCATAGAGAATTAGGCAATAAACCGTGTGTCTAAATACACCACAGAGCATAGTTTATATGAGCTTATTTGTATTTATTACAGAATATATCATTTCCTTTAAATGATATTGTTGCCTATAAACTATAATAATGACTAGGATATTCTGTCGTGAGTAAATCACAATCAGATATTTTGTCCTGATTCTGAACACCTCTTATTTTGTTGCCTTATTTAAACGAGGATATCATAATCTGACTTCCAACATTCCCCCTCAACCTAGAGCTTACTAAGCTTTCAGCTTGTTACAATAAAATTTCCCAACTAATAAAAATAAAATATAAAACCATTTGGGATCTTGATGAAGTCGGGGAATATTGCTAGAAAGAGAGAGCTGGAATATACATCAGCCTAAGAAAGCAAGTTTTGACTTACTTAAAACCAACATTTGGAAGCTTTAAACTAATAATGGAATCCAAAATTATTTAAACTTGAAAGAGAGAAAATTGTCCTAAATAGCCATTGGTAAAGATAACCATGGCTCAAACATGCAACCAGCAAAGCACATAAAAGTCACCAAGAAGCACGTTGAAAAAGGATACGATATGATAGGCAATTGGAAAGTTCGTCGCTGGAAAATGAACAGTGATCAAAAGGCAGTGGCCAGGAAAACATGCTGGAAAAAGACGGCAGGAATGGTAACTGGGATATTCTTTGCTGGAGATTAGCGGGGAGCAAAATGCAGTGGCCAGAAAATATGTTGGAAAGGACGTTGGAAAGTCCCTGAAAAATCGAAAAGACTATTGAAAAAGGTGGGGAAGAAGAAAGGGTCGCCGGAAACAGGAAATTGGTTAACGGAAGAAGGGCGACACAAAAAGGTCCACCGGGGATAGAAGGTCCTGGTAGGGCACGATTTTAAATAACTAGAATAGAAAATATCATAGAGAATTAGGCAATACACACCGGAGCATAGTTAGATACTTAGATATAGGCTTATTTGTATTTATTACAGAATATATAATTAGGCAATAATGTTGCCTATAAACTATAATAATGATTAGGGTATTCTGTGCTAATTTTCATCAGAATTAGATATTCTATCTTGATTCTGAATACTTCTAAATTACTTATTCTGTTGCCTTATTTAAATGAGGATATCATAACATTAATAAATCATAATCATATCATATCTCAACAATAATAAATGAAAAACTATTGAAACTTCTCCCATTTGAAGCTTTTTAAATCATCCATGCTATATGACCTAAGATTTTTGGAGTTAAATAACTTTAGGATAGTAGTTAACAAAACTAAATGCAAAAGGTTAAATACATAGGGAAAACAAAATGTAAATTCAAATTAAGAGGAGCCTATCATATGACTCTATCTTTTTGTTCTAAGAGATTGTGATCATAATGAAATGATTAGATCCTTGATCCTTCTCGACTTCTAATATAACTGGATCAGATTTTAGAAAAAGAATAATTGTTTAAAAATCTCTCCATCTCTGGATCTGGATTTGTTAGGGATGTAGGCTTAGCTGAGAGAGACCCAACCCAAGAAAAGGAGGCTACATGGGAAGACAACACCACAATCCTGACTCAGTTTCCAGAGTTCAACCTTGAGGACAAGGTTGTTTAAGAGGAGAGTATTGTTAGGAATGAGACCGTAGGAGAAACTGAACCATAAGTCAATAAGGAATGAAAAGTGTATTATAGGAAGAGATTAAGAAATGACTAGTTAGTTTGAATCAGTTATGAGTAACTAACTAAGCCTAAAGCAGTTAGTTAAGAAGTAACTAACTACATATAGCCCTGTAAAACTTCTTGTCAAATTCTTCACTTGGTCGCATTGTGGTAAAATAATGAAGAAATTTTTTGACTAGCCTCCCCCCTAAAATTATTGAAAATGTTATTGATGGTGTATAGAGTGCTCACTCCTCTTTCCTTAAAAATATTTTCATGACTCCTAACCACTTATTGCTCTTTATCCTTTCTCACCATCCTTTACATTTTCCTTGGGCCTTGTTTCTCCCTTATTCTCCCTTAATTTTTTCATTAATCCTTCTTGCAGGGTCATGTTTACCATATTCATTTCCTCACCTTATCACATCATTCTTTATTCTTGCCAAATGATGTTCCAATGTACTTACACTTGATTTTTCGGATTACCATCATTTCAAACACCATGATTCCTTGCCACATCAATGTTCTTGATCACTTCAGAATTGCAATACCTAGATATAGAACCAGCTATGTTATAACTACCAGTTGCTCCTGTAGCACTATACATTTTTTGCAATTGTTAAAGATATGATTGATATGTTGCATGTAATTCCTGATCCTTTCCATGTAATTCCTTTATTATAAATAAACCTCTACTGTGTGTAAAGAACACAACACATTACACTAAACCCTTTTCAACATGGTATTAGAGTCTGGTTGACGGATCACGATAATTGTGTTTCATCGGGGATAATTTTTCACTAGTGAACTTCTCCGATTGATCTTCTTTTGATGACCTCTTTTCGCTTTCCAATGATCCTTTCTTCCTCCGATGACTTTTTTGTCTTCTGTCGCTGTTCTTTGACTTTGGCAACAATTTCTCTGGTGGCCCTACCACTAGGATCACCATCCACCAATCTCCACAACAGTGGTGATGATCGCCTCATCATAGATTTGACGCTCCCTCAAATTAGGGTTAGATCTTCCACAATCGTGTAACCTCGAGATAAGGGTTCAATCCCCTCCCATCGCTATGTGAACAGTACTGACGCCACAACAACTAAGTAATTAAGGTTTGATCTCCTCTTATCACTGTGTGAACAGTACCACGTGAACAATATCGACGCCACAATAGCCTAGTAATTAGGGTTTGATCCCCTTTCACCATTGCGTGAACAGTACCATGCCACTGTTTGGCAGTCACTGCCCCTTCGCTGACTTGCCCCAGCGACCATTATCATCCTTCACTAGCGACCACCATGCTAGTAGCCACTCCACCTAACTTTGCACGCACCGCTCCTTCATTGGTGCTCTTGGGTTTACATATATGTAGGGGGAGTGTTAAAGATATGATTGATATGTTTAGATGTGAGCAAATATAACATTATCTATTAGTATCAATTCCTGATCCTTTCCATGTAATTCCTTTATTATAAATAAATCTCTACTGTGTGTAGAGAACACAACACATTATACTAAACCCTTTTCAACAACAGCAAATCAAACAACAACATAAACCAGAAAACAATGTTAGAAGAGCAAAACCTCCATCCATGATTACAAAATTTAATCAATAACCAACAAGCCTTCATGTACAAGTCCGCAACACATGTTTCAAAAATGTAGTAAGACCAACACTCAAACACGAGTTTAAAATAGGGAAGAGAACAAATATCAACTCCGACTGGCAACCATGACTCCACGAGTTCATAAAGAAGGAAGCATTCCTTCCGCTGCACAAGCATCGACAAAGAGAGAGTTTAGATCAATTAGCCAATCCAATCACCAGAAAGAGCGAAAGGGAGATGAGAAGGAAAATAAAAGAACTAAGAATCCCAATCCCAACTGACCCAGATAGCATACAGTGAAGTAGATGCTGAATTCTTTCCAATAAATATCTCCCCAAGAGGTGTATGCATTTAGTAAAGATGAAGTAAGTGATGTTTTTGTTATCCCCAATAATAGAACTTGATAGCAGATTGCCTCTTCTAAGGAGTGCCCAATACGTTCGGCTCACAACAATCCAATTAGTTCACCAGGCAAGAAAACATTAGACATTCCATCTTTTGAAACCAATACTTTTGATGTTATTTGACGCATAATAATTTCTATATATCTATTATGAATGTAGAAAGGATGCATGGGAGAAAGATGCACGAATGAAACTAGAAAGAATTTTTCGATAGCAATTTCAACTACCTAGACTGACCTGCTCTAATTGAATTCCAAAGACACAACGCGAAGTGACTTTACTGAATGACTTGATCAATCATACTAGATAGATAGTCTTGGATAGACAACCTTTCATACGCAATTTTTGATCCAATGATTTTATTGGTCACTAGCCCTTACTCCCAGCCATTGATTCAAGAACAAATATTGAGAGAGTTGTTCCCTTGCCGGTCTAACTGCTTGATGGCTTTACATGGCTAAAGAATTGGTAATTGACAACAAGAGCTAAGAATCAATAAAAGCAAAGTACCAATTGGATTGGCAATGTCCGCTCAAACTTGCTACTAGTCTCTGTGATCACTTATGTCATTTCAGTAACCATCATTCCTCTAGAACGAAGGGAAAATCACAACAAAGATCAAAGTTTGAAATGGGAGAGATGAGGTCAAGAAAGGGTATAGCCACCTCTGGATTGTGTTTCTAGTTTAAAGAAGATGAAATGGGGCACATAAGCATTTTCTTAAATCCGGGTTGCAAAATTTGACCCTGTTGGGTCCTGGTCTCAAACTCTGAAGTACTAGTTCCACGTTTTTGCAAGTTTCCCCAATGATCCCACACTGATCCTACAAGTCTGCAATCTTACATGAACTTGAGCACAGCGTAGAAAAGATAAGACTTGTATAATTCTCCGTGCAAGAAATAATTAAGCTAATTCATGTGCAGTATTAATTCTAGCTATTCCTTAAGAGAGAAGTTCCAAGACAATTCAATTCAATTCAATTTGTTATTTCCAACACAACTATTTCCTAAGGCATTTAACTGAACACAATTTTCCACACTTCCTAATGTAGACCCATTTTGTTGGAGGCTCGGTAACAACTTCTTGCTTACCAACCTTCCACAATTGAGGTCATTTCCTTATTATCTTGTACATTTTTTTAATGAGTACGAATATTATCTCCCTTTCTTGTTAAATACCTAATGAACTTCTAAACATGTGCAAGAATTTACAAAGGTCCCTGATTTCCTTATTTTTATAACATAAAACTTTCCACTATTTTTTCCCTACATGAACTCCTGCTATATTTTTAAATAGTGTATAATTGTGGTGTGCTGATCCTCTATTCATTCTTGTTTCAGAGGCTTGTTGAAGCAAATGCAACAATGAATCAGGATTTAAGAAGCTTTAAGCTTATATTGGAATATATTAAAGCCTTGCCTGTAAGTGCTTCAATGCATTTTCTTTTAATTGTGGCATAAGCTACAATGTTTTTATATGCTTGTTTAATGTTTACTGTATATGTTTTGTAAATCAATAGTTCAATTGAAGATTACAATGGAAGTTGTGAGATGAATGAAGATAAAATAGTTATTCCCTTTTGATTTTCTACTTGAGAATTGAGATAATAAATTACAAGGAATCCATCAATAGTATGGAGTATGGACTATAATGGATGACATTTGTTATTTTTATCAGAATATTTATTTTTCTATTTTTTTAAGATGTGGTTATTCTTATAAATGTGGATATGTTTTACAAACTATGACTATTTTAGTAGAATTCTTTGAAGTATTTTTGTTGAGCTACCTAGAAATGTCCATTCATGCAAACTTTACATTCCAGAAGTCCAATTTAGGGCATAAGGGAGTGTGTGAAGATCCCACCTGCACTAGGTATTGGTCAAAGTAATTATCCTACTTTATCTTTCTTTTGGAATTGCATTAATCCCCAAAAGGATGAATTTGAGGTGAAAGATAAGTGGTGCTATGCATTGTTTGCCATTCAAATCCAAAGGGCTTTTACGCAAGCAGGCATGTTGGAATATAATATACAAGCTATTTATATGTCTTAGCCTAATAGCTTAAGCCTTTAGATGAAGACTCATCAAATGTGCTTGTATAATATTTCTAACATAAAATTGCATTATGCTCTTTGAAATGTAGGTTTGGACCTAACTCAATCCCAAAAGTTAGCTCATATGGTGAGGGTTGTCCCCTATTTACATCTTTTATCTTGGCCTTATCTCTAGTTGATGTGGGATTTGGATTTTTCCTAATACACCCCCTCACGCCCAACACTTTTGGGCTTGGTGTGTGGATAACATGGTGGGTGGTCCTTTTAATAGATCTATGTTGATACCAACTTAGAATGTAGATTTTGGCTTAACTCAACTCCAAAAGCTAGCTCAAAAGGTGAGAGTTATTTCCCACTTATATATTCTATCTTAACCTTTGTTAGAATATATATTATCTTGGTAGTTATTATTTTTCTTTATCTCTTCTTTATCTCCTAATAATCAGTAATTGATTGATTATGTAATCATTTACTGATTCTCTTATTTAGGGTTTCCTCAATATAAATAGAGATGAGATGTGATTTTCTTCCACATACATTCGATAAATACATCATTCTATTATGCTATCAGAGCCTGGTTAATTTTTTTTTTTCCTTCAAAGCGTCGTAAATAGTGCATGAATAGTATTGCACCTCTGGGAAGCTGTTGTTCACCACCGCTAACCAATCTTTTTCCTGGCACAATCACACCCTCGGAGTCGCCACTTCTTGACAGCATCGAGCAGCCAACAAACCTGCATCACTTGTTATTGTTGTGGCTCAGTTTGGTAATTATTAGAATGATGTATTTTACTAAATGTTGAATGTGTGTGGGAGAAAGTCACACCTCTTCTCTATTTATATTGTGGAAACCCTCTTGATTACATTATATGAAGATAAAGATAAATAATAACTAAAAAGATAATATAAAGATAATAACTACTAAGATAATATAAAGATAATAACTACCAAGATAATATAAAGATAATATATATTCTAACACTCCCCCTCAAGCTGGAGCATATATGTCATATGAGCTAAACTTGTTACAAATGTCATATGCGGTAGTGTGCACGTACTATTTGATATTCAGCTTCGGCACTTGATCTGGTGTGATTGCGTCGAAAAAAAAAAGATTAGTCAACAATGAGGAACAACAACTTTGTAGAGATGCAGTACTGTTCAACTTTGGCACTTGATCTGGTGTGATTGCACCGGGAAAAAAGATTGGTTGGCAATGAGAAACAATAGCTTTGTAGAGATGCGGTACTGTTCACACACTATTCACAATGCTAGGGAGGAAGAGAGGATCGCCTATCATGTGAAGAAGTGAGAATCGTTGGGAAGCAAAGAGACAAAGAGAAGTCATGGAAAGAAGATCCATTGGAGATGTCCACCGGGGACAAATTGTCCCTGATTCCCTTAACCAAACTCTGATACCATATTAGAATGATGTATTTTACTAAATGTATGTTGAATGTGTGTGGGAGAAAGCCACACCTCTTCTCTATTTATATTGAGGAAACCCTCTTGATTACATCATATGAAGATAAAGATAAATAATAACTAACAAGATAATATAAAGATAATAATTATGAAGATAATATAAAGATAATATATATTTTAACAGTGAATCCTATGACTTTTATTTCTTAGTCCCCTTCTGTTGGACCTTGGATACTTGATTCTGGTGTCTATAATCACATGATTGGTAACCAATCCCTTTTCTCTTCCTTAACCTTTTCAAACTCCTTGCCTTCAGTTACGTCTTTTAATTCCTAGTCTTTCTAAAGTTTCGTCTTTTTAGTGTGAGTCGTGTCAACTAGGCAAATATAATCGTACTAGTTATAATCCTCGCGTCAATAAGTGTGATGCATTACCTTTTGCTTTATGTTGTGTTTGAATGAAGCATTTTATAAATTCAAGATAATTAAAATTCTAGGCATTTGAATTACTAGAAATTAAATTCCCTTCATTTTATAAATGATTTGTTTGGATGAAACATTTGAATTACTAGAAATTGAATTCTCTTAAAAAAATAATAGGTTTAATTGCAATTTTCATTTTTCTGATTTTCTGAAATGGTGATTTTCATCCCTTTGTTTTAAAAGTGAACAATTAAGTCCTCCTAGTTTCAAAAAAGCACAAATCTGGTCCTCCATCTATTTTAAAGAGTTGATCGTTAGTTTTAACGTTGACTTTGTCTAATTAATATTTTTGAATTAATAATAATGACTCATATTTTTTTGAATTAATAATAATGGCCCAACACTCTCATTCTCCTCTGCAGAATCTTAAATTTTTTCTCTCACTGTTCTGCTACAAGTCTTCTCTCCTCTTCTCCTTCGAGATCCAATGACTCCGCCTCCTTTCACCTCACTTTCGGTGTTTGCTACGTGAGCCATCAAGGTTGAAGAAGAAGGCGTTGCGGAGGTCGCATGTCACGGAAGTCTCGCGAAGGTTGCGCGGTGATTGTGTGGAGGCCGCACGATGGTTGCACAGAGGGCTTGTAGTGGTCGCACGGAAGTCGCTTAGAGGAGAAGAGGAGAGAAGGGAGGTGGGGTTGTTAGGTCTCGGAGGAGAATAGGAGAGGAGAAAAGAGTCGGGGTTGCTTGTCTCGGAGGAGAAGAGGAGATGAGACTTCAGAGTGTTGGACCATTATTGTTAATTCAAAAAAATATGGACCATTATTGTTAATTCAAAAAAATATGGGCCATTATTATTAATTCAAAAATATTAAGTAGACAAAGTCAACGTTAAAACTAACAATCAACTCTTTAAAATAGACAGAGGGATCAAATTTGTGCGTTTTTGAAACCAGGAGGACTCAATTATTCACTTTTAAAATAAAGAATAAAAATCGCCATTTTAGAAAACTAGAGAGATGAAAATTTCAATTTAGCCAAAATAATATTACATAATTTGTAAACTTATACATAATTTTTAAATTTAAAAAATAATGTCCAAAAATATTTTTAAAAATATTACATAATTTGTAAATTTTCCAAAATAATACATGAGAGAGAGGAGGGGGAGGGAGAGAAAGGAGAGAGAGAGGAGGGGGAGAGAGAGAGAGAGAGGGAGAGGGTGAGGGAGTGGGAGAGAAGAGATGGAGAATCTCAAATTCTCCATTTTTTTGAAGAATTTCAAATTCATTATTTTTAACTAACTAAAGTATCATTTCAAAATGAGCACATTTTAATTTGTTTTTAAATACCCAATTCAAACAACTCATTTTATTTCAAAGAATTTGAATTATCCTTTACAAATGTCTCATCCAAACACACTCTTAATTCACTATGATATTTAGGGTCCTAGTCAAGTCTGTTTCACATTAGGATATTTTTATTTTGTCACATTTATTGATGATTTTTCTCGTTGTACTTGGGTGTTTCTAATGAAGAATCATTTGAATGTTTTTCTATTTTTCAAAGTTTTTTTTGCTGAGATTCATAATCAGTTTGGCTCCTCAATTAAAATTTTACGAATTGATAATGTAAAAGAATATATGTCATCTTAGTTTCAGTTCTTTTTAAACTCCTAGGGAATTCTTCATCAAATATCTTGTGCCCACACACCACAACAAAATGGTGTTGCTGAACGCAAAAATCGCCACTTGGTGGAAACCGCTCGTACACTTCTTCACTATAATGTTCCACTTCGTTTTTGGGGCGATGCTTTCCTTACTGCTTGTCATTTGATTAACCGCATACCTTCACGGTTCTCAACAATTAGATTCCTTACTCAATCTTATATTCTAACCAAAATTTTCACCATGTTTCTCTTCGTGTTTTTGGGAGTACATGTTTTCGTCCATGATCTCACTTTAGGTAAAAATAAACTCTCTGTCAAGTCCCTCAAATGTATTTTTCTGGGATACTCCCTCCTTCAAAAGGGTTATAAATATTTCTCTCCTTAACTTCAGTGATATCTGTCTCTGCTGATGTTACATTCTTTGAGACTACTCCTTTCTTTTCCTCCACCGTTGAAAATGTCTCTCTGGAGGTCCCACCTATTGTTTCAGCACCATTTGTTGTTCCCACTCCACTTCCATTACTCACATACCATCGACGGACATAAGCACCATTGGTAGTGCCACCGGATCCTTCAATATCATCACTTGTTCCAAACGTCCCTCCACCACCGTCTCCTACACCTAAACTTCTCATTGCGCTTCGCAAAGGTATTCGATCCACTCGTAATACTAATCCTTTATATGTCTTTACTCTTTATTGTGATCGTTTATCTCCCTCCTATTACTTTATCTCTTCTTTGGATTCTGTGTTTATTCCTAAGTCTACAGGTAAAGTCATGACCACAATTGGCAATAGGCGATGCTGGAAGAAATGGCTGCGTTGGATACTAGCAACACATGGGAGCTTGTTCTCCTACCTCCTAACAATTCCATTATTGGGTGTTGTTGAGTTTATACAGTGAAGATCGCACCAAATAGTACCATTAATTGTTACAAAGCTCGTTTGGTGACTAAGGGTTGTACTCAAATTTTTGGTTTAGATTATAGTAACACTTTTTCTCTTGTGGCCAAAATCATCTTTGTTCTTCTTTTTCTTGCTATGGCCGCATCCGACACTGGTCTCTTCACCAATTGGACATCGAAAATGCCTTCCTGCATGGTGAGTTGCAAGAAGAGGTGTACATGGATCAACCACCCGGTTTTATTGTTTTTGGTGGCTTACACTTTGTCTGTAAGCTTTGTCGCTCCCTTTATGGTTTGAAGCAATCCCTCTGTGCTTGGTTTGGTCATTTCTGCTCAGCTCTGCTTGAGTTTGGTATGATTCATCGTGAAGCTGACCACTCAGTATTTTCCCTCCATTCTTTGTCTGGCTCGTGTATCTATCTCGTTGTATATGTTGATGACATCGTCATCATTAGCGATGACTCGGTTGGAATTATCTGCCTTAAGTCTCACCTTCACTTCGGTACTTCTTGGGCATTGTAGTTGCCTAATCCTTATCTGGTTTTGCGTTTTCCCAGCGAAAATATGCCGTAGACATTTTGCCAGAAACTGGAATGCTTGATTGTCGTCCAAGTGACACTTTTATGGATCCTAATGTTAAGCTTATTCCGAGTAGGGGGGCACCTTTGAAAGACCTGGGAAGGTATCGACGACTTGTAGGTAGGCTTAATTACCTCACTGTCACTAGATTAGACATTACGTTTGCTGTTAGTGTGCTGAGCTAATTCTTGAAAGAAACTTGTGAAGGTCATTGGGATGCCGTCACCCATGTCCTTCGATATATCAAGAATGCACTAGGTCGTGGACCATTGTATGAAGATAAAGGCAATACCAACATCATTTCTTACTCTGATGTTGATTGGGCAGGATCACCATCAGATAGGAAATCCACCTTTGGATATTGTGTTCTTACTGGAGGGAATATGATTTCATGGAAAAGCAAGAAGCAAAAGATAGTTGCTAGATCAGGTGTCAAAGTTGAATATCGTGCGATGGTAGTAGCCGTGTACGAGATTATATGGCTTAGGAAACTTCTCCAACAGTTAAAATTTGGAGACACTACAACCATTAAATTAATCTGTGATAATGAAGTTGCCATTCACATAGCATCGAACTTGGTGTTCCATGAACGAACCTAACACATAGAGATAGACTCTCACTTTGTGAGAGAGAAGGTACTCTTAGGAGCAATTTTGTCAATTCTAAAGATCAACTTGCAGACATGTTCACTAAGTCTCTTACAGGTCCCAGGGTTAACTACATTTGTAACAAGCTTGACTTATATTACATATATACTCCAGCTTGAGGGGGGGCGTTAAAATATATATTATCTTGGTAGTTATTATTTCTCTTTATCTCCTAATAACCAATAATTGATTGATTATGTAATCATTTACTGATTCTCTTATTTAGGGTTTCCTCAATATAAATAGAGATGAAGTGTGATTTTCTCTCACACACATTCAGTAAATACATCATTCTATTAACCTTATTTCTAGCCGATGTGAGACTTGAATTTTTTCCAACAATCAACATTGTTTGTCTTTATTCACTTGGAAGGTGACATACTCGAGTTTTTTGTGCTTCTAGTTTCAATTTAAAATACTTGGTCTGGCAATCTCGTAATGCTTGGCATTTGTTTGTCCAAGTGCTAACAACTTGAACCAGCTGTTATTGAAACTGGACTGTGTGAATAGTATCATTGCTTTTTTACAGATCTTATTCTGCTTGGTGCTAACAATGTGAAAAATGAAAACCTAAAAGACTGCTTAACAAAGCATCTAGATGATTTATGTTCTTCAGTAATGTTAATGATACTACATCCCCTAATGTAAATTCTGCATTTGAATATACTGTAGACTGGGCAAGAAACCGATTTTGTCTTAGTTTCATGTTCTGGACTAGGAATTGAGCCTCAAAGGCGGGAGCAGGTTCTTAAAGCCAAGAGGGTTGGTTTCATTTATTTGTTTTGTTTTTTACTAGTTGAAAGTTGCTACTTTTGTTCCCTTTTATTTCGGGGTCATGTCTGATCATGTCAATGTTAAATTCTCCAGGCTGGTGAAGATTCCCTAAGAAGATCTGGCCTTGGATACACAATAGTTCGTCCTGGTCCATTGCAGGTAAAGTTTCTATTGCTGTTCGTAAGTAGAACATGTGATTGGTTTAGTTGCAGAAATAAGCATTTCTGTGACATTTGGATACTAGGGAGCCACAAAAAAAAAAAGTGAAATGGGAACGTGTGATCTCTTGAAGCCTGCAGTGAACCAAAAAATGTCTTAGGGAAGCAAATTGGCATGTCAACATCATTGATGACAGAACCCTCTATGTCTTTCATTGTATCCATAACTGCTATAATATTCACATTCTCGTGCTATCCATAACTGCTGTAATATTGTAGGTTTTTGTCCTTTTCATTCTGTTTGTAGAGATATAATTTGGTGTTCTTTTCTCGTCAACTAACTTGCAGTTTTTTCTGACAGGAAGAACCTGGAGGGCAGCGCGCTCTAATATTTGATCAAGGAAACAGAATATCTCAGGTTAGTCTATTCTATTCTGTACTAAAGGAGGGTTAACAACACACTTTTTAATACTCTCCTTCTGACATACTCTCTTTCTTATTAGTCGAAGTTCATGTGGGTTTCACTTGTTTGAAAATAGGGCCTATCAAATAGGAAATGAGACACATTTTGTGAGACCTATGTGAATTTCACCCAATACGAAGAGAGTTCATGAGAAGGGGAGTGTTGAGGAGAGTAGTTAGCATTTCTCTTTTGTACTATCATTGTGGAAGCCTTCCACTTTTTATAGTTTTTTTCTTCCATTCTTTATTTGTTTTACTTTGAATTCCCTTAAACCTTTATAGAAACAAGATCTTAATAATGCTAGTTGTTAAATTTGTTTTTTAGGGCATCAGTTGTGCTGATGTAGCTGATATATGTGTGAAGGCACTACATGATACAACTGCAAGAAACAAAAGCTTTGATGTGAGTAAACCCTGTTTGGTTATAAGATTGAACTTTGATTCAAACGAAACTAAACCTCTTCAACCATGTCTATAGGTATGTTACGAGTATATTGCTGAGGATGGAAGGGAGCTTTATGAGCTGGTATGTTAGCAATGATTGGTCGTATTTATGATCAAGTCTGCATTTATGGAAACTGATTATTTTTGTGTCTACTTAGGTTGCACACTTGCCCGACAAAGCAAATAACTACTTGACACCAGCACTCTCTGTCTTAGAGAAGAATACCTGATCATCCCTTGTTGAGACAAAATACTTCCCAAAAGTAAGATGTCATAAATTTGCTACCTACGTTCTTCTAGTTCTACACAATTGCACAAGTGATTTATGTAACTATTTTTCCTGTATATATTCTTGTGTAACCCAAATCTACGACTTGAGAAATTAAATATACTTATAAATTCTTCCTTTGAAAATTGAAATTATACAAAAATGTAGATTTCAATAGTTAAAATGCATCATGCAATCAATGATATGGACATATACATCTTGCCTTGTATAATGAAACAATAGCTTAAAATACGATTTTGTTCACATGTAAAT
Source organism: Amphicarpaea edgeworthii (assembly GCA_014843725.1). Taxonomy (NCBI): domain Eukaryota; kingdom Viridiplantae; phylum Streptophyta; class Magnoliopsida; order Fabales; family Fabaceae; genus Amphicarpaea; species Amphicarpaea edgeworthii. The sequence continues at coordinate 22,866 of CM026320.1, read as the reverse complement.
ATACTGATTTCATTTTGACTCTTTTAACTTTTTGAGTTTTGATTTGTGTTCTTGTTTTAAAAGGGAGCACTGATCACTTAACACTTTTGATCTTGTCGGGATACATTGGGGACGGTTAGCATTTTTCTAAAGTAAATTATTTAAATTTTATTATTAGTAGTTTTGTCTAAATAATTTATATAGATAATTTTTAAAAAAAATTATAGATGAAAATTTTTAATCATCTTTTATACAAAGAAAAAAAAAATCATTTTTAACATTAAAAAAATCGTTACTTACCCATCATTAAAAAAAGAGTAAATTACATAAACACTCTCTCAAGTTTATAATAATTATACGTGCATCCCTTCATTTTCAGACATTTCTTTAGCACCCTTAATCTCATGATGTTAACTTTGTTAAATCTTTTTGTTCTGATTTAGAAATTCTAAAATGATAGAAAGATTAGGCAGAACATGTGAGAGTGGAATCTGCTTAACTCCATGGTCAAGCCTTGTTTATATAGAATGTGATTTTATCTTTATCTCTTTATTTAGAGATAGAGATATTATCATTATAATACATAAAATAATAAATTAATCTCAAAGATAAAGATAATATCTTTATCTTTTTACTATTATCCTATAAGACTATTTTCTTAATTATCTTCATAATATTATGATATTATCTCTCGATGTTAGGATCTAGTTTAGTAATAAGTAGATCAACAACCGTCCAATCGGCAAAATGATTGGACGGTATACTTTTAAACTGATTTATGATTATACCCTCATCATTTTTGAAAAATTACAAATACAATGGTAAAATAAAAACTCTTTGCTTTCTCATTTCGCCTAAAAGTTTCTTAGATTCTTTCACTTAGACAAATGAACCACCACAATTCTACACGACCATGGACACAGATCAAAATTGGTGTTTTTTTAAAAGAAAAATCCATTTAAGTATATATTAAAGCACATATCAAGCGTATCCTAGGTTGATGTGACCTTAGGAGAAACATCATCATCAAGTGCCTCCCTCACTATCAACTTTGCAACTGTTGACTTGACCCTTGTAGGAGGTGCTTGTGACATCCTTTATCCCAAAAGCTAGGTCTTAAAATAAAGTGTGAAAATGATCAAACATTATATGAGGGAATATAGACTTTCTATGAAAATTTCATGAGTAAAAGATTCACATTCTCAAATTTTTGAAATAATCCATGCATATAAGTACATAATGTAAATTTAAAAGGTTTGTCACTCCAAATAACCACATAAGAGAACGATATTTAACAATAAGAACTAGATGTAAACAAGTAACCATGCCTCGATGTTACAACTATAAGAGCACAAAGTCCCAGAAAAAATATAAACTAGGCTTAAGAGGAGAGCCTCTCCTCCAACATCTTATTCATTGTCTGGATGATCCTCATTTGCAAATGATAATCAACTTAAACACACATAACAAGAATAACACAAAGAAAGGGAGTGAGAATCATTCTTGCATCAAAAGTAAGATACAATATAAACGACAAACAAGATTGTATATTTTTATCATAAGTACATCCATGTAGATCATACAAGAATAATATGATTCCTTTACGTAGTATCATAATGCACATGTAATGCAATGCCTCTTAGACTCTCTTATTTACCATGTGGTATCATATTTAGCTTGGAAGAATAATCTAAGAGTGTGATCTACTCAAAAATGTCATCGATGTTGATGCTTTTAGCCTAGACTACACTACTTAAAAAGATCTGCATGTGGTTGTCAGGGTTTGGGGTTAAGGGTTTAGGGTTAGGGGTTAGGGTTTTGGGGTTAAGGATTAGTTGTTATAGTTTTGGGGGGTTGGGGTTGGGGTTTGTGATTTGAGGTTGGGGGTTGGGGTTTGGGGTTTGGGGTTTGGGTTTGGGGGTTAGGGTGGGGGTCAAGGGTGGGGGTTGGGGTTAGGTAAATAGGGTCTGGGGTCTAGGTCTTAGGATTTGGGACTTGGGATTTGGGGATTAGGGTTCAGGGTTTAAGGTTCGGGGTTCGGGGTTTAGGGGTTATGGTCTAGGATTTAGGGTCTAAGGTTTAAGGATCAAGGGTTCTAGGGTTCTAGGTTCTTGGTTTGAGGGTTTTTGAGTTTAGGGTTAGGGGCTCGAAGCTTAGGGCTCAGGGCTAGGGGTTATGTGTTAAGGGTTGGTTGGGGCTTGGGGTTCTTTTATTTAAATCTTCTTTGATTGTTTTTATGTTTGATTTTTTTTTTGTCAAAACTTTTTGTGATAGTTTTTCTCTTGAATAAAAAAACTTTTATGAAAATTATTTTTTTCATTTAGATGATATGTGAATTTTTTTGTGTTTTTTACTTTCATTCAATTAAACTTTTTGTAATTTGAATTCTTTTTTTTTTTTTTTTTATATCATTTGTTATTGTTTTTGTGTTTGTTATATTCATTTAACAAAACTTTTTGTGAAAATTGTATTCATTTTGTGATTGTTTTTGTTTTGTAGAAAAAAAACTTTTATGAAAATTATATTCTTTCATTTATATATTGTATGATTGTTTTTTGTTTGTTATTTTCATTCAACAAAAAATTGTAAAATTTGCTTTTTTTTTATTTATAATATTTGTGAAATTTTTTTTATGAAAATTATATTTTTCTACTTTAGATATTCTTTGATTGTTTTGATGTTTGTTATTTTTTTTTATCAAACTTTTTGTGATAATTTTTCTCTTGAATAAAAAAACTTTTATGAAAATTATTTTTTTCATTTAGATTTTGAGTTTTTTTTTTTGTTTTTTTTACTTTCAGTTAATAAAACTTTTTTGTAATTTGTATTCTTTCTTTTAGATCTTTTGTGATTGTTATTTTTATTTAACAAAATTTTTTATGAAATT